>OZ002740.1:2547206-3820809 GCA_963924295.1 Dioctria rufipes | reverse complement strand
TTTCAGTAAAATTTATCCTGACGAAACATTCCTTCCGCGCGCTCCTGATCCGGATGAAATTATTATCGGTGATGAGGATCCTGTTGCTGTTCAGGCCGATGAAGTCACTGAAGATGATATTAAAGAACAGATTAAGGAACTTCAAGAGGGTTTCGAGAATCAAGTGAAATGTATCGAAGAAAATTCGAAAAATGAAGAAAAAGCTGAACTTTGTGAGGAATAAAAAAGTTGAATTGATTTAAAGTTTGTCATTGGTTAGGGTTTTTTTTTTCATTTTTTAATCAAAATGATTGAATGGCGGTTATAGAGGCCCAAAATGTGCATATCAAGGGCCCAGACTATGTATTTGAAAGCAAGAATTTGTTGCAAAAAATACATTTGAGGAGATAAGTAACGCGCTTTGGCTGTAATGAAGTTTGATCAGATCTCAAATTTGTGGCTCGTTCTTGAAGAACTGACAACATTGAATGGGTGGAAAACGTTTAAATTATTCCTGTTATTTACTGAAAATTGATTTTTACTGTAAAAATCTCGTAAAAGCATTCAAAGTAATAATTTTACCGTAATTGTGGCCACGAATATAGCTTATTTGGTTTCAGCAGTCAATTGTTGCATTTGGCCGAAAATGTTGAAAAATTTGAGAAAATAAATAAAAAAAATCTCAACACGAAACCATTATGTCTGACTTAATTTTAACCCTTTTTTTTACCAAGTTGAGAAATGCCATCTGCAAAGAATCGCAATTTTACATACAAAGTTACAAAATAGTTGAGAGAACTCACTCGGGAAATTTTATTGCCATAAATCTATAAAAGTCTTGTCTTGGAACTATTACTTTTGTATACTATAAGATTACTGGCTGCAATCTCAAGCCTCCCCTAACTTGAAGGGCAGATCATGACCTTCACGTGATCTACTGGCCTCACTTTGTGCAAATATGATTAAGCCCGAACGGAGTAACCAGTCCCTTTTAAGAATCTGCATGAAGATCCACTAGGAGTTACCCATGGCCTTATTGTCATGGACTACGAAGCCATACCAATTGGATAGCCGACATTGCTAACTTGGTACCACGGGGTTGAGGAACCCTGGATAGTTCTACTATAGCAAAATTATTTTCCTCAATATGGAGAAGGCCCCTTGACGGGAGCATCGTGGTGGTTGTGGTAGCCCACATGCGGGCAGAAAGAGGATGTCTGAGTCTATATGACTTAGATGGACATTCGTTTTTTAACAGAGAAGTATGTCTCTTGTATCAATTGCTTACTGCGACCGAGGATCTGAAGGATGGTCGCTTATGAATGTATGTTTAGATATTTAGCTTTCGGCGTGGAATTGGGCTAAATCAACCGGGTGCCGTGACCCAGAGATTTTATGTGGTACTCATTGGAACAGGATAAATTTTGTCTCATGAGGGAGCTGATTGTCGCATTGATACTAATACGTGCATCAAGACTTCCGTGCAACTAAGCTTTGAGCTACGTGTCCACGTAAAACTCGGACAGAATCTGTATTGTCTCAACTTGACGACTCGATAACCACGCTCTTCATGCGAGTAGCCAGTGACAATATTGTCGCCTTTCCTTTTGCAGATAGACTGCGAGATGTATCCAGAGCTGCAAATCAAACTCGTAGGAGGAAACAAATTCTCGAGAATATTTACGTCCGAATGTGTTAGTTCCGCCTTTGAGGTGATGGGTAAAACTGCATCTGCAGCTGCTATTGGAGTAGCTACAATTGTGCGTACACTATAAACAAGACGGCGTCTGTAAATCTTCTATGAACTTCTCCATCATCCAGTCCGCTTGTTCCTGCTCCAGGCAATATTTCGTAAACGTCAAATAGTATTCACTTTCTGAGAGGTATTCAGGAAAAGTTCCCATCGACTAACTCATTTACTACTCTAGCCTTAATACTAACAGCAATGTACATGCGATTAATGGGTTCATACATGCTAAGGTTGGACCTTGCGGAGTTAACATGTAACAGAGGTAACCTTCTCAAATTGTGCCCACTGGAAAAAGATTTTCCTAAGTAGTGGAGGATCAACATTCGTGTTTAAGAGTTGACGCACAAAAGTTACATCGGCAACCATGTGACGTTTTTCGAGCCATCCTCATAAAGTGGAAGAATCAATGAATTATTCTAGGGGAGACTCCTAAGAGTGAACCCCAGGAAGCTCTGCTGAACAGATTCAATACGGTCCATGTGTGTACCGTAAAATGGAGACCAGACCTGGCTAGCGTATTCAAGAAGAGGTCTCACAAAGCAAGTATACAAACGCAATGATATGGTGGGATTTGAGAACTCTCGGGATCAACGCTTTATAAAGCGCAGCATAGAAATACTCTTTGATACCATGTAGTTTATGTGAGAGATAAAATTCAATCTTTTTTCACATTTGACAGCCAAGTCACAGGACAGCACCCACACTGCGAAAAGAATTATGTAAAATTTAGAAACGTCTTCTAGTCAACACTATTGCTAGACAGAAAATTGAAACAAAATTCTATGAAATCTTATAGCAAAAAACCACAAAACAATCGATGAGAGCTAAACCGACGACTGTTTGTTGAATTTTTTAAGCTCTGAGTTCTAAAGTCGACATACCAAAAAGCAGGTATCTTGTACGATACTGTAGAGTAATATTAGTTCGGAAATGAGATTTAAATAAAACACGTTTAGAAAATGATCTCTGAACAGAGTCAATTCGGTTTATATGACTACCATAAAATGGACAGCAAACAGATGCATACTCAAGTACAGAGCTCACTAACGAATAAAAAAAAATAAAGGCCTTTCAATGTATCCATATAAAAAAATTCCCGAGAATTCCGTTTTAAAAAATTCAGCTTTCTGCTTGCTCTAAAGAAAATAGTTTAAATGTGCGGAACAAAATATTAGTTTCTATCTAATGTAACCCCCAAATCCTTCACCTCACACCTAACTCTCAGAAGAGGATTATTATTGATTTTATAATTAAATATGACCGGATTTAATAACTTCGACACGTTTTTACATTTTGAAATATTAAGGTTAAGTTTATTATTGGTACACCAAACAAAAAAATTAACAATGTCACATTGATTGAGCAGTATAAAATCATTTGTAGATGTTATTCAATCATAAAGTTCAAGATCATCAGCAAAAAATAGTAAGTTGGCAAAATTAATTCGATTAACTACATCATTAATAAATAATACAAATACTAAAGGCCCCAAATGCCTACCCTGAGGAACACCTGAGTTGACCTTGATTATTCTAGATTTAAGGTGACCAATTTTGACATATTGTTTTCGATTATTTAAAAATATGGGGAAATCCAGTCAAAAATTCCAAATGCTTTGGTAAAATCAAGACACATCACCAAGAGAAAATATTGCCGACTTCCAATGAATTACCTTCAAAACAGTGAGTAGCATTATTGAAAGAGCCATGAATAGTAATCTGCAAAAAGGTTACAACTGCTCTGAAGGTCATAAGATTTATTATTGTTATAAAGCAAAACTTTAGGAAAGATGTTTTTCGTTTCGAGTTCATAAATGACCAAAACGTATTACTATTTGATTTTATACCAGCCTCTACAGACCAAATATATTGTCTATACAAAAATCTATGGAAAAATTCATATTCTCTTCGTAGTTTGTGGAAGTTAGTTAAATCTTCTGAACTTTCAGACAATTTGAATTTCTTATGCGCCTGTCATTTAGCATTTTTAAGTCTTGATAAACCTTTATTGAACCATTTAGGATGATTGATTTTTTGTGAACGTTTTAAAGGAATAAATTTTACTAACTTCCTTGCTAATGATCCCCTTAAGGAGGTCTTCACATTCAGAGAAGACAGGAGGCAAAAAAATATCGATTTATATATATGTAACAAGATTTTATTAATTAATAATAACTGTACACATGCGGGCCTTTCTTCACAACTATTTGTGATATTATGCTGCCATTTTCCTTCTTCTCTTCTTTCTTGTGATAAACACATTTACGACACTATTACTAACAGTCTCAAATATATAATCCCCTGATGCCGTCGATATATTTCTTCGCTCACCTCCAGAATCATTGAATATTGTGGTATTATTGATTCTATCTTCGCCGGGAGAGTTTTCTTCTGGGAATCGTCTTTTATTTGTCCTAATATTCTTATTTTTCAATGAACTTTCATCTTGGCTTATAGTATTCTGGTCATTTGGCTGTTCTGAATGACTTAAGGAATCGGACGTATGTAAAGGTAACCCATGATGTAACTCTTCTTCTTCATTATTGTGCGTATTTTGCTGAGTAAAGGTAGTTCGATCTTCTTGAATTGAATCACTTTTCAATTCTTGCCTTGAACTTTTATTTGAATTTATCTCTTCTTCTCCTCCTACTTCTCCCCCTCCTCGACTTTCATTATCAACGGTTAAATGTTCTTCTATTGGATTTTTTTCTTCACTTTCCTTCTTTTCACAATTTATCGTGTAATTATCGTGTTTTTTTGTGATATTCTCCTTTGTTGGTGATGGAACTGGTGAATTTCCAAAAAGTTCAATAAATTTATTTTGAACAGTGTGCTGAGAATGTTTTTCCTCACATGAAGTATCAACTAAATGCTCTTCGGCGGAAATCTCATCTGACTTGATAGAAGCATTTTCATGACAACATTCACATTTAGTCAATCCGTATCTACCATTAATTATCCGTTCATGTATTCTAGATGATTTTCTAACTGTAGGAACTATAGTTGAATCGATTTGTTCACTATCATCAAATGCACTTTTCTGAAGGTGTGTTTCAGTTCTGCTATTCCTTCTTTTGTGCTTATCTGAAGTTTTTCTTAATCTACCCCTAGATCTGTGTGTAGCCGGAATGTTTTCACACTCAGTCAAACATTTGTGCATCTTTTGTATATTTTCTTTGGTCAAGGATGGTAATGTCTGGCATTCATTTTCACTACTTTCCTCAACAAGAATACTCTTAACAGCATTGGCTGTTTCAATTTCTTGACTGATTGCTGGTACAGGAGGCGGCGGTGGCGGTTTATAGTTTTCTTGATGTGTAGTTTTTGATAAGGTTTTTTCTGAATTACTTTTGGAATATTGATCATGTAGTTTTGGCCTTTTATGTTTTCTTGTTCTTCCAATTGTATCGGTCGCTTTACGTTTCTTATGAATACGTTTTCTAGTTGCAAGTTTTTTATCCTTGATTGAAGAAGGTTTTATGTCCTTTTGATCCTCTAATTTAGGGCAGCTCTTTGAAGCATGTTCACTTTCTGTTTGTAACTTTTCATGTTTATTCTCTTTTCGTGATAACGGATCTTCGACATTGGAATCAAAACTTTTCGTTGATTTGGATTTTAACAAATCACCGTCACCTGATAGCTTAATTGCAGTCCCAAAATTAATACAAGATTCCTTGGATTTACCTATCGAGGAAACTGGAGCTACTTCATGATCCGACATATATGAATTTATTGAATCAGAAACAGTCTCTTCATCAACACTCTCGATAGATCTACAGAAATCTTCGACAAATTTTTTAATACCCTTTCCTTTGGTTCTTTTTAAATTTTCTGCTGAATATGATTGACCAAAGGTGTTATGCGCACCCATTAAATCCAGCTTTGCGAATGGATTACGTGGACTGGTATTTGGACGATTTTGTATGTGAATCCTTGTAGTCATATCACGAGGTGAATGTGAGAAACCTTCTGGGCTGCTTATATCTGAGCAATATTGACGTGAATTTTGAGATGCATTGATTTCAAATAGCTCATCCGGAGCTAAGGGTTCTTTGAATTTTTTTACATTTTGTTCATGAGAAAATGTCTCATTATCGCTTTTTATTGTTATTATTTTAACGCTGTCCAAATCTTTGTTGAAATATGATTTTCTGGCATTTTTATCTTGTTCAGAAGTAAGAGAAACATTCATTTTGATCAGATCATGGTCTACGTCGCTGTGGACATTTGCTGAGTTTGATAACGTAAAACATTTCTCAGTTGAGTAATTATTTTTTGATTTTTCTCCATCTAAACATTGATCATTATCCTTATCACCGCGTTGCTGTGAGTTCCTGGAAATTACTACTAATTTATCAGCATCTGATTTTATAGTTACTATGGAGAGAATTTCGATTTTGTCCTTGTTTGGACTTTTTGAAGGTGACAAATCTTCATCGATGTTTTGTTCATTTTCAAAAGATGTTTGAATGTCGCTCAAGTTTCTTGGGGAGCTTGATAGATTTCCTTTCATTTCAGAATTGTCATCACTGAGATCATTTCGGTCTTTTGTAGTACTGCAGTTTACTACTGTATCCATTGAACATGACGGATCATCTAATGGACAAAAGAAAAACGATTTTAATCGAAAAAAATTAGTAACTTAATTTATTAAGCGGTATTTAAGCATTGCTTTTTCAAAAGGGGACTCACTACAATTAATTCAAAATGACTAATTATAAAAAAAAGTGGTTAAAGGAAAACTTAGAACAGGGGATGCCTAAAAACACTAACGATAAATATAGTTTTATGTTGTAAAGAAGTAGAAATCCGGATAACGGTGATTAATTCACCAAAAACTAGGGAAAAGCCGGTCCCTGGTTGACTTCGACAGTCGATTTTTATTTACAAAAGTTTTATCCCAAAGTTACCATCCCGGAAATTGTGACTAAATCTGCGCAATGAAAGATGGTTATCGTTTGAGATCATTGTGGTCTTTTGTGGTAATACACTTGACTACCATATATTGGCGCCGTTGAATACGCATGTGATTTCGACCCTGATGATTGTAAGAAGCATTTCACGGACATTAAACAGCCAAAAGATCTCAGGGACATAGCTGAAAGTCACTCACGCTTATTATGGTTGTCACTTCACTTCAAGTGACACGACTGTGTAAAATTCATAGGAACACCTAACAAACAATTCATAGGAACACCTAACGAAAAAAAAAAATCGACAACATCAGCAGAAAAACAAAGGGAAATGTGCCGTCGGTGAGCTCTCGACTTTTGTCACTTGCATTTTCCTGTCGATAATTCTCACTTAATTTCTTCAGGTAAAATCTGTCTCTCCTGCTTTGTTTTCTCTCGTTCCTTTGAATTTTACACAGTCGTGTCACTTGAAGTGAGGTGACAACCATAGTAAGGCTGACTACTTCATGATATTGAGGTGGCTCTCAAGGCATTTCTATGATGTGCGTAAGGGTGGACAGAGATGAATATTGTCCATTCATAAAGAGGCTTACATGTTTACATCAAAAGACAACGCGCTATGACCTCAATCCAGTCTTTATGGAACAGCGATTTTTGAAAAAAATTGTTTTTTTCAGTAAGGTTATAAGGTGTTCGGTAGAGCAATAGATCACAGATGATCAGTGAATTCAAGCATTCAAGCACAATTGGCGAATTCTTACTAATAATCTATTAGGCTGAATGTGCTGATTAGGAGCAATCAATCCACCAATTGTGGTCCGATTTCATAAATTTTTGTCAAGAAGCAGATGAATTTTTCTTCGTTTTTTGCTCCACGTACCAAAATGGATTTAACATGAAATAGGAAAGCTTAAGTTTTCATTCAGACTATAGTTAGGAACCTAAAGAACGAATAAATCTTATTCTTTAATTGTAAATCGATAGTACGACATGGCAGAAGAGCATTTTCCTGTTAAATATAGATACCTATGCAGGGGAAATAGACGGAATACTACCAATCTGCATTATTAAAGGTTACTTACCAATACTGCTCAGAGTTATTCCAACATGATCTTCTGGTGGTTTACTGCATTCCATGTTTGCGTCACCCTCTTTTGGTGAATCTTTTAGCTTTTCATCGCTTAAAGTTTTTTCAGCTAAATCCTTTTCGGACTCACAATTTTCCTCTCCGATCGCGATAGTCTTTTTGGTCTCTTCGTCAACTTCTTTCGAGGTCGTAACTTCAAGTTTATCTTTATTCAAGTCTTTCTCAATATTTTCTCCATCCTCCATTTCGTTATTTTCCTGAGATTCTAAATTATCTTTATGCTGTGCTTCGACTTCTCCATTATCCTCATCTTCTAACAAAACCTCCTCTCCTTCTTCGTTTGTTTGAATCAATTCAGACTCTTTAGCATTATTTCGGTCGTTCAAATTTAATACTTCTTTGCTTTCAAATCCCGTTCCCGTTTTATCACTACCTCCTTCTCTATCATTTGCAATACAAGTTTCACAACTATTTTCAAAACTTGTTAAATCAGGGCCACATTCTTGTATTCTTTCCTCCAACTTAAAATTTTTCTGGGAACTATTAGAATCCTTTAAATCACTGTCATCGTTTCTTATTTCCACAGAGCTTGTTGTACTGTCAGTAAAAAGTGCATTAACAGCTTCTTGCAATGACTCTTTTACCACATCTTCACTGCAGAGTGCTTCTTTGAAGAGGGCATTTTTCAATTTAGATGCCTCCAAAGCTTTAACTCCATGAATACCTGGCTCGAAACCTTCAATCCGATGCCCTATTAATTTCATGCCTCTTGCATTAACTGCTGACGATTTTCGTGGTGTTGAGGATTTTCTTTTCTTTGTGCCCGAAATCATTTGGCCAGGTGGAGTTTTTTCCTTGCTATTTGTATGATTTTCAATTTCTGAAGGAATAATATAAGTAGGGCTGGCCAAATATAAATCAAACATTTCTTGAGCTTTACTTTTCGAATTTTTCGGAGTACTTTGCAGTTCGGTATCAGTTCGAGATGAATTCGGTGTCTTCGCTTCTAGACTCTTATTCGATGTATCTCGGAAAATATATTCCAATTGACTTTCAATGCAATCGAATTTTCGGGTTAAGCTGTCATTCAATTCGGGGGGTACATTGGCATCCTTGTTCTGATCACCAAAATATTTTCCAGTTAGAGTTGGAGTAAAACTGAATTGTTTTTCTGTTTCTTGTTCGATTTCATGACCTTTTGGAATATTATCAGTGCTCAGATTTTCTATATCATTCAATTTACAGCCGACATTTAATTCATTAGAGAAATTTTTGTCATTGTTATTCTTTTCTGCATTATCATTATCATTCAAATTATTAGTTAAAGGAATGTGTTCCTCTTCTGATGGTGTTAGATCATTGATTTTACAAGGATCTTTGAGAGATTGGAGCTTATGATGAACTTGTTCGCTTTCCTTCATGTCTTCATTAGCATCAGATAAAGGATGCTCATCGTACATTCTATTATTTTCTTCTGTCGTAAATTCTTTCTGAATTTCTTCATTTATGTTTTTCGCAATAGGAATTTCTACTTCCTTAGGGCTCCCTGTATCAACATTGCTTCTATTCTTACTTTCCTCAATAATAGTTTCTATTTGCTTAGGGGTCCCTGTTTCAACATGACGTTTCTTTTTGTTTTCCTCAATAGAGATTTCTACTTCTTCAAGGCTCCTTGTTTCAACATGGTTTTCAGTCGTAGCACTCTTTCTGCTTTGTTTAGAATCATTTAAATTGTCAGTTTGCATTGGACTTTCACTGGGCCTTTCAAGATCAATATACAAACGCTCATCTTCGGATATATCGGAAACAAGATTTTCATTTTCTTGATTACTATTAACGTTCTTCTCGAAATTATCTTCAGAAACAATTTCATCGATGGGGATATCTTGAAATGAAAGATTATCATTTTTCTCTCCAATAATTTCAGATTTCAATGATTGGTCAACAATTTCTAGAGGTTTATCTAAGTCTGTGTGAACAACATTAATCTTCTCATCATGAACTTCTGTAGATTTTATTGCATCAAGTGCCTCGTTTTTATCCGGACGACTTGCATGGTATTCCTTGTCCTTCAAGACTATTGAATCAGATTTGATAGATATCATCAAGTTCATTGCAACTTCAGGACTATTTCGATGTTTTTTTAATATTTCAATTTTCTTACGAGATTCCTCTTTGTGAGATTTAATAGATGAATCAGAGCTTTCTTCAATGTACGGAACTCCTTTTCTATATCTGTACTCACTAAGAGTAATACGCCGTTCAACTTTTTGAGATTGAGCCGACTTTTCAGGACTATTTGAAATCATTTTGTTTTCCTCAAAGCTTACCTTACGAATTTTTGATTCGCCTACAGAAATACAAAGACTATCGGTCGGCGGCTTCTTGATTTTGGATTGATTTTTTTCGCTTTCTATTCCTCGTGAGTGGGATTTTTCTATTTCTATCCCTCGTAATTGACTTTTTTCTATTATATCTCGCTCGTGTGTATAACTTTTCTCTTTTTCTTTATAGCTTCTCTCCTTACTACGTTCTTCTTGGCTCTTCCACTGTGCTTTTTCTGAAGTGTGGAGATTTGAAGAACTTTCATGATTATCATATTTTCGTAGGTTTCTAGAATTTTTATCTTGGTCTTGTCTACTCCGATCTTTTAATATTTCATAAGTGTGTGATGTTTTACTAGAGATTTCTTCTTCTTTAAGTTTATCGCATCGGTTATCATAATTCGAATGCTTTCTTTCATCAGAAAGATTTCTGTCTCTGCTTCTTGATATTGTGCTTTTCAACCGAGGAATGCTGGTCCCTGATAACTCACGATTTTTATCTGTTGAGTCCATCGAATCTATATCCCTTCTTTCTGTTTTTCTTTCCTGTGATCGATACTGTTTCCTTTCGTTTTCTCTATAAATAAGAAATTTTTTAAATTAAGCATTTTAAAAGAAAAATTTGGTGTGTCGTAAAAAAAATCTGCAGAGCAGACGTATTTTACATTTGCTTAGAAATCCAAAGAACTTCCTAGCAGTAGTAAAAGAAAGTGTCAGGATTATGAGTAGGAAGAGAATAAAGGATTTTTTTTTTTAATTAAAAAAAAGTAGTTAATGCTTTTTAGCTTATTATTATCGTCCAGAGGTGAGAGACACCAAGAAGCTACACTACACTGCCTGGGTCCAATTGGCAGAATATTGGAGCATTTCAGCATCTCAATTCCCTATCTACTAACGCAACTAACCTTTTAGAAATCTCATGTTCTTTTGATTTTCTCCAATGATCCTTTTCTCTGTCTTCATGCTCTCTACTTTTTGAATAATCCCTTCTATAGTGACCATTTGTGCTTGAACTAGATGTAGTTGGACTTATCTTCTCTCGATAAACTCGTTTCTCAGCAAATGGATTTCTAACTTTGTTAATAATTGCGGCGTCATTATTTTCATCCCGACGAACATTATTAATACCACCGTCCTCGAAGTGTTTGTTACCACGATTATTCCGTCGAAAGCAAATATTATCTTTTCTGAAAATAATTGCAATTAGATCGCAACCAGATAAGGATAATAATTGAAAAATTTAATAATTTTACGTACTCTGTCCTAAGCTCATAAATTTGCTTTTCTTTTCTTTTTAATTCTGTTCTAGCTGTGGCTAACAAACTCGAGAAACTTCGTTCCATATTTTCTACCTTTTTCATATGATCTTGTCGTTCGATTTCTAGTTTTTCAATTTGTTTAATTGCAGCATTGTATTTCTCTTGTATTACTTTCAATTCTTCGTTTTTCTGTGGGTAAAAAAATTAATAGAAAAAAAAATATATTTTAGGTAGGTACACATTTCATCATGGGTGCCATTACCGAATTGACTACTTACCTCCTTGAGTTTTTCATTTATATCGAAACTTTCCAAGTCTCCGTAAATATCAAAATCGTCTGCATCCATTTTTTGATTAATTAATAATTTTATCCTTTCCTAATTATAATTATTTAAGTATTTTCCTGATCACAATTTTATCGTTTTTCACAACAGTCGCTTCTTATTATGACAGTTCCATTGAGATGACAGTGACAGTGGCGGCAAAACCAAACCGAAAACTGTCGCAGGCAGCTGGTAGTAAGAGGATTCTGCATATTAAAGGTAGGGCGACGATTACCAACCGAATCAAAATGAAAAACAAAAATATGCAGAATAAATTGTATTCTGGATTTACATTTCGAAAATGATAACAAAGTGAAAGAGATAGCTCTATACTGCATCCTGTTAAATAAAACGGAAGAGACTGCTTTTCAGCCAGTCAGTGAGGTTTTCATATTTATGATTTTACACGGTGGTTACACGGGATAGTACAGTTTGGCTTGCATGTAAACCTCCCTTGCTTGATGTTATGTCGTTTTCGTTTGATCTTCCAGGTTCGCTCTGGAGGCAACCCCGTTCAATCGAACGGTTTCAGAGTGCACCTGAAAAAGTTCGCTTGTATGTATACTAACGTCACAGTAGCTATGATTTTTTTGCGAAAACTCGTTGGTAATTTGTTTGCAGAAAAATTTTGAGGATAATATAATAATATTAGAGGTCTTAATAATAATTGTTGACTTTAACATTAATTAAATTATATCAAATCACAACTAGACTTTGTTTGTGTGAGTGAACCCATAGTGTACCCGAGTAAACTTTCAGAGTGAAACTGATGCTTTTTGGGTTGCCACCAGAGGCAACCCATGACGTCACTTTTGCTTCAAACGAACGCTTTGACAACACTTAGGTTGCCTCCAGAGCGAAACTGATGTTCAAACGAAAACGACATTAACACCTTGCATGCAAATTTAAAAAAATTCTTTGAGACATAAGGTCTTGTGTATGTCGGAAATTTTAGCAATGAAGGAAAAAGCAGAATCGGAAAAACAAAAAAAAAAAAGAGGAAGGGTGTTGGTAAATGATTTTGGTCGTTGAGAAGTATGGCTGATTTACATTACTCGGACATGCGATTTTACTGAGAAAGCTAGTGAGAAAGTCTTATTACTTTGCACTGTTAGAAAAAAAGGAAGAGGTGATCGACTGTCAAAGCATTATTTCCCACTCTTTTATAGCGAAGTGTTACTTGTGGCTTTTCATCAATTTGTCAATTGCATAAATTAGTTGGACGTTAAGATACAGAATACAATAGAGAATACATAATATTCCCTTTAAAATTTTGACACATTCCAAATTTAAAAAATTTTTTAAAAAATTTATAATAACTTTATAAAAAAATTAGTTTAAAAAATTTTTTAACAATTTTTTAAAAAAATTGTAAAACAAATTTTTAAAAAATGTTTAAAATTTTTAATAAACTTTGACACATTCCAGCTGATGTGCTGTGACTTTCTTCAAATATTTTTAATTTGTGTGCGTGTAAACAATTCTATTCGTACCAGCTTGTAGTTATATGTATGAGTTTGCTGCCATATAATAGCAAAATTTACTGTCATAAAATATAATTCTGGCTAGAACTTTTTATGGCTAATTATGGCAGTAGAAATTTACTCTTCGTCGGAGAATTTGACATTTAAATCAGTAAAATTTTGCTGGATTTACTTTTGTCCTTATCGTTCTAAAGTATTTTCAGATAAGGTGAAACTACTTACTCTGTTTTCTAGCAATGTTCGAGTAATGAAAATCAGCCAGTATGCACATCGTTTTGGCTGCTCTCAATTAAAATTGTAATATTACCGGTTCTTTAAATCCAAAAGAAAATTTTTGCGATATACAAAGTTTCTGAGGAAATTCGGTTTTGTTTAAAACAAAATTATATTAGCTTTGCGATTTATATAGAATTTTTCGTAAAATTATATTACAAGCGAACGGTTTGAAATAGCTGTGTTCTTTTGTGTACCTTATTCTAGAACACCCATATACTGGAGAGAACAAATTGTTCTGTCGAATGAAGCGAACTATTTGTGCTGTTCGCTTCATGTATGTCTTCTTTGAAATTGTATGAGGCGTTCTTTTGTGTATCTTTTGTTCTGCCCTGTTCTGCGGACACAAAAGAACACAGCTAATAAATCAAGGCGTGTGTGCAAAAATGAATTCAAGCTGCAATACTTGTGATAAGCCTACAAGGTCAACGGACTCTGTGTTATGCAAAGGTGGATGTGGCGGTGTATTCCATATGAAATGTTTGGCATTAACGGATTACGATGTGTCAACAATTGCAAAAAAAAAAAAAAAAATTTGGTGATTTTGTGCGATAACTGCCAATTAAAATTAAAAACCAGCATATTGAAAAAAGTGTTACAGAGATTAAAGAAAATTTAGTGAATTATGTAAGAAAAGTTGAAGAAGTTTTAAAAAATGAAAAGAGAAATGGTGTTCAGGAGAAAAGTGTTATTACTGAAATTAAAAAAGCAATTGGTAATAGTTTATAGGAAAAAGATTCATATGCGAATGTAGTGAGAAAGACTACCGCGGTAGTTGTTAAACCAAAGGTAGTACAAAGTGCAAATAAAACAAAATAAAAAATCAAAGCGAACTTAAACCCTGGAAACTCAGGTATTCAGGTAACTGGTATAAAGAAACTAAATACCGGTGCTATTGTTGTGGGATGTGATAATGATAAATCATTGGAAAAATTTAAGGGTGAAGTGGAAAATAAATTAGGTGAAAATTATAGCGTTAAAATAGTGGATGGTAGAAAACCAAGAATTCGTATAAATAACTTGAGCGAGAAAATGGATGAAAACGAGATCATTAATTGTTTAAGAAAACAAAACGAAAGTTTAAAAAAAGCTGATATAACGTTTATAACTATGTTGAAAAACAATCTTATTAGATATCGGGATTCATATTGTGTAGTGATAGAATTAGATGTAGAAAGCTTTAATATGGTGATGAAAGAAGGAATAGTTAGTATTGGCTAGGACAAATGTAATGTCGGAGATGCGGTTTATGTTAAAAGATGCTACAGATGTGTAGGGTTCAATCATATAAGTAAAGATTGTAAGTTTGAAAAGAAAGTATACTATAAATGTGGCGAAGAGCATTATGGTAAAGATAGAGATAGATATGGCAAGGATAGAGTTGCGGTGTGTAAACTGCGTCAGAATTAACGAGGAATTGAAATTGAGTTTGGATGTTAGTCATCACGCGTATGATTCAGAATGCAAAGTGTTTAGAAGGAAGTTGAATGTTGAAAGGAAAAGGTGGTTGTAGCAGCTAGTTGATAGAAATAACGAAAAAGCAATGGTATTATACTATCTTAACATACAAGGTCTAATATCGAATAAAACGGAGTTGGAGTTATTAATAAAAAAGCGTAAACCAACTTTATTGTTATTGTCAGTAACGCATATCACAAGTGAAATAGAAGAATCGGAAATTAAGATTTCTAATTATGTACCTATAAGCTGTAACTCGTGTTAAAGCATACCAAGGGTGTGTTAATTTATGTGAAAAAAGGAATTCAATACACAGTAAAAAACGTTACGGGTCAAGGAAAACTGGTGTGGATTTTGAAAATATATGTGTGGATAGGAAATGAAAAATGGACAGTCGTAGTTTTATATAGGTCCCCTAGTAAGCCGATGAGTGATTTTAAGTCATTTATTTCTAACTGGTTTTTGAAGCATATGAGTAATAAAAAAAATGTTATTGTGGCCGGAGATTTCAATATTAACTGGATGCATGGGGACTATAATCAAACAAATATGAAAATTTTTGTATTTGATCAGGGGTTAAAACAATTAGTAATGCAGCCAACGAGAATCACGGATAATTCCCGGACTTTAATTGACTATGTACTTGTAGGAGTGGAATCAAGAAATATCTGCGTAGAAATTGACTGTGATTTTAAGATATCAGATCATGAAACAATTAAAGTAGAATTAATATCTGAAGGACGAAGGAAGGACACGGGTAAGACTGTCAAAGTCTTAAAGTATAATAAAGCTAGATTTGATGAGCTCTTGTATGAGGTCAATATAGCAAACCTTTACTTGTTGGAAGAGATAAATGATTTATCGACACTTTTTCACGCAAAATTAAAAGAATGTGTGGATATGAGTACAATCAACAAGGTACTCCAGCGAAGTGGGAATTATAACTGGTACACTCCTGAGTTGGAGCGAAAAAAGAGGGAAAAGGTAAATACCTGCAGGCAAGCAGTTTGCAGTGAGTGTAGTCATTACAGACACATACGAAAATGTTATAAGAGTGCCATATATAAGGGAATATATATAGGTCAGGTGATCAAAGAAGTTTATAGAAAGTTATTAAAGATCTAGTACTTAATGCGCATAAGACAAATGAAATTTCAGCCATGCAATTTGCCCAGGAGTATGTGTACGACTCATTTGATATAGCAAATAAGTTAAATTGCTATTTTGTGAACAACATCAAAGATTTGCACGGTTCCATTTTTTCTACGCAATGTTCGTTACCGACTACCACATTAACGGCTTGATTTCAAATACATTACTGGGTTGAATTTACAATCTGTGATATAATCAAAAGGTGCAATAACAAAAAACATGCGAGTGGTTTGAGCTGTGATATAATTTTTAAGTCGATAGAGATAATAGGCCCTATCCTAATGAAAATCATATACCTATCTATACAAACAGGGATTTTTCCTAGATGTTGGAAAAAGTCGACAGTTATTCCAATTGAGAAAGTGAATAATACAATAAGCTGCGAAGAGATTCGACCAATTAATATGCTTCATGTGGATGAAAAGATTATGGAACGCCATGTGGCGAATCAACTAGTAGAGTACATAGAAGATAAGCAATTGCTGATAGAGGAGCAGTCGGGATTCAGGGGTGGACATTCATGCGAATCAGCGTTAAATTGGCAAATATTTGATAGGAAAAAGGAAATAGATGATGGCAATGCTGTGGTGGCTATATTCCTAGATTTTAAATGAGCTTTCGAAACTGTGGACAGAGGAATTTTGTTAAAAAAGTTACATATGTACGGTGTACGAGGGGTGGAACTTAAATGGTTTAGATCGTATTTGGAGGAAAGGTCGCAGAGAACAAAAGTTAATAACATATTATCAGACCCATTGACAGTGGATATTGCTGTACCGCAAGGATCAGTGTTAGGAGTCATTCTCTTTCTTATCTACATTAATGATATTAAAAGTGCAATTAAGTTCAGTAAAGTGGCGTTATTTGCTGACGATACTTTAATATAGGTAAGTGGAAAAGATATGAAAATTATGTGTGAACAGTTGAATGAGGACCTTGAAAACATGAGTAAATGGTTGAAAGCAAACAAATTAAAATTAAATCTATCTAAGACCAAGTGTATGAAGTTCAACTCCGTGGACAATATCTCAGTGTGTATTGATGGCACAAGTATTGAGTGCGTGGAAAGCCTTAAATATCTCGGGGTGATAATAGATAGTAAACTAAAGTTTAAAGAGCATTCGGACTATATTTATAAAAAAATAGCTAAAAAAACAGGATTCCTGAAAAGAATACGACCGGCTCTAAGTTTAAAAAACGCCTTAATGTTATATAACGCATTAGTCTTGCCACATTTTGCATATTGCTCGACCCTCCTGTATGCAAGTTCGAACGAGATAAACGATCGCCTTCAACTCTTACAAAATAAAGGGATGCGGGTGATTCTGAGATGCAACATATATACTCCGATTCGAGTTATGCTGGAGACCTTACAGTGGATGGATGTTAGACAACGTCTTACGTACGAAACAATGATGTTTATTTTTAAAATAAAGCATAATATCTGCGAGAAAATCTTGTAACTGTTGCAGAGTCCCAACCATATAACTTGCGTCACAATCAGAATTTTAGACTCGCCAGATGGAATAGAAGCAGCACCCAGAATTCTTTGATGTACAATGGATTGCAATTTTATAATAATTTACCACCAGAATTATAATTGGAAACAAGAATTCGAGTTTTTAAGTATAAATTAATAAAATTCATTCGCATAAACGATAATTAAAATAAGTAGCCAAATGAATTATAATTATTATTATTATTAAATTCACAAATGTATGGAAGAGTTTTTTGAAACTATTAAATAATTAAATACAATACAATGTAATACAATCAATCCCAGAAAATCTCATTTTCCCCGTATTAAAAGCGCACAGTGCGAGAATTCTGTAATTCATCGTAAGACATTTGAAGAAGAAGAGAATTCGCGATTACATTCCAGACTTTCCATTAATCAAAAAGACAAGACGTCACTTATGTTGTGATGTGTTTCGACTTTTCTCGAGTGAGTGGTTGGGTTTCGCAAATTCTGTTGAGTATTGCATCGTGGCATACGTTTACTGGAAATTATTCAATTCATAAGAACTCGTTTCATTACTGGCTGGCTGTTGTACTCTGTAATTAATAATTAAAAAATGCCTTCGTTAAATCAAAACAATGAAGTCGAGACGGAGGAAATCCAACCTCAAAAAACCCCTAAGCAATTGGAGAAGGAAGCAAAAAAGGCTGCAAAACTATCAAAATTTCAAGAAAAACTTGATAAAAAAAAGGCTCCAGTGAATCCATCAGGATCATCAGCTAAGAAAAAATTGGTAAGTACAGATAAGTTTTATAAGAGATGAAATTGTTAAGGTCTGGATCCTGCCTAGTTTGAGTGTTGTAGTAGTACTATGGTTGCAATTTTTGTTGAATCTGAACATGCGAGTTGTGAAAACAAAAATATGAATGAAAAGAGGATAAGTTTGATTTGTGTTTTACGACCGACTGAATAATCTATCCCTCACATTCGAGTCATCATCTTCTGTCACAACAATCTCTTCGTAACTTTTTAATTTAATGAGGTCATCCTTAATACCCGATTCACTCTCAAGAATCTTTTCGATATCAGACACTGTCGCTCTTGGCTCTGACATCTTCCCCTTCAGTCTGGTATATTAACAAATTACGACTATGTATCGATCCATTATTTTTCTTAAGGCTTTGTTTATTAGTTTTTCAGTTGTTTCTAGATTTGGTTTGAACTATCTCAAAATTAGATAAGGATTTGTAGTTCTTGAAATCCTAATCCTTCAATATATTTGGGGAAATGAAAATGCTAACAAGGAAGTTATCCTTATTCCATATTGCGAGCCCTTAGGTCTGAGATTACTAACGAAATTCATTCAGTGAATTACCGCAGGTTGTCGAACAAATGAATTCATAATTGTCTGAAAACAATCAAATGCCTGTCTGAGATCTCGATCGAGGAGTATCTCGGGCGGTTCAGGCTAGGTTAGGTTAGAATGACGGATGCAGGTCACCAGATCTGTCCCAGCTTCACATACATGGACTGTTTTTGGTGAGACCTTTTCTCTCAATTAGAATTCTTAGAACCACTAACCCGGTTATTCTAAAACGTAATTTGTATGACTGTAAAGTTTGTGAGTTGTGAAATTAAAAATGAGAGTGAGTAAAAAGAGTGCGTGGTATTTGGACACGAGGAACTTTAATTGATTAATTATTGAATTTATGCTGTTTTACAGCCAGCAGCTGCTGAAGCTAAAGAAGTCGCCGTATACAAGGGTAACACAGCTCCAGGAGAGAAAAAAGACATTTCCGGATCATTACCAGATGCTTACAGTCCTCAATATGTTGAGGCAGCCTGGTACAGTTGGTGGGAAAATCAAGGATTTTTCAAACCAGAATATGGGGTAAACCTAATTTAATATTTCATTTTACTTTACCTTTTACAACTAACCAACTCCTCTTGTATAGCGAAAATTCATTTCCGATCCTAATCCTAAAGGGAAATTTGTCATGGTAATTCCACCGCCAAACGTAACAGGCAGTCTTCATTTGGGACATGCTCTAACAAATGCAATCGAAGATTCGATTACTCGATGGCATAGAATGTGTGGCCGAACAACTTTATGGGTACCAGGATGTGATCATGCTGGCATCGCTACTCAAGTTGTGGTAGAGAAAAAACTATGGAGAGAGAAACAACTAACGCGACATGATCTTGGCCGAGAAAAATTCATCGAAAAGATATGGGAATGGAAAAACGAAAAAGGAGATCGCATATACAATCAGCTGAAACGTATGGGCTCCTCGTATGATTGGTCACGTACAGCTTTTACAATGGACCAAAAATTATGTGCAGCTGTTACAGAAGCATTTGTTCGCCTTCATGAGGATGGAAGCATTTATCGCAGTTCTAGATTAGTGAATTGGTCATGCGCTCTTCGATCCGCAATTTCCGATATTGAAGTAGATAAAATTGATATCCCGGGACGAACATTCTTTTCCATTCCAGGTTACGATGAGAAAGTTGAATTCGGCGTTCTTATATATTTCGCATACCGTGTAGAGGATAGTGATGAAGAAATTATTGTTGCCACTACACGTATTGAAACTATGCTTGGTGATACTGCTGTGGCTGTGCATCCTAATGACGAACGTTATAAACATCTTCACGGAAAGTTCATCACACATCCGTTCTGTTCAAGAAAACTACCGATTGTATGTGATGAATTTGTTGACATGGAATTTGGTACAGGAGCTGTAAAGATTACCCCTGCCCATGACCCTAATGATTACGACGTCGGTAAGAGGCATAATTTACCTTTCATTACAATATTCAACGATGACGGATACATTGTTGGTGATTATGGAGAATTCAATGGAATGAAGCGTTTCCAATGTAGGAAGGAAATAATTGAGAAATTAAAAGGCCTTGGCTTGTACAAGGAGACTAAGAACAATCCTATGGTTGTACCGTTTTGTAGCAGATCTAAAGATGTTGTTGAACCTATGATAAAACCGCAATGGTAAGGCGTGATGGGATTTTTCAGATTTTTTTTTTGACTAAATCTTTAAATCAACTTCAGGTACGTAAAATGTGCTGATATGGCAGCAGCAGCAACAGAATCAGTAAAGAGCGGAAATTTGAAAATAATTCCAGAACATTTTACAAAAACTTGGTACCATTGGATGGATGGAATTAGAGATTGGTGTGTTTCACGTCAACTGTGGTGGGGCCATCGGATTCCGGCATATTACGTCAGATTTTCTGATGACACGATAAAAACGAACAGTGTAAGTTTTTAGTGCGTTTCACAAGCCTTCCATTCTGTTTTAGCTAACAAAAACATAGAAAAAAAACAACTAAATTTTTCAGACTAGCGATGAAGACTTCTGGGTAGTTGGGCGATCAGAGGCAGAAGCCCGTTCAAAGGCAGCTAAAAAATTCAAAGTTGCTCCTGAGAAAATAATTCTAAATCAAGATGAAGATGTATTGGATACTTGGTTTAGTTCTGGATTGTTCCCGTTTTCAGTACTTGGTTGGCCGAACGATACAGAAGATGTAAAGACATTTTACCCTAATACTCTTCTTGAAACTGGCCATGATATTTTATTCTTTTGGGTCGCAAGAATGGTTTTCTTTGGCCAGAAACTTCTTGGGAAATTACCATTCAAGGAAGTTTTCCTACATCCTATAGTTCGTGATGCACACGGAAGAAAAATGTCCAAATCTCTGGGTAATGTCATCGATCCAATGGATGTGATAACTGGAATTGCCCTAGAAGATTTACATAAACAACTCTATGACTCCAATTTGGATCCAAAAGAGATTGAAAAAGCAAAAGCTGGACAAAAGCAAGATTATCGCAATGGAATTCCAGAATGTGGAACAGATGCTTTGCGTTTTGCTTTGTGCGCCTACATAACTCAAGGACGTGATATTAATTTAGATATTCTTCGCGTCCAGGGATATCGATTCTTCTGTAATAAATTGTGGAACGCTACGAAATTTGCACTCATGTACTTTCCTGATGATGAAAAATATTCTTCAGATATAGTCTTATCAGGAATCGAAAATAGCATGGATGTTTGGATATTGTCGAGGCTTGCTTTCGCCGTTGATTCGTGTAATAAAGCTTTTGAGAATTACGATTTTGCTGGGGCCACAACAGCATGCTACAATTTCTTGTTGTATGATTTATGCGATGTTTATTTAGAGTGCCTTAAACCAATATTCCAGGAAGGAAATGACAAAGAAAAAGCTGCAGCTAGAAAAGTTCTTTATTCTTGCTTGGAGCTTGGACTCAAACTCATATCACCATTTATGCCGTTCATTACAGAGGAATTGTTTCAGAGGCTTCCGAGAAATGATACAATTCCTAGTATATGTGTAGCTCCATATCCAGGTAAAATGCACATTTTCCCAACAAATATTTCCAATTTGTTCACGCGTTTTACATATTTTCAGAAATATCAAATTGTCCCTGGCGTAATGAACAAGTCGAAAAAGATGTCGATTTTATACAAAAAGCTGCCCGAATCATTCGTTCGGCACGAAGTGATTACAATTTGCCGAATAAAACAAAAACAGAAGCTTTTATAGTTTCCACAGATACTCAACAGACTGAAATTCTTAAAAAGTACGCTTCAGCTCTAGCGACGATTTCTTACTGTTCAGCAATAATATTTAATGAGGAACCTCCAAAAGGATGCGCCCTATTAACTGTAACAGGAGAATGTGAAATTCATATTCTGTTGAAGGGAGTCATTGATATTGACGTGGAAATTGTTAGACTGCGCAAGAAAATTACAATTTGTGAAAGTACCATCGACAAACTGAAACAGTCGCAGGCCGATGCAGATTACGAAATCAAAGTACCATCAGAAGTTAAAGCAGCCAATACGGAAAAATTACAAGAAGCTATCGGTCAAGTTGAAAAACTTATGGCGAATTTAGATATTTTATCAAATTTTTGAGAGAGTAATATTTGTTAGGTGAAATTTAATTTATTCCTAAAGTTTTAAGTTGCACACAGTGTTTGAATTTAACACAAATGGCTGTCGGCTAATTGAATGCAAAATTATTATCTCAAATTGTTTTTTTGTTTTCTTACTTTCCATTCCTTGTCACAAATGTTTTATTTCCTTAAATTTGTTTTTTCCAAACGAATGAAACTATTTTGTAGCCTGAGCAAATTTCTATACACAAAATATCATTTAAAAGTGAACCTAGTCTAGAAATCCTATCGACGACTGACAATTGTAACCAGTGCGGCAGATGAAACAACATTCCCAACAATTTTCTTGATTTCTTACTGGAAACTTAACCCTTAGATGGGCTACCCCAGATATATAAATTAACATTTTACAGATTGCAGTGATAAATTATGAGATTTTTTCTAGCGAGAGATTTCGAATTTACAGTGCTATTCCAACCAATAACTTATCAATTGCTTTTACCTGTAGATATAACAAAAGAGTAACCCAAATCTAGCATCGGTAGTATCGTATCCTTACAACATGCTGTCGAGCCATACCACTTATCTCCATATAGTGGGCGTTTTTGTTGAATTTTAGCGTTTAATTTTTCCAGTCGTAAGCAATAACGATCGAGATTCATAGTTTCACATATGGTTTACAGAATTCATGATACAACAATGCTTGGTTATGCCACCAACATCAGTTTCTATTTGCATACAGAAGCTTTCAAAGTTGATGGCTAGGCTCGTCGAGTGACACGTAAAAGCTCTTTTACACACTAAATTTATTCATTTTTTGTAACTAGGCGATCCAGAAAACTTCTCGTTTTTTATCGGATGAGGTGCGAAGTGCAACACAAAACTCTGTCTATTAAATATTTTCACTTTTTCACTGACTTCATGAGGTACCCCAGGTTTATGTTAGAGTGTATGAACTGAAAGCAAATGGAAAATGGGCAGGTTTAACCACACGTGCGATTTAAAGACAGCTGGGGCCCGAAGTTTGCCCTAGGAGGACTGAATCTCGGCTGAGGAGGAACAGTAATAATGTGCGTAACGTTATCGCAGTTATTACGGGGCACTGCCTCTTTGGTAAACATGCAGAGCGCATGCAAGTTCCATACAATGATCTGCAGAAGCTGAATGGATGAGGAATGCCAAGGTCTTTACGGATCTGGGAAGCATTCACTTAAACGAGTGTAAAGTCGAATAATTATCAAGTATTTTAGACTGTGATACCTCTTACGGGCATGATTTAATTCCGAACATCTTCCTCAAACATTGTTGTATTTCAATAATCTTTAATCTATCCCTAGGTTTGGAGGATTTTTTAGGTGATTAGAAATTATCTCTCATTAAACCTCTAACAATTATAGACCTATTGCTAAACTCTTACCAGCCCCTAAATGTTTTGAGAGTTTAGTAAAAGATATAATTTATTTTCACATTAAAGAAGGCATTTCGTCCTTACAGCACTGGTTTGTATGTGGTAGATCTACTTTCACGAATTTAATTCTCTTCAAACGCAGTGTGTTTGTTGCTATTGCGGATGGCTTCCAGGTGGACGTTATATACACAGGTTTTGTAAAAGCCTTTGATCGCGTTAATTTAACTCATATTGACTCTTGATCAAGTGGATTGCTTTCAGTCACGAACTTTCCAGGTTTGATTTGATGCTCCGCAGGGAAGTTACTTGGGTTCCTTGTTGTTTGTTATATTTATTAATGATATGATAAATATTTTTTGATCCGCGCAACCATTGCTATATGCCGACGATCTTAAGATTATTACTTATTATTACTTATTAAAAACTCTCCTGACACTTGCCATCAACACTGGTGTTTTTCAAATGGACTGGCTCTAAATCCAAGCATGTATAAATGTTATACTTTTCACCGTTTGCTAAATAGTCTTCATGCTGAATATTTTATTGGTAATGTTTCCAGTGAGAAGAACTTCATTTATAATGTTTGTAAGAGATACTCTTTGCTACAAAATTTGCTCTCCAGATTTGCTAACCTTGTTCAATATTTATGTGCCTAGTTTTGCCCTTAGAACAAGATGTTTGTTACATGTGCCTTATCACCGAACCTCTTATGGACAACATGAACCCATTTCATACTGCTCTCGTCGCTTTAATGAAATTTATGACAATGACGTCGAGCTAGCTCTTGAACGCATCAAGTTACAAGATATTGTAACTTCCAAGTGCTTGTAGTCTAGCTTATTAAATTTATCTTATCTATAGTCTAGTGATACTAAGTATTACTTCTTCCATAGTTTGGATACTATTTGTATTCCTTGTTTGTTTGAATATTTTTGTGGCATTGTCTGTAGGAGGTGATCTCTGTAGATTGAATTACATAAATAAATAAATAAGAGGTTGAGGGCGTTCAGCACCTGCTGTATGAATGCCAAACGATGCGTACGAGGAATGCGCTTGACAGCTACTCCTTCGGCGAATTGGAAGAGATAGCAAACAAGGAGTTGAGGGACCTGGTAAGCTTCATTAACTATTGTCCCCTAAATCTGGGGTATCTTTCTCAGGTAGGGTCCCAATAAGGTGGTATCACAATGGACCACAAATGGCCTAAGTGAAGCTGATCGCAGGAGTTCGCACGATGGCCACCACTCTAACCTAACCTAATCTAGGTTAGACTGGCGGCTATCGAAATCGTAAGTATTACCATACATAGATCATCCATGGTCCATTGTAATGCCTCCTCATCGGGACCTTACCTGAAAATGATTGCTTAATTTAGGGGTGGCATTAAAACCAGATAAAATAGTTAATAACCACAAGAGGTCTCCCAACTCCATGTCTGCTATTTCCCACAATTCGTAAAAAAAATTGCTATCAAGTGTATTCCTTCTACGTTTGTCAAGGTTGGGCCATTCACACAGCAGTGAATTTTGAGATCTATTTGTACTGCAAAAGTCAAGTCTAAATTCATTGGCATACCTTAAATTTATTGTCCTACATAGCTCAGATTTCTATATAAATAATCAGGTAGTACCTTATTCTTAAAAATAAAAAACAACACATTAAAAATTATTCTTTCTTCAACTTTCATCCATTTCAATCCATTTAACATTAGCTTCATGGGAGCAATATAATTCTCATTGCTCTATTTTACAATTTTTGCAGTAAGATCTGTCTTCCTAGAACATATCTTGGGTCATAGTTGTTTTGAAATTGCGTATGGCGTTTAAATGTGTTTTAATTATGTACTTTAATTTATTCTAAGATCGAGGCATATATCCTAGAATAATTCCATTTTTGATGGTCTCCCCGGGCTGGGCTATCTTCATGTCCCCAGAACAAAGAATCGAAGAGTACGTCATACTAGCTACTTGCACATGTCATAAAACCCAGAAAAACTAAAGAACCTAATAAATAAAATAATAAAAATCAAAATATTTCCAAGAGATAAATTTATTATTTCTCTTCCTTTCTATTTCTCCCTTGCCATGAATAAATAAAGTAAGTTAACAACAAAATTTTAATATTTATTCATTCATCTAAAAATCAAATTAAAACCGTCTCTACCAAGTTAACCTGGTCACATGATCTGTTTTTCGCTTCGATGTTTTGATATAACCCAAGAATTGCAATTCGGATACGGCTCGAGTAAATCTTGCCCTGAAAATTAAAACATAAATAGAAAAACGAAATTTGCTTAAATCATAAATCCACTTACTGAATCTTAGGATCAACTTGCTCATGATCATCTTGTACACCATTTACAACTGATTTGAACGCTTGAAGCCAATCATAAAGGTTTATCATCCGTCCACATTCTAAATGAAGTTTATATGCAACAGATACATCTGGTAGGGTTTGCATTATGCTTTCAGATCTATCCAGTTCACAGCAATTACACTGAAGATATGCATGAGGATTATTTAATGCCGTATGTAAAGCAGCTCTAGGAGCTCCTACAATATGCCTTCGTATTGAAGATATATCTGAGAATACAAAAAGCTCGTACAGAGGAGGAGCTGTGTTCTGTTGCAATGGTAATAAATATTTTAAAACAATTTCATTTTTTATGTATTCCATAGTGCTGTTAATAGACTTCGTAAAATCAGATTCTCGTTTTACTTCCTTGGACATTTGAAGAAGTTTCTCTTGAATCTCTTGCCTATTTAGATTGTTCAGTTCTGTTTGAGATATTATGTGTTTCCCTGTTGCTTCTAACCCTGCTGTTGCTACCTTTGATAGTAGGTCTTTGATGCATTCAAGTTTCTAATTTAAATAAAATAATTAAAAAAGCAAATAAAAAATTGAAATCCCTGGGAATACTTACTTTAAGTACGATTTTTTTACAATATTCAGAGATATCATCGTTATGCAAATTGATTTTCATATATTCGGCAGTCGTGTTTATAGCTCTTGTTATCTTGGCGATGAATTCTTCCTTTGAAAGAAATGAAAGCATATGCCAGCATTCTTTGAACTCTGTCTGCTCTGTTATAGCTGAAGAAACAAGTGCCGAGTATAATTCGCGACGTTGTCGTCCTAATGGAGATTTTGGTAAATCAACCACAAGAACACTGAGAAATTCCAGGAAACAGTGAAAATTGGTAAAATAGATGTGACATTGTTTCAGAAGTTTCGGTAGTTTTCTTTTGAAATAATCATCCTCCGTTAAAATAGCGAATATCTTCTGTCGTCCATTCATAGATTCTACATATGGGCGAAAGGATAGTAAATGTCGAATGCACTCTATGTCGCTATGAGTTAGATGTTTTACAATTTCCAGAGATTCTTTGTAGTTTGTGCAGAGAGCGAAAGCGTTTCCTTGGAAAAAATGTTGCATCAAACAGTACTAAAAGGAGAAACATTTTTCCAAGGGAATATAAAAAGGACTGAAGAGAAAAGACCATTATCTTACCTTGAATCCTTGGACGAATCCATTTATGGAGAAATCATAGAATAAAAAAATATCTGTAAGGAATTTGAAAGATTTGCCAGACAGATGAAATGCGTATTTGGGTGATAAGATGACACTTTCTATAATCTGAAATAATCGGAAAAAATCGTCCACAAATGCTCTGTAAGTAAGGAGTATTTTTTCGAACCTGTGTTAATCCAGCCGGAGCTGGTTGAGTTTGGAAAATTTGCAGTCTTATTTTGCTCGTAACATTATATGGAAGTGTGCTGTGTAGAGCTGAGGTAGCTGTCGCCACTCCCAATATTAATACAATCGGGATATTCTTGCACAATGAACTTAATATCAAGATGAAATCTTGCAAAACATCTATAACGAAACACTCAAAGTCTGGCAAAATTACAGCTAAAGTTCTATGTCGATCGGGGAACTCTGTTTCATACCAGGCTTGCAGTACTTGTATGGTGCATTGTGATTTCCGGAGTGGTTTATGACCATTTGTGTCTTCATCTATTTCATATGGCGCAACAACAAATTCATAGACCATCGTTTCTATAGCATTTTTTAAATTTGAAGAATCTCTGGCATAAATCACAGAAACACAGGCGGGAATTTGATTTTCAATTGTTTCCGATATCGTTTTAAATTGCTGGCCGTGATCGGGCTGATTGATTCCTGTATGGGTTAAAGAAAAATTCATTGATTTTGCATTTGTTTTATTATGTAAATATGTGAAATACAATTATTTCCATGTGGCTGGACCTGAGCAAGAAGATCACAGAGTCAGTGAAATTGCTAACGGCTTAACAATGAAGAAAATTTTTTTCTAGCTTTGGATCACATATTCTGTAGCGTTTCCAATTACCAACTCAAAGTTGCCTTAAGCGGCGGAGAAACAACAAAGCCTCTGATGAAAAGAAAAATAGTTCTTCATTCCCCAGAAAGCCAGAGCTAATAAAAAGTATACTATTGTCGCTTCTGCAATGATACTTATGAAGCATCGCAGCTCTTGCTCTCTAATGCGTCATAATAATTGCTTCACCTCGAGAACACATCTGCTATTTCAAGTCTTGTGTGGAATTTTAATTCCAGACTTCATAAATTTTCTTAACCAAAGATGGAAATTAAAATTCCATCAAATCTGATCGTCTTCCTCTAGGGTAGTATTAGAATTTCTCCCATATAATTAGTAAATTCTTTGAGACGATTTAGAGGACAGAAAATCATTTCTTATTGAGGGTATAAAAAACAGATATGCATCTGCAGTTAATCATAAATATTTGTAAAGGGCAATTTATTTTTTACCTGTAAGCAGAACTGCTGTGGGAAGTATATTATCATCATTCCTTCTGTAGGCATTCTTCACAAATTTTGTAAGATCTTCGATTACTTTGGACTGGCATTTCATCTGAATAGCTTCGATGTCATCTTTTATATTTCCCCATGTTTTTGTGAACATTCTATAAAATAGTTGATTTGTCGTTTCTTCACTTAATAGTGGAACAAGCTTTGTGCCACTTTGTTTTGTTCTCTTTAATCGTTTGCCAGATTTTGTTGCACCATTTTTAAATACAAAACAACCCTGAAATTGTATGGGAAGCGAAATTCATGTATTTTTTTATTACTATTAATCAAACCTTAGACACTGATATTGTTGGATCCATAATTATAAAATTTAATTGAAACTTTTCTCTTCCCAATAGTTTTTTTTAAAAGAAATCCTTTAACTTATTTAAAATATTGTTTATATCCGAGACGATTGACATACAATTTCGAGTCTCTAACTTTTGCCGCCATTGTCACACTGACAGCCGGTGGCTGCACATATCGCTTGCTGTTCACCTAGCCGATTGTAGCGCGGCGCGGCTAAAAATCTGTCATCGTAACTGTTATTTCAAAAACTGTCAACTAAAGGCGAAAATGGTATAAGTAAAAATCTTTAAATATAGCATTATTCGCTGCGATATTTGTATTTAATGTGAGTAAAATGCACTATAATAATAATAGGTTGTGTTTAATGTGCAAGGAAATCATATTAACATGAAATAGGTAAGAAAATTATAAATTTGCTAACTTCAATTTTTTATTATTCATCCTTAAATCTCTGAAAATTCAGAAGTTCTTGTTGTGTTGTCTATGCTATGTGCCTGATCAGTTGTTGACGCGTTTAAGTGTAGTACGGTTAATGAGTTTATTACAGTTTTTGGTCGATTTTGGTAAGGTTTTAAATAGCCTATAACACTGTCCATAAACAGGAACACTAGAGGGTAATAAGCAAATCGGTATATTATACAGGTCTTTGAGCTCACTCCAAAATTTTTAATTTTAATTCAATTGACTTGGCCGTTTTGCTTTTCTCAGAAGTGATTGTATTTCAAATAGATCTAGACGATTTTTGAATTTCCCATTGTCGCAGAGCTTAAATAAAGTGAACGACAGGTGTTGACATGTTATGCTAAAGGCAGAAAAATGGGTCATGATCAGAGATGCCAGGACACTGACCAGGGAGAATGGGAGGGAACTTTGGAGAGATCTTGGAAATTTTTCTTTAGGTTTAGGTCTCATTTCAATTTCGAAATCTTCCACTATTACTATCTTTGACAATTAATTGCTATTGATGATAAGATTGAGCATAGAATTATTGGCAGCTAGGTTATTCTCGTCTCCTATATTATCTGGAGCGGTACAATCTATGCAAGCGATATCTACCCAAATATTTCCAGCATTTTTGACTCTTATCCATGTTTCAAATTAGTAGATACCTACTATTAAGTGTGGCAATATGCCTCTGCATTTTCTGGTACATCGGTTATAACGACTCTGCTTAGTACGATGTAGCTGATTTAAGGACGAATTCTGGAGATCCTTAGAGCTGAAATTTTGTATAGTGTTTTCATAAATATAGTAAATATAATTTCAAAAATGCGCCAAATCGGGTGTTGTCATAAAAATTTAGGATTTTTACGTAAATTGGTAAAACGATTAGTCCTAAATGTTTTTATTGTACCCAAAATTTCTTTAGAATACGAAATTCTATGTAATTGGTTATAATCATTTTTACTGTCCGACGAACCGTTCTATAATTATATGCGAAAAACTCCTTCAACGATCAAATTTGCACTTATTGGTGACCACCATACGAAATTACATACGGGTATTCGCCTAGGGTATCATAATAATTGGTCTTAGACTAATTCTAGGTTTTTTACTTATTTTCTAATTCAAATCATTTTACTTATACATACGGCACGGTTTGGTCGCTCGTGCATTAGTTTTCCAATTAGTGGATCAATCCTAATAAGATTAATATAACAGTTGACTAAAAAATATCGAAAAAAAAACAAACAAAAAAAGAGAAAAATCTTCTATACTTATGTACAATGAAATATTTAAAACAAAAACAAAAACATATAGTTAAAGAAACATTATATAAACTTGAATTTAGTTGAGCAACATTCAAAAGTACGACAAATCTCATTTAAACAAGGATCGATGATTTGAATAGTTTTCCAAAAGTTCTACCATTTCTCGTACACTGAATATCATGTGTCAGTAGATTCCACTTGCATGCTCAGTGGAAAAAGTAAAAAATTAGTCTGTGAAGAAATTTTAATCTGCGTTAGGTTAAATATGCATCCAGAGAGTATCCAAACAAGCAAGCAGATATATGACTGAAGCGAGGCAGTTTAAAGACAGAGCGGTGTACATCGTTATATGCCACCAAGAGTCGCCTTTGACAGTCTGAGTCAAGATCACAGAATACCATACTGCCATATGTTAAGTGAGGGACCACTAAAGACTTGACTAGTTTCATCCACATATGGATAGAGAGAAAACTAGAGCTTGAATATAGCTGCCCCAGGCATCCACATATTTTTCCTTTTGTAACTCTTATATGATTACATCAGGTGAACTTTGAGTTAAGTTCAAAGCCAAGGTCTTTAGCTGAATCAACACGGTATTGTTGATGAATATTGCTGGGACAATATTAGGATCAATTCCATTTCTATAAATCGCTAAGAAATTTAACTTGCCGTGATTCAACTCCAAGCTATTTAGCAATGACCAATTATACACGCTGCAGGTCATCATTGAATCGGCATATGTTATCCTCCATCAATCGGTCTGCTTAGATATATTTGCACATCGTCAGCATATAGATGAATGCACACATTTGATATTATGTCAATAATGGCATTCTAGTAGAGGCAGAATAGCAATGGGCCAAGTATGAATCCTTGAGGAACTCTAGATAAAATAGAGGTTTCACCCACCCGAGCATACCTCATTCACCCTAAAAAACTGACTGCGTCCACTTAAAAAACTGTTGACAAGTTTTACTGCAGACAAAGAAAATAAAAATTCTTTGGAAACTTTTCTCAGCAGCTTGCAATGATTGATAGAATCGAATGCATAACTGAAATCAATCAAAGTAAGAATCGAAAGTTGGCCTTTATCTAGTTCTTCGTGAATATCAGACGTAACTTTGAGCATAGCAGTTTCGCAACTATGATTCGGTCGGAATCCAAATTGCTAAGAAAACAGATATCCATTTAGATATTCTCAAAAACCTTAGCTAAGAAACATGAAAGACTGGTTGGTCTGTAGTCAGTTAGAACAGATGCTGAGGACTTTTTTGCGATGGGCAACACAAGCGCTCTTTTCCACTAACTGGGAAATTGAGACGTCGTTAAGGAGTGGTTAAAGATATGACCTAGGAGGCAATCTAACTGGATGCAATATATTTAATTGCATTATAGCCAGAAGGACTTCGTTCTCATTAATGCAACGAAAGGCAAAACTCTCCCAAAACCCCAGAAAAAAGGGTTTTGGTTGCTGAGAATATGACTGGATCAACTTTTACTGATAGGAGAATCAAAAACACCACGGTGTTTTAAAAAAAATTCGCTCTCTGCCTGCAACTTACGAAAATAACACTAAAATCTGGATGACATCGCAGATTCTTGAGATTTTAGATGCCCAATTGAAATTAAGGAATAGAAAACGTCTTCTCTTAATAAATAGCTGCTCTTACTGTAGTCTCCATTGTACAATGCATAAAGCTTGTGTTTATGCCATTAAATGCCACCTCTACATTACAACCCATAGACCAAGGTATGATAAAACCTCTAAAAATACAGTAGGTACAGAAAGCTACAAATTTTACAGATGCTACAAATATAAAACGATGAAACCAAAGTATGACACAAGTCACAACGACTATCGCTCATAATGACCATATTTGCCAGTCCCTTGAAGGTTGTTATAACCGATTTACATTGTATTCAGAGAGACAGATTTGAAAAATATTAAAAGTTAGGACTAGCACCTGATTTTCTTAATTAATGGCATTAGAACGATTTACCATGGGTAATAGGTAGAATGAATAGCTCGAAAATTTAATATTAATTTTAATGAATGCAAAAACAAAAATTACATTACAACTACAAACTTATTAACAAAAAACATTTAAACAAGTATAAAATTCGAAAATATAAAATTAAGAATAAAATAAAATAAATAAAGTAAGCAATTAACTAAAATTAAAAACAAATTTGTAATTAAACAAAATTCCTTTTAATTTAATTTCCACATACCGTTTTACGCTTGTTTTTCTCTTTCGCCTATCAAATATTTCCTAACGGCTTCTATTTTAAATAGTGGTACTGAAATTATAGCCCCAATACAAGCACCAATCCAATAAACAATTATGTGCTCCATATTCGTATGTCCATTGCAGCCCCATTTAAGAGATGTGGCTAGAACAGGGTTAAAGTAGCCACCAGAAAAGTTAAAAGCTAAAAGAATATTTGTGTTTAAAAGTAAGAAACCTTTGCAAAAAAAAAAAAAAAAAGATATGCTTACCAGCTACCACCAAACTAGTACCAATAAATGAATCTAAAATGCAAGCATGTTTTGGTCCAGATTCGGCTAACGTTTTAGATGCCATCCTACACATTAATGTTGCAATACCTTCTATTGCTGCGCCCACATATGGAGTAACCTATAAATTTAAATAATTTTTTAAATTCGAATGTGTTGCATAGTAATGCCGTAAAATTAATCACGCAACCTGTAAATCTGCTGTACAATCCTCAAACGCTCGACCTGTATGCGTTTTAGCGAATTCAAACCACCAAAATACTTGGACAATTCTGTAAACGCAACATCCACCCATAAGTGCTGCCCAAGTTTTTAATGCAACTTCCCTTAAAGTTGTTTTCCTTTCAAGTAAATCTTCTATATATGTATAAGGGCAGGCGGAAGCATCACCCCAAACTTGGCCCCACCAAATTGTAAGCAGAAATAGATAAACTGCATACGCTGCTACCCCAAAATTATCAGCAACTATGAGAAAGAATTTAATTTTAAATATTTTTTGTTTTTTGTGCTAAACTGCTTGCAATTTTACTTATGATCAATTCAAAACAACAAGAGCAAAGCTCTGCTGCAGCAATAGCTTCATGAAATAACACTGGAACGATTCCGTCTTGGGCCACAGAGAATCGTCCTACAAGTTTTCGAGCGATTTGTGCGAGAGCACAACACCCGACCATAAAGCCGGAGCTAACCGCGAGATCTGACATAGACATTTTCTCACCTATTTAGAAATGTTCTTAATGCAATATTGCTTAAGCAGATATTTTCAACATCCGTTTTTAGCACAGAGTCTTTTAATAATTTTACTAATCACAGACGCGGACTGGTCAAATGCAATATCTCTGCCAAGTTCAAAAATTATGCAATATCAGAATTTATGAACACACTGTGTATTTCGAATTTGACAAATTGTATTTTTTTTTTAACTAAAACTGCACGAGAAAATACGAAAATACAACTCTTCATTGACCGCTCACACTATCTCTACATACCCTCAAGAAAAAGAAAAAAATGAGAGCGATTTATGAAAACTCGTGGGAAATCGCCTGCACTTGGAAAATTGTATAATTTCTCGCGGAAGTTTGATTTCCACTGATTTTTCAAAAAGACTGTCGCATATCTTCGAACACATTTCTTTGTCACATGGATGGACTGCTAATTTTAGTGAGCTTTATATGTTGGCCTGAGCGAACATGCGCATAGTACTTATTGTACATAATACGTTTGGCCATTTGAATGCAATAATTGAGCAATGGGAAGAATGAATTATCTGTTGGATTCTTGTATACAAAGTGTGTAAAATATTCTTAGTACTTCAACTAGCACATTTAGTTGGAGGGAGATTGTTGGAAATTATTTTATTTTGCTCATGCACGTAGCCAAGATTATGCACGATATGATGGACTGCATCAGAAATTTAGACTTTTTCTTGAGGGGACTTAATTAAAAAAAAAATGTTTTAATTTAATTTGATTTTTTCTCTATCTAATTTTTAATTACAAAAAGTCAAGTAACTTGCTTACTTCTTTTTTATAAAATTAAATTTAAAAGTACTTTAACTGTAGTATGTTAATTTCGCAAGCAACAGGCCTAACGTTGTTTTGCGAAGGAAATTGTTGAACGAAATTAAATCAAGGTAGATTTTTTCATGTTTGTACGTACATATAGTATGTATTTTGAGTATATATTCTTGGCGTGGTTAAGAAATAGCTCGTTTTATTTAAAATAAAGTGTATGCAGATTTTCCATATATCGATTTTGGGTCGGATCGGCCGTACATGGAAAGTTCGTTTGCCATTTTGGAGCCGTCATCTTGATTTCAAAATTACAGTCCGAAATCTTGAATTTCTAAATTTTTACCAACAATTTGGGATTCACTACTCCGATTATCTCCCAGATATCAATTTTCAGTCAAATCGAATCATGGTCGCTCACCTCGGGAATTTCGTTCCACCAATAATTTCCTAATTTTTGTCTAAGTTACTGGAAAGAGTCATGCAAAGCCAAATTAAATTTTATGTCAACTCCAAGAATTATTTGTTGCTTGTGCAATTGGTTTCCTCCAAAAGCCTGTTGCACAATCGCTATTAGCCTAGGCGTACCCGCTGCACTTTTTACCGATGATAGGCATTCGGGGGGGGGGGGGGGGGGAGCAAAAATTCCGGAACGCCAAGCTTTGAACTGCAGCACGAGCAGCATACCAATACTACTGCAAGGAAATAGTTTCGGCCATTTTGAAATTGTGAAATTTCTGATCGGACGGATGTGCAGTTCTATACCTGCGATTTGAGGTGATAATATAATAATTGAATTCTCATTACGGGCTGTGAATTTGTGATACAGTTATTATTAATATCAAGAACTGTACCTGGTTTGAAGACGTACACAATTAAACTAGATATTCATATAATGAACTACAAAACAATTGTGATGTTATGTCTGGGCACAAGGTCAGCAATTTGCCCGTGCTGCGTGATAGCTACATGTACGTCGGCCCTTAAAATTATCAATGATATTCTTCACTATCTTTATACCTTACTAGATCTCTCGAACTATTTGACTTCATCAACCCTAGTATTTTATGTAACAAACTTTTCATTTTATACAAATTCATTACTATCATAGCTAATTTTTTATCTAACCGAAGTATCACATGTGGCTCTATTCTTGCTTCCTTCCTTTTCCACATTGTGGATTGGGACCGGCAAGCTTTACTTTTTCTATATACATTTGGTGAATGTATAAATAATGTATATATGTACCTATGAAAACTTTAAACATTACGGACGATATTTCCTCAATGTCTTTTTGAATTAAGAGTTTTGAACTTATTAAAAAGTTAGTTTGGGTATAAGTCCAGCTGGAGAATGAAACCATCGAAGACATTCCCAGTTTTAAATAAAAAAATATAAACAAACAAGAAAAAAAGTACTTTTAACCTAAAAATATTGCATTGTATTAACACGATAACAAAAACATTATTTAACAAAATATATTCATATAAAAATAAAAACTATCTTAGATCTTTCGAGATGCTTCCTATCCGTTCTGCTTCTTCCACCTGTATAATTTATGAATATTTTATTTACTATTTGCACTCGACATTATATTTAATAATTACCGTGTCCGGCAATTTTTGTCCAAGAGTCTCTGGTAACAATAAAGCTAGGAATCCACCAACTAATGACACAGCACCAAATATTAAAAGCGGCAATGGTTTATAGTAAGTCCCCTAAAATTGAAAATAATTTTATTTTATATTTATATTAATTAAATATCTCCTTCCTCCCTTTCTAAAACAAAAACTTACTAATAATGGTACAAACGGTGCAACCATTGCTCCGAATCGTGCTACTGTAGACATACAACCAACCCCACCACTACGTATTACCTTCAATATACAAAAATAAATAAATAAATAAATAATAACAAACTGTTGTATTACCGTTGGCATCATTTCAGCTGTATGAGCATAAATCACAGCAAAAGATGATGTCACACCTAATTTTCCGATCAAAAATAGTAAAACGATTGGCCACGTCATACCTAAAACGATACTAAATTAGAAAAACAATTCACAATCAAATAAATGTGTGCCCAATAATCACCTAATTTACATACTATGGGTGCATATAAAAAAGCGTAAAATTAAATTAATAAAAAGTGCAAAACTCAAAAGCCAAAAAGGGAAAACTCAATTTCAAACCTTTGGTAACAAAACCTCCAGCTACACAGGTGACAGCGCATAAAAGTAAAGATCCTGCTAAAGACCATCTTCTACCGACTTTATTCATCAACACCTGCCAATAAAAATTAATTTAATTTTAATATATTTTCATTTTTATTTTAGAATTTATTTCCAATTTGTAATTACCCATGCCAGAGAATATCCTGGAATTTCTACTAGACATACTAAGGCAAAATTCAGGTACTTGTTGCCGCTTAGATTAGTTGAATTCAAAGACAAACCATAAAATACAAATGCATTAACTGCCCTGAAAATATACTATAATTACGCCTAATTGACCTGTAGTTAGTATAAAATCATTGTTAGAAGTATGAAGAAAATTAGTAATTGTTGTAGGGAAAATTTGCATGTTTTACAATTCGTTCGTAAAAAATATTTCGTTTTCTGCATTTAAAAATTAAAAAAAGTTTATAGTTTTTCTAGTGTTACCATCTAGGGAGACGTAAACCAAGTTTATGGTTATTAGATATCTTGTTGTACCCTGCCATGCCCCCGAAAATGCTAGTATACCCCAATATTGGACATATCTAATGATAACACGACTGATTTCAGTTTTTATTGTGTGGATAGGTCTGAGCTACTTCTATTTATTCCATCAACACAAATTCCATCGATCCTGATGGTATGTCCCCCAATTTTTGAGGATTATCGCTCCATCTATAATTGGTTCACTGCTGCATATCTTTCTTTCTTTCCTATGTCCTGGAAGACTTCTAACCCATAAAAAAAGAAAAAGAGGGAATGTTTCCGTCCTGAGGATTACAGGCCTATCAGCCTGCTTTGTTTTCTTTCCAAAGTTCTGGAAAAGTTGCTGTATTGGAAAGTTCAACGTTTTATATTAACTAATAACATCATAAGTGAATGGCAGTCCAATTTTCGTCCTGGGATTTGCTGTGAAAGTGCCGTCTCTTAAAGGTGATAACATTCGCGCGATAACAGAGAAAACGCCATTTTGACTTCTTGATTTTTCGAAGGCATTTGACAACGTTTCACATAAGAAATTACTGAGCGGACTTCACAATAGATTTCATTTTTCAAATGGGGCGACTATTTTAATTAAGAACTTCCTGTCCAATAGATTTCAGCATGTATGCCTGGGTGAAGAAATTTTTTCGCATTTTTTTTCCTCAACCTCTGGAGTTCCACAGCAATCCATTCTTGGACCTCTACTGTTTATCATATATATGAACGACTTGCCGCTTGGAATTCGTGACGTTAATATTCATATTTAAGCCGATGACGTTCAAATTGATCTTAGTCGAAGTCGCCCCATAGCTTTGATTGACAACTGTGTGGAAAAGATCAATCGATAGTGATTTACTCGAAATTAGTAAGTGGGCATTTGCACACAATCTGGAAAGAAATTCTAATAAGTCTCAGCCTCAATTGCTTCGATGGACTCTTCCGGAATTACCAGCTGTAACTGTGGATGGTGTTGTGATTCCGTACGTGAACAAGGTGCACAATTGGGGCGTTGCACCTAATTCGAATATGAAATGAATATGGTCGCAAATTCAGGTCTGCCTTTCCAAAATTTACGCAACTCTTCGTCGCTCATGGTTATCAGCTAGTTTTCTGTTGCCCTAATAAAGACTTTTGTCCCTCAACACTTTACGTATGGTTGACTTGTTTTACGATACGAGCAAACTTATTTGGAACATTCAGGCGGCTTCTTGTTCGGTGCCTATAGTAGCGCTTTTTTCTCTGCGAGACACACACATTTGTTATCTTTAATTGTTTTTATTTTTCCCTTCCATTTTGATTTCATTTTTGATTTGGATTTGAATTTTTGATTCTGTTTTTAATTTTAATTTGATTTTAATTTTTTATTTTATTTTTTTATTTTTATTTTAGTGTTGGTTTTGATTTTAACGTTAGTCTTGATTTTGGTTTTTTGTCCTAGTTTGAATTTTGTTTTGCCCGTCTGTACAACAGATACCAATGTAAAAGATTGTCAATCTTGTGGTGTTATTCACCAGGAAATATATATATATATTATTATTTGACTGACTATCACTGGTTGGTTACAAAGGCATTTTTAGTGTACGTACGAAATGTGAAAATTATGCACAGATATTTTTTTTTCATTTCTCTTCCTATGTATGTATGTAGTACCTATATAAAAATCTGAGAGGGTTTAGAAATTTTGCAATTTTATGAAGAAAAAGACGTCATTTGAACAATTTAGATATGTATATCTCGGAATACAATCAAATTTAACCCACGAGGTATGAATAAAAAACTAGGAAATATCCTATAATATCCTGAGAGTGGCATAAAATGTACATCTCTGAATTTGTCAGATTTGCTTACATTCAAATGTCGAAATTTAAAATGTATTGTTGCTTTCGAGAAATAAAGTAACCTGGGACATTACCTGCCGCCATCCATTAAATATTATTTATCCTACATTTTTCGCTGAACACTAAGAATATTCAGGTTAATAAATTAATCAGCTTGGTATACAATAACTGTTAATATAATAGCAAAACGTAAAATTCACACATACCATATAAAAAGTAAAACAACAAGTCGCATAAAAAGAATTTTCGACTTCAGCATCAAAACAACAGTTCTACGAATCTCATATTTCTGGGATTCATCTGTAGAATTGTGAATTATAAAAACTCTATCCTTTCCGTTCTCATCAAGATGCGGTTCTAATTCCTGTTGCTTTTCAAATGTTGCCATAATTTCTACGGGCAGTTCTTTTCCATTGATTTTTGCTGCTTTTGTTATAATCACTTTAGCTTTTTGATATTGGTTTTTAACAATTAGCCATCTAACAGATTCTGGAACAATCCAATAATATAATGCAAATAGAAGTGGCGGTGCTGATAGAACAAATTGAAGTAATTTCCAATCTCTACACAACCAAGCCAATAGTCCAACGAGAGCTTCTCCAACTGCATAGAAGTAATTTAATAGAATGCTGCACATTTCTCGTTTTCCTGGACCAACCATTTCAACTCCAATTATGAATGCTAAAGGATAAACTCCAGATGTTCCAACGGCATTTAAAAAGGCAAATATTAAAAAACTATAGTAGTCCCATGCTAAACCTTGAAGAATTCCTGTGATTGACATGAAAATTATGCAAAAAACAAAAACAAGTTTTCGTCCAAATCTGAAATTTTAACAAGAATTAATTAAAAACATAAACTTTATAGCTTGATTTAATGTTACCGATCAGCGAGGAATCCTGATGATGCCGTACCTGCTACTAAACCTGCAAAATGAATTGTACCGACTAAGGCTAGCATCCATGCATTTTGGCTGCAAGTTATCGACCACTGCATTAATTTTAATATACATTATTCGATTAGAAGAATTTTGGTGCAGATATATATTTTAAAATTTGTAATTTTTTTATGGAAATTAAAGACTAAAATGAAAGATCTGCACAATATGAATTGTCATAATAATAATGTCAGACGTTGAGGGCCAACCATTACTTCATTCTGACAGAATTCTATTCCCATTACCGCAAATCAAGTTGGACTTAATAACAAAACTTTTTTTAATTTTGAGCTAGGCAAAAAATAAACGAATTATTTTGCAAAAAATGCTGAAATTCATTTAAACAATAATCTATAATAGTTTTCCTCCCATTGGCTGTATCCTCTTTGTGAGATTATGCTGCCACTGGCAAATATACTTCCCAAGCTATGAAACAAACACTCGAACTAATACTTCATATCCCTAAAATAGTAGTAGAGTATCGTAAAAATCCTTAGATATGGGCAAGATGGAGAATAGAAGAATTTTAAGAACTTTTATTTTTAATGATTCTAAATCAAGAGAAAAAACGTCCGGGGTTTGAAACTGGGACCTAGGTAAAAATGGAAACTCGCGAATACTTCATTTCTTAAATAATGCATCAACGTTTGTACAACCAATAATTAACAAAAAGTTCTAATTGTAGTACGTAGAAAAAAGATCGAGGTTTAGCTCGCGATGGGTGACAGAATAACTCCTCGAGGCTGCCCCCGCCCCCCAGGAACCCACAATAGTTCATATTTTTTAGACTTTTTTTTTGTTTTCTCACGATGTTGAAACGTACATGAGAAAATTCAGAAAATGATTTTCTTGCAGTACAATTTGAATGAAGAATTGAAATTTGATATGCCTGTTGTTGTCGTCTTAAAATATTAATTTTAAGACGGCAAGAACAATTGTATGTATGAACATCTAATTGCACTGGAGAAATTAAAGCAATATATGTATGTATGTACTGTGTATACATACGAAGAAAAAGAAGACACTGTATGTAGATAACTAGGCATACCGCGAGAGTGGAATGTGTGTCTTGTTGATAATAAGATGCAATTTGGGCACCTGATGCACAACATCAGCCGAACTATATCACAGGCAGGTTACAGTTATGCTCCTGTGCTTTTTTGCATTTATGCCAGGAAATCGCTGTTTTTTTTTATTATTTTCAATGCAATTTCTTAATAATTTTGTTAATTAAGGCACATAGAGATGACCAACTTTTTGAAGTTAAGGAACAAAGTTAAAATTTTCCATACGAATGTGGTTTACATTTTAATCGCTTATCACTTTTCCATACAAGGCAATAAGCAATCCTGCAAAAGTTGGGACAAACAGGAATATTATTATTTATTATTATTATTTCATTTTATTTCGGAAAGTACACAAGATTATTAATCTTTTAAAGTACATTATAAATTGGAAAATAAAAAGAGAAAAGCTTGAGTTAAAAAAAAAAAAACGTTTGCATTCCTGTGTTATGGCTTGGGTAAAATCTTCCTGGATCTTTCTTCGGTTCTATCCTGTATAAAATTAAAAGATACTTCGTTCTATCAACAATAAGGTTCGGTTCAGTGATAATTATTAACAAAAGTCGCGTGATTCGTGATTGTAATTACATTTCATGTCCACTTCGCTGGAGATTGCAACGCCTGAAATGTGTGAGTAATTCCTGACGCAATTTTATACTCATTTTTTGCCTGGCGGGGAAAATAATTAAAAATAGAAAAGTTGCACCATGCGTGCATGCGCATGTATGCAATAGCGTCCCTCTTTTCTAAATAATATCAATTAAAACCCGTTGATATGAGACTATATTTACGTTTGGAGGGTTTTAAATGCTAAAAAGTTTACTTAAATGATTTTAATGAGTTTTCATTGATTGCGAAGATAAATTACTGAATTAATTCTTATCGAGTTTTTTTTTTAAAAATAGTCATTGCCTACACCGAAAATATTTCGACTCACCTGTTGCACTATCGTTCGTTCAGAATCATCAAAAACCCATTGATTACACGTATGTGTTTGATCCTCTAAAAATAAATCTTTTGAACACGTTGCTTCTGGAAGAGTTTTGTTTTTATCTACGCGATATCGCAAACATTGCTCTGGGATAAAGACATCTTGAGCATCTGTTGATCCAGGTACAGCATTTTGCATCCATTTCTCTCCATAGATTGGATTATCTGTGTCGTCACATTCTGGAATAAAACATCTTTGAAAAAATGCATTGAAGTCATTCGGGAATTTATTGGAAAAATTGTTGACACATCAAAAGTTTACCTATAGTTTGGTATACCAGCGGTAAATACATATGACAGGCTATTAGCTGCTCCAAACATCACAGGTAAACATATCAAGAAATAATTTGTTATTTGATATTTTCCGAATTCACCAATTTCCACTAGGACTTTGTCGAAATCCATGTTTATCCGTAAATGAATTTTGTATTTATTTTGTAGAGTATTTAATAATAGTCAAATTGTGAAGTGTCGTTGATCTCTCACGCTTTCGCCTCACGTACGATTTTCTTTAGCCGAATCTCCGCCTATGACTGAAATGAAATTTAAGTTAAAAATTTGTTGTCTACATATTTTTTCTGGTATTTATTTTATGACAATACACGCGTCAAAAGTCTATCTAGATATTATTTTAGTTTGTATACACTTTTGCTTTTTCCGCTTGTGTACTCAAAAGAGTTCTGTTTCTATTGAGAACTCGGAAGAGATCAGTCATTGGACTTAACTAACTATAAATGGTAGCGTCTAATTTATCTAGCATATATTGAGGAGCTATATATGCTGAGGAGCTTTTTTTAAATAATTTCTAAGCTCATTTTATTTTTTTTTTAGAACAGTGTAGTATTAAAAGTAAAGAACAAAAGGCATATATGTATATGTACACATGTATATAGTCACCCTTCTATGAAATAAGCGAATGTTATATGTAATATACTCCATTTTTCAATATTTGTAAATGAATTAAAAACTTACTTGCTACTTTGGCCCAAGATATGTCGCCACAGGCAAAGTTTTCAATTTATATCTAAATGCTTCAAAACTTTCAAATTAAATTTGAAATACGTAAATAAAATCATACCAGACAGTCCGTGGAAAAAATGTGAGCAATATAGTTAGAGTTTTACGGAGAATAAGCGGTAGTAAATATAAAGGAGAAAAATCTGTCTCTCTCTCTCTCTCTCTGCTGTTTATGCCACATAAATTCATGGCAACATTTATTACTAATACCTTTATTAAGGTCGCAGCACACTTACCGGCAGAGCACGGACCGGCACAGACAGGTAAAATATTTTTATATGAAAACAAGTTAGCGAATTCACATCAACCGGCACCGGCAGATACCGACACGTAACGGAAACTCTATTGCCGGTCGTTATCGGTGGCTAGAAACCAGACCGGCATTTGTCGGATGCTGGTCTAGTTTCGAAGCTAACATTGGATCACTTTTTTATAGTTTTCTCTCGATATTTGCCTTAATTGAAAGTTTCCTTTCAGTTTTATGTCGGTCGATGCATGTCTGTGCCGGTAAGTGTGCATCGACCTTTAGATTGAATATAAACTTTAAGAGCTTTGAAAAAGTGATCCGGGTTTATATCTAGTTTTCTAGGGTTTCTTATTTAGTTGTATATTGTCTGTGCTTATGTATAGAAAAATGTATCAATACCTGCATTAAAAGAGCTGGAAATGGGTCAACTATCCATATTCTCTCGGATAGTAAAACTCGTTTCAAGGCTTTTAAGTCCTTTACCATTAATTTAAGGATAGTCAAAACATCACAGCTACCATAAATATGGGAAAAAATAAACAGATAATTGACTGGTCATTTTTACCCCTAAACTATGTGTGCGACCTCAATTACCGAAAGATCATACACTTCATAAACAGTCTTAGTCTAGAATGGGAAAAAACAACAAAGACTACTCACATTAGATCTTTCAGGTCAGAGTGAATGCGTATCTAACACCTTAAAGGTTAAGCTACACTGCCAGAGACTTTGGCCTCCAGAGACGTGCGTATACATTTCGCCGACTCAAAAACTCTCTAAAGAGACCTAGTCTCTAGTGACTTTTTTGCTCTCCAGTCTCCCAATCTGTATTTTATTTTGGGGCTGGATTCTGATAAAATTAAAATTAGAAATGACGATGACATCGTGACTTTATTTCGAAAATGCGATTCTTATACCATGACTTCAGCCATAAAAGTGACATTTAGCGTTAAAATGTGACTTATTTTCGAAAGGCCGGTTCCGAAGTCACTTCGGCCTTGTAATATTGCAATACAAAAGTTACAAACCATACCGCCACTGAGTAAGTATAAAAATAGTAAGCATACACATGTATAGGTATGCCAAATTTTTGGAAAAATATAACATCAATCGAATTGAACTCATTTATTCCATACTTATTTTAATTTTATATAGAGATTCCGATCTTGTTGTTACAAAATTTGCATACACCTTCGCATTAAAATTTGCACCATTACTGTCTTTTCAGGAATATATTCAATTACCCAGCAATTGTCAAATGGTGAGCTTCGATAGAAAAAATTTCTAGAATTCCCTAAATAATTGGCCTAACTCTCAAACAAGGAAACTCAGTATTATTTTGTGTTTTCATGGATAAATTTTATTTATTTATTTATTATTTAAAAGTAACAAGGATCTTCAAAGATAAAATAATCTATCTCCTGCGCGTTCGATACAGTACAACGAAAATTTTTGGAAAATATGGACATTATGGACATATGGAATTTTGACACTTTTTGTGTAGTATGTAAAGACTTTGTTAAGGGGAATACAAATTCAAAAATATCCAGAATTTAGCCAGACTTTGCTTATACCGGAGACAGACTTGCTATTTCAATATTGATATATTGATTTTGCAATTATGTTAATTGCAATATAAAATTTCAGTGACACACTTGCAGTTTAGGATCCTGAGAAATTAATTAGAGAACTGTCATTTGATTTGTCATTTGACTTAGATAGTTTGGCGTACGTACAAAATGCGTGCAAATATTGTGAAATTACTTATTTATTTGGAAAATTAAAACGAAATAGATGAACTGGATTCTCAATCCATAAAATATAGAGTGCTAGCTCTTGTTCATTAATGAAAATTAAGTGGATATGAAGGAAAAGTTTGTTGCTAAGCGTAAGAAGAAGGAATTTGTCGCTTGCAATTAATTTTTAAATATACTACTATAAAACGAAATAGTTTATCTACATTTATATAACAGGTTAAATCATCTGATTATTGGCAATCATCTTGTTTAAATTTTAGCGAACAACAATTTAAGAATCGCTTCCGAATGAAGAATGAAGCGGCGGAGTACTACAATTTCAAATCTGTGGATGCGCTGCTTCCTGTTTCTAGACGAGGGACTACCTCCGAAATAACTTCAATCCTTTCCTAAAAAATCTTTAAAAAGCATTCTATATTTTTTGGATTAATTTTCCAAATAAATAAGTAATCTCACAATATTTGCTCGCATTTTGTAAGTACGCCAAACTTTCTCAAGTCAAATGACAAATCAAACGACTGTGAAATTACAATACATTTGTCACTTCAACTTGACAAGTGTCAAATATTAAATGTCAGAAAAAGGTTCGTGTATTAAATGGTTATGGTTTATAACTAAGGTCATATGGCAATAAACTCGTCTACCGCGTACATTTTTTGTAATTTAAATATTGAGTTCCAATGTTCTACATACTGAGTGTACACCGAGAGAATACCGAGCTTTTTCTCAGTATATAGAGACAGATTTCCGGTTTAGCGCAAATTGCAATATTGAAATTGGAAGTCTGTCTCCGGTATTAAGTCTACCTCATGCGTAATCGGAGCGTACATATATTTTCTGTTTAACTGATGTACAGACAGAAAATAAAAATAACAAGTAAAGAAGCTAATATTGGTCTAAGACCAATTCTTATGATACCCTAGATGAATGCCCTTATGAAATTTCGTATTGTCACCCTTCTGTCCAAGTTTGATTTTTGAAGTGGTTTTTCGCATATATTTCTAGAACGGTTTGTCGGACAGAAAAAATGATTATGACCAATTTTATAGGATTTCGTATTCTGAAGAAGTTTTTAGTGTAGTAAAATGTCTTGGACTTATCGTTTTCGAAGTGTACGTAAAAAACCTAAATTTTTATATGGCAACACCAAGAAGGAGTTGCCCGATTTAGTGCATTTTTGAAATTTTATTTGCTAGTACAATGAAAACACCATGTACCAAATTCCAGCTCTCTGCGTCGTCGACGCGCTCTCAGGCAGTGTGCAAATATATAGTGGAAAACGAAATTTTGTATGGCAACGCCACGAAGGAGTTGCCCGATTTGTCTCATTTTCGAATTTAATTTTACTTTCTTTTTAGTCTGTGTACAAAATTTCAGCTCTCTAAGTTTACGCGTTCTCGAGTATCGTGCACACAGACGGACGGACATTCAAAAATCAAAATAACTTAATATTATGCGTGGGTGTCCAATCCATTTTGTTCTACGATCATTATTTCGAAGTGTTACGATCGGAATGACAAACCCTATAGATTTCATCTAGGGTATAAAAATAGGGTCACAAACTTTGAACGCTGTTTAAGATATTCAAGTAATAGTTGTTGCAATATTTTCACCGTAACATATGAGCATACAAATTGAATGCGAACATTTTCCCTGTACAAATCTAATTAACAATATTATTTAATAAAATGAACATTTTCCTGGAGCAAATTGAAGTTGTATTTGTTATTGTTGGTAGTCTTCGTGTGACCAAGCTGCATATCTTTTACGAGAATCAGGGAATATTTTCTTTGATAAGGAATTAGCCAATTTCATTTCAGTTTCAGCTACTTGTGCATTATGCTGATGCACACCAGAAAAATACATACTGTGATATTGGTTTAACGTTCTGAATTCCACCAATAGATATCTGAAGCTTTTTAGTAGAAGCATGTCTCTGCAATTCGCTCTTACAGCAAATTTGACGAAACATGACCTGCCAAACCAAAACACGTTAAATAATTTTTCCCTTTTGCAATCCAACCTTTAAATGGATTTTTATATAAAATAGAAGTTGAGGCGCAATAAAAATATTAAAAACCTTTGAATTCTGGATCACAAAGCTTTCCACAAAGATAAGTTCTAATTTTTCGTTTCTTTTCTTGAAACACCAGAAATAGAAAGCTTTATCAGCCATAACACCATTTAAAAAAAAAAATCTGAAAACGAATAATCTGAACTATACATTTTTCCAAACTGGAAATTTTCATTACACAACAAAAGAGTAGAGTGGGAGTGGGTATTAAAAGCAAATGTAGGCACGTGACATTGACATCAAAGTTAATAGTGATTCTCGTCCAGTGATTCTCGTTCACTGCTATTGCTTCTTCAATTTGCGGAAGTTCTCTATAGCTTGGAGCAAATAAATTAACGGAAACTTTTACTGCACAAAATATTGCTAGATATAGTCATTTGTGAAACTCTTTTATCCCTAAATTCCTAAAACCGAAAATTATCCCTATATCTAGGTATCAAATCTGTAAGTTGGCATCAGTGCACCGTGTATCTTTACCTTAACACTCCCTTACGAATCTCATATAATATAATGCGTTTAAAATTGAAAATTTACAAAAATAAAATATATCACCATTTTCACCCTCAACCTTCTACTGATTGACGCTATGTATGTATCTATCTATGGGTTCTTTTTGAAGTGATGTTTTATTTGAAATGTCACTCATAATTTTGTATTTTCTACTCGCCTGCTAAACTGCAGGAAATGAAAAAAGTTTGATTGATCTCTGACATTGGTCGACTTTATCAGGGATTCTTCGATGAGTCGGTTTAGTATTTTCAACGATTTATCGCCTTTCTTGATTTGTTGTAGCTATCATTGTTGAATCTTCTCAGCTTTTCTATAACTTCCATAGCCACCTACTATTTGACAAATTGATCTTCTTGAACACAACAGTTTTTTATCCTCCCCTTTCATGTTAAAAAGTTCTTCTGTTATCTAATCGAAAATAATTCTGATACAGAAATATTTATACTTACTAAATTAGTTACACATACGAGATAAAATGTACCTACAGATCGATCAAGAAGATAAGTAAAAAATATAGAAAAACAGTGCACCCAAAAGGGATCCGTGTGGAACTCCAAAATTTTACAAAAATAAAAAAATGTTAGCTAGTTAAGTGCATAATATGCAAATCTCGAAAGCTTAACCAGATATTTTAGTATGCTAACTAATAATTAAGTTTTTCTAACAATTTTTTACCTCGAGTATTTATCTTTTTGCACAGTTTTCAATGTAGCTTAATAATCCAATTAAAATAATTGATTGATGATTTGTGGTTTCTTATCTTCCAATACGGTGTTAATTGGTATACTGAAAAATTAATATTGCTACTACGCGTATCATCTAAGCTGCAATTTATCTCATACAGCATGCAAGATAAATTGACACTCGGAAAGCAATATAAAATTAAGTTAGAAGAACAGCTGAATGCTGTTTTTGATGAATGACTTTTATTGCGGCGGCTTGTTTGTTAAATTTACGTAGAGAAGTTCCTTTGCCATTCAGCAAATGGAATAAATTGTTTAATGGTATTGTTAGATTTTTTTAATTATTAAGAAGTTAGTTAAATTCTTCGATTTATATAGTTTTTATCGTGGTGTCATAGTGCAACTCGTAAGTCATGATTTTATTTTTACTGTTTACCTATACATTGTGCTAATGATAAAATGTTGATACCCAACAGTAAATCGATACGACCTTTAAAAATTAGAAGAGGGTCTTTATAACAATTCGTAATGTAGAATTCTCCATGATATTGAAGATAGTCTGACTGCTGAAATATAATTCCTGGAGCATGACAAGGATATGTAATTTTGTCTTATACCCATTAACGATGTCCTTACGAAAGTAACAGTATATGTGTTCACGGGGTAAAGAAAAGTTAAATAATTCCCGTCGAGGTTTAGGTGTCCTGTATAATAAAATCCAGTAAAATCTAACAAAACTATGGTTACAAGGTGGCGCGAATGGTAATAACAGGTAATTATAAACCCTTCTAAATAAGAGTTTGAAGAGTATTCTAAATATTAGTGTATAGATTGAATGTCGAAAGAAAAATTATTAAGACGATTCACAGACAGGACAGAATCGTTGGGGTAATATTGGTACGAAAATGGAATCGAATCAAATATTTACTTTGAGAAGTAGGTAAAAGAAAAAACTTTAAAAAAAAAACATCGAAAATGTCTATGCTCTTCTTAAGTAATTCTCGTCGACTAGTAGGAATTTAAGCAATGAGGTTTCCATTGGAATTTTGAAAAACTATAATATAATTTTGGAAAAAATATTCGGTTTTTGAATTTTTCTTTTCAAAAATCCGAAAAATTCGCAGAATTCGAATTTTTGTATGCACAGGATATTTACTGGTTTTTGAGGCCAGCCCGTCCCTTTAACTCGTACACGAATTTGTCTGTCTGTATATTTATTTAGGTATATATTTCTTTTTTACTATTTTTACTTTCGACACTCTCTTAGACCCACTTTTCGTCATCACAGCGAGCTGAAATTTGGCACACAGGTTCATGTCGCGTGACAATTGAATCTATCAAAATTTCCATGGAAAACCTGGAAAATCGGGAAAAATCAGTGATAAATATGTTTCAGGAAAAATGCAGTTTCCGATTTTTCCGAAAAAATTTTCCGGTAAAAAAGTTTCCTAAATTATGCAGGATCAATTTCCCTATCAACTGGCAACATTACTTTCTCTCCGACAATGGTGAAAACTTGCAGAAAAAATCGAGGAAAATTCATGTAAAACGCTTTTCCGGAGTTTTTCCGACCAAGGAAGCGTTTGAGCGTTTTGCAACCTAAGACAAAGTTGTAGAGCGAAATGAGTTGCATAAAGTTGCTTTTGTGGAAAGCTCGATGGAAAACCCGGAATAGCGGGGAAATCATCGGAAAAATTTTCATCGATATGATTAGTGATAAATCTGTTTCAGGAAAAATGCAGAATTTTTCAATTTTTCTGGAAAATTTTCCGAAAATTTCCAGAATTTTCCGACATTTCCGGAAAATTTTCCGACAAAAAAGTTTTATAAGCTATGCCGATTCTCTTTTATTCCGTCCTACTGGCATCAATACTTTCTCTTCAACAATCATGAAAACTTGCATGAAAAATCGAGGAAAATTCATGTAAATTTTTAAAAAAATTTCATAGTAATAGGAAAAGTCTGTGGAAAACATGGAAAATTCATGTTATATGGGATCAAGTTGGAATACAGCGCTGTTTAAAACATAATTTGAATTTCAGAAAACCGTTGCAGTACTTCAACGATTTGATACTCGAATCAATTTTTTGAAAAACTGGTAAATCAGTGTCTTTTCAGCCGTCATAAAATTGTTTTAAAATATCTCCATGCAGCACGTAATAACAATTTAGTTAACGTGAAAAAGGCAGAAAATAAAATAAGTAAAAAACGAGTTTTCAAACAAAACTGAGTCCAAGCCGCATGAAAAAGTAGAAAATAAACTTTTCTTCACACACAGAGGTGGACCCCAGATTTTATTCGCTGACAATCACCGATATATTTCAGTATGATCAATCAGAGGTAATAAGTGATTTTATTCATGAAGAGAAAGAATATTCAAGAGAAATGTCCCAATCAAAAAATCTGAGTCCAGCTCTGTGTGTGAAGAATAGTTTATTTTCTACTTTTTCATGCGGTTTGGCCTCAGTTTTGTTTGAAAATTCGTTTTTTACTTATTTTATTATATGCAAAATTCATTATTTTTAAATTACAATTCAACTCATTACACTGCTACTAGTTCCTTCCAGGGGCCGGATTCTGTTACACGGAGAGTTGAGGAGTTTGGGAGATGAGAATTTTCGTTTTACCCGATTAAAACTCCCCTAACTCTCTGTTCGCGATTCTCCAACACACTTGGTGAGTTAGGGAAAACGTGAGAAGTGTGAAGAAGTGCGAATCGCCAAGGATGATAAAGGAGAGTATGATGAATTTTTGTTCAAGAGGATTGACCTTTTTTCCTTATATTAGAGGTACATGTGTCTATTACTATACCTAACGTCGAATGATTTTTTTTTATAAGGGTAGTTTTTGAGGGGTGGAGGAGGGTAGCATTTTTCAAATTTTGCCGGTATAACGAGAAAATGGAAAGAAGGAGATGAATGTTAATGCTGTAGAAAAATGGGAGCTCGGGGTGACTATGATAGGAGAAGAAAATGGAACGGATTAACGGAAATTTAAGATAAAATAAAAAAATTTCAGGAGTTGCAATAAGTGGCAAGGATAAACTTAGGATCTGTAAGATCAATAAAAAAACTGAGAAATTGCTTTGATAATTAAGTATGCATGGGTCTTATAGGTCATATTTTATTTCGATTAACGGTAATTTGCAGATTTGCGGGACCTCGGCGGTAAATTTCTTTGCCGCAATAGTAAAGGATGCCTTACTCTGAGTGGGAGCGTCTTTCCGATGGATTTAGGGCCTACAGTACAAAAATTTAGGTAAACAATTTCCGGGTGAGGGGTAGTATCACCCCTCATCGAAGATTGTCCAAAATACCTCATGTTTGGTATCAATTTCAAGAGGGAGGATGAGAGCGTAATCGAGTGGTGTAGTTGGGTCATATACACCCCAGTTCCTATATTTTGCATATATTTTCTTTATTATTCTTTAATTCCCATCCATTAGTACTCTGTTGTGAACATTTTTCTCATGGGAAGTGAATTTGAACGACTTATCAGTTCTTTGCAATGATAAATTGATAATATGTCCATTATTCGGCCATTTTCCACACTAAAAACGTCAGACTACCTTTGTAGTTATCTCCAAATCCGTTTATCAGACTCAGAAACACACATTTAATTAGGGGACAAAATAATGTAGATGCGATTTCATCCTACATACAAGCTTTAGCGTGCATATTTAAAATTTTGATAGCGTCTCTTCTGTACTGGGAGACAACCAAACTGACCATTTTCGCGTGATTTAAAATTTTAGTGGGTACCTTGAGGTACCAAAATACATACTTCTCTGTAAGTATTGGGAAGATTTCCATAATTTGTTTTTGTAAATATAGCCAGGATATGTGGTGAATCCATAATTGTTCAGATCATCCGATTATGGAATAGTTTACCTGTAGCTATCCAAACAGCTGTCACTATCAGTGTACTTAAACAGCTAGTTTGAACCCACTTAGAATAACATTTTTATTTAATTTAACATGTATAATTTATACAATACATTTGATCTTCGCATTGGAGCTGCACGATTATATAACGTAAAACTTACTAAATTTATTTGTAGATCATTTCTTTTTATATTTTAGTTCTTTTTCCTTCAATTATCTCTAGAATCAATTTACAATATTGTACTTAAAAAAGATTATAAATCTTGTATGCACTGTTACCAGGAATAAATGAGTTTGAATTTGGAAATTCCTAGGTTCTTTCAAAAACACAACAAAAACAGACAATACTGTCAGTTGAGAAATATTCTTCTTACTTTTTACAACTAAAACAGCCGAGAATTTGGTCGAGTGAAATAGAGAGTTTGGTAATTCTCAATACAAATTCAACAAACATTCCGAGTGGAGAGTTAAATGTCAAAAGAACTTCATATCTTCGACTCCACAACTCTTCGCTTTAAGGCCCAACTACAATTGAAGTAAAGAATTTTCGATCTTGAAGGTTTGCTTACGAAAAATTGATATTTTTAGCCTAAATAGATATCACATACCGTAAGCGTTATTATCTTGATATTTAATGTTTTTAATTTTAAAAAGTGGTAAAAGTGAAAAAATTAACAAATGGAAGTTGATTTAATCGAAGATTTGTGCTTTCTATTAATTCGAAGTACCATTTTTATTCCATTTTAATTTTTACATTGGACTTTTAATCATTTAGTATTAATTTAATGGTTTGACACATCGCTTTCTTACGGAATGAGCGATTCTTACCGCGCCTATACTGACTGCAATTTGGCATTTAAACTTAACGAAAGTTCCCCTCTGACGAGTTATAGTTGATTTGTGAACGTTTGTTAAATTTAAAGTGCGCGGTTTTACGTAAATAACATGACTTACGTATACGTAAATTATAGCCTTTAGTGAATCCGGCCCCAGTTAGATCTTTTACTTACAACTGAAGACAAGCTGCAATACAGCAAGATTATTATTCCTGCGATGTTTAACCATTAAAAGTATTTACTATTAGTACGCTATGATATAAGTCAGAGATAGCCTCATTTGCTTTTACAACTTGCAAATGGCCATAAAAGTAATTCCTATTTTCTCTCTTCTAGGAACGGAAAAAAACATTTTAAAGTGAACTATATGACTATTTCCAATGCGAAATTGAAATGTTCCCGCCACTGGTAAGCTCACACTTTTTAGCTTGAAAATAGAAACTTTTATCAGGAAAACCTTTAAACACAATTCAAACACTTTTGATCATTCAATTCCAATTAAAATCTGTAAAGCTCATATAATAAAATTATTGTTCTTGCGTTTCAATAAAAATTATTTGAGTCTAATGTAAGCAAGTCCGGAAATTTAATTTCTGAATATTCAAATCTAAGAACACACGTCGGTAAATATTTACCTTATTAAAGAAACATTAAGTAAATAAAGCCATTGTCATCGTAAAGATAGACAAAATGTAAAAAATGTCCCACTCAAAAAATAGTGTCAGCTCTAGACAGAAACACTTAAAGTCCGTTCTTTGCTTATACCGAGCAATTTGAGCAATGCCACTTATCTAATAAACGTATTATAAAATCATTGAGTGCTGTAATCCAAATATGTATTCTTCATGACACGTAGAGAATGAACAAATTAATTCAATTGTCATTAAGCTACCTACCTTTGCAATGAGCTTAGAAAAATGAGATTTTATTTTCAAATGGTAATTATAAGGTGCTTAGGTGATTTTTTTTTTTTTTCAATAAAAAGTTTAAAAATTGCTTCTGTATCTATGTCTATGAATTGTTAGGTAATCACACGTGTTGAATTTAGAAATATAAAATTGAGTCTGGGAAAAAATTTCGAATTTGAAGTTTTTTTTTTTTTTTTTAATATTATGAAGCCAAGCTCACGAGTTACCCTATGATGCAAACAGGAAGGAGATATTGGAAGAATTAGGGGAATGAGCAGAGTGGTGGAGGTGTTGATGTAGTATGTCATTCATGAACCTTTACTGATTGTAAGGAAGGGGAAAGACAAAAGATGGTAGCCTGTTCCACATTCGCACAATTCGGGATAAAAAAGCATCACGGCACTGAACTGTACGGTATATTGAAGTGTAAAAGTATGTGCGCGCGAGTATTGCATACAGGAATTATTCTACTATTATCAAATCGCCAATGGACTTGAAGGCTATATATTTTGGACAATATCCAATGAAGCTAAGACTGTACGACCAGCCCCGCTCCAGATGTGAGAATAGTATTTCATTCTAGGTCTGATATAGGACTTGCAGAGCAGCTTGATGGGCTAAAATTTGGGAAACTGCTTTCAATAACCCACATTGATGGCATAGATTGGCCCTGTCGGTTTAGCTCATTAGCATCACTACGATTTCTGATATGTACCTATTCATGGTACATGTATGTATCTACATTCGAAGGACCCTACCCATAATATTTTATTTGTTCTACAAAAAGGTGGATATTGTGTGAAAACAATATGCTCAGAAAACAGAGGTTAAAGTAAACATCTATACCCATGAAATCGGTGGTTGAGGACTTTTTTTTTAATGTTAGCCTACCTTCGAAAAAAGAAATGTTTATATGCAAAATGTTTTAGTTTGATATTCGAACTCCAGCTTAGGTTTCTTCGAATTTAATTTTCGAAATTGAATGGTATATAAATATGTTGGGTTACGAGTTAAATAAGGCCAGCGTGCCAGGTTGTAGAAGGAAATGTACCGCTACTTCTTTTTCTTTTTAGGTATATCTAAATTAGGAATTGATAGGATTAGGAATTTAATAGACAATAAACTTTTTTATAACGCATTTTTGTGATTTTGGAAAATCTTCGAAATTCAACAAAAATTTAACTTTTTATCTATCGCCATTGTTTTTTTTTTTTTCGTCTGTTTAGAAAATCGAATGTTAGATTGGATTTAAAGGTATACATAAGTTAAGGGTTTTTAACGTAGCCTGACTATAGTTTTCGGTCAATGCCTCCTAAAATAACAATAAATTCGGAAAATGTTGTAAAATTAAAATATTGAAAAACTTCTTAAATAAGCGGTCGGAATGATTTTTCTTTATTTTTATATGAACGAACGTTAGAATAAACTTTTGCAAAATAGGAAAAAGTTTTATTAAGTTAGGTACAAGGGAAATACCCCCACTTTTTATACAACTTTAGGCCCGACATCAACAGACATGAGAGATGTCTTAAACGATGCAATATGATACTCTGAACATATTTTATTAACAATATTTATTTCAATAAAGCGGGGAAAATCTTTAGCGATCGGATGTAACTTGAGCGACTTTCTTGGGTGAAAAAGTGGACTTTTCTAATTCTCGTGATTGTGCGAAATTGGTGCGTCGTGGAAAATGATTTACTATTAGAGAAAAATGTTCACAACAGAGCAGTAATGGCCATGCGAGAAAGAACTTCGAAAGTTAGTAACTGGGGTGTGTGTGACCCACGTGCATGAATATGGATTTTCCGGCAGCAAAAACGTCCCGAGAAAGTTTTTTGAATCAGGAAAAAGTACACCAGCCGATAGTACTCGACGAGACCTTTAATTTTATATGCAACATGCCGTATTGGAATTGCAATGAGAAATCTTGCTACCATATAATTCGCACTTGCTTTTGTTAAAAAGTATTTAGATGGGCAATTGGGTGACCTCTATCATCGAACTTCCGTAGTAGACGATCAGAGATAACCATACTGATGAGACCTCTCTGATTGCTGGGTTGAAAAGTTCGATATTTTTTTTGCATCTCAATGCATTTTGTAAATTTATTGGGGAAAAAAACATTTTTCTCCAATGATTTTCAGTCTAATAAAGACAAAAAATTTCTAGCTTGAAGTATTGGAACTACCCACCCTCGCACCGAGGATACCCCCTAAATAAATATGTATGCAAATTGAAAAATTTTCTTCTACGAATTGTTGCTGGTAATGAGCTGAAGCGAACAGTGAAATCCATTTTACGATTGTACATATCCTTACCGAGTTACAGCCGATCTAAAGTGCGAGAAACCTAGTACCTTAGTTCGAATAAAAAAAAGGGAAATACCTCTGACTGTGGGTACTCAAACGTCTTCTCAGGACCTAAGCAATTCGGTTCTGTACTAGATTTTTCAAAATGTACTAGATCAAACTTTGACCCCTCCTCCAAGCCATTCCCCGCTTAATTGAAATAAACATTGTTAATAAAATGTGTTCAGAGTATCATAATGCATCGTTTAAGATATTTCTTATGTCTGTTGATGGCGAGAGAGGAAAATTGTTTTTCTGTAGACTATGGAGAATTATTGAAAACAAAATAAATTTATTGATTTCAATAGAGAAATCTTAGCAGTTTGATGGACCCGGTTGAGTAGTTGGACCGTCTTGCTTTGTAGTTTTATGGATGTGTTTATCTATTGCTCACACAGCTAGTTATTATTTCCTGAGAGTTTTGCTATTTACCATTTTACTTGCAAAGTGTATGCATGAGCTAAGCTTATACACTCTGTTCTTCCGTATGCTATATTTATGCAATAGATAACCTTTGGTCAAATTATTGGTAACATTTTAAATTCCAAAAGATAATTTTTTTTTTTTAGAAACTTTATACATTTATTAAAATGACGAATATATTCAACTTTGATGTGGAGATATGAATTTTTCAAGTTGAAATTATGCATAGTAAGGTATACTGAAACCGACTGTATTCTCAAACACTTTCCATATAACTTTTATATTTTTACCTTTTTTTATCAACATTTCTCGGTCTGTGTAAATATTAAAAATATTCTGCGTATTGCAGCATTTCGATGTTAACTAAACACACATCCAGCAGGATAACACAGAGCTATCAAACTTATTGATCACAAAAAAAAAAAAAAATTTAATCCTATTTACCTACTGTTTTCAAGTAATGCAGCCTCTTTCCATTTTAATCGATCGTATCTGCTCTTATCTGCACTGCACCCCTCTCAGATGACGTATGCTTATCAAAACAAAATTATCTTTGATCAACTTCAATTCAGTAATTGGAATACGATTACTTAATTGTTGTTGATTTTAACGCCAGTCACACACAAACAGTATATTTTATTTTGAAAATAATTGTCGGCTAAAAGTCTTGTTTTTATATTGATTTTATTTTACGTGACACTCAAAAATCTCAACTAACCTGATAATAATTATGAAATATTTTTAATCACATTTTTACGCACGTTTGTTTTTGTTTTATTTATTTATTTTTATATATGTATATATATATTTTTATTTTAACAGCCACGGAAATGGCAATGTTTTATTGCTTGAACTGCCGGATTTTTACTGAAATTTGAAATGACTTGAGATTTCGGTATCACTTCTCAGTGGCATTGAAATTTCCAAGCAAGCTTTCTATAAAGCTCTGAGAAAATGATGACGTCAGGATCAAGTGTGGAATATGTATGTATGCATATGATTTGAGTGCACGCAAAATGCAGGCAGGTGAGTGAAATATTTACGTACAAATATATGTACATATGTTTGTTGATAAAAATCCACGGCAACAATTATATCTAAGCTGGCTAAATTATATCAATTTTCTTAATTGTGTTTACATTTTTATGGGAACTTTTAATCAAGGGGGTTTTTAAGACAAATGGATGGAATACCTACCTGATGGTTTGCAATGCTTTTATTTACCACTTTTTTTTGGTGTTGCATATTGTAGTTGTTACATTTTAAAATAACAATTTTGTAAGTGCGATTCTCTGATGCTCGAAGATGAGTATCTAAGCGAAATAATGCTAAAGGAACACATATTTTCAGAAATTTTGAATCAAGGGAAAAATACACTTATACACAACTAGTAGCTTTGCCTATCTCATATAAGTTGCAACTTTCTATCTAACCACAATTTTCATAAGAATAGTCATCATCGCAATGGAGATAAAGATACCGAAGCGATACCAATATTTGAGATATATTCGGAAGATATAAATACCAAGACAATGCTAGTAAAATTGCAAGGAATTTTTTTTTTTATACAGTTGGGAGCACTGTGATAACAGGTGGAGTCCATACGACGTTACAAAATTTATTAAACCTCAATCGCTGCAATGTTGTACTTTCTGTAGTGTAGATATATTTAAAATTGCCGCATCTATTCCAAATACTGCCAAGTATAAGGTGAGTTCTGTTTATCGGTTTCTTTGCATAAAACGTGAAATCGCTGTAAAAATTGATCCTCAATTTATTTCTGTTTATGATGTTTATGATGGATGGCGAAGATATTTTATGTACAGACAAAACATGGAGAAGTGGTGTCGTGAATTTAAAATGAAAAGTCAAAAGTGATGATCATGATGAACATAAGAGTGGAAGGCCATCTGTTGTTAGATACTGAAGAAATCATGAAAAAATTGAAGTAACACGTTTTTGCCGGTAGGCGTTCAATGATAGTCCGTGTGTTGGGTACCAAAGATACTAGCAAGAAAGGTGTACATATTCCTCACACGTTACGAAGATCAAAGGCAATAGCTTTCTGGACTACGAGAGGAGATGAAACGTAAATATCTCACTATTATAACTAAAATAATTAATGCAATGGCGTAGATACATTCATCATCACCGAAAAAATTCAAATCGTCATCATCAACATGCAGAATCATAGCAATTTTCTTGTGGGACAGAAAATGGTCACTTGTCTTCCCTTCTACTTACTGCCTTGAAGAGACACACTATTAGAAATGCTTCTGTTTACTGTGAGACTCTGAAAAAACTGTTTCGAGCTATACGACACAAATGGCAAGATAATGTCCATACTGATAGCGTCCAGGGCTGCCACTTTGTGACTGTAGTCATATAGGACTAATATTTGAAGCCAATCCCATTGAAACGAAAAACCAGCTTTTTCTGAAAGGAGCACAATTTAAGCGCTTCTATAGCCACCATTTGGCAGCTCTTTAGAAGAATGTTCTCTGATCCATCCAGAAAAATTAACAAAGACACAAGTAAGTAACTCAAAAGCTTCTATAGCCATCACTTGGAAGCAAGATAAAAGATTATTTGCTGAACTCAAGGGGTGATCTCATCTAATTTTTCACGAATCTAAACTCTGGATTTTTCCACTATTGTACGAAATAACGCATTTCTCATTTTTAATGTGAACTTGAGAGTGTTTAGGAGTAATCTGCTGAAGATGTTATGAACTGGGAATTTTGGCTTAATTAATCAATTTAATAAAATTTAATACCACAAATAATCATGAGCATGACAGTCTTGAAGTCTTCTAATGAGGTTAAGGATGAAGCACTGCGATGTTATTTAAAAAGCTCATTAAAGTTTTTGAAAAGACACATTCAAAAAACTTCTTCGCCCATCATTTAGCATCATTCCTCCTAGAGCGCTTCTTAAGAACAGCTTTGCAGCGCTTGCCTCTGCGGGTATGCCTATGTTAAAAAGCAATGAATTGGGATAGGAAAAAGAAGCGCTGCGAATTTCCAGGGAAGCACTTCAGGGGGTTTCTTAGAGCGCTCTTTTTCCCAGTGGGATACTTTAAATTTATCACTCTACTACACTGTTTGAAAATTTATGACTATTTGTCATTACTGCCACTAAATTAGTATTCACAATTAGTTAGATTTTTATGAACAGATCCTAGTTTAAGTAAATTTGTGTGTTAGCGTAAATGCTGTCTATTTCAATGAAGTCTTTTTTCCAAGTAGAAAAGACATTATATATTAATAATGGAAATGTGGTTAAATTTTGGAAAAATATAGGTAGGTAAATAATTAGTGGACGTTTTGCAAGCATTTAAACACACTGAGGCAAGAGTGATGTTATAAGAGTTTTCTTATATAAATTTATCTTTGGAAACCTATAGAAGATCATGGGGAACGTTGTTTGTCACCAAAATTTTTGAAACCCTTAAAAGTAGCCCTTTCATACGATATCCCATAAAATTTTTTTAGGGAGCCCAAATCAAACCATAAAAAACCACAAACAATTAAAAAAAACACATTACATAATATTTAACTGTCGAAATATGTACGAGCTACAAAGATCTAATTTTCTGCGAAATTTAAATTTTCTACGTCATTTCGTTTTCAAGAAAAACGTCTGCGACACGATTCTATGATATTTCTTATAAAGACGTTTGGTAAAAGGACGTTTGCTTTAACGACGTATTATAAAAAGTTCATTTCACAAAAGCAATTTTTCCCAACTGAGAACAAAGATAAAAGAAGCGTTTTCCAAAAAAGATTGTGCCAAAACGACCTTTGGCAAATAATATCTGTCTACAAATAGCAAAAATTGTTGTTGATTATGGAATTAGGCATCTTGAAATTTACAATACAAACATATTTCAAATTCATGTAAATAATTATCATATACAGAGGCAAGAATGTTCTTAATATTCATGTCTGTCATTAATATCTAAGATAAGTTTTTAGCTATAGCAAATAAAAAATCATATTCTTCAAAATCAGACTTTTTGCTCAAGATTCTTTTGATTCACTCATCTTTTAAAAAAAAATTAGTTTTTCTTGAGAACTGGAGGTCCACCACATTGAACCTTTCAGCTTTAAAGAAAGCAATTAATTTTTGTAATACCTAATACCTAATACCCTAACGTCCTTTTACCAAGCGTTTTTAAGGGAAGCTTCATAGTCTTTCAGACATATTTAATTATTAAACTTTTCAATGCTTGGGGAAGTGTTCATTTGGCAAAAGATTAGTTTTTAAAAATAAACTTTGAGAAAGCATACTTTTGAGCAATGGCTTTTGGGCCAATCAGAGAAAATGCGATACTCCCCTGTGACAGACAGTCAGACGGACGGACGTAAGAATGATCTTATAAGTGTTCCGCTTTTTTTCCTTTTGACATGCGGAACTCTAAGAATGAATATTTTTGATTTTATTCTCAATGAAACAATTGTTATGAATTTAATTTAATTATTTACACATTTATTTACTTAATTGAAAGGTACAGAATTACATATATAAATTTTTCATTTAAATCTACCATCCAATCAGGAAATTTATGAATCTCTTAACATTAAATCTACCACTATAATTTAATTTTGTGGTGGCAACCCTGTTAGCGTCTCACAGAAGTTATTTAAAACCTTCGAGTGAGAGTTTTTGGCATTTTCACCGTATACGTACAGCCCAAATCGAATCTTGCACCCGACTATCACTTTTTCATGAATTTGATGGAACAACTGGATGGAAATAAAAAATTTTGAATGATGCTCCTCTTCTTTTATAAATATTACCAAAACTTGAATTTTGCAATCGTTTTTAAAGCTTTATTTGGTTTACATATACACATATGTATGTATATATATATATATATTAAATTAAGAACACATACAGTCTTTTTTGGAACAATCAATTCAATCTGGAGCTTTATAAAAAATTATTTTCCCCGCCTTTTATATGTAGTCTCCAAAAATATATGATTTCGTCAAGGTTGTGCTTATTGTTGGTATCTGCATATCTCTGAAATTTCAAAATTTTACCATTAGTTAATAATATAAAATAAAATGATCTTTTATATCATCCTAAACTCAAAGTAAAGATGTATACCTATGGATAAATAAAAATGAATCGAATTGAATTTACTGTGACTGATGATGAAACATATTTCAAGGTTGTTCTCAAGGTATACATATTAGCAAGTTACTAAAACTCAGTTACTGCTATTACCATTATGCTATGTGCAATTGATAATCTACAGAGAAACCAAAAATTCGTTTTAGAAGCATAGACTAATTCTGTTCGGTGAAAGAAAAAATACGATGAGAATTCGTATTCTTTTCATATTCCACAATCAGCTCATGAAGAAAAAATTTAGCTTTTCTGCATTCGATCGCCTTTGCAGGGTCAGATTATGAGAATGTATTATATTTTTAATTCTATAAGTGAATTCACTATGCTTTCATGATGTGAATCCATCTTGATTTCACAAATTTATATAAAAGGAATACCCTTCCATAATATTTATGATGCATGTAACCGTTCGATCGAGGCCTTTAATACAGTTCAAAGATTAATTTTTTTGTTTTATTACTATATACTTTTCTAAGTTTGCTGTTGTTTTCCTTACACCACCTTGCTTCATTGGTTCATACCTCTATTTATCATTGGCTTAAAGAAAATAAATATATACCACTGTAAAAAGCATTTGGGTGGGGATAAAAGAAGGAACTATTTGAATGGCGTATAATAAGGTAATTTGTCAGAAAGTATTACCCTTAGCAAAGTTTTGTTATTCATTGATTACCTATATCTACATAGAAGTAATAATAAGTACAATAGATGGCGCTGTGTGTACCATTCTGAAATCTAATTTTTGAAATTTTATTATCTCATCTAGTCAATTTTAAATCTCAAAAGCTTCTTATGTAGTAGTGCTTTTTGTTGCTTAGGCGGCAAAATAAACAAATTGGAAAAAAGTATTTCTTGTAATGTTGGCAATATATACCTTGCTTACAACGTGCCATGAACTCGACGAAGCATCGAGCTACGACTATTTCGTTTCGAACTAATGATAGGGTGGAAATAGCCATTTTGAAAATAGGCTATATAACATGCATATGTATGGGTAAATCCCGCAGTCTCCACCCTAAACCTCTCGTTGGAGAGGCCTTGGTTGCATAATAAGCTTCCGCAAAAGCATTTATGCAGGCATCCTTATGCTATAGGGTCGAACTAATGTGGAGTGTCAATCAGAGTTGCACCGAACGGTGGGGGGGGGGGGGGGGGAGGGAGCTAATTTCCAAATGAGTCCTATTTTTTTATTCTTGCATGAAAATTAAGACTAGGACAGCATTTTTTTGAAATTTTAAAATGCTATAGCTTGCAAAATATGCGATATATAAAGAAATTCTTTAATTTGTATTTTTGCTTTCACAAACCCTCCAAGTATGTAAAATTTCAAAAAAATTGGTGATGGTCGCCCATTTGATATGGAATGACTCATATACCTCCGGCAACGTTGCGGCATCGCACGTCCATCTTGCTTGCATTGACGTCCACTTTCCGCCGCGGTGCCAAAATTCAAGTCTCTGAGTACTACTGACACAATGGGAATACGTATATGTGCCGCGGTCACTGCAGCCGAACTTCACGTCCAGAATACTGATGTGTGCATCGGGCCTTAGATTTCGTATTAAAATGTTGTAAAACCGGGACAAATTGCGTGGATTGTAAATAAATAAATAAATAAAAGTGTTTCATTGTTTAGTAAAAATTTGATTAATCTATTGAAGATAAAGAAAACAATGGCTTTATGGTTCATGTTGAGATTTTAGCAAATAAAACTTGAAATTCAACATCTTCAAAAAAAGAGTTCTTAAGTGCTCAGATAGGCTTAGGTCGTGACTTTAAAGTCGTATTTTTCCGACACCTTTTAGACTTGGGGCTTAAAGCCAAATCCTGGGTGCAATGGATATATATGTGTATGAACCAAAAAACCTCAAACTAGATTAGGTAGTGTTGCCTTCAAAATGTTCTTTTTTCGTACCTTAGCTGTGCTAAACAAATTACATTTAAATTTCTCTAAATTTTTTTCAATGATATTTAAAAATTCTTGACTTATTCAAATATATACCTCAAGTCAATTTTGTTGAAGTCAAGTAATGTCAAAAAATTAAGGAAAGATAGAACGCCGGAAGGGATGACGATATTTATGTAATAATAAGATCCTTGTATAGAAGTCTATAGTGGCTGAGAGCAGGCGTTTCTTCAAAATTTAATAATTTCAATTTTAATTCGGCTTAAAAAACATTTTTATTTATGTAAAAGCGGATCTTTAAGAAAAATGAGATATATTAAAAAATCTACATCCGGAAAAGGAAATATGTGCACGCAACCACTATAACAATTTGAATAAGTACGGCAGATCTTCTAGGAAATAATCTTGTCTTGAATAACTGTGTACAAAATTTTAGCTCGTCGGTCAACTCGTTTTGAAGTTATCATGATGTGAGCGGATGAGATGATGAATATTTTATGTTGAATCCAACGCTGGAACGGAAAAATGAACCTTTGAGGTACCTTAGATATCATACTCTTTGCTTGTCTGATCACTGGCACCAACTCTTATGTAAATAGGCGGAAAGAGTTGGGTATATATAGAATGGCAACTTTTAGTAAGCTACAGTTGGACCTTGGTTAGCTGGTGGACAGTTCGATTCATGTGCGCCTAAACAACCAACCTATTTTCAAAGTGACGGGCTTGCTTTAAAGACTTGGGGGTTTAGAAAATTATACCTCTACCTTCTCACCAACACCACACAGTAATGGTGACACCATAGATATTTCAATTTGACTTTGAAATCCTTTCACAAATCCAAGATTTTGTAATATATTATACAAGACACCTGTAAGCAAGTTTTTGAATAATCTAATCATTTGAGGCTGCCGGATTAATGTCTATGCTTCAACAGAGTAATGAAGAGATGATCTAATTATCATAACAATTTCAACTTATGTTCTATTTTCATAGTTACTACTAACCTGGTCAATATCTTCACTTTACTTGTACACATCTCCATGATTTCTTTGATACACTTTCTAGCTCCGTACTCTTGAATCAATTCACATAATGTCGTAATAAACACTGATCCCTGAGAACTGCGATACGAGACGTACCCTAAAAATAAGCCAAGACATGAAAGCCGACTTGTTCAAATACTTGACATACCCTCAAAAGTGCTGTAACATTTCAATATTTCTGAAGGTCTGCCAACGGCTTGAACAGAGTCGGTTTTATAGTGGCGCAAATCCATTTCTCCTTTACATGCTTGGATAATAAGAATCTTCGGCTTGGCCTCTAGAGTTCTATTCCTTAACATGGGAAAGAGGACATCATCATCAATGGAGTATGATCCATCTTTAGCTGCGATAGTTTCTAAACGACTCCCATGCGACATTATTGCTATCACTATACAAGATTTCTTTGTAAAGTCTTTTTTCTCAACTGAAAGGAAAAAAGAAAGGATCGCGTTAGTTTTTAGGCCGCATCGATCTTTTTGTTTAACTTACTTTTTTCCATTTGATGTTTTATCTCGCGGACAGTAAGATTCTTGAAAATATTTATGGATAGGTAAAATTTCTTAAAAGTTTTCTCCAGCAATTGGACGTCAGATTGACTACCAACTCTTGTCTCATTTTTAGGATTATCGAATTTTTCGTGGTTAAAAATGTACAGATTTCCAGGTTGTAGGGTCTTTCTAGTCGGTTGATCTAAATTCAAACTCTTCATTTTCTTAGAAAGATCTTCATATTTTGCTGGCGACGTGTTTGGTTTTCTGGTAACTACCGGTACTGTTCGATTTGGAATGCCGATTACAGTTGATGCTGATGGTGGTGATCGTCTAATAATAGGTGAATTTTTTTTTCCATAATTTGCATTATAAATAGATTTTTGTGTGTTGTTGTTGTTTTGCGTTAAAGGCAGTGCCAAATTTCCCCTATACGGGGAAACATAGTTTCCCTTACTACTGTCATTCTTAGTGCTCGATGTTTTTAACAATGGCGATACTGTACGATAAGGTGATTCATACTTTGGCAGCAAAACTGATTTCGCAACATTCTTCGGGGAAGTTATCTTCGATTTGGAAACACCAGGTCTTAAATTGAAACCTTGTACCTGCGTTGTCCTTCCGAATTCAGTAGAAAAAGGATTTGAATGTGAAGCGTGAGGTGGGCCATCTAGTGCAATTGAAAGTTTTGGCAACGAAATCTCTGAAGTCCTAAGTGAACTTTTCTTTGATGCAGCAGAATTTCTGGATATCTCTATGGAGGTATAAGATCGAACTGTTGTCATTGTTATTTTGCTTATAGATGAAGTTGTCGTTTTTGATGATTGTACAACATTACTTTTCACTTTTTTTGTTGACATTATTGTGGCAAAATATAGATTTTCACGACGACTCTCATTATGCTACTGCAAGCTTTAAGGTTTATCTATCTTTCACTTCTACGAAATCAGTTGGTTGCTTATCTAATCAGCATGAACTTATCAATTATCATACGCTAGTTATCTATGGGGCTTTGTGTTTGGCAATATTGTTATCTTGTAAGCAGCTGTGCTGCCAAGACTCTAAATATAATTGGATTTATGAATTATAAATAAATCTAGAGAATATATTAAGGAATCTTATGTTGGTATTCCTTTTCATCTCTTTGGTGAAAGCAATACTTGACTATCAAAATTTATGAGATAACCAAAACATTGAATGCAATGTTGGTGGTAATTATATCCAAGTGCAACTGAGGTTAGCTTCTAAAACGAAGTACTACGGCTACCCTCAATTACAAATAACTAGTCTTTATGTCACCACATTACTGTTTACATTTTTTAACAGTTGGTATCTCTGGCATTTGAAATTTTGGCGGGGAAAGTTTTTTATCTAATCCAGAAGAGTAAGAATTGGTAAAAAAAAACCTTAAATGAAAATAGGATTAAAAATTTAGTGATATTTTTTTTTTTTTGTCCACTACTCCCGAATGTTACCTTTTCTAAATAAATGTGAATGAAAGTGACCTAGTTTAGGAGAAAAGAGTTAACTAAGGGAAAGGGACACTTTTTTAATTGAAAATGCAGAAAAAAAATATGTTTTCTCACTAATATCCAATTTAGGTTAAGAAATAGAAGAGATTTTGGAAGAAAAATCGTCATTTTTTAAAAATTTTGTCCAGGGAATTTTGGCCCTGTCCACAGAATCAGGCTAAGTGGTTTTTGAATATGATTGATTTCTAATTTAAGATTTCGAACCACTTTGTCCCCGTAGCACTTTGAAGTTCCCAATTGTTTTATTATTATTACAAATAATATTTTCCTAATATTTAAGGAATCAAATTCTCAAAGGAAAAAAAATTTCTACACTCATTCAAACGAAAGTATGATTTTTATTGAAACTATAATCATTTTTCTATTACAACACAAAAAATACACAAATTTATTTGTGTTTCACTGAACAACAAAACTCAAAATGAAATTTTCGTCATTCATTAAAAATTTTCTTTAAATTTGTACAATACCTTACTCCATCTATGAACAAACTTAAAAGTATATTTTTAATTTTGAAATCTCTGCTAAAGCTTAAATAATCATCCCTATTCTGTGTTGAAATATATGTTTAGTAGTTTTACTCAAATCTAGTGAAATCCTAGATCAAGTTTAGATTCTAAGCAAACAAACAACATTCGAATTAATATGGTTTTTGGTTCTAAGTAAGTATAATATCAACCCCTTTTAGAAACTTAAACTACACAACAGGTTTCAAAATAAGCATAAATTGTTCTTTTAAGTTTTTAATAATTTAAATGCGAATATGTTTTCCTTATACATAATGTGTTAATTAATTATTATGTTATTTATTATTCTCAGTTCTTTACAATTGATTAGATTTTATTCGATTATAGTTCTGCGCGATTTTTGTGTTTTTTTTTTTATCTTAATTATCTAAATTATTTAGCTTCTTATAAAAGTTTACATCGATCTTAGTTTGGTTTTATTTATATTGTAGTATGTGTTTTCTTCGAATCGAACCTTATTGTTTTGAAAATAAAATTTATAAATTATGGTAATTTTTATGAATTTTTTGTTTTTGTTTTTACTATTCACAGTAAATTCGGTGGATCTTCAAACCGATTCTTTGGTTCTGTAATATTTTTTTTGTTTCTTTTTTTTTATATTTAATTTAGTTTAAAAAATAAATTAACGTTAAATCAGGATTAATACCGCATTTACATAATTCTTATAAAATTTTATAATTAAAGTAAAAAATCACCGAATATTTTATTAATTTTCTTATTAATTTAATATTATTAACGTAATTTTTTTATGGCACACATTTTTCTCATAAATCTTAAAATATTTTGAATTCCCATTGAGACAGACAGGAGATTTAAATGATTATTTTAATTGGAAATCAATTGTTGAAAAATTGAGTGAAGGAAAAAAAACGAATTATTATGAAATTTGTATGACAGCTAGCTTTGCACAACCATGATAGTTTTAATTTAAAAATAAAATATCTCACCACCAATATTACGATGCGTATATTCGATACCAAAGAGATAAATATTGTTATTAAATTATTATTATAACATAAGTTACAAGGCATATTTATATTTAAACAGAAAGACTGTCAAAGTCGTCACAGTTACAGATGAGTTGAAAAAAGACTTGCTACAGCTTGATCACATTTTGGACCTTTTTAGCGACTTAAGAAGTTTTTTTTTTTGTATTTGATTTGTCTAATAAAAGCTAAATCTGTGACTAAAAAGTAATTATTAAAGTAATTTTTGTAATTTGTAGTCTTTCAGGCTATTTTTTCAAAATTTTGTTTTTTGAGATTGCATTTATTTAGGCTTTTTCTTCGTGTTTTTCATTCTGATCGACCCTCTATTTATAAGGATTTGATATCTCTTAATTCCCTGGCACAAGATGAATATTGGTAAGTTTTGAAGCATTTGGAAATTTGGTTTTTTTGAATTGATTGGACATATGAAAAATTTTATGTAGAGATTTAGCCAAGCAGGAAACACAAATTTTTGATTCGAAACTTTTCTACCCGATTTACATAAATGTATTGCGCATTTACTTGTAAAATTAAATCAAATTTTAGATAATTTCATTGAGACGTTCGTTGAAAATAAATTTTTAATACAAAATATTTAAAATACATATTTAAGTAAAAACAAATATTTTACAATAAGATTAAATTAAATTAAATCGAAACTAGGTGCATAGTTCAAACATTGATAAGAAATCATTGAAAACTTTTATTTGAAATTTTGCTTAATTTTTTGTAAAAATCAACTCGTTTGTTAAAAAATAAATCTAAATCAGTAGAGAGCGAGTTCTTTATTTTCGAAAACGTTTTTATGTACACTTTTCCATTATGACTTAGACTGAGATATTTTACCATATGTTCTGACAAAAAAATTATAATTTTTTCTATTAAAAGTGAATTAATGTTAATTTAAAAAAAGTCTATCTGTTATGAAAATTTGAATTCTAGTTTTACGAGCCAAATAGTAGATGGGTCACCAACTGGGTATATGTATATGTGTTTTACCTTCTTGTAAAAGGAAGTAATGTGAAGTAAACATTTTTAGTTAAAAATAATACTAATAAAAAAATAATTCGGTCAAAGCGAGTCAAGCTGGCGTAATGAGGGTTCCGTACCAGAACTTTATCAACGAATAATTCAAATTTGCTTATTATAACTGAATAATATTCAAAAAGACGGACACAAGAGTAATTTTATAAGAGAATTGTCTTATATAAAAGTTAACACAAAAAAGACCCGGGGGCAGTATTTAGGGAAGTATTTTTTCGCACTTTTTGGGCTATTCACCAAAATTTTTTAATTTTTTTTTTGTGGAATCCTTTCAAACAATACCGCAAACTACATAAAATTTTTTTTTTTTTAGATAGGTTGGGCTATTAAAAATAAAAAAAAAATATTTTATAATTTTTGACTATCATAATATGAGCGCATCACAAACGTTCTGCTAAATTTGAAATTCCTACATCACGCAGGTTTCGGGGAAATCATCTGTGACAGACAGACAAACGAACGAATGATCCTGAGCAGAGTTTTTTTTTTTCAATTATTGTACGGACTCCTAAATGCATAAATGAATGAATAATTTTTAATCTCCATTAACTAAAATTACTATTATCCATTGAAACGGAACCACAATGAATAATTAAAATAAAATCTGTGTTCTGATTTCTTGACCATTGTTTTGAATAAATTGTGGAATTTTTGCTTGTGTTTTCGCAAATGTTATATTAGGTCTGTTCACGTACTTCTCGGGTGTTTTCGTTCTTGGGCTTTTTTGTGTGAAAATTTGCAGGAGGGGAAGCTATGAAATCTGGAAAGTACATGAACAATTTTTGTGTGTTCTTGGGCAGAAAACGAAAGTGACAACTACAAACTGTCAAGCTAACAACTTTAATTTGAAAATAAAATGCCTAACATAACTATTCATTTTACTTACTATTTTGTAGATTTTTATACGACCTGGACAAACAGTGCACATCATTTGCAAATTCTGCCGCCTATTCCATTTTTCTTTTGACAATTTAAACTTCTGACAATTCTCGATTTCAAATTTTAATGTGTTTGACAGTTTTTACATATTTACCCCGAGTTTTTTTTTGGGTGGATTTGGGGTATAACTTTATTGAAGGGGAAGTGTGACGTCTACATATTTTCCCCAATTTTCTGAGTACGTAAACAGAGTTTGTGTGCTTTTGGGTGAAAATGTTGTAATGCATTCACACAAATTCGAGTACGTGAACAGACCTATTGTAATAAATCTCATTAATTTTATGTTATTTTTTTTTTTTTTTTAATTAAGTATATTTGGAAAGTAGAGTCACACTAAATTCCAAAATTGTAAAAAAGAAAATAAAGTTTCCTTTTCTTTTTTCCAAAAATTTACCAAAAGTTCAAGAAAAATTCCATAAAAAAGGAAATCATCAAGAACTATAGCCTCAACATTAAAACATTATGGCGACGAAGGTAGTGTTTAGTTTAACATTCCCGCACTTATAATTTTCATCATCAGTTATCTCCTCTATAGACAGTCAGACAGACAAACTGATATGTAAGAGTCGAAATGTTTTATAATCTTATAGATCGATCTTTCATTATCTTGCTCATTATTTGTATGCGTTACAAAAGGAAGTGCAAACTTAAAATAAAAGGTAAATCCTAGGATATCGCTAGAACTCAAAAACTATGAAGCTTACGAATTTAGCATTATTTTGAGATTATTCTTCTATATTTTTGACGCTGACTAAAACTCCTAAAAGTATAAGTGAATAATAAAAATCTTAAAATTTATAAATAAGAAGTTTCGCACAAAATTATAATAAACAGTGTTGCCCAAAATGCATATGTAAACAAAGAACAATATTTTTTTGTTTTGTTTTGTACATTTTATGTTTTAAATTAAAATCATATTCACAACATTTTTATTTTATTTTATTTATTTATTTTTTTCAATTTTTGAAAAGTATTAGAAATGTTCATGCAGTTAAGATCGAAGATTTGGAACACACCTAGTGAAAATTCCTGATAAATTTATGTACATACATGTATAATGACTAGTATATTGTTGGCGAAAACATAACTTTAAGTCTAACGCACATTCACAATTATATATCAAAGATAATTTAATAAATATATGAGCAATTCCGTTATGCGACTATTAACATTTTGTAATATCGCTCTCAAAAAATGCTGCCAGATCTGTAGAGAGAGCAATGTGAAAGTTTTATGTCTCATGTTTCACATTTATAAATTAAATTATCTCTGCCTAGTTACTACACAATTTACGAAATCTAATAATTGCAACAGAAATTATTATCAACGTCTGCTAAATGCATGTTACAACGTCTTACACGTTTCCTAATTCAGGAATTCTTTATACTTTAAATTAAATAAAAAATAGAGATGAGGCTGACTTGTGTAAAATAGTCGTAAAGGTAACGACTTTATTTAGGAATTACAGAAATATGTTTTTTTTTTCTCATTAGTTTTCTAATGCAAATACAATTAAGGCAGTTTATGTTTATTGGACACTAGTAATTGTTTTGGTTATCTTAAATTTCCAGTGTACATATAGGTCTTCGATTGAGTTTGATTATAATAGCTAATGACTCTATAGCAAAATGCTCAGCTATTACAACAGTTGTACTGTGACCGGGATCAGGCAGAGTGAAGTGCTCCTAAGAGCTAGAAGAAAGTTTATGGAGTACGAGATTGATTATTTCTTGTCTTCAGTTTAGCCGTGGTCTGAAAGTTAAAGATCTAAGGTATTTTTGGAATTTTGCATTCCGGGACTCAATATTTATGAATGTAACTTCTAATGTCATGCTTACTAGGCTGTTGTAATTTAGATTTTATACTCTGTTTTATTTATTTTTGGTGGCTAATGACTGCAGCGGAAAAAATGGCGTATAAATGCAAGTGAACCGAGCAGTCTTATTTTAGATATTGTGTAGGGGTGGCTTAGAAAAGCTTAACTTGAAATTGTCGACCTAGATTTCCAATGAGCTTTCTCTGCCATCTCGAAAAAAGGGGTAAATTTGGTTTGGTGATTCGAAAATTGCGATTATATACTTTTTTGTTGCTTTTTTTACGCTGTACAATTTGGGTCATACGAATTTTTCACCTAGCGTTGATCGTTGTTGAGATATCGGAAGAGAAAGTAAAAAATTAACTGCAACCTGTTTTATGCTGTTTTCTTCTTTCTTACATATCGAAAAAATGTCCATTATCAAACTTGTAGACTTTACAGAGCATTGTATTTTTTTTTCGACAAAAAATTACGACTTTTAGTGCTCCAAAAAAATTAGAGACTGCAGAGGAAATTATTAAAGTACAATATAAATAAATAAAACAATAAAATTATGAATCGCACGCATGAAATTTATTAGGAAATACATGTTTTTGCGTTGTAGAAGATGAAAATGAATGGAGGCCCGATTGTGATATTTTTCCTTTTCTTTGTTTTGATGGTTCTAGTTCGCAGTCTTCCTGCTCGGAATACTAATCGAATTGTGGAGATTCTTCAACCAAATAAGATGATTCTTCTATGGACTTTGGCCACGTTGTTGCATGTTTGCCCACTGCAATTGAGGCAAATAATGGAACAAGCAATCCCTGCTTTTCTGCACCCACATACAGTTTCACATTTTCCCTCTCACGATATGGGCTTTAAAGGCTCAGGTGGCGCGGGTTCAGCTGTGCTGATTACTGATTCAAGTCCATGATTTGTTTATAGCCAACCACATGCCTGAGGATCCTTGTAGAACCCGAACCACGTTTGCACCTGCTGATCGTACGGAATATATGCTGGCGTACTGCACTTTTTGTTAGTGGGAGTAGTGAGAGGTGGTTCAATTTAATCTTAAAGGGGGGTTCGAGTATTTCGAGACCCGTATAATATACAAGTCCACAGGGACTTTTTCGCCTACAGCGTGCAATGTTTAAAAGAGGAGTACCGATGTACTGGTCAGTTACTAGCTGAAAATCAAAATTTCATAAGAAATTTTGAGAGCATACTGCATCTTTATATCGCACTGCACTGCTGTTCGAAGCATTCAGTATGCCCTCAAAATTTCTTATGAAATTTCGATTTTCGGCTACAAAGCCAATAACTGACCAGTACCTCGATACTTGTCTTTTAAACTTTGCAACTTATTTTTAGTCGCTGATTTAGCGAAGCGGTGGAATCGCAAAACATTTATAGATTTTTCCGGTTTATTGCCGCCATATAGGGCGATGAGAAATTGTTCTCCTGTGGAAGTCAGAGCCTCCGGATCGACTTTTTCTTGTTTGAATAATTCCACCGATGATCGTAGCTCCGGATGCTTTTCGAAAGTGATGAATTTTTGATTTGACAATATTGAAAAAAGACAATGCGGTACCATCGCTAACACCATGAGGGAAAAGTATGTTTTCAAGAACGGACTTAGAACTCTGAACAGGACCATCGAATCGAAGAAAAATATAAATATCAAAAACGGACCTCCATTCATTTTCATCTTCTACAACGCAAAAACATGTATTTGCTAATAAATTTCATGCTTGTGATTCATAATTTTACTGTTTTATTTATTTATATTGTAATTTCCTCTGCAGTCTCTAAATTTTTTGCTTTCTGACCCCTCAAATTGTGGCGCACTATGATATTGCAGGTTAATGACTGGACTAGTCAGCTTATACACTTTGAAATAGGTTCCTAGTATACTAGATGGGCTAGATCGGCAAAGTTTTGATTTTTTTTTTTTTTGATAATTTATCAAACATTTCATGGATGTATTTATTTAAAAGTAACGACGCTAGAACTGTGCCCTGAGGTAACTAGGATCAGCTGCTGAAAATTAGGTTGACGAGAATAAGCTTAAGCTAATTACAGCGAATTGCGTTCAATTTACTAATTTTTCACAGCCGATAAAATCTATATAAGTATCGAAAAAAAATGTGCAGGGCATTATTCTTAAGTTTCAATCATGAATAGCAAGTTAAAAATGTGGTATTAAGAATTACAGAAATAATCATAGTTCATAGTTCCCTGTATACTGTTTGACAGTTGTTTGCTTTGAGAAATGGTTAAAAAATACTTTTGCTTGTAATATGAGGTCTGATTCAGCCTTTAAATCTAAGAATAACGTCTTTAATAAAGGAATTCAATTATTTCTTGCACTGTGCTGATATGTCTGTCTATATTTGCTTGCTTGATCTAGTCTGTGCTATGTTCAATATGACGTGACAAAAACCAACCGGTATGCTACGATCCAGTACTATTTTGGGCTATTCGATTCGTGTATAGATATGATTTCGAATTGAATTGAACAGTGTATAGTCTGAGAGTATATTCAAAAAAAGCTCGAACTTAGGAGACCCATTGCACCAAAATTTACGCCATTCTCTCTTCATATCAAGGCACAAAATCTATTAACTAGAATTATTAATCTTCGGCAGTTTCTGTTATAAATAAACAGCGCAAGTAGGGAGAGAGAGTTGTATAAGTTATAGTTTTTAAATGAACACATTTTTCATACTTTCGGGTATAACTATAAAATCAATAATAATACTATGCAATTCGAGTTCGAGTAGATCCATTCGTTTCGAATTTATATAAAAATCATTGGAGTAATAGTTGACGATATTCGTTGAGATATATTGCTTTTCATTTTTGTTGCTATTTACTGTTAATTCTGACGTTATGATTGTTTTATCGGTTTTTAATTAAATGGTAAAAATGTTAGGAACATATGAAAATGAAACAACATATTACAAAATTTGATTAATTGTTGAAATAGTTGTCTGGCTGAAAAATGTAGACAAGTGTTTAGCTGACACTTCTTTCTTTTGTTTCGTTCGGTTCCTTTTTCACTTGTTCCTTTATTTTTTTTTTATAGTAGAATTAATTAAGTTATAGCGTGATAATTAGTAATAACAGAATATGATCTCCTCTATAGACCTCCAGTTGAATCCTCAACCTACTCGAATAAAATTGTCGGCAACTAGTTCATTATAAGAATTAATTTTCACTATGTAAATACACAAGTGCAACCTCAATTTATCTGAATTGAATAAAATAATTGTCTAACTGTAAAATTTTGTGGAACATATACTTCGTGTAATCTCTGGTTTGAATTTTTCGTTTTTCTCTTTTTAAAATTTCTTATTTTGTTTTTACATAAATTTTAACCCAACATATTTTTGAGATCACTTTTTCTTAATATATTATGTATGTTTATTTTTATGTTGTGTAATTACACTTATGAAATAGATGATGAATCTTCACAATCATCTTTTGATGAAAAAACCAATAAACCTTTTTTCCGTTGCATCACAGCCCAAACAAGAAGTGGTAGACTTCCCAATACCATACATGTTCCCATACAGTAAAAACATATTTCATAACTGCCAGATAAATCACGTAGAAATCCTGCCAATGGTGGTACAGATATTGCTCCAAAACTTTGAAACATACGTACAAGTCCATAACTTGAGCTTATCCGATCTGTACCGAATATATCAGCCAATAAGACTGGCATTAAAAGATACCAGCATCCAAGGCAAAGACCATAAATTCCTGCTGCAGATCCAATTAAGTAAAATGATGAAGCTGAAGGGATGGTCAAGACAGCAGTGCCGGCTCCAAGAATACTAGAAATAAAATAATATTTTATATTAATAATATTGTAGATTTTACAGCTAATGCTAAAGAAAAATAATTATCATTACATTACATAGCTACATATGTATAAAAGCCCATTGTCTCTTCAACAATTTTGTTCTATGCCTTGATTTTGTGTGTCTCTTTCAATATAGTTGCTCCATCGAGCACAGGGATATTTCTCTTTAATTGTCCGCCCGCTTGGTCTTATGTTCTAAGTTGATTCAGGCTGTTCCAACTTTTAGGCCGAAAATTTGATGGCATTAACTCTTGGATTTTAAAAATTAGTGTATTTCTACCAAAAAAACCTACATATAAAATTTATAAGCTTCAATTGAAATCCCAATCTCGATGAAAAAAATCCTGAACGAAAAAAATAAAATCCCGAAACAAATCTGATTCAATCCAATATCGACTTTTTGGCCCCAAAGGAAATCCAAAATTAAAAAATTATTGTAAACCGACAAACTCATCCCGATCTCTTTAGTTGTATACATTGAAAATAAACGGGAACGCTATATGTAGTGCTTTTATTGTTTCCAAAAATCACATTTGATGTAAATTCTGCTTGTTTTGAAAACTCGCTTATAAAATTCAGTTTTCAGTTGATACGGTATTCCATATTGTCTCCATTGAAACGTTCGCCATTCGGGAATTTGAAAACGGGATTTTGAAAACGGTACCTATACCTATTAAAAACAGGATATTGTATCCAAGCTCGTGTTCATTGTTCATAATCAATAAACTTATACACTGTAAAAAGTGCACAAAGCTTAGGTATTTTTCCTTAAAATGTAGGGAATATTCCCTAAAATTTTGGGGTAATATCCCCCTACATTTTAGGAAAAAAAAAAACCCCCTAAGTTTTGTGGCAACAATTGTGCACCGTTTTTACTGTGTACAAACAAACAAATATCCAGACTTTTTTTTTAAACTTTTTGTAAGAGTGCAAAAATGTAAAATTGAAAAGGTAAAAATTAAAGCCGACATTTACTCGAAATTTAGCATTTTAAAAATTTTTATTTCGTACCGCTACGAAAACATTATTTCAAAATTGGAATTTTTGTAGCTCGTGTTATTATTACAGACTCGTAGTACATATGTAGCAAGCTTTTCTAAAATTAATATATCCAGGATAAAGCCTGTTTGGGATATTTAATTTTCGGAATTTTGAACGATCTGCGTTTTGGCTTTCCGGTGCCTGTTTAATTTCGGGATTTTGAGCGTTGACATTTTAATAAGGGGATTTTTATTTTTTTATTATTACGACATTTTACATACACCTCAAGGTTTTGTTTTTTTATTATTTTGCAATATTTTTTCTTCGGTTTTTATTTTGTTTTTTTGGAATTTTAGTTCGAGAATTCTGAGCGAACTGAAAATCGAATTGAAACGGGGAGTGCAGCTACCCATTTTTTGTAACAAATTTGTATTAATAGGTTTTCCAAAACAAAAATAGCTGCTTAATTAAGAAATCTGAAATTTAGATTTTAGCGTTTATATGTGCTCTGTGCCTGTGCCTGTGTCTGTGCACTATGTGGTCCTGGGAATATAGAAATAAGTTCGCTTCATTCATTTAAGTCTCTTCCTCAAATCTGGTGCGCTTTTGTAGTTTTTATTGTTCATACTTCATTATCGTAAAACTATTAAAATTCTTCTTTTAACTTATAACGAGCTCTGAGAAGATCGCAAACATTTTCCTAAGTATAAGTATGTAAAAATATTTGAGTACAAATTACCAAATAATGTATGTCTTCTTTCTATCGAACAGCTGCAGATCGGATAGCCAACCGAGACCAAGTCGTCCTATCAAATCCAAAGCTGCACTAACTGCAACAAGGTAACCAGCTTCACTTTTGCTGTAGCCTAAAATATGTTTTTTTTAGTTAAGTTACTTGATAAAATCAGACATAGTCCTCTCGTCAAAATAACCTACCTATTGAAATGACATGTGCTGGTAGGTAATACAGCATATATGGGCACCCAACGGACATTAGCGTTACAGACAAGCACATTAGAATAAACGTAGAATCCTTTAGAAGACTTATGTCTAGGTATTCTTCAATACGAACACAACAAGTTCCGGGTTCATCCAATTCATCTTCATCATTCTCACAGAAATCACTGACTGGCGTTGGAATTATCATACTTTTACTAAGGCCCCTGTTAGTTGTTGTTGGAGTCTGTCTCTGTTTTTCCAAAATTGGAGCAATCTTAGATATAATCTCATCAGTACTGAAAGCATTTTTTTGTCTTCGTCTACTACCCCGATTTGAATCGGTGCCACTTCGTGTCCGATAAACACAAGTTGAATCTGTACTCAAATCTTCGACTGAATGAAGAATGCTTGAACTTCGAACAGATTTTATTGGTTTCATAAATGTGGTTTCACCAACAATATCTTTGCATTCATCATCACTGTCTGGTTGGAGACTCTTTTCACTAATATTAACTGAAAAAGAAAGACGACATGTTATGGTTCGACAAACACTTAAAGAGTAATCATAGATTTTCAAATTACCAAATTTGTTGGTATTGTAATAATCATTAATGCGATTATGTGACTCCTCCAGGAATAGATGTTCTATGAACTTTTTATCCATGGGCTCTTCGCATGAATCTAAATATGTCGAATTGGTCAAAGGAACTCCATTAATACTGCTAAAAGGTTTTTGATGCTCATTAATGGAGGATGTCGGCTTTATTTCTTCCTTAATTTCTAAGGGCTTGTAAAGTGTCGCTGATGCGCAAACATGTAGCATACATCCTCCCAATATAAGAATGGTACCATGGAAGCCAAAGTGATGAACAAGATGTTCTATTAGAACTGGCAAAATAAAACTGCCAGCTGCTGTTCCAGATACACAAATACCATTGGCTAAGGCTCGATGTTTATCAAAATATTGTGAAACTATGACTATACCAGGCGTTGTTGAGAGTCCACCTCCGATACCTTCAATTATATATATAAAAAAAATATTTATAGAAATATGAAGTACAATCTTACCGGTAAGGATTCCAAATGTAAACAAAAGATGAAGTAAATTAGTGGCAAGATAGCTTAGTGTTAATCCAAATGCGCAAAACAATCCTCCAACAAAAACAACAGTTCGACATGAAAATCTTTGGCACAGCGCACTTGATAGAGGCGCTAAAGCCAAGCAAAGTGCAGATAAAATAGCTGGAATCCATGAAGCAACAGTAGCCGAAGTATGAGGAAATGTTTCCATTATTTCAACATAAAGTACACCATACGACTTCACCAGTCCAGCTACCCAAAATTGTACAGAAAAAGCACCGAAAACAATAAACCAGCCATAACCACCATCTGGTGGATCAGCGCTATTTGTTGAGCTGTCCTTAGTGTAATTTTTCCGTTTCTTTTCAGCTAACTTATTTGACCTCAGCTCTTTGGATTTTGCAATTAATGGTCTCGCTGTGAGACTTGAAACAGTCAACAAATTTTCGTTATCATCCTCTTCAACTTCAGATGATTGCTGCTGTTGCAGGATGTTTGCTTGTATTGCTCTAGCTGGACAACAGGGTGTGTCGATAGCAAGTGATGCAGGTCGACGTGGTGTTTCAATGTCGATAACACTCGTTCCTGTTCCCGTACATCCAAATCCCAGAAGATTTTCATTCTGGACAATACCCAGTTCAGCGAGTGGTACGGGCGGAGCTGAATGAATGGAGAACAAGGAACCGGAGGACTGTTGACACTCACTGAGTAAGGACGGAGCTGGTGGTTGTGATCCAACTGTTGAATCGATGATTGGTATTCCGGTTGGACCGCGAATGAGCCCTCCCGACTTGTACTCGATTCCACTAGCTGGGTCCGGTTCACTCGGGCAGTATATTGATCCCCTTGAATCCTTGAAAAGAATTTTTAATAAAATTAAATTTCCGAAATTGTTCAAAATAAAATTGTGGATGTAACTCAGAATCATCTAACTAAGAGTGCATAGACAGAATTAGATCAAAAGTGAACTAATACTTGAGTTATTCTTTAACTATTTTTCTGGCTAAAATATTGCCAGATTTGATTACTATTCTTCTTCTATCAAATTGAAGTTTATTGCTTTGCCAAACTGCAACCGACAAATAGATTTTAAAAAATTACAAGGTTTATTTTTACTGATATCGAAGAACATTTCCAATGGTATCGAGTGAAATAAAAAAAGTTCAAATTTCGAATATTTCCGAAACAACATTTCGAATTTTCGAAATTCACGATTTTTTTTCGAATTGTGCAGTTTTCATATCTTTAATTAAATAATGGGATTAGATAGTTGTACCTATACATATTTTCTAAAAGTGGTTGACGTATTTTGAACTTCTATCCGACCTTCTTGAATTACGGGAACAAAGACTTCTTTTATGAGAACAAAAGTGTATAAACATGCTTTGCATAAATGAGCTTGGAGTTCTATTAATAAACTTCCCTTTAATATTAGGAAATACACATACAGGAGTTTCTCGGTATTTTGTTCTTTTCATTAGACATATGTTTTTCAAATAGAATTGATATATAGATAGATATATAGATAAGAAAGATGGTTCAAGGAATTGGGTGACTCATAAAATATCTTTATAGTACTTTTGTAATATGTACTAATTATTTGCTGTGGAAGTGCTGCTTGGCCCCATTTTATCTGGTAAACATTAACCCGGATTTAAGTGAACGTTCATTATATTTGTGACGTTCCTTGAAGTAATTCTCTTATCCTCCCACCTTATTTTATCAGGTTTAAGCTTAATAATAATTTCGAATTTTTGCTGGGGACGATGAACTCCTCTGAACTGTATTTAACAAACCTTAAACATTACTATTCGGTCATGCTTCTTAAAGAAGGTACCCCATCCACAAGCTGATTTTCTTTGATAGTTTGTCTTCTCAACCACCACATCGGTGGTTGTATTGATTTTCATTTGTCTATGAATATAGTGAAAAACCAGGTTCGTTAAGGTTGATGAAAATTAAGGTAGGTATTTCAATTTCAACATGTATGTAGTCAATTAATTCTCTTGAATAAATAAAATGGTTAATCATAGAGAAACTCATCGGGCTCACTCAATACTCACTTTATAATCATTAAATTCACCAAAAGTTAGTTAAATACCAATTTTCCAATAGCCTGTCTATTTTGTAGTTATTTATTGCCATTTATAAATAACCACACAACGTGTCGTGTTGGAAAACATTTCATAAATAACTTCAATATTCGTGGATAAATCAAAGCCTTTACCAGTAAAGTGACAACGTTGGATGTCATTAGCTAACCAGACAACGATAATTTTTCAATTGAAGTGGAAAGCAATTCCAAACGGTTTAAGTTTGACGTAAATGAAAATCTATTTCTTGAATTTTTCTTATTGTAAAGGTTCAAAACAGAATGAGAGGGTTGGAAATTTCGCCCATACCACCCCTTGCGTCATCAGATCATTTAGATAGAAAGCCCTAAAATACAGAATGTCGTGTGTTGGAAAAACCTTGAAACTGTAAAAGTTTTAAAAAGTTCTAATGTCTATTAGATCGGTTTAAAGTTCCTCTCCATTCTATTTCATTGCCAAGGGTAATTCATCACACCCCCATCTGTGTTACGTAGATATGTACATGTTTTGTAGGTAGGTCTGTGCCAAGATATTGTGTCGTCGAAGGAATGCCAAGGTAAAAATAGCTTCCATTTGCAGCTGATTCATATTTTCTTATCGGTAGCATTACGAGATTAAGGGTGGTAGGTGTTCTAGATATAGTCCTAGCAGTAGGAAGCCGTTATGAGTGTTATTTATAGAACGATACATGTAAAGTAATATTGTTTTTAGTGAAAACATATTTCGTCGTCGGCCGAAAATTAACCTACTAACATAATTCAGTATCATGTTTCGATAACATTAAAACCTGAGTAAGCATGACAGTTCTGAAACCTTTCATTCTTCCTTGTTTCTATTGAAACGAGATTTCAATAGGCATCATCTGTTCCGGCAGTAAAGTGTGAGTAAATCTGATCAGCACGTGAGTTCTGTTTGCGTTGATGCTATTTCTATGTTAAGTAAACTAAATTTACCTATATAGGTATGAAAGGGCATTTTCAATGAGAGAATATTTTCTTTTGTTACTAGAATTGAAGAGGCATGCATTTTTCTATTAAAGTTTTCAGTCATCCTTCAAATGACGACAGTTGCGTGGAATCTCATAGTCAACAAACATTGGTGAAATCGAATCATATGATGAGCGAAAAACATGAAAGCGCGCATGGTCTGAAAAATTTCCCTTTGTTTGCAAACATTAAATACTTCTCCTTCTTGAATGAGCTTCCATCTAGGGAAATTTTCTGGACTTTTCTCTTGAAATTTTATTGCATACAATCGCAGTATATAAAACTTCAACATTATAAACCAGCCTGAAGCTCTTTGCCAGTTAGTATAAGGTTGAACGCAAGGGGTAACAACATTAAAGACGATGGAAGGAATTTGAATCGCAGTGCAGACAGTCATCAAGTCATCCTGCGTATAAAAGACACAGAAATGAGGTCAGAAAAATATTGACCTCGTACAGTTTAGCTTTAGTTCATTGTCTCTTCTCTATTCTTTGACCTCTAACTATTTCCGAGAATGAACAAAGCCATTTGGGTAGTTTTTATGTGGATAATTAAAAATTGTTCATCTTGCAGAAATGTAAATTTTTACAATAGACTTTTATTAGGGCATGAAAATTTGAAAAGATACTTTTAAAAAATGTGGGTGTTGGCGATATTTAGATTCTAAGCATAGTTGTATGCTTGAAAACGTATAACACCCGTAGCTTCATTTAAGTATACATTTAGATGGTAAAATTCTATTGTGCACATGCGCCAATCCTAAAGGGTGCTGCATGGGTCTAAACGAAAAGGAGCTTGAAATGAGTACAAACATGTTTTGAATTATAGAATGTAACAAGAAATTGCTAAAATCTAAGTAAAGGATTTGTAGGGTGACCTAAAGTTGTGCGGCTTAAAAACGCTCTCTTTAACGATAATTCCAACAGAAACGAGAATTGGTTTTTTTTTCAAAAAGCCGTCGAAATTAAAAGACACATTAAGACTGTTGTTGTAAACTGACATTTCTGAATAGGATGACTGTTTTTATTTTAATGAAATAAAGGGGAATGCACATTTTAGTCCCGACATGAACAGACAGGAGAGGTGTCTTGAGCTATGTACTGATGTGATACTCTGAACATATTGTATTGTGGCTGGGAGGGGTGTCGGTCAAAGTTTGTTCTAGTACATTTTGGAAAATCTAGTACAGAATCGAATTACTACTTCCCTTTTTTTTATTCGAACTGAGGAGCTCGATTTTTCGCATCTTAGATTCTCGGTATGGTTATGTCCGATCTGATCGGAAAATGGGTTTTACTGTTCGCCTCCGCCTCAGCTTATTACCAGCTACAATTCGGCAAAAGAAATTTTTTCTATGCATACTTTTAGGGGGGAGGGGGGGGGGGTGGTGGAACCCCTGCAGGGGGGTGGTTCCAATACGACATGTTGCATATAAAATTAAAGATCTTGTCTAGTACTATCGGGTGGTGTACTGTTTTTCTGATTCAGAAAACTTTCTCGGGACGTTTTTGCCGCCGCTGGAGACCCCATGTTTATGCTTTTGGGTCATATACACTCCGATTAGTACATTTCGCATTTATTTTTTGCAGTTCTTTCTTCCATAGCCATTAGTGCTGTGTCGTGAACAGTTTTCTCATAGTAAGTCATTTTCCACGACGCACCAATTCCGCACAATCACGAGAAGTAGAAAAGTCCATCTTTTCATCCAAAAAAAGTCGCTCAAGCTACATTCGATCGCTTAAGCTTTCCCCCACTTTATTGAATTAATAAAATATGTTCAGAGTATCATAATGCATCTCTTAAGACATCTCCATGTCTGTTGATGTCGGGCATAAAGTTGTATGAAAAATGGGCATTCCCCTTTCAGTTTCACTCTTCGAATTCCGCAAATTCGCTACAAACTTATTTTCCGTCAATCCCGGATCTGTTAAATGAAATCTGAATTTTTGGATTTTAGCTCCCAATAATTAGGAAATTCTAAAAAAATTCGAGACTTAAATTTCCCAACTTATTCAACTACCAGTGAATTTTTTTTTTAAATATTACCCTCTTTCCACTATGCACTATTTTCCAACCTCTGCTCCTTCCAAAAGGGCAGGGCAAACAGAAAAAGATTAATTTTATATACTTAGTGCATGGCCACAACGCCGTACCGCACCTAGCACCACACATAGCACAGCACAAGACCAATCATTCCATAGCACATCGCACCTTGCACATAAAATGGCCACAGCGAAGCACTGCATATTTCCCTAAACCAACCTCCAAATATTTCATTTCTGAAGTTAGTTAAGATTTTGCGAAAGTGCACTCACAGTCAAGGTATATAGAATACAAGGTATTCCCATCACGAACCACGTTCCGTCATTATTGACAAAATATTGTGAAAATGTATAGGAAAGTACGATACAGAGAACACAATACTCCATCTCTCCTCTCTGTCTTTCCTATAAAAATGTATATACATTAGTCACAGAATTACGTCACAGGCTGTCAGCTGCAATGTGCCATAATTTTAATGGGAATAGCTTGTCTTCTATATACCTTGTTCACAGCCTACGTTAAAGAGTATAGGCAAAATTCAACACTCTAATTGCAGTTCGTCTGAAGTTACTAAGTGGAATTTCTTAAAAATTCTTAAAAAAACACAAGCCTCATTCATGAAATTAACTTTAAGAGAAGTGATTTCGGTGAATTTCATAATTTCTATAATGATCTTTGAAGAGACCGATAAAGATTTTACGAATATATGCGCATGGACGTATCTACATTTGATTACATTTTAGACAAGATTAACGGAAAAATTGTGAAAAGTTGGAGGAATTTCCACAATGAACCAATAGGAATAATAGAAAGACTAATGGTCATGTTAGGCTAAGAAATTTTTTTTGCTTGATTATTGTATGGTATAACATTACAAAATTAAAAAAAGAAATTACAGGAAATTACTAGGCTCCTTATCGTGATCATGAAATTCTTCCATGAGAAGTTGCATAACCTTAGTTCGAAATCTTATCTTTGGCCAAGGAGCTAATAATCTAACATGTTAGCAAGCTATAGAAAAATGTGAAGTTGTCATCTATATCTTTCTCAATCCACATCTTGATAGTATTTTCCTTTCGTTTAAGGTATTGGAGGTTTTCCTTTTCCGAATCCAAGAACGCAAGACCAAGAGGATCCATATTTTACTGCCATACAAATCTACTGAATTTACTCGCTATAAATATTACTAAAGCACACCAGAGAAAAAAATTCACACAAAAGAAATAATTCATTTCCTGTTGGTTGGTGCAGGGGGCGGTGCAAGGTACGGTGCGCCACTGTGGCCATTTCTATTTGAGATAAGGTATAAATATTATCATCGTACCAAGCTCAGGGCGATGCGATGTGCGGTGCTAGGTGCGGTGCGCTGTTGTGGCCATGCCCTTAGAATGGAAGTTTTGCCAGTTTTTTTGTGTTTATGTTAACATCTTTCCTTAATATAATCGAAGGTTGCTATACTCATTGTCATATATTGGAAGAAACTATCAGGATCAGTCCGTAAATCTTCATGATGAAATTCGCCAAATTCCAGACGCTTCGTATTTATCGGGTGGCAAGTAAAACAGCGCGAATGTGTGAAAAATGCAATATTGTTGCATTACGTGACAAACATAAAATCTCTTCTTCAGAATCTATTTATATAATTTATGCCCTCACTTGACGATTTACAAAGAAACTGAAAGCCTTCCTTGTTGTGAACACTATACACCTCGGGATGTACCTTCAACTGTCTAGCTTCGCTTCGCTTCACCTCGCCTCGCCTCGCCACGTTGTACACGCACCCTATTGAAAATTTTATAACATACGGCCAGAGCGATATCGTGGCTTCGATAATCGCTTTCGATGCGAAGTTATAGCATGTTGCCCCTGGCTTTCATTTTGCTGTATGTGTTACAAGTAAAATGTTAATGAATTGAAAGTTAAATTTGGTCTTTTCATTGAATAATAAATATTATGTAATCATAACGTTATTATTTTACTTATAAACTGATATGAGTAGTGTCAGAGTGACTAACTAACTGATAATAAAAAAATGCGTATAAAGGACTAAAACGTATTATTCTTGTTCTCCTAAAACGCAAAACACTTGAAAAATGCAAATAGCAAATTCCTATTGGAATAGATTGTAGTGGGAGTAGCAGTGAGATAATTGAGACAAAAATTTATGCAATAGTTGCTGTCTGAGTTCGTGCTTAGTAGGTGAATTGGTATTTTCAAATTGATTTGGTTTAAACAATAATAATATAATAAAATACACTCATAAAAAAGCCCTAATAATTATTATCAAATTGTCAGATGACTTCAATCCATTCACAACCTGAAAACAGAACCAGAAAAACTTTTTAGCAGCTGAATTTTTGACGTTCTTATGTTATAAAAGGGTGGGAACATGATGATTTTTTTTTATAAATTTTTCATTTGCAATTATTTTATACCCACGTCAATTGACAATGTCCTTTGATCCACATCAGGATAAAAAAATGTGGCTAATAACTCATATATCTCAGATGAAATCACTTGAAAAAAATCTGTAAACAAAAACTCAAGTGTGAAATCGCTCAGTTATTCAGTGGCTCGTTCGTTTTTGTAGCATAATAATTCTCAATGAGCCAACTCATAAAATCTCTTATCTCATTGAGGCGGATGTAACCTAAAAGCTGTTAAGTGTTTTTTTTTCTACCATCAGCCCAGAATAAAGAGCAACCCCCTCCCCCTTCCCTCCCTCACTCAAATGAGCTTGAAATTTGTGCTCTTAAAACCCAAAATTGCATAAATGATAGTGACGTAACTAACATTTTGGGGGGAGGGGGGATTCCATTAAAAATTTAAATGCCATTTGATTGCTCTGCGCTATTATTTGTGGTTTTTTATTTTTATGCACGTATTTGCCTTGCATGTTCATTGCGATTTAAGGTCTTCAGTGGCGCTTTTAAAAAATAAAATCAATAAAAGGATTACCTAATTCTTAAATCAAATCAACTAATGGGAAGACACACGAACCAATGACTCATATTTCTGAGCAGATGTACATAGACTGTGGTCTGCTTATTGAAAAGTTTTCAAACTTTAGGTTAGTATCAGCTGACTAGTAATCATTGGCTATTCTAAAAACAAAACAAAAAAAAACAAAAAAGCAAAAAACAGAGTTACGTGGTCCAAGGTTATTAAAAGGGAAGATTTAATAGAATATAGCCTTAGAGAAAGCCCTTATAATTTGTTAAAAGCATGCTGAAAGTAATCAAAATCATGTGGAGGTAAACAAAACTAGTATTTTCTACACCATCAACAGTATTTAAGGCTTCTGGGTTAATGTGCACGGAGACCTACTTAAGACTTAAGTATGTCAAGTTTCTAATAGACTTTAATGGACTGTTTACATGCTAAAATTTCCTCAACAAACAATAGTTTTGCTCACTCGATAATTTCATCATAAATTTCAATTTTAATTGAAAAAGACAATAAAGATGAAACCAACTTTTACAGACTACAGCTCTGCAAAACTGACAAAACCTAATAAGCATGAACCAGCGGCTATAATTTTAAAATGTAGGACCTAGTCATCAATTGCATACACTGTACAGAACAACACATTAAGGATGTCATTGTCAACACTATTACCGCACTTAATAAAAACCCGGAAAGTGAAAGAATTATTTTATGTACATACATCATCGGTTCAAAAATTACCTGTAACTTCCATTCCTGGGGTAAAGACATTTTTTGGTATGCGAAATTTTTCTTAATTTTTCACGTTTAAAACCTAAATGCATTGGTTTAACTTTTGTTTTTTGTTGAAACACCTTAGATATTCGAAAAAGGAATTTCCTTCTTTTAATTGTCACGCCAAGATAGTCTTCCACAACGAAATCAAGGCACAAGCTCTGTCCCTGTTCGATCACTTTACTATTTTACGGCTATCTCTTACTCGGCTCTCGGAAGAGGACAACGATTTTAAACTTAAAACACGAATCAAAAAGCCTGGCAATTTTCCGACTATTCCCCCCGATTCACTTCTCCACGTATCTTGTATGTGTGTCTGTCTCCTTGTATAAACGTGTTATATAAATTCGATTTATTTTGATAGTCGCGCAGATAAAATTTAAAACAAAATTTTCTTTTGTGGAAATTCCAAAAACGACTGTATAGGATAACGAGGAGGTCTCACGATAGATGATTTTTTCATGTATTTACGATTTTTATGTATAAAAGGAAAAGCTTTTAATTCGATGCACGGAAAGGCTCACCGCGCGCACGTATAAGGAGGATGACAATTTTCCTCGGCTTTTCTTTGGCTAAGTGTCCCTTTGCTGCTTAAAAATTACAAAACTATAGCACCACTGCAAAATTTTTCTTCGTTATTTAATTAAACTCGGTTTATCCTTTTTTTTTTTTGTTAAATATCGCTTGTTGATATTTCGCTTTTCAGAAAAGCACGGTATAAAAATTTTTTCAAAAACTTTTTCTTCTTTTGCTGCAGTTCTGTTTGTTGTGCTCTTCTTTCTCTAAAGTCTGACTATCGACTGAGTCGAGTTTGTCATGGAGGAAACCTTCCCCAACGATGAAAAATGTGGAAAATCACCAGCAATCGATAAACTCAGCTGGCTGACACTTGTCTACGGCACAGGGAAAACTGGAAGGTTGGAGATATGTTAATAGGCATAGCTATACCACCCACCCTATTACATATACATACATAATTGTTCGTAGTCTGTTTTTCTGACAATTAGGCGGAAAAGGATGGTAGAAATTTCGTCAGATGTCGTCTGGGAAAAAATCAGATACAAATTAAATGAATGAAATCCATTTTGTCATCAAAAGTTGCCTAACTATTACCTGTCATCCTGATGACGCTGCGTACATAGGTCCCTGAATATGGTAGAAAATTTTTTTATTTAATCCCACGATGTACATATATAGAATATTGAATTATTGTGTGGCAGTTAAAGCTTAAAGTAGATGGATGGAGGTGGTTTTATGCAGAATTTATAAGAGACCCAATTATTTTTTATTATTTTAATTTGATTGGTTCGTCTTGAGAGGCGTAGGTAGATGTTTTCCCCCTTTTGTGTATTCAATAATTCTGCAGAGCTCTAAATTCATGGAATCTTTAAATTTCTTTTGAAATGTGTTAAAAAGTTTATTGAAAATGTTAAGTGTATTTTCACATTAGCTAGGTTTTGTTGCGAATTAGTAATATGAATTAATAGTAAGAGTGGGTTGAAAAGTCCAAACACTTTCTTCAAGCCCTAAACGTGTTTTCTCATTGTTTATTATATGAAGCATTAAAAGAATACAAGAAAGGCATTTGAGTCAGTTAACAAGGTCGGGAGGAATGGTCCACACATTTCAGACTTGGTGCTATCGTACTTTCGTAAGCAGCAGCATTTTATTACGTATTCCAAACGCTATTCAACTTCCCCAAAATCACAATTCGTACGTAAATGAACCCATTCCTCATTTGTAAACAATGTTGCCATACTTTCCCTTGTCAGTTCTAAGCCTGTTCAACGAAGTCCATTAACACTTTGGAGGCTCATATCTAGCATGCACCTCTCCGACATACATGGCTTGACAGTAGATAGCATTCTAATGAAGCTGTTATTTTGAAATCAGTCGTAGAGATTTGTTCAGTCAGAAGAGTAGAATGTCTTGACTTGACTTAAGACCGACACGATTGATTATGATCATTGGGCGCGTTCACTGCCACTTCGGTAGCGTAGTCGTTGTCGTAGTGTAGTTCTGTCAAACCGACTACGATCGACTATCCTGATGAGCGTAATCGAATGTAGTCGACTATTTGGTACATTGAAAGTGCGGAGTGAACGATAGTTGTAGTCAAGCGTAGTCGTTTACTGTCAAAATTTTCGGAGTGAACGCTCGGTAGTGACTCGTAGTCGACAAAAAGTCACTATTTCGGTGGCAGTGAACGCGCCCATTGATCATAATCTTATAACATTGCCAAACTAAAGTGAAGTGGTAGGATATGGCTTAGTACTGGCAAGGTAATATGCAATCAAGTTAAAGGAGATCTGTTGATCTCACTTGGAATACCTGAATCTGAATTTTCTGAAAGAGAATTTGATTGCATTACTATACGGACTTTTAAACAAGTATACATAGGTAGGAATCACACTGATATATGTATGTCTTTGCAAATAATTTGTTAAGTTGTTGCCTTTTTATTTAATTTAATAATTACTCTATAATATCTGAAGGAAACACATTAAAATAGCCAGTCAGTACGCTAAATTGGCAACATTAACGCGTACAAATTTTTGATTTTATTTAAAAGTTGTAAAAGAAAATTAAAAAAAAAATTAGGTTACAAAAATTTGAAAAAGTAGAATATTGCCATCTTTATAATCAAACTCATTTCATTTCATTCTGTTTGTATTGGGAGTAAATATATGTAAAATAGCTTAATCTTTCGAATATTTTTGAAATTCGAACTTGAATATGAAGTACTATCATCGATTATCTTTTGAACGACAATATCGATGAGGAGATCGAATCTTACGGAAACATTAACTCATGCACAATTTGTTTGGTGCAATAGTTGTTCGAGCTTTTATCCTTTTTTTCTACATGAGAAATGGGGGAAGCCCCTTTTTATACCCAAGATGATGAAATCATAGGGTAGACCTAAGTTTTCCATTCCGTTTGTAACGCAGAGAAATAGAGTAAAATGGATTGGACACTAATGCATAATATTAAAAGTTATTTTGATTTAAGCATATCCGTCTGTCCCTTTGTCTATGTGTCCATCTGTCCTCACTATAACTCGAGAATTCATTTATTTACCATTTACTTAGCAAGCTGAAACTTTGCACACCGACTTGTCAAAAAATTAAGTTCGAAAATAGGACAAATCGGGTAACTCCTTTCCTTTGTAGAGTTGCCACACAAAAATGTCATTTTCCAGTATATATTTGGACACTGCCTGAGCGTCGATGCAGAGAGCTGAAATTTTGTACACGGCGTTCTCATGAAAGTAGTAAATATAATTTTAAAAATGTGTTAAATCGGGCAATCCCTTTTTGGTGTTACCATACAATAATTTATGTTCTTTACGTAAGGTAAGTGAATACAATGCCCGCCCTAAGGGAATTTTTTTTTAACAAGATAATGAAGATATAAAAAACGGCAATTATATATCATAATAAAGTACAACAGGTATGGAACCAAAAAATAATAATAATTGTCACGGAAAATTATTTTGAAATATTTTTTACCTAATTGTGAAAAATATGTGTTAATGGCCATATTGCCAACAAGGTATTGGTAATTTGGCCATAATATGAAAAGGGTTGAAATTATAAAAAAAAAAATGATCTCTTGCAAGTGAAATATTTATTTTGAATATAAGTAGTACATTAGGTAAGAATAAGGAAATGAAGAGTTTACATGCTGACAATATGAGCATAACGTGCTAGCAATATGCCCATGGGCTATTGCCAACTCCGCATAGTGGGCATATTGCTGCACATGAAGTAAAAATCAAATAACGTTTTGTTTTTATCTAATGTTTTACTGTAAACCAATAATTTTTTTCCACAATCTAAGCTTCAATAGCGATGTATTGAATACAAGATATTGCAAGACAATAGCACTTTTTTTCTTACTTTTTTAATAAAATACTTACCTCGTACATATTAGGACGACGTCTTAAAAAACAATTTTCGCTGACACTACTCGCTTTGCGTCACCTACTTATCCGATTTACAGGGGCATAATGGTAATCTAATCGTATGACATTTTCCGTCATCTTTCGTGAAAGAACCAATCTACGGCCAGGGGGCATATTGCCAACATGCGCATATTGTATTCACATACCTTATACTGTGAAAAAGATCAGTCTTAGACGTTTTTATTGTACTGAAAAGTCTTCAGAATATAAAATCCTATGAAACTGGTAATAACCTTTTTTTCTGTGCGACGAACCGTTCTAGAGATATATGCGAAAAACCACTTCAACAATCAAACTTGCACAGAGCTGACAATACGAAATTACATACGGGATTCATCTCTAGAGTATCATAAGAATTGATCTAATGCTAATTCTAGTTGTTTTTTTTTTTTTTTTTTACATAATGCGGATGAAGTTTTCGGGTCTCGTTCTTGCGTCAAGATCTTTTGCCTAATCTTTCAAAATTTGCTTTAGTTAACAGTACTGGCAAAGCTTTCATTGCATTTTCTTTCACCAAGCAGCTCCTCATTTAAACTTGAAAGCTTTCCTAGCAAATGTGAGAATCTCATAAAAATCATATCAAAAAGCGACATCTCATGACAAATAATTACACTGTTCTTTTGTGTTTTTGGGGAACCATACACACATGAAGTGTTGCCATTCAAACATTGAGGTGAAATCAAATCCCCTAATGCAAGAAAAAAAAAAGTTCAATGAAAATTTGAAAAAAAGTCAATAGCTATTATTGACTGATAACGGGTAAGCATTTCTGGTTTTTTTTTTTTTCTTTGCAAGAGAAAATTGTCCAGCTGATAGATAAGTTAGATAGCCAGCCTCTATGAGCTTTGCCCGTATCAAGGGGCGGGAAGGGTGCTATAATTTGAAGTATCAAAGTCGTGCTCCTACTCGAGGAAACTGGGTTTGCTAATTTTATCGCTGATTGCTAAGAAGGTGCATTTTATGTATACACACACCTGACGGTAAACGGAAGATGTAAAAACGCTGGCGACTGAATTCTTTGTACTTTCGATCGCATGCCATTGACATCAGTCAGGCTAATATTGGAGGCGTCAATCGCTTGTTTGAAGGGGTTTTAAATTCAATAGAAGACCACTCTGCCTGCTCCATATCGGGTGGGTGCCTGCTGCATGAGTCACAAAAATTAGTTCATCGGTAAGCGCAAGTAAATCCAAACTCACCTGTTTGATGGTGAGATGTTTGAAGATAGCTCAGTACATCTGTACTGGTGGTAATTAGATAAGTGCTTGGGGTGATTTTAAGTAGATTTTTTTCTTTCAGCTTTATCGAACTCACCACTCCGTTCATATTACGTATATCACGGAAAAATTTAAATTAAAAAGAAATTGGAGAAGATTTGACAATTTTATAGCCTCGGAAAATGGATTTGGTGTTGTTCGGCGTCGCTATCATTCGATCGATCTTTACTAATTTGCATATTGGTTGGATATGATGGACTGATAGGATTTGTTCCGCCTATTACAATTTGACTTTATAAGACTTCAACTAGACTGACTCTCCTCCATAAGCTTGAGGTAGACAAAATACGATCATGATATGGTTTTAGATTTGATCTACGCCTTCCTCTATAGCCGCCATTACTCTTTCACTTGTGCTATTGTGTCCACTTTATGCCCTCTCGAATGATATATGAAAACTGTTGGCTTGGATAATGAATGTAGAAAATCGTTGGAACTGGATTTCATGGACTGTCATGATCTAAGATCGCTGACAAGATCACTTTGAAGTAGTTCCTTATACATGCCGCGGTTGTTATTTACTATGTATAAGTTTTATAGCGCCATTAGGCGTGACCATATAGCTTCTTCGGGTTTCTTAAGGGTAGCTAGGCGGTGATTTTTTGTTAAGATTGTTACATTCATGGGAACTTCCGAATTCGTAAGTTGTGATGGATGGTAATTGGATAAATATTTGTAAATAAATAAATAAATAAACGCACAATATATGTATAATGTATAAGCTTGCGTCTAGGGCTCGTATATAGATTAGCTATAAAAAATTAATGAAATTCCTAAACAATTTGGACTTATACATATATAGTTAGTCATTTATTAATGCTAAATAAGAGAAAATCTGTTAAGTGTTCATCTATTAGAAATTTAGAAAGTAAACAATTAAATTTTTTTCATGGAAGAACCCAAAATTGATCTCTAAGAGGCAACAGATATTATCAGTCTACCTGGGATCATACCTACTAGTTGCTTAATTAGTACTATCCCTATTTTATAATTAGTTTCCGTTTTTGACATATCTTTTGGGAAAAGTGATGGCTTTAAGCTATGCTTAATGGCTTGTCACCTCATTGGTACATGTTACATTATCTAATTATATTTATTTCGATGTTGGGCGTTCTGTACATATGGCAAGAATGGATAATTAGTAGTTTATTATGTTTCATTGAAAATTGAATTGAACTGATTTGGTTCTAAAAAAGCTCTATATAGGTAGCCATGATTTTACATATGTATGAGACACATTATCAAATTGACATGATTTCAATCTTCACAAAACGTCAAAATAGAGCCTGAATAAAATTTGGTTCAAGTTTTGAGGATTTTTATTCTATAAAAGCATGGAGATGTGATAATTTCTTATGAATTTAGAAAACCATGTAACACTTTTTAATACTCACGTCAATCGGTAATTTCCTTTTATCCGAATCAGGAAAAAAGAACGCTGCTATTATGAAACTGAAGATGGATTTTTTTGTGGTTTATACATGCATTCCTTAGCAAAGCTTATCTATCACTTTTGAATGAAATTCTTTCGCAACTCTGTCTTAAATATCTCTTATATTATAATTGCCCAAGATTTTAACACTAATGTTCTGCTTTTAGACAGCAGTATGTAATGATTTTTCATATGTGTTTTTTTTTAACTAATACACGATTTGATTTACTTAACCCACATTAGTGTAAGTTCGATAAACTTGGATATCTGCATCGCATTGGTAAAAAGTGATTTTTTTGTAAATTTTAGTTAATGAAAGCATTCCCTAGTGTCAAATAGATATAAATTCTGAACACTTGAGCAGTTATACGTAATACGTTTGAAAAAATAAAGAGCTCTCTTTCCTAGAATCAATTAAACGTTATTAATTTGCAGAAAAATACAATCTAATTGTTTTGTAAACGGTGACACGGTGATTAATTGCTCCTATTTTTAAGTCTTGTAAAAGGGAGAGTATTACTAATTATCGATCAGTTGCTACTATCCCCAGAGTCCTTGAAGCCATTGTCTGAGCTTTTATACTTTCATTGTAGGAATGTCATTATTCCCAATCAGCACAGCTTTATGAAGGGAAAATCAACAACAACGAATTTGCTCCAATTTTCGTCATTTTGCATTAAGTCCATCGAGTCAGGAGATGAAACTCATTGCCTGTACACTGACTTTAGATAGGGATTTAACAGCTACGCACTATTGGCCTTACTAACTGGTAGTTTAGCTGGTTATCCTCCTACCTAAAGAATCACAAGGTCGTGTTGACATTTTTCTCCGCACAGTCAGACGAAGTAACAATTAAGTCTGGTGTACCACAGGAAACTCAGTTGGGATCACTTCTATTTATTTTGTTCATAAATGATTTCTCTCACTAGTTGTGAACTCTGAGCTATTGATTAACGCAGATGATGAAGTAAAGTTCTATACGTCTATAAAATCTGAATTGGATTGTGTGCAATTGCAGAAGGATATCAACAGATTTGTTGTATGGTCCGCGAAGAACTCCCTGTTTTTAAATATTAACAAATGTGGGATCTCCTTTTCCTCTTACAAATTGGTTCGTCTAGTTTTTTACTATACCATCAATGACGTAATTATTTCTAAGAGTACTAAAATACTTAACTTGAGTGTATTTTTTGATTCCAAACTTACCTTTAATGACTATACTGACCACATTGTTAATAGAGCAAATTCGATTCTGGGTTTTTATAAAACGGAGGGCTAAGGAATTCGATGATGCCTATACAACGAAGGCAATATTCACAACCGTCGCTCAACCTATCCTGGAATATGCCAGTACTATTTGGTCCTCAACTTATAAGCGTGACTCTGATCCCATTAAAGGAGTGCAAAGGAGATTCCTGTTTTTTGATTTAAAAGGTCTCGAATGGCGAGATGCTTTTCATCTTCTGAGATTAAATTTGATGCACTACACGGTTGTGAAACTATTGCGTTTTATCTATTTTTATTATTAGTTTTAATCATTTGGAACTAGATATCGCATGGTATACCAGAGCAGAGTATACACATTGTGAAATTGATAGTGCATTTCGGAATGGAGCACAACATGCTATACAGCGTGCCTAGTACAGATGTTTCATAAATAGCAGTTTTGTCAACCTTCTCAACTCTATGTTTTCATCAAATATTGCAGTTCATTCCGAAATGGACTCCCTGGTATTGCATGCGAAATCTATATCTTGTGCCATCTATGGAAATATGTGCATATATAGCAAAGTACATAAACTAAACAAATAAGGACTGTCCTAGAAAGTAATGCACGTTTTTTTAGGCTACTGTAGGTAATGATTTTATGGACCGCACTCACTGACATGTATATAAATAGACTGCTTGTTGAGCCAAAAATGCACCACTTTCATATTCCTGTCTCTTTCCGTGAGAGTATATCTTCCCACTGAACTGTAATGATTAGGAACGAGAAATTGCTTGTAAAAATCTTTGTAAAAAACACTTCCTTCGACTCATAATTAAAAATTAACGATACAAATAGTCCCAAATACCTTTGTGGTAAATTCGGTAAATCCCACTGACAGGCATATACGTAAATTCCCAAATTATTTAAATATAGCGGCAGCTTACGACAGTTGGTAGCATACTTTCTGAAATCAAAACTGGTGCCACATGAAACAGGAGATCAAGCAGTCCATTTATATATATGTCAGTAACCGCACTATAATAAAATTAATAGGAACCGTTAAATGACTCATTTACTTTCTAAAATAAATGCAGTAACCCGGTTTTCTGTCATTTTGTTCGCAATGTCTTCCGAGCGACAAGAATTCCACCGTGAAATTGTGCGAATTTGGTTAGAAAATAAACAACAATCGTATTCATGGATCGCCAAAATGGCTAAAAGTAACCGATGGGTAGTAAAAAGGACATTAGATCGCTGAAGTTTATTGAGAAAAACATAACAGTGTCAGTGCGTGATATTGCAAAAAAAATTTAACACATCTAAATCAAATGTCTAGCAAATTAAAAACAGAAATAACATTAAAACTTACAAAAAACAGAAATGTGCAAAAAGAACAAGAAAACAATATAGCCCTGCCATTACACGTTCCAGAAAGTTGTATGATAAATTGTGTCAGTTGAGCGAAGGCTGTATTGTAATGGACGATGAATCATACTTTAAATATGATTTTAGTACTCTTGCTGGACCTAAATTTTATAATGCAAGAGATAAAGACAATGTTTCTGATGCTGACAAATCAATTTTTTCTAGAATAATTCGGCCGCAAAGTTCTTGTTTGGCAGGCCATTTGTCGGCCCCTTTTCTTTGAGATGTGTATTATCACTGACGTATACATAAACCGATTTCTCCGATTGCATATTATTTTGGCCAGACTTAGCAACTTGTCACTATTCTGGAAAAACTTTGAGCTGGTACCGAGCGAATAATGTGAATTTTATAGAAAAGGCAATAAATTCTCCCAACGTCCCCCAACTTCGACCTATTGAGCATTACTGGACTTCGGTCAAAAATATCTTGAGAAAACAAAGCAGAAGTGCTACAAAGCTGCAAAATTTCTCTAATGGAAACTAGCTAGTAGGAAAGTGAGTGATTCTACTATGCAAAAGCTGATGGCTCCAATTAAGAAAAAAGTGCGATAGTTTCACCCGGCCAAAAAATAATTCTTTTTAAACTTTTTTTTATACAATATTACTAATGAATAAATAAAACAAAAGCACAAATTGTTTTTTTACACATTCGTATTGATCTAGTAAAGTTTTGAAAACCTTGCGTTACTTTCTAGGACAGTCCTTATCTGAGTGAACAAATCTATACTCAACTCTTCCAAAATTAATTTGAGTCTAGATAAGCGTATATTATTATAAAATGTTCGTGTAGGTTTTGAAATAGTCTCTATCACCGCGACCAAACGAAATCTTTTATTGGTATGCATGGGCTATTGCCATTGGACTCAATTTTTTTATGTTGCTCATTTCTATAGATACAATTGAATATTGAAAACAAAATGCGATCAAATTCTAAACTTACAAATACGTTATGCTCCTAAATCCCTCCTTTACCGCTCCCCACTTATCCATACATACACTTTTGTTTCTCTAGGTCAACGCTTTAATTTGGCGCCTTTTAAAGTTTTAAAACGAACCACCCATATTTTATCAGAGCGTTATATTCCATCCAGGAAAATTTGATTTTACGATGTACCAAAATTTAAAAGTAGTAAAACGAACGATACTTTTACATACCGCCTCCTTTAATACCTAGATACTGCACTAACAATGGCAATAAAAATGTTGTTATCCCCTCAATTATATTATTAGACCTCATAAAGGGTCCTTTTGATTGATTACCTCAATTGCATTGAAATTATACGCAAAGGTAAGGGTGATGCCTGCCTCAAACAAAAGTGTTTTGATTGATTTATCTACAAACCATGATAAATCGTCGTGTCAACCGACGTGTATTATACTCCTGCGCCATTAATTTTTGCCACTCTAAAATCCGCAACGGCAATAGATGCATTGTGCTGAGAAATTCATTGATGTTCCGTTGACGTCTTTCAATAAATTCGTCCCACAAAATCGAGCATAATTTGAACATCAAAAGGATCAGGATGACAATACGATGCCCTCGTTACATATATATATGTATTTACCTAGAAAACTTCTGTCATTTTTTTTTCATTGCGTTCACTCATAAAAATTACCAAATTCGGAATACCTCGTTCCTCTGTACGGACTGCAACTGTTTCCTTTTTACCATGGACTTTCATTTACTGGTCTCTTTGGGGAGGGAGAGGATGAATTTTGGTATATACTTGTCATATGCACATTAGATTCGGATGCGTTATAGGAAACAATTCAATTTTAGTTTTTTTTTTTTCATATCAATATGTTTAGCTTAGTTCTCCAGGTGTGCTATGCATTCTGACTAAAATTCGAGTAAACCCAAACAAGTTCGCTGAAGGCCTTTTTAGGACTGATTGGAATTGTTGAGAAATATTTCAATGACCATTACTTTCAAGGCTGAAGAATATCAATTTATCACCACAGTGAATGAATTACTGATCACATTATAGACCTAGATATGTATATATGAGCGTAACTTCATACAAATCTCTATGGGAATGTTTGACTGTTTATTATCAAGCCGACTTGTAATAAGCGACAGATTTGTTAACACGTCCAGCGACGTCGTTTTTATTAAATAATTCAGCCACCCGCTGGGCTGACTCGATTCGCCTGATGAAGTCCATACTCAATGAGGGGCAGCACCGCTCAAACAAGATCATTAGGAAGTTGACAAAATATCTCTTGCAAATCGAACCCATTTCTGTACCCATCTATCTGACGGTAATCAATGGGTCTCCCATCACGTGTCATTTTCTTGAAAGCTCCATAATAGAGTGATATGAGGTTTCCTGCTGTTCAACGATCGATGCTAATCAAAGCGGAATTGTTGGTGAGAAGACTTTGCCTAATAGAGCGAAATAGTTGGGAAAACATCAATCGATGGACCACTTACATATATACATGTGTGTGTGTTTGTGTGTGTAGTATATGCGCAGATGCGTTAGCGTCACTTTTGGTATTTTAATTTTCCTCGAAAAATATGCAGCCGCTAATCAAAGTTTTTTTTTTTTTTATATATACAAATATAACTGATTTTGGGAATAAATTAATTTTCGTGAGAGAAGATGCTCTCAAAAATTTTTACTTTCTTAATAATGAGGTTCGCCCGAAAGATCAATACTATGCTGCATTTTCTCAATCTATTATTACGCGCTTAGATCATCAATAAACATTCAAGAAATGAAATGATATCTCAATAATGCGACATGTCATCGAACGATCGATGGATGGATAGACACTTTTAGCCAGATTGATCTTCAATTTCTATGTAACAGACGACTATATTGCTGCTGGCTAGCAGGATCGATTACAAATTATTGGTATAGTTGAGAGCGTATCCATCAATGCGGTGCGGTGGACTCCGATATGGGGCTGCGCGCGGTTGTCTGTATAGTGTATATGCATCAGTAAGGAAAATTATTATTGACCGGGACGGAAAAGATCATCAGTGGTCAAGATGATTTTTGGAGGTGTGTGCTTTTATTTAGTCTGGCGATGTGGGGCTGTTCAAGTGGTTTGATATCACTGAATTGACGGAATCCATTGTGAGTCAGTTCAATATCAATTGATGGGTTTGACGAACTCAAAAGGAATGCAGTCATCGCACGAATTCAGGGGTTTTGTTTTTTCATAAATGCGCTCTACGCTATAAATTATTGTTTCAAAGAATGAAAATGTTTTTTAAAAGATTATTTCAATTTTGTTAGGGCCCCCCAATTAAATTAAGGCGAATGATGAGCTCCTCATAAAATATCGCTTTGTCACTCAATAAAAGATTTTCTAGTTTTTATGTTTATTAGAAGAGGATTTACCTAGATGGCTTTCCAATAGTTTTAGATATAATAAAAGTGGTAGTTAAAAGAGTTTATTAAGTGTGGATTTCTTAAGACCCCCACATTATATTGAATACATAAAAAAAGTCTTGTTGTTTGGAAGGCTGTAAATGTTTGACTAATTGTGGGGAAAACGTGAGAACTTATACAAAAAAAAAAAAAATAAATTATTTGATGAGTTGGAAAAAAATAAGAGTGTTGTTTTTTGGTTATGTAATGGTCTCCGCCTTACGTTTTAGTAAGTAGCCCACTCCAAAGATCTAATTTTCATTGATCTAACACTACACAACCAGTTTTTTCTGTCTCCAAGTTCATTTATATATTTATACGAGAAGTTCAAAAGAAAAGTATTACAAACGAGAGCTTCCTTAAAACGTTCAGGATTCACTGAATTTCAAAATTAAGGTTTAGTTATTATCCAGGGGCGCAATAAATTTCAAAATAAAAGTCAGCATGTTGTGAAATTTACAGGTCATTCTCTCTCTCTCTCTTTCTCTCTCTCTCTCTCTCTCTCTCTCTCTCTCTATCTATCTATCTCTCTCTACACCCAGTATGACTTCAGTGTTTGTTTTAGACCCATCTTTATACCACATCATTGATCCTTGCTAGAACGATGGTTTGCTGGATCGGAATTCTTGTTGCTCTCCTAGAGCTAAAAGTTTTTCCTCTCGGAATAACACCTTCTTTTTATGGCACTAATAGCAAAGAATACTTTGCTAATAGCTCCTGAACAAGCCAAATGTTGAATTTTTTGCAATTGTGCTTCGGTTTTCTTTCCGTAGTGTATGCTCAGGTCAAATGCGGACTATAGAAAGAGCCTTTTGCATGAGGTCGCACCAAATTGAAACAAATTGGCTTGGTTGTTAAATTCGTCCTAATTATTACATTATAGTCGCCAAATTCGCTCTGTTAAAGACATTCGTTTCAACTTTCACACTGTTAAGTACTACTTCTGCAACTAAGCTTTTCACAGGTATAAAATAAATTATGTATGTGCGACAAACTAATTTTAGAAAGTAAATTTTGAATTGCATTAACAAAACAAACCCGAAATGGGCACGTTTACACAAAAACTTTACAAAACAAATCGTTCCGCAGGAGGCTGATGCCGGTTACATAAGTAATCAAGATGACGCGCCGGCTACTTCTCTAGACGCGATTGAGTAATTGCGCATTCTTGGCTTAGCATAAAATGTGCATTCGCTTGCAAATGCATTTTCGCCATTGCACCGACGCCAGCCCCTTAAACTACTGCGCTGAGCATTCCACAATTGCCCGTAATTGACTTATAGTGGATCGTAAAATTTTTTAGATATTCCAGAAATGTTGACTAAAGTGCTTTACGATTTGTTTGCATTCCGTTTGCTCAAGATGATTGGGATAACAGTGTTGAAGTGATTTCGCCAGTCGCTGCTACTTTTTTACGAATTTGCTTGTAGATTTTAGTTGTGCGAGGGGTGGTATCAGTTCCATTCATTCAATTCATCATGGCTACCTACTGTGGGCCTATTGTGATTATCCTTGGGTTTATAGCTTCTCCATTTAACAGTGAGTTATGTCCACGAACTTCAGTATTTTTTTTTAATGGTTTTCGATGAAGAAAAGGGGAGCTATTGTGTATGTATTTAAAAATCTGTTCGATTTATAACTATGTGAAGGTAACAATAGTTTCCTTATTTTATGTTTAAAAATAAAAAAGATCTCTAAAATTTTTCTTAGTTATTTTATCTAAAATACTTCATATGACTAACTTGCCTATACTGAGCCCTTTCTTATCTTTATTAACTCATCTTGCATTCATAGAAAAAAAACTTAAACTTTAGATAAGTGTAAAAATATCAGGGCGCCTCTACTTCCTTTTAATCAGTGGCGCCTCGATAAAAAAAGAATTACACAAAAATCTAAATTATTTCCGCAATCACGAAATTTATACTTATAAGAAAAGACTTTTTTCCAAGAATTTCTGCGGAAAAAGTTGAAACATCCGGTTTTGTACAAATCGTACAAGTCAAGAGCCCCAATCTAACAACACACCCCCATCCTCTATTGTTGACCCATTTTGGCGACAGATACTTTACCTAAATCTTATCAGTGAAAGTTTTCTGATACGCGAACACAATTTATAAGTTATAGGTTTACTGCCCGCGTTCATTGGGGATTAACCTGATGAAATTACGCAATTCCCTCAATTATTAGCCTTGAAAAAGTTTCAAGTTCACTTGAAATTTAAAGCAGACGCGTAAGGGGAAATGATTTGTAATTATAAAGCATTTGCCACAATTAAAGTGATTGGAGTTGTTTGTAGAACACAAGAATTTTGTTTCGACAAGAACTTCCGGTACAACAATTTTAGAAAGATTCGCGATTGCGGTAAATTGCTTGACTCTCTAGGGCTGGTGATTGTTTTGATTTCATTAAAATCAAATTGTCGACTATGTATTTACATTTGAATTCTCGTTGGAGCATTATTTTATTAACTTGTGTGGATGAATTTGACCTACGTTTTTACGACTTTGTAAGAGACATCATTACAATTTCTGTTCCTTTCAGGATAAAATAGCCAATAGTATGCCAATCTTGTCAAAATAAAGTTAGAATAATTGAAAGCACCTTCAACGTCCAAAAAAAGCTATACTGGAAAGAGAACAAGACAACGGCTTCTGCCAAGATAATCAGCGACAACACCAAATGCCACCAGATATCTTTAAAATTATTTAGAGTGCGAATTTGCTTTTTGCTTCCGCTAAAATTCTCCTTATTCCCAAATACTGATAGAAACAAACTATACAAACTAAATCCATTAATCCATCACCACTATACATAGCGCGCTCATCAGATTCATTAGACCTCTTAGAAAACGTAAAACTGTCAAAATATTTATATTTCCCAAAAAATTAATTCCAAATTTTATGACAAATTATTAGAAATTTTCGTTAATTACTGATCGAAATCCCAGCCATTCACGACGAGTCCATTTAAAGAAAATTTCAAACGACACCAGCCTTACAGCAGCTCTGTAAATGGATATTCAAATGGAATCGATTGATCTCTTTTTTTCAGCCAATTAAGACTCTAATTGTTGTAACGTGTCCACCGGAAGATCTTTTGAAAGGCGGCGAAATATTAACAAGAGCAGAATATATCATTGCATCGGCACAGAATAGCCACCTAATTGGATTAGCCAAGATCACTTTAGGTGCCGACAACGAAAAATGAGAAGCCCATGACTATGCTACATCTTATATTTGGGCGCTTATCAAAGAAAAAGTCCAATTAAAATGAATCCGTTAGGATTAATCGAAATACTTTGCAGTTTATGGTCCAGAGTTGATTTTGTTTTCTTTTTCTTCTTTCTAGAAATTGCTTTCTTTAAGTGAGTCATTAAGGAGAGATCACGATTTTGTGGTGACTTTATTTTTGGATAATCAGGTAAAAATTTGGTAGCTTCTATCCAATTCAATTAATTCCTGATTGTGTTGAATTGAAATTTCGTTTTTACAGTAAGGGAAATCTATTTATACAGAGTTTTGCTATAAAATGAATTCATAGCGAATTTATTCAATATGAAAATTGACCGAGTTTGCTGACAAATCAGCAGCTCAAGACTTGAGTGGAAAAATTTCTAGAAACGAAAAATCTTTCAAAAAAAATTTCTTTTACAAAAGAAAATGTTTCGTATCAGCAGAAATCGTATACTCATCAGTACGACTTGGATCCTGCCTGCCGTACACGCCAAAATAACAGCAAGGCTGATGTCTTATATGCACTTAAAATAATTTTTAAGTTATATTTATTGAATGCTGATACGAAACGCCCTCTTTTGCGAAAGAAATTTCTTTTTCAAAGAGTTTTTTCTACTCAATTCTCGAACTGAGGATCTAGCAGCAAACAGTCAATTTTCATATTGACTAAATTAGCTATGAATTTATTTCATTGCAAAACTCTTTAAAAACTGCTAGTCCAATAGGGTTAATCTTGCTAGGCATTCAAGTAAATACTTCGTATTTCACTTCAAACATAATTCACACTTAAAAATTATTTTACTACTTTTACTGCTTAAGTCAAGGGTCTTTTAAGTATTCTGGTATTCCCTGCAGGATGTCGGAGCGGAGCAATTACAACTGCTCCGGAGCGCTTCGGAGCAGTTCCAGCGATTATAACTGCTCTGGAGCGCCTCCAGCTGGAGTGGCACACAGGTGGAGCTGTAAACAGTTCCACTACGAACGGCACTCTGATTCCTTGCCGTTTTGAATGTTTTCGACATGGTTTGTCATGCTGTGATTTGATCAGCTCCAATATTTACTGAAACACTACAACCACCAAAGGTAGTTGTTGGAGTTCCGTTCAATAATTTACAACTGACCCTAACTTTAAGGTTAAATTAAGGGAGGTGTGAGGTAAAACCTAACAAAAAAGTCAAAATATTGTCTCTCATAATCACTCACAACATTCTGTCAAGATTCAGACTACCAACTACCTACAATACTACATGTAACCATGCAAAAAGGATTCTATTCTTGGCAAAATCCAATTGATTATCAGAAAATATTATAAATTACCTCGAAGAACATAATCTCGACTCTTATGTCAAGCATCTAAAATTTGTCAAATTAATTCTTTTAGAGCATGGACTTTGTCTTTGACAAATCACTGGATCTACCACATTTCCTTGTGGAACATTAGCAACAAAGTTCACTGTCTCGTTGCGTCACCGTCTGCCTAATCTATTGTCGTGAACCGCGCGCCGTCGTCGTCTATTGAATAGTGCTTGTAATCACTCGATCAATTCAATTAAGTTTCTGCATCTCATTTATTTCTTTATTTATCATCGTGCATATCTTGACATTTAATTAAATTTCTTCGACCTCAGTTGCCAGAGCATTGCCTCATAATCGTCTTAACGGGTTAATTAGGTAAATGTCGGCAAATATTGGATGTTACGTGCGTGTTCAGGTATACGATAATTTGCGGGAAGTCCTTTAAGACTCCTCATCCTCAGTCCGCTCCACAAAAATAATTGCGTGGGAGAATCAAGATTGTTTACTCGATTGCATTCCAACCGCAGTCTTAAAAATATTTTCTTATCTTTTGATTTATTCCCTAAATTCTACTGATAATTTACGATAATTCCATGCAACTCTCTATCAGGTTATCAGGGAGGCCATCAAACACCTACCAAAACGTTTTCCCGAAAAAATTATTTAATTCACGAGATTATCTGGACGATTCCGTTGTATATCTTCCCACTGCGCGGACCGATCTTCTGCTCACCCCCTCGCCTTGTTTATTGACTTTTTGCCTTTTATGTAGCAAAGAGAAGTTGCGCATATGTACATATATCTATCCACTAAGAGATGCGCGATCGATCTGTGTGGTCTGGAAATAATATTGTGAATGCGCGCGATCACTGGAATCTGTTCCGATTGTCGCGTTTCTTTCACCATGTTCAACATAAACAAATGAGCACAAGAAGGCCTCAAGTGGACATAGGCGTGTTGTGCTGTGACCATTTCAGCTGCTCAATGATTCATTGACACTTCATGTTATGTATATCAAAGTGGAAGTGGTGTGTTAAAATGCGGTATGATTGGGCCGCCATAGAACCCGCTCTACTGTACCGACATAATCATAACGGATGTGCATCTCGTTTTCCTATAGTCATCAAAAAATTGTGACAACTGCTGCGCGGCCGGAAAAAGGTAAACAATGTGAAGGGCGGGTTTACTGTACCTTGAGATCATTCTGAGACTAAACAAATTCTGCACTAAAGAATAGCGAAATGTTTGTTTTTGCTGTACAGAAAATTATCATTTCGGCGACAGCAACTGTATCCGCAATTTTGATCTTGACATCGTTGCAATAAAAGAATTTTGTTGAATGATACAAAGATTTACTGTCTGAATTGCTATTAATACCAATTCGCGTTTTCAAACTTAATTACTCCAGTTAATTCAATTATTCGTTGAAAGTGAAAAGTTAGAAGATGGTAATTTGTTCCGAATTCGCACAGTCTGGAATACGACGTCATTCTGAAATTTGTGTGATCAATACTGATTTGTCGCCTTAAATGTTGATCATAGAATAGATGTACATAAAAAATTGAAAATAGGCAGGATACTGATAAAATGACTATTAAATATTCCGAGAAGAAATATCAAGAAATATAATTTTTCACTTTTTTAATTATACTTTTCGTTGTACCCAGAATTTAATTATAGAACAGAAAATTGTTTTTATTAAAAAAATATTTGACGTGCATCAATTAAAGCAAAAATGGAAAAATAAATTTCCATTTCAATTTATACTTTTGGAGTGCAACACTGGATGTCTGTCCTTGAAACAAAATTTAAATTTAAAAATCATCTATACCAAGCTTAAGTTCATTATGAATGCTTTATTAAATTTGTTAAAATATGATATTTTAAAAGATACACAAATAGCTTTAATGTGTTTAAGTGAATCTGAATTGAACCCGAGAATATGTTTAGTTACAACCTAAGGTGAAGTAGGTCCGGATCGGATCTGTGACGTCTTTTTTGGCTCACACGAACACTTTACCAGCACGAGTCGGGATCCGGACAGGAGCTGAAGCGATAAATGAAACCGTCATTAAAGTACCGTTATTTGAAGTTTTATACATTTTTTTTTTATAAAACTGTCGACGTTACAATTTTCTTTTAAATATAATTTTACAGTGTAAAATGCTGGCGATTTTACGTTGAAAAATTCAAAATACATATGCAAGCGACTTTTAATATTTCGGTATACTGCAATGGAATAATTTTGATGGAATAATTTTCTATTGCATGGCCGGACCGCCACATCTAAGTTTACTAATCTTTGGTACGCCGTATGGTATTTTTACTCTTCTTTACTCTCTTTAGGAGATAGAGCAGTTAACCTAATTTCAACTCGAACTGCATATGTCTACATGGATTTCAATCCAAGTTCAACCAAGGCTCAAATCCTGCATTTACAAGTACGTGGTAGTTCTAAGTATGTATATTCTTTTTGAATTACAATTACAATTTATTTCTCTCGATGCCATTTTCTAATGTTTTTTAACGCAATATTTTTAATTGCACTACTCGGCGGCGCGCCACTAAAGCAAATTTCCTCTTATTGTGTCAAAACAAAAATAACATTCAGAAAAGGATTAAATCGGGCAACCTCTTGGTGTTGCTATACAAAACTTTGAGTTTTCATTACATATCTGGATACTGCCTGAGAACGCGTCGACGTGAAGAACTCAAATTTTGTGTACGGCCTCTTCATAAAAATTGCAAATGCACATTCAAAAGTCGACTAAATCGGGCAAACCTTTCTTGGTGTTGCCATACAAAACTTTAGTTTTTCACTATATATTTTGACGCAGCTGAGGACGCGTTCACGTAGAGAGCTGAAATTTTGTACACAACGTTTTCATAAAAATAGTAAACAAAATTTCAAAAATGAACGAAATCGGGCAACTTCTTCTTGGTGTTGCCATATAAAACTTGAGTTTTCAATTTATTTAAATTCTATTTTCACCTAGGTCTTAGACCAATTATTGTAAGCTTTTCTATTCTTCAATCCAATGATGGACTTGCCGTGGTTGCGATCAGTTTTCTTGAATATTCTTTTCCTTCAGAAAATCATGGGAATATTAAATAGACATTGAATTGTATTTTTTTTTTTTGTCAACCAGTATATTTTGTAGGTAGCGTAATGAAATATTTAGAGCTCTTTGATGAGAGACGCAATTTGAGCACGAACTGGCATAGACAGGCATGACCGGCACCGGCATTTTTCGTGCACATAGAACGACATAAAACGGAAAGGAAACTTTCAATTAAGGCACGTATTGCGAGAAAACGATAGAAAAGTGATCCCATGTTAACTTCGCAACTAGACCAGCAATCGATAAATCCCGGTTTGCTTTCTAACCACCGATAGCGACCGGCAATGAAGTTTCCGTTGGTTTCATAGAAAAATATTTTGCCTGTCTGTGCCGGTAATTGTGCATCGACCTTTACACTTAAATTGTATTACTAAACAAATTACTTAATGCATCTATCCTCCTTGAAAAGTGGTGAGATTACTCTTTGCTTTTCTCTCTACCTTTTCCTCTCCAATTGTAGTATTGATACTACGGAGATAGTTGAATTCTTATGGTTACCTCTTGAAATGGCGTCATTCCAAATGGAGTTAGTTTTTGATTCAAATCGGGATTTTGTAAAAAAAAATTGACATATGATCAAATGTACCCAATTCTTAGAAATAAACTCAAAGACTTTAAATATTGGAAGACCATCAGGGTGGCATTTATAATTTTCTTCTTTTAATAACATAAAATTCAAAGAATTCATTCTAAAAAACTATTTCTAAATTTTCCCTTATGTTTGATTCTGGAATCTGGAATTTTCTTTGTGACGAGCTTTAAAATTCTAAGGCTGCAACAGAAGTCTATAGAAAACATATGTTCCACAAATTAATTTATACGAATCGGCTATAAACGGGAAGCTTATGCTAATAAGTAGGAATTTATGCGTTAAGAAATTTATTGATAGTGAGATTGCTTCACTTCACTTCCAAGTAAAAATCTGAGTTAGATTAGTTAGTCCCGGTATAGTGTATACCCGCAGCGGGTGTTACTTTAGATTGATTAACAAAACACGCTCTTAACATTATAGGAACACGCAGTCATTTGAAAATAGGTTAAATCGTAAATTTCCAGTTTCGTTTGTTAATTTCGTTAATTATCTGACTTCATAATGAATTTAAATTTTCCCTTCCCTGTTGGGATGACATGACTTGGAAATGCAGATATATTGTGATGACCATGAATCAGGAAAGATTTACGATGCCAGTAGCAAATTTTGTATATTGATATGAGACAGGTGAAGAATTATTGTTGTTCATAAATAGTGATGAAAGATCTCCACCCCGCCCCACACATTTTGTTAAATTTTTCAACTTAAGATGTGAACGACTATACCCAAGGATCATACCACCTATGCAACATTGTTCATCTTAGCTAGCAATCCAAAAGTAAATCTCTGAAGATATCTGATAAAATATTTTAGATATATATGTACCTAGATTCAAAGCAGTGTGATTTCCTGAGTACTTCAGGTGCTGCCTTCTTCAGAAAACCAGTCAATTGTACTCATTCGGTCGGCGCTGCTTCTTAAGTGCGGAGCTAGTGGTCATTACCTACTTGAAGCGAGACCCTTTAACAATTTGAAAAGGTAACCCTTTTCTATTTGGCTTCTATTGTGGTCAACTATGGATTTACTAGCCGCCATATAAGTAGAAGAATTTTAACGACGGCTAATTCTGAATCGATTTCCAATCAGCAAATATTTGTTGAATCTGAACACTGTACAATGTAAACAGACTTGGAGGGTCCTGTAGAAGACTTGAAATGCGATGAATGAGGAAAGAGTCATTCTGTATGATATCAAGATGCTCTTGACGAAGAAATCACGTACATATTGGTTATATAGTAAGAGTGAAAATGACACGAAAACATTTCAGGGCCGATACGACAAAATTGTTGGGGTGCCGTTGACTTAGGAGTCTCTCAATCAGTTCTTAATTCTTATTATGTTTAATTATTGGAGAAAATACCACTATGCAATTGAAATGTTTATTTATAAGTATACAAATTGCAATTAACTTAGAATAGTTGAGTATTAAGCTGAAAGGAGGCGCTATTGTTTGTTTGATGTAGGGATAACTATCAGTAGCATATGGGATTTGTATACCTCAATTCTAACTGGTCGATATCACGATAATTTCATTTTTCCTATCAATCTTAATCTGGTCAAGACTTCGTTTTTTCTGCATTATTAATTTTGTGTTTTGATATTGAATAGGAAGATTCTAAATGATATTGTAGTGACAGTGTGGCTAATTACTTGTAATCATAGATGGCGCTTTTTGAGAAATGGGATTTATTATATGCAAACTGTTCGACCAATTGCATGGCCAGTAAATGGGCATGATAATCTCAGAATTTTTTTAGAATTAGTTTCTATAAATTTCTGCATATTTTTTTAATCATCCTTAAAGTTAATAATTTGGGAAGATTCGAATATCTATGTGGCATTGTACAAGTAAAATTACAAAGCAAACTTTGAGATGTGATAATGCAAGAGTCAAGTTTACACATTTTTCTTATATATTATGTGTGGTGTGCGAAATCCTGTACGCGTAATACATAGAATACATATAATAGCGATCTGCATATATTGAGTCTATACATGTCGAAAATATTGAGGCTGGGAACAGGAAGCGGGCAATGAGGAGGGTTATCAAATGCTATCTTATCTATTTACTAGATGATTAAGAAATATGTATAAACTGCTAAAATTTAAAGATGTACATACCTCTGTCGCTTTTCTATTGTTGCATATGGAACTTCTCGAACTTCTTAAAAGTAAACAATTAGCATCCTCCAGTCCCCACCCTTTCAAATAACGGAATTTTAACAAACCTTTTTATTGAACCTTGAACCTACTACTCTTTTTTGAAATCGCTGTATCAACACGAATTTTTCAAGTCGAGTTTGAGAAGTCCCCGAACCGGCGAGCTTTTACTAAAAAGAGAAATCTCTTGAACACTGCTGTTCGAAAAAAATAAAATAAAAAATGACTTGTATTTTTTTTTTTAAGGAGAAATGTTTCCATTTTTCAATAACCATGCACGCTCTTTTTTACACACTGGTGAATAAGCGTGTAGTGGCTCACTGGTGTTTTTTACTCACTGGCGAATAAGGGTGTATTGAACAGCTGTTCAAAAGATTTGTCTTGTTAGTATACGCTCGCCGGCCCAAAACAGAAAAACAAAACGGAATCAAAGTTTAGAAATTTTGAACTTATAACGTCATAAATTCAGACGGATGGAGAGTTTTTGTTTTCGAAAAGGTGAGGGAGGTCCATATGCAACTTCTCATATTAGTGAAAATAAATCTATCTTTATCACCCTGTAACTCAGTAAGGAAACATGTTTCCACCTTAAAATTTGTTTTTTTAGTATTGTTTAACATTAGGAACATAATTTTTGTACTATGAGGTTTTGCTGGATTGGACCGAAATATTATTTTTAGATACGCCATTGGTGTACTAATTTATTTACAATTCAATTGATAAACTAAGCATCACAATCACTTGTCACTCGTGCTTTAATAAATAAAATTTTCATCTGTAATTATAAAATGAAACTTTCAGTATTATTCAGCTCCAACTGGAAATGCGTAATTTCCATTCATATACTACTTAATAACTTAATTGTAACCTGATATTCGCGTCAAAGCTCATAACATTAATAATTAAATTCTATTGTTTCAATGAAATTTATCATTCCAAAAGTTCGGCGTAAAATTAACATAATTTTTCGCTTTAATAATTTATGCCACAAAAAAATACTTAATTCGGAAAAAAATTTGGTATCGTGACAACTATGTTTCCGAGGTCTTTGTAAACAGCAACAGAACTAATTGGCAAGCCATGCAACAATAAACAAAATTAATTCATTTAATTCAAATCAGGTTTTCACGGCAATTATGACGGTGAATTTGTGATGAAAAAAGAAATACTTATATTTTTAGCAAATTTAGCAATTTATGTAATGTGTAGTTATAAAAATAATATAAAAAAAAAACATGCTAAAAACTCACAGCTCAAGATCTACTGAATAAAAAAAATCGCTCTGATTCTCTTAAGCTTAAATTAAAGCGTGCGCATGCATCTTAAAATGCAATAATAATTGATCAGCAGGGCTGTCCATCTGATGCATCTGCATTAAATCTCATCTAAAGCGATTAAAACATGATACGATCACTATATCACTTTAGGAGGTAAGTGATCATTCTCTGAGCGATCGGGGGTTTTTGTTTTTTGTTTTGTTTTGTACATATATTAAGCGATCAAGAATTTGATATTGGACCTCATCTCGCTGAGCCCCTGATTTATTGCTAAAAAAGTTTTGGTAGTCCAGAAACGGCTGAAGCGTGCCATTAATTATGATCACCTGACATGATGTGATTAGATATCGAATATGAGATCAAATTACCTCAGATATATTTATGGATGTATGTATGTAGGAGCGTGTATTTCGCCTTTAGGTTAATTTATCGAAATCGATCGATCCCGATCGTGGTGTCATTATAACTCCTGTGGGCGAATTATTGAATGAGAACGACGAAATAATTGAGATTTGTAATTTTTTTTTTTAGTTTTTTTATTATGTCTACGGCGAGTTTTAATGCGATCGTAACATTGCTGTTATATTTACATATTTTCGAAATAACTAACGCAGTTTTGCTCTGAAGTGACTTTTATTGGTGTAAAACGAGACAGATTTGAACTGATTTTTGATGATTTATAATTATTTTTGGAAAAAAAAAGTTTTGAAATGATAATTTAGTTTGGTTTATGGCATGTATGAGAGTTGTGTAGAAATTTCTCTATTAAAATTTTTATCGAAAACGTCCGTAATTTAGAAATAATTCTGTAGTTTCCCTATAAAAATTTATGACTTTCGTAAACCTTTGAAGTACCTACTCGTACACTCAGAAATTCCGTTGCTGACTTAATGGATATTACATTGGCACATTGTCCACGATGTAGTGGTTGAAAAGCGTAACAGACTTTGGAATACCATTTCCAATCGAACTTTGAATTCTTGGGTGAAAGTAAGGTATTAGAAAAGATGCTGGACGTACCGACGTATATATACCTTTCAGTTAAAAATTTCAGAGGCCTGCATGAGAGAGGACAATTATCCGACGACAAATAGTTTCGCAACCGTACGTTCGTGTTAAAAAGATAGTGGTGGTGGGCAAGGTTAGATGCAGGCGAGTTTTGAGAAAAGATCTCTTTAATAGGAATCAGTTTTCTAAAGTTTTCTAAAGATTATCGAAGAAGGAACGATACAGGAGAGTACGACTGCCAAATCCTGGGAATTATATTCCAATTTAAATCTGAATGTGAGACTTGCTTTTAAGAAAAATGTGTTTTTTTTTTTACCTATGGAGGATAACAACGAAGCTCAAACCGTTTTTTTCGCAATTTAGAGTCAATACAGTAAACAGCACTAAAAATTGCGATATCAACGATATTCTGAAAAGATAAATTAGAGGTGTTAATGCAATTAAAGTATCTAGAAACCAATCAACTCAACTCAACTCCGGAAGGGACGCTCATGGCATCGAAATGTCTTGCATTTTTGAAAAGGTGTAAGAAATATTCCCGCCCATCAAATCTAGCGTTCCTCTACAAGTCCTATATCAGACTTAGAATGGAAAACAATTCGCACATCTGGGCCGAGGCTGGCCGTTTAGCTTTAGCTTCATTCAAATATTGTCCAAAAGTAGCCTTCAAGCTCATTGGTGATTTGGCAATTACTTGTCATATCTATTCTTTCGAGCATCGCTCCAATATTGGATGCCCTTCGCTCCTTTATCGCTACCTGTATAGTTAAAATTCTGATTCCTATGATTCCTGTATGCAATACTTGCGCCGTGCATATCCTCTAACCCTTCAGATTACTTTCGGCCGTACAGTAAGATTCCGTGATGCTTTTTTATCCCGAACTGTGCGTATGTGACACAGTCTATAGTCTTCGTCCGGCATACAATCTGCGAAGATTTAAGAGTGACATACGTACATCAGCACCTCCGCCACTCTGCTTATTTCCCAGAATTCTTTTGATATCTCCTTGCCCTGCTGTACTTTGCATCATATAGGGTATCCCCTGAGTTTGGCTTAATAACATAAAACAAAAAATGGAGAATAACCAATTTAAAACCTAGCCCAAATTTCGTCAGCAGCCAAAGTAAACACACGTTTTTCCCCATACATTTTATAAATTGGCTGCTGACAAAATTGAGGATACATTTTTTTGTTAGGCAATTCTCGATCTATTATTTAATTGTTTGTGATTATATCATCGTAAGAGAGTTCTATTTCTACAACGAATTTTCGTAAACAAATCTATTCTTTGTTATAATCATTAAAAATTGGTTACGCTTTCAAATCGACTATCCTTTTTTTTACATTTGCTTTTCATCACCAACAATAAAACTAACAAACTTGATTGCCTTGCAACAGCAATTAAAATTTAAAAATAGGCGAACTATTAAACGAATCAAATAAAACTCTTTTGTTGCCTATGTATTAGTATATATTTATTTGCAAACAAACCGGAAGACAAAAACGATCACCTGAAAGATATTTGACGACGACTTAACGATCACTTTTCACACTATTTCGAGCTTTTTATTAATTTCATGTCGTTAATCACGCCGGCCGTTCTGGACTAAATGAAACTATTAGCGTTAAAAAAATTTATCTTTTCTTTTATTTTAAATCGGAATGTGAACAGGTTCAGGTTATGCTAATTTTATTTAGAACACGTGGGAATTTGCGCGACTATATTGTATCTGCATGGGTTCAGCTAAAACGCTAAAACTATATAGAGGAAATTGAAAAGTTATAGACTGAATAAATGCAGTAAAGGTAAAGATTATGTGGAATATGTCATAAAGTTGAAATCGTAAATGAATGAAATCATAGAATTTCTATAGACGTTAACATGTTGCTTTTTTTTATTGGATTGATCCGGGTAAGGAGTAACTTCTTAATCTTTCTAGCACGTGCTTACATTCATCGTCAGAGCCTAATCGAAATATTGAATTGAATTCAACTCATCTAATATGACATAGCCATAAAGGAACCAATTCAACAAGTTCAAGGAATAATATAAGACGACTGGTCTTATCTGGTTATATTGCTGCCTCATCCAAATGAATCCTGTGCGAATGGATCAATTATGCTATTATAGAAAGTAGAAAACTAAATAAAAACTTGCAGAAAATTGTAATTGGGTTAAGAGGTTAGGCCACTACGATTTTCAAAAAAACAAAATTTTTTTTTTTTTTTTTTTTAAATGGTACTTATACCGGAGACAGCCTTGCAATTTCAATATTGCTATTTGCGCTAAACTGCAAGTCTGTCGCTACATATACAGATTAACAGCTCGATGTACACTCAGTACATTGGAACTCAATATTGAAATTGCGAAAAATATACGCGGTTATTTATTTAATACACGAATCTTTTAGAACCGACTTTTATACAGCAATGTTAGCTACAACTTTTTCTGATATTTAATATTTGACACTTGTCAAGTTGGAGTGTCTCCTTCGTTTTTATTTTCAATATAGACGACATGTAATTTCACAATATTTGTTCGTATTTTGTACGTGTGCGGAGCTTTCTTAAGTCAAATGGCAAATTAAATGATAAATCAAGTGATAAATCAAATGTAAGTTCTCTAATTAATTTCTCTGTATCGAAAACAGCAAGTGTGTGTCTGAAATGTAATTTTATATTGCAATTGATATAATTGCAATATCAATTAATCAATATTGAAATTGCAAGTCTGTCTCCGGTATTACTATCTATAGAATTATATTCCAAAAGATTATCTGCGTGATAAATCCCAAAGTACTCGATTTTCGTATTCTAGCGTAAGCCCTTTTGTTCCGCTGGAGACCGTTTTTTATGAGCGCCGTAGTAGGTTGTAATTTGGGGGACTGGAGCAGGTATACGGCAGGGGATAATAAAGTAATCTGATATACCTGACTAGGCTAGAGTTTATTCATCGGCCGAACTCATAGCTCAAACAAGATTCAACCGATTCATTTGAAATTTTAACAGTACATTTAAAATTCCGCTTTACGTAGCATTTTTTCATTATATATATATTTATCATTATATATATTTCCTGACGATTTTCTCATGGAATTTTCTACTTTTTGATTTAGAAATGCGCGATTTTTACAAAAAACAACATGTCAAAAAACCTTACAAAAACTTTGGTGTCTGATCATAACTCAAAAATTATAGGACAAATGCTGCACAGTCGCCATTTTGACGTCTATCGTGGGGAAAAAATAACCTTGTATTGCCAATTACGTGTTTAATAAAACACCGTTTATGTAAATCTGATTTATTGTATGGATTCGCTGAAAAATAAAAAAACACGTAATATGCCTTTTTGTTAGGCGTATAGAATGGCCTAACCCGACGAATTTTTAGTTTTTGTTTTAGGTAACTTCTGATCCTAGTTAGACTGACAAAAATATTTTTAAGGACCTTTAACTACTATCGTATCTTTTACACATTTTATTGTGTATACAGGGAAGCTGTCGTGACTTCAGCGACCAACTTGGTGTAGAGTGCTAAGTTTCGATGAGCTGAGAAAAAAATAAAGGAGCGGAAAGGAATAAGGTTTTTTGTTAGATTTTCAAGAAATTTCCTATACTCAGTAGTGGCTCCGCTTTGGAAAGGGGATACTTAAGGAACGATTAAACATCGCAACTTTTACTGCGCAGCTTTTAATATTGCAGCTGCAAAAGTTGCAGTGGTGCTTACAAATAGTGGACAAAAGTTGCACGCAGCCTGTAGCATTTGTTGCGAAGCTGCGACCTTTCCAAAAACGTTGCAAAAGGTGTTTACACATGTAGCAAGTTATACTGCGCGCAGCTTTTGTTATCAATAGTCTCCAGTTAAACTCTGAAGTATTTCGATGATCCACAAATGCAAGCTGCATTAATTTTGATAAAAACACATTAAAAATCTGAAAAATAACAGGGTTTTTTTTGTAAAAAAAATTGATAGCTAGTAAAGAGTGGATTGTATCCGTAAATAATTTAATGGAACAATTACGTATTGGAGATGAAATTTTTTATAAAAATTTCTTGCACTTATCACCTAATGGGTTTGAAGAAATTTTAAGGCAAGTGACTCCTGTTATAAAGAACGGTTAGCCATAGATTTGAGGTTTTTAAAAACAGGTAAATTTTACAAGGAAATATTTATGGAGTTATTTACATAAGTTATTATTTTACAAGTAAAACAATAATAAAAAAAAGTAGCTACGAATTTTGAAGAATTTGGACGAAATTAAATAAAAAACACAAAAAAAAAAATTGACCCTATGGAAAGCAGATTACGAACCTATTCAAATTCATCCCATTCTGGTGAGTGATCAAGTCATTATAACTCTTTACAACCGTCTCCTTCTGATTTATACTTAACTCAGTTGTATGTAAATAAAACATATGTACTTGACTACCCCGAGCGATAATAATAATATAATCGCACGTTCGTCAGGAGTTATTCTCAAACCGAGTTACAAGATTCAGTACGATGGCGCCTAAGGGTGCCATCTATCTTGCTGCACCTTGACTTACGTGCGAGTTCCCCTTCTTAAAGTGTTATGGGTACATAAAGAACAAGAAAATTGCGCCGGCGCGTGTTATTTAATTAAATCACGTTGACACGGAAGGACCATTTACTGTTTATACCGACCGAATACATAAATCACTGCCCATACGAGACTGGACTGAAATTGAAGTATAGTTCACATTAGTTCGGACTACCAACCACACCACATCGAGTTTATAAGGCAGCAGTAGCCTTAGGATTTATCCGTCATACGGGTGGTATTGCGCTGATCTTGTCATAGTAGACTTGCGTGACTCTGAACTGCATAGACACTACCATTGCTTGCGGCCTAATGTCTTTATTTTCTCGCAATTGAGATGTTTAGCTGTTTGCCACAGATGAACTGTTGGGTTATCGTATTTTAATTATAGTCTATGTTGGTTGGAAGGACTAAAATATATGTATTTTCTTGGAAAATTTGTGTAAGCAGGCTGAGGTATATTGAAAGGAAGAATTGTAGGTGTACCGTAAGGGGATTTGGTAAATTATAGCAAATGAAATGGAAGCAGATTGTTTATTGATATTGAAATTGCTAATGAATTGCAATATTGGTTCCCAGCCTTCTCGATAAGACTTTTAGTATTTATGAAATTATTCGGAATGAGAAAGTTACTAAAAAATCTCATTCGTATCCACTAAGGAAATGTTTTCTCATGATCTTTCATCACTTAATTCTTAAGCGACCGTCAATGGAATATACAAGCGAATAATAATAAACATAATTTCTGTTGTTGGTGACTTTTAACTGTAGCCTATACACTCAGCCACCCAGCAGGGGTTATCCAGTGAATTCAAAAGTGAGTACACCCGGATTCAGCGAATTTCCAATAAATTCAAATTTTCGACTCCATCAAATTTTTATGCAATAATCGTAAAAATTAATTTAACGATCGATTTGAGAACGGTGGTACGTTACCGGGGAAATTTATAGTTCTTCAATTCTTTGCATAAATCTCATCTGATTGAGACTTTTATCTGATGTTCATCTTGCTATTGGCATAATGTGATGGTCAAAGGATCTGACGTTGAGATCGTTACAGCCAGCATTAATGTGATTTTGATGGAATTCATAGCACACAAAAACCGTAATTATCACTTGATCACTCTATTGACGGTGGTGTATGTAGTCTTATAGTCTTTCGGGGAGCACCGAGCATCGTAAATCAATGCTTTTATAAGCTCTTAAAAGACATTACATTCATTATACAGTGATAAAGTTGCTGAATTTTTGCATTATCACCATAGCGCGAATCCATTTTCTGACAATCGTTTTGCTATAAACTATATTAAATTAACTATAAAACAGTCATTACTACAAAGCACGAAATATTACCATGATATTTGAGAGAGTCCCGAAATTTTTCTGGTCCCTGGTAAATATTTAACAGCATCATCACATAATTGCAAAATCGCCCCATCCAAACAACACTTAACTAATAACGGCGCACTCCAAAATGAAATTCCAAAATTTTACGTATGCATGTTTCGCCCACGATTTTTGGTCAGTCTAGAATTTTAGATTTATTATTTAGCCAGTGATCGGTAATCATACAATTTATAGATTGGATCGATCCATTCCCGGTTCAACGGATCCCCGTGTCGAATGCCGCATATATATTTAAGATGCCAAGTGAAGGCATATAATACCCGGCACGTAGTAATCACAAGATCGATCTTTCCATCGATCTCTGCGATCGTTCGATCTGATAACGTCGTATTTTTCCCATAACGAAAATTTCTTTAATGCCATGCCTCTGTCGTCATTTAGTGGCTGAACTTCCCTTCCTCAATCACCTGTCTTCCTTCTTCGTTCTTTTTATTTTTATTTAGTTTTTTTTTGCTTCACATCGCGTCCAAAACGTGTGGCTAAATTGAAGAAATCAGTTACTTTTGTCCGTGGTTAACGAACGATGATCATAGTTGTCTAAATAAAAATTTACCTTGAAGTTGGAAGTTTTGTGGATTAGATGGAGGACGTAAAAATCATTCCATAGAGCACATTTTCCTCTATACATATGATCATATATAAGAATATATAGGCTTCCTCGCTGTGCATTACCACCTGGTTATTTGATACCTTACGGACTTGATCGCGTTATGGTGGTTATGGAATAGAGTTCAATTTGATGGGGCGCATTCTGTCCTACATCAAATATTTATCACCTGCGGGTATAACTATTTATAGGAAATTATGGACTTTTCTGGACTTTATTGATTGTAATTTAGGATGTAAAGAGGGAATTTCAGTTAACTATAAAGTGAGTAAAAATTTGTGAAATCAAAAGATTGCAAAGTACGATGGTGAGATTTTGCTACTGATAAGGCCTGTTTAGAGCAGATAGTATACAGCATGGGAAGTTTAGTGCACTTTACATTATAGTTTGGTTCTACAACTAACAATCTCTATTACCAAGCTCTAGTGACCATAAATTATTGTTTTGTTACATAGTTTGCAAGATTTGTAAATTAATATTTTTAATTTTAGATTTTTGTACGGTAAAGAGTTATAGTTGTCTATTCCTGAAGAAGTAAACCTAAGGGTAGTAGATCTATTGGATCATATCCATTCGAAAATCAAAGGCGCAACAACTACAGGCAGCTAGAAAAATGAGCGACTCCATAGTAGCAACCTTCAAAATTCTCCAGACAGGCAGTTGAATCGGAAAATCAGAATACATACTTCTACACCAAATTCAGTCCTCAGCCCAAGAAAATGGAGTTTATCCATATTGTGCAGAACCGAAACTAACATAATCAGTCTTTTCAGTCCAATAAGTGGGCCATCCAGAACTATCCTGAATGAGAAAAAGAGAAGGTGGTACAATTGCCACTGGATAGATCAAGAAGAGAAACAAGCTTCATTTCTTAAGAAATCTTCAAAAATATACAGGGTGTTTGGAAAGTGGGACATTTTTTTTAACCAATTTGAGAGAGGTAGAAATATGCAAAAAATTATATAGAGAAGATTCGGCGGTTGGGTGGTTTTGTGATGTTGGGTACTTTTTCAATTAACATCCAACATATATTCATAAACGCTATGAAGATCGTTCAGGCATCACACAACAGTAAATAATCTAAGCTTTTTCAACAAAATACCCAACCAGTTCCCCATTCATATTTTATCAGGAGTTGTAGGATGTCGAGAATAAAAAATTGAAAAAAATTGTAATCATACTTTTTTCAACTTGCTACTGATTCTAATGGAAAAGAAAAAACAAGAGAAATTTCAAAACATGATTTTAGACTGCAGGAACTCCTAAAAACTATTCTTTCTTACTTTTAGACAAGAAAACGAGATAATTTTTTGGGAATCTCGACTTCTTTTCTAAAGGTCTTAAATATGTCTATATGTGATGATACGTTATGATAAAATTGAGAATCGTACTACATTTCGTGATATATAAATGACGGAAAAACACAAACAATAAATTAAATATTGAAAGAACACGGAAGTTACAACAAATTTAACATAAGTTCAAACCTAAATTTTTATATGGCAACAACAAGAAGGAGTTGCCCAATTTAGTCTGCTTTTGAAATTTTATTAGCTAGTACAATTAAAACACCATGTACCAAATTCCAACTCTCTACGTCGACGCCTTCTCAGGCAGTGTCCAAATATATAGTGGAAAACGAAATTTTTGTATGGCAACCCCAAGAAAGGAGTTGCCCGATTTGTCTCATTTTCGAACTAAATTTTACTTTTTTTTAAAGGCCGTGTACAAAATTTCAGCTCTCTAAATATACGCGTTCTCGAGTTATTGTGCGCACGGACGGACGAACATGAAAAAATCAAAATAACTTTGAATATTATGTGTGGATGGCCAATCCATTTTGCTCTACCATCATTATTTCTGTGCGTTACAAACGGAATGACAAACTTAGTATAACCTATAGATTTCATCTAGGGTATAAAAATAAATACTTAAGCTCAGCAACTTGTTTTATCACTGATCGGAGATTCCCAAAAAAATTTCTTGTTTTCATGTATGATTCCTCCGATCAAAAACAGCAAAATAGCTTTTAGACAAACTATAAAAGGCAAAAATTTTGCATAAAGAAGCAATCTCTTGTTACTTAAGTGCTCCATGGGTAGCGATATGCACTTAAGCTAGTTTTACTGTAAAACATAACCTTAATTTCACTTGTTTTCAGCTTATTATTCTTCAACCTTATTTATATTGTCTCCACTTACATTTTTGATCTACATAACTTGTTGGCGCTTGCACTGCAACTAATTTGTTAGACCATAAAAGGCAATCTTTAAACAAGTTGCCAAGCCCTTCAAGATACATTAATTCAGTGCACACTGACAATAGGGCATTTCCAGCTAAAGCCGAGAACTTCTAAGACCCTTAAGGTTATGTCAACAAAAGAACCAAGACGACATGTGGTCCACTTGGTTCTTGCAGGAATTCCGTTATTGTCACGACACACCTTCAGAATTTGTTATATGAAAAAGAAAAACTGATTTTTTCATCTCTTCCGTCTTTCCCAGTGCTCTACACACAACAAGATTCCATATACTACATTTTCTTAGCAGAACGTTTAATATGTACGTCCGACATGTTTGCGAGCTGTCTTGGGCTCTCTTTTTGTTATCACAAGTGACACACTTTAAGGTACTTACATATATAGATTCTTAAGTATTTGACGCATGCGCATTCAATTACTTTCAAGCCTACGCTGACTGCTTCGTATGGGCAAAGTTTTTCTTTGGCTCTAGCTTTTGGGACTTTTACTACGTCCTCTGCAGTACTCTCATATTGATATTGTTTACTTAAACAATTATCGCAATCATTGATTTCGTGATGACGACAAAACGACGTACCTATACTTTCTTACGTCAGAAAAAGGGAGGGTTACGCAAAGGAACTTGATTTATTCATTTTTGTTCAAATAATTTCTTTACATTTCGTATTCTGGTAAACAGTCTAGTTATAGCAGCCATCTTGAATAATGTTGCTACAATTTATTTTTTTAATATGAATTTCAAAGTATATAATTCTGAATGTCCCTCAAATGCCTACATTTATAAAACAGAAAGGTTTCGAGTTTCCAACTAGATATACAAATTGAGCGAAACTTCAAAACACGGCATTATTAATATTATCAAATTCAGTGGCGAAGAGTATATCTATACTTTTTAATACTGGTCGCAGTGAAATTTGGATTAAGATAATCAAAACTTTTTAATAATTACGATTTAGATTGCCACCAATGTCGTCGGTATTCCTCAGGAATCATTTTTGACTCGATGTTAATTATTAATATCAATCGGCGATCCATGCTTTGGCAAATTTTAATTCTGTCCATAATTATAATGCTACGAGCGTGACCTGAGCTCGTTTTTTAATACACAATATTTCAGATATAACTCACAAGTCCTCTATTTATACAACTATACTGTTTGTTTACTTTTACAACCTCACAAACAATCACTTTAATTATCGCTAGTACTGTATTTCCAAATTATCACAATCCAAATAGTTTACTACGTTCACTTCACTGTCTGAGACAATACGCTTCCTGGCGGTGGCAATTGCTGTATTTAAATTCTGCAAATTATCCTAGAGCCTTCCCGAAGATTCCATTCTAGAAATATCGATTCTCCGAACCTAAAGCTGTTTATGCCCGTACTTTATAGATGTCGGTTGTCCTGCACGTAATACAATTCTCCGAATTCTGTTTATGTCCGTACTTCATTAGTCATTTCATGCGCAGTTCCCATTTCCAATAGATGTCAGTTGACCTTTTCTACAGCACGTAGCAATAATAATCTTACGTTCCCTGAATTTTTTACCAGTAAAGCCCAAATGGTATTCGACGCAGCAAACATCATGATGCTCATCTACCTGCAAAACTAAATGAGAGCATCAAATGCAGTATAGGAAATCTATATAGTTGTTTACGAAAACAAAACACTTTGCTCTGTTTTTTCTATAATTTGAGTTTACTCGATTTTCTTTAAAAAAAAAATGCATCCGGAGGAAATATGGGAACTATTTTTTTTACTATATCGTGCATATATTTATTTTTTACTCCAATATGTTAGCAGATGGCAGATCAGGCGCAGCAAGCATCAAAATTTGAACTTTTCCAAACCGAGCAGCAAGCATTATGAGTCATGATGCTCGAAAAAAATTGTACCGTATATAAAACCGAGCATCAGACAAAATCTACATCGAGAGCTACACGAAGCTCTATTTCAGCCTATTCCTCCTATGAACGTATTCAGTCCATGTAGCTTGAAGCTCTTCATGTGGCAGTTTCTATTGTACGCCATTTATATGTCAACTGAGATTTGTAGCTTGGAACTTGCAGCTTGCAGACTGGGTCTCACAGGCTCCTGCAGGAATGCTATCGATATTAATAAGAAACGTTTAATAATGCCGATCATTGGACAACGACAACAATACCGGAGACAGACTTGCAATTTCAATATAGATTTATTGATATTGCAATTTTGTCAATTGCAATATAAAATTTCTAGACACACTTGCTGTTTTCGATACAGAGAAATTAATTAGAGAACTTACATTTGATTTATCACTTAATTTGCCATTTGACTTAAGAAAGCTCCGCACACGTACAAAATACGAACAAATATTGTGAAATTACATGTCGTCTATATTGAAAATAAAAACGAAGGAGACACTTCAACTTGACAAGTGTCAAATATTAAAATCAGAAAAAGTTGTAGCTAACATTGCTGTATAAAAGTCGGTTCTAAAAGGTTCGTGTATTAAATGATTATGGTTTATAACTAGGGTCATATGGCACTGAACTCGCCTACCGCGTACATTTTTCGCAATTTCAATATTGAGTTGCAATGCACTACATACTGAGTGTACACCGAGCGTATACCGAGCTGTTTTCCAGTATGCAGAGACAGACTTGCGGTTTAGCGCAAATTGCAAGTCTGTCTCCGATATATATTTTCTCTCCGATGGTATTGAGGGTAGAAAGTCTTGTTCCAAGTGATGATTTCTGTCAATTGTACTCTGATAAAAGTTGAGTTTTCATGGATCTTTAAAAAAAAAAACTTCAATGCGCGATTATATACCCCATTTCAAAGCTATAAACGAATTTGAAATTTTTCGTTTTCTCCAGAACGAATGCAACCTGTGTGTTTGCCAATTCCTTGAAATTTAATTTACAAAGCTCAAATACCGTTTTAACCAGACAACTTACTCAGTGCGCTAGAGCAGTTTTTAGTGTGACTCCATATTTTGAGACCTGTTTATCACAGGTTGTATTCGTTCTTTAGAAAACGACAAATTTCAAATTCCTTTATAGCTTCGAAACACAGAGTATGTTGCTGCGTTCCTTTTCTCGTTCAGAATGAATTTTTTCAATCCATGTCGTTCTTTTTCTCGGACCGAACGATTTAGTTTCAATCTGTCATCGCTTTTTTACGACTCCGAATCTTTCTGAATGCACCTGAGTTTTTCCTGGATTCAAGCAGAACGATTTTAATTTGTATTCGTGAATGTGAGTTTAAGTTGCCTTTATTGGAAAATGGCTTTATTTTTCAAAAACAACAATTTTTACGAATTTATACTTGCTTTTATCAAATGGAAGAAACGTCAAACACTTGAAATGGTTCTGTTTCGTTCCTTTTCTATGAGCACAGAATTAAATTTTGACATCGTTCTGTCGATTCATATTCATACAGATTCATTCAGAACGAAAAAAAAGAACGCAGCATGTATAATAGTAAAGAACGCACATCGTTTGAATTCTGACAACAAATAAATGGCCCTTTTATAGTCGACAAAACCAAGACGTTCCATGCTCTTTAATGATTAGTTGAAGACCATCTGTTGATATTCGGTTCGGGCTGCTATAGTTTCCGATCACACAGGAAGACAGTAGTAAGATTATTTGAGTTGTGAACACTTGCTATGTCACAGTAGTCTAATGCTGCATTTAAGTTGATTTTGTAGTCTGCTAATTTTTAACATTTATTTTCTCACTTTTCATAATTTTTTTTTTTATTTCATTTTAGCAGTTGGAAGAGGATTGCTGATGAAGAATAACACAGGAATTTATTGTGGCTGCTTATCAAAGCAAAAGAAGACGCTGGTAGTAAAGCAGATGAGAAATTTTAGGGATATTATCACACTTACTCCAGGCATTTTCATTTCATTTATACGTTCGGTGCGCTCTAACTTGGAAGAAAAACGTAATAAAATCAGCAGAACTGACGAAGATCTAGTCTAGTGTGCAGAATTCATGACGAAAGAATTTACTAATGTTGAACCTCTTAAATAAAAATATTTTTTCACATATAACCAAAATTATCGACTATCCATACATTTTCAGATCTCTAACGAAAGCTAATGGAGTTTGAGATGTCTTCGTCAGCTGAAGTTAAAATTAAGTTAAGTAGTAGCATAGATGGCACAAGAACTAGATGTCGCATACAGTACCAAAAAAGTATACAAAATTTATATGGCGGGGTGGTCCATTCCGGAATGGACCACAAGATTTAAAATGATGTATGCGTCGAGTGATTCATATTTTTTCGTATCTGAAGTATGGAAGAAGTCGGTTAAATGTATACAAAACTGCTATTATAAAAATATTTGCTTTTGGCATGCTCTACAATATGTTATGGTCCATTCCAGAATACACTACCCATTTCACAATCTGTATACTCTGTTTTAGTATGCCATGCGACATCTAGTTCTTGTGCCATCTATGGTAGTAGTTTCCTCAACTACGATAGAAAATTATTTTTCAGAGTCCTCATTAAATCTAACTGAAATAGATGAGATCGTGATTGGAAAGTCGAGCAAAATATCTACATATGTAGCTGCAATTACTGTAACTTGCAAAATCGGCGCAGTCTCCCACCTATTTACGGTTTAAGAGAAGTTGGAGCTTAGTGTTGTATTGATAAACGGATTAGTTAACGATTGACTTAAATCGTGTTGTGTTCTAATTGAGTTGCTTATGTGAAATATCGATTTAAGTATAAAGAAATTTTAAAACATATGTAGTTGCTTTGTCCTCATATATGGGATATGTAGTAGAACAGGACTCTCTTCTCCAATGGCAAAATATTTATAATTTTAGTTTATCAAATACAAAGCGAGTTTTAGGTACTCAAGGACAGTTGCACCTACATAAAGTTGTGCTACCTTTTATACAAAATGTACAATACATAGAAAGGTGACTTTGGATGATCTTGAATGTTAAGGGTTATACATATTTCCAAATTGAAATCGGTAATTTTTAGACAACTTTCGATGACAGTTGTTAAATGCACAAAAACTTACTCATTGGACACAATGTCTACAGATCTAATGGACAAAGTTGTTTGACGTGTGTCAAAATCCATTCAAGGTTATTCAAGTTATAAAACCTTTTATCATCTGCAATTTTGATAATGCGTGCAAGACAATATTTACCACTGTTCTCGAGAGAAACTAACTATGCCACTTAGAATCGACTTGTACCTACATGGCGATCGATCGCCTACATATATAGTAGTATACAGGGTGATCTTTATCAATTATTATGCACTTCAAATTCAGGAGGCGATAACGAATGTTAAAGGAAACCAACATTTTATGGGAGAAAAGAGTTTGGGTGAAATTCGTTGTTTCAGTGGCAGAGGGGATTAAGGATGTTACCTTCATATTTTATGAGTCACCCTATGATGTTGACTTAAAATCTGCTTTCTAGATATTTCTTGAAGTTTTTCAAAGCCTTAGAATATGTTTTCTCCACCTCAATTTTTGTTTTTTGTTTTCGATCAGACATTATCCAAAACTCGTAAAGAGGCAAATAAATAAAGTCGGCACTTGAAGGACCTAATATTGATTATAATTTATTTATCCTCCCACGCCTACATATCTTGACAACTGATTGAATAATATTTAGCTTCGAGCTAGCGCTGCGCATATGAATATTATATTTTTTTGAAAATACTTCTCTTAAGCGTCTGTTCTGAAACATGACACTAACACCCAAAATCATCTTGTTTCAAAGGCATAAATCCAACGCATATGAATGCACGCTCGAAAACGAGTTTCCCGCAACTATGCGAAATATGTCACATGAATTTCGCACAAGATCACTTTGCGATCATGTTGCTTACAAACAAGCGATTAGCCTTCGCTGAGTTGAGTCGAGTCCCTAATTGGTTTGCAAATGGTTTGGCTGCTTCTTAAGTTTATCGCAAAATGTATATCTCAATTTCGGCTCCGTAAGTACGCAAGTAGTAAGCAAGAAGGCGGTCAGTGCGGCTAGCGGGCGGATGCTCAATACAGTGTTCAACTGAGTTGCGGCTGAGTGTTGAAGTTACACTGCACTGTATAATGGTATGTATGTAGGTATGTACGTACGTGCAACAACGACAAATGGCGTTTTGCGCCATCCACATTGCGAAAAGCCAGAAAAATACAAAGCTGTAAGGCTCCTCTTGAGATATCGTGAATAAATTAACCTCAAACTGGAGACAAATGAAAGCAGGTAAGGCCACAATCAATGGACCGTGTTAAGATATAATACATATACTCGGTGAGTTTCCTCTTTGTTTGCGGGACGTAATGAGAACGAGCTTAAGCCTTCTTCCATTTTTCTGCCGACAAAGAGTGAATGCCTTTATAGAAGTTATTAGAAATGGAAATTCGATAGTAGACAGCAGCTAAAGATATCAACAAATAGGGTAAGTGTAGATGAGCAGTGATCATGTTTCTATGTTGGAACTGTACTTATATATGAGGTACCTTACCTATTCTCTGATGCATGTAGTAGCCGAGTACCTATAGCCTTGATCGGCAAGGAATTTCAAGGATAATATTTTTTACAATTTTTAGCAAAGTTCAATTTACAGACGTTTTGTTTTCCTTAAAATAAGTCATCCCATCCGAAATTCGAATCCACAACCTCTTGCTTACTAAATTTAATCTTTATTCGCTCAGCCATTCTGGCTCACAGCTAATGCAAAACCAAAGTGAAGAAATTTAGCACGTCAACCAAAGCCCAGCAAACTTTCAACTAAGAGCCAAAGAGCGAATACAGAATACTCCATGTAAATGTCGATTAGCCAAAGTTGTCTTGAATCTGCTATCAGAGTATTTACTACAACGATGTAATGCTTTTAACCGAATGGTCTAAGCTAATCTATATATTATGAAATATTTTAATCCACGGTTGGCTATTGTAATTTCGATTGCTCCCATAGTTCCATCGTGAAGGTGTCGACAGACTGTGTCAGAAGAGGAACGTAATTAACTCAGCCAATTTCAATGGGCTGTTCAACTCATCGAAATCACGTGATTACTAAATTTGTCCAAAAATAAGATCAGATGATGTGGTAGCAAAAGACGAGGTCAATATGCTTAAGAAAATCAAATTAGTTTTATTAATAAAACTGATAAAACGACAATGCGACTTTCTCGCTGGACACCGAAAACTTAATAACATTATTTACCGTGCATTGGAACTACGTAATACTTCTATAATTTTGGTGTATCTGACTTCATTGATTTAGGTAAGGACTTTGAAAGAATTATTACATTAATCTTGGCCCTCACCTCCTTAAATGTATTGAGAGTTTTTATTCTGGCCATTCAATTCAAGTAAAGTTAGACGGAGTTATATCTATATATAATCAAGGCTGTTTTATCACAAGGTTCAGTTTTTTGTCCTACTCTTATTTTATCGATAATTTTCTTGCTCTCACTTTCAATCCTATTGGCAATAACCTTGATTTCATCCTACACACCTTTGCTTCATAATGTAATCTGTTGCTTAAGACTCAGTTTGTATCAGAACACCTTGTTAGAACATAGATAATCAAGCGAATAAAAATCTTGTCGAAAGTAGCTGTGATTTATGTTTTTTTCTAACATCATTTCATACCTAAGAGACTTTCGTTAATAAAAATCCTTTACGGTTATTTTCTTTAGTTTCCGCCATTTCGCACTGAATACTTTCGACAATTACGAAATCGGTAGCATAATATACTACGCTACGCGTTATTACTTTTTCGTCATTTTAATTAATCATAATCTCAAATCCTCTGCGACTTAACTCAAGGCCAACATTAAAGAGGATGTGCTAAGCTTACATTTCCTTAATTGACTCTGCAAATGTTTTACATCTTGTGTGTCATTTCTTTCAAGAGAGCTTTATCTATGATCTCTAGAGGGCGCTACGCCAAGCAGAAGAAGACAAAGAAACCTCCAACCAAAGCACTCATTTAAGCGGAAGGAGGCTCTTCCAAAAGCACAGCACTTGAGTTGGGGAGTACGTCTCACGTTATGCTAGACGGGGAAATCCATTTTTTTCAGTTCCACGCGGCAGTGACTTTTAAAAATTAAAATTTCATCACGGACCAATAAAATGCTCAGACTGTAGCACGATTCAGGTACAAGGAGCTCCTGAACAAAAAGCTTCAAAGTTTTGTGAAGGCTTCATGTCTTTAGGAAGATGGCAGTCAGTCTGACAAGACCCTTTTTGTATATGCAGTTGCTCTTTCATCGCCAACCTCTTAGAATTATGCCGCACTCTTATTATTTCATCCCCAGGAAAGAAGATACGTCAGCAATGGCTGAATAAATTTTCAATCCTTTAACGTTATGGGAACTCAATTATGCCGGGTTGAAAGCATATCTGGGTCATTCATTGAACTGAGACTGTCCTTTTCTGAGGCAGGCTGTGTTAGTAGGGTGATTATATAAGGACCAAGTGAACATGATGAAAACGATCGATAGTTAATTTTGGCTGATGAAACCTAACATCGATGAGAGCATTGTGGGCATCACTGGTTGCCAAAAAATCATTATGCTGCTCATACACTGCAAAGCTACGACAAGCATGTGATGAAAATGATAATTTTGTTTTTTCCATTTAATCGTAATGTAGGAAAAGTAGAATTTCCAAAACTCAATTGAACTCCAATCTCCATTTCGCTCGGCTGAGATTTAATTGATGTGCAAACATGAGTCTTAATTAAATTCGTGCCAGAGATCAAAGATGTCCGGCCTACGTGCAAAGTTCGAGAAAAGGTACCACTGCATAAGGAATTCAATTTCTCCATCATGAAAGTACATAGTACTTGGGACCACCTTGAAGTCAAGTGGTACCACGACACCTTTCTGTTTGTTTTCACAGATTCTCTTTAAGTACAGGACGGCAACGAAGACGACGACGACAGGGAAGGTTTCAATTAACTGAATTACAGCGGTGATATGTTTTGCTTTAATTAGACAATTAAAGACTTGACGGATGGGTGACACTTACCTGCCGATTCCACTACCTTCACTTTCAAGTGTAGGCGCCAAATTACAGAGACCAAATATGTCAACACTATGTTCAGCTGCAGTAGACTGTCAAAGCTTTGGTTTCGCAGAAATAATTATTTCAATTCAGCTTGATCCTAGCTGCTGATTAGTCTATATAGGGAAGACGGCATGTGGTGTATATGAATTACATGACCGATTCGCTGTCACGTGTAATATGTATATTGGAACTGAGACATACATATGAAATTAGATTTGATAGAGAACTTAAGTTACGCTTAACTAGGAAATTTAATTAAAGATACGGTAACAGTACTACTCAATAGTCATGTATAACGTAAATGCGTGCCAACCTTGGAGCCTACAGATTTTTACTTATAACATCCAACGAATGCTCACTTATTACGAAAATATCGCAAAAACCATGGGGTATAGCCTACAGAGATTTTCCATGAAAAATATGAAATGTCACTGATTTTGACTAATGACGGCTCCTTCGACGAGGAATAAGGAAAGGAAAAGAGATCAAAAAGATTTTTACCGAAAAAGTCGCTAGATTAAATACTAGACCAAAAACACTGCTCATGGGACCGGACCCGTTCTTTTTCAATATTTCGAAAACCAGCATTTTCCTCGCTCTGAAACTTTGCAGAAGTATTCCTCTCATTATTACGCTTCCAATGAGTGCTCTCATGCCAAAATCGGTGACAAAAAAACTTTAACAAAAATTTCGAAAAAAACATGGGTATAGCCTATAGATTTTTTCCATGCAAAATGCGAAATGTCTCTAATGTTGACTAGGGATGGCTCATTCGACGAGAAATAAGAAAAGGAAAAGAGAACAAAAAGATTTTTACCAAAAAAGTCGCTAGATTAAAAATTAGACCAAAAATACTGTTCATGGGACCGGACCCGTTCTTTTGCAATATTTCGAAAACCAGCTTTTTCCTCGCTCTGAAACTTTGCAGATGTATTCCTCTCATTATTACGTTTCCAATGAATGCTCTCATGCAAAAATCGGTGACAAAAAAATTTTAACGAAAATTTCGAAAAAACATGGGCTATAGCCTAAGATTTTTTCCATGCAAAATATGAAATGTCTCTGATGTTGACTAGGGATGGCTCATTCGACGAGGAATAAGAAAAGGAAAAGAGAACAAAAAGATTTTTACCAAAAAAGTCGGTAGATTAAAAATTAGACCAAAGATACGGCTCATGGGACCGGACCCGTTCTTTTGCAATATTTCGAAAACCAGCTTTTTCCTCGCTCTGAAACTTTGCAGATGTATTCCTCTCATTATTACGCTGCCAATGAGTGCTCTCATGCAAAAATCGGTGACAAAAAAATTTGAACGGAAAATTCGAAAAAACGTGGGCTATAGCCTAAGATTTTTTCCATGCAAAATATGAAATGTCTCTAATGTTGACTAGGGATGGCTCATTCGACGAGAAATAAGAAAAGGAAAAGAGAACAAAAAGATTTTTACCAAAAAAGTCGCTAGATTAAAAATTAGACCAAAAATACTGCTCATGGAATCGGACCCGTTCTTTTCCAATATTTCGAAAACCAGCTTCTTCCACGCTCTGAAACTTTGCAGATGTATTCCTCTCATTATTACGCTGCCAATGAAATGAGTGCTCTCATGCCAAAATCGGTGACAAAAAAATTTTAACGAAAAATTCGAAAAAAGATGGGCTATTTTTTCCATGCAAAATATGAAATGTCTCTGATGTTGACTAGGGATGGCTCATTCGACGAGGAATAAGAAAAGGAAAAGAGAACAAAAAGATTTTTACCAAAAAAGTCGGTAGATTAAAAATTAGACCAAAGATACTGCTCATGGGACCGGACCCGTTCTTTTGCAATATTTCGAAAACCAGCTTTTTCCTCGCTCTGAAACTTTGCAGATGTATTCCTCTCATTATTACGCTGCCAATGAGTGCTCTCATGCCAAAATCGGTGACAAAAAAATTTTAACGAAAATTTCGAAAAAACATGGGCTATAGCCTATAGATTTTTTCCATGCAAAATATGAAATGTCTCTGATGTTGACTAGGGATGGCTCATTCGACGAGGAATAAGAAAAGGAAAAGAGAACAAAAAGATTTTTACCAGAAAAGTCGTTGGATTAAAAATTAGACCAAAAATACTGTTCATGGGACCGGACCCGTTCTTTTGCAATATTTCGAAAACCAGCTTTTTTCCTCGCTCTGAAACTTTGCAGATGTATTCCTCTCATTATTACGATTCCAATGAGTGCTCTCATGCAAAAATCGGTGACAAAAAAATTTTAACGAAAAATTCGAAAAAACATGGGCTATAGCCTAAGATTTTTTCCATGCAAAATATGAAATGTCACTAATGTTGACTAGGGATGGCTCATTCGACGAGAAATAAGAAAAGGAAAAGAGAACAAAAAGATTTTTACCAAAAAAGTCGCTAGATTAAAAATTAGACCAAAAATACTGCTCATGGAATCGGACCCGTTCTTTTGCAATATTTCGAAAACCAGCTTCTTCCTCGCTCTGAAACTTTGCAGATGTATTCCTCTCATTATGACGCTGCCAATGAGTGCTCTCATGCCAAAATCGGTGACAAAAAAATTTTAACGAAAATTTCGAAAAAACATGGGCTATAGCCTATAGATTTTTTCCATGCAAAATATGAAATGTCTCTGATGTTGACTAGGGATGGCTCATTCGACGAGGAATAAGAAAAGGAAAAAAGATTTTTACCAAAAAAGTCGCTAGATTAAAAATTATACCAAAAATACTGTTCATGGGACCGGACCCGTTCTTTTGCAATATTTCGAAAACCAGCTTTTTCCTCGCTCTGAAACTTTGCAGATGTATTCCTCTCATTATTACGCTGCCAATGAGTGCTCTCATGCCAAAATCGGTGACAAAAAAATTTTAACGAAAATTTCGAAAAAACATGGGCTATAGCCTATAGATTTTTTCCATGCAAAATATGAAATGTCTCTGATGTTGACTAGGGATGGCTCATTCGACGAGGAATAAGAAAAGGAAAAAAGATTTTTACCAAAAAAGTCGCTAGATTAAAAATTATACCAAAAATACTGTTCATGGGACCGGACCCGTTCTTTTGCAATATTTCGAAAACCAGCTTTTTCCTCGCTCTGAAACTTTGCAGATGTATTCCTCTCATTATTACGCTGCCAATGAGTGCTCTCATGCCAAAATCGGTGACAAAAAAATTTTAACGAAAATTTCGAAATAACATGGGCTATAGCCTATAGATTTTTTCCATGCAAAATATGAAATGTCTCTGATGTTGACTAGGGATGGCTCATTCGACGAGGAATAAGAAAAGGAAAAAAGATTTTTACCAAAAAAGTCGCTAGATTAAAAATTATACCAAAAATACTGTTCATGGGACCGGACCCGTTCTTTTGCAATATTTCGAAAACCAGCTTTTTCCTCGCTCTGAAACTTTGCAGATGTATTCCTCTCATTATTACGCTTCCAATGAGTGCTCTCATGCAAAAATCGGTGACAAAAAAATTTTAATGAAAAATTCGAAAAATTATGGGCTATAGCCTATAGATTTTTTCCATGCAAAATATGAAATGTCTCTGATGTTGACTAGGGATGGTTCATTCGACGAGGAATAAGAACAGGAAAAAAAGATTTTTACCAAAAAAGTCGCTAGAGTAAAAATTAGACCAAAAATACTGTTCATGGGACCGGACCCGTTCTTTTGCAATATTTCGAAAACCAGCTTTTTCCTCGCTCTGAAACTTTGCAGATGTATTCCTCTCATTATTACGCTTCCAATGAGTGCTCTCATGCAAAAATCGGTGACAAAAAAATTTTAACGAAAAATTCGAAAAAACATGGGCTATAGCCTATAGATTTTTTCCATGCAAAATATGAAATGTCTCTGATGTTGACTAGGGATGGCTCATTCGACGAGGAATAAGAAAAGGAAAAAAGATTTTTACCGAAAAAGTCGCTAGATTAAAAATTATACCAAAAATACTGTTCATGGGACCGGACCCGTTCTTTTGCAATATTTCGAAAACCAGCTTTTTCCTCGCTCTGAAACTTTGCAGATGTATTCCTCTCATTATTACGCTGCCAATGAGTGCTCTCATGCCAAAATCGGTGACAAAAAAATTTTAATGAAAAATTCGAAAAAACATGGGCTATAGCCTATAGATTTTTTCCATGCAAAATATGAAATATCTCTGATGTTGACTAGGGATGGCTCATTCGACGAGGCATAAGAAAAGGAAAAAAAGATTTTTACCAAAAAAGTCGCTAGATTAAAAATTAGACCAAAAATACTGTTCATGGGACCGGACCCGTTCTTTTGCAATATTTCGAAAACCAGCTTTTTCCTCGCTCTGAAACTTTGCAGATGTATTCCTCTCATTATTACGCTGCCAATGAGTGCTCTCATGCAAAAATCGGTGACAACAAAATTTTAACGGAAAATTCGAAAAAACGTGGGCTATAGCCTATAGATTTTTTCCATGCAAAATATGAAATGTCTCTGATGTTGACTAGGGATGGTTCATTCGACGAGGAATAAGAACAGGAAAAAAAGATTTTTACCAAAAAAGTCGCTAGATTAAAAATTAGACCAAAAATACTGTTCATGGGACCGGACCCGTTCTTTTGCAATATTTCGAAAACCAGCTTTTTCCTCGCTCTGAAACTTTGCAGATGTATTCCTCTCATTATTACGCTTCCAATGAGTGCTCTCATGCAAAAATCGGTGACAAAAAAATTTTAACGAAAAATTCGAAAAAACATGGGCTATAGCCTATAGATTTTTTCCATGCAAAATATGAAATGTCTCTGATGTTGACTAGGGATGGCTCATTCGACGAGGAATAAGAAAAGGAAAAAAGATTTTTACCGAAAAAGTCGCTAGATTAAAAATTATACCAAAAATACTGTTCATGGGACCGGACCCGTTCTTTTGCAATATTTCGAAAACCAGCTTTTTCCTCGCTCTGAAACTTTGCAGATGTATTCCTCTCATTATTACGCTGCCAATGAGTGCTCTCATGCAAAAATCGGTGACAACAAAATTTTAACGGAAAATTCGAAAAAACGTGGGCTATAGCCTATAGATTTTTTCCATGCAAAATATGAAATGTCTCTGATGTTGACTAGGGATGGTTCATTCGACGAGGAATAAGAACAGGAAAAAAAGATTTTTACCAAAAAAGTCGCTAGATTAAAAATTAGACCAAAAATACTGTTCATGGGACCGGACCCGTTCTTTTGCAATATTTCGAAAACCAGCTTTTTCCTCGCTCTGAAACTTTGCAGATGTATTCCTCTCATTATTACGCTTCCAATGAGTGCTCTCATGCAAAAATCGGTGACAAAAAAATTTTAACGAAAAATTCGAAAAAACATGGGCTATAGCCTATAGATTTTTTCCATGCAAAATATGAAATGTCTCTGATGTTGACTAGGGATGGCTCATTCGACGAGGAATAAGAAAAGGAAAAAAGATTTTTACCGAAAAAGTCGCTAGATTAAAAATTATACCAAAAATACTGTTCATGGGACCGGACCCGTTCTTTTGCAATATTTCGAAAACCAGCTTTTTCCTCGCTCTGAAACTTTGCAGATGTATTCCTCTCATTATTACGCTGCCAATGAGTGCTCTCATGCCAAAATCGGTGACAAAAAAATTTTAATGAAAAATTCGAAAAAACATGGGCTATAGCCTATAGATTTTTTCCATGCAAAATATGAAATATCTCTGATGTTGACTAGGGATGGCTCATTCGACGAGGCATAAGAAAAGGAAAAAAAGATTTTTACCAAAAAAGTCGCTAGATTAAAAATTAGACCAAAAATACTGTTCATGGGACCGGACCCGTTCTTTTGCAATATTTCGAAAACCAGCTTTTTCCTCGCTCTGAAACTTTGCAGATGTATTCCTCTCATTATTACGCTGCCAATGAGTGCTCTCATGCCAAAATCGGTGACAAAAAAATTTTAATGAAAAATTCGAAAAAACATGGGCTATAGCCTATAGATTTTTTCCATGCAAAATATGAAATATCTCTGATGTTGACTAGGGATGGCTCATTCGACGAGGCATAAGAAAAGGAAAAAAAGATTTTTACCAAAAAAGTCGCTAGATTAAAAATTAGACCAAAAATACTGTTCATGGGACCGGACCCGTTCTTTTGCAATATTTCGAAAACCAGCTTTTTCCTCGCTCTGAAACTTTGCAGATGTATTCCTCTCATTATTACGCTGCCAATGAGTGCTCTCATGCCAAAATCGGTGACAAAAAAATTTTAATGAAAAATTCGAAAAAACATGGGCTATAGCCTATAGATTTTTTCCATGCAAAATATGAAATATCTCTGATGTTGACTAGGGATGGCTCATTCGACGAGGCATAAGAAAAGGAAAAAAAGATTTTTACCAAAAAAGTCGCTAGATTAAAAATTATACCAAAAATACTGTTCATGGGACCGGACCCGTTCTTTTGCAATATTTCGAAAACCAGCTTTTTCCTCGCTCTGAAACTTTGCAGATGTATTCCTCTCATTATTACGCTGCCAATGAGTGCTCTCATGCCAAAATCGGTGACAAAAAAATTTTAACGAAAATTTCGAAAAAACATGGGCTATAGCCTATAGATTTTTTCCATGCAAAATATGAAATGTCTCTGATGTTGACTAGGGATGGCTCATTCGACGAGGAATAAGAAAAGGAAAAAAGATTTTTACCGAAAAAGTCGCTAGATTAAAAATTATACCAAAAATACTGTTCATGGGACCGGACCCGTTCTTTTGCAATATTTCGAAAACCAGCTTTTTCCTCGCTCTGAAACTTTGCAGATGTATTCCTCTCATTATTACGCTGCCAATGAGTGCTCTCATGCCAAAATCGGTGACAAAAAAATTTTAATGAAAAATTCGAAAAAACATGGGCTATAGCCTATAGATTTTTTCCATGCAAAATATGAAATATCTCTGATGTTGACTAGGGATGGCTCATTCGACGAGGCATAAGAAAAGGAAAAAAAGATTTTTACCAAAAAAGTCGCTAGATTAAAAATTAGACCAAAAATACTGTTCATGGGACCGGACCCGTTCTTTTGCAATATTTCGAAAACCAGCTTTTTCCTCGCTCTGAAACTTTGCAGATGTATTCCTCTCATTATTACGCTGCCAATGAGTGCTCTCATGCAAAAATCGGTGACAACAAAATTTTAACGGAAAATTCGAAAAAACGTGGGCTATAGCCTATAGATTTTTTCCATGCAAAATATGAAATGTCTCTGATGTTGACTAGAGATGGCTCATTCGACGAGGAATAAGAAAAGGAAAAAAAATTTTTACCAAAAAAGTCGCTAGATTAAAAATTATACCAAAAATACTGTTCATGGGACCGGACCCGTTCTTTTGCAATATTTCGAAAACCAGCTTTTTCCTCGCTCTGAAACTTTGCAGATGTATTCCTCTCATTATTACGCTTCCAATGAGTGCTCTCATGCAAAAATCGGTCACAAAAAAATTTTAACGAAAAATTCGAAAAAACATGGGCTATAGCCTATAGATTTTTTCCATGCAAAATATGAAATGTCTCTGATGTTGACTAGGGATGGCTCATTTGACGAGGAATAAGAAAAGGAAAAAAGATTTTTACCGAAAAAGTCGCTAGATTAAAAATTATACCAAAAATACTGTTCATGGGACCGGACCCGTTCTTTTGCAATATTTCGAAAACCAGCTTTTTCCTCGCTCTGAAACTTTGCAGATGTATTCCTCTCATTATTACGCTGCCAATGAGTGCTCTCATGCCAAAATCGGTGACAAAAAAATTTTAATGAAAAATTCGAAAAAACATGGGCTATAGCCTATAGATTTTTTCCATGCAAAATATGAAATATCTCTGATGTTGACTAGGGATGGCTCATTCGACGAGGCATAAGAAAAGGAAAAAAAGATTTTTACCAAAAAAGTCGCTAGATTAAAAATTAGACCAAAAATACTGTTCATGGGACCGGACCCGTTCTTTTGCAATATTTCGAAAACCAGCTTTTTCCTCGCTCTGAAACTTTGCAGATGTATTCCTCTCATTATTACGCTGCCAATGAGTGCTCTCATGCAAAAATCGGTGACAACAAAATTTTAACGGAAAATTCGAAAAAACGTGGGCTATAGCCTATAGATTTTTTCCATGCAAAATATGAAATGTCTCTGATGTTGACTAGAGATGGCTCATTCGACGAGGAATAAGAAAAGGAAAAAAATGTTTACCAAAAAAGTCGCTAGATTAAAAATTATACCAAAAATACTGTTCATGGGACCGGACCCGTTCTTTTGCAATATTTCGAAAACCAGCTTTTTCCTCGCTCTGAAACTTTGCAGATGTATTCCTCTCATTATTACGCTTCCAATGAGTGCTCTCATGCAAAAATCGGTGACAAAAAAATTTTAATGAAAAATTCGAAAAAACATGGGCTATAGCCTATAGATTTTTTCCATGCAAAATATGAAATGTCTCTGATGTTGACTAGGGATGGCTCATTCGACGAGGAATAAGAAAAGGAAAAAAAGATTTTTGCCAAAAAAGTCGCTAGATTAAAAATTAGACCAAAAATACTGTTCATGGGACCGGACCCGTTCTTTTGCAATATTTCGAAAACCAGCTTTTTCCTCGCTCTGAAACTTTGCAGATGTATTCCTCTCATTATTACGCTGCCAATGAGTGCTCTCATGCAAAAATCGGTGACAACAAAATTTTAACGGAAAATTCGAAAAAACGTGGGCTATAGCCTATAGATTTTTTCCATGCAAAATATGAAATGTCTCTGATGTTGACTAGAGATGGCTCATTCGACGAGGAATAAGAAAAGGAAAAGAGAACAAAAAGATTTTTACCAAAAAAAGTCGCTAGATTAAAAATTAGACCAAAGATACTGTTCATGGGTCCGGACCCGTTCTTTTGCAATATTTCGAAAACCAGCTTTTTCCTCGCTCTGAAACTTTGCAGATGTATTCCTCTCATTATTACGCTGCCAATGAGTGCTTTCATGCCAAAATCGGTGACAAAAAAATTTTAACGAAAATTTCGAAAAAACATGGGCTATAGCCTATAGATTTTTTCCATGCAAAATATGAAATGTCTCTGATGTAGACTAGGGATGGCTCATTCGACGAGGAATAAGAAAAGGAAAAGAGAACAAAAAGATTTTTACCAAAAAAGTCGGTAGATTAAAAATTAGACCAAAGATACTGTTCATGGGTCCGGACCCGTTCTTTTGCAATATTTCGAAAACCAGCTTTTTCCTCGCTCTGAAACTTTGCAGATGTATTCCTCTCATTATTACGCTGCCAATGAGTGCTCTCATGCAAAAATCGGTGACAAAAAAATTTTAACGGAAAATTCGAAAAAACGTGGGCTATAGCCTAAGATTTTTTCCATGCAAAATATGAAATGTCTCTAATGTTGACTAGGGATGGCTCATTCGACGAGAAATAAGAAAAGGAAAAGAGAACAAAAAGATTTTTACCAAAAAAGTCGCTAGATTAAAAATTAGACCAAAAATACTGCTCATGGAATCGGACTCGTTCTTTTGCAATATTTCGAAAACCAGCTTTTTCCTCGCTCTGAAACTTTGCAGATGTATTCCTCTCATTATTACGCTGCCAATGAGTGCTCTCATGCAAAAATCGGTGACAAAAAAATTTTAACGAAAATTTCGAAAAAACATGGGCATAGCCTATAGATTTTTTCCATGCAAAATATGAAATGTCTCTGATGTTGACTAGGGATGGCTCATTCGACGAGGAATAAGAAAAGGAAAAAAGATTTTTACCAAAAAAGTCGCTAGATTAAAAATTAGACCAAAAATACTGTTAATGGGACCGGACCCGTTCTTTTGCAATATTTCGAAAACCAGCTTTTTCCTCGCTCTGAAACATTGCAGATGTATTCCTCTCATTATTACGCTTCCAATGAGTGCTCTCATGCAAAAATCGGTGACAAAAAAATTTTAACGAAAAATTCGAAAAAACATGGGCTATAGCCTATAGATTTTTTCCATGCAAAATATGAAATGTCTCTGATGTTGACTAGGGATGGCTCATTCGACGAGGAATAAGAAAAGGAAAAGAGAACAAAAAGATTTTTACCACAAAAGTCGCTAGATTAAAAATTAGACCAAAAATACTGTTCATGGGACCGGACCCGTTTTTGCAATATTTCGAAAACCAGCTTTTTCCTCGCTCTGAAACTTTGCAGATGTATTCCTCTCATTATTAAGCTTCCAATGAGTGCTCTCATGCAAAAATCGGTGACAAAAAAATTTTAACGAAAAATTCGAAAAAATATGGGTTACTACAGCCTATAGATTTTTTCCATGCAAAATGTGAAATGTCTCTAATGTTGACTAGGGATGGCTCATTCGACGAGAAATAAGAAAAGGAAAAGAGAACAAAAAGATTTTTACCAAAAAAGTCGCTAGATTAAAAATTAGACCAAAAATACTGTTCATGGGACCGGACCCGTTCTTTTGCAATATTTCGAAAACCAGCTTTTTCCTCGCTCTGAAACTTTGCAGATGTATTCCTCTCATTATTACGCTTCCAATGAATGCTCTCATGCAAAAATCGGTGACAAAAAAATTTTAACGAAAATTTCGAAAAAACATGGGCTATAGCCTAAGATTTTTTCCATGCAAAATATGAAATGTCTCTGATGTTGACTAGAGATGGCTCATTCGACGAGGAATAAGAAAAGGAAAAGAGAACAAAAAGATTTTTACCAAAAAAGTCGGTAGATTAAAAATTAGACCAAAGATACTGTTCATGGGTCCGGACGCGTTCTTTTGCAATATTTCGAAAACCAGCTTTTTCCTCGCTCTGAAACTTTGCAGATGTATTCCTCTCATTATTACGCTGCCAATGAGTGCTCTCATGCAAAAATCGGTGACAAAAAAATTTTAACGGAAAATTCGAAAAAACGTGGGCTATAGCCTAAGATTTTTTCCATGCAAAATATGAAATGTCTCTAATGTTGACTAGGGATGGCTCATTCGACGAGAAATAAGAAAAGGAAAAGAGAACAAAAAGATTTTTACCAAAAAAGTCGCTAGATTAAAAATTAGACCAAAAATACTGCTCATGGAATCGGACTCGTTCTTTTGCAATATTTCGAAAACCAGCTTTTTCCTCGCTCTGAAACTTTGCAGATGTATTCCTCTCATTATTACGCTGCCAATGAGTGCTCTCATGCAAAAATCGGTGAAAAAAAAATTTTAACGAAAATTTCGAAAAAACATGGGCTATAGCCTATAGATTTTTTCCATGCAAAATATGAAATGTCTCTGATGTTGACTAGGGATGGCTCATTCGACGAGGAATAAGAAAAGGAAAAGAGAACAAAAAGATTTTTACCACAAAAGTCGCTAGATTAAAAATTAGACCAAAAATACTGTTCATGGGACCGGACCCGTTTTTGCAATATTTCGAAAACCAGCTTTTTCCTCGCTCTGAAACTTTGCAGATGTATTCCTCTCATTATTCGCTGCCAATGAGTGCTCTCATGCCAAAATCGGTGACAAAAAAATTTTAACGAAAATTTCGAAAAAACATGGGCTATAGCCTATAGATTTTTTCCATGCAAAATATGAAATGTCTCTGATGTTGACTAGGGATGGCTCATTCGACGAGGAATAAGAAAAGGAAAAAAGATTTTTACCAAAAAAGTCACTAGATTAAAAATTAGACCAAAAATACTGTTAATGGGACCGGACCCGTTCTTTTGCAATATTTCGAAAACCAGCTTTTTCCTCGCTCTGAAACATTGCAGATGTATTCCTCTCATTATTACGCTTCCAATGAGTGCTCTCATGCAAAAATCGGTGACAAAAAAATTTTAACGAAAAATTCGAAAAAACATGGGCTATAGCCTATAGATTTTTTCCATGCAAAATATGAAATGTCTCTGATGTTGACTAGGGATGGCTCATTCGACGAGGAATAAGAAAAGGAAAAGAGAACAAAAAGATTTTTACCACAAAAGTCGCTAGATTAAAAATTAGACCAAAAATACTGTTCATGGGACCGGACCCGTTTTTGCAATATTTCGAAAACCAGCTTTTTCCTCGCTCTGAAACTTTGCAGATGTATTCCTCTCATTATTAAGCTTCCAATGAGTGCTCTCATGCAAAAATCGGTGACAAAAAAATTTTAACGAAAAATTCGAAAAAATATGGGTTACTACAGCCTATAGATTTTTTCCATGCAAAATGTGAAATGTCTCTAATGTTGACTAGGGATGGCTCATTCGACGAGAAATAAGTAAAGGAAAAGAGAACAAAAAGATTTTTACCAAAAAAGTCGCTAGATTAAAAATTAGACCAAAAATACTGTTCATGGGACCGGACCCGTTCTTTTGCAATATTTCGAAAACCAGCTTTTTCCTCGCTCTGAAACTTTGCAGATGTATTCCTCTCATTATTACGCTTCCAATGAATGCTCTCATGCAAAAATCGGTGACAAAAAAATTTTAACGAAAATTTCGAAAAAACATGGGCTATAGCCTAAGATTTTTTCCATGCAAAATATGAAATGTCTCTGATGTTGACTAGAGATGGCTCATTCGACGAGGAATAAGAAAAGGAAAGGAGAACAAAAAGATTTTTACAAAAAAAGTCGCTAGATTAAAAATTAGACCAAAAATATTGTTCATGGGACCGGACCCGTTCTTTTGCAATATTTCGAAAACCAGCTTTTTCCTCGCTCTGAAACTTTGCAGATGTATTCCTCTCATTATTACGCTTCCAATTAGTGCTATCATGCAAAAATCGGTGACAAAAAAATTTTAACGAAAATTTCGAAAAAACATGGGCTATAGCCTAAGATTTTTTCCATGCAAAATATGAAATGTCTCTGATGTTGACTAGAGATGGCTCATTCGACGAGGAATAAGAAAAGGAAAAGAGAACAAAAAGATTTTTACCAAAAAAGTCGGTAGATTAAAAATTAGACCAAAAATACTGTTCATGGGTCCGGACCCGTTCTTTTGCAATATTTCGAAAACCAGCTTTTTCCTCGCTCTGAAACTTTGCAGATGTATTCCTCTCATTATTACGCTTCCAATGAGTGCTCTCATGCAAAAATCGGTGAAAAAAAAATTTTAACGAAAATTTCGAAAAAACATGGGCTATAGCCTAAGATTTTTTCCATGCAAAATATGAAATGTCTCTGATGTTGACTAGGGATGGCTCATTCGACGAGGAATAAGAAAAGGAAAAGAGAACAAAAAGATTTTTACCAAAAAAGTCGGTAGATTAAAAATTAGACCAAAGATACTGTTCATGGGTCCGGACCCGTTCTTTTGCAATATTTCGAAAACCAGCTTTTTCCTCGCTCTGAAACTTTGCAGATGTATTCCTCTCATTATTACGCTGCCAATGAGTGCTCTCATGCCAAAATCGGTGACAAAAAATGTTTAACGAAAAATTCGAAAAAACATGGGCTATAGCCTATAGATTTTTTCCTTGCAAAATATGAAATGTCTCTGATGTTGTCTAGAGATGGCTCATTCGACGAGGAATAAGAAAAGGAAAAGAGAACAAAAAGATTTTTACAAAAAAAGTCGCTAGATTAAAAATTAGACCAAAAATACTGTTCATGGGACCGGACCCGTTCTTTTGCAATATTTCGAAAACCAGCTTTTTCCTCGCTCTGAAACTTTGCAGATGTATTCCTCTCATTATTACGCTTCCAATGAGTGCTCTCATGCTAAAATCGGTGAAAACAAAATTTTAACGAAAATTTCGAAAAAACATGGGCTATAGCCTAAGATTTTTTCCATGCAAAATATGAAATGTCTCTGATGTTGACTAGGGATGGCTCATTCGACGAGGAATAAGAAAAGGAAAAGAGAACAAAAAGATTTTTACCAAAAAAGTCGCTAGATTAAAAATTAGACCAAAAATACTGTTCATGGGACCGGACCCGTTTTTTGCAATATTTCGAAAACCAGCTTTTTCCTCGCCTGAAACTTTGCAGATGTATTCCTCTCATTATTAAGCTTCCAATGAGTGCTCTCATGCAAAAATCGGAGACAAAAAAATTTTAACGAAAAATTCGAAAAAACATGGGTTATAGCCTATAGATTTTTTCCATGCAAAATGTGAAATGTCTCTAATGTTGACTAGGGATGGCTCATTCGACGAGAAATAAGAAAAGGAAAAGAGAACAAAAAGATTTTTACCAAAAAAGTCGCTAGATTAAAAATTAGACCAAAAATACTGTTCATGGGACCGGACCCGTTCTTTTGCAATATTTCGAAAACCAGCTTTTTCCTCGCTCTGAAACTTTGCAGATGTATTCCTCTCATTATTACGCTGCCAATGAGTGCTCTCATGCCAAAATCGGTGACAAAAAAATTTTAACGAAAATTTCGAAAAAACATGGGTATAGCCTATAGATTTTTTCCATGCAAAATATGAAATGTCTCTGATGTTGTCTAGAGATAGCTCATTCGACGAGGAATAAGAAAAGGAAAAGAGAACAAAAAGATTTTTACAAAAAAAGTCGCTAGATTAAAAATTAGACCAAAAATACTGTTCATGGGACCGGACCCGTTCTTTTGCAATATTTCGAAAACCAGCTTTTTCCTCGCTCTGAAACTTTGCAGATGTATTCCTCTCATTATTACGCTTCCAATGAGTGCTCTCATGCAAAAATCGGTGAAAAAAAAATTTTAACGAAAATTTCGAAAAAACATGGGCTATAGCCTATAGATTTTTTCCATGCAAAATATGAAATGTCTCTGATGTTGACTAGGGATGGCTCATTCGACGAGGAATAAGAAAAGGAAAAGAGAACAAAAAGATTTTTACCAAAAAAGTCGCTAGATTAAAAATTAGACCAAAAATACTGTTCATGGGACCGGACCCGTTCTTTTGCAATATTTCGAAAACCAGCTTTTTCCTCGCTCTGAAACTTTGCACATGTATTCCTCTCATTATTACGCTTCCAATGAGTGCTCTCATGCAAAAATCGGTGACAAAAAATTTTAACGAAAATTTCGAAAAAACATGGGCTACAGCCTATAGATTTTTTCCATGCAAAATATGAAATGTCTCTGATGTTGACTAGGGATGGCTCATTCGACGAGGAATAAGAAAAGGAAAAGAGAACAAAAAGATTTTTACCAAAAAAGTCGCTAGATTAAAAATTAGACCAAAGATACTGTTCATGGGTCCGGACCCGTTCTTTTGCAATATTTCGAAAACCAGCTTTTTCCTCGCTCTGAAACTTTGCAGATGTATTCCTCTCATTATTACGCTTCCAATGAGTGCTCTCATGCAAAAATCGGTGAAAAAAAAATTTTAACGAAAATTTCGAAAAAACATGGGCTATAGCCTAAGATTTTTTCCATGCAAAATATGAAATGTCTCTGATGTTGACTAGGGATGGCTCATTCGACGAGGAATAAGAAAAGGAAAAGAGAACAAAAAGATTTTTACCAAAAAAGTCGGTAGATTAAAAATTAGACTAAAGATACTGTTCATGGGTCCGGACCCGTTCTTTTGCAATATTTCGAAAACCAGCTTTTTCCTCGCTCTGAAACTTTGCAGATGTATTCCTCTCATTATTACGCTGCCAATGAGTGCTCTCATGCCAAAATCGGTGACAAAAAATGTTTAACGAAAAATTCGAAAAAACATGGGCTATAGCCTATAGATTTTTTCCTTGCAAAATATGAAATGTCTCTGATGTTGTCTAGAGATGGCTCATTCGACGAGGAATAAGAAAAGGAAAAGAGAACAAAAAGATTTTTACAAAAAAAGTCGCTAGATTAAAAATTAGACCAAAAATACTGTTCATGGGACCGGACCCGTTCTTTTGCAATATTTCGAAAACCAGCTTTTTCCTCGCTCTGAAACTTTGCAGATGTATTCCTCTCATTATTACGCTTCCAATGAGTGCTCTCATGCTAAAATCGGTGAAAACAAAATTTTAACGAAAATTTCGAAAAAACATGGGCTATAGCCTAAGATTTTTTCCATGCAAAATGTGAAATGTCTCTAATGTTGACTAGGGATGGCTCATTCGACGAGAAATAAGAAAAGGAAAAGAGAACAAAAAGATTTTTACCAAAAAAGTCGCTAGATTAAAAATTAGACCAAAAATACTGTTCATGGGACCGGACCCGTTCTTTTGCAATATTTCGAAAACCAGCTTTTTCCTCGCTCTGAAACTTTGCAGATGTATTCCTCTCATTATTACGCTGCCAATGAGTGCTCTCATGCCAAAATCGGTGACAAAAAAATTTTAACGAAAATTTCGAAAAAACATGGGTATAGCCTATAGATTTTTTCCATGCAAAATATGAAATGTCTCTGATGTTGTCTAGAGATAGCTCATTCGACGAGGAATAAGAAAAGGAAAAGAGAACAAAAAGATTTTTACAAAAAAAGTCGCTAGATTAAAAATTAGACCAAAAATACTGTTCATGGGACCGGACCCGTTCTTTTGCAATATTTCGAAAACCAGCTTTTTCCTCGCTCTGAAACTTTGCACATGTATTCCTCTCATTATTACGCTTCCAATGAGTGCTCTCATGCAAAAATCGGTGACAAAAAATTTTAACGAAAATTTCGAAAAAACATGGGCTACAGCCTATAGATTTTTTCCATGCAAAATATGAAATGTCTCTGATGTTGACTAGGGATGGCTCATTCGACGAGGAATAAGAAAAGGAAAAGAGAACAAAAAGATTTTTACCAAAAAAGTCGCTAGATTAAAAATTAGACCAAAAATACTGTTCATGGGATCGGACCCGTTTTTTGCAATATTTCGAAAACCAGCTTTTTCCTCGCTCTGAAACTTTGCAGATGTATTCCTCTCATTATTAAGCTTCCAATGAGTGCTCTCATGCAAAAATCGGAGACAAAAAAATTTTAACGAAAAATTCGAAAAAACATGGGCTACAGCCTATAGATTTTTTCCATGCAAAATGTGAAATGTCTCTAATGTTGACTAGGGATGGCTCATTCGACGAGAAATAAGAAAAGGAAAAGAGAACAAAAAGATTTTTACCAAAAAAGTCGCTAGATTAAAAATTAGACCAAAAATACTATTCATGGGACCGGACCCGTTCTTTTGCAATATTTCGAAAACCAGCTTTTTCCTCGCTCTGAAACTTTGCAGATGTATTCCTCTCATTATTACGCTGCCAATGAGTGCTCTCATGCCAAAATCGGTGACAAAAAAATTTTAACGAAAATTTCGAAAAAACATGGGTATGGCCTATAGATTTTTTCCATGCAAAATATGAAATGTCTCTGATGTTGTCTAGAGATAGCTCATTCGACGAGGAATAAGAAAAGGAAAAGAGAACAAAAAGATTTTTACAAAAAAAGTCGCTAGATTAAAAATTAGACCAAAAATACTGTTCATGGGACCGGACCCGTTCTTTTGCAATATTTCGAAAACCAGCTTTTTCCTCGCTCTGAAACTTTGCAGATGTATTCCTCTCATTATTACGCTTCCAATGAGTGCTCTCATGCAAAAATCGGTGAAAAAAAAATTTTAACGAAAATTTCGAAAAAACATGGGTATAGCCTATAGATTTTTTCCATGCAAAATATGAAATGTCTCTGATGTTGACTAGGGATGGCTCATTCGACGAGGAATAAGAAAAGGAAAAGAGAACAAAAAGATTTTTACCAAAAAAGTCGCTAGATTAAAAATTAGACCAAAAATACTGTTCATGGGACCGGACCCGTTCTTTTGCAATATTTCGAAAACCAGCTTTTTCCTCGCTCTGAAACTTTGCAGATGTATTCCTCTCATTATTACGCTGCCAATGAGTGCTCTCATGCCAAAATCGGTGACAAAAAAATTTTAACGAAAATTTCGAAAAAACATGGGCTACAGCCTATAGATTTTTTCCATGCAAAATGTGAAATGTCTCTGATGTTGACTAGGGATGGCTCATTCGACGAGGAATAAGAAAAGGAAAAGAGAACAAAAAGATTTTTACCAAAAAAGTCGCTAGATTAAAAATTAGACCAAAAATACTGTTCATGGGACCGGACCCGTTCTTTTGCAATATTTCGAAAACCAGCTTTTTCCTCGCTCTGAAACTTTGCAGATGTATTCCTCTCATTATTACGCTTCCAATGAGTGCTCTCATGCAAAAATCGGTGACAAAAAAATTTTAACGAAAATTTCGAAAAAACATGGGCTATAGCCTATAGATTTTTTCCATGCAAAATATGAAATGTCTCTGATGTTGACTAGGGATGGCTCATTCGACGAGGAATAAGAAAAGGAAAAGAGAACAAAAAGATTTTTACCAAAAAAGTCGGTAGATTAAAAATTAGACCAAAAATACTGTTCATGGGACCGGACCCGTTCTTTTGCAATATTTCGAAAACCAGCTTTTTCCTCGCTCTGAAACTTTGCACATGTATTCCTCTCATTATTACGCTTCCAATGAGTGCTCTCATGCAAAAATCGGTGACAAAAAAATTTTAACGAAAAATTCGAAAAAACATGGGCTATAGCCTATAGATTTTTTCCATGCAAAATATGAAATATCTCTGATGTTGACTAGGGATGGCTCATTCGACTAGGAATAAGAAAAGGAAAAGAGAACAAAAAGATTTTTACCAAAAAAGTCGGTAGATTAAAAATTAAACCAAAAATACTGTTCATGGGACCGGACCCGTTCTTTTGCAATATTTCGAAAACCAGCTTTTTCCTCGCTCTGAAACTTTGCAGATGTATTCCTCTCATTATTACGCTGCCAATGAGTGCTCTCATGCCAAAATCGGTGACAAAAAAATTTTAACGAAAATTTCGAAAAAACATGGGCTATAGCCTATAGATTTTTTCCATGCAAAATATGAAATGTCTCTGATGTTGACTAGGGATGGCTCATTCGACGAGGAATAAGAAAAGGAAAAGAGAACAAAAAGATTTTTACCAAAAAAGTCGCTAGATTAAAAATTAGACCAAAGATACTGTTCAAGGGTCCGGACCCGTTCTTTTGCAATATTTCGAAAACCAGCTTTTTCCTCGCTCTGAAACTTTGCAGATGTATTCCTCTCATTATTAAGCTTCCAATGAGTGCTCTCATGCAAAAATCGGAGACAAAAAAATTTTAACGAAAAATTCGAAAAAACATCTATAGATTTTTTCCATGCAAAATATGAAATATCTCTGATGTTGACTAGGGATGGCTCATTCGACTAGGAATAAGAAAAGGAAAAGAGAACAAAAAGATTTTTACCAAAAACGTCGGTAGATTAAAAATTAAACCAAAAATACTGTTCATGGGACCGGACCCGTTCTTTTGCAATATTTCGAAAACCAGCTTTTTCCTCGCTCTGAAACTTTGCAGATGTATTCCTCTCATTATTACGCTGCCAATGAGTGCTCTCATGCCAAAATCGGTGACAAAAAAATTTTAACGAAAATTTCGATAAAACATGGGCTATAGCCTATAGATTTTTTCCATGCAAAATATGAAATGTCTCTGATGTTGACTAGGGATGGCTCATTCGACGAGGAATAAGAAAAGGAAAAGAGAACAAAAAGATTTTTACCAAAAAAGTCGCTAGATTAAAAATTAGACCAAAGATACTGTTCAAGGGTCCGGACCCGTTCTTTTGCAATATTTCGAAAACCAGCTTTTTCCTCGCTCTGAAACTTTGCAGATGTATTCCTCTCATTATTAAGCTTCCAATGAGTGCTCTCATGCAAAAATCGGTGACAAAAAAATTTTAACGAAAATTTCGAAAAAACATGGGCTATAGCCTATAGATTTTTTCCATGCAAAATATGAAATGTCTCTGATGTTGACTAGGGATGGCTCATTCGACGAGGAATAAGAAAAGGAAAAGAGAACAAAAAGATTTTTACCAAAAAAGTCGCTAGATTAAAAATTAGACCAAAGATACTGTTCAAGGGTCCGGACCCGTTCTTTTGCAATATTTCGAAAACCAGCTTTTTCCTCGCTCTGAAACTTTGCAGATGTATTCCTCTCATTATTAAGCTTCCAATGAGTGCTCTCATGCAAAAATCGGAGACAAAAAAATTTTAACGAAAAATTCGAAAAAACATGGGTATAGCCTATAGATTTTTTCCATGCAAAATGTGAAATGTCTCTAATGTTGACTAGGGATGGCTCATTCGACGAGAAATAAGAAAAGGAAAAGAGAACAAAAAGATTTTTACCAAAAAAGTCGCTAGATTAAAAATTAGACCAAAAATACTGTTCATGGGACCGGACCCGTTCTTTTGCAATATTTCGAAAACCAGCTTTTTCCTCGCTCTGAAACTTTGCAGATGTATTCCTCTCATTATTACGCTGCCAATGAGTGCTCTCATGCCAAAATCGGTGACAAAAAAATTTTAACGAAAATTTCGAAAAAACATGGGTATAGCCTATAGATTTTTTCCATGCAAAATATGAAATGTCTCTGATGTTGTCTAGAGATAGCTCATTCGACGAGGAATAAGAAAAGGAAAAGAGAACAAAAAGACTTTTACAAAAAAAGTCGCTAGATTAAAAATTAGACCAAAAATACTGTTCATGGGACCGGACCCGTTCTTTTGCAATATTTCGAAAACCAGCTTTTTCCTCGCTCTGAAACTTTGCAGATGTATTCCTCTCATTATTACGCTTCCAATGAGTGCTCTCATGCAAAAATCGGTGAAAAAAAAATTTTAACGAAAATTTCGAAAAAACATGGGTATAGATTTTTTCCATGCAAAATATGAAATGTCTCTGATGTTGACTAGGGATGGCTCATTCGACGAGGAATAAGAAAAGGAAAAGAGAACAAAAAGATTTTTACCAAAAAAGTCGCTAGATTAAAAATTAGACCAAAAATACTGTTCATGGGACCGGACCCGTTCTTTTGCAATATTTCGAAAACCAGCTTTTTCCTCGCTCTGAAACTTTGCACATGTATTCCTCTCATTATTACGCTTCCAATGAGTGCTCTCATGCAAAAATCGGTGACAAAAAAATTTTAACGAAAAATTCGAAAAAACATGGGCTATAGCCTATAGATTTTTTCCATGCAAAATATGAAATGTCTCTGATGTTGACTAGGGATGGCTCATTCGACGAGGAATAAGAAAAGGAAAAGAGAACAAAAAGATTTTTACCAAAAAAGTCGCTAGATTAAAAATTAGACCAAAGATACTGTTCATGGGTCCGGACCCGTTCTTTTGCAATATTTCGAAAACCAGCTTTTTCCTCGCTCTGAAACTTTGCAGATGTATTCCTCTCATTATTACGCTTCCAATGAGTGCTCTCATGCAAAAATCGGTGACAAAAAAATTTTAACGAAAATTTCGAAAAAACATGGGCTATAGCCTAAGATTTTTTCCATGCAAAATATGAAATGTCTCTGATGTTGACTAGGGATGGCTCATTCGACGAGGAATAAGAAAAGGAAAAGAGAACAAAAAGATTTTTACCAAAAAAGTCGGTAGATTAAAAATTAGACCAAAAATACTGTTCATGGGACCGGACCCGTTCTTTTGCAATATTTCGAAAACCAGCTTTTTCCTCGCTCTGAAACTTTGCACATGTATTCCTCTCATTATTACGCTTCCAATGAGTGCTCTCATGCAAAAATCGGTGACAACAAAATTTTAACGAAAAATTCGAAAAAACATGGGCTATAGCCTATAGATTTTTTCCATGCAAAATATGAAATGTCTCTGATGTTGACTAGGGATGGCTCATTCGACGAGGAATAAGAAAAGGAAAAGAGAACAAAAAGATTTTTACCACAAAAGTCGCTAGATTAAAAATTAGACCAAAAATACTGTTCATGGGACCGGACCCGTTTTTGCAATATTTCGAAAACCAGCTTTTTCCTCGCTCTGAAACTTTGCAGATGTATTCCTCTCATTATTAAGCTTCCAATGAGTGCTCTCATGCAAAAATCGGTGACAAAAAAATTTTAACGAAAAATTCGAAAAAATATGGGTTACTACAGCCTATAGATTTTTTCCATGCAAAATGTGAAATGTCTCTGATGTTGACTAGAGATGGCTCATTCGACGAGGAATAAGAAAAGGAAAAGAGAACAAAAAGATTTTTACCAAAAAAGTCGCTAGATTAAAAATTAGACCAAAGATACTGTTCATGGGTCCGGACCCGTTCTTTTGCAATATTTCGAAAACCAGCTTTTTCCTCGCTCTGAAACTTTGCAGATGTATTCCTCTCATTATTCGCTGCCAATGAGTGCTCTCATGCCAAAATCGGTGACAAAAAAATTTTAACGAAAATTTCGAAAAAACATGGGCTATAGCCTATAGATTTTTTCCATGCAAAATATGAAATGTCTCTGATGTTGACTAGGGATGGCTCATTCGACGAGGAATAAGAAAAGGAAAAAAGATTTTTACCAAAAAAGTCACTAGATTAAAAATTAGACCAAAAATACTGTTAATGGGACCGGACCCGTTCTTTTGCAATATTTCGAAAACCAGCTTTTTCCTCGCTCTGAAACTTTGCAGATGTATTCCTCTCATTATTACGCTGCCAATGAGTGCTCTCATGCCAAAATCGGTGACAAAAAAATTTTAATGAAAAATTCGAAAAAACATGGGCTATAGCCTATAGATTTTTTCCATGCAAAATATGAAATGTCTCTGATGTTGACTAGGGATGGCTCATTCGACGAGGAATAAGAAAAGGAAAAGAGAACAAAAAGATTTTTACCACAAAAGTCGCTAGATTAAAAATTAGACCAAAAATACTGTTCATGGGTCCGGACCCGTTCTTTTGCAATATTTCGAAAACCAGCTTTTTCCTCGCTCTGAAACTTTGCAGATGTATTCCTCTCATTATTCGCTGCCAATGAGTGCTCTCATGCCAAAATCGGTGACAAAAAAATTTTAACGAAAATTTCGAAAAAACATGGGCTATAGCCTATAGATTTTTTCCATGCAAAATATGAAATGTCTCTGATGTTGACTAGGGATGGCTCATTCGACGAGGAATAAGAAAAGGAAAAAAGATTTTTACCAAAAAAGTCACTAGATTAAAAATTAGACCAAAAATACTGTTCATGGGACCGGACCCGTTCTTTTGCAATATTTCGAAAACCAGCTTTTTCCTCGCTCTGAAACTTTGCAGATGTATTCCTCTCATTATTACGCTGCCAATGAGTGCTCTCATGCCAAAATCGGTGACAAAAAATGTTTAACGAAAAATTCGAAAAAACATGGGCTATAGCCTATAGATTTTTTCCTTGCAAAATATGAAATGTCTCTGATGTTGTCTAGAGATGGCTCATTCGACGAGGAATAAGAAAAGGAAAAGAGAACAAAAAGATTTTTACAAAAAAAGTCGCTAGATTAAAAATTAGACCAAAAATACTGTTCATGGGACCGGACCCGTTCTTTTGCAATATTTCGAAAACCAGCTTTTTCCTCGCTCTGAAACTTTGCAGATGTATTCCTCTCATTATTACGCTTCCAATGAGTGCTCTCATGCTAAAATCGGTGAAAACAAAATTTTAACGAAAATTTCGAAAAAACATGGGCTATAGCCTAAGATTTTTTCCATGCAAAATATGAAATGTCTCTGATGTTGACTAGGGATGGCTCATTCGACGAGGAATAAGAAAAGGAAAAGAGAACAAAAAGATTTTTACCAAAAAAGTCGCTAGATTAAAAATTAGACCAAAAATACTGTTCATGGGACCGGACCCGTTTTTTGCAATATTTCGAAAACCAGCTTTTTCCTCGCCTGAAACTTTGCAGATGTATTCCTCTCATTATTAAGCTTCCAATGAGTGCTCTCATGCAAAAATCGGAGACAAAAAAATTTTAACGAAAAATTCGAAAAAACATGGGTTATAGCCTATAGATTTTTTCCATGCAAAATGTGAAATGTCTCTAATGTTGACTAGGGATGGCTCATTCGACGAGAAATAAGAAAAGGAAAAGAGAACAAAAAGATTTTTATCAAAAAAGTCGCTAGATTAAAAATTAGACCAAAAATACTGTTCATGGGACCGGACCCGTTCTTTTGCAATATTTCGAAAACCAGCTTTTTCCTCGCTCTGAAACTTTGCAGATGTATTCCTCTCATTATTACGCTGCCAATGAGTGCTCTCATGCCAAAATCGGTGACAAAAAAAATTTAACGAAAATTTCGAAAAAACATGGGTATAGCCTATAGATTTTTTCCATGCAAAATATGAAATGTCTCTGATGTTGTCTAGAGATAGCTCATTCGACGAGGAATAAGAAAAGGAAAAGAGAACAAAAAGATTTTTACAAAAAAAGTCGCTAGATTAAAAATTAGACCAAAAATACTGTTCATGGGACCGGACCCGTTCTTTTGCAATATTTCGAAAACCAGCTTTTTCCTCGCTCTGAAACTTTGCAGATGTATTCCTCTCATTATTACGCTTCCAATGAGTGCTCTCATGCAAAAATCGGTGAAAAAAAAATTTTAACGAAAATTTCGAAAAAACATGGGCTATAGCCTATAGATTTTTTCCATGCAAAATATGAAATGTCTCTGATGTTGACTAGGGATGGCTCATTCGACGAGGAATAAGAAAAGGAAAAGAGAACAAAAAGATTTTTACCAAAAAAGTCGCTAGATTAAAAATTAGACCAAAAATACTGTTCATGGGACCGGACCCGTTCTTTTGCAATATTTCGAAAACCAGCTTTTTCCTCGCTCTGAAACTTTGCACATGTATTCCTCTCATTATTACGCTTCCAATGAGTGCTCTCATGCAAAAATCGGTGACAAAAAATTTTAACGAAAATTTCGAAAAAACATGGGCTACAGCCTATAGATTTTTTCCATGCAAAATATGAAATGTCTCTGATGTTGACTAGGGATGGCTCATTCGACGAGGAATAAGAAAAGGAAAAGAGAACAAAAAGATTTTTACCAAAAAAGTCGCTAGATTAAAAATTAGACCAAAGATACTGTTCATGGGTCCGGACCCGTTCTTTTGCAATATTTCGAAAACCAGCTTTTTCCTCGCTCTGAAACTTTGCAGATGTATTCCTCTCATTATTACGCTTCCAATGAGTGCTCTCATGCAAAAATCGGTGAAAAAAAAATTTTAACGAAAATTTCGAAAAAACATGGGCTATAGCCTAAGATTTTTTCCATGCAAAATATGAAATGTCTCTGATGTTGACTAGGGATGGCTCATTCGACGAGGAATAAGAAAAGGAAAAGAGAACAAAAAGATTTTTACCAAAAAAGTCGGTAGATTAAAAATTAGACCAAAGATACTGTTCATGGGTCCGGACCCGTTCTTTTGCAATATTTCGAAAACCAGCTTTTTCCTCGCTCTGAAACTTTGCAGATGTATTCCTCTCATTATTACGCTGCCAATGAGTGCTCTCATGCCAAAATCGGTGACAAAAAATGTTTAACGAAAAATTCGAAAAAACATGGGCTATAGCCTATAGATTTTTTCCTTGCAAAATATGAAATGTCTCTGATGTTGTCTAGAGATGGCTCATTCGACGAGGAATAAGAAAAGGAAAAGAGAACAAAAAGATTTTTACAAAAAAAGTCGCTAGATTAAAAATTAGACCAAAAATACTGTTCATGGGACCGGACCCGTTCTTTTGCAATATTTCGAAAACCAGCTTTTTCCTCGCTCTGAAACTTTGCAGATGTATTCCTCTCATTATTACGCTTCCAATGAGTGCTCTCATGCTAAAATCGGTGAAAACTAAATTTTAACGAAAATTTCGAAAAAACATGGGCTATAGCCTAAGATTTTTTCCATGCAAAATATGAAATGTCTCTGATGTTGACTAGGGATGGCTCATTCGACGAGGAATAAGAAAAGGAAAAGAGAACAAAAAGATTTTTACCAAAAAAGTCGCTAGATTAAAAATTAGACCAAAAATACTGTTCATGGGACCGGACCCGTTCTTTTGCAATATTTCGAAAACCAGCTTTTTCCTCGCTCTGAAACTTTGCAGATGTATTCCTCTCATTATTACGCTGCCAATGAGTGCTCTCATGCCAAAATCGGTGACAAAAAAATTTTAACGAAAATTTCGAAAAAACATGGGTATAGCCTATAGATTTTTTCCATGCAAAATATGAAATGTCTCTGATGTTGTCTAGAGATAGCTCATTCGACGAGGAATAAGAAAAGGAAAAGAGAACAAAAAGATTTTTACAAAAAAAGTCGCTAGATTAAAAATTAGACCAAAAATACTGTTCATGGGACCGGACCCGTTCTTTTGCAATATTTCGAAAACCAGCTTTTTCCTCGCTCTGAAACTTTGCACATGTATTCCTCTCATTATTACGCTTCCAATGAGTGCTCTCATGCAAAAATCGGTGACAAAAAATTTTAACGAAAATTTCGAAAAAACATGGGCTACAGCCTATAGATTTTTTCCATGCAAAATATGAAATGTCTCTGATGTTGACTAGGGATGGCTCATTCGACGAGGAATAAGAAAAGGAAAAGAGAACAAAAAGATGTTTACCAAAAAAGTCGCTAGATTAAAAATTAGACCAAAAATACTGTTCATGGGATCGGACCCGTTTTTTGCAATATTTCGAAAACCAGCTTTTTCCTCGCTCTGAAACTTTGCAGATGTATTCCTCTCATTATTAAGCTTCCAATGAGTGCTCTCATGCAAAAATCGGAGACAAAAAAATTTTAACGAAAAATTCGAAAAAACATGGGCTACAGCCTATAGATTTTTTCCATGCAAAATGTGAAATGTCTCTAATGTTGACTAGGGATGGCTCATTCGACGAGAAATAAGAAAAGGAAAAGAGAACAAAAAGATTTTTACCAAAAAAGTCGCTAGATTAAAAATTAGACCAAAAATACTATTCATGGGACCGGACCCGTTCTTTTGCAATATTTCGAAAACCAGCTTTTTCCTCGCTCTGAAACTTTGCAGATGTATTCCTCTCATTATTACGCTGCCAATGAGTGCTCTCATGCCAAAATCGGTGACAAAAAAATTTTAACGAAAATTTCGAAAAAACATGGGTATAGCCTATAGATTTTTTCCATGCAAAATATGAAATGTCTCTGATGTTGACTAGGGATGGCTCATTCGACGAGGAATAAGAAAAGGAAAAGAGAACAAAAAGATTTTTACCAAAAAAGTCGCTAGATTAAAAATTAGACCAAAAATACTGTTCATGGGACCGGACCCGTTCTTTTGCAATATTTCGAAAACCAGCTTTTTCCTCGCTCTGAACCTTTGCAGATGTATTCCTCTCATTATTACGCTGCCAATGAGTGCTCTCATGCCAAAATCGGTGACAAAAAAATTTTAACGAAAATTTCGAAAAAACATGGGCTACAGCCTATAGATTTTTTCCATGCAAAATGTGAAATGTCTCTGATGTTGACTAGGGATGGCTCATTCGACGAGGAATAAGAAAAGGAAAAGAGAACAAAAAGATTTTTACCAAAAAAGTCGCTAGATTAAAAATTAGACCAAAGATACTGTTCATGGGTCCGGACCCGTTCTTTTGCAATATTTCGAAAACCAGCTTTTTCCTCGCTCTGAAACTTTGCAGATGTATTCCTCTCATTATTACGCTTCCAATGAGTGCTCTCATGCAAAAATCGGTGACAAAAAATTTTTAACGAAAATTTCGAAAAAACATGGGCTATAGCCTATAGATTTTTTCCATGCAAAATATGAAATGTCTCTGATGTTGACTAGGGATGGCTCATTCGACGAGGAATAAGAAAAGGAAAAGAGAACAAAAAGATTTTTACCAAAAAAGTCGGTAGATTAAAAATTAGACCAAAAATACTGTTCATGGGACCGGACCCGTTCTTTTGCAATATTTCGAAAACCAGCTTTTTCCTCGCTCTGAAACTTTGCAGATGTATTCCTCTCATTATTACGCTTCCAATGAGTGCTCTCATGCAAAAATCGGTGACAAAAAAATTTTAACGAAAATTTCGAAAAAACATGGGCTATAGCCTATAGATTTTTTCCATGCAAAATATGAAATGTCTCTGATGTTGACTAGGGATGGCTCATTCGACGAGGAATAAGAAAAGGAAAAGAGAACAAAAAGATTTTTACCAAAAAAGTCGGTAGATTAAAAATTAGACCAAAAATACTGTTCATGGGACCGGACCCGTTCTTTTGCAATATTTCGAAAACCAGCTTTTTCCTCGCTCTGAAACTTTGCACATGTATTCCTCTCATTATTACGCTTCCAATGAGTGCTCTCATGCAAAAATCGGTGACAAAAAAATTTTAACGAAAAATTCGAAAAAACATGGGCTATAGCCTATAGATTTTTTCCATGCAAAATATGAAATATCTCTGATGTTGACTAGGGATGGCTCATTCGACTAGGAATAAGAAAAGGAAAAGAGAACAAAAAGATTTTTACCAAAAAAGTCGGTAGATTAAAAATTAAACCAAAAATACTGTTCATGGGACCGGACCCGTTCTTTTGCAATATTTCGAAAACCAGCTTTTTCCTCGCTCTGAAACTTTGCAGATGTATTCCTCTCATTATTACGCTGCCAATGAGTGCTCTCATGCCAAAATCGGTGACAAAAAAATTTTAACGAAAATTTCGAAAAAACATGGGCTATAGCCTATAGATTTTTTCCATGCAAAATATGAAATGTCTCTGATGTTGACTAGGGATGGCTCATTCGACGAGGAATAAGAAAAGGAAAAGAGAACAAAAAGATTTTTACCAAAAAAGTCGCTAGATTAAAAATTAGACCAAAGATACTGTTCAAGGGTCCGGACCCGTTCTTTTGCAATATTTCGAAAACCAGCTTTTTCCTCGCTCTGAAACTTTGCAGATGTATTCCTCTCATTATTAAGCTTCCAATGAGTGCTCTCATGCAAAAATCGGAGACAAAAAAATTTTAACGAAAAATTCGAAAAAACATCTATAGATTTTTTCCATGCAAAATATGAAATATCTCTGATGTTGACTAGGGATGGCTCATTCGACTAGGAATAAGAAAAGGAAAAGAGAACAAAAAGATTTTTACCAAAAACGTCGGTAGATTAAAAATTAAACCAAAAATACTGTTCATGGGACCGGACCCGTTCTTTTGCAATATTTCGAAAACCAGCTTTTTCCTCGCTCTGAAACTTTGCAGATGTATTCCTCTCATTATTACGCTGCCAATGAGTGCTCTCATGCCAAAATCGGTGACAAAAAAATTTTAACGAAAATTTCGATAAAACATGGGCTATAGCCTATAGATTTTTTCCATGCAAAATATGAAATGTCTCTGATGTTGACTAGGGATGGCTCATTCGACGAGGAATAAGAAAAGGAAAAGAGAACAAAAAGATTTTTACCAAAAAAGTCGCTAGATTAAAAATTAGACCAAAGATACTGTTCAAGGGTCCGGACCCGTTCTTTTGCAATATTTCGAAAACCAGCTTTTTCCTCGCTCTGAAACTTTGCAGATGTATTCCTCTCATTATTAAGCTTCCAATGAGTGCTCTCATGCAAAAATCGGTGACAAAAAAATTTTAACGAAAATTTCGAAAAAACATGGGCTATAGCCTATAGATTTTTTCCATGCAAAATATGAAATGTCTCTGATGTTGACTAGGGATGGCTCATTCGACGAGGAATAAGAAAAGGAAAAGAGAACAAAAAGATTTTTACCAAAAAAGTCGCTAGATTAAAAATTAGACCAAAGATACTGTTCAAGGGTCCGGACCCGTTCTTTTGCAATATTTCGAAAACCAGCTTTTTCCTCGCTCTGAAACTTTGCAGATGTATTCCTCTCATTATTAAGCTTCCAATGAGTGCTCTCATGCAAAAATCGGAGACAAAAAAATTTTAACGAAAAATTCGAAAAAACATGGGTATAGCCTATAGATTTTTTCCATGCAAAATGTGAAATGTCTCTAATGTTGACTAGGGATGGCTCATTCGACGAGAAATAAGAAAAGGAAAAGAGAACAAAAAGATTTTTACCAAAAAAGTCGCTAGATTAAAAATTAGACCAAAAATACTGTTCATGGGACCGGACCCGTTCTTTTGCAATATTTCGAAAACCAGCTTTTTCCTCGCTCTGAAACTTTGCAGATGTATTCCTCTCATTATTACGCTGCCAATGAGTGCTCTCATGCCAAAATCGGTGACAAAAAAATTTTAACGAAAATTTCGAAAAAACATGGGTATAGCCTATAGATTTTTTCCATGCAAAATATGAAATGTCTCTGATGTTGTCTAGAGATAGCTCATTCGACGAGGAATAAGAAAAGGAAAAGAGAACAAAAAGACTTTTACAAAAAAAGTCGCTAGATTAAAAATTAGACCAAAAATACTGTTCATGGGACCGGACCCGTTCTTTTGCAATATTTCGAAAACCAGCTTTTTCCTCGCTCTGAAACTTTGCAGATGTATTCCTCTCATTATTACGCTTCCAATGAGTGCTCTCATGCAAAAATCGGTGAAAAAAAAATTTTAACGAAAATTTCGAAAAAACATGGGTATAGATTTTTTCCATGCAAAATATGAAATGTCTCTGATGTTGACTAGGGATGGCTCATTCGACGAGGAATAAGAAAAGGAAAAGAGAACAAAAAGATTTTTACCAAAAAAGTCGCTAGATTAAAAATTAGACCAAAAATACTGTTCATGGGACCGGACCCGTTCTTTTGCAATATTTCGAAAACCAGCTTTTTCCTCGCTCTGAAACTTTGCACATGTATTCCTCTCATTATTACGCTTCCAATGAGTGCTCTCATGCAAAAATCGGTGACAAAAAAATTTTAACGAAAAATTCGAAAAAACATGGGCTATAGCCTATAGATTTTTTCCATGCAAAATATGAAATGTCTCTGATGTTGACTAGGGATGGCTCATTCGACGAGGAATAAGAAAAGGAAAAGAGAACAAAAAGATTTTTACCAAAAAAGTCGCTAGATTAAAAATTAGACCAAAGATACTGTTCATGGGTCCGGACCCGTTCTTTTGCAATATTTCGAAAACCAGCTTTTTCCTCGCTCTGAAACTTTGCAGATGTATTCCTCTCATTATTACGCTTCCAATGAGTGCTCTCATGCAAAAATCGGTGACAAAAAAATTTTAACGAAAATTTCGAAAAAACATGGGCTATAGCCTATAGATTTTTTCCATGCAAAATATGAAATGTCTCTGATGTTGACTAGGGATGGCTCATTCGACGAGGAATAAGAAAAGGAAAAGAGAACAAAAAGATTTTTACCAAAAAAGTCGGTAGATTAAAAATTAGACCAAAAATACTGTTCATGGGACCGGACCCGTTCTTTTGAAATATTTCGAAAACCAGCTTTTTCCTCGCTCTGAAACTTTGCACATGTATTCCTCTCATTATTACGCTTCCAATGAGTGCTTTCATGCAAAAATCGGTGACAAAAAAATTTTAACGAAAATTTCGAAAAAACATGGGCTATAGCCTATAGATTTTTTCCATGCAAAATATGAAATGTCTCTGATGTTGACTAGGGATGGCTCATTCGACGAGGAATAAGAAAAGGAAAAGAGAACAAAAAGATTTTTACCAAAAAAGTCGGTAGATTAAAAATTAGACCAAAAATACTGTTCATGGGACCGGACCCGTTCTTTTGCAATATTTCGAAAACCAGCTTTTTCCTCGCTCTGAAACTTTGCACATGTATTCCTCTCATTATTACGCTTCCAATGAGTGCTCTCATGCAAAAATCGGTGACAACAAAATTTTAACGAAAAATTCGAAAAAACATGGGCTATAGCCTATAGATTTTTTCCATGCAAAATATGAAATATCTCTGATGTTGACTAGGGATGGCTCATTCGACGAGGAATAAGAAAAGGAAAAGAGAACAAAAAGATTTTTACCAAAAAAGTCGGTAGATTAAAAATTAAACCAAAAATACTGTTCATGGGACCGGACCCGTTCTTTTGCAATATTTCGAAAACCAGCTTTTTCCTCGCTCTGAAACTTTGCAGATGTATTCCTCTCATTATTACGATGCCAATGAGTGCTCTCATGCCAAAATCGGTGACAAAAAAATTTTAACGAAAATTTCGAAAAAACATGGGCTATAGCCTATAGATTTTTTCCATGCAAAATATGAAATGTCTCTGATGTTGACTAGGGATGGCTCATTCGACGAGGAATAAGAAAAGGAAAAGAGAACAAAAAGATTTTTACCAAAAAAGTCGCTAGATTAAAAATTAGACCAAAGATACTGTTCAAGGGTCCGGACCCGTTCTTTTGCAATATTTCGAAAACCAGCTTTTTCCTCGCTCTGAATCTTTGCAGATGTATTCCTCTCATTATTACGCTTCCAATGAGTGCTCTCATGCAAAAATCGGTGACAAAAAATTTTTAACTAAAAATTCGAAAAACATCTATAGATTTTTTCCATGCAAAATATGAAATATCTCTGATGTTGACTAGGGATGGCTCATTCGACGAGGAATAAGAAAAGGAAAAGAGAACAAAAAGATTTTTACCAAAAATGTCGGTATATTAAAAATTAGACCAAAGATACTGTTCAAGGGTCCGGACCCGTTCTTTTGCAATATTTCGAAAACCAGCTTTTTCCTCGCTCTGAAACTTTGCACATGTATTCCTCTCATTATTACGCTTCCAATGAGTGCTCTCATGCAAAAATCGGTGACAAAAAAATTTTAACGAAAAATTCGAAAAAACATGGGCTATAGCCTATAGATTTTTTCCATGCAAAATGTGAAATGTCTCTGATGTTGACTAGGGATGGCTCATTCGACGAGGAATAAGAAAAGGAAAAGAGAACAAAAAGATTTTTACCAAAAAAGTCGGTAGATTAAAAATTAGACCAAAAATACTGTTCATGGGACCGGACCCGTTCTTTTGCAATATTTCGAAAACCAGCTTTTTCCTCGCTCTGAAACTTTGCAGATGTATTCCTCTCATTATTACGCTTCCAATGAGTGCTCTCATGCAAAAATCGGTGACAAAAAAATTTTAACGAAAATTTCGAAAAAACATGGGCTACAGCCTATAGATTTTTTCCATGCAAAATATGAAATGTCTCTGATGTTGACTAGGGATGGCTCATTCGACGAGGAATAAGAAGAGGAAAAGAGAACGAAAAGATTTTTACCAAAAAAGTCGCTAGATTAAAAATTAGACCAAAAATACTGTTCATGGGACCGGACCCGTTCTTTTGCAATATTTCGAAAACCAGCTTTTTCCTCGCTCTGAAACTTTGCAGATGTATTCCTCTCATTATTACGCTTCCAATGAGTGCTCTCATGCAAAAATCGGTGACAAAAAAATTTTAACGAAAATTTCGAAAAAACATGGGCTACAGCCTATAGATTTTTTCCATGCAAAATATGAAATGTCTCTGATGTTGACTAGGGATGGCTCATTCGACGAGGAATAAGAAGAGGAAAAGAGAACGAAAAGATTTTTACCAAAAAAGTCGCTAGATTAAAAATTACACCAAAAATACTGTTCATGGGACCGGACCCGTTCTTTTGCAATATTTCGAAAACCAGCTTTTTCCTCGCTCTGAAACTTTGCAGATGTATTCCTCTCATTATTAAGCTTCCAATGAGTGCTCTCATGCAAAAATCGGTGACAAAAAAATTTTAACGAAAAATTCGAAAAAACATTGGCTATAGCCTATAGATTTTTTCCATGCAAAATATGAAATGTCTCTGATGTTGACTAGGGATGGCTCATTCGACGAGGAATAAGAAAAGGAAAAGAGAACAAAAAGATATTTACCAAAAAAGTCGCTAGATTAAAAATTAGACCAAAGATACTGTTCATGGGACCGGACCCGTTCTTTTGCAATATTTCGAAAACCAGCTTTTTCCTCGCTCTGAAACTTTGCAGATGTATTCCTCTCATTATTACGCTGCCAATGAGTGCTCTCATGCCAAAATCGGTGACAAAAAAATTTTAACGAAAATTTCGAAAAAACATGGGCTACAGCCTATAGATTTTTTCCATGCAAAATATGAAATGTCTCTGATGTTGACTAGGGACGGCTCATTCGACGAGGAATAAGAAAAGGAAAAGAGAACAAAAAGATATTTACCAAAAAAGTCGCTAGATTAAAAATTAGACCAAAAATACTGTTCATGGGACCGGACCCGTTCTTTTGCAATATTTCGAAAACCAGCTTTTTCCTCGCTCTGAAACTTTGCAGATGTATTCCTCTCATTATTACGCTTCCAATGAGTGCTCTCATGCAAAAATCGGTGACAAAAAAATTTTAACGAAAAATTCGAAAAAACATGGGCTATAGCCTATAGATTTTTTCCATGCAAAATATGAAATGTCTCTGATGTTGACTAGGGATGGCTCATTCGACGAGGAATAAGAAAAGGAAAAGAGAACAAAAAGATATTTACCAAAAAAGTCGCTAGATTAAAAATTAGACCAAAAATACTGTTCATGGGACCGGACCCGTTCTTTTGCAATATTTCGAAAACCAGCTTTTTCCTCGCTCTGAAACTTTGCAGATGTATTCCTCTCATTATTACGCTTCCAATGAGTGCTCTCATGCAAAAATCGGTGACAAAAAAATTTTAACGAAAATTTCGAAAAAACATGGGCTACAGCCTATAGATTTTTTCCATGCAAAATATGAAATGTCTCTGATGTTGACTAGGGACGGCTCATTCGACGAGGAATAAGAAAAGGAAAAGAGAACAAAAAGATATTTACCAAAAAAGTCGCTAGATTAAAAATTAGACCAAAAGTACTGTTCATGGGACCGGACCCGTTCTTTTGCAATATTTCGAAAACCAGCTTTTTCCTCGCTCTGAAACTTTGCAGATGTATTCCTCTCATTATTACGCTTCCAATGAGTGCTCTCATGCAAAAATCGGTGACAAAAAAATTTTAACGAAAAATTCGAAAAAACATGGGCTATAGCCTATAGATTTTTTCCATGCAAAATATGAAATGTCTCTGATGTTGACTAGGGATGGCTCATTCGACGAGGAATAAGAAAAGGAAAAGAGAACAAAAAGATTTTTACCAAAAAAGTCGCTAGATTAAAAATTAGACCAAAGATACTGTTCAAGGGTCCGGACCCGTTCTTTTGCAATATTTCGAAAACCAGCTTTTTCCTCGCTCTGAATCTTTGCAGATGTATTCCTCTCATTATTACGCTTCCAATGAGTGCTCTCATGCAAAAATCGGTGACAAAAAATTTTTAACTAAAAATTCGAAAAACATGGGCGATTTTTTCCATGCAAAATATGAAATATCTCTGATGTTGACTAGGGATGGCTCATTCGACGAGGAATAAGAAAAGGAAAAGAGAACAAAAAGATTTTTACCAAAAAAGTAGCTAGATTAAAAATTAGACCAAAAATACTGTTCATGGGACCGGACCCGTTCTTTTGCAATATTTCGAAAACCAGCTTTTTCCTCGCTCTGAAACTTTGCAGATGTATTCCTCTCATTATTACGCTGCCAATGAGTGCTCTCATGCCAAAATCGGTGACAAAAAAATTTTAACGAAAATTTCGAAAAAACATGGGCTATAGCCTATAGATTTTTTCCATGCAAAATATGAAATGTCTCTGATGTTGACTAGGGATGGCTCATTCGACGAGGAATAAGAAAAGGAAAAGAGAACAAAAAGATTTTTACCAAAAAAGTCGCTAGATTAAAAATTAGACCAAAAATACTGTTCATTTGACCGGACCCGTTTTTTGCAATATTTCGAAAACCAGCTTTTTCCTCGCTCTGAAACTTTGCAGATGTATTCCTCTCATTATTAAGCTTCCAATGAGTGCTCTCATGCAAAAATCGGTGACAAAAAAATTTTAACGAAAAATTCGAAAAAACATTGGCTATAGCCTATAGATTTTTTCCATGCAAAATATGAAATGTCTCTGATGTTGACTAGGGATGGCTCATTCGACGAGGAATAAGAAAAGGAAAAGAGAACAAAAAGATTTTTACCAAAAATGTCGGTATATTAAAAATTAGACCAAAGATACTGTTCAAGGGTCCGGACCCGTTCTTTTGCAATATTTCGAAAACCAGCTTTTTCCTCGCTCTGAAACTTTGCAGATGTATTCCTCTCATTATTACGCTTCCAATGAGTGCTCTCATGCAAAAATCGGTGACAAAAAAATTTTAACGAAAATTTCGAAAAAACATGGGCTACAGCCTATAGATTTTTTCCATGCAAAATATGAAATGTCTCTGATGTTGACTAGGGATGGCTCATTCGACGAGGAATAAGAAGAGGAAAAGAGAACGAAAAGATTTTTACCAAAAAAGTCGCTAGATTAAAAATTAGACCAAAAATACTGTTCATGGGACCGGACCCGTTCTTTTGCAATATTTCGAAAACCAGCTTTTTCCTCGCTCTGAAACTTTGCAGATGTATTCCTCTCATTATTACGCTTCCAATGAGTGCTCTCATGCAAAAATCGGTGACAAAAAAATTTTAACGAAAATTTCGAAAAAACATGGGCTACAGCCTATAGATTTTTTCCATGCAAAATATGAAATGTCTCTGATGTTGACTAGGGATGGCTCATTCGACGAGGAATAAGAAGAGGAAAAGAGAACGAAAAGATTTTTACCAAAAAAGTCGCTAGATTAAAAATTACACCAAAAATACTGTTCATGGGACCGGACCCGTTCTTTTGCAATATTTCGAAAACCAGCTTTTTCCTCGCTCTGAAACTTTGCAGATGTATTCCTCTCATTATTAAGCTTCCAATGAGTGCTCTCATGCAAAAATCGGTGACAAAAAAATTTTAACGAAAAATTCGAAAAAACATTGGCTATAGCCTATAGATTTTTTCCATGCAAAATATGAAATGTCTCTGATGTTGACTAGGGATGGCTCATTCGACGAGGAATAAGAAAAGGAAAAGAGAACAAAAAGATATTTACCAAAAAAGTCGCTAGATTAAAAATTAGACCAAAGATACTGTTCATGGGACCGGACCCGTTCTTTTGCAATATTTCGAAAACCAGCTTTTTCCTCGCTCTGAAACTTTGCAGATGTATTCCTCTCATTATTACGCTGCCAATGAGTGCTCTCATGCCAAAATCGGTGACAAAAAAATTTTAACGAAAATTTCGAAAAAACATGGGTACAGCCTATAGATTTTTTCCATGCAAAATATGAAATGTCTCTGATGTTGACTAGGGACGGCTCATTCGACGAGGAATAAGAAAAGGAAAAGAGAACAAAAAGATATTTACCAAAAAAGTCGCTAGATTAAAAATTAGACCAAAAATACTGTTCATGGGACCGGACCCGTTCTTTTGCAATATTTCGAAAACCAGCTTTTTCCTCGCTCTGAAACTTTGCAGATGTATTCCTCTCATTATTACGCTTCCAATGAGTGCTCTCATGCAAAAATCGGTGACAAAAAAATTTTAACGAAAAATTCGAAAAAACATGGGCTATAGCCTATAGATTTTTTCCATGCAAAATATGAAATGTCTCTGATGTTGACTAGGGATGGCTCATTCGACGAGGAATAAGAAAAGGAAAAGAGAACAAAAAGATATTTACCAAAAAAGTCGCTAGATTAAAAATTAGACCAAAAATACTGTTCATGGGACCGGACCCGTTCTTTTGCAATATTTCGAAAACCAGCTTTTTCCTCGCTCTGAAACTTTGCAGATGTATTCCTCTCATTATTACGCTTCCAATGAGTGCTCTCATGCAAAAATCGGTGACAAAAAAATTTTAACGAAAATTTCGAAAAAACATGGGCTACAGCCTATAGATTTTTTCCATGCAAAATATGAAATGTCTCTGATGTTGACTAGGGACGGCTCATTCGACGAGGAATAAGAAAAGGAAAAGAGAACAAAAAGATATTTACCAAAAAAGTCGCTAGATTAAAAATTAGACCAAAAGTACTGTTCATGGGACCGGACCCGTTCTTTTGCAATATTTCGAAAACCAGCTTTTTCCTCGCTCTGAAACTTTGCAGATGTATTCCTCTCATTATTACGCTTCCAATGAGTGCTCTCATGCAAAAATCGGTGACAAAAAAATTTTAACGAAAAATTCGAAAAAACATGGGCTATAGCCTATAGATTTTTTCCATGCAAAATATGAAATGTCTCTGATGTTGACTAGGGATGGCTCATTCGACGAGGAATAAGAAAAGGAAAAGAGAACGAAAAGATATTTACCAAAAAAGTCGCTAGATTAAAAATTAGACCAAAAATACTGTTCATGGGACCGGACCCGTTCTTTTGCAATATTTCGAAAACCAGCTTTTTCCTCGCTCTGAAACTTTGCAGATGTATTCCTCTCATTATTACGCTTCCAATGAGTGCTCTCATGCAAAAATCGGTGACAAAAAAATTTTAACGAAAATTCCGAAAAAACATGGGCTACAGCCTATAGATTTTTTCCATGCAAAATATGAAATGTCTCTGATGTTGACTAGGGATGGCTCATTCGACGAGGAATAAGAAGAGGAAAAGAGAACGAAAAGATTTTTACCAAAAAAGTCGCTAGATTAAAAATTAGACCAAAAATACTGTTCATGGGACCGGACCCGTTCTTTTGCAATATTTCGAAAACCAGCTTTTTCCTCGCTCTGAAACTTTGCAGATGTATTCCTCTCATTATTACGCTTCCAATGAGTGCTCTCATGCAAAAATCGGTGACAAAAAAATTTTAACGAAAAATTCGAAAAAACATGGGCTATAGCCTATAGATTTTTTTCATGCAAAATGTGAAATGTCTCTGATGTTGACTAGGGATGGCTCATTCGACGAGGAATAAGAAAAGGAAAAGAGAACAAAAAGATATTTACCAAAAAAGTCGCTAGATTAAAAATTAGACCAAAATACTGTTCATGGGACCGGACCCGTTCTTTTGCAATATTTCGAAAACCAACTTTTTCCTCGCTCTGAAACTTTGCAGATGTATTCCTCTCATTATTACGCTGCCAATGAGTGCTCTCATGCAAAAATCGGTGACAAAAAAATTTTAACGAAAATTTCGAAAAAACATGGGCTACAGCCTATAGATTTTTTCCATGCAAAATATGAAATGTCTCTAATGTTGACTAGGGATGGCTCATTCGACGAGGAATAAGAAGAGGAAAAGAGAACGAAAAGATTTTTACCAAAAAAGTCGCTAGATTAAAAATTAGACCAAAAATACTGTTCATGGGACCGGACCCGTTCTTTTGCAATATTTCGAAAACCAGCTTTTTCCTCGCTCTGAAACTTTGCAGATGTATTCCTCTCATTATTACGCTTCCAATGAGTGCTCTCATGCAAAAATCGGTGACAAAAAAATTTTAACGAAAAATTCGAAAAAACATGGGCTATAGCCTATAGATTTTTTCCATGCAAAATGTGAAATGTCTCTGATGTTGACTAGGGATGGCTCATTCGACGAGGAATAAGAAAAGGAAAAGAGAACAAAAAGATTTTTACCAAAAAAGTCGCTAGATTAAAAATTAGACCAAAAATACTGTTCATGGGACCGGACCCGTTCTTTTGCAATATTTCGAAAACCAGCTTTTTCCTCGCTCTGAAACTTTGCAGATGTATTCCTCTCATTATTACGCTTCCAATGAGTGCTCTCATGCAAAAATCGGTGACAAAAAAATTTTAACGAAAATTTCGAAAAAACATGGGCTACAGCCTATAGATTTTTTCCATGCAAAATATGAAATGTCTCTGATGTTGACTAGGGATGGCTCATTCGACGAGGAATAAGAAAAGGAAAAGAGAACAAAAAGATTTTTACCAAAAAAGTCGCTAGATTAAAAATTAGACCAAAAATACTGCTCATGGGACCGGACCCGTTCTTTTGCAATATTTCGAAAACCAGCTTTTTCCTCGCTCTGAAACTTTGCAGATGTATTCCTCTCATTATTACGCTGCCAATGAGTGCTCTCATGCCAAAATCGGTGACAAAAAAATTTTAACGAAAATTTCGAAAAAACATGGGCTACAGCCTATAGATTTTTTCCATGCAAAATATGAAATGTCTCTGATGTTGACTAGGGATGGCTCATTCGACGAGGAATAAGAAAAGGAAAAGAGAACAAAAAGATATTTACCAAAAAAGTCGCTAGATTAAAAATTCGACCAAAAATACTGTTCATGGGACCGGACCCGTTCTTTTGCAATATTTCGAAAGCCAGCTTTTTCCTCGCTCTGAAACTTTGCAGATGTATTCCTCTCATTATTACGCTTCCAATGAGTGCTCTCATGCAAAAATCGGTGACAAAAAAATTTTAACGAAAAATTCGAAAAGACATTGGCTATAGCCTATAGATTTTTTCCATGCAAAATATGAAATGTCTCTGATGTTGACTAGGGATGGCTCATTCGACGAGGAATAAGAAAAGGAAAAGAGAACAAAAAGATTTTTACCAAAAATGTCGGTAGATTAAAAATTAGACCAAAGATACTGTTCAAGGGTCCGGACCCGTTCTTTTGCAATATTTCGAAAACCAGCTTTTTCCTCGCTCTGAAACTTTGCAGATGTATTCCTCTCATTATTACGCTTCCAATGAGTGCTCTCATGCAAAAATCGGTGAGAAAAAAATTTTAACGAAAATTTCGAAAAAACATGGGCTACAGCCTATAGATTTTTTCCATGCAAAATATGAAATGTCTCTGATGTTGACTAGGGATGGCTCATTCGACGAGGAATAAGAAAAGGAAAAGAGAACAAAAAGATATTTACCAAAAAAGTCGCTAGATTAAAAATTAGACCAAAGATACTGTTCATGGGACCGGACCCGTTCTTTTGCAATATTTCGAAAACCAGCTTTTTCCTCGCTCTGAAACTTTGCAGATGTATTCCTCTCATTATTACGCTGCCAATGAGTGCTCTCATGCCAAAATCGGTGACAAAAAAATTTTAACGAAAATTTCGAAAAAACATGGGCTACAGCCTATAGATTTTTTCCATGCAAAATATGAAATGTCTCTGATGTTGACTAGGGATGGCTCATTCGACGAGGAATAAGAAGAGGAAAAGAGAACGAAAAGATTTTTACCAAAAAAGTCGCTAGATTAAAAATTAGACCAAAAATACTGTTCATGGGACCAGACCCGTTCTTTTGCAATATTTCGAAAACCAGCTTTTTCCTCGCTCTGAAACTTTGCAGATGTATTCCTCTCATTATTACGCTTCCAATGAGTGCTCTCATGCAAAAATCGGTGAGAAAAAAATTTTAACGAAAATTTCGAAAAAACATGGGCTACAGCCTATAGATTTTTTCCATGCAAAATATGAAATGTCTCTGATGTTGACTAGGGATGGCTCATTCGACGAGGAATAAGAAAAGGAAAAGAGAACAAAAAGATATTTACCAAAAAAGTCGCTAGATTAAAAATTAGACCAAAGATACTGTTCATGGGACCGGACCCGTTCTTTTGCAATATTTCGAAAACCAGCTTTTTCCTCGCTCTGAAACTTTGCAGATGTATTCCTCTCATTATTACGCTGCCAATGAGTGCTCTCATGCCAAAATCGGTGACAAAAAAATTTTAACGAAAATTTCGAAAAAACATGGGCTACAGCCTATAGATTTTTTCCATGCAAAATATGAAATGTCTCTGATATTGACTAGGGATGGCTCATTCGACGAGGAATAAGAAAAGGAAAAGAGAACAAAAAGATATTTACCAAAAAAGTCGCTAGATTAAAAATTAGACCAAAAATACTGTTCATGGGACCGGACCCGTTCTTTTGCAATATTTCGAAAACCAGCTTTTTCCTCGCTCTGAAACTTTGCAGATGTATTCCTCTCATTATTACGCTTCCAATGAGTGCTCTCATGCAAAAATCGGTGACAAAAAAATTTTAACGAAAAATTCGAAAAAACATGGGCTATAGCCTATAGATTTTTTCCATGCAAAATGTGAAATGTCTCTGATGTTGACTAGGGATGGCTCATTCGACGAGGAATAAGAAAAGGAAAAGAGAACAAAAAGATATTTACCAAAAAAGTCGCTAGATTAAAAATTAGACCAAAAATACTGTTCATGGGACCGGACCCGTTCTTTTGCAATATTTCGAAAACCAGCTTTTTCCTCGCTCTGAAACTTTGCAGATGTATTCCTCTCATTATTACGCTTCCAATGAGTGCTCTCATGCAAAAATCGGTGACAAAAAAATTTTAACGAAAATTTCGAAAAAACATGGGCTACAGCCTATAGATTTTTTCCATGCAAAATATGAAATGTCTCTGATGTTGACTAGGGATGGCTCATTCGACGAGGAATAAGAAGAGGAAAAGAGAACGAAAAGATTTTTACCAAAAAAGTCGCTAGATTAAAAATTAGACCAAAAATACTGTTCATGGGACCGGACCCGTTCTTTTGCAATATTTCGAAAACCAGCTTTTTCCTCGCTCTGAAACTTTGCAGATGTATTCCTCTCATTATTACGCTTCCAATGAGTGCTCTCATGCAAAAATCGGTGACAAAAAAATTTTAACGAAAAATTCGAAAAAACATGGGCTATAGCCTATAGATTTTTTCCATGCAAAATGTGAAATGTCTCTGATGTTGACTAGGGATGGCTCATTCGACGAGGAATAAGAAAAGGAAAAGAGAACAAAAAGATTTTTACCAAAAAAGTCGCTAGATTAAAAATTAGACCAAAAATACTGTTCATGGGACCGGACCCGTTCTTTTGCAATATTTCGAAAACCAGCTTTTTCCTCGCTCTGAAACTTTGCAGATGTATTCCTCTCATTATTACGCTTCCAATGAGTGCTCTCATGCAAAAATCGGTGACAAAAAAATTTTAACGAAAAATTCGAAAAAACATGGGCTATAGCCTATAGATTTTTTCCATGCAAAATGTGAAATGTCTCTGATGTTGACTAGGGATGGCTCATTCGACGAGGAATAAGAAAAGGAAAAGAGAACAAAAAGATATTTACCAAAAAAGTCGCTAGATTAAAAATTAGACCAAAAATACTGTTCATGGGACCGGACCCGTTCTTTTGCAATATTTCGAAAACCAGCTTTTTCCTCGCTCTGAAACTTTGCAGATGTATTCCTCTCATTATTACGCTTCCAATGAGTGCTCTCATGCAAAAATCGGTGACAAAAAAATTTTAACGAAAAATTCGAAAAAACATGGGCTATAGCCTATAGATTTTTTCCATGCAAAATGTGAAATGTCTCTGATGTTGACTAGGGATGGCTCATTCGACTAGGAATAAGAAGAGGAAAAGAGAACGAAAAGATTTTTACCAAAAAAGTCGCTAGATTAAAAATTAGACCAAAAATACTGTTCATGGGACCGGACCCGTTCTTTTGCAATATTTCGAAAACCAGCTTTTTCCTCGCTCTGAAACTTTGCAGATGTATTCCTCTCATTATTACGCTTCCAATGAGTGCTCTCATGCAAAAATCGGTGACAAAAAAATTTTAACGAAAAATTCGAAAAAACATTTGCTACAGCCTATAGATTTTTTCCATGCAAAATATGAAATGTCTCTGATGTTGACTAGGGATGGCTCATTCGACGAGGAATAAGAAGAGGAAAAGAGTACGAAAAGATTTTTACCAAAAAAGTCGCTAGATTAAAAATTAGACCAAAAATACTGTTCATGGGACCGGACCCGTTCTTTTGCAATATTTCGAAAACCAGCTTTTTCCTCGCTCTGAAACTTTGCAGATGTATTCCTCTCATTATTACGCTTCCAATGAGTGTTCTCATGCAAAAATCGGTGACAAAAAAATTTTAACGAAAAATTCGAAAAAACATGGGCTACAGCCTATAGATTTTTTCCATGCAAAATATGAAATGTCTCTGATGTTGACTAGGGATGGCTCATTCGACGAGGAATAAGAAGAGGAAAAGAGAACGAAAAGATTTTTACCAAAAAAAGTCGCTAGATTAAAAATTAGACCAAAAATACTGTTCATGGGACCGGACCCGTTCTTTTGCAATATTTCGAAAACCAGCTTTTTCCTCGCTCTGAAACTTTGCAGATGTATTCCTCTCATTATTACGCTGCCAATGAGTGCTCTCATGCCAAAATCGGTGACAAAAAAATTTTAACGAAAATTTCGAAAAAACATGGGCTACAGCCTATAGATTTTTTCCATGCAAAATATGAAATGTCTCTGATGTTGACTAGGGATGGCTCATTCGACGAGGAATAAGAAAAGGAAAAGAGAACAAAAAGATATTTACCAAAAAAAGTCGCTAGATTAAAAATTCGACCAAAAATACTGTTCATGGGACCGGACCCGTTCTTTTGCAATATTTCGAAAGCCAGCTTTTTCCTCGCTCTGAAACTTTGCAGATGTATTCCTCTCATTATTACGCTTCCAATGAGTGCTCTCATGCAAAAATCGGTGACAAAAAAATTTTAAAGAAAATTTCGAAAAAACATGGGCTACAGTCTATAGATTTTTTCCATGCAAAATATGAAATGTCTCTGATGTTGACTAGGGATGGCTCATTCGACGAGGAATAAGAAAAGGAAAAGAGAACAAAAAGATATTTACCAAAAAAGTCGCTAGATTAAAAATTCGACCAAAAATACTGTTCATGGGACCGGACCCGTTCTTTTGCAATATTTCGAAAACCAGCTTTTTCCTCGCTCTGAAACTTTGCAGATGTATTCCTCTCATTATTACGCTGCCAATGAGTGCTCTCATGCAAAAATCGGTGACAAAAAAATTTTAACGAAAATTTCGAAAAAACATGGGCTACAGCCTATAGATTTTTTCCATGCAAAATATGAAATGTCTCTGATGTTGACTAGGGATGGCTCATTCGACGAGGAATAAGAAAAGGAAAAGAGAACAAAAAGATTTTTACCAAAAAAGTAGCTAGATTAAAAATTAGACCAAAAATACTGTTCATGGGACCGGACCCGTTCTTTTGCAATATTTCGAAAACCAGCTTTTTCCTCGCTCTGAAACTTTGCAGATGTATTCCTCTCATTATTACGCTTCCAATGAGTGCTCTCATGCAAAAATCGGTGACAAAAAAATTTTAACGAAAATTTCGAAAAAACATGGGCTACAGCCTATAGATTTTTTCCATGCAAAATATGAAATGTCTCTGATGTTGACTAGGGATGGCTCATTCGACGAGGAATAAGAAAAGGAAAAGAGAACAAAAAGATATTTACCAAAAAAGTCGCTAGATTAAAAATTAGACCAAAAATACTGTTCATGGGACCGGACCCGTTCTTTTGCAATATTTCGAAAACCAGCTTTTTCCTCGCTCTGAAACTTTGCAGATGTATTCCTCTCATTATTACGCTTCCAATGAGTGCTCTCATGCAAAAATCGGTGACAAAAAAATTTTAACGAAAAATTCGAAAAAACATGGGCTATACTATAGATTTTTTCCATGCAAAATGTGAAATGTCTCTGATGTTGACTAGGGATGGCTCATTCGACGAGGAATAAGAAAAGGAAAAGAGAACAAAAAGATATTTACCAAAAAAGTCGCTAGATTAAAAATTAGACCAAAAATACTGTTCATGGGACCGGACCCGTTCTTTTGCAATATTTCGAAAACCAGCTTTTTCCTCGCTCTGAAACTTTGCAGATGTATTCCTCTCATTATTACGCTTCCAATGAGTGCTCTCATGCAAAAATCGGTGACAAAAAAATGTTAAAGAAAATTTCGAAAAAACATGGGCTACAGTCTATAGATTTTTTCCATGCAAAATATGAAATGTCTCTGATGTTGACTAGGGATGGCTCATTCGACGAGGAATAAGAAAAGGAAAAGAGAACAAAAAGATATTTACCAAAAAAGTCGCTAGATTAAAAATTCGACCAAAAATACTGTTCATGGGACCGGACCCGTTCTTTTGCAATATTTCGAAAACCAGCTTTTTCCTCGCTCTGAAACTTTGCAGATGTATTCCTCTCATTATTGCGCTGCCAATGAGTGCTCTCATGCCAAAATCGGTGACAAAAAAATTTTAACGAAAATTTCGAAAAAACATGGGCTATAGCCTATAGATTTTTTCCATGCAAAATATGAAATGTCTCTGATGTTGACTAGGGATGGCTCATTCGACGAGGAATAAGAAGAGGAAAAGAGAACGAAAAGATTTTTACCAAAAAAGTCGCTAGATTAAAAATTAGACCAAAAATACTGTTCATGGGACCGGACCCGTTCTTTTGCAATATTTCGAAAACCAGCTTTTTCCTCGCTCTGAAACTTTGCAGATGTATTCCTCTCATTATTACGCTGCCAATGAGTGCTCTCATGCCAAAATCGGTGACAAAAAAATTTTAACGAAAATTTCGAAAAAACATGGGCTACAGCCTATAGATTTTTTCCATGCAAAATGTGAAATGTCTCTGATGTTGACTAGGGATGGCTCATTCGACGAGGAATAAGAAAAGGAAAAGAGAACAAAAAGATTTTTACCAAAAAAGTCGCTAGATTAAAAATTAGACCAAAAATACTGTTCATGGGACCGGACCCGTTCTTTTGCAATATTTCGAAAATCAGCTTTTTCCTCGCTCTGAAACTTTGCAGATGTATTCCTCTCATTATTACGCTTCCAATGAGTGCTCTCATGCAAAAATCGGTGACAAAAAAATTTTAACGAAAAATTCGAAAAAACATGGGCTACAGTCTATAGATTTTTTCCATGCAAAATATGAAATGTCTCTGATGTTGACTAGGGATGGCTCATTCGACGAGGAATAAGAAAAGGAAAAGAAAACAAAAAGATATTTACCAAAAAAGTCGCTAGATTAAAAATTCGACCAAAAATACTGTTCATGGGACCGGACCCGTTCTTTTGCAATATTTCGAAAACCAGCTTTTTCCTCGCTCTGAAACTTTGCAGATGTATTCCTCTCATTATTACGCTGCCAATGAGTGCTCTCATGCCAAAATCGGTGACAAAAAAATTTTAACGAAAATTTCGAAAAAACATGGGCTACAGCCTATAGATTTTTTCCATGCAAAATATGAAATGTCTCTGATGTTGACTAGGGATGGCTCATTCGACGAGGAATAAGAAGAGGAAAAGAGAACGAAAAGATTTTTACCAAAAAAGTCGCTAGATTAAAAATTAGACCAAAAATACTGTTCATGGGACCGGACCCGTTCTTTTGCAATATTTCGAAAGCCAGCTTTTTCCTCGCTCTGAAACTTTGCAGATGTATTCCTCTCATTATTACGCTTCCAATGAGTGCTCTCATGCAAAAATCGGTGACAAAAAAATTTTAAAGAAAATTTCGAAAAAACATGGGCTACAGTCTATAGATTTTTTCCATGCAAAATATGAAATGTCTCTGATGTTGACTAGGGATGGCTCATTCGACGAGGAATAAGAAAAGGAAAAGAAAACAAAAAGATATTTACCAAAAAAGTCGCTAGATTAAAAATTCGACCAAAAATACTGTTCATGGGACCGGACCCGTTCTTTTGCAATATTTCGAAAACCAGCTTTTTCCTCGCTCTGAAACTTTGCAGATGTATTCCTCTGATTATTACGCTGCCAATGAGTGCTCTCATGCAAAAATCGGTGACAAAAAAATTTTAACGAAAATTTCGAAAAAACATGGGCTACAGCCTATAGATTTTTTCCATGCAAAATATGAAATGTCTCTGATGTTGACTAGGGATGGCTCATTCGACGAGGAATAAGAAAAGGAAAAGAGAACAAAAAGATTTTTACCAAAAAAGTAGCTAGATTAAAAATTAGACCAAAAATACTGTTCATGGGACCGGACCCGTTCTTTTGCAATATTTCGAAAGCCAGCTTTTTCCTCGCTCTGAAACTTTGCAGATGTATTCCTCTCATTATTACGCTTCCAATGAGTGCTCTCATGCAAAAATCGGTGACAAAAAAATTTTAAAGAAAATTTCGAAAAAACATGGGCTACAGTCTATAGATTTTTTCCATGCAAAATATGAAATGTCTCTGATGTTGACTAGGGATGGCTCATTCGACGAGGAATAAGAAAAGGAAAAGAAAACAAAAAGATATTTACCAAAAAAGTCGCTAGATTAAAAACTCGACCAAAAATACTGTTCATGGGACCGGACCCGTTCTTTTGCAATATTTCGAAAACCAGCTTTTTCCTCGCTCTGAAACTTTGCAGATGTATTCCTCTCATTATTACGCTGCCAATGAGTGCTCTCATGCCAAAATCGGTGACAAAAAAATTTTAACGAAAATTTCGAAAAAACATGGGCTACAGCCTATAGATTTTTTCCATGCAAAATATGAAATGTCTCTGATGTTGACTAGGGATGGCTCATTCGACGAGGAATAAGAAGAGGAAAAGAGAACGAAAAGATTTTTACCAAAAAAGTCGCTAGATTAAAAATTAGACCAAAAATACTGTTCATGGGACCGGACCCGTTCTTTTGCAATATTTCGAAAACCAGCTTTTTCCTCGCTCTGAAACTTTGCAGATGTATTCCTCTCATTATTACGCTTCCAATGAGTGCTCTCATGCAAAAATCGGTGACAAAAAAATTTTAACGAAAAATTCGAAAAAACATGGGCTATAGCCTATAGATTTTTTCCATGCAAAATGTGAAATGTCTCTGATGTTGACTAGGGATGGCTCATTCGACGAGGAATAAGAAAAGGAAAAGAGAACAAAAAGAAATTTACCAAAAAAGTCGCTAGATTAAAAATTAGACCAAAAATACTGTTCATGGGACCGGACCCGTTCTTTTGCAATATTTCGAAAACCAGCTTTTTCCTCGCTCTGAAACTTTGCAGATGTATTCCTCTCATTATTACGCTGCCAATGAGTGCTCTCATGCAAAAATCGGTGACAAAAAAATTTTAACGAAAATTTCGAAAAAACATGGGCTACAGCCTATAGATTTTTTCCATGCAAAATATGAAATGTCTCTGATGTTGACTAGGGATGGCTCATTCGACGAGGAATAAGAAAAGGAAAAGAGAACAAAAAGATTTTTACCAAAAAAGTAGCTAGATTAAAAATTAGACCAAAAATACTGTTAATGGGACCGGACCCGTTCTTTTGCAATATTTCGAAAACCAGCTTTTTCCTCGCTCTGAAACTTTGCAGATGTATTCCTCTCATTATTACGCTTCCAATGAGTGCTCTCATGCAAAAATCGGTGACAAAAAAATTTTAACGAAAATTTCGAAAAAACATGGGCTACAGCCTATAGATTTTTTCCATGCAAAATATGAAATGTCTCTGATGTTGACTAGGGATGGCTCATTCGAAGAGGAATAAGAAAAGGAAAAGAGAACAAAAAGATATTTACCAAAAAAGTCGCTAGATTAAAAATTAGACCAAAAATACTGTTCATGGGACCGGACCCGTTCTTTTGCAATATTTCGAAAACCAGCTTTTTCCTCGCTCTGAAACTTTGCAGATGTATTCCTCTCATTATTACGCTTCCAATGAGTGCTCTCATGCAAAAATCGGTGACAAAAAAATGTTAAAGAAAATTTCGAAAAAACATGGGCTACAGTCTATAGATTTTTTCCATGCAAAATATGAAATGTCTCTGATGTTGACTAGGGATGGCTCATTCGACGAGGAATAAGAAAAGGAAAAGAGAACAAAAAGACATTTACCAAAAAAGTCGCTAGATTAAAAATTCGACCAAAAATACTGTTCATGGGACCGGACCCGTTCTTTTGCAATATTTCGAAAACCAGCTTTTTCCTCGCTCTGAAACTTTGCAGATGTATTCCTCTCATTATTACGCTGCCAATGAGTGCTCTCATGCCAAAATCGGTGACAAAAAAATTTTAACGAAAATTTCGAAAAAACATGGGCTACAGCCTATAGATTTTTTCCATGCAAAATATGAAATGTCTCTGATGTTGACTAGGGATGGCTCATTCGACGAGGAATAAGAAGAGCAAAAAAAGAACACAAAGTTTTTTACCAAAAAAGTCGCTAGATTAAAAATTAGACCAAAAATACTGTTCATGGGACCGGACCCGTTCTTTTGCAATATTTCGAAAACCAGCTTTTTCCTCGCTCTGAAACTTTGCAGATGTATTCCTCTCATTATTACGCTTCCAATGAGTGCTCTCATGCAAAAATCGGTGACAAAAAAATTTTAACGAAAAATTCGAAAAAACATGGGCTATACTATAGATTTTTTCCATGCAAAATGTGAAATGTCTCTGATGTTGACTAGGGATGGCTCATTCGACGAGGAATAAGAAAAGGAAAAGAGAACAAAAAGATATTTACCAAAAAAGTCGCTAGATTAAAAATTAGACCAAAAATACTGTTCATGGGACCGGACCCGTTCTTTTGCAATATTTCGAAAACCAGCTTTTTCCTCGCTCTGAAACTTTGCAGATGTATTCCTCTCATTATTACGTTTCCAATGAGTGCTCTCATGCAAAAATCGGTGACAAAAAAATTTTAACGAAAATTTCGAAAAAACATGGGCTACAGCCTATAGATTTTTTCCATGCAAAATATGAAATGTCTCTGATATTGACTAGGGATGGCTCATTCGACGAGGAATAAGAAAAGGAAAAGAGAACAAAAAGATTTTTACCAAAAAAGTCGCTAGATTAAAAATTAGACCAAAAATGCTGTTCATGGGATCGGACCCGTTCTTTTGCAATATTTCGAAAACCAGCTTTTTCCTCGCTCTGAAACTTTGCAGATGTATTCCTCTCATTATTACGCTGCCAATGAGTGCTCTCATGCCAAAATCGGTGACAAAAAAATTTTAACGAAAATTTCGAAAAAACATGGGCTACAGCCTATAGATTTTTTCCATGCAAAATATGAAATGTCTCTGATATTGACTAGGGATGGCTCATTCGACGAGGAATAAGAAAAGGAAAAGAGAACAAAAAGATTTTTACCAAAAAAGTCGCTAGATTAAAAATTAGACCAAAAATACTGTTCATGGGACCGGACCCGTTCTTTGGCAATATTTCGAAAACCAGCTTTTTCCTCGCTCTGAAACTTTGCAGATGTATTCCTCTCATTATTACGCTTCCAATGAGTGCTCTCATGCAAAAATCGGTGACAAAAAAATTTTAACGAAAATTTCGAAAAAACATGGGCTACAGCCTATAGATTTTTTCCATGCAAAATATGAAATGTCTCTGATATTGACTAGGGATGGCTCATTCGACGAGGAATAAGAAAAGGAAAAGAGAACAAAAAGATTTTTACCAAAAAAGTCGCTAGATTAAAAATTAGACCAAAAATACTGTTCATGGGACCGGACCCGTTCTTTTGCAATATTTCGAAAACCAGCTTTTTCCTCGCTCTGAAACTTTGCAGATGTATTCCTCTCATTATTACGCTTCCAATGAGTGCTCTCATGCAAAAATCGGTGACAAAAAAATTTTAACGAAAATTTCGAAAAAACATGGGCTACAGCCTATAGATTTTTTCCATGCAAAATGTGAAATGTCTCTGATGTTGACTAGGGATGGCTCATTCGACGAGGAATAAGAAAAGGAAAAGAGAACAAAAAGATATTTACCAAAAAAGTCGCTAGATTAAAAATTAGACCAAAGATACTGTTCATGGGACCGGACCCGTTCTTTTGCAATATTTCGAAAACCAGCTTTTTCCTCGCTCTGAAACTTTGCAGATGTATTCCTCTCATTATTACGCTGCCAATGAGTGCTCTCATGCCAAAATCGGTGACAAAAAATTTTTAACGAAAATTTCGAAAAAACATGGGCTATAGCCTATAGATTTTTTCCATGCAAAATATGAAATGTCTCTGATGTTGACTAGGGATGGCTCATTCGACGAGGAATAAGAAGAGGAAAAGAGAACGAAAAGATTTTTACCAAAAAAGTCGCTAGATTAAAAATTAGACCAAAAATACTGTTCATGGGACCGGACCCGTTCTTTTGCAATATTTCGAAAACCAGCTTTTTCCTCGCTCTGAAACTTTGCAGATGTATTCCTCAAATTATTACGCTTCCAATGAGTGCTCTCATGCAAAAATCGGTGACAAAAAAATTTTAACGAAAATTTCGAAAAAACATGGGCTACAGCCTATAGATTTTTTCCATGCAAAATATGAAATGTCTCTGATGTTGACTAGGGATGGCTCATTCGACGAGGAATAAGAAGAGGAAAAGAGAACGAAAAGATTTTTACCAAAAAAGTCGCTAGATTAAAAATTAGACCAAAAATACTGTTCATGGGACCGGACCCGTTCTTTTGCAATATTTCGAAAACCAGCTTTTTCCTCGCTCTGAAACTTTGCAGATGTATTCCTCTCATTATTACGCTGCCAATGAGTGCTCTCATGCCAAAATCGGTGACAAAAAATTTTTAACGAAAATTTCGAAAAAACATGGGCTATAGCCTATAGATTTTTTCCATGCAAAATATGAAATGTCTCTGATGTTGACTAGGGATGGCTCATTCGACGAGGAATAAGAAGAGGAAAAGAGAACGAAAAGACTTTTACCAAAAAAGTCGCTAGATTAAAAATTAGACCAAAAATACTGTTCATGGGACCGGACCCGTTCTTTTGCAATATTTCGAAAACCAGCTTTTTCCTCGCTCTGAAACTTTGCAGATGTATTCCTCTCATTATTACGCTGCCAATGAGTGCTCTCATGCCAAAATCGGTGACAAAAAAATTTTAACGAAAATTTCGAAAAAACATGGGCTACAGCCTATAGATTTTTTCCATGCAAAATGTGAAATGTCTCTGATGTTGACTAGGGATGGCTCATTCGACGAGGAATAAGAAAAGGAAAAGAGAACAAAAAGATATTTACCAAAAAAGTCGCTAGATTAAAAATTAGACCAAAGATACTGTTCATGGGACCGGACCCGTTCTTTTGCAATATTTCGAAAACCAGCTTTTTCCTCGCTCTGAAACTTTGCAGATGTATTCCTCTCATTATTACGCTGCCAATGAGTGCTCTCATGCCAAAATCGGTGACAAAAAATTTTTAACGAAAATTTCGAAAAAACATGGGCTATAGCCTATAGATTTTTTCCATGCAAAATATGAAATGTCTCTGATGTTGACTAGGGATGGCTCATTCGACGAGGAATAAGAAGAGGAAAAGAGAACGAAAAGATTTTTACCAAAAAAGTCGCTAGATTAAAAATTAGACCAAAAATACTGTTCATGGGACCGGACCCGTTCTTTTGCAATATTTCGAAAACCAGCTTTTTCCTCGCTCTGAAACTTTGCAGATGTATTCCTCTCATTATTACGCTGCCAATGAGTGCTCTCATGCCAAAATCGGTGACAAAAAAATTTTAACGAAAATTTCGAAAAAACATGGGCTACAGCCTATAGATTTTTTCCATGCAAAATGTGAAATGTCTCTGATGTTGACTAGGGATGGCTCATTCGACGAGGAATAAGAAAAGGGAAAGAGAACAAAAAGATATTTACCAAAAAAGTCGCTAGATTAAAAATTAGACCAAAGATACTGTTCATGGGACCGGACCCGTTCTTTTGCAATATTTCGAAAACCAGCTTTTTCCTCGCTCTGAAACTTTGCAGATGTATTCCTCTCATTATTACGCTGCCAATGAGTGCTCTCATGCCAAAATCGGTGACAAAAAATTTTTAACGAAAATTTCGAAAAAACATGGGCTATAGCCTATAGATTTTTTCCATGCAAAATATGAAATGTCTCTGATGTTGACTAGGGATGGCTCATTCGACGAGGAATAAGAAGAGGAAAAGAGAACGAAAAGATTTTTACCAAAAAAGTCGCTAGATTAAAAATTAGACCAAAAATACTGTTCATGGGACCGGACCCGTTCTTTTGCAATATTTCGAAAACCAGCTTTTTCCTCGCTCTGAAACTTTGCAGATGTATTCCTCAAATTATTACGCTTCCAATGAGTGCTCTCATGCAAAAATCGGTGACAAAAAAATTTTAACGAAAATTTCGAAAAAACATGGGCTACAGCCTATAGATTTTTTCCATGCAAAATGTGAAATGTCTCTGATGTTGACTAGGGATGGCTCATTCGACGAGGAATAAGAAAAGGAAAAGAGAACAAAAAGATTTTTACCAAAAAAGTCGCTAGATTAAAAATTAGACCAAAAATACTGTTCATGGGACCGGACCCGTTCTTTTGCAATATTTCGAAAACCAGCTTTTTCCTCGCTCTGAAACTTTGCAGATGTATTCCTCTCATTTTTACGCTTCCAATGAGTGCTCTCATGCAAAAATCGGTGACAAAAAAATTTTAACGAAAATTTCGAAAAAACATGGGCTACAGCCTATAGATTTTTTCCATGCAAAATATGAAATGTCTCTGATGTTGACTAGGGATGGCTCATTCGACGAGGAATAAGAAAAGGAAAAGAGAACAAAAAGATTTTTACCAAAAAAGTCGCTAGATTAAAAATTAGACCAAAAATACTGTTCATGGGACCGGACCCGTTCTTTTGAAATACTTCGAAAACCAGCTTTTTCATCGCTCTGAAACTTTGCAGATGTATTCCGCTTTCTCGTCGTTCTGAAACTTTGCAAATGTATTCCTCGCAATATTACGCTTCCAACGAGTGCTCTCATGCCAAAATCGGTGACAAAAATATTTTAACAAAAATTTCGCAAAAAACATTGGCTATAGCCTATAGATTTTTCCCTTGAAGATTATGAAATGTCATTGATCTTGACTAGGGGTTGCTCATTGGACAATAAATAAAATAAAAATACACAAAAAAATATTGTACTTGCCTGTATCTGGACAGTTTTTTACTTTTTTCTCGGTAGTCGGTAGGTCTTTTAAGACAAATCTCTTTAATTTATGATTCTTACATTCTTCTTCCGCATCCAAGTCCGTTACATTCAAAAAGTTCTTGGTCTAGGTTCACTGTAATCGTCACAATTTCGGATACCTGCAATATTATACATATTTGTATATTTAACAAACGCAGACATTGTGGAGCTATTCGAAGGATTTCGTGATAGTCATTGCAGTTGGTCTTCCTTTGCCTAGATGTAAAAAATCGTTTCGAAATAAATGCAGTGCCTTGTTTAGCAATGACCATTTTTAGTGGATGTCCGCAGCGTGCGTTTTTCACCCCCGAATCGTGCAAGCTAAGGATTTCTTAGAGGAATTAGTTGTTAGAACAAGAAATAAACACAAATTTTCCTTCAATATTTTCGATTTATATTAATAATTTATTACAAAAATTTGGATTAATTGTCATCTGTGGGGAAGTAATATTAAAAATTAAAACATAAAAGAAGTATCTACACAAAATTTAAGCTAGAAAACATAAAATGGCGGCTGTCATCGGGGTACACAATCGGAGTCGGAACAAAATCCACGAGGAAGGAGACAACCTTCCGCGCGCCCCTAGGCGTAGTTAAAATTAAAAATTAAGTGTAGAGGGTTAGTTGCATTGCTTCCATAACTTAAGTTGCATCGCTGCAGTTCCTTGTATTGTTTTTGTTGCATTGCAATTCTTCTGTATAAATATTCGAGAGACAGACAGACAGACATACATATATAGACAGACATTTGGTGCATGTACAGACACATACATAAGTAGCGTTGAGGAAATTTACAAGAATTTCGTTCTACGGTAGCGTTTTAAATTAGCTTTTCTTCTTCTTCTTAATTTTCCTTAAATTATTGTAATTATTTACTTCTGGTAATTTACACTCACTTTATTGTCCTTACAATAAACGGAAAAACAATAAGCAAAATCCTTAGAGATTATACAAAGTAAAAACATAGGAGAAATACTGATCAGTGGACACGATAACTGCGCGTACTATACATACATACACATATAATAAGCCTATGAGCCGACCTGTATCTTTTTGCGCAGGCGTACTAGACTCTTGTCTTTATGGTTAGTTTTCATTTTGCCTAAATTTATTGCTGCTATTTTACTGTCGCCAATAAGCGATGGGTCCTTCGGACTTGAATTCCCAACAACTGTTGATTGCAATGAAGCTGCTATTAAGCCTGGATTGGATTTTCTGTAATACTTTCTCGTGCTGGTTTTGCTATCCAGTGCGACGGCGCCGGTATTGTGAAAACTGCTACTACTTCTAGTATTGGTGTTCGGATCAGCAACACTCCTATCCCAATTACTGCTACTGCTTGAACTACTTACATGACTACTGTTTAGTCGCCTACGGTTAGTGCTGCCATGACTTAAGAATTTTTTATTGTAATTAGGTCTGTGTCTAGTACTACTAACGCTACTGCTATAAAGGTATTCAGTCGAACTATCCAAGTTGTTTGGCAAGTCGGGTAGTATTGCACTTGCATCATCATTCGAGTATTCATCTTGTATGCTGGGGTAAATGTCACCCCCATCCCCACCACTGTCGTACAATTGGGTATGTGTTGATGATGAATTTTGGGGTTCGTGACTATGATGATGCTGTTGTTGTTGCTGGTGCTGCTGATGCTGCTGCTGATGTTCATGTTGCTCATATACCAACCGCCTATGTTCAGGATCTCTAGGATTTAGGTACTGATTATTCCTATTTTGCTGTCCATCATAATGGAAAACAGTTTTCTTCTTCTTCTTCCTTCTTCGTCTGGTGGTGGTGCCAGTAAATTCCGCCGCAGAACCATTACCAGCTGCTGCTGTTGCTGATTGATGTTTTAATCTTGTATCAGTTTCTGTCTGCTCCTGCAAATGATGTTGCCGTTTCGGACCAATTCTTGTGCTATTATGGCGATGCCTTGTTCGGTGTGGATTTACGGTACTTGATTTCTTAACATTATTATTTAAGTTACTATTACTACTACTACTGCTATTAGTTCTAGGGCGACTATTACTGGTACCACTAATACTATTATTATTACTATGGCCATCATTATTGCTGCCTGTTGCTGCTGTTGTTGCTATTGTTGTTGTTGTCGTCGGCGTAATTGTCGTTGTTGTTGTCGTTTGCGTTCGTGTAAATTCTGAAGCTGCAACTTTTGTAAAGCGGTAACAGTCATCATTGACACTCTTTTTAGGTCCGACTGGTTTACCTCGATGCGTAAAACCGACACGTCGAACTAAATTTTGTATCGAATGGAATTCGAAATAACCGCGAACGATTGATTCCTTGAAATAACAGCTGTCTTGTAACTTTTTCTGAAAGTATAAAAAAGATAAAGACAATTTTATTAGTATACTTTTGCTTTGAGATTTTAATTAATTAAAATATTAATGAAAACCTAATTCTATTCTACGGTCCTAAAGCATAAAAATAAGAAGAGCAGATACACGTAAAGCTTGTAAATTATAATTTGAAATTGTACGGGTAATTATCAAATAATTACAGAAAAACAAAAATTACATGTCCTTATTAACTCGGACTCACAACATCTACTAAGATGTCGCAAATACAGATAAGCATTAACCGCATGTATAAAGACATTAGAGAACATTTTAGAAAAAGAAGAGCTTCGGAGAACAGCAAATAGAGGTGAATATGGGAATTTGAGCCTAGAAAAAGTAGAAAAATAATCAATGCCCGCAATAGAATCCTGAGAGAACCCGAAATAGAATCCTGAGAGAATTCGGAATAGAATCCTGAGAGAATTCGGAATAGAATCATGAGAGAACTCGGAATAGAATCTTGAGAGGACCCGGAATAGAATCCTGAGAGAACCCGTAAAAGAATCATGAGAGAACTCGAAATAGAATCCTGAGAGAACCCGGAACAGAATTCTGAGAGCACTCGGAATAGAATCCTCAGAAAACCTAGAATAGAGTCTTGAGAGAAACCGCGGAATACACTGGCGGAAAAACAAATCTTTTCCGAAAATAAACTCCATATTTTAAGGAACGCCAGTGTAATCGCTTGGGAGTATATCAAGGAATTATTCTCAATGAGAATATCACGTTTCTTGAAATTCGAACATCTGGAATTGTAGATTTGAGCTCTTTAAAAATAATTACGCGAATAGTTGATAGAGGTTGTATCAAAATTAAAGAATTGATAGTTTAGGGACCGAATGGCATCAATTTTGCACCTACCTTTCATTACCAAGGAGCAAATAGAGTTCAAAGAAAAGTCCATGATATTGTTATAGGATATGACAATTGCAATTGCATGTGGTCGAGATTGCTGAAACTGTAGACATCTATCTCAATAGAACTGATGTACAAAAAACTTGCACAAGAATTTGGCTCGATGGATGCAACATTTTTGGTCAGTCAATTTAGCGCGCATACGAAATAGCATTTCTTAGCAGTATTTAAAGATACTTAGACGAACTCCACTAGAGTTTTTGCATTTATTCATGCCCAAACAAGGAAATGCACAGACAGACGTAGAATCACCTAAGAAAAATTTAACCCTCACTTTTACAATAGCCAACTATTTTTATCCTTATAAAATATTTAATAAAACATAACAAGCTTTTACTTAGCTGTGAGTAGGTGTTAGTTTTTAGTTAGACAATTCTCCATTTGTTATTTTTTATATTTGTGGTTATAAGCATTTATTTACTCCTTTTAATTATATTTTTTCAATATTTCAATAGAGGAGTAGATCACCAGAATACAATAGAAAAAGTGTTACCCGTTACCACTAAAAAATAATAAATATCTCTATCTCCCAACGCAGTATTAAACGAGAGTTTTCCTCCAAAGATATTTTTTAGATGGGGGTTGTTTTTTTTACTACGCAGATCCTACAAAATTTTTCTCTATGTCTAAAAAATCAACTTCAAATAGTCTCTTCCAAATTAAAGTCTAAAAAGATTAAATCAAATCCAAACTATGTCATTAAAGTAACAAAAATTATTACGCCACAAATATTAATTTCAAATAAAATGCAAAAAGAAAAAAAAGAAAAAATGCGTATGAATCGTGATAAAGACAATTTTCATCATATATATACAGAACAGACACATAATCTCGAAAGTAATCGTCCCCCGGTCTACCTTGGAAATTCCGCAAATACTTTTTCAAAAGATAAAACCAAAAAAATAATTGAAAATATAAAAAAATGTGTGCCTAATTTGCGCAAAAAATACAAAATACAAATATGTGACGCAATTCCTTATAGACAGAATCACGAAATCAGAACTTCGAACTGAATCGAAAGATAAAATGACTCTGAGCCTCAAATCATTCGCATTTCCCTGATGTAAATAAAAACAAAAATTATTGCTCAAAGGAATTTCCATTGATTTTCTATCTCAAAATGTCGAGAGGTAAAAAAAAAAATTCCCTGCGGTACGTGTACGATATCGTTGCGGCCGGCGCACAGATACATATGTAATACACACACCTACCAAAAATAATTGATGAGTTTCATATTATTTTACTATATTCCTTATATGGATGAGACGCATTGGCATTAGCAATCTTATAAGATAATTATCTCAAACATAAAGGTGTCGGCGCATTCATATCAAAATCGGAAAATTATTGAGATTTTCTGTGAATTTTTAGACATGTTTCAGTGTGATAAGATGGAGTTGGAGGGATTTACGATGTCTTTTCTTTCATACACTACTTATCTGGACACATAACGGAAAAATATCTGGGGAATTTACTGATATTATCAGGTGTAAACTAGTTAATAGATTTGAACGCGCTTTAAATTGACACCTTTTTTCCTTATCACGCCGCCGCTGGCTGCAAAAAAAAATGTCTTATTCGGCATGTGGCAAAAAAAAAAAATTTTTTTGAGGACATATCCCACTAGGGACACAAATTTTTATTTTTATATTTTTAGATTGAATTGAAACACAAACAGCTTTGATCTAGAAATTATCATCAAGAAAACTGGGTTGCATATTACGCGAAAACTTGTTCAATTCATTTGCTTGACATTGAAGAAATTCGTAAAAAAAAAAATTAAACATTTTTTCTTCCTTTTAATCATACGCAACTAATTACCCATCTGCGCTTGCTCGCTTCGATAAGACACTCAAGAATCGCTGACAGCCCACTTAAGTATTTCAGGGGGTGTGGAGTGAGTTTCTAAACGAAGTTGTATAAATTAATAAAAGCGTGGTTTGAAAAATTTCAAATTAATATCAAAACACTCGTAGTTGTAAACCAAAAAAAAAAATGCCTCCCCCCCCTCCCCCCTCTCCGGAACCTATTGAATGAAGTCGAAGTAAATAAATTTTTCAAGCGCCCACACTCTCCTGACGTCAATCCTTCATAAATGCAATAATTAAGTCAGTGGATAAAAATTAAATCAGCAACAATAACAACAACAGGTGATGCCGAGGCGACGCCTAAGCCTAATTACGTCCATATCGCATATTTGCACTAATGTTAAAACTCGGTGTTTCGCTTGATTAATTTAATTTTTAATTTCATTGGTTTCTCTGAAAATTGATTAAAATCAATCCAAAGTTGAGTTTCTTCTTATCAGAGCGTGTATGTAACCTTTGTCTATATGGCACGGCACTGCTTTAGAAATATACTTAGCTCAGATTCAGAGAGATTTTTCTGAGGCAGTTTTAAGTGGCGCAAAGTGATTAGACAGAGTGAGTAGTTTTATAAGGAGGATTACTTTTAATTTATCTCTAATTAATTATGAGCGGATGCATTATAAAATGTCCCAGATTGATGTTAAAGTTAGGAAAACCGCACCTGATAATTCAAAACAGCTATAGACCCCTAAATTAGTCTCTTATAAAAACTATTTGAAGAGGAATCCATGCATTTGGATTTTAGGATAAAGCGAGAAAAAAATTATAGATCACCATTACGCATATAAAAATTAGGAAAGGATTCATAATTGGTCTAAGATTACGTTCGCCGATATCCAGGAAGTAAATGTTCATAGAAATCCTTTCTAAAATTTTTACAACATTAGTTCACTTCTAGTATACGTGAAAAATGTCTAAATACAGGGTGTCGCAAAAAAACATGTATACACTCTTTAACAGGTCATAACTTTCCGAGTTTTCAGTGTGTAATTAATTGGAAATAATGAGTGGACTAAGATTAACTTTTGAAAAAAAAAATGTTTTTGTTTATTTTAAATGCTATTGCGAAAGTATGAAAATATATCAGGCAGATCTACTTAGGCGATTCACAATTAATCGGATAAAAGATAAGTTTAACACAAGTAAAAAAACTAGAATTGGTCTAACTATAAGACCAATTCTTATGATACCCTAGATGACTGCACGTATGTAATTTCGTATGGTCACTTATCTGTGTAAGTTTGATTTTTGAAATGGTTTTCGCACATATTTCTAGAACGATTCGTCGGACAGTAAAAATGATTTCATAGGATTTCATATTTTGAAGAACTTTTTAGTAGAATAGAAAAGTCTAGGACTGATCGTATTCACAGTATACGTAAAAATCCCAACTTAAATTTTTATATGACAACACCAAGAAGGGGTTGCCCGATTTAGTCCCTTTTTGAAACTATATTTACTATTTCTATGAAAACGCCGTGTACAAAATTTCAACATTCTATGTCAACGCGTTCTCCGGCAGTGTCCAAATATGTAGTGAAAGACGAAATTGTTGTATGACAACCCCACAAAGAAGTTGCCCAATTTGTCTCATTTTCGTACTTAATTTCTTTTTAAATCCCGTGTGCAAAATTTCAGCTTTCTAAGTGCACGAGCTCTCGAGTTATCGTGCGCACACAGACAGAAGGAGATGCAAAAATCAAAATAACTTTTAATATTATCCTTAAAAATTCAATCCATTTTTCTGTAGCAGCATTATTTCTATGCGTTACAAACGGAATGACAAAATTAGTATACGGAGCTGTTCGGGATGACCGGGTGACCAAGAACAACAACGAGCTTCATAAGCCAAGAAAAACTCCCTACTCGAAAGTTATCGCGAAACATCAAAAAAAATCTGTAGGGCAATCATTAGCATTAGCAAATCAAGTGTCGATCCAATTTTAAGACGTTGTAAATGGAAAAACATGCTATCAATGAAGATGATCTGGACCGAAGAAAACAATCTTGCGATTGGTGGGATACACAGTTTTCGGGGAAGATTGTTTGGAGCGATGAAGCTATGCATTCAAATTAAATGGCACAATTGCTCGATATATAATTGCGCACTTGTTCACTTGTGCACCTTGGGAAGCCACTTTGAGAACTGAAAATAGCGTGCTGAAGTTGACCGCTTTATGGTTAGTACCACTGACTTATAGCAATGGACTGAGCGATTTTCTTTTCATGTGGCACAAATATTAGGTTTGAATGTTTACTTTTGTGTAAAAAAGCTTGAGTAAAAATCAAGTAAAAACTTTCTTTCGGTAGAGGGGATAATACTAGTTAGATAAGAATGAAAAAAGTTAACAGACAACTTACGAGTAAAGCTTGGGTAAATCGACGTAAATTCGTCAGTTTTTTTTTTTATTAAATTATAATTTTTTTAATAATATCGGACTTATTTTATTTTTTAAAAAAACCGCCCTGACAGCTGACAGATTTATTTCAAATGACAAATGAAAGAAAAGAATGAACTTACTCATCCACTTTACCCAGTGTAAAAATGTTAACTTTTGTTCAGGAGGAGAAATGCATCCAACTGTCAACTTTTTCTAGTCCGAAAAGTTAGTATACACACTTTAGGTCTGTTCGCGTACTTTTTCAAGTAAAAACATGAAAAACGTCAAAATGTATGATAAAGAGAGATATCGAGAGTAACACTCACAAAGTACGCGAACGGCTTCGAGTAAAAACTTGTAAAAATTCCAAATATTCCGGATCTGTCATAACGACGTGAAATTTTCCTAGCATATAGTATAATAAACAAATTTAATTTACCACTTTGAATACGTTGAAATGTTCTTGGAGAACATTCTACTTCTACTGGAGGAGGAGTAACAGCCTTTTTCTCTTTTTTTTTAACTAAAAACTTGAAAAATAACTGCAAACTTTAAAAATAACTGAAAACCGGCGACGATCTGTCAAAACTGACACTTTCGAGGTTTTTACTCGACGATTTTTCTCGAGCTAAATCAAGTAATAAATTTCTCGGAGGGGAAAAGTGACGTAAACAATAGGTCTGTCTGTTTACTTTTGAGTAAAAATCTTTGTGTAAAAATCAAGTAAAAACTTTTATGCGGTAGAGGGGATAAATCAAGAAAAGTTACCAGACACTTTTCGAGTAAATTTTGTTTAGCTTGTCATGTGTCAAAAATTTGGATGCTACCTTTCCGTCTAAAACAGAAAACAATTAATTAATTTGAAATACGTTTTAAAAAACCCACCCTCTTTAATATTTTTTTTTTAATTTCGACTCTTTAGATTATCATTTTACATTCTTTCGATAACCCAACAAACGGCATAACCTCAAATTTAATACTTTTGACAGTCAGCTGATTGCATATCAAAGTTACACATCCTCTTGATCATGAGTAAAAATGTGCAACTTTGTGCAAGAGGGGAAACGTATAAATTTACTCGATTTTTACTAGTTAAAAGTAAACAGACGGTTTGTGAGTAAAAATGCGTAAAAGTTTTTACACCGAGTAAAAACTTTCGAGTAAACAGACAGACCTAATATGTTTCTGTATATCAGGGTTTGACCACCTTCCAAAACGTTTACGACATAAAAAAATATATGTACTATAAAACTCAACTCATCAGATGAAACTTAATACCCGAAAATTAAATTAAAAAAATATCTTTCGTCTTTTCAAGTGATATTTTAATCGCTTATAAGAAATTAAACTCATTCCAATTTTAATTTTCAAAAGGTTATTTTTACCTGAATCCTGCGTATTGATGAGAAAGAGAGACGAAGCATGTCTAACACTATCTTTACCTTATTCTTCCTGCAATGATTGCATTTGCAGTCAACATAAAAATATCGAATGATGTTGGTAGCTCCAATTCTGACAAAGCGTGAAAGAGAAACCTATAAAACTTGTGGCATTCTTTCTTTTTGGAAAATGACGGTCCATTGTTATAAACCAGTGGTTGGTACTAATAAGTTGTACAGGCGAGCTATTATTGCAGGATACAAGCTTGTTTTGTAAGAAAAGCTGTTTCTCATATTACCTTAAAATAAAGGATTACCAGAACTGAAAGCATTCGCCATTGACGGAAGATTCTCGCAGATGTTCCGTTTCCGGTTGATGCTCCTATATTTATGCCACTTGCTTAAAATCTTTTCTGTTTCAGTGTTTCAGTGTATAGTTTCCCAGGGTATTCTTGTCAGTAGTACACCTGGGTCTAACGTGGACCTTCTATTGGAGGAAATAAGCTCGTGTACCAAAGCACACCTCTGTCATAGAGACAACATGAAGCTCACTCAACGAGTCCAGGACTCTCATTTCAGATACATTCGATCAAGACTCTGTTCGACGAGACTATGTTCAAGCATGTTACTGCTTTCCTTACGGGAAGACAGCATCTTAGGTGATCAAGACACTGCTCGACATAGATACCGTCAAGCATAATTGACTTGTAACAGCTTTTCTTACAGGGAGACCGACGTTACCTCAGTCAGAGTGGTTTAACACTAATGATGAGGGCACATCCACTGCAACTCAGAAAAGCTAGTAAAAGAATTGGTATATACCCCCCCCCCCCCTAAACACTTACTGGGTAACTGTAAATCAACATGTTACACAATGTAAATTTACCAGAAGTTGTAGTGTTGTGCGGCTTTTGAAGCAAAGGATTAATTGGACCATTGTTTTTGGACAGTACGGTGACGACTGGTGCCAATTACTTGAATTTATTGCGAGAAATATTCCCTACTTTTTGGGAATATTCTCTGCATTTTAAGGAAAAATACCTAAGCTTTGTAGCAACAATTATCCACATTTTTTACAGTGTATGTATGTATATTGCGGAAAAATGCGGCCCTACCAAATTACAGTTTGACCTTTCTACAGACAAAGAATTACCTGCTCCTCAGAATTTATGGCGTGTAAAAATTTCGGAATTTAATCGCAGTCTTTAACACTCTTTTTTTCATATTAGCCGCGTTTTTTTAATTACTGATTTGAACTAGTTCAGTTCAACGTGTGTAAAAAAAGAACGATTCTCTTCACCTGGTTCGATAACTTCGGAAACATCAAAATACACTTGACAACCCGAAATTTAAAGCTGTTTATTCTTATTGCACAATTTATTTTCTATAAAAATAATTTAAAATGTGTCTGCAATTTTTTAAAAAAATTAAAAATTCAAGAGAAAAGTGACATCTATAAGTGAGACATTAAATTAAAAATGTCATTCTCTTCAGCAGGATTTAGATGAGAGTTAGCCTCACGTGTTGTATTTTTTCTTTATATATAAATAGAACTGAAGTAACAATTCTGTAACACTAAATTTTGTTGTCTCTTTTTTTTTTAAATGGTACGACGATGTAACAAAAGGTCTAAATCGCAATTCTACTTAGAGGATGGGCTGGAAGAAAATTAAGCTATAGTATGTAATGGTAGACATTATCATCCTATACCAGCGAACGTTGACAGATTCACTGCTGTCAAAAAGTGATAAAGTGCGCAAAAATTAAATAAGCGATTTCAACATTCTCAGCCCTAAAAGCTTAAGGGGTCCGATGAAAGTTTTTTTTGCGCTCTTAAAAGTGAAAGCAGAAAAGTTGGTCCTAGATTTTTATCGCTTTGGTTTTTTTATATGTAGCGTGAGGGTTGCTTTCATTTTGGATGCTGGTAGGTTATTATGCACGATTAATTATGAAATAAGCACGTGATGGTTGCTTTTTTCGAGCTAAGAAATGATAGATTTTTATGTGAAAGATATGCAAATGATCTGCCTTTGCTTATCACCATGACAAGTGCTTGTACAAAGTAAGGCGCTAAGATTGTTGAGGACTGTTGTGGAATTTTCGTAATTGAATTGTATCTGGTAAATAAAAATTTGACAGTGATAATCATCAAAAGGCAAAAAAAATTATAGGAATCAAAAGTCAATTGTTAAGTACTGTGCAAACTAAGTGGATTGCCCTGATATATGTATATATCTACATACCTCTAACACTAGATTTCAATCGCGGTTTCAACGGAATATTAATTAGTCTAGAGTTCAATTGCGATATTATTGTTGAATTCGAAAGAATTCCGCTAACAACTCATTGTTTTTTTTGCACTATGTAGATTCTACAATTTTTTGGAAATTTGCTAGAATAATCTAACAAGATTTTGGATCCTCTGTTTTGTCTCTACATAAATGACCTAGTGAAATTTCCTAGGTAGTGTTTCCTTAAACTATATGCTAATGATGTCCAGTTGTGCCTATCTACAAGTTTAGTTGATCTGCATCTGAATGTAACCAAAGCTAATATGGACTTGGAACTTATTTCTATCTGGGCGAAATTTAACAATCTAGTGTTATCTTTGAAGATCACATCGATATACGTCTAATCTGCCGTGCATGTACCTCAATGTTGTGCATAATCCATTCGCTAACTCAGTTCGGCATCTCCGGGAGGTGTATTTTGACACAAGGCTCATGACGACATGCATTCTACACTCCTAGGGACACAAAGATTTGTCTTGTGTTACTGTTACTACCAAATATAAATTATGGCTGTGAAGTTCTTGGAATTAGTATATGCGTCGTAATAGAATAATAAATTTTGCTCATGTGCCAGATACATCTATGGGCTTCGTCGATGTCAACATACTTCCGAATACCCCAAAAGTATACGCTTGATAATTGTATTTAGAATTGCCTATATGATGTTTAGGATAGTAAATTTATACTTGACGGCAGCGCAAATTAATGAGCTCTTTTAATGAAAATTAATACATAATAAAAATTATTCAAGTGAAATACACGTTTACAGTGTATCTTCCAATAAAAGTAAAAAATAACGTTTCCCTCTAATCCGTACCTTCATAATCTTTCTACAATCAGTAATTTTAGAGTTATGTGTAGCAAATCGGATGACAGGATAGATTGGTCTGGTCTAAAATCTAAATTTAACCAACCATAGTAGAATAATGAAAATATTTCTCAACACTTACCATTCCTACAAGTCTCCAATGATTGTTGAAACATAAATACATTTGTGTCTCTTTTACGTACAGTGTTACTTTGAAAACGTTCGTCGCTAGAAAATCTGGTGTGCCGGCTATCGTTATATTTTCTGCAAAGATAATAAAAAGAATAACAATGAGAATAAGATTTTAAATTATGGAAGATTATCTCTAGCGGTGTATCTAGGGAAGAGTAGTTAGTTGTGTTTCTATACTCAATAAATCAATCAAATATGTCACATATGTTAGCAACTAACAAGAGCACAATGTTTTCTTTTGAATTATACATGAATCATGGCTACACAATTATCGATCACTATCGATCCTCGAATTGCTTCTACAACATCTATTACGCCTACGCTTTCTGTTATAACTGGTGGTAATAGGTCATAATACCTACATATACAGGCGTGACTGCAAGATCAAAAAAATCAATGGGATTGTGCGATCAAATGGAGAACGAACAATTGAAAATCTTTAGATTCACCGCGCACTCTAGCTACTAGTTGATAACCAACAAACCTTTCCTCTATTTTTTTTTTGTTTGTAGGTTCGTTGAGGATCAGTTAAAATTTTCATCCGTCCATGAGAGTTATTTGGATGGATCTTGGCGACGACTACTGATGTTTATATTTTCCCGCCTAAATATTTATTTTTCATTAAACTTCCACAACAACCACCATGTCTGATATTGTGACGCGGTAATGTTACTGCTATATATACGAGAGTATACCAACTTAGATAGAGCTACCTACTATAACTGGCCTTCTTCGTCCATCCATATACACAGTGCACGATCAAGTGGACCTGGACACCCTCCTGATGTGTACTGTGTGTATATCAATCTTTATTCATAGTCGACTTCTGGTTACTGACTGAGACGCCTTATAGAAGTCATGTGGACAATCACCATATAGGTGCACGACGGCGAAGATGACGACGACGACGACCGTAGAATAAGTAGTTGCCAATAGGGTAATGAACCGATCTGGTAATTAAAGTGCTGTTGGGGACAGGGATCGTGCACATGAAGAAATTAGTGGCGGAGATGAAAGAATTTGCGCATAGACTTGGGTGTTTTATGGTTTCTACCATAGTTTGCAGCATATACAATCCGCGTTCTATACGTACGCATTGAAAGGTGAGATCTGGGTGGTTAAGTGAGACGACAATAAAAATGTCATTGACTCCTCAGGCGATCTATAATGTTTTGAGACATTTTCGTTGGAATTGTCGTTTTAAGAATTTGTTCTAGTTGTTGAATTTTTATATTATATGGATTTAGTTTATTTGACACTATCAACAATATTTGAAACGGGCAATTTTTTTTTTACAATCAAACCCAACACGATCTAACCTTATGCTGATAATGTTGACTAATCTTTGCTTTTTCAATAAAACCAAGCCATTATCGCAGATTACAACTTCAAATATGTCTCGTGACAACAAAAAAGAAAACTCCTTCTACCGAATGAATACATCTCTCTGTACTGCAACTTGTAATAAGAAACCAAACCGTGATATAAAAACAATTTTTTTTTTTTTAACAAAGTGTTTTTATCCAACAACTCAACATTCATGACAAAGAGGAAGCTGACAAAGAACAACAACAAAAATTGATTGAACACAATCCTCTCCGCTAAAGCCGACAACGGCGCGACGGAAAGAAAAGGGCTCTAGGAAGTGGTCGAATTTCTAAGAAACGTGCCCAGGATGTTTACGACCAATACAAACAACAGTTATTCTCATAAGTGGCAGGCCAATACCAGGAATTCGCAACAAAATAATTCTCAAGCTGGATGGATATGCCGTGGATCGATGGCGCCATCTATTTGTCCAAATTATCAAAAGTTGTGCATTCAAAATTATGTTTTTCGATATTTTGTATGCAGGTGCGGTTCAATTTTTCCTCTATACCTACAAATTGGACGTGGTTTGTCACGTAATGGGCTCAAATTAGAGGCCCATTCAAGTGATTAACGAGTTATTAGTTGACATTAGTCTCGTTTCTCGTACCTTTAGTAGGAAGGGAGGGGGGGGGGGGGGGGCACATGCCAGGCACAACACTTTAATCCGATCAGCACGATCACTGTAATGAGTTAATTAGCGGTGTGAGCTTGCGTTTATCATACGTGTTGACGACTAGCATTAGAAATTGATATTTTGCCTTGAAAGAGTTTTGCAATTCTTTTTGAAATTATGTAATGAATTTTATGAGTGAAGATAAAAAACAATTGTTCCCTGTCCTGTTTGAAGATGTTTTTGCTTGTTATCTCCTGGCATTTTTTGGAAACCCTGCCATAATTAGAGTGAGGTGACTTGGGGTTTACATCTCGAAATAATCATACACTATCATCATTAGGCCCGTAATCATGATGGTTCTTTTGAATGGTCACTAAGGCCAGGAGAAAAAATGTGAAGGCAAGATATAACAAAAAATTTTGAACTGGTCCCATGAAGATTTTTTTTATATTGATATAATTTGCTCTGAATACCAGTCAAACGTTAATTGGCTTCTGCGACTTACCAAGAAATGTTTGCAGTAGAAGAAGTTCCAAGCAGCTCTTAGACATATTGCCCAAAACTATTTATTTTGAATTCAGCTTTGAATTAAATTGCAAACCAATAAATCTGGGAATATAGTCGAATATAATTTTCATGCAGATCACTACTCTTATTTATACAGCGACGTCTGTTACTCGTCAACAAAACAAAGTTCTGATGTATTAGTGTGAAGAGAAAAGAAGCTGTAGGTACAGGTAACCCACCCTAAAACCACACGCAATCGTTTGCAGACATTAGGTTTAATAAGATTTTCAAGAATTTTGCTATTGGATAAAGTTCAAAAACTGAATCCGATTTTGATAGGCTGAGGAATTAAAAGTATTAAGATCAAATCAAATCATCAAAACACAGCTAAATGGACGTTGTTGTTGTTTTTTTTTTAGACTTTTAAAAATCCATCGCTAATACCGTTTCAATAAATTCGAAAAATTACGAACATATCTGTCTCGTTATTATGCCTTCGAATTTATGATAATCAAGTACTCAATAAAGTATGAACGTTATTAACCTTTCCGCTATGAAACTGATACCGCAATAAATTTAGCAACAAATTCCTCCACCCTCATAAAGAGATGCCTTCTAAACAATCATTGCACAATATGAAAAATGTTATTTTCCATGTAATCTTCAGGTAAAGTTAAATATTTAATAAAATATAAAAAAAAAAAAAAAATCCATACGCAAAAAAGACAACCTCTGACAGCTAAATGTGATCATACCTTCTTGTGGCAGGTCTTCTCAATTTACATAAGCCAAGATCTAAAAACATATGAAAATCAAACAAGAGGGGGAAATTAGCAGCTATGAAAATGATCGTAAAATTTGATTCGCACAAATATTGCTCTCCACACTACAACTACTCTCTCGTATAATGTTATAAGCGAAATTTACAATTCCAGGTCTCGTATATCTATAGAAGGTGCCCGAAGAACAAGTCGTCAGATGCTGCATGGGGCTATCTTAATCTCTTAATTTATTTTGTTAAAGCGATCTACGGCACATGCACCACCTCTCCAGCCAGCACTAACTACACAGCTACCTTGAATCGGCGGAAAATAGAAGTCCATTAAATCGTTCAAATCGCTTGCATGCATTTTATACGCTGGATTTATCTTAATCCGGGTAATGAAGCGTGAGAAAAATGTATCAAACATGGTGATCAGGTGTTTTCACCCGCAATTAATCGTGTAATTAGTTTCAAGTGATTGTGCTAGAGAATATAAGCTTATACAGAATATATCAATTGTACATGGTATAGAAGGGTTCAACTTATGCACCCACAACAGTAGAACACGCTCAATTCTGGTCTAATCTGATCCAATTTTGTGAAGTCTCATTTTGTTGTTTGTTCATGCACTTAATTTATCGCCACATGATTAATGTCACTTTCTTCGATAGGTGATCTTTTTGTTAGAGAAATGCATTATGCGTATGTGTACCGATAGGTTCGCATTATGGTCCTATACTACTAACATATATCTACATATCAGTTAATAAATAAAAATGACTATAGGTAAATCCGTAGGTGTTGCCGATTACACCGAATGACATAAAATGATCATTAGACACACTCAGAAACATTAAGTGAAATATTATTCAAAAATATTCCTTCGAACCTATGTTCAAGATCGATCGTGTATTCTTTGTGAGCACTTTATAAGCTTGCCTCGAGTCATTTCATAGGGCGGATGAATTTTGAATCAAGGGAAATTATATGATATGATCGACGTTAAAATGGATCATAAACATGATCGAATGTGGTGATAGCATTGCTATTCTGTTTCGAATCGAGAATTATTTTTGATCGATCGATATTTTTCGGGGTTTTTCTTATATGTATGTAGCTTCGATACAACAGAGGAAATAATAAATGATTATGGTTTATGGGTTCGTTGTATGATTGGCTGTTTTATTGTTAAACATTGAACTTGTTTTGACATTTATCAGGTATTTGATTTCTTCAGGAGTTTAGAAAAATGACTAATGGTTGGAAAAAAAAACAGGTGAAAAAGATGTAATTGATCTAAGATCAATTCTGATGATATGCTAGATGATTTCTCGTATGTTCAGTCATTTGTGCAAGCTTGGTTATTGAAGTTGTTTTTAGCATATATTTCAAGAACTGTTCGTCGGACAGTAAAAATTTTATGGGATTTTATATTCTGAAAAGCTTTTCTGTACAATAAAAACATCTAGGACTAAACGTTTTCACAGTATACTTAAAAATCTTAAATTTATATATTTCATCACCAAGCCCGAATTAGTCCATTTTTGAACTTATATTTGCAATTTTTATGAAAACACTGCGTACAAAATTTGAGCTCTCCTCGTCGATGTGTTCTCAAGAAGTGGCCAAATATACACAAATGTGCCGTATGTGGTCTTCCATCCGTACGCTATGGATAAGTCATGCTTAGCCAAACAAACAGTTGTATGTGTGGGGGAGAAATCCTAACAGTCTTCTGACGGAACTGGCGTTCATTAAGATAAGGCCAAACAAGTTGACAGACTTAGATTGGACAGACTGAAAACTCCTCGGAGATTTATTAATTAATGAATTAAATGAAAACTTTATTAAAAAATTTAGAAATGTAATCATATGAGCATCGGTGGCTTCATGAGAAACACTTTAAGGAGAGCAGAAATGCATCAGGTTTGGATCTAAACTAAAACTCATCTAATTTGACAAGAAGTTATTTTTATCAACAAACGTAAAAGTATTTTATTGATTCAGAAGCGTCTTGAGTATTTCGCACAATTTTCACTGTTTTTACTTTTCTAGTAAAAGAAAAACCATCAAAAACAGAAATTATGGAGCTGATTAAATTATTTTCTGTCCATGTCTTTAATATTAGCGGATTGAGTAGAAATCCACCTTACCTCAGAAGAATCAACATCAACAAGTTTTGAATCAGTAACTGCTTGACGTTATTGCGTAGAATGCGATAATGATTCCAAGCGTCTCGACGTGATCTGCTATAAATTAAATTGAAAAAAAAAAAAAAAATTGACGCAGTTGATTCTAGTGGATGATTTTCTGGTGCAGGAATAAGAAAACGAACTCTTAAACGGTCCCTAAGTTTTGGAGAGAGAAAAAAACCCACTAAATAATTTAGGGAGTTTGGTTCGACAAAATAATTTCTCTTAATTCTCAAACACAATTTCTCACAATTCCCATTGTGGCTTTTGCAAAGTAACTCATACCATGGTCAACAATTTTTTATTAATATAGATAAGATCGTAAAATATTCAACCTGTAATCTGTATTGAGGTGAATGCATAATACCTAGTGACAATAGTCAAATGTCCTTTAGAAAAAGATTAAGGACGAGACAAATTTTCAAATTTTTGGAAGAGTTTGAGTAATGCTCATCTTTCAGCGATCGTGCAAAGGATACAAATGTCATCCATGTAGACAAGAACACAAGTCCGACTAAAACGGTATTAATATGGTGTTGAAATACTACTTATTGCTTTTGTGAGCTAGATGCGAAAAACACGCTCTTATATGTAGAGATAGAGGATTTCCTTCAATTTACTCAACTCAATATCTTAGAATTCTCACAATATCATCAGAAATGTCGGCATAAAAAAATTCAATTCTTGCCCTTCAAATCTTGTAATCTTTAAATATTTTTCCTTCCTTCACCACCAAAAGCCCAACAGACTCTGCCAGTAATTTTGATTGACAGTCGTGATTTATGTATACCCACATAACTCCAAGTTTGAGCTATTTTTCTCACAGCAACATATTCCTGTGAGCATCCTTGTTAGATTTATATCCAAAGAACAGAAGCCAAAATACCAGGTAGGACAATATTAAAAACCCTGATAACAATCAAAAGTGATCCTCAGCTAATTGGACGTAATCTCTTTAAGTAAGACATCTGAAAAGATCGTCGCTGTAAAATATGGTTTTATGGCACAACGTTTATTGATGCTATTCTAAAACTTTATAGCTCTCAACATTATAAACAGGTACCTAGTCATCAAACATGATCAGTGTGTTGTGTTGTTGCGGTGGTGGTGCGGATCGTCATCCCGACAAACAACTGATCTCGTTAAGAATCTCGCATTTGAACTGACTTTATAACTTAATTACGATCAATGAAAATATACACACTCTACGTATATGATGCTGATGAACAATAAATTACGATCGTAATAAAATGCGTCAAATATTATAACTCTGTTATCTACTGGTATATGGTGAGCTAAATGGGCTTAGTAAATGAACTTCAATTGTATGTAAAATGTACATAGGAGGCAGATTCAAGGTAACAACAATTTTCGGATAAAGTCAATAATCCTAAAAACTATTTTTAAACAAAATTTTTCACAATAATATTAGACTTGTGGTAATCGCTTCTAACGTGCGGTGCTAATACGAATAATCTCTGTAGAAATGCAAATTACTCGTTATCACCTTGAGCCTCATGAATAAAACAGAACTGAACTACTCAAGGCATGCAGCACCTTACGTCAGTAGACCATCATATTATGTAGACATCCGTTACGCATAAAGATCATTTTCACTTGAAGTCACCATTCTACAACTTCTCGTCTTGTGCTAATTGAACGATCATGCCAGAACATAAATTTCTTCTGAAATAAGAACAATCATCTCGGGGCAGCTTAGAGCAACGCGTCTCTGCAAGCCAACTTATCGTTGGAAGAAATTTCCCAGAGCGCGAGCGGGGTGAATTGGAATTTTGAGAAATTTTCGAAAGCACAAGTTCGACAAGTTAAGTAAAGTAAATAATGCTTTCATCCAGAGAGAAAATCATAATAAAAATTTTCAATTAGTGGACGGTGATCGTTATACAGAGGGGAAGGGGAGAGCGGGGGGAGGGGGTCTTTATATCGATAAATAATCAATCAAAAATGCCACACACGATCGTAATAAATCAGGAATTAATTTGATGTAAATTGGACATAAACTGCAGTCTCTATATTCGCTGACCGAACACTGTGTGACCAGTGAAATTATATATCCATCGATTCAATGAATATCGAAATTGATTGATAAATGGATAAATGTGTAGAGTATTTCCAACCTACATGCACCATCACTTTCGAAAGAATAATTACTGTATCAACTTGAAGTGATCTATTTTTTTATGTTTTTTTTTTTTTTTTGTTCTTCGAACCAGACGACGATCACATGTTCATGTCTAACCAAGATCATATCAGAGACGGTCAACCGCTTGCGATTTATTCTTGAATATTCCAGACTAATACCACTTAAATCCTAACCAAGATCACACGCATGCCAAGGATTAGTGTCCATTTCTCTATAGAGTCTAGTAGTTTTATATCTACGTTGACAAGATCAATACCCTTGTGACATTCTTTATTCTTCCTTTTTTTTTTGTTTTTTTTTACGTGTAGGTCAAATTGAATATCCTCGTTTTAGTCGCACGGGTTCCATGAAAGGGTTTATCATAGATAATGCGTTTTGTTTCGACAAACCAAAAGAATATTCTTTCAAACCGATCATGTCAGGAGCAATAGTGCCCGATCGTTTTATCGATAAATTTTATAGGGGTATTTTTTTGTACGAACAAAGTGCGTTTTCTTGTTCATGAGTGATGAGTGAAATGATGACTACATGGATATAACTAAAACGCATTCATATTAGTAAATACATACCTACATACATAAAACTGAACTGGCAGAATATACATGATTTGTAAAATATTACACAGTGTACAAGAGCAAGTAAAAACTCTTTCAGAGCCCTCCGATACTAATTTTAGATTTAAACTGAGGATTCCGGAACCGCCACCAATTATACCTGAAGATAATCTAATTCGCAAAGATACTGATCGATTTCGATAACCTTCTTTGTGTCTCAAAAACCGCCCCCATTGCACTACCAGAACCAGAACTACAGGACAAAAACTAATTAACTTTCAAGGCTTGTTTTTTTCTTCTTCTTCATTTTAAAGGCCCATTAAAATCATCTTCATTCCGCGTCCAAAGAAACCGCTTCTTACCTGAATATGAACAACACGGAGAAGTAAGCGTGATCGCTACGATGAAGATCACACAACACCTTCAGTATGAAAATCAAAACAAAAAAAAAAAGAACCAAGAAAATTTGTGAACATTTCGCACAATACCAGGCCAAATGACATGATTAGCTGGTAAAAGCCATTCTCGATTTTACTGTGGTTTTAAACTTTTCCGCACTCAAACATTGGCTAATTGCCTTGGATTTTCTTTTAAATTAGCGTCCCTATACCGCTTTGCAGCTTATTCGTGCAATCAATGCATGAAAACGCGCGCTACAAAATGCATCTTTCATCCAGCATTCGAAATATGTGAGTCAAAGATCAGTTACCGGTCGTCCAATGATCATTTGTTGGCAGTTGATGAGTTTACTGAAAAGCAATTTATTTTGTTGTAATTTGATGGCTTCTCTATGGAGTGGTAAATGTTTTTGTGTTATGAAGATCGTAAATGACTGATGGGAGGTATATTTACACAACGGCACCCGAAGTATAGATAAAGTGATTGAAGAGTCTTTTTAGATGATGACATAATTGGTTTAGTGAATTTCGTTGATTAATTCATTTTTGATGATTTATTTTAGCGCTTATGTAATAGGAATTAACTAGGACCTTCTCATTAGAGTGCAGCGAGGATCATAGCTGATCTTTATCATAAACGACAATAGCCAGATCTTTTAGATAAATTTACCAAATTGTTTTTTTATCAGCTGTGGTCACCTAACGATTTATTTGGGCTGGACGACGAAAAGTTTCCCGCAGCTATTATTACCTAATATATCCTATGATATCCCCGAAGATCTCAGATATCTAATCCAACTTTCACCGATTATCTCTGTTTCTATTTCAACATCAATCATACATATATCCCGGAGGTTGAATTGAGTCCCAAAAAAACAAAATTTAAAAAAGAAAAAGCAAATCTAGAAGCAAAGTCCGAATAAGTTACTACTCGGACCAAAAATTCCGAAAAAGTAATAAGCATAAATCTTATAAGTAGTTTGGATAATTTTTCAGGCGCATAACCTGTTTTAGTAAAATACCATTCTTTTGAAATCAAAGTCTGCCTTCTTTCAAAATTCCTTCTGCCAATCCAGAGTTTACTTACATCTGGATTAGGTTCAAACCTCATAGGCACAGCATTACTTCTGTTTCCATTATCGCTGCCTAAATATGTCTGATGACGACACGGTATCCATATTTGACAATATCTCCAACATTTGCTTTCTGGCTCCCCCTCTTTCGTAATCGTCCTGACAGGCGGGTTTATTGTCCTTAACATATCGTGGCTTCGATATTCTTCTAGCACAAGTCCTGCGGACTGTTTCGTTAAATTCTTCTGTGAATCTTTCAATTTCCAATAGCTAGTAGATGCACCTACGCGAATCCCTGATGCAGCTGAAGGTAGATCCAATTTACTAGATTTGTTCCTATTATCTCATCCCGACAAATATTCCATCTCAGCCGGCTCCCTCGAGAACAACTTCAGCAGTTTCTCTATACCTTCACTAGTTTTTAATGGTTAAGTGGTTGTTGAATCCTTGAATATAGCTAATATTTTGACTGCTAGAATCGTTTCAAATTCTCGTCCTCCACCCACTTCAGAAGCACCTGCTTTGCATCTCCCATGTGGATGTGTACAAGAGCCAATACACATCCGTACGAGAGATGTGTTCAAGGTCTTTAAGGGGATCAACGTCTCCGAAACCGCAGGTCCTGATGATATCTAAACCCCTGTTAAATAAAAACTGCCTCATTCTTGGTTAAACCTCTGTGCAAACAATTCTACTTACTCTATTCGACAGGAAAATTTCCAACTGCTTGGAAACTACACTGTAAAACATATTATGACCACAGGAATAATCCCTACATTTTAAGGAATATTCCTTACATTTGAGGGAATATTCCCTAATATAATCGAAAAATACCTAAGCTTTGTGGCAACAATTTGTGCAAAATTTTTACTGTATAGCTCACGTTCAGCCTATTCCTAAGAAAGGAGAGGGTAGCGATCCCTCAAATTACCGACCAATTGCAATCTCTTCGATTCTTTCAAAGGTTTTTGAATCTATCACCAACTCCAAATTAATAAAACATCTAGAAACCAATTAACTCATCAACGATCGCCAATACGGTTTCTGGACTGGTCGCTTATCTGGGGACTTGCTAACTATTCTTACGGAACGTTGGAGCCGTAGTCTTCACAATCTTGGTGACTCCAAAATCGTTGCCTGGATATTTCAAAGGCCTTTGATAGAGTATGGCATCCAGCTGTTTTAGCCAAACTTAAAGCAATTTGTCTTTCCCCTCCTGTTCAATTATGGACCGAAAGCATTTTATTTAGTTGCCAAATGTATTAAATGTTGTTGTATTCCAACCTCACCTTATAAATGCCGGTGTGCCATAGGGCTCTATTATCTCTCCGTCTCTCTTTTGAATTTTCATTAATGATCTGCTTTCTCTTACTTTCAATTCCATCCATAGTTTTGCCGATGATTTAGCTTACTCCTTTGACACTCTTGCTTTGTTAACGATCTGGACAATATCCTCGCTTGAGGTAAAGCGAACGTGTCGAATTACATACATCTAAGATCCAAAGCTATTTCATTTGATATAGCATTACTTTCCGATACATCATCACTAAGCATTCTTGGCATTAATATTTGCAGTAAGTTAACCTGGGCAGATCACATCTTCTCTGTTGCTAAAGAAGCATCGAAATGTCTTAAATTTCTGAAAAGGTGTAAGAAATATTTTAGCCCGTCAAATCTAGCACTCCTCTTCAAGTCTCACATCAGACCTAGAATGGAATACAATTTCCATATATGGGCCGGAGCTGGTCGTACAGCTTTAGTCTTAACTTCATTGGGTATTGTCAAAAACAGAGGTATATTGGCGATTTGGTAATAACTTATCATATCGACTCACTCGAGCACCGGCGCAATGTTACATGCATGGATAATGTTTTGATGAAATATCTAGTCCTTGTAGAAGAATTCCTGCACGCAATACTCGCGCTGTAAACCATGCACATCCTTTTACCCTTCAAATTACTTTCGGTCATACAGTAAAATTCCGTATTGCCTTTTTACTCCGAACTGTACGAATGTGGAACAGTCTACCATCTTCTGTTTTTCCTCAGGCTTTCAATCTGCGAAGTTTCAAGAGTGAAATACATCAGCACCTCCTCTCATAACACGAAATCCTCTCCCTATCTTCGTACTGTCATGATGTGCTTCGCATCTTAGGGTATCCACTGAGCTTGGCTTAATAATATATATATAAAAAAAAAAACAACTTCTAACAAAATCTATCTTTGAATTTTTAAAAATTATACGCGTTTATAAATCTCAATATCCCATCATTCTGGCAAATTTTCATGATGTGCCGCAAGGAGCTACTTTAGGCATCATTTATTTTCACAGAATCTTACAAAAATTGCATAAATTCAGCTGAAATCAGATATAAACCTCAAAACAGTACTTCTTAATGCAAAGTTACTTTTTATGATTCCCCATTTATCAAAATTTAACTGCATTCAGCAAACCCCTGAAAATTGAGCGAAATTTTCCTTAAAACGATATTCAAAAATTCAATTGTATCTTTTAAAGCGAACCAAATAAAAACGTCGATGAAAAGTCGATTCCAAAAAAAGATCTTATCACCATTATAGATAATAAATGCGCCATGAAAAGGAACCGTTTACATGAAACTACCGGAGTCCATTTAAAAGGATCTTTAAAACCAGCTGTACGCCCATCCCTTGTCGGTAAAATGGAAGCGATGAAAAGATCCATTAAAACTCGCACAATAGATCGAATCTATAAATATTGTACCTGTTTCCATCTATAAAGAGCGATAAACGTTATGTAATCCCCAGTTACAATGATGTGACTCAAGGTTCACCTCGAGGACCTATTATAATACATGTAACATAAAAATAAAAAAAAAATTTCCAATCATTTCCAAAGAATTCTAGCAGTTAAGCATCAATTGATGGAGGCGCATGAGCACATAATTGCTTTCAAGATTGTTTTGGTAGTGGCGTTCTTGTAAACCCAGTTAAGGAAATTATGACGATCACTTTGAGCTGATGATCTTGTTGTGTGGCATTGTGATAGATCAATCTCGATTTTATTTGATCTTTAGTTGCAGAGAAAAATGATCGAATGGCGTCAAATCATATTTTTATTATGAAATTCGTGACCAATATATTTGATGACATGATCGAACAGTAGCCAACTGTTGATATCTATTGAAATTAGGATCACTGTCTGACTATGATTTAGAAAAATTATGTGGGCGAGGAGATTTTATGGCGGTGATCAATGCAATAAAATGATCTTTTTTTTATGTCAGATTATACATAAATCATTAGGGCTAGGACCTAGACTCGATATGTAAATATTTTTATTTTATAATGCGTATCTACCATACGTGCCATGCCGCCCACGAAATGTAATCAAATTTCATAAAGAAAAAAAAGTGAAAAAAAATATTGTGACAAAAACTTATCCCTGAAAATTCTGATAGAAATACCGCTATTCCGGGTATATTAACTCTGCCGCTTTCACGCCCACCAATTATGTGTTCAGCAGCCCGTTTTCGAGGAAAAAAAAATTTAAAAAAAGAAAAACTGTTTGCCAATAAAAATTTCATTTATGAACAACGGGAACCCTAGATAAAAACCTTAAGATACAAAATAATGGCGGCATATTAAATCGCGCCATGTTCACCACAATCATTTCATAGGGCATCAAAAATTTAGCCGGTCTTCATCCCAGACTCCTAAAATGACCATCATAACCCCGAGACGTAATAAGACAAAAAAAAAAACAACTCGATAACTCTATTAAGTTTTAATTGATCAGACGACTTTTGGTGGTTGGATGGAGGACTCTCTTTGGAGGAGGGTTCTACATACATATAACACAAAAACGTGATCAGGCGGCGTTGTTTAAATTACGAAAAGATCGCGCTCATCAACCCCGGTGGTCGGCAGATTTATTGATGTTAAAGCGCTGGGAATCAAAATTTTCTACAAGGATGATGAGATGACTCTAAGATGCCTTAGACGACGACAGGTGAAAGTCTGGGTGATAAAAGTTGATCGCCGGTGTCATTTGTCGTTTTTATATAAGGGTTGTATTGTATAGGGAGTTTGTTTGAATATAGACTTTAATGGAGCTCTAAGTGGTTTACACCTTGATTTTATGATCGAGCTCTGATAAATTGAGAGAATAGAGTTTTCCGTTTGTTGATAGTTTTCAATAAAAATTAAAAAAGAAAATAGCACTTTACGAGTGAGCAATATTAGCAGAAAGTAATTGAATGAGAGCTGCAAGTTTTAGAAAAAATTCTTTTACAAACAAAAAATCTCTGAAAACGAAATTTCTATATTAGCAGGAACCGTATACTCATCAGTACGGCTTAATGCCTGCCTACTGTATACGCCAAAGTGAACAACGAAGGTGACCTCATTATATGCACTTAAAATAATTTTTAAGAGTGAATTATATACGAGGCGAAATACTAAGTATTTACTTGACTGCCTAGCAACATTAGCCCTATGATTTTTGCTAACTTTCGCTAAGTTATGCTGACCTTTAGATCGCTTAATTTCATAATGTTCACAGTTGAAGTGGACAGGAAATTTTACTAAATTTAGCAATTTTTGCAAACTTATGCAATTTCATTATATACTTGAAACTTTAATGTCTGCTTTGAACTTACGATTTATTCGGTTAAGCTATACGGTTTCTAATAGGATGCAGCGGCGAAATTGCGCGACGGAAATACGTTTACGTTGATCATGGCACAATTATGGTTAGTGTGGTTTCTTACAATTACATTAGTAAACATTGCATTCACTCTATTGCATCGTCCCCCTACGAATTACGTTCTAATCGTAAAAACACTTGATTACCCCACATACTTGAAATTAACAGTTTGATCCCAGCCCAATTGCAGCCGTAAACCCGAACGCAATTCCGTTACGCTGGTTCCTTGAAAACTATCTCTACTATTTTCTTTATTCCTGATCGCAACGCAAATACATCGACACAATTGCGCTGCCACATTTGCTTGGAAACAATAGCTCATAACAATATGAAATACCTTTTGATGCATTGGCATGGCTTTAACAGAAGGGAAAATAGAGGTTGAGGGATATAAAGAAAAAAACCATGATGAAAGTCACAGTCGGTGAGTGCTGCTCATCAGGTTTCATCTGCACATTTCGAAACAAAAAAATATATATATTTTCCCATAATTATTCTAACCCAGGATTGAACCCACGTCTACAGCGATAATGGAGATCAACTTGTTTACCGACCGGGAATCGACAAGTTGGAAGCTTTTGGAATTTGTAATTCTCTTGATTTTTCCACAACCCCAATAAAATATTTGCAATATCAGAGTCATCTATTGCCAAGTACTAGAACCCAAAACTGAGCAAATACCCTTCTTATATTGCATTGCAATTTTATCAAGTATTCACGTCCGCTTTTCCATTTCATTTCATATCGCATACCAATTTTTCCGAAATAAAAACAATCGCAATTCAATAAGTGCACATCTGTTAATAAAATTCTTTCTCTATATAGAAATATTTACTGTTGATTAGTTATGTAACGGTATTTATACAGTCAAGTATCACTTTCTAGTGTCTGCTTATCTTTACAAAAGTCTCACTAGCTATTGGCGCAGCACTCTGTCTGCAAAGCCTTGATAACAGGATGGGGTATGGCGCACTTCAAAAAATTCTTTAACCCTTGGCATTGTTTAGAAAACGTGTTATGTGTGTCTATGGTAAAATATTATAATAATAATAAAAAAAAAGAACTTTCCAATGAGCACCAATCAACCAACATACTTATACCAATTCAAAAACAACACTAAGCTAATTTACTGCTATTCAGCCGGTTCCCCTTAATCCTTTTCTTAAAAACCTAGCGCAAGGTCCCTAGTTACCGCAAATCAAGGATAAAAGATCTTTTTTTTAGTTTTCAACCCCATCATCGGATTTCTTTTGTTGCTGATGACGGAATAATAGGAGATTTCAAATCACAATCGCACTAGAAAATGATTCCCCTGAGGACAGTCAATTCTAGTTGTGTCTATGTCATTTGCATTCAGGACCTCACATTGGAAGAAGAGTCTATCAGACCCAAAATCCTTTTATTAAACTGAACTCCTTTCAGCAATTTCTTCAAACGCTAAACGGGCTACAGCTACACTATTAAATACCAGCTGAGTAATAGCAGCAGTTGGTGAAAGGATTTTCATTTCCTCAATGAATTTGTATGAGGAAGGATTATGTATGAGCTGAGAAGGGAAGGAAGTGCATACATACGCGCACTTATAGAGAAAAAGGTGTCATTCAAAGCCGATTGATACGGATTAAGTGACACACCGACAAAACAAAGTGTGACAAATGACGGAAAGGTGAAATATGACTATAACTATCTACACAAACACACACACATCCATGCCATTCCTCACCTCAAAGGGTTGTTCAGGATGACAAACATTACCTTAATAACTAAACGACCGCTAGCTAACCATATTAAGGCGGACAAACAGGAAAGAAAGGTGAAATTCCTGGGCATAGTCGATTTGAATGTCCCGACGCGCATTAATTATACTTTTAAGCAAGCTGCATGGGAACGAACTGCACTTTCTTGTTGGATTTTGAATTTTTTTTTATCCGCTTATTGATTTATGAAGACATTTTATCCTCGGCCTTTTATTTTTCCAAGTCTGACACTAAAGGGACTGTAAATTTATTGGCTACGGATTGCAAAACTGCATGAGTCCTTGTCAGATGGTGCGGTGGTGGCATAATCAACGTGTGATGTATTCTACGGGGCGGTATGAACATAGTGAACCGAACGAAAATTTTGCTCTGGAAAAAAATAAAGAAGAATTCTTGGAATTCAATAAAGGTGGAAGGAAAAGGAGTGATTATGACAACAACAGTTCACCAGGAGTTAGTCGGTCATACATATACCTAGGTAAATCGTTTAATTTTGGTTCAGGCACGATTTTTTCTCCCCTATACTCTCTTTTTTTGTGCTCGAAAATAACACAAACAAATCCCAAAATCAATGCGTGTGATCCTTTGATCCTTTTTTTCTCCCTTTTTTCCTTAAACAGACACAAAATAATAAGAAATTATGCCTAAGGTTAGCTATATAGTTTGTTGTTTGTTTTAACAGTTTAAAATTATTTTGAAGGGCGAAAAATAAACTAACAAAATCTGACGTGCAAGGTGTAAAAAGTCAACAATCTCTGGGAAACCCAAAAATAAATAAAAAAAAAATAAACCCAGAAGAAGGCGATCATCTTTGTCGTGTGATCATGCAATAAGATCACTTTAAAAATTTCGCAACAAAATTTGCTACAGAAAAAAAAACTAAAAGAAAAAACCAAGAAAAAATGCAGTGATCCTCTGGCATCTGGATATTGCGTGCTGGAACCGAATCATCTCACACCAAGGGGTGTCAGACTGGTCACTTGCTTAGCTTAGGTTGGAAAAATCTCTCTTGAACACGGCGAGAAATTGAAAAAATTAAACAAATTAAACGATCAATTTACGGTATGGCAGCGATCAAAGATCGTGAAATTTAATTTAATTTCGTTGTTAAGCCGAAGCGCCATCCGTACAACTCTACATGAGTTTTGAACAGGCATACATACATGCAAATGAATATCGGGATCGGTTTTTCGTTAAATTATTTTCCACAGTGCGATCAACAGACAAACGGACAAGAAGAAAAAAACTACAGGGGGAGGGGTCGAAGATAGAAGTTGGACCATGCGCAAAATATATAAGCAGAAGCCAAGCTTAATAGAGTTTTAGAGTTGTGTAGAGAGGACGAGATGATTCAATTTTCGATCAATTTGTTCTTCATGCTGGGTTCGGCTTAACATACTCACTCTAACATATATTATGTTATTTACACATGAGACCTGTGTTGGGGAGGTGCAACTTCTTGACACGGAAGATAATCGTTGACCAGTAACTGAATGAGATTTCACATGGCGACTCCTTTATACACCACCCCTGGGGGATCTCACCAGTTCGACGTGCTTACGATAATTTATACTGAAAACTTGGCATAAAGTATTTAACGTAATAACCCTACAGCTACGGTGGGAAATGAATATTGCACTTCTTGCTGCCAGTGGCATGAAGAGAAGTGAAGATCGTTAAAATTGACCAACCCAGAGAAATTTTTTTGGCGTGGGTTCAGCAGTATGCTTCTGGGTGGTAAAATGCATGTAAATTAACACTGAAAATTGTGTCAACGATATTTGGTGTAAATTTTATGAATTTATTTTCGATATTGAAAGGGATAAGATACATAGATAGATAAAAAGAGTGATTTAAAAGAAATTTCACTTGAGAAAGAGCGGTAAAAAAATAGTTTGACAAATCTCTACAAAACTGTGATCTTGAGTAGCACTCCTCCAGGTGACATCACTATCATCATCCTGCTTATATTTATACCCCAGGAGAGTTATAAAGTGACCTGCTGTAGAAATTTATCTGAGAGACATTTTCGATTAGACTAGTTATTGCCTATGCACTGCAATTTGTGTTATAAAGAGACTATCGACACAGTAAAAGTAGGTATGCATTATGTCATTAAACAAGTCTGTTGTCTGGTTTATGTTTTCTATAATGGATTTGTCGTTAATACTTGGGGTAGGACAATATCAACAATTATTAGGAACAGCAACAGAAAGTGTATTGAGCCTTGAGGCATACCACAGCACCGTTAATAGCGAAGAATTCGATTTAAATTCAAGCTAAATGCTAAAATTTGGATATGTAGAAAAGCAAAAATCTTGTAGGTACTAATTTCTTTTTTATTTTAAAATTTACTTTATAGCTCTAAGCTGCACAATTTTGGTGATTTTGCTTGTGAAAAGCATTTTTTTTAGGGACGTATACCTACTAGTTACCGAGCAATATTAATACAACTCGGTCTTATAATATCTGGTACTTCCCTAAGAATGTTACATATTACGTGCATAAATGTATATCATATAACTATGAATTAAATGAAAGTGAAGTTATCTTAAAAACAAAAATAGCTTAAACCCAAAATAGCCTCAAAGATGATGAATTTCACATAAATTCGCAATTCGTGGGACTTGCGGTTACAAAAGACCCAAAACAAATAAAATGAAAAAACAAACACAAGATGCGGGTGGAGTGACTAAGTCGCTTCACTGACTTTTGATTGCAAAAATCAAGCAATAAAAAATCTTTTATTCCGGTGTCCTGGATTCCTTTTTCGGCATGACAAAACAACTAAACACAATTCAAAAGGAGATTGAATAATCTTAAGACGGCAATAAACGCTTGTCTGTCATAAATACATCACCAAATAGCCTTTAAGGTAACTAACTATATACATACAAACATACCTAGGTAGTTTCTTCCTGAAAGCATTTCAATTTCCGATCTTTTCCTCGTTACCTTAAGACGTTTTTTTCTCTTGGTTTTGTACTATTCAGCTTTCATTTCTCTAACAGGTGTGAAGAATATTTATTACATTCTAGCCTATGCAGTCGTCAGTTAACTATGCGCATGTCCCTATTTCATAAAGATGAAATGCTGCCTCCCATACTTTTCTTCAACCATGCATTGTAGATAGATATTTATGTACGTATTGTACGTACGTATAGCTCGACCTGAATAGACTCGTGGTACTAGTTAACATCTGCTTGACTGGTCTATAATGCACTGACCATGAAAGAAAGGAGACAGATGGTAGCATTTTAAATGTCGACGAAATCCATGTAATGCACCATGAAATCTGAATATCTTGCACGAAAGAATTACTTTAAAAAAAATCACCAGCAATAACCTCATTCCTATGATGGACAGTAAGCCAAATCGAAAATATTTGCAAATTTCATGGAGCAAATTGTCTAAGAAATTTATCTACTCTGTTTTCCCCTAGACTCAGTCACCTTAGTATGAAGGTGATTGGTGTAGCATAAGATGCTCAGAATAAATAATAATGAGAAGACTAAACAGGATCGCACCACAAATTTAGCACTTGTTAACAAATTATCTACATGGGGCCGGTCGGTCATTGGCATAGCAACAGCAGCTTTTCAAAATGAATAAAAAAAATTTAGTGGCACTACACAGGTATGTAGAAAGATGGTTAATCACATACATAGGTTATCAGAAATTTTCAAGATCCTCAAACCATCACTAATCACAATATTCTAAATGGTTTCTTGCAAATTGGATATCAAACCAACCGAACTTTACCTTTGTTGAACGATACCGCTGGCTTTGTAGTTATCTTAAGAACTGTCGCCCCATCATCGTCGTCTTCTTTAAGCATAATGCACTGCATCCATGTCATCTCTAGCATCATATCGGTACTAGACATGCTTTTCAACAACGACAGAATAACTAAAAATCCAAATAACCACTGTTCAAGCAACTGACTAGACAAGAAGTGAGAGATGATAATACACAAAACAAATACTCCGCTAGTGCAAGGAAAGGTATGTTTTATTTAGCCTCGAAATTTTCATTTTTTCAATGTTTGGGTAAGTTTGAGGTGAGGCAACAACAGCTAAAACTTTCCCATAAAAATAAAAAAAAAACATATACAAATTTAAATTTCTTAATGCTTCGATGACTCTAAGATATTTTCGCTCTTAATTTTCAATGTCCTAAAGGAGAGGCCGTATGTAAATTCAATAAATTTTGGCATACCACAGGGCTCTTAATATGCACCAATACTGGTTTTTATTGTACAATTTATAGTAAATTGAGTTCATGTGTAATTGGAAAATAAATAATATTTTATCAATTTTACTTACGTGGAATGTCTGTAACTGAAACTTTTCCGTCGTGATCTATGTGAATCGCTTTGTTGTGTGCACACTTTGACATTATTACATAATCTGAACATAATGCACCCGAAATCACCACCTGAAAATAAAAAACAAAACAAAAAATTAAATAAATATAGTTTTGATAGTAAATATGATAAATGGTAGGCAATATCCTTAAATCCCATCAACTAACAATACGACATAATCATTTTCGAATGCAGATGAGCTTTTAAAGTTGGTAGGCATGCTCCATCGTATGTCGTATAATAGGTATATTCAACTTCTTTTCATCGGTGACAGTTACAAACATGATTCCTTTTGCTAAGCATTCGAAGATGAGCGAAAATAGCTGTATGATAGACAAAAATTTTATTTGGAATTTTGTGGTATCAAACACCGAAATCCTATAGACGACTCTATTCAACTCATTAAAAAACAAAATTCTTGGATAATTAAATTCTTAAACTTCTTCACAAGTTTTGTGAGTCTGAAGTCGTTATATTCGAAGACCTTCGACAGAATCTGGCATCATAGTCTTTTAGCCAAACTTCAGGTAAATAGTATTAGGTATTAGTTCTATAGACTATCACCTCCTTAAATTGATTTAAGATTGTCTCTCCGATCATTCAACTCTTGACAGTTACAATTCAATTCTTGGGAGTTACAATTCAATTCTTGGGAGTTGCATATAAAAAAACAAAATCGAACTTTTCGACCCAGCGATCAGAGAGGTCTCATCAGTATGGTTATCTCTGATCGCCTACCATAGAAGTTCGAGTCAGTCTATAGAGACAAGAATTATCCACTTATGTATATGTTATACATATTTATGTGACCGTTATGTAATCAACACCAGCGTACCGCAAGGCTCAGTACTCATTACACCTTTTTTTTCATTTTTTCGAATTAGATTTTGTTTAATAGCTCTAAAAACTACTGCTATATCATCGGTGATATTGCATAACCGCGAGACTTTTAATGTTACTGCCACATAAGCTAAAGTCAAAGTTAAATTTTCAGCAGACTCTAAACTTTCTTTTTTATTATAATGAGAAAATTATTGCTACTGAACTTTTGGATTTTAGACAGAAAATTGATAAAACAAGTTATAGTTTCTTAGCTACATTACTTTTAACCTCGAACTTGAATTTTGCAACTGCAGTTACGCGGTTAAGATATTGCTAATCTCGCTGTTATGAACTATCACTGACGATATAATATCACATGTTCGCCGTAACAATTCATCTTAAGCATTGAAATGTCCAGCAATCTTAGTTGGTCTGATTAGGATTTTTGGCCCGGAAAAAAAAAACATGTATGTTGTTAATGCATGTACATCAAGGAATATTTTACTCCATCCTACTAAGCGTAAATCTAAAGATCTCGGAGGTTTAGATTATAATTCTTCTATTTGATCAATGGATGGGATGCATAGCGTTATCTGAATTAGACAATATCTAAAAAAAAAGTTTTATGCAGGGGCGGATGGGCCATAAGACGAACCGGGAAATTTCCCGGTGGGCCGTCTGTTCAGAGGCCAGCAGGGCCGGTGGCAGAAAGTACGTCTAAGTGATCTACCAACCTATCTTCATAAACATGTACTTACCGAGAATAAAGAACCGGAATGAATTTTTCATTTTCTTAATAAATTTTTGTAGAATTTTTGTATAATTTTTTCTGTATTTTACACTATTATTTGCCTATATAATTAATCAGCGAAAAATTGAGTTTTTATATTTCTTCTTCCGACTGCACATAAATAACTCTCAAACTTTAATGTTTTGTTGATTTTGTGATAATTAAGATAAGTCACGCGTGACGTGCTATTCGATTTTATGAAATGACAGGAACAAATTCAATTTTTGACTGAAAAAGAAAGAAATTAGTATCACCAGCGATTAGAAATATTTAGTTTTCATACGGCTACTGAATCATCCGGTCACAGAAATTTAACGTATAAAACTGTGTAAGAGCAGGCTTAAAGTGCTTTGTGTTTTGCGTGTGTTATTTATTCTGAATATTCGAATCGGACTTAAGGTAATTAAAATAACAAAATTTGTAAAAATAATTTAATAAAAATATGGTTTAGGTTTATCCAATATCGCCATTAAAAAATGGACAAAGAAAAACTGAAAGGAGGAGCGGAGAAGTTACGCGAAAAAAGAAAGAAGGCAATGGAAGCTGAGGCACACACGTCAAAAAACATTAAATTTATGTTTGAAAAACTAGTCTCTTCTTCTACTATTAGTCAACCGCAACCATCTCAAGAATTATCGGAAAAAATTGTTTTGTTTCCCGAATCCATAAGTTCTCAAGTTGAAACAAGAATACAAAACGAAAGTGAAAACCGCACGCCTACTGCTTTAACAACTTCTTGTAATTTTCAAAGCATTCGAAAAACCAACGAAGCAAAATCAAGTTTTCAATCCTCAATTAATATTACTAATAGTCACTATGATAGTTATTTTAAAAAGCCAAATTTGTACGACATTCAAAATTTTTTTTCATTTCATCCGAGACAACCAGCTTTAATTGAATTTTTTAATCGCGAAAAAGCCTTCAAAATGAAAAATGGCACAGTAAGGAACTGGCTAACATACAATGAAAAAAATTTTAAGTTGTTTTGTACTGTATGTCTAGTATACGCAAAGCACGAAAATCGATTTGTTCTTGGTATGAACGACTTTTCGCACACTTATCAACGAATTCAGGAGCATGAAGTAAGCAGTGAACATGAACATTCCGTTAGAGCATACTTTATGTGCAAGAATCAAAAGGACATTTCCAATTTGCTTCTTTCATCTACGTTAAATATCAGACAGCAGCAAATAAAGAAAAAACGACGAGTATTAGAAGTGATTATAGACATTATAAAACTTATTGGAAAATGCGGATTAAGTTATAGAGGAAAGAAATATGAAGCTGCATATACTTTAGCTGATCCCACATTGGACCATGGTAACTTTTTGGAATTAATATTGTTAGTAAGTAAATATGATGTACACTTAAAAGAACATTTAAATGAGGTCATCGAAAAAAGCAAAAATATCCATGAAAAAGGACAACAACGTAGATCTGGATCATTCGTAAGTTTATTATCTAAAACAACTGTAAATTCAATATTGCAAATTATAAGAGAATTGATCAAAACATCCATTTTGGAAGAAATCCAAAAAGCAGAAATATTTTCTGTGCAATTGGACACTACACAGGATATTTCAGTTCAAGATCAATGTTCAATTGTAATAAGGTATGTTTTGGGTTGTGAAATCTATGAAAGACTGGTTTCTGTTGTAAGTTGTACAAACTCTACCGGAAAAGATATGTTTAACCTCATTCAAAAAGAATTTTCATCTTTAAATATTCCACTAAAAAATTGCGTCTCTAATGCCACTGATGGTGCAGCAAATATGCAAGGGGCTTACAATGGTTTCTCTAAATGGATGTCTGAAAATACACCTAGTCAATTACATGTGTGGTGTTACAGCCATATCCTGAACCTAATTGTGTCCGACACCGTTAAAATAACAATAAATGCAGCGTCTTTATTTACCTTATTAAATTCCATTGCAATTTTCTTCAAAGAATCCTACCAAAGAACGAATATTTGGAAAAGCACATCCTTAGAGGCAAAAAAAAAGAAATTACATGTAATTGGAGAAACTTGTTGGTGGGCAAAAGAAGCAGCTTTGAAAAAAATATTTGGAAATTACGAAAATCACGCCAATGCTCTTTACATCGATGTATTATTAGCATTACACGAAATAAACTTGTCTGAAAAAATGCCACCAGATGTCCGTGTGAAGGCCTCTACCATGCTTACACAATTTATAGATTATGAGTAGCGGCTCAAATTTTTACAAAATTATTTTCAATTATTGGTCCTGTCTCGAAATATTTGCAAACTAGCGGATTAGACTTACTAAGATGCCACGAAATGATTATGAATTGTACAACACAATTGAAGTCCGTAAGTCGGGACATGAATGATATTGAAACATCTACGCAAACGTTCATTGCATGGGCACAAGATGAAATTGACAGCCGTGAAGAAATCGACATCGACATACCAATTTCCTTTCCTGAAAAGAGAATAAGAAAACGAAAGAAAATGGCTGGAGAATTGGTGGAAGATGATCCCATAAAAAATAGCCTAAAAAACTATGAAGTTGAAACCCATAATAGAATTTTAGATAAAATTATAAATTATATAGAATGTAGATTTAAGAATAATGGCGAGCTTTATAAGGATATTGCCTTATTGTCTCCAACAAATTTTGATGAAGTTAAACAAGGAGTACCATCAAATAGCTTTAAAAAATTGTGTGAACTGCTAGAAAACTATTACCCAAATATTACAAAAGAAAATCTGCAAGAAGAATTGGTTAGTTTCGCGAAAAATTGGGATAAATTTAAAGTTTCGACAACAACAAATGCGGAGAGTAATCAACAATTTCAGAATAATGTTACAGTTATAGACACAGATGAAACTGATGAAGAAGACAACGATGATTTTGAAAGAGATGGTGGTTTTGATGTTAATAATAAAAAATGTAAATCTTGTCTTAAATGTGCAATTTGCTGTTATTATGTCATTCAAAAGTACAATATGTACAGTGAGGCATATTCTACACTAGGAAATGCTTACAAATATTTATTAACATTATCAATAAATCAAGTGCAATGTGAAAGAGCTTTTTCCAAGTTAAAATACATTAAAAATAGATTGCGGAATTCAATGTCGAATAATAATTTGGATGCTTTTATGTTAATGGCTTGCGAAAATGATATTTTATATAATATTGACTCTGATAACATTATAGATATGCTTATTAAATAGATTGTTAAAAGAGTAAAGTTTCATATAATAATTTTTTCTTAAATTTTTGTGTTTATAGAATTTTTATGAAGTTGTTAGTTCTCTAATCGTTTATAACAAACCTAATTTCTATACTTGGAATAAAAAGACTTTAAACTTTGATTTACTTTTATTTTGTTGTTTTTTTTGTTGTTGTATGTTTTTATATTTGTATGTGCTTGACTGGGAGTCCGGCATTTTTAACTAAAAGAATGTTTTTTGGATAGTAAATGTAATCCGATTCAAAAATCTGTAATAAACCTATGCTCTATTTAATTTTAAAGGAAAAATGCGTAACACCATGTAAATGTATATTTTAGCCATATGCGGAAATTGAAAAAGGGCCGACAAATAATATTTCCCGGGCCGCTAAGATGTTGCCCATCCGCCCCTGGTTTTATGTGTTATTTATAAGCATTGTCATATGATCTAATTTTAAATATTGATTCCCCTAGAGCATTGGCGTAATGTCGTCCACTCTTTAATCGCCACTTCTATGGATATTGCTCTGAAACATATCTCTAGCCTGTTTCCTTATAGAATTCTTTCTACGCGTACAACAGTAGGCTCGATCCGAACTTATCTTCAAAGCCTTGAAGTCAAATTTGGCTCCACGGTGAAATTTCGTGAATTTTTCGCAAGTATAACAATATAACAGTTTATAGAGGAGCACGGTATAACCGAAAACAAGGAAAAATTTCCGTCATATTCCCAGGAAATAAATGTAGTGTTGTTGTTTATATACGGCCATTCGTAACATATACTTTGCGAGGAGTGCACATATTAATGTCGTCACTCTAGCGAAATTTAAGAATTTCGCGTTAACACTTCTTAACAAAAGTTTAGAGTCGGTTTTATTGGATTATTTCTTCACATTTTTTAACTGAAATAACGTTGAAAGTAATTTTATTGGTACATTATAAAAAAAAAAAACAAAGTACTGCATACAATCATCTGGAAAAACTACTGTCAGCATCGATATATATTGTCCATATTGAATATTCTCAAGGATTGCACCATAGCAACTAAAGCTTAAATTATTGAAAAAATTCTTTGCAAATTGCATCAGGGTAGGAGAGTCCACTTTACGTGCATGAAATAACAAATTTCTTAATTTAAGTAGTTTTATCAAGTAAAAATGTCACCTGTATTTCAAATCTTCTTATCTTGATCTTTCTTAACAACGATTAGGTGTATGTGTTATTCATGCGAAAAAAAAATCGAGTTTTCTAACAAAATTATCTAAGCTTGTAACTTTTATCAAATGACAGAAAAAAATTGAAATAGAATAGAGAAAGACCGAGCTACACTTATTTATCATTAACCGGAGCTTAATTATCGAAATAATGAATTATTATAAGTGATAAAATATTTAAATAGCTTTCTTTACAGAAATAAATATTTCAAAATACTATAACGCACCCACGTATAACAGTTGCATTTATTTTTTTTCCTACATACCTACAGAAGCAGATATGTATCAATTCCACTTAATTTTAAATCGTCTGCCAAAAGTTATTAAAATTAATTTTGATTGTGCTGAAAAGTTGTCTTTAATGGTTTAAAAAAAAAATAACGTAATAGCCACAGCTAATTGGTGATTATATGCAATTCTTAATTAATTGAGAAGACGTCCAAAGATGTCTGATTCCGATAAAGATCAATTCTTGGAGTGTTTGAGGAGTTTTTTTTTCCTCATATAGTATGGAGAAGGTAATCTAAACTTAAGCTACGTGTACATATACATTGGTGACTGTCAGGACCGGTTAACATATTAAGATTTCACTTGATTTCGAATTATTCTGTAGAGAAAATATACATTAAAAAAATAAAAATTAAAAAAAAAATCCTTTTGAAAAATTCGAAAATCTCATATCACTATGGATTCTTTAAGGTCATGCATCGTCTTCCTGTTTTATGTAATTTAATGTTTTTTTCTTTATTTTTCACTCGGACGATAATGAACAAAAATTACAAAGGTAGATTATATAGTATGTACATATTGGTATACTTACGATTGTAATTATAAACAGACTTAGCTGATGCATTCATTAAAAAGTTTGTTTCATTTTATGCAATCGATGTTGATACCACACATTGGGGAAACTTCATGCACTTGTTTTTAACACATAAAAATTATTATGCCATGAAATTTAGCTTATCAAGAATTTTTCAGATTAATTTTTTCAGTGAACTAAAATTATATGCTTTAAATTGCCAATAGCAACTTCACTACACAATTGCGCAAAATCAATTGGATTGTTGCTTTTGTCACTAAATCTGTAATTCAGAACAATTTACACTTTTTCACTTTTTTCTTCGTATTATTATTATTATTTAATTGATATAGTAATGAGAGCTTATAAAACTTTCCATTTACTTGCAACTGATTTCTATTCATTCCAAATAAAATCAGATTTCATTGATGCAATTTTCTGACACTATTTCACTAAAATATAATACTTATGTACGTAGATAGGTCGATATATAATATATTTATGGATTTATATTCAACACAATTGCGAAATTAACATTTCATTCACAACTTTTGATGAATTTTGTTTTGATTTAGTGAGAAACACTTTTGCCATATCAAAGCGCATGAGTAAACTGATTGATCACAATATTTCACTGTCAACTGTAAATAAATTATTATTGTCGCCCCCTACTCTCGGTGATTGTATAGTTAATCTCTTCTCAAAACCGTGCAAACATACCGAGCTCTTTGGCCATACTGAAAAGTTTTACTAGAGCTTTGCTAGACCCTCGCTATATCTATCGATCGTCAACAATATATATGCCGCACCACTCCGAGCGTCGCACAGCCTTTTGAAATCCGACCATCCCGCTAAGTAAGAGAAGAATATTCGAATTCGAATTCGAATTCGATTATTCGAAAATTTCACACGTTACTTCACTAATCCACCCGCAGACATAGTTGTATGGTTTGGATCTTATCAAAAAATTTTCTTGTTGTATTGATGAAGTAAAATAAAAAGTAAAAATAAGAAAAAAATTTATTCACCTCAAAACGTGATACGATGCTGATATTACACTTAGTGAGCGAGAGTTGAATAAAAAAAAATCGATTTCGATGACTGTTAAGTGCTCGGGGTGATATGATGATTATTATTTTTGTTTTTGCAGTTTTTATTTTTAATTTATTATGTTTTATTGTTTTAAGTAGATATAATTTAATATTTTTATTTTATGGCATTTTCCTATTCCTGACGGCAGGCTATTTTATTACGTTTATGATTTTATTTTATTTTTTCTTCTTTTTTCAAAATAATCGTAATAGAAGTTCTTCGAATTAAGATTTTTTTACTCATATTATTTTTTATAGTTAATTTTACTATTTATATGCAAGCAAATACTACTTTTGCCTCATATGCATCAAGTAAATACAAACTAAAATGTCGACGTAAAATTTGCTGTCTCATTCGATTTCAAACTTGAGCACTTCCTCGAGTTGTGACTTGTTGAACTTCGTAATTATCAACATTTTATTATTGTTTACTAAAAGATATTATCGGAGATTTACATAATTTGAAAAATTATTGTTCATGATTGCTTTGCTCCACTCAATACGGCCTAACGATGGTTTTATAGGTTTTTGTTCAGATGTATAAAATTCGTATATGTAGTATGCGGCCGAATGAGATTAGTTTTTTTCGTTTTTTTAATTTTATTCATAGTCCCAAAAATCTATACCTATCGACAATATCACCTTGAGAAAATGATATAAGCCCTCTTTGCTGATTTATGTAAAAATTTCATTTAACCTGTGTTGGTACTTCCAGGTATTGTCATTATCTAGATTTGTTTGCTATTTTATCTTTTATATTTTTTTTTAGATTTGTCAGGAATTGCGTCAACATAACTTTCGCTTTCGTTGCAGTTGATAAAAGATTTTATGGTGCGTAATTTATTTTAATTTTGTATTTCTTTTTTTTTTTGGTCTAGAATAGGTTGAATTTTAAATTTCTCAAGTATAGTTTGAATATGGATATGTGGTTGAAAATGAAGAAACTATTATTTTAGGACTATTTGCGTCTTGGTATCATTTTAAAAATAAGAAACAAAAATATCTTCGTTCGGCATCGCAACCATACATGAGTACCTATTAGCATTTTAGCAGTATAAATAAATATGATCAAAAATTCGGCTTATTTATTACCAGAAAGTTACTAAAATAACTTTATTATTATATTTAAAAAATATTTTTTTCCGACTCTTTGTGGTATTAAAATTACTTTTATTTAGTAAAAGAAATATTTTGTATCAGTCGTCTCAAAATAAAATACTACTAGTTTGCTAGACGCTATTTTTATTGTCAGCAAATCTAAAGATATCACAATTATAACTTGACAGTTCCGTTTTAGTTCTTTAATAACTAATAATTATATTCGGCTCATTAAAGGTGTTATCCGTAACTAAAAAGTCAAAACTGAATTAAAATAATTCTCAATTAAAAATTTCTAGCAAATCTAACAAATTATACCATAAAAAAAATGGTTTTTTGTTTAGTTTCTTAAAATTTTACACATCGATAGTTAAGGTCCAGAAGCTTAAATCAAAAATAAGCCCTCACTGGGCCAAAGGTTATACATGATACTAAATGGTTGCGCTAAATTTAATACATACTTAGTATTCCGCCTCATATGATTCATAGTTTAAATTGAGATTATATATGATGCCAGCTTGGCATTTTTTTCTGGCGTCTACGGCAGGCAGGAACTAGCCGTACTGAAGAGTATTGGTTCCTGCTGATACGAAACGCTTTATTTCTTGCTATCTGCGGCAGCTGCAGACTTTGCAGCAAATGTTATTTTTTTTAAATTGTACTTTTACTACAGTAACATACGTTTTAAATCACTACAATTAGCTTAGGCAGTATTGAGTGAGATAACAAAACATCTTATCTCACTTTTCCACCAGACACATAAAACGGTTAGTACCCCACGGACCTTTAAATGCTAATAGGCATACACTTAGGTATACACCAATCAAGAAAGTAAAATGAAAACTTTTTCATGATTCAAATTCTTTAATTTTTTCACCAAAATTTTATCAAAATCGGAGATCGGTTTGAAAAGTTGTCGTTGGCAGGACTTACATTTTACGAATTCCGTACAGAGGGTGTTACGTTCCTTCTATTTATATACATCCACATACAAACAGAGTAACGATTCCAACCAGCTGATAGACGGCTTAATAAAGTTCATAAGAGTAGATAAGATATGCAAATCAATCCAAGTGAGTTTAAAAATAACTGCTCCATCGTATTACATAAATTGATCCTGGTGAGACAACGTAATGATTCAGATACATGTAATTTCCTTAATAGCAAATCCTTGTGGACTACGACTTAGTTAATTGTATACAGAGTATTGTAACTTAAAATATCCTTGATTCTTTTTTCTTTTTTACAACATTTGCCAGAAGGTTTTACTCATCTACTAAAATCACTCAAGTACTTATGTCCTTGTTGAAAGTTTACCGGTAAGTAATCTCGATTTACCAACCAATATTCTGCCGCAGAGAATATATTCGTCACAATTAATTCATTCTATTTAGTCACTCTGTCAAGGACGACCCCATAGAAGTAAACAATTTACAAGTATTCACTTACTAGCACCTTCCCCCCCCCCCTCCCCTCCTCTACCCTAAGTCATCCTTTAAATGAAAACCTTTCAGAAACTTTTCGGCAATGAAATTTATGTCTTTTTAGCACGCAAAGGTATTTTTCGCGAGACGCCAGTCATCGCATTATTCATGTTTTTATAGCCCCACGATTTTCTTAGGGGGTGTGTATATTGGTTGCGCTTGAGTGAAAGTGTTGACAAGGGTAGAAAGAAATTTAGAGTGTAGGGGTAGGTTTCCGGTAGCCAAACCAAGTAAGGATTGATATTTATAACAAAACACAACCGGGGGGAGGTGGTGTGCGCAATGGATTACAGAATGTAATTTATGTGTGCAAATTACTAAATTGGGGGGGGGGGGGGGGACTAATGTTAGTATTTATTATAGAGGTGATTTTTATTGCGTTTATGTTCATCGAATGGCAATGTACAATAAAAATGCATTTACTTCTGATTTTTTTTTTTTTTTTGCAACGTCTATTATCAAAAATCATAATCTTACTGAAATGGGTTACGTGACCTGACTTCTTTAAGAGTTCGATAATTTCTTCATACTCAATCTTCTCATTCCTTCCGACATCTTAATCGTATATTGTGAATTGCTGTAATATTGTGAAGTCCCGAGTAAATTGTGTAGGAAGCTAGTAGGTATCTGATAATAAAAATATTGAGAACAGCAGTCTATAAGCGCATGCCCAAAAGAATTTTAATCCGGCAAGCTTCGTTTGAAGTTTAAGTGATCAATCAAGCGGGGATTAAGTGAATAAACGTAGACAAGTAAATAAAAAGAATTATGATGGAAAAATATTGCTTTTCTTCTTGATGTCGAAATAAATTTGTCCTCGTTTACATGGTGATTTCAAAAATCGAAGAGAAAAAAAAAACCCCACCGTTTTCGGTATTTTTATTTTTTTTTCTAAAATTCATGCAATGAGCTTGCATCAAGGATATTACTTGTAGTTACTAATATTACCTACTTAACACAACAGCAACACAAGTAGATGGTGGTAGGTAGATATATGATGGATTTTGTATGATTTTTATTTTATCGAAAAAAAAAAAAAAAAAATTTTATTGCTTTTATTTTGTCGTCAACTTTGAAATATTTACTGCAGTTTTATTCCCCCCAAGATAAAATATACTTGAACAGGTTCGACCTCTTTGGAAAATTCCAATGGTTGTTTTTATATAACTTTTGAATGCACCGACCAGGGATTAAACAGTGTATTACTAATAGTCGAAAATAGAAAAATCTTGGGTTAGTTTGTTGGCTAAGTTGAAGGTGATTTTTACTTTGGATTTTCTATACATATTTTCTATTGTTATTTTGGAAGTACATCATTTGAGTTTCGAAAACCATTTCTTGACTTTTGAAAACAGTTAATTCACAATGTGATCAGAATAATATTGTAATAGACTGACCCCTAGCGCAAAATAGAGACAGCAATCGCCCAAGAAAAATCGTAAGAATTTTAAGACAAAAAGCAAGCTAAATTTTCCAACTAGTTCGTAGAATTTCCATAGAAAATTTAAATTTTAAAAATCGATGCCTAAAATCTACCCCGGGTTAGACGTAATTTAATTTCTTTCAAAACCAGCTTTTTCAACTTATCGACTTCACCCGTTCAAAATTTCATATAACCCCAAGATGTCTACTATATAATAGACACGCATAGACATAATATGTAGATCCCTTATTGTAATTATATGTAAATACCTTCCGGCCGCATTAATAAAATATGCCACCGTTAAGCAGGAACCACTTTATCTTCCTAAACCGTAATCCCTGGAGATTTTTGTATTTTGTAATAAACTCATTAAAGTACAAAACTTGACACCAAGGCCGACAATCTAATCCTCTTTAAGGTTTATCTTTACAAAAATTACTGCTGCTGTCGGCTAGGCGATAATCAGATTTTCGACCAACATTTCGGCTTTCAATTCACCATCACCACCATCACCACCGTGTCTAATTGGCTTAAAATCTTTATTAGCCTTTGTTATCTTGCCCATCTAGAGATACCTAAATTCATATATATAAATACAACTAAGATACGCAGTTTATTAGAGAAGAACCCTTTGACCCAAACAAGCAAAGTGCCAATCACAATAATTCGGGACAGTTGTGCTACTACTGTACTATGTATGTATGTATGGAACGTACATCGATTCCACATTTCTCAGATTATCAATTTCTGGTTGGATTCAGATTGACAAGAGAGCCCCAAAAGTGATGGCATTTTGAAAAGTTCTGTCGGAAAATTGATAAGACAAAAAGCAAAAAGCTCTGTTGTCACTGGAAAAGTATTTTCAGTGACTTTTATACGTTTACCTGATTAGGGGATCATGATAATGCAAACAACTGTGCAAATTGAAGACGATTTGATTATGTGTTTGGAGTATTTTAGGATTATGAGGGTCATAAATTCCGCCCGCAATATTAATGACGCAGGTTGTCTTATGGCTATAAATGGACTGAATGAGAATTGAAATTGAAATTTTTTTCACATTAGTCAACGATCTCAGTGTGTTTGGAGGACGGGTATTTAAATGGAATTTGGAGCTCTCCACTGAATTTCACATAGATAAAGATAGAATTTTACAATGGGTCCTATCTCTCTTATTATGAATTTTTTGAAAATTTTTACATTCGCAATGAGTCAATTTTATATTTTCATTCTTAAATGGAATTGAAATTGATTTACGGAGGGGAGAAAGAATCATTGAGGTTTTTATTTATAAATAATAGTGAGTCGTTTGGGGCCTTTTTCATGTTTCTGCTGTAATATTTTTTATAAATTCAATGTAGTTCGCCAAGACAGACTACATCATAAAATTGTTAAAATCTACGCCCATTATCCAAAGTCATCAATGTGTCTAAAAAGTCTGTTGATCTGTTATCATTGCCAATAAAGACGAGAAAAGATTCCAATTAATTACACATAAGTTCCAATTATAAATTCTAAAAATTCTACAAATTGTAAGAAAACATCCTTGAAAAAAATAAAAAAAAAAAAAAATAAACAAAAACACATCAGCATCCCCCAATCTATCTAATTACAATAATAAAACCTTCTGTGACCTATGTATAATAAAGTGAAAAGGTTAAATAATCGCGATAATCTCCAACCGTTCATCATCATTTTCATATGCTCTCCAATAAAAGCATAAATCCGCGAGCACTGATTTCCTCAATCAATCATCGAGCTTCAAGTGAAATTAATTCAATTCCAGCATCGGCAGATCGGCAATCGTTGTCGTCCATCGTTCAACAGACAGAACCATCAAAAAGTCAAAACCTCTTGATCTCGAGAGACCTCACATTGTCTGAAGAATGTCTGACTGTGGTTGAGCGCAAGAAGAGGTTCAAAATGTTTTGAAAAGCACTCAATAACTTTTGCGCGCATGCTCCAACTTTGACTTTGTCGGTGTGGAAAATGATCGCTTCTGCGATCAATCGAAAACGAATCAAGTGGCCGACCACCTTTCAATTTGGAACAGCAAATTGCACGATTAATAAGATTAGAGATAAAGGGATTGAAAGAAGTGGTCATACACTGTATACATAAGTAGCAGGTATCAGAATGTAAAATGCGCATGTGGAATTGTTTTGGACAGACAAATCGTGTGTATAGCAAGGGATTTTTTTCACCTTTTTTGCTCTTGAATAAATGAATAATTAAAAAAAAAACAAAACAGTGCTAAAATTTTTAACTCTTTACTTTCTAATCAGAATCTTTCATCTTCTACAACTGACATAATGAAATTCAAAATTTTATTACAAGCAAAATATCGAACGAATATTGGAAGCCGCACACTTTCATATTACATAAGATTGAAAATGGAAACAATACCCACGGGAATACCGTTTAATGTTATAAACTCGTGCCGAAATGATTCGACAGAAATCTCGTTCGCCTCCAAGCCGAGTAGAGAGATTTCGTGTCCAAGTAACAACATCCGATTAAAGATGGTCAAAATTTAATGGTTCAATAATTTTTCAACTGGCTGCGGCCAGCCGCCTATCAACCGATCCAACTTAAATATTGGATAGCTCTAATTACACACAATTTTATGACACGCGCCATCATACGCCTCCATTTTTTATATTATTACCTAGTCGTCAAATTTACGACTCATGTGTCCAAATTTGATGTTCATGTTATCGACAATATTTCAATTAGGAAAGAAGTCATTTTAGGTCTACACTTTAAAATAATAGTTAGCCGGTGTTGTCCTTTTAATATCGTTAATATGAAAAGATAATATATTGTCAACTTGACCCCGTGTCGTTGTAATGAGTATGCGCAAGTGGCTTTTACGTGTCCACGCAACAATATTACCTTATACTATGAGGGGGGGTCCCATAAGCTTCTGAACGGTCTCCACTCCATATAAATGTATGTAGTTGCCGGGAGAATGTAGTAAAGTGCACTGCTCACTTCATTTTTTAGCGTTGTGGTTTTAATTAATTCAACATTCTGTGACAAGATAATAAACTCAGCGTGAGTCTTTCGGCTTTTTATCTGTTTGTTTAGCAAAATGCCTCGGCTTTGGAGAATTTTATATTTTATTTGTTAAGTTTCAACGAGTTTAGTTTGTACTTATGGGATTTAACGAGCAAACAGATTGGGTAGCCGCTTATTATTAAGTCGAATACATTTATTTGCTTTTATTTAATTTTGTTTGTGCATTTCAATGGACTTCCTGTTTTATGGAACTGCTGCAAACAGCGTGTGACCTTAGAAACAATTTAAAGGTAATAACGTGTACGTAAATTGGTTGTTACCAGTATTGGAAGAATACTGATCGGCCATATTAAGACAGCGCAACATCCGTTTTTACAGTCTCTTCAGCGCCTGAAAATTATTAACACAATAACAAAACTCTGACACCTCTCCATGTCATCGTTTCTTTTTATTTCGTTTACTACCGTGCGATAGTATTATTATGGCGCAAACCAATGTGATTTGCATGATAATTTGTTTTAACAACATAAAAGGTGAGCTTAGAATAGTTGAGGACCTAGATAATCAGTATTAGAACTATTTTAACTACCTTTCATTTACGAGTTTTTAGTTCAAACGTGATACAAATTTTGATGTGTATTCCTTTGACTCTAGTATAAATCAATTGTAATAAAAGCTACCTTCGAACGCCTATTTCCCTTCCAAATATTGGCGTAGATTTTGCAAACAATCTACGCACGCGTGCCAGATACCTGTTTTTCATTGTACACTATCAAAATTAGAATCAACATCATACGATGACATGAAAAGAAATAATATTTCATATGCAAATGATATGTCAATATTTTGATCTTCAATCGATGTAAATTTACGAAATTTATGGCACACTAAAAAGCAGAGGTTTTTTTTTTATTTCTTTTATAAATCCGAAAGATTTTTGGCACTCAATTTTGCACTCACTTAATGTCGACCACGCACGCGAACTATCGCATAAATTCGCACAAAATCGTGAGCAATAAATTTAAATTTTCAGAGTCGTATTCGTATACAATATCTAGTGCTAGGCTATATACACATGAAATATTTCGATATAAATCTGTAATCACGAAATCACCTTAGGCCTATCTAGAGAGACAGGGTGGTGAATAAAATAAACTGATCGTGACAGGGCTGTGTCATTCACGTTTAACGAATTTCAAAATTAATCCAGTCGCGCAATAAATTACCATAAAATTGAACATTTGTAAAGTAGCTGTTGTAAGTTCATGCGAATTCGGACATAACAATTTCAATTTCCTATACTCACTGTTGGATATAGAGAGAGAGGAGATATTCGGAAGCTGCTCACGCATTATGTATACGTATATGATGTAAGTATATGCATTTTTCAATTAAAATTCTGCCAAAGCTAAGTCTCAAGTCATGTAAACGGAGGTGTGTTGGCACTTAGGCGCCCCGGTGTTTTGTTTCCATATCAACTCGGCTACTATTATTCTCCTTTCAGCAGGCGAACCCATTTGAAATGTTGTAAAATTAAGCAATAAAATTAGCATAAGTCATGAATACGAATTAAGGTAAAAATAAGATCGAGTGGACCATAGCCGCATAGAGTCGTAATTATCGGCGCATGCGGATAAACACTGTCAAGTAAATCTCAGTCAGTCAAGCCTATTGTGACTTATGAATGCTTGCTTGCTCTTTAGGTGGCAGCAAAAATAATAAAAGTCTCCAAACTCTAACTTTTCCAACGAGTCTTCTCTTGCCACTCTTGTCATATTTCTGAATAAATCCTTCTTTCTGTGTCATTAGAAAAAACATAAAATAACGCACACACACAGCAGACGTGTAATGAATTTTTTCATCAATTCGGAAGGCGGATGGAGGTACATCAGACGGGTGGATACGGGTTAATGTTAATCCATGTATAAATTCAAATTAAAAAACAAATTGTCAATGTAATTTTCCACGGTTGCAGGTGTTTTTATTTATAATACTTGCTTCAATTGGGAATAGCCGCTCATACATAATTAAAATTAATTCCTTCAATTCTATTGATCATGTGCGCGCGTACACAACAACAATGTCTCGTATAGTCGTAAAATTTATATTTTGTGAATTTTTCTCACACAAATCCTTTAAATTTGGCCTTTTCTGGTATAATGAAATTTAGTCAGGTGATAAATATGTAAAGTAAAGTTTTTAAGATTTTATTGCGAGATTGGTTTGTTGGTTCAACAATATTTAAGATGCAAGCCACAAGTGTATCGTTTAATAAAATTTTCGATATAGACAACGAAATAAATAACCATCCCTAGAAAATTGCATTTACTGTTGTAGAAGTATTTTGTCGGTCGACAATCATTTTGAAAACTTTTCATGCCGTATGATGAGTAGTACTAGAGGGTTACATAATTGCACATAATTGGTACGTGACAATTATTGTGATGCTTGATTTCATTAAAGCATTTGATTCGGTGGTGAAATGTATAGTAAAACATTCTCAGACAAAGCTATTTTTAATGTGGTGTACCTCAGGGCTCCACATTAGGTTCTTTATTATTCAGGCATTATATGAATGAGATTGATCCTAAAGATGTCTCTTTTAAAGGCTTAAACACAATTGCGAAGAATACAGCTGCCGACGGCTACTACAGATTCTTATGCAATATACGGTCCATAAAACGTTCCTAGAGAAAATTGTTCCTATGGCTGCAATAGTCGTCGGCCTCTCTGGTCGTCCAACTGCGTTTAAGGCAATAAAGTGGCCGACGGTTACTATAGATTTCTATGTAATACACGATCCATAAAACGTTCCCAGAGAAAATTGTTCCTTTTACTGAAATAGTCGTCGGCCGTCGTAACTGTGTTTAAGGCTTAAGTGAAGATCTCCAAAGTATACTTAGATATATGATTGTTTTGTGAGAAAACAGTTTCGCAATGAATCCCGGAAAATTTTCATTTTTCATAGCATTAAAAAATCTTTGTTGCTCCAAATTTTTCTTGTATTAAGCCTGAATCAGCTTGCAAATTTATATATGCGTATGACAGACTATCCACGCTGCCTATGGAGACAGCGGCAGCAAATTTAGAATTCAGGATGACTTGGCAGCACTAACGTTTCCTCTCAATCAGCTGATCGCTCTCGACCAATGAAAACAATTTGCTGCTGCTGCCGTGCTAATGTAATTCAGGCCTTAACGCCTAAATTTATAGAACTTGTCTACTTCACAAAATTGAAACGTTAAAATTTCGGAAACTAAGCCCCACCCCCGTCCCCATACATCTCCTAGTATATTTCTTTCCGAAAAAGACTATGGAAAATTTACAGATTTTCTACCATCAACTCCCTTTTACTTTGATTGATTGATTGAAAACTGAGGTTGAGGACTCTTACGGACGGGCCATAGAAGACCCATTATTCACCCTCCAGACTTATGAGCAATTGCTCATAGGACGCTCTTAGGAATTTAAATATTGGCTCCCAGCCCTCCTTGCCGGCTTCATGCAGCTTGTCCAGGAGGTGTGAGCCAAGGTATCTGTCATGCTTTCTCGAGAGCTGGACAGTGAAAAAGAAAGTGAGTCCTCTCCGCAACCCCTATATATAGCGTCAGCAATAAGCCCCATCCTGCGTAGGTGACCCCTGAGACAAGAGTTCCAAGTGAAAACTGACATCAGTGTTCTCAGGGTTGGCTAGTTTAGTCTCAGTAGCTTTTTCATTTCGTTTGGTATAGGTCTGGCCTACAGCTCCTTTGTAGTTCTACCTGAGGGATTACCTAACCAAAGGCAACTGTGTTGGAAGTCGGCCCAAGCCGAGATATTAGAAACAAAGTGTTTTGTTGTTATCCCAATTATGGAGGAGGATATCTCAGAGGTTGCATCAAGACGAGAAAGTTCGTCCGCCTTTTCATTAATTTTAATTTCGCTGTGAAAAAGGGAGTTCAGGGTGGTGTTACATTCCATATTTAGAGTTTGTAAAGGGTTTTGAGAGGGCCTGGCTGTCCGAGCAGATTATAATCTCTTTAGCCTCAGTATTTGAGTTGACTACCGCCTTTTACTTTTTTTACGGTAATTCCACCATCATATGTCCAAGTTACTGCCTTTAGCATGAATATTCTGGATCAATGGATGTGTCTATAACATGAATCAAAATAATATACTACTTCAAAAATTAGGAATAGATTCCTTTTACCTCAACACATAAGATAATATTCTTCGCTTAATTAAAAATTCTCAAAATCGTAGAAATTCTAGTTTTTGAAGAAATGTCGTTGCATTAAATCCAATCCAATTTTAAGTTCAACTGAACTTGTCCAAGCTATCGGCCGACACGTCACAAAATTGTTAACTAAGCTACTGCTAAAAATCTTTGAAATGTGAAAAACAATTATTAAAATCACACTTAAGATATACTGCCGACGGACGCCTTTGATAACCACCAAACAAGCATACCTACATACTCGCCTTCCCGCACTTATGTAATAAGTACTACTGACATATGATTTGTCTAGAAGTCTGAGGCAAGGTACATATGTACGTAGAACAGTACTTAGATAACTCTAGAGATTAGCATACTTGGAAAATCCAAGTCAAGTAAAGTGATTGAAAAAAATTCGCGATAATCAGTGGCGCACGTACAGAATATAATTTCCAATATTCCGCGCACTGATTTGGTACTTAAAAGTGTTCAAGAAAAATGATAACACAAACACTCCACGCCATGTGCCCACTATCGATTTTAGTGAAGAATGTTTGAAAGATTTTGAAAGGAATGCGGAGCTTATTTTAAGATATCCTCGCTATATGTTTGTAGCTACATACATGTGTATAGGGGCGTATGGAGGCAGATTTATATCGAAATAAGTAAGAATGCGTACGAATTAATATTTGATGCGTAAAAGCAAAGGATTTTGATTTGATTTTTTTTTTCTTTAAAACAATCTTCAACGTTTTAATAAGATTATAAAGATTGGAGTTTTGAAATTCATCCGTCCAAACATTAAATATGTTTATAAGGTGTCGATTGTGTAATGGATAAAACATTGGCTCATGATTTTTTTTATTTTTATTAACGGATGGGAAAATCTGATATTTGAATAAAACAATGAATAAAAAAAGGTAAAACATAAATAGGACAAATCACCGTAATGAAGTAGGGAGTTAGAAACAAACGAAAGGCCAGAATTCACAGCTATGAAAATCATGTAGAAAAGTAGAGATCCCAAGATTGAACCTTACGGAATGCTCAATTTAATTTCTGTAAGCATAGACAGACGATTGAACTTGTTGTGTACGATGAATATAAGTTTTAAAGTATCTAATGCGGGTAAGATTGAATTTGTCGTTTAGTTTTTCCAGAAGTTTTTATGGAATTAGACTGTCGAAACCATTTAATAATTCTAACAAAGATAACATATTTCGGGGATATATATATCTGTGTTTATTTTAAGTATGACTGTTTACAATTTTGATACTCTCGAAAGCCATACTGTCAACCTGAGTGAGGAGTGAACGAAAATTAAAAGATAAGACAATAGTTAGGTTCATCTCTCCGGTGGCGTAGCAAAGTAAAAACTTCAACTGCCTTTTCTATCCTATTCTATACTATTCATTTAAAAATAACTCTATCCTCTCAAGAAAAGAATGCAATCGAGCGACTATATGTTGTAGTTAATAGGCATTTTTCATACATTAAGTTACCTTTCAAAAGTACCGCAATTAATTACACAAATCACCTGTAACTTAATAGCCTTATTTATTGACTATAAGTGTAGTATATGTATGTGTATACCTTAAAAGTTTCTATCACGGCAGTCATAACAAACCCTAAAAATTCAATTGTCCAAAAGCACACCAGACGCAATACAGTACGATCGTAAAAACTTACACAAAATAAAACGATCTGGGAAAGGGAAGGGGGGGGGGTGCACATTAGCCATTAGTGACGATAGACGTACGAGGAAACTTCTCTATGGAAAGTATCGATAATGAATTCTTCTGGATTTAATTAACTCGCGCGCGGTCATTTAGTTTCATCAGAGCAAAGAATCATAAAAATGCGTGCGGTGCGGGTGTCGACTACATTCTACATATATGTTGTGACAAAGAAACGGCTCTCTATTGAGAAAGGAGAATTCCCAAAGGCCAGATTGCGTGCGTCGTTTATTGGAAAAAAACCAACCATGGTCGTCCATGGGCGACTACAACGACTACGGATGACACACAATGATATTGTGCGCATTCTACGCGTATTTAACTAAAAAAGTTCTCTGTTTTCAGTGAAATTCTTCAAGTTGAGAGCTTCGAAACTGGTCGCCCGCGAGTGATGTCTTCTGGTTAAAAAAAAAACAAATATAAGAAATAAAACAAAAAATAACAACAACAAAATAATAAGAATGTAAAAATCTCCAATTTTATTATTGACATGGGTATGTCAGAGGAGGCTGAAGTGGCGCTATGGACACATTAAGAAAGGATTGCGTGCCCCATTAAGTAGACGGGTGACGCCTCAAGCATGACTCAGTGACACGACAAAATATGTCACTTGAATCACCGCCTTCAAGATCACCGACGATTTGCTATAGGCGATTGTAATGACGCTTTTCTGGTTATGAAAAAAAAAGAGCTAAGATCTGGTTGATCATTTTAGTTTTTTTTTTTTTTTTCATTTTCTGTTGATCGACTCGGAAAAGTATTTTATTCCACGGGGCCACATTATTATTATACTACCGAAGCGCTAGACGATCTTACAACAAGTCTGTTAAGTGATTTCCAAAGATATTTTGAAGGACTTTCAACAACAACAACAGACACAGATAAAGTGTCATTCAAATTCGTTTTAATTTTATTGTTCGATAATTGCACTGAAGTGGCTGTGGAGGATTGCGTAATGTTGAAAAATTACGATAGAACCGCTTAAGTCTGTTAACACGTGTTAGTTTAGGATGTGGATAAGCCTTTTGAAAATCGATGATCATTCTCATGAAGATTACATGTTTCATTCATTCTACGCGCTCTTTTCAAAGGTTTTGATTTGATTGAAAAAAAAATTATGATCAAAAGCTTTAATGATGGTTGATTACTCAAATTAAAGGCACTTCAATTAAATTACAAAAATATTCATTGGACTACAATTAATCTGATAAAAATAGATTACCTACTAAATCTATGGTAAAGATACACAACAAAATTACAAAAATCTGTTTTGTAAGGACTTTCAGTTTGTAAACAATTTCAAATTATTTTTATTTGTTTTTTTAATCTTGTAGGGAAAGTATAAGCTTCAAATCTAAAATATTAAAACTATTTTATTTATACATTTCCTGGAATATAACCTCATTTCATCTAAACCTCTCCTATTAACTTCTTTTTTATACACGCAAATATCAAGATTTTTTTTTTTAATTTGGTACAACAACCGTTGCACACCCAACGAACAATTCAATTTTTATAAGAGTTGCAAGAGTATTCTCACAGCTTTTAATAAAACTTTATGTTTTATATTGCTAGCATTAATAACGTTTTTGCAGTTTCTATAAATCCTCTATAAAGCCAGTTTGGGCACACTGTATAAAGGCAAGAGGAACCACTTTATAGAGCCTTTATACGATACTTAAGTTCCTTCGGAGAACGCTCTAGGAGCACACATAAAACTTCTTATAAAACAAGTTTATTGTAAAGCGTGTTCCAACATCTATAAAACTGATTTATTATTGCTGTGAAAACATTCTCCACATTTACATATACTTACATATATTTCAGAGTTTTAAATGGATCTGTTAGACGTGGCTATTGTAATTTTTGAAATATATGTGATTTTTTTCTCCTCATATAAAATATGTATATAAATAATTTTGATGGTATGCGATACCATGCTATAAATGAACAAGTATTTATCTTTAGAACACTGGTACACAAATCTTGATTAGCTCATCAATGAGCTCCTCAATGAGTAATCAGTTGAATGTCCCAATGAAATTTATTCGCGTTCAAATCAAAATCGGGATAAAAATCATTTATTTACTTATTCACAGATAGTGTGAATATGATATTGCATCTCTTTCACTTACTTAGAACAGTATACTTTGCTTCTCTTTTGTGCATTTTACAATATTAGATGAGCACTTCGATGAGTTTATAATGAGTGTCATGATGAGCTTATTAATGAGCATGTCAAAAATTAATTTAAAATTAATAATTTGAAAATATAACTTAAAATCTGATAAATCGCAAAAATCAATTCAAATTTTCCTAGTAGAAATGTCATCTGACATGGTGATGACAAGAATAAAATATTTACTTATTGCAGGTTTATTATATATAGGGAGCAGTTTAATGATATCCAATGAGCCCTTTGATGAAATTTACTGAACGCTCATCGGAAGGCTCTCCGGGACTTAATTTTCTATATGTTTCTTCATGAATTTGCAAACACCTTGATTCTTTTCAGTCAAGAGGGCAAGGTAAAATTGTGAGCAATTTCTACCATGGAAGTTAATTTGTTTATGGCAAATATATTAGTATTTAAAATGTTGGCTACTTAATGTAAAATAAAATTAACACAAAATATATGCAATTAAATTTATTGCGAATCAAATTTTTCCCTAAATACAACGCGCTTGTGAATTTGTGAAAATTTATAACACTGCTCTAAGGAGGTCCAGTACAATTTGAATTATTATATATTTTGATATTTTACTGTAAAAGTAATTTCAGAATAAACTGTTTCTTTTTTAGCATGAAATTCATATTTTCACCAAATATACTGCTTAAGAAAATATTAAATTTTAGGCTTTTGCAAAATGGCGGCATATACATATAATAATCTAGAATTTTTTAAATAAATGATAAAACAATAATTTACCTCTTTCTAGAGCTCTAACAAAACAGTTTTTTGCGAACTTTATAAAATTATTTGGTTAGTCTGAATACCTTAATAAAACAACGCAGCTCTTTTGCTGTTTTAAGAACCCTAAAATTCTTTAGTTTCCTCCCTAACCTCTATAAAACCATACATAGTCTATCGTTGCTCTAAATATTTCAAAGGCCTTCGATATGGTCTGGCATCCCGCCCTTTTAGCCAAACTTAAAACATTTGGTCTCTCTCTTCCTCTCCTATTATCGATTCGAAGTTTTTTATCTAGTTGCCTAATACGGGTTGTATTAGATGGCGTTATATCTGAACCTCATCCTATAAATGTCGGTGTGCAATAGGGCTCCGCTATTTAGCAGACTCTTTCTTTTCTCTTATTTCCAATCCCATTCATAGTTTCGCCGATGACAGTATCCTTGATTTCGCTTACTCCTTTGACACTCTTGCGGACTCCAGAAGGAATATCACATCTGTCAAACGAGATTGCAAGATTAGATCATCGAATTCCAAAACCTGTATAGTGCCTTCAACTTGGGAGTCTGATAATCTGTTTCGTTGTTCTAGTAAACGCTCAAGCGATATTAACAAGCTAATCAGAGATATGTATTCCCAGCCTCAGACTGACTGGTGCAATAGGGTTGCAGAAAAAAAACAAAAACGAAGCGATTTTCATACATATGAAACTTCGACAGAACGCATTCACAATGCAGAGTAGAGCAGAGTGGAGCAGAGCAGAGTGAGCTTTTTGAGTCCAGAGCGAAGCTGTTCACAATACAACGCAGAGTGAAATTCGAACTTTGAAATTAAACGTAAAAAAACGCCATAGCAACGCCAAATCAACAAACAGGAAAACTACTGTCGCTGTCAAAACAATAAATTCGAAAAGGAGACGCGTGTTGCACCATCAGATTGCTTCGAAAGCAGCTAAAAATTAACGTACTTTTTTGGTTTTTAAATCATGGAGTTTTCAAAAAATACCTCTTGTTTTTAATTAGCATTCATAAAAAATTCTGCCGCATTCACAATGCAGAGTGGAGTAGAGTAGCGGTGAGCGGCAACTGGCATCCATCTTTTCGCACATAGTAGTGCATATGACCATCTCTGTTTGGCTCAGAGTAACGCAGAGTGGAGCTGCATGAAAATAGGTTCTATTTCTATTTTCACGCGGCCATTTCCGAAAGCTTACAAATTGGAATTTCGAACTACTAGCATGTAGATGGCGTGGAAAAAGCTCCATAATTCTTTTTATCATAAATAACATGTTTTAATGTTATTTTTATGGCTATTTGTTACGGCTATTTGTTACGTTTAATTTCAAAACTCACTCTACGCTGTATTGTGTTGGACTCAAAGCACAATCCGCGCTGTATTGTCTTGGACTTAAAGCTCACTCTGCTCCACTCTGCATTGTGAATGCTGCATTAAAGAAATTGTATTTGATTCATTAATGTCCTGAAAGAAAATCCTTAAACAAGATTCCTCCAACAAGATGCCAGTATTGACATTCACCGACTTTTAAAATCGTTATAATTTTTGGAGTTTGCAATAAAGTTCGTGCCAATATGTGTGGTAGACGTTTATTCAAGATTTTGAACAACTCAAAGCCCTTATAAAAAATACAATATACACTCTATTTCAAAGCTATAAACGAATTTGAAATTTTCCGTTTTCGATAAATGGAGTGACACTCAAGACTGCTCTAACGCATTAGATAAGTTGTCTACTCTAAATAGTATTTGGGCTGTGTAGATGAAATTTCCAGAAATTGCCAAAATTACAGATTGTATTCTTCTCGAGAAAACGGAAATTTTCAATTTCGTTTAAAGCTTTGTAATCGAGTTTATTATAACATTATGAAGAACCGTGTTCAACGTTTTCATATTTTATATCATCACCACAATCATCGCTTAATTTATTTTCGCAAATGCAGGAGGTTCTGTCTACATCGTCATCCAATTTTACAGACCAGATATCTCTCTTATTTGATAAAGACTTAGTCATCTTCAACAAATATGTCGAAATTAAGCTTCTGGAATTACTATCAGAATGATTGGGAAAGCTATACAGTGTCTCTTAGAGAAAACGAAACATAAGCCAACATTTTGTGTAGCGATATCCGAAGTAATTGGCTCTCTCTATACATTTCGCAAATTACTTTCCTTTTTTATGCGAAATCCTCCACTTCTTTTTACTTTTTTCCACTTCGCAAAATCCATTGTCCAGAAAACTTTTAGTTTTTAGCGTAAACGCGATATGAAAAATGTGACATGAAACGAGAAATAGTTTTATAGATATTGCTATGGTTTTATAAAGGTCTACTCAGAAACTATTTAAAGCAGTATAGCTCCCGAGTTTTGTAAAGATCCCAATGGAGATTCTGGATAGCAAAATTGTTTTATAACTGCTGCTTTTGCTACTGATTTGCTGTCGGCAATAAACTATTTTATAATGGTTCTCAATGCAGTTTTCTTAGCCTTTATGAAAGCGACTAAATGGCATCCAGAGCCAAAGTGTTTTAATAAGGTTTAGATAAATGTCATTGCAAACCACTATACGACCATTATATAACGAACTAGTTCTTGAAACCAAACAGTTTTATACCTAGTTCGGAAAGCATTCCTAATACTGTATTATAAAACATTTTAGTGTCAAAAACCAAAATGCAAATCTTGTAACTTTTATAAAACCATTTAGCCACGTGAATCCGTTATAAAGACCAATTAAAACACAGATCCAATTTTCGCAACCAAATAGCTGCTAAAATTATTCGTTGGGGCATTTACCTTGTTTATGACTCGGGGAGAATCCTATGTAAACTAACACTGTTGCATCTGTAAATTTCTCTGCTATGCGGGTGAAGTTTTCTGATGAGCATACCATGAGTGTTGTCATAATCAAAATTCATGAAGATTTCTACGAAATTACGATGAAGGGTGTTTTGTATTGATTAAAAAACCGTAAAGTTTGCAGTTGAAAATCGCATTTTCATTTACAGAAAGTTGTGCTGTGAAATGCATTGCTATCATCAGCCACTCTAATCCCTTGTGACATAAAGAGTGTAGAAATAGTTTTCTTTTTAGTAAATTGTTTTGTGTGATCGCTTTCAGTGCACTGCAATTGATGTGCCTTCTGTTAAAACTATTTCCCTTCTAGTTCTTCATGATCTCCTTTACGATAGGTTCCCTAACGATAGTTTAAAACTTTAAAAACGCCATCACAGATAATCAAAAATGAAAATGGGCGCAATTCAAAGCAGTGACCATTTCCATGACTGATCAATGTAAGAGTGAGTATTGTCATTATGTTAACAAGAAAATAATATAACCACTCATGGAATTGCTCATCGGGTGATCATGAAAAAGCTCATTAAGTTACAGAAAAGTATGTAATCGTAATAAGTTCAGTCCCAGGGTCCAGAACATATTTCATCATTACCTTCATCTAAGGACTCATGATGAATTCATCGATGAAATCATCAAAACACGTCTACTATAGGGTAGTTGTATGTTGTCTGTGGTAATACCCTATACTTGAAGTTACAAAGATTTCAAAATAGTTTATCTCATTTATTCTGTAATTTGAAACTTAATAAGTTAGGAACGACATTGATATATGTCGTCAAATGTAGACCTATTCTCACCCTTTTCCGGAATCATCATGTTCACTGTCAAATTAAATTTTTGTCAACTCTCTAAATAAAAAAAAAACATAAATCTAACCTCAATCAGTAACAGAACCGCATTAAACTAGTATGAGATAATTTTTTGTTTGTCTGTTTGTTTACATTAAAATCAAATTCTTGTCGCATTAAAACGCACTTTAAGTTCATCATTCGCGCGTCACTTTGTCTTTGATATGAACATTTGCATACAATAGGGTCCCCCTCTCCTATCAACTCAATCGATCAATTACGATGCAATTTGACGCACTTGGCGCGAATATGAAACTAGTGAAAAACGAATTCAATCATTATTTTGTGGTAGGTACCGAGGTGGTGGTGGTGGTGGTGGTATCATGTCATTGTCAGCATTATTCAACTCAAGTAGCTCAGACATGTCGTACAAAAAGCATAAATTACATGAATCTTTGCTATGTGCTCTCATTACTCGCCTTGTGTCACGCTCACGTTTCATTCCACCTTGGCCTGGTGCACTTCCAACTGTATACCACCCAAGTAATATGAATCGATGTCAGACGTTATTGAGATAACAATTCGAAGTTTTTGCTTGAAATCTATCCCTGCAGGCGTACTTCAACCTTTGACAAATATTTTGAGCATTTACAGCAACTTTACGATGATAGAAAGATACACCGCGAGGTTTGATCACAGAGTTAATCCCTGTCCGTGTAATCTCATCTGACCTACCGGAGAAGCACTTTACTCTGCGCCTCTGACTCATTTCATTCACCACTCATCGCGTCATCCGTGTGCATTCATTTTCAATACTTTTGGGGCGACACTCACGCTTTACGAGACGCCGCCGGCTGATCCGACCGCCATCAGAAAGTATCTTATCAGCCGATTCGGTCACATACATATATTTGTTGAATTATTTACATATCGGCGATTGTGGGGTCCTCACTTAGTGTAATGGGAACATGTTTTGATGTAATGTATGTGATCGCCCGGGACTACAGCGGTATATAGATAAAGTGTGCACGGGGACAATGTTTCCAATGTTTACTGGCTCTGTTCGGGAACACCTTGGATTTGTTTGGGTGCGCTGATTACGACCGAAGAGGAGTTATCTGCGTTATTGGAAGCAAACTTCTGATAAATTTCCATCAGGAAATATAAATACCACACGGAGGTGAATGACACTAATTTTTTTCAGCACATACCACATAGCAGAATTCTAATCGGGCGGAGCTAATACGGACTGTTGCTTATTCGCGGGAAGTAAACAAAATCCTTCTTGATGTGTCGCATAGTTTTTGGATTTTTATCAATGATTTAATCGATGATAAAAAAAAATAGAGACATTCCATTCAATTCAATTTGTTAAAGAAATATGATGGAAGTCATGTGATTGAAATAACAAGACTTGACTGCGTATATATTGGGAATAGGGCTGGATTATAATAGGATTATAAATTGTATAATTAGCACAAGCTCTAAGGATTATTAAAAAGAAAAGCTTAGAGCTTACTGGGTAAATTAAAGAAAAAATAAAACAAAAATTGTTTTATAAATTTTAAGCTTAATGACTGAACTGATTCGTTTTAATAAAATCGAAACTATGACTTAAAGGCCCGAAACCTGGTTGTTACAAGTGCATGTTTCTCAATATTGTATTGGTAATGAATTCCAGGTGCGGACGAGACGGCGAGAGAGAAGCTGTGTACATACATAGTTAATCTGTTTATCAAGAGAAATATTAATTTTTCTTTCAGGATTGAGGCGTAAATTATCAAGTAGCTCTAATCCATATGAACATATATAGACTCAAGATAATCATTCACACACAACATTAATCTATATATACATTATCCTTAATTGAAATCAGCATGTAATTGACTAGTTTTCATACATTAAATCAAATCATTTATAAATAAAAAGAGCAAGAGTGGTCCTAAAGTTGAGCCTTGAGGAACCCCTTCATTTACTCGTACAATGAATATCATATAGAATTCAGAGCTAGGCAATTGGCTAGACAAATTTAATTTCGAAATCAGGTTCATTTATAAGAGTCGGTTAACAAAGAATTAAAAAGAATATTGGTGTGACCCATGAAAAAGTGAATGCATCAATCACTCATAATGAATGACGTACAAAATACTAGCGTAACGTGTGAACAGTATTTTAGGTACCTGAATTCAACGGATCGGATCTGAAATACATGTGACAGGACAACAGGACGATGCAATCTCTCACACTATACGTATGTCAAATAATGAATGCACTAAAACTACATAAACTACAAAAATACAAAATTATAAAGTTACAAAATTATGTCGTTTCAAAAGGGGATAAGAAGGAATTAAAAGAGAAGAGAATATGTAAAAGCAATTGATGGAGATAAGTAGGTCAGATTATATTTATAAAGTGTCCTGACTGCACCGACAGTGCTTGCAGCTCTAGTTTATATAATCGTTCAACGAGCAACACAGTATCCGGGGTCGTAGATGTGAAACATGGTCGAATCTGCGCAGCCCAAAAACGCAACAAATACAATCATTGAATGCCACGTCTACCTTGCGGGAACAGACACTATCTAGTTTGGGAAAAACTATCCTATCAGATTCTTGACAAGTTTTAGCTTGAAATCAGTTGACAGAATTTTAGCTGAAAGCCATAATCTTCGCAAGCAACTATAGACTCTTCCCAGCATAGAACTGATATAGTCACAATAATTCATCTTCCTATTTAGCACAATTCCCACATTAGTTACTTGCCTTGCAACGGGTATCCCAAATTCATTACACTACCGCTCGAAAATCAGTGAAATCTCGGTTGTTACAGTTGCAAAAAAAAAAAAACGATGCATTGTGATTTAACTGGATTCAAAACGAATTTATTATGTTGGGCCCATGCATTTATTTGAACTTGGTTATCGTTTAGTCGGGCCACGTAATCTTCAAGAAGACTGATGGGACTGCTAATATACAGTTGTACGTCGTCTGCGTACATCTTGGAGTGCATTAGGTAGATTATTTATATAGGCACTGAAGTGCAGTGGACCGAGGATTGATCCTTGGGGTACTCCACTTGTTATTGGTAGAGAGATTGAATTAGAGTAATTTATTTTTAAACTCTGGCTTCATCCCATCAAGAAATTGCGTATCATAGAGATATCTGATGTACTGAAACAAAAACTGTTCGAGAGTTTCTGTAACAGACTAATATGGGCGACACTATGCCTTAGAGAAATCAAAAAGAACCAGGACAGTATAGTCTTCCAATTCCATAGTACGTCCAATATCGGTAGGAACTTTTAAGACTGCGGTCTTACAGCTGTGTGAAGAGCGAAAACCAGATTGCTAACATGATAAGAGATTATTATTCTAGATGTATTCAAGCATCTGACCATACATAAGGTTCTCCAATACTTTTAATAAAAAGCACAATGGTTGTGTTGGAGAATGTTTTTTTTTTTAAATGACAGGTACCGTGGCGATCTTCCAGCTGCTGGGGAAACACGACGATATTATGGATGAAGTTGTTGTAAGGAAAATTATTTTTTTACACTTATGACGGCGTTTTACTCCTATAATGATCGCGATCGTCTAGGAATAATTCTATTTTTGTCTAGAGAAACTAAATCGGAAAAGTCTATAGGCTCGTTCCCCATTCATTTTTTTTAATACCTATTTTCGGCCGCTGTAACTCTAATTTGTTGGCCTGGTTTTTTTTTATATATGTAGATACATAATTCTAGCCATTATTAACAGCTTGCAAAGTATTTTCCATTATATAACTATAATTGTTTGTAATGAAAATTCTTAAAAATCTCTGAATTAAGCTTTCTGTTTTATTATTTTATATTTTTTTCCAAGAATTTACTTGACCAGCCCTCAAATCGTAGGTGTATATGTATGTAAATATGTCAACATAGGATCCGGCTCCGGGGAAGTCATATACGACAAAACAATCGCTGGTTCATTATTATTTTCCATATTTTTTCTACACTCTCGTAGGTACGCCAGTTAAAAATGTAAATAATCTCACACCAATATTCAACTATTTCAGTCGGCAAATAGTCGTTAAAAAACACTAAAACAGGTGAAAAGAACAAATGAAATCAATATTTTTGCCGATAAGGCGTCACCTCGTGCTAGGCCGGCTGCATAAGTAGGTACTGCTCGAATGCAGCGAAATTCCTTGATTAGAAAATACGCTCGCTCTTATAGTCGCGTCGTCGTCCGTGGTCATCGTTTGTCGCGGATAAATTTCTTCTTCCGCTGTTTACTGTTCCAAGTTTCAGCGACAAAATGCATTTTTGCACCGAGCTTTGGCCGATAGCAGCTGTGTGTGATTTGTTGTTGTCGTTAGGAATTTCGTTCGCTTTGATTGGCGCAAATCGCTATATTTATTGGATTTATGAAGCTTATCGGCCATCGTCACTTCAATATAAGCTCAAACCTCTGCTATTAACAAAAAACATTTCGAACCATCTGTGATTATGACCGTCTGTTCGTCCGGTCATACTTAGCGGCGGCAGGGGACGTTTGAAAGATTATTTTTAAGTACTCGCTTGTTTGAACAGGGATTTTCCTGGAGATATTTTTGTGCACCTTTAATTCAGCTTTTATGTAATTACTTTTCACCACTCCAATTAAGCAATACTAAAGAAACTGCCGCGTTTGCGTATAGTTCTTAGTCACTGGAGGACGATCTTCTTCCAGCATATCTGTGCTGCTTATGCCTAATATTTTGAAGATATCAATTTGATCTCATTAACAGGTCAAAATCATAAAGATAACAGAATTCTATTAAAAATTTTTAACTTGCCGTAAACACGGGGATTTCTACGCCTGTTATCAGTGGCGGCTATAGTGGCAAATTAGACTCTGATGGAGGCCAATTTAAAAACAAACTGAAAATCTATTTCTGTTGATAAATTCCAGAAAAAAATCTACCTTGTATCTATGTATATAGTGGTAGGTAGCTACAACAGTGTTAATATAATATGTGTACATAAATACAGGTGGTAACAAAACAATTGACGTATAAATAAAAAAAAAACACTTTTTTTTCTCCATTGTTTGGTGTCTTCTTTATCGGCGAATTGTAATCGAATTACCGCTTTCGAGTAGTAGGCAAGAACATGATCCAAAAATGTTGTAGTACACGAAATTTGAGCGAGGAACAGAAAGACGACATAAAAATTTGTGATTGGAATTTTAACGGCCAAATCGGTTGAATTTTTTTCCGATGAGTTAGTACAAAATTTTATGCTGATTATGCAAATGCGATTTTTTTTTCTTTCTTCTTTTTACTTAATAGAGTTTGTTTTGTTGTAGATAATATAAAAAAAATATTCTACTTCTAACAATAACAAAAAGGTGAATAATACATTCGAAATTTATTGTTATTAAGAAATGTTAATAAAAATTAATTAATGAAGGTCCCCCACTATCGTAAAGTTGTAATTCTTTTTTGTGAATTTGGAGAACATTAAAGTAATTCTGATTCAAACCTTGAAGACCAATCATAAAAAGAAAACATAATTATGTTGTTTGATAAGTGGCTCAACATATTCTGACTGAAAACTTTGTTCGACACCAAATATTCGCCCTTGTCTTTGGCTTAGGTTTATTTCAACAGTTGCAACATTCAGCAATTTTGTGCTGACCTATGCAGTTATAATGTAAACAATATATTAAGTTCATGTTAACACTCTATTGGAGTTATGACACTAAAAGTACCAAAAGATACGAAAGGATATCTGAATAGTTCGGATCAGCTGAAAAATTAATATCCTGACTTTGTTTTTTTTAAGCAGAGGTAACAATGTCCCTATTACACTTGGTTTAAGTACAGAATGATTAGGACAGAGGCACAATATCGGCGACGTGTAATTTAACAGATCTCTTGCACTGTGGCTTCACATCATTAGAACTTAGATCAAATCTATACGCTTGCCCTTTTTATGAAAATTATTAGATATTACCCTAGTCAGGTCGGTTTTTGATTTATTTATTTTTTTTTTTCTTTTTTTTCTTTTTTTAAGGCAAGTCTAGGGGATAAAGTACACCATGGCAGGAAGGAAATACGGAAACCAATTAAGGAACGCGAGAAAAGTGGCGGAAATGTTGATGGATGTCACTCCTAAATTTTCACAGATTGTATGCAGGAGGACAGACAAAAGAAGGTAGACTGTTCCACATTCGCACAGTTCGGGATAAAAAAAAGCATCACGGAATTTTACTGTACCGCCGAAAATATTTTGAAGGGTAAAAGGATGTGCGCAGTCTGCAACGCGCATCCAACATTGCGGCGGTTCTCGAGTGAGTCGATATGACAACTTATTGCCAAATAACCAATGAACTTAAAGCTTCTCTCTTGTGTCTCATAAATCAGTACTCCATCAAAAGAAATAGGAGTGGAAAATTTCTGATCTTGTTTTAAATGTTTTAAAGAGATTAAACAGCTTTGGGTTTTAGATGCATTAAATTCGACGCGATTCTATTTGGCCCAATCGAAAGTCTTGGCAAGATCGCTATTCAATGATCTAATCATACAATCTCGGTTGACATATGTAACATTCCCTCTGAAGCTCGCAAGAGTGTTAAAGGAGTAAGCAAAATCAGGGGTACTGTCATCGTATTGAAAGTAATGTAGAGCAGATCACTAATAAAAATTAAAAAGAGAGACGGAGAGATAACAGAGCCCTGAAGCACACCGGTATTATTAGGATGAGGTTCAGATGTAACGCCAATACAATCCAATACAATTTGACGACTAGATAAAAAAAAAACTTTTAATCAATAACAGAAGAGGAGGGGAGAGACTAAATGCTTAAAGTTTGGCCAAAAAGGGCTGGGTGCTGGACTCTATCAAAGGCCATTGAAATATCTAGAGCAACGATTTTGTACTCACCAAAATTGTGAAGACGGTTGCAACGTTCCGTAAGAAAATTCAGCAAGTCTCCAGATGAGCGTCCCCTCGGAGGTCATATTGGCAATCATTGATGAGTTGATTTATTTCTAGATACTTCATTAATTTGGGAGTTAATTTATAGATTCATATCCTTTGAAAGAATCGAAGTGATTGTAGTTGATTGGAATGAGTCTCTTAATCAGTGGCGCCTTTGGCTAATTGGATCCCTAGATATTCACATAGTTCATCTACCACTTTCGTTACTCGGGAACTATCATCTATATAGACATGTTCATTTTTTTAAACATACATATAGCTACTTAAATCGACAGAGGCCAATGATTTTTTAATGAAATTTGTATAGGCCAGGAAAATTCGCTCAGTGTAACTTGAATTTTTTAATTACCGATTAAATCTACTGATTTTCTGGCGCAGGCAATATGCGTTTGACTAAAGCGCTAAGAGCAAAACTCTTTTTGTATGAAAAAATGTGAAGAAGGGACTCAACATTAGTTCTAAGACTGAAGTGATATAGATCCTCACAACAATTCTGACGTTCAATTTCTGTAATCTTCGTAAGTTCACTGCTTTCCTTTGATTACTTATGAATGATGTAAATTTTCGTCTCTACATAAGGATAGACGTACATGATGTAGATACTTAGTAGAGATGCAAACATGGAATCAAAATTCATTGTTCATTATATATCATAGAAGTTGCTACTGAAGTTTTACGGATTGCCAGAATTATTTTAATTTTATTCAATATTCGCTTTTATGTTCTAAGCCCACTTTTGTATACGCTTGAATCAATCTTGGAAGCAATTCTGTTCTGCACTTATCTCAGAGACAAGATTATCATTAATCTTTACTCGCCCCGCCAGAAGTTGTTAAATGATAATCCGCATATTTTTTCCTATATGAAAGAGCAAAATCATAACATAGCGAGTCCGAATTATAGGGTGGAATAGTCGTCAATTTCACTCTTGAAACGATCAGGAGCTCGATAGTTCGAAATGAGGTATTTGATGTTGCTTTGTCGTAATGGAGTAGAACTCGACATCATGATTTTCTTATAATCACTTCGGGAAAAATATCTAGTATACTTCATTTGACTAGTTCTTGTCAGCATTATTGTCGAACCAAACTGTATTTAAAATCATAAGAATCACGACTTGAAAATGCGCGCATGCTGCATGTTCCAATTTTTGACGAAATTAGTTCCGCAACACCTATAGTAACTTTAAAGGAATTTTACGACAAGAAGTGAGTCAGATGACATTAAATAAATTGTCCCCTAAAAAATAAGGACTGTTTCAGAAAAAAACCGACCACCTATTCCCACCCATTACTCATTACCAAGTAAAAAAAAAATAGGAAACGCTGGTAAGAATGCATTTATAATTGCAAGCCATTAAATGCAAACTCGTGCAAATATAATGGAAGTCAGTCTAGAAGAATGTCACCAATTAATTGCTTCCACACATATGGAAAATCTGAATATGTCTCAAAGAGGCATAACTAAAAAGTTGATAATTCCGAAAAAAAATTTCAGTAAATTTGGGGAATCTTTTAGTGTCCAGAGACAGTCGATTCAGGAAGGAAATCAGGCTCGGTACACCAAAAATTGACAACTTTATACGAAATTCCAACATGTCGATGACAGATATGACTGATAAGGCTGGAAAATCATCTACTACGGCTCATCGAATTAAAAGAAGAGAAGGTCTACGAAGTTTTATGTTCAGAAAACATCAGAGAAAACACCAGAGAAGAGCCAAGTTGCAAAATCAAGGAGTCAGATTTTGTATTAAAATTTCCCATCGAAATTCGACTGCTGCATTATCATTATGGAAGATGAAAATTACGTGAAAGCGGACTTGAACCAGTTACCAAGATAGGAACTTTATGTGCCAAAATAAAGGGCGACGCTGATCCCAAATTTAAGAATCGTTGGTGCACCAAATTTCCCGCTAAATACTTAATTTGGCAAGAAATCTGTTGGCGTGGCCAGAAATAATTACCTTTCGTGACAATAGGTATAATCAATACGGATGCATACGTTACAGAGGGTCTTCAAAAGCGTCTTCTTCCATTCTGTAGAAAGCACGATGTCTCGCTTTTTTTCCGGATTTAACAACTTTCCACTATAGCAGAAAAGTGCCAAATTTCTACGATGCCCAATGCATACCGTAGTATCCAAGGAAGCGAGTCCTCCAAATTGTCTGGAAGTAAGGCCAATCGGCAAATATTGGGCTAATATAAAATAAAATTTAAAAAAAAAATACAAAAAACACCACTCTACCATAGACACTTTTAAGAGGCAGTATAAGTGAGCGTCTGTCTCTGTACAAAATTTAATGAAGAACGTAAAGCAAAATGTTCACCACTTTTATAGGACGTAGTAATCATATCGGCTGTGAATAATGCAGATGATAAGTAATAGCTTAAAAAAATTATTTGATAACATAGGTGGTCGGATTTTTTTTTTTTTTTTGAAAAAGTCCTTACTTGCATAGAGGACAAATAATAAGTATACATTTGGCCTCCATAAACTCATCAAAAATCTAGATTAGTTCATTTTACACAAGCGTTATGTCGTAACATTGTTTAGTAGATGAACTAATTCTCAGTTTTTTTTTTTTTTTGTATCCAAAAAATAGAATTTCAAACTTGTTTCAATCAAATCAACTTTACAGCGTAAATTTTTTGTTTATTAATTGTCTTTTCCGTGAGATAATTTTCAAATTACCCCCTCCTATTGTTTCTTAATTTATTCTCGTTTATTTTTTTTTTAATCTTCTCATCGTCACACAGGCACATAAACTGCGACACTTTAGATTTTTCTAAAATATAATGCAAGTTAAATAGATTAAAACTAAACAACAACAAAAAAACAGCCTCGTCCCTGATGGTCACCTATTGTTTTTTTTATCTTATTCAAAATCTATATTCGACATTAATTGCTTAATAACCAATGGATTTTGTCGCATTTTAAACTCTTTACAGCTATAAAATTCTTGGAAACAAAAAAAGCCTAAATTTGGTGTATCTAACGACATTATCACACAAATCTTTATCATCGCAGCTTTATTAATTACAAATCAACCGTAATCCATGACCAAAGCGAACACAGACTGGCGACTACATTAGTTGCATTATATAGGCATGAGACAAAAGCAAAAAAAAAAAAAAACTTTCGAAACAAAAACCGTCGAAAATGTTCGAAAAATGTTAATAAGTTTAAAAACTGTGTTTTTTTTTTTCGTCAGTCATCTTCCGTACAGAATATGAATTGCCTACCTTTTTGTCTTCATTCACAGATGTCGCTTTGAATTATGCTTCAATTAATTTGACACGGTGCGCTGTGATAATTGGGACCAGTGCGACCTGATGATGGTAATATGCCGCCCAAAGAAACATTGTGCTACAGTTTTTCTCTAGGTGTATTATTCCCCCAAGGCTATTAGTGAAAACATTCAGATTGTCGATAATTTGATTCAGTTATGCTGGAAATTCGTGGGCTGCGATATCGATGAAATTTATCTTTCGGCAACTAAAAAGCATGACGAATTGGCGCCTTGATGGAAAAGCTACGATTGATTGGGTAAGGAGCTTATAAAAAAAATAAAACAACTATGTAGTCCACTAGCGGTATTTGGTCAAAATCAATCGCAATAAATATTCCAAATGGAAAACACTATGAATAATTCATTTATTTATTTTTTATCTTAGTTATCAGATATTCTTTTTAATAGACGACATTAAATGATTTACGCATGCGCAATATGAAAATACATATGTATGTTGCTGAAGAGCTCAAATATATTATGCAGAAAGTGAATTGCATAGATATTTCGATTTATTAGTTATGGATATGATACGGGACAGATATGAAGTTATTTGATACTTTTTGGACTCGATATTTTCCCTTTCCGCTATTCGAAGTATACTCTTAATATGTAATTCAAATTAGCTGCATAAAGGTCCATCTATAGGTGAATCAAGGGTGCTATCTTTGATGAAAACTTGCTGCAAGTTCGTTTGTCAACATAACTATTTTATTGTCAAATGAAATCAAATCAATTTATTGACGGCAATATAAATACAGGCTGATTCACGGATTTGGACGAACTGACAAAAACAATGTATTTGGAGGAGCGGGGTAGATTTTATAAAATATACTATATTTCCCAACCTATGCCTAGTCTTCTACGCGATAAGCACGCATTGAAAAAAAAAGACACTCTCCCCAATTCATTGATGATCACCTCTGAGCTCCCTCCAAGTCACTCAGAAAACATGACCTAACTTTAGAATTTGTAATGATTATTTTTTCTTTTTTAATTTTGAAAAATGCGTAACAATTTTTTTTTTCTTTGTTTTTACAAAAAAGAAAAACCCAGTTTCCTTAAATATTTGGAAGACATTTAGGACCGTATTCACAAAGCCATTTAATTGAAATGTAATTTAATTAGTGTTTTAGTACTCCCGTTGGTTGGGACGCACTTGAATTAAAATTGAAGTTATATATGCATTATTATAACATAAAATGCCCCATATTAAATATTAATATTAATTTAAGTGTACCCTAACCCTTTATTATAGGAGTACTAAGCCAGAAATTAAATTAAATTTCAATTAAATGGCTGGTATATCTGAAGTTTTTGAAGTTTTCATATCCATCATTTCTAAGGTAACTAAACAAGAAAAATTAAATAGGTTTGAATCACCATAATACCCTAGACACACAGCACTATCTAACGAATCATTAGTACTAACTATTAATTAAAATACCGTGTGTCACACAGTATACGTCATTATGGCTCGAAAATCAGATAATAATGAAGTACACTAATGAACTGTTTTCTTCCTTCATTATAGCTATAATGAGGAAAAATGTGCTAGATTTAGCATATAATTTAAGTATGGAGCTCCGCTGTGCGTCTGCTGATTTGAAAAATAAGAAGAATAAATGCAAAGCACAAAGTAATTATGTCAAAATATTTTTTAATAAAATGTTTTTTTCATTTCTCAATCGTTAAATGAAATAAAATAAAAATAAATAAAAACAAAGTTTATCGCGTTGATTCCATCCATATCGATTTTTTAATGTCGTAAGAAAATCAAAACCAGTTTGACAGTACAATTTAATTAAAGAAATGGCTGTGTGTCTGCAGTTTATAATAAATTATTATAGACTAATGAGTCGTTAGTTATTTCTTCATTAAGAGTGCTTTGTGTCTAGGGTATAAGGCCATAAAATAGTAATTTTCGTTGATGTATCAAAGATGTCAAAATATAAGAAGTGAAATAACCTCGAAAAGGCGTTTTTCAGGCAATTTGAAGTTCTGAAATTAAAGCAGAAGTTTCTTTTCCGCAAATAAGTGCAAAAAAGTGAAAAAGAGGGAAGGGAAAGAAAAATATCAAGATAAGTGTTCAAAATATTTCTTTATTTATGTTTTTCTATTCCCAACTTTTTTTTATGTGTCAGTGGCAGCACACAAATTTGTTTTATTTTAAATAATTACGCCACAAACTCCCCTTCAAAAATAATTCATATTTACTACTTCCATGTGCAAAGTGAATACATAAAGAAAATTCGAAATGCCGCAATTTTTCGAGCTTATTGCGCTTTCCTTAGTTATATGCTTAAGGAAATAACATTCTCAAGAGCCATACTTTACAGGAAATAGGCTAGACGCAAAACTTAAGTAGCAACCTCGTACAGCCACAGTATTGTATCCAATACATGTGCTAAGAACGGGAAGTCTTTGGAAACCTGACTAACCTGTCGAATATCATCAAGCCTGAAATTAGGTCTAAGTTTCGCGCCCTATTTACTAATTTCGACCTAAGGGCTCCTCCCAGTTTATAGAAGGACCTATTTTTAAATTGTTATATATTTCGTTGTATAGATAAGTAATGCCAACATAAATTTCTACTTGACGTCTATGATTCTGTCGAATATTTTCCATTTTGACAATACTTGGTAGAGCCCTTTGCATAACTATACTGACTACTGACTACACATTATCAAATATTTAAATAGTGATTTCTATTTTCACTTACTTACATTAGTTTGGTCATTGTAAGTCATTATCTAGCGATTAAAAACTTCAATCAACAAGAAGACCATAAGAGAGGCCAAAGATGGAGCAACACAAGAAGAGAAGTGTGCCCGAAGCAACTCGAGAGAATCAATTAAAACTATTTATGAAGACATTAGGCGCGCAAATATTTATCCATTTGAGCAAACCAAACCGCCAATATAAGAAGAGACTCGAACGAATAGTAATAGTGTGGTACTGGTGGTACTGCTGATGCTGCTGGTGCTGCCGCTACTGAGGTCCGTCGTCGTCCACTCCATTCTAACCGATAAAGGTAGAAATGATTACACAATTTATCTGGAGGGCTATCCAGGCAAAACTAGGTACCTATCTATCTCCCCTTGAATAATGTAGTGAATAGTAGCTTGGAGTGTGCTTACATCTTTTGATGATCTTGAAATCTTCGTGTTGAGTAAATATAAATCGAGTTACAGTGAATGCACAAGTATGGAACCATCCAGGCATCTTATACAATAGAAAGTTTGTATAGATTTACATGGCTTTGGTTTAGAACGACCTAATTTAATTGATTTTTTTGTCTTAATGGGACATAAATAAATTTTGCGGACGTTCTATAAGAATTTTGAATAACGCTGTATTTGTCAAGGGAAGGTACCTGTAACAAATGTCTACTTTCCATAATTTCTTCCTTTTCTAGATCGACAGAAGGAATTGTTCTCGTAGATCTCTTGATTTCGATGGTTTACCCCAGGTTCAACTTGGCGACAGCATATTACCCTTTGGAGTTGTTTTAACTCCAACATGAAGTGTTGTGATTGTACAAAATGCCAGCTGTCTAAAATATAATCCACACTAAGGAGGTATGGCTTTTTGGCAGGCATTCTGCCATCACAAACACGACTGAAGTTAGTAAAAACTTCCTTGCTCCCTAATTTGCCCGCACATGGACAGTGTTTGTAGACAGAAAAGGAACGTTGCGATTATTTAAGATTTATTTTTAGACTAAGGCGATATGATCATGTCTCCTCATTTAAATCTCTACTCTTGAGCTACTCACTAGAGTGTTATCAGAAACGCAGGGTCCTAATTTTCCTTTTCAATTTAATACTTATATACCAGAAATCCTGAATAGCTGTGTAATTATATTGAATTCCTGCAATTACCTCAACATCAAAATATCGTGCTACCTTGTGTAAATTGCAGCATCTCAGAGAACTCTTGTCCAAGTTTTTAGATTATGGATATCTGTTCCTGCGCACATTCAGCGTGCGGGCACAGTTGGCACATTCAGGAGGTTGATAGAGGAACATATTAATTATTCAGTATTGGTGTAATTGATTAGTAGATTTCTTTAATTCATTGTGTAATTGCCTTCATTTGATCTTATTTTATTTTAGCTCTTTCTTCCGCTCTTTTCGTATATTTTTGTAATTTTAGTTACTTTTTTTTCTTTTTGTTTTTGTATTTTATTATCCTTTTCGTATTATTCCTATTTAGTAGTCCTTGTACTCTTACTTAATTCTTTTATTTATTGTCTTTTTTTAATTGTACTCTAAAAGATTGTAAATCTTGTGTACTGTTCTTGTTTAGCATAAAATAAATTGAATTGAATTATAATTTAAGGTTTCGAAAAATTACTCCTTGATTGAGAAAACTTCTCACAACCCCACATATCACAAAGTAATTCTACAATTTGTTTGAGTTCCATATTGGAGCTAGCTGTATGTAGATACTTTCGAACACTCTTCCGTTATGAAAAATTCTACATATATAGATGTTAAATGGATATTTAATAATTATCAAATTAAGTACTTTGGTAGTATAGCGTTTTAGACATCCGATGAACTTTCTAAAGATCTCCGTTCCAGAACGCAATCTTCAAACTGCTTTCCAATTCTCAAGAAAATCCTTAAAGTAATTCAAGGAGGCGTTCCTCAGGTTTCCATCAACAACCTTCGAACGAAAATGAAAAGACACTTCTTTTTGCAGCTGTGTTCCATACACACTTCCAGTCTGCATGCCCACATTTGGCTGCAAACAAAATAAACTCCCACCTCAACCACTCGACTCCTACCACAAAAAATAGGGGGCATAAATAAACGTACAAAAGACCCGGATTCATCTACATTCGGAAGCCTAGCTACGGGCAGTCAATTTCAAACGAACCGAATAATATTTCAGAGCTTTTCTCTAATAGAGCAATACTTTTAGGAACCGTTTATTCCTATGATGTCACCAAATCTGCAAATTTAACCATTCCTTCTCCTCCCTCTCATTTCACTACTATCTGCTATCTAACTCCAAAAGAAGAACAACATACACATATTACGTCTGACATATCGCAGTAACTGTATAAGAAATAACGAATATAAAAAGGAAAGTTTCAACAAAATTAAAAATACAATCATCAACAAGAGGATACGATAGGACACGGAATCGAACTGAGGGCCAAATATAAGCAACGGTCAAGAGGACAATGGAAGATGAAGAAATCATTGAAGAGAACAATGCCAAATCATAGAGAAAAGCATCATTTTCTGTTACTGTGCAAGGCGCAGTAGATTTATATCATTTTCTAGGAGAAGTAGCAATAAAATAATACAAAAATGCTGTTTTATTTAAGAAAATAATTATAAAGGGTTTTCCAATAAGAGGTGTTATTTTAATTATCCCGCTATTTCGGTAGATGTCACATTGGAACCTGTCATTTTTTGACATTTGACAAGCCATTAAGAAAAATGGAACGATACACGATTCAGCAACGCATTGAAATTATTAAAATTCACTATAAAAATGGTGAAAATGTGGCAGAGACGATTGGTAAAACTCGAACATTTTTGGGTCGTCGTGAAGCACCTTGTCGGACCGCAGTACAGAAATTGGTAGAAAGATTCGAGCTGTCGGGACAAGTTAGTGGTGTGAAGAATAAAACCCGTGCACGTCGCTCAAGAACAGCCGAGAACATTACTGCTGTAGCCGAAAGTGTTGAAGAAAACCCAGGTTTGCCCATTCCTCGTCGTTCTTTGGAATTAGGCATTCCACAAACGTCATTACACAGTATTTTGCATAAAGATTTGGGTCTTAAGGCTTATAAAGTTCAGTTAACACAAGAACTCAAGCCGGCCGATCATCAACAACGTCGAGTCTTTGCTGATTGGGTCCTTGAAATGCATGAAAATGATCCGGAATTCCATCGAAAACTCATCTTGAGTGATGAGGCCCATTTCCACCTCGATGGCTTCGTCAACAAGCAAAATTGTCGCATCTGGGGCTCGGAAAACCGAAGAGTTATTGTTGAAAAGCCTCTCTATCCTCAACGTGTGACTGTTTGGTGCGGTTTATGGTCCCGCGGGGTCATTGGACCTTACTTTTTCGAAAATGAGGCTGGAGCAACAGTTACGGTGAATGGATTGCGCTATCGACAGATGATTAATGATTTTTTATGACCGGAATTGGATGGTATTGATCTGGACAACGTTTACTTTCAACAAGACGGCGCTACGTGCCATACAAGCAACGAAACCATTGATCTTTCACGGTAAAAGTTTCCGGACCGTGTTATCTCTCGAAGAGGTGATCACAATTGGCCACCGAGATCTTGTGACTTAACACCTTGCGACTTCTTCCTTTGGGGCCACGTGAAAGAGAAGGTCTACGCCAACAGTCCAGCGTCGATTCAAGACCTCAAAGATGGAATTCGTGAGTCTATCGAGGACATAGGGCAGCCACTTTGCGATTTAGTTATGGAAATTTTCATGAAAAGGATATGGTCCTGTAGGCGTGGTCGTGGTGGTCATTTGGCTTATTTTCCATTATTAACGGCATACCTTCCTCTTTATAATGAAATAAAGATCCGATCATTTATCTCAAAAAATGGCATTTTTCTTTGAATATCAAAATAACACCTCTTATTGGAAAACCCTTTAGTAGAAATAGTATTTTGATTTTTATATGTCCGCCCGTCCGAAATCCGCATGATAACCCAAGAGCCGGGGACTAAAATTTTGTACCCGATTTTTTTATAAAAATTATAGATCTATTTATTTAATCTAGAAAATGGAAAAATTGGGCAATCCTTTTGTAAGGTTGCCACACAAAAGTCCCAATTTTTGTATGTATAATGGGGTCTCTCTTGATTAGGCTCGATGCAAATTTCTGCCATCGATTTCATTTCCTTCCAAAAATACCTCTGTCAAAAATTATTCAAATAAACTTGTACAGATCAGGAGACTCAATTAGCAGCATCTCGCTAAGTTATAAAAAAAAAATGATCGATTCTGAGTTTCACCAGCTCCTTCCTAAAGCTCTTACTTTTCTTCCCTTCCTGTAAATGTCTTGTGATGCGTGAAAGATAATCTCTGCTACTTTATGTAGCTCTAAAACTTTGAGAATGGATGAACCAAGAAGAACTAAGATACATAAATACAATATTCCAAATTACTACTAATAATAGAGGACAAATCATTAATGGAGCAAAATAAATGTATCGGTCTCAGAATTGATCCTTGCGATACACCGCTACTGATTGAAACAGGGCTATGAACATTTACCCGAAGCAGAAAATATTTTGTTACTGACACTTTAAATAATACTACCTAATAATTAATTTGCGGTCAGATTTAGTAAAATTGAAATAACTGCTTAAACTTGGAAAAATTGGAATTGGAAAATTGCAACATTTGGACATTCACCGACGACTAATGCAAACTATAGAGCTACCACAAAAGCCGGTCGCCGGTGTCTTACTACAAATTCGTCTGAAAGCGCACGACTAGAGGTCCACGTGGAAGCAGTGAATTTTTCTTATCACTTTCCTGGTAGATGGAGGATAGAATACTCCCCAACAGAAATCTTTCCTCCTGAATTAAAATAATTTCTGTTTTTCACATCTATACGTCAGCTGGGTATATATGTCAACACAAAAGACCCTCAAAATTAAAATTCCTTTGTACAGAGAACCTCTGATGTTGTTGTCGTCTTATCGCATTTCTTAATTCACAAAGAACAAACGAGGCAAGGATAAGAAAAATCAAAACCACTCAGTTGTGCGGTTTTATACATACAGTCATATACAGGTATGTAGGTCTACCTATATATAGCGCAAAAAATCTCTCTCAAAAGCAAGACACATAAATCTCTGGAAAGTGCGGGTGCTTTAATGTATTGTTCTAGTCCGTTCGACAATGTACAGAGTTTAACCTGCTCTTGCTCTTTGTTGTTGCAGGGCGAATATCGTTGGCATCGATGCGAGCATAAACACTACCCTGAAACATTGAAATCACGCGCTCGCCTCCTAACACTGAAACTCTATGACGAGTTCAAGTCTTATTGTGAAATTTGAAACCATAATTCTCGGTTTTGTATAGTACATAGACGACCAAGATATGAGCAACGCAACCAAGTGGAAAGAGAAGGCTTCGTTCGCCACGGATGTTAGATGTCACTATACGTCTTAGAGAGATACCAAGTTTGTCGCATGAAATTAGAACCATGGATGTATATGACTTTGCGGTTTTAGATGGCCCGTCCTCAGCCACGACGGCATGTACTTGAATAAAACACTCGAATGCGTCAACGGCACATCACAGGGTATACCCCCCTATATTGGCTGCTGGTCTGGATTTGATTTTCTACTGAAGGACTGCAAAGATATGCACATTTTATTGTAAAAAACATTACAAAAAAAACAACACTGAAAGAAACCACAAAATCCTTTGCGTAAAGGAAGAAGGACATACAGAAATTGGCTTCATTTGTATACCGGGAAAACTCCCCCAAGAATTATTACCTCAATAGGGTGCATGTCATATTTCTAGCGCTTTTTACGTAAGCTTCGAGCTGTGGAAATTTGCTCTCAAGATGTACTTGTCTAGCTTAGTAGACAAAACATTAGCCCACGACATCGTTTCAGTGTAAAACAGTTACATCCCTGAGGAGAAGAGAAGAAATTATGTCATCCTCGAGAGGCTACTTGATGGCATCTACCTTTGCCCTCCGGTACGACCTTAAGCATCCCGGGAGGCAATAACCTTCGTGGTTAAGAAGCGCGCGGAAGGAACGATTTAAGGAAGCTGCAGGGGATGCGACTATGTGACATCACCAGATAAGAAACATCATTGCTCTTTGGGACAAATACTTCAGATCTGTGCTCTGATTTTTATTCCGATGTTATTTGCAACAAACAAAGACCCTTTAGTAGACTATATAGTCGGGTCGTCAGTGAGTGTTTGTATCAATCAAGTTCTATAAGGGTTGTTGGAGGGGACATGCTTTGCAGTACTGATAATGGATACTTCCTGAGATTGTACATAATATAAGAAGGGTTCCACCCCACAGATAAGTTGGGTGTTGTATTCAAGCGGTTAAGCAATTAAAAAAAAAACTACCTCGAGGCATTTCATTTGTGGAGAGATAAAGAAAAAATCCATGAAATGGGGGAATTAGGAAAAGTATAAAACTTGGAATTTGAAAACATTCCTCTTGCACATATTCTATAGTAAAAGCTCCATGGTTGTTTTTTTTTTCATAAAAAAAACAAAAAAATAAATCAAAAATCCATAAACCACAGCCGAGTGCTTATTGAGACTCGAGTCTTAATCCGCAGTAATTGAATCCATCAAAAGGCCCGGGACATATTTTATCGGATACAACAAACATAATCGGATTACAGGTGATATGAGAGGCAACAAAGTCACCGGTGGTGGTGCGGTGTGTGAATTCATGGAAATAAAAAAAATTTCACAAAATGCTCAGGTGAAAAATAAAAACATTTCAATAAACGCGATTTGTGAATGAATGAGAGCTGGGGACGGCCGAGGGAAGAAATGAGAGTTTTTTGTTCCAATGATGTTCAGTTAAAGTGATTCCACGATGTCTGAATGCCGGACTGGCAGCCGGCGGACGGATGGCATATGTCAGGTGGAAATTGCCACTTTTTATCGCCCGATTATGAAAATATCATTTTTATTCAAAACAAAACAAAAAAAAAACAATAATTGAAAAAAGGAAGATTAATGGTTGGGGATTATCTTAAAATGTAAACGATTTGTTTAACACAAGAAGAAGAAAAAAGAAGTTGACTGAGATTATATAGCATCGTAGAAGAATGAGAATATTTTCAGCATTTGCTGTGGGATGTCGTATTTTCCAGAGGTGTATATGTAATTAGTCACAAGCACAAGGCACTATATATTGTTGGACTGTACAGTAGGTTCTATTATAGTAATAGTAATTGCCAAGACTTCAAGGAAATAAAATTATAATTAACCTTTCGGGACACATTACGCATCATTTTTAGGGATATTATTATTATACTATTTCAAAGCTCGGACTACTGAAGAATCTATCTTATGCCTACAAGACCTGATGTGTAAAACACACATACATATGTACATATGTATAGGGAGTTCTTTTGACATTATTTTTATTATCAAAAATGGTATCAGTAAAAGTACATATGTTACCGATTTGATACTATTTGGCCACAGTATTTCACATAATGATGACACATTGTGTAACAATGTGTGCATTTAGCAACCGAACCCACAGGTAGTACATATTACTGTTGAGACAACTTGTAACAAAATTTTTGTAACCTTGTCACAGTACTGTTAGCTTTTGTTTCTGACCCATAAACACATTGTGTCAAGATGGTAACATTAAAATTTAAAAGACAAAACTTGAATAATCTAGAGCGCCATTTCTAAAATTCTTAAATATTGTTTGATAGCTATGCTTTTAATTTAACGGCACCAAAAGCATGTACTTTGCTAATATTGTTGTCAATAATTAATTTTGTTTTTTCAAAGTGGTCAATAAGTTACTGATTTTTTTTACAAATGCTGAAACATTGTACCGTTACATGGTGGTAACAAGTTTACTCTATAATATTTATCGCACAAAATTACTTGTATGAAGTATGTTGATGATAGTTCTTTTTCCAGATTGAACTTTTCCCTCCTTCAATGCGCTAGACAATTAAAATTGCGATAGTAGTATCAAAGAAGATCATGGAATTATTCTTTCGGATAGTAAGGTGTCTATAGTGGTACTGAGTAACTATGAAACTCTGTGAAAGAGGTCATAAATATAGTAGGCGCTTTGTAAACAAGTTCACATTAAGGTATTATGGGAAAAACAAGCTCAACATCTCCAATTCTTATATCAGCCGACTGTAACAGTGACTACTTATAAGGATACTCAGACATTCTACTTAGACTCACCAGTATGGCCAAAATAGTTCACGCTGTACCTTCATATCTACATAAATGTAGCAGGTATTCCTGTGAATCTAGACCTCTGTTCTTAGGATTCCCATGATTCATATTATATATTCAGAATAATCTAAAGACTACAGCCTGAACATTATATATGTATTATAATCTATATAGCAATTCCAAATTAACCTGTTTCGCTATCATCTAATTTCCAGTCCTTCAGTTTAAGAATTATGTTAATTATTATAAGAAAATTTCATTCCCACGAACATTACAACTCCTACAGCTTTTATCATATAGTGTTGAATAGTGCTGTGAGTGGAAAGAGTTCAGAAATCTTCCAATTAAAGCATGATTCACTATACCTGTTTAAAATATTACTTAACTGCTTTTAACACACAAAATCTAATTAACATCTCGCCTTAAAACGCCGCAATGATGAGCTCAGCGTGTCGCCTGGAATCTGCCAGATGTCTCTGAAAACAAAATGCACACGGAAGCGACACCCGACGACTATTATCATTAAGGCGTCTCCAACGGAATATTTGTGTGCGTACATATTTCTTTAAATATGCAATTCAACTAATTATGGAATTTCTGATTCGTGTTTATCCTCCCAGGAAAATTCAATAAAACTTTCCAAGTTAAAAAAATTAAAAAAAAAAAATTAAGAAAAAAACAAAAAACAGCAACAAAAATATTTCTTAAATCAGCGAAATAAGTCTAGAAAGTGTTCAAGTACTTACCATCAGGAGGTACAAAATCTTGGCATAGACCGTAAGCTGTGGTAACCTGTAACGACGTCAAAAGAATTTCAGTGAGTCACTCTGAGCAAAATTATAAAACAGTATAGAATATAATGTTAAAAGGTGGAGTATACAAAAAATTGAGAGGGGAGCGGGATTAAAAACTGTCTCCTCTTATGTATAACGCGTTGAATTTATTTAATCGATAGGTACCTACTGTGTTTCGTATAGCCTTGAACATTATTTATTAACATGTGATAAATTTTATAGGGAGCTGAACTAATCTTCACAATCGGGTGAGTGCTCTAAATACCATTTAACAACCAGTGACGGCACGCTATTAAGTTGCAAATTCTTTAGTTCTAAGCCAAATCCAACAGATGGCGTGGAAGTTGATTGTCTTATCTGACATCTAATCCATCAGTTGATTCATGACTAACTAATGCATGGTCACGCACTGCTCGGCACAGTTTATGAGCCAATGGTATCCGTACGTTTCTTAAAAAATGAAGACTTTTGAAACTATAGGTTAGGAAGGCTACAATATGCCCCGATTACCATACGAGTGGCTTAATATAGCAATTCTACTGCTAAACCTGACCTGTACCTTACCAGCGGTTTAACTGCCATGGTAAAAGATATGTGAGAATGAATCATGCATGTTTAACGACAAAATTTGTGTTGAGCTGGAGGAATAGAAGTATTGAAGATGGCATTGGATCTCCTAATGTGGGTACTGTAGTAGGGTGCAAAGGCGCCTGATGAGGCCTGAATGTCACGTACAAAGAAGTTAAGTGCTCACATACGCAATTCCCGTGTTAAATAAAATATGAGATTTTTGACTCTGCGTCATTATACAAAGAAGTTTTCACGCGAATTGAATAAATAAAAATCTCGAAAATAGTCCTAGGGCAAGGGACGAAGGATGTAGAGAGTTGGCTGATTGGAGGAGTTAATGCATGTACGATGGATTTCTTGTATCTCGAGTATGCATGGGATGCTATAAGATTACTGGTGGTGATTTCCGTAATCTCTAGCCTCTCCGGACTTGAACTGGGCGTATCTTAAGCTTCTTGCGGTCCCCGACTGACACCTTGGGTGCCAATAAGATTTTAAGCCTGAATGGAGTAACCAGTCTCGTTTGTAAAAGCATAACTACACGTAAATATGCCACTGGGAGTACCCATGGCCTTATGGTCATGAACTACGAAGCCATACCAATTGGGTAGCCGACATTGCTAACTTGATACCTAGGGGTTGAGGAGCCCTGGATTGTTCTACTATAGTAGAACTAACACGGAGAATGCCCCCTTACTGGAGCCTCATAGTGGTTGTGGTAGCCCATAAGCGGGCAGAGAGAGTATGTTTGAGTCTCACAAGACATAGGCGCACATTCTTCTTTGAAAGTAGAAGAGTATGTCCTTTGTATAATTGCATACTGGTCCAAGGACTTGAAGGATGGTCGCTTCTTAATGTATGCTTGGACATTTGGCTTTCGGCGTGAAGTTGCACTAAATCAACCGGGTGCCGTCAGCCAGAGATCGACAGAGATTTTATACGAGTCTCGCTTCGAGCAGTAAGTCCAATGTCAGCATGCACTGGCATAACTGGTACTCACTGGGACAGGATACATATACTCTATCTCATGAGGGCGTTGATTTTCGCATTTATACTAATCCGTGCATCAAGACTGCCGTGGAATTTAAGCTATTCTAGCCTAGGTATCCACGTTAAAGCACAAGAACTTCTGTCCAATGTGCCAATAGTCTACAGAACTGCTTAAAATGAACATAATAAACGCTAACCCCATCTGTATCATCTGAAAATAGATAAATCAACATTTGGTTAAAGATTTGATGATATAAATTGGTTTGGGTATATACAAGGATGGATAGGTCAATAGTGATGAATATGTAACCAAACTGAATCATGTCGGAGTTGAATTACAGAGTAATTATTAAAATTCTAATTTTGAAGTAGATCGTTTATATTTTGTTCTAATTGCCAAAAAAATACCTAATAAAACGTTACTTTCAACAATAAGACGCAATGGCAACCCTACAAAGGAGTTAACGTATATCGACCCTTTTCGAATTTAGATAAAAAAATCTTATAAAAAAAGCAATTAAGAAAATTTCAATCAGTTTCGAAATATTCTAGTGAGAAATGAAATTTTTAGTATGGCAGCATTACGAAGAATTTGTCCGATTTCCCATATTTTGACTATAAATCTAGAACTATTATATATGCGCAAATTTCAGCTCTCTATATAAATGCACACACAAACAGTGCATAGTGCATTGCAATCCTACGAAGGAATTGCAAGATTTCGTTCATTTTGTGAACTTAGAAGAACTTTTTTAAAAAACCTATTGGTAAAAAAATCTGTCTGTGGGTAATTTGCTTCATCGAAAAATTTTGAAATCAATATCTACCTCTCTTGCTCACATGCTTATGGAGAAATAATCCTCTGGTCAGTTTGAAGGCATAATTCAATGGTTTATAGTGGTTTTACGAGAGAAGGTCGCCAACTCATTTAGAAAGACCTGAGCTCTCGGCCGTTCGACGACAACAGTAATAGATGTGATAGTGGGATATTTTTATGTAGCCAATGCTTTTCCTATCGTTCACCATTGTAAAAAATATTTTATTAAAGCAAAAACAGTTGTCTTTCTCAAGCACTTTTCAAATAATACCAGACCATAATTTAATAACCTACAAATACAGAAAGTGGTCTATCACTAAAAAAAACCCAAAAATTAAAGCAATTCATGATAGTTCTAATTCGTTCGCTCTTTAGCTAGAAGAAAATACGAGATCTACACACTAAGAGGCCTTTCGTAATGGAATACTGCTGTTAACAAGCTTTCCGTGAGAACCCAGTGGGATGTTTTATTGCTTTACGTTTTAATTAAGATATTTACCACGGATTTTTACATGTTTTAAATTTTCCTAAAACACGTAGAAAGTCGTAAAGAAACTCGTAAAGTTGCCTCTTTAAAGGAGACACAAAGTTGCAGCACTGCGGACAACTCATTACCGCGTGCATTCCTTATACATATTTGAGAATTTTTATCTGCAAACAAACATTCTCTGCAAAGAGAAACAACAACAACAACAACAAATAAATAATTTTAGGATTCAAAGCAAACAGCATCACTTACTTAATGGCAATTCTAGTATCGCGTTAATAACTCGAAATGCGAATTACCTACCCAAAGAAACAGGTGTTAACAGAGATTCTGCTCATTGACACAGCCCGCTAATTGTGGTGGCTATACCTACGTCTTGGGGTCGCGGGCTGTACACTTGTGAACTGTTGTTGACCACTTCGGTATCTTGGCTCCTCCAAAGACAAGACAGACTCTTGCTGTACAGAGACAAATTGCTGGTAATGAGAATCTTGATTAAGTGTACTATGTTAGGTAGGTAGGTAGGTAGGTAGATAGGTAGTTATAGGTATAGACTGCGTCTGTCTATACTTCTGGGTTAATAGCAAGGTCCAGGTCTATGGTGGTGGCCTGTCCTCTACCCAGTAATAATATATATAGCATAGCAGCTGTCTTCCATTCCATCCATGGCAGTTTGTTAATTTGTTGTTGCTTCTCCATTCTACGATAACGCCACTCCTGAAGATTTACTCTCTTAATATGTGTCTTTCTTGGTGGTTGCCCTCTGACCTGAGTATGTTTTATCACAGATCTGGGAAGATCTTAGTATTCTAAAGAATTCGTCTTAATTGGCAGTGTAACATAGATAAAAGAATATTGTGTATATGTTTGAGGGACGGGGGGTTGGCTCTAAAAATTAAACGTTTGTTTTGCAATTTAGTACCAAATAAAGTAGGCTTAGAGCAGAAGGATATGACAATTCTTCTGAGGCGGTTGATTTTCAATTGGAAATATAATGAGAGATAAGTGAGCCTTTTTAACGTCAGATTAGGAAATAGAAGTAAAGAATTAAATGGCAAGTACCGAGGTACTGTCAATTTCTTGGCTTACAGCCGCAAATCAGAATTTCATAAAGAAATTCTGAGAGTATACTGTATGTGAGTATATGTTTCGCTCAGCAGTACAGGCCGATTTCATCAGGACAGCAATGAAACCCTGAACTGCCTGCTGTCTACATTACAGTGAACTCGGATGCCCAAATATTGATGATGGTAGATCACAAAGATTTTTTGCAAAATCTAATCATGAATCATTTCAAGGAAATTGGTTTTTTTCACAATTAAAATGATCTTGGGCATTTCATTCTAATTAAATAGAAAGGGAGAGTGAATTCAGGTTCATTGCTGTCCTGATGAGATCGCCCAGTACTGCTGATCGAAGCACACAGTATACCACCACAGTACCTCGATACTTGTCGTTTAATTCTCTGCTTAATGCAATAGAAATATTTTAAGAATTCAAATTTATTTCGATTTATGTATGTTTATCTGACGTCGTCGGGGTACTACGAAGTTTCCGCAAGGAGATATCATCCCATCAGTTCCGAAATAATTGTAGATGACTTAATCAAGTGTTCGATATACCTCCCATGATAGTCCCGTCAGTTACCTGTAATTTAAGCAAAACGACAAGGGCTCTTGTCTTCAAATCAAAATTTATATCCTGATCCAGACACATTGTAGGAAAAAAAAAACGTTTCTCCCTCTTTTCCTACATGTCATCGATTCATTACGTATCAGATAAAAGCAAAATTACACTGTCGTCTACTGTCGATAACCACTTGGTTTTATTTAACCTAAAAACGCTATCCATTGCTGCAGACATAGGCGGCTTAATCGAGTTGTAAGTTGCTAAAACTGCTGAGGCAGATAAATCGATCACGTTCAATCCAACTGCTAAATTTCAATTAATCGCTGATTAGAGCAAATAATAGATAATGCATGGGTGAGGGGAAAAAAAAGAAAAGAAAACAAAACGACACAGTAACCACATTTGTTGGACAATACATATATGCAAACCAGGCCGACATCGCGCCTTTTCACGCCTCCCGCCCCCTTTTAGCATGCTCTTTTGACTAACATCACTTTTTCCAGCAGGTACTTGCTATTAATTATGGAAAAAAAAATTATTGTTAATTACCGGCTAGTTTTATTGACTGGAGTTCGCGCGGTTTTTTCGTTGTTTGCTAATTTCTGTCACATCATGTCATGGGCATGAGGCAAACACCTGCCTGTACTAAGTCGATTCGTTTCAATTAGAGACGACGACGAACAACTCCTTTCACCAATCACAATAGATTACTACCGTGGCTGTAATATATCATTCAATTCAATTCAATTGTCATGGCCTGGCCGAGCGCCCGCCCGCCTTGAATAAATATGTTGAAAATTCGTTCGTCTAAGGCACGTTATTCGCGACTTTTTTTTTTTACAACCATCAGCCAACACAGAGATTTCTGCAGGTTTATCTCTAGCTTGATGTCACAATGGGACCAGTCAATCTCCTGTCAGAATTGTGTCGCATGCCATGTTTTGTGACATGTTTGATACCAAAACGACAGCCAAAGGGCGTACAGAAATTTGATATTTTGCCTTCTGTTTGTGATGCCTCCTTGGCTGCATCTTTTGTTTTCATTCTGCGAATGTTTCATAGTAGTTCAGTGCACGTTTCAAGTTGAATGCGCACGCGTTCTGAATTCAAATTTGCAACGCAACTATTATGTAGTGTAAGACTCCGTGTGGCTAAGGAATACGTCCAAGTGCTGAGGTAGAATATGTGCAGGTGCCGAGGGTTTTGTAATTTCGCTTTGTACTTGTTTTTTTTTCATGTTTTTTATCAAACTGGTGCCAAAAAGTTCTATCGATGGATGAGCAAATTGTTCGAATATGAGATGGGGTAGAGTATATGGAACTATATGGAAAGAAATCTGATTTATTGGCTGTGTGATTAATTGCCGTTCTGTTTTGGAAGGAATTTATTGCCTCGCCTATACATATATCAGGTTACACTCCACTCTCTCTCACTCTCTATACTAAATCTATCACTTCAGTGTTTGAAAGGATCGATATATTGTCATTATAGTCAACTCAAGCAATGCTAAAAGGGTTCCGTTAACAAATCCATTGAAACCACTCACTCGAAGGAATCGCAAATCGGACTGACGACAAACTGATCAACCGCATCCGCATACTTCACTTAACAATCGGAAGTTAATCAGGAGTCTAACAATGGCCACAAAAATATTATCGGCGTACAGAGGTGGGTCGTAGGTAGTCTCTGCAAAACAGAAGTATAGCAGCAATGGTAGCAAACACAGCAGCAACAGCAGCAGGGGAAGTCCGACAAAAAATGTATGAATAGAAGTGAAAACGAGAAAAAATGCCGTAATAAAAGGACGACATGGAACCGGGAAAGGATGAAAAGGAAGCAAAAGTAGAACATCCCCATGTATGCCGTATAAAATGGAACAATATGGAGACGCGCAAGAATTTGTATTTGTGTCTTTCGATGCCGCTGTGATAGTGTATAGAATTGTTGGACACTATACTCCTGCTGCTTTATGTTCCAATGTCGGGCGCACTATCAGAAATTCAACATCAGCAGCAAATGACATCATGACGACGACGACGACGAGGACGATGACAATGAATCCTCCTTCCTTGGAAGATGCTGTTTATATAACTGACTGAAGAAAAAATAGTTGAACTACATTTGTCCAACTGAAAAAGGCGATATACCCATTTGTCGTACTTATGAAAAACGATTGGGATTACACCATTCCGTTAAGTTTTGCATATGAATGCTGACGTTATGGCTCCAGCTATATTTATGTGATATTCATGGATGAATAGAAACCCGGACGAAATTATTAGAAACTCTTTTTATTCTGCAAATGCTTTCATCATGTCTTTTAATATCAAGGACTTGGTTTGGTTGTTTTTTTTTGGGCACTTATCGTCATGCACAAGGATTTCTTTGAGTACTTCAAGTCGATAATACTCGTAAGATATGTATTAGTTAATGATCATTTACATAAGCCGCACATTAAAGATATTTTGGAATTGATGTGGTTGAATGAAAAGTTCAATGAGGTACTTGTATGCGGTGAACTTATATTCAAATAAGTTGTCCTTGGGTTGCCCTTAAATTAGACACTGTCAGCAACGAAAACCATATTCGTACATAGTCAGTAAGGAATTAAAAAATTGCGTCTAACTACAGTTGTAAGTTCAATTCAATTCGATGCTTCCTTATTGTGGCCCAAGATACAATAAGATTAAAGGCTTTTATGAAAAAAAAAAAGGTATAATAATCGGGAATAGAATACTTAAATAGACTACCTTAAAATAATTAGAACTAAAATAAAAAAAAAAATAATATGCTTTTGCAAATTCGAATTCAAATAATTAAGAAAATTTGAAAAAAAAAACAGAAAGAAAGAGAGATTGAAAAGAATATATGAATTATATGGAAAATAAGAAAAATTAAGAAAAATTACATGCAAATGAACTGTGATTGATTGAATGAATGAATTGAGAAGAAGTTGCGAGCCCGCGCATTGATCCCGGGAAGGTAAACTGTTCCAGAGGCGAATAACCTGAACAAACTAAGAACCAGTGGAGTTGAAGTACGACATCGCGGCAGCAGCAGCAGCTTGCGACCCCTGGTGGAATGCACCGCTTGCAGAAAATCAACTAGATAAGGAGGCTGGCCCAATTGCAATACCCTAGAAAGAAAAATCAGGCTCCTACGTTTCAAATAGGTCTCTATGAGCCCAGCAATGAGAGACTATAATAGGAAACATGATCATGTCTGCGCAGCCCGTAAGAAAGCCTAATATGTACACTCTTGAGTGCCACTCTAAGTTTTCTATAGCACACAGAATCTAAGGCTGGGAAAATAAGGTATCCATTAAGAGGAGTCAGTACTCAGCAAAAACTTCAATTTAGATATCAGCAAGCCTGTAGGCGATAAAACTTACTTTTCGTAGATTTGTGTCCTGAAAGTATGAAAATTCATATAAAATTAGCCTAGACTTAGACCACAAGAGACATCTAGCGTAAAAGACAGAAACCCAACATGCGACAATTTTAGACGAAAATGAAAATTTGCAGTTCAAAGAAATTGAAAATTTTTAATGAGAATTAACTCTCCTAAATTTTTGTTGCACATAATTGTTAAATATACTATTTTGCTTTATATTTCCACAACTTTCAACGAAATATTGCAATTTCTCGTCGAGAGAAAAAACAAGTAGATATTATTAGAGTTATCAATTAGAAAAAGCACCCCTAAAAATGAAAAAAATCGACGTTATTTGCTAGATTTAGGCTTTATCTTTCTAAAATAGTCACAATCTAAAGAAATGAGAATACTTACTAACAGGAATTTGATTTAAAAAAAAATCAATTTTTACCAATTTTTACAAGCTTCCGAGCTAATATCTCCATTCCAATACATTTATTATTTATTTTTCTCAATATTATTCACTAGACAGACCTCTTCGTTACCTTTAATTTAAGATATAAGTCATTATTCTGCTACAAATAGTTTACCAGAAATTCGCATTGAAAAATGTATGAAACTTGCATATCTATATGTAATAACTCTTCTTAATGATATGAGGGAGCAAAAGTAATTTCACCAAAGTCATACATAAGCTTAGTGGAAGGATACTAGCAAATAGCCAAACATGACGAGGGCCTGAATAGATGATATTAGACAGTACCTATGGCACTTATGTGATCACAGCAACTCAACCGGCAATTAAGGTACACTCCAAGATTTCGAGCCCTACTAACATTTATGGGATATTGGAGTCATTAAGTAAAACTTCTGGCAATGTAGACAGATCAATTTGCCGTGGATAGAATGCAATGCACTAGGATTTACTAAGGTTGAAACTAAGAACATTGTCAATTGACCAGCAGTAATTCTTCTATAAGACTTATGGGACAACTCAAATAAAGCTGGACATTATCTGCATATACATATATAGACTTTCACGTCATGAGTCACTTCTGAAAGGTCGTTTGTGTATAAACTGAATAATTAAGGGCCAAGAATAGATCCCTGGGGCAAACCAGAAGAAAGGGGCAAAAGATCTGAGGAATGACCATTGTTCAATATTACATGTTGGGATCTGCAGAACAGAAAATTTTTAATTAAAAGTATGACATAATAGGAGAAACCAAATAGCGAGGACAGTTTCATCAAGAACCTCTCGTGACAAACACTAATAAATGCTTTAGAGAAATCTAATAAAAGGAAGATGGATATCATATCATTATCAGAGGAGCGAATGACAGTAGTTACTTTGAGTAGAGTTGTTTTGCAGCTGTGATGCGAGCGAAAGCCTGATTTACACGAACTGATTAGATTATTTACAGACAAGTATTTTTGAAATTCCCAGTATAATAATTTCTTCAGGATCTTAGAGAGGAAGCATAATAGACTAATCAGTCTAAAGTCGACTGGGTACGCAGGTGAGGCGCATTTAGGAATAGGTAAAACGTTGGCTATTTTCCAAGTCGTTGGAAAAGAGGACAATGTTAGACACGCATTTAGGACATGCTGAACTGGGCCTTATAATTATCGGCAAGATCAATTTGTGAAATTTCGGTGATACTTGATCATGACCAGATGCATTAGATTTGACAGAGAAAACCACCTTTATCACTTCTTTGCCATCCAGACAACGAAAACTGAATCAATCAGAGTTCTAAGAATCAATCAAATGACAAGGCGACCATAATTGAAGATTATCACTACCAGCTGTATGATGAACTACAAAGTAGTTATTAAGAGCTTCACCCCCATGGGTCTGCATTATGCAGATTTTGCCATAATATTTTGGATGGTAGGCTACAATCAAATTTTCAATGATGGGAAGTATTTTTTTGGCAGCCCGTATCTCGGTATTAGCTTTATTGCTGATTGTAGCATACAGTCTACGGCATTAGTGGTTCTGCGGCGACGATATCTCGAATAGATATAATCCCGTTCAGCGATGAGAGACCTTATTTCGGCAGTAAACCAGGGGTAGCCCTTGGACCTACTCTATGGCTCAGTTAAGGTTAAACAAATTTCAATTTTCAATGTTGTGTAAAACAACCTCCCAGCACTGACATGCAGCACATTATTATTCTTAAATTTCAATAGATTAAAAGGAATTAAGTGCAGCATCACAACGGGTGCATATAGGGTAGGTTACATTTGAGGAATCAAAAATTTGACTAAAAATTGTGAGAAATATAGTAAAATTTGAAGAAAAAAAATGGGAAATTACTAAATGGTTACCTGTAAAATACCACTTTAATAGACATCATATTACTAAAAACGGTACAGGATGTTTAAGGGGAAGAAAAAAATAAATAAGTACCCAAAAACATAAATCCGTTCCCATTTCGAAAATTATTCTTTTAGGTATTAATTGAAAAAAAAAAATAAAAAAATCTTTCCACCTTTCCTCCAATCAGTTTTCAAAAAAGTGGACATTAATAAAAGTTGTTTGTTATTTTTTGCTATTTTTTATAGATATCAAATTATTTTGTATACAAATCCCCATAAATTTTCATCTCCAAAAATTTGGAAAAATTTCTTCAAAATTTATTATATAAAAACTTTCGCCTTTGTCATGTTTGCTCGTAAATCTTTGTGAAATCCTAATCCTCATTAATCGTCGCAAGTAGTAAACAATTTTGTTTACATCAAGTCAAGTAGGTACTTTAATAGATTTTTACCCGAAAAAAAAGACATCTGATAAAAATCATGTTAAACATTCTGGGATTCATGTATTTACTAGTGAATTCATACATGCATACATGCGTGCATGCATACATACATACGTCCTTCATTAATAAAGACTAAGCGCCCTGAACATTTATTTGCATGAACTGATACCGCACCATGAATCGATATTTTATCAGAAATCAGATTCTGATAACGAATTCAAGTGAGGAGAGAATTATTTGGGTCAGCAAATAATGGAATTATGTAAAGGAGGAGCATTGATTCTTCCTATACACAAACACGTGTACTTTCCGGAGGTAATTAATTTTATGCGCCTGTTAATTACAGTCAGTAATTACAATGAGAATTGTATACGCGAAGGTGAGAGCTTTCATGACTTAATGTGATTTAAACGCTAATTAAGTAGAATGGGAATGCTTAGCATATTCACATGTCAAGCCGTTCTATGAATATGGGCATATGAGGGATGGGGTATTATTTGTATTTAACATTCTTCAATAAAATTTACCTGCCGAATATAATTATTTAATATACATAGGTACAATAACGGGCGTGTGTGTAAGCCTGGTCCTCAGAAATGTGTAGGGTAGGTTGGGGCTGGAAGTGCTACTTTTTGAATTATCATAAATATTACTTAAACTTTTAGATCAAATTATATAATAATTTAAACATGCAATCTTTAGGGTTTCATGTACCAACACAAAAAAAAATATGTATGTAAAAAATTTAATTATTTTACGTTATTAATTGATTTTAAATGTGCAAGTCGTTGGATACTTTTTACCCCTCATGCGGATAAAAAGTTCCACCAGTTGCAATCTAATAAAAAAGCTGAATCTATAACTATACAAAAATAATCATAAATATTCATCACAAACGAGCATTTTATGATAGTCTAGCCTTATTTTAGCTGCATCACTTATTTAGGTACATTTTGAAAAAAATTATTATATGACATTGGATTAGTAAGTATTTTACTGTTTTGATTTTTTTGTTGGAAAGTAACATATCTCGCCTGTTGATATCATTGTAAGCTCGAAAAAATATTAAAAACTTTTTTTTTTTTAAATTAATTTTTTTTGAAAACGGGACGGTCGAAAATTCGCACTATTATGAAGTGTATATGAGTTCTTACGTGGAATTACGGCATCGCAAACCACGCGGAATATTAATACTGTATTTTAGCTTTAGTTTAACTACGCAGCAAACTGTATCAAATTGGTGCGCCAAATTTCGTACAGGTATAGGTAACTTTGACCTCACAAATTATCCACATGGTTGCCAAAATCAAAGGTCAATAATGACGAACTAAAAATCACGGTTGAGTTTGACCTATCTCAAAATGCCTATGAATAATCATTGAAGTTTGATCTTAGCAAACCAACAATATTAACTTATTTAGCTCAAATCGATAAAGTGAAAAAATAGAAACAAAAGCGTTTGGAAGCTTGCTTGATGTTACTTTCTCGTCACAAATCTGATCCAGCTTTGAATCGAATTGTCACTTGTGCTTAAATGGCTAAAGTGTATAAGGGTACGTGCACAACGAGGCTATATCCAGAGTTGAAGAAATAAAATTATTGCACGCTCTACTATGAAAGTGTTCATAATAACGCTGTGTCAGCGCGCGATACGGTGCGACACCTCGAGGTATCTCGCTTGTTATTTATGGGGTCACAAGCAAAACTGCGGAAAGTACACTTATGTGAAAAGTTGCATATAGTTGCACTATCTGACAAACACAAAATTTCTTCTTCAGAATCTGATACATAATTTATATGCTATCACTTCGCGATTTACCAAGAAACTGAACGCCTTGTTGTGAACACTACACATCGAGGTGTATCTTCACCTCGTTTCGCTCGAGTGCCTAGCCTTGCCTCGCCCCGCCTCACCTCGTTGTATACGTACCCTTAGGTGTATGAATAAAATAATTCCTTATACTTTTTTGTAAGTTATCAACCATCTTTGCCATTTTTTTTTTCTACAAATTTCATCCTTGACGACCCAATATCTACGATATCCTTTAGTGGCGCAAATATTGAAAGACTTCCATCTACGAGGGTAACATTTCGCTGCCTTCTTTTTAGTTTTCAGTCCAAATTTTATAAACCTTTTTGTATCCACGGGATATAATTACTTTACTGATTTAGGAACTAAGACAAAAACTCGTTTTATCCCCACTCAGCATGCGGGCAAGATCATTTAATATATCGTCCTGTCCAATAGTTTTAAAATATTGGTCAAGTTCTCTGAATCATTTCAAATAAAAAAAAAACTCTTCAGTATTCACTGCTCTGCCTTTGGCTAATACTTTCTGTTTATCGTGCAGTCAGTGATATGTTTCGTTGAAAGAAGGAATTGAGCCATGTTCTTCCTCGCCGATTATCTTCCTAATGCGTTGCACAGTGTTGAGCAAGCTATCTTGTTTAAATGAAAATCCACACTTACCAACAATACTCCATAATTATTTTTCAGCACATTTCCTTATGCTCAATATATTTTCACTGGACTGTATCTCCATTATTAACGGATCATTTTAAACGTTTTTTTCGGTTTGTATGCACCAGAACTGTCATTCCTTATTTTGAAAAATATTATTATTACTTATTTACTATCCAGGTACCTTTTCCGTTTAATCAATCGATTATGTCCGGAGACTGAAACTGATATTTTAGTAGTCGGACAGAAGAAATGACATTCTTAGAATGTGTCCGAATACTAAAGATATAATAATAAAAATATGTATAACCCTTTCTGTCCTATGAAAAACATATTTTGTATTAGAGACTATAAGCAGGAAACAATCTCTTTTGAAGCATATTTTCAGAGTCCGGGCAGCCAGTCCGTAAACTAAATAAAATTATTTTTTTCTGTTTTAGTTACCGGACACCCAAAAATTTAATGATTTTAATGAAAATATTCCAAATTTTGCATTAAATATTATATAAAATGCAATATTCAATCAATACAAAGTCACTTAAACTAATTTAAGCAATTCATAATAATTTTATCCCATTTTCTCTGATATCCAGTGCACTAATTTTACTTCACATAAAACACGTGTTAGTGACGTGAAGTACATATACAGACTTATACGTAATTTCTGAAAAAGGACCTGTGTGTTACCTAAATTTTAGATGTGCATCTAAAAGAGATTAAATAAACAGCATTCTACCGCAATTCTAAGGCTAATGCGTGTACTTTTCTGATTTTTATTAAATAAAATGAAAAGTGTCGGAATACTGGCGCTGTCCAGATACTAGAGCAGTTACCCTACAGAGTTTAAGTAAAAGTATGGTACTACTGGTAAAAAATGAGACAATTCTGAAACTTATGGTGCAAAAAAGTCTTCACGTACATGTGTACGTATATTTTTCGGCATTTTAATATGCGATTAATTAAAATTAGATACTAGTAAAATTATGGGATCTTACAATTTTCTTTTAAGAATTGTGAACTATTAGGTACGTGCTTTAAACGAAAATAAAATCTGACGATACTTTGCTTCCTCTACGTAGAAATTTCGTCGAAATTTTACCCGAAATTTTAAATCTAAAGCATAGTATTGAGTAAAATCTTAAAACATATAACTAAAGGGAGCGTACGTAATAAGACCGAAAAATTGCTGCATTTCCCAATATGTGGTAGGGTTTTTCTTTATGTGTTCGGAATGCTCATGGAAGTAGTAAATCTGAAATATCTTTGAAGGTGGTTTGAAGAATTTTTTTAAAATAAAACAAAATTGTGAACTGACACATTGAAGATAAAAAAAATTTTTGGGAACGCAAAAATGTAAACAATGATATATTTTTAACACTTATCTCGATATTTTGTCTCCCTTCTATTTTTTCACTTCTTTTGCACGTATTTGCCAAAAAGAAACTTCTGCTTTAATTTCAGAACTTCAACTTGCCTGAAAAACGTATTTTCGGAATTATTTCGGAGATTATTTATACAGCACCACAAAGCACAATTCGTTGTTGAAACATTCACACGTTTATTAGCTTAAGTCCAAGGCTTAATCCCTGAATTATCACTTCGAATGTTTAAATTTACAATTACAATTAGAGTAGAATTCAAAGTTTTTTTTTATTAAAAAAAAAAGACACAAAATGCAAAAACACGAATCTGACGTTTAATTCGAATTGACATAGTTGACATTAGCAAGTTAAACCCTTGTGTATAGAACTATACAGTGATTGCGAAACGCAATTTGACTTAGTACCTTGTTGTGTTGTAGATGCGTTACTACTGCAGAGCAGACATATCCAAACGGTAAGCCAGCAATGCCTCGTTTCAATATAAAATCAGCGAGGACCTAATGTAGGGAAACCCGCAATTTTTTCTAAAAAATTACTGGAATTTTTTTCCTTAGAATTTTTATGCATCGGAGGTCGACAACGGCACACATTTATCATGTTTACATGCAGGGTTGAACCATGGTTGAACTAGGGTTCAACTCCATGTATACGTGGCTCGAGTTGAAATTAGGTCGACTCAACCACGCTTGGCTGCCGTAGTCGCATCGAAAATGGTGTCCTTTAAACGCGGATTGAGTAGTCGAGTTGGCAGCTAACAGTTGGGACTTATTTTGTTTGCTCTTTACTCGAAAGTTTTGTTAGGTTGTATATTTATTGTGAGTTTATTTTGTTTATTTAAACAAAATTTATAAATTTTATAACTCCATCACTATCACTTCAACTATATTTGAACCCGTTCTCAATTCAATCTCTCAACCCTGCGTGCTTAAAAACACGAGCTTAAAACTCAACTCAATTTCAACTCAATCTTTCAACTCTGCATGTAAACATGGTAACTGTATGGTTATATCTGAAAATAACTCTAGTCGGCCACCAGACTGAATAAAAATTCTGCCGAAACATTTTCTGTAAATTTCTAAGAAAAAATTACGGCCTTCCCTACAACAGGCCCAAGCATCGTGGATTTATTCTATCGAGGCTTTGTCTGCTTCCCAGCCCTTGTATGTTTTTAGTTTGGCTATGCTCTTACGGCTTATGCCTTGAACACCTTGTTCATACTTCAATTGCACAGCTTTGCTTTTAGCGAAACGTGAGCAAAACTGTGTCAAAATGGTACAAGTGGAGCCATCTGACATTATAACAAGGATGAACTTTCGCAATCACTAAATACTTTTATACACAAGGGTTAAACCTAAACTAAGTTAAACTCGCCTAAAAACCAAGTTTCCCTCACACCGACAGGGTTTTTACACGATATTTCGCTTCCTTTAGTTATATGTTCTAAAAGTAAAATGCGATCTGCAAATATTCAGCATTAAAATTGTTGTAATTCATGTGGCGTCTTCTTGCGTTTTTTTTTTCTAATACACAACTCAATAAAAATATTTCTATTTGGAAGACTAATTGGTCTTGTCGAGATTGGCATAAATGCTGACTATCTATCTCTGACTATAAACTCCAGCCCCGATACCTCGTAACATCCGATCTTTCCATAAGCCGAATTCTGTTGGTTTACTATTCTGATAGGTTCTTATGTATCCACCTACTTCTATCTGGTTAACTATTTCCATGCAGAACCCCTCTTAGCTTTTCTAACCTTTTTGTACTTCCTATAGTAGCAAATACTTTATAGACATCCTATCCAAGGTAATAATGATTTTTGCATTCTAATTTCCTTCCATTGATGAAGTAACACACTCTTGGTTTTTTTTTTTTACAATATAACTGAAGTCACTTGTGTCCAAATAAATTCTGTTCAATAACCTTCGAAAGAATAAAAGAAGAAAAAAAAACTGCCAACGTATTCTTCAGCACCCCATTTTTAATACCAGTTAAAGGCTTAAATAATACTTAATAATAAAAAGATAAACAGAAAAAACTTCTATTCAAACACAAATTTATGATCATTTAACGCAAAAGCGGAAGTCTAAAAATCGTCGCCAAAAAGTAGTCGCATTCAAATCTTAGCCATGAATTGATTCGAACTCACGTAGACGACCCATCCATCAAAATGTGTATCTGAAGATTGCTTGTCAATTTGCATTAAGTAGCTGCTATTAAAGTGAAAAAATTCTCACCAAGACGTACTCTGGTCGAGGCTGTCTCAAACTTGTCCTGTCCCCCAAAAATAATTCTCGAGGTGTCACTCAAGAGAGAACGTGTAAAGTGCCCCTTATTAGCAAAGGTGCTCCTCATCTATTAGGACGGCGGGTAGTGCGGTGGTATACCCATATCTCTCACCTTTCAAAATTCTTGCTTTCTTCCTTTTGTGTATTGGGCCCCCTTCACTTTAATATACAGCTCAAAGCAACCTCTATTTGTCATGCAAATTTAATCGTGATGAGCATCTTATCATAATATGTATTGCATCGACACAGTGTTACCAGATCCCACAGTTCAGCTGGGTGATGCACTTAAATTTCGTGTCAAACATTTTGTCCAAGACACGATGCGGTAGCGATCAGGCTATTTGTTAACTTGGCGTGAGAACTGAGCTGCGCGCCCCGTCCAATGCACCTATATACCCCACACTCGCATGCATTTTCTCATATTTTTCCTGAATTTCTTGTGTTCTCGAGTGTTTTGTTGTCATTGAAGTTGATAATTCTCATTTGCATCGATTAATTATTTCGGCCAAAGATCACAACCTTTGTCATCATTGGAATGCCGATGATAGATGATCTCTGGCTGGGCAGGTGTGTAAATATGAATTTGCATATGTATAAATAACGACACTGGCGTCAAATATTAAATAAAGCGTAAAATATCTTGGAAGAGTTAGTTTCGCAAGAATTCTATTCTACGATGATACTTGAGAGAGTGTGATTTTGAATTGATTGGGTTTTATAGGAGTATTGAAAAAATATCAGGATTATGAAGCAACTTTTGATTTTTAATTTTTACATATAAACTGGATGGAAGGGGAGAGGAGGAGGGTCAATTTCAATTAAATAATAAGCTGGAGTGATGCCTGTCTGTCTGTCGATTGTAGTCATGTACAGGAATATAGTTTTCGTCATTTTTGTTATTGGAGATGAAAATTACATTGTTATTTAGTTTAGTGAAGAATGTCAGAATTTTGTAGCAACACTTTTACTATTTTTTTTTTATATAATAAAATTATAGCTTTAATGCCCTCCTATATAAATTCTTTCCCAGGCTATTGAAAAATTGTTTAGAAATTATAGGTTTGTTCGATGAAAAGACGGGGTAAGCCCCGGGCTACACCGGGCTTCACTATCTTGTTTTTTGAAAACCCTGGGCTTACACGGGGTTACAGAAACTTGTTCGATGAAAACCCGGTGTTTCTGATTTCGTGCCCCGAACTTTCACTAAAAATTTCTAGGGGTAAACGTTTAACATTTGTCATTTGTGAACTGTCATATGGAATTTGTTCGGTGATTGCGGTTGAGTGCTGTATATAAAAGTGAAAAAATCGTGGAGCTCATACCAAATTCAGATTATATGAGGAAGTTGGGTAAGAAATTAGATGACAAAATACCCATCGAATGAAAATTATAAGGAAATATTTGAGGATGCGATTAAGGTCGTAGAACATGGATGAAATCTTAAGATCTGCCTTTCTAGTAAGAAATTTGATCGTAAAAATGTTTCTTTGCCATTATAAACAAGTAATTTTTATAGACCTCACGTTATCCCTGCAGCTACCAAACAAATATATTTGAAGCAAACAACATATAAGAAATTCTCTAAATTCTTAAATGAAATGTAAGGAAAGGGTTTAATAGTGGCTCGAGAAGAAGCCAACGGGATAGAGAAATTCATTTCTGTAGATTTTGATCATCCAAACTATTAATTTTATACCTAGATACAAAACATCTGATGATAAAAGTGAAAATAGTGGAGCACAACTGTTTCTTGCAGAAATGATGGAGCTATATCTGGTCACAGATGAACCAATTGTCATTTTTTCAAAGTAAAGTTACAGAAAAGGCGATAATGTCGATGTAAAAAAGCTAATAAAAGAATATGTAACTAAGAAAAAACTGAGAAATATTTTTTGTGCATTTTAATATTTATTTATTCTTAAATTTTTAATTATTTCACCTATTTTATAAATATATTTTCACAAATCACTGGAAATTATTAGTTAAGTTATGCTCAAGAGAACTGTCAGAGAAATGTCATTACATTAGATTTACCCGGTGTTTTAAAAACTTGTTCGATGAATGCACAAAACCCCGGGTAAATTTAGGGAAAATTGTAGGGGAAAATTTACACGGTGTTTTCATCGAACAAACCTTATATAGTTTTCGCGGTGGTGGCGGGACAACCACTTTTCTCCTGGAATTTTGGATCAGGCCTGAAACACAATTGGAGCTTTTCAGCCAGCTTTATGCCCAGCTTTCCGCTAAACCTCACTGAAAAAGCCGAATTGAACACAACTGGGGTTTTTGACATTTGCAACTTAACTTGTTTATGTTGAGAATAATGCTTCCGATTTTCCAAAATTACGATAAATTCATGCTTTTTTGGATTATTTTCGAGATATACCAATTATATGTAAAAATAATACCGAGTTTTTTTTTTATGTCCCACAGAAACTGCTTATCTTTTACTAACTCTATAAGTTTTCTTCCATTTTGACATTTTTGGTAGCTAATTTGGAATTTGATCAAATTTCAAGCCAGCTTGAAGCTAGCAAAAAAGTTAAAGCTCCAATTGTGTTCTTCTGCATTGATTTACATTGTCAACAAATCTCAAGCTAGCTGAAAGGCTCCAATTGTGTTTCAGGCCTCATGGATTAATTTTATATAGTATACGTACTCCCAGAGAGAGTATCTGTCAGATTAATATGGTAACAAATTTGATAGTCAACACCAGAAGCTGCCCTGTTCACTATTACTGTACTACTTTAAGTACCCAACGGGAAATCTGGTCAGGCCTTCCACATGAAAGCTTGTGGAAGCAGTAAAACAAAATGCAAAAAGCTGAACAATTTTTCATCCATTCCAGATTCATTCCGGAAGAAGTATGTTGGAAGGTGAAATGTATGTTTTCAAGATCATTATTGTTTCGTTTGTGAAACCAAGTGTACACGTAATTGTGTTTTCGTTTGCCGAGAGTAATTTTAATTGTGAATTGTTGTGATTTTTATTAAAGTGCAACATTACATTACAGAAGAAATAAAATGAAAGAAGAGCGTTTTATTATTTAAAATTATTCAAGTATGCAAAAATTAAACTTCTTATTAAACTGCGTGGATGTCGATTTTGATTCCATTTTCGTTCCCAGGGAGACTATTCATTTAGATTAGATTCATTTAGTAGGTATCCTACTTTCTTTTCCTCAAGTAGATTTTGTATCGCACAGTTTCTAAAAACCAACATATATTTATTTAACCTTTCATTTAAATACATGTAAGGAAACAAGCTGAATCTATTGTGCTTGGTGTATACATAAAATTGATATGCTTATTGAACTGAGTTTAATTTCAGGCGTTATTAAAACGGGTGAAAATTTGAATTAGCTTGCTTCCAAAAGGGCTTTGTAACAACTTTTGTAAGGTTGAAGTACACACACAGAGCTCAAGTCAATATGAGATTGATCCTGAAGAAACAAATGCAATACCTTTACGTCCACGTACAGAGCATGAATTACTTGGCCCGTTTTTCTTGAAATATTAATTTTAATAATTTAGATTTAAGTTTCAGATGCACCAACAGACACAAAACTATAAAACCTTTTTCAGTTGGCACTAATAATGGCGATACTATTATACTTCTCGGGAAACTGCCTGTCAGATAAAAGGTTTCTGGTCTACCCTATCAGTATTATATTTCTTCTTGATCGACATATAAAAGAAGTTTTATTCTAGGCAATAGTCTCCTTTTCCGGTGTAGTATATGGTGTCCCCCAGGACTCACCTACTGTTTATACTTTTTATTAATAGCTTAACGCCTGTACTCATTACGTTAAGATTCGTGTACATGCGAATGATCTTCAAATAATTTTAGTTATGAATACCAAATGACTTGAAAGAGGATTGTGTGCTCAGGATATAATTGAGTGGGGCCAATATTAATTGAAATGTAAACGTAAATGCATAGATATACATATTTTTGCTTCCCTATCTCTGGAATTCCTATGAACGGTGGCGTTCTTCCTTCAAATTGATTTCGTTTATTTTCCATTGCATAATGTATGGAATCGTAATGTAGAAGTGAACTCGAAAATGTCTTGCTATTTAGAGGACTATTTAGCACTTTGATGTCTAAGAGTTTTCTGTAATGTTTTTCCTACTGATATTATATGGATTTTTTTTTTTTTTTTTTTTTTTTTTGTATAGAAAAGTTAGAGAAAGACAATATTGTCTGAGCCTAGCTAGTTCTTCTTACTTACCTCACTTTAAATGGAGAAATTCATCTAAAAATCTCTATTCGCCGTTGGGATTATAACCAGTGAGCTACACATCAGATAATATATTAAATTAAACGCAAAGCTCACTTTGCATTGATTATAAACAAAAATAAATTCTCTACTCCATCATAATTCAATTAAAGCAAGAGATTATCTGCTGCTGCTTAATTAATGTGACAGAAATAACCGTTAAACTATAGGTAATCCCTGTAGCCACCGGCGACTCTAAGAGCCAACTAAAAATCATAAAAATGAAAAAAAATTCAAACATTCACTTTACAGATAAACTCTGACCACATGATTTGTGTCTAATCTTGGAAGCCACTTGTACTGTAAACCTTTGGATTAAAGCCGATATTCATCACAAACTTGAAGGAATACTAATTTACTTCTGTCACGTTAATTAAGAACAGATTATAAATAATATAAAACAAAAATAATCTGAGACCACCTCAAATCGGCAATGTCACATAGAAAACCTTCTATGTCTACGAAATTATCATATGTTCACCAGAGAGTGCTTCGTCACACTGGACTTTCTTATCAAAAGCCATTAAAAGGTAATCATACTCTTAAAAGATGAAATAAAAATTTAACAAAAATAAAACCCCACACACAACTCGTAGTAATTGATTTGAATATCTATTGAGACCCTGATAACCTCCAAGTGACTTTCTTATCGAATTTCTCGCACGCAACCATAATTTTTAGTGCGCTCAAACTCTATGTATATTCTCGCACAATCCCCATTGACCACACCATTAATAAAAACGGCTTAGTCGGATTTAGAGGAATTTTGTAGACTTCCTTGATTCCGTGACCTTATCCGAGGATTACTACTATAGCTGCGGTTACAGCATTTACACCATTTTCTATAGTATAGTACTTCACTCACATAATTCGCTGGCAACCTTGAAATTTCTTTCTCTGATAAGAAAATTTCATAACTCATCCAGTGGGGGTCAGTAGAAGATAGATTTCTTATGGTGGAACGAGAGATAAATCTTCTATCTGTGTTAGGCGTGGAGAAGGTCAATTTAATTAGTTATGGATAGGGCAAAACTGTGTGTTTTACTAAAGGTTTTTAATTTTGATTAAACTCAATTTTAAAGTGTAATATGTGAAATTTAAGGGCACACTGTTCTTTGTTTGTTGTGACACATTAGTTGCCTTGTGTGTTTAAGACCTTGTAAAATTATTATTTTTTTCAGATTTAAAATCGATATTTTTATGAGACTTTTCAAACTTGTTAAAAATTAAAAATATTGTTCAAAGAGACTAAAGCTATACAAAACGTAAATTGGTGACCTTTCTAAAGTTGTTAATTGATTCGGTCTTCAAGTTTAATCGCCACTAATTGTAGCTTGCATGCCTTTTTTTTTTATAAAGCCCCGACCGTTAAAATACAAAATTAATTCCGAAATTAAAAAAAAAATATTAAAAAGCTTCTTGCTGTGTACGAGCGTTGAATGGCGGAATCGCAACATAATATCGACTTTTATAACCCCCGACGGAATTGAAATTAGAAATTTTTTCGACCATTTACAATTGCAAAATTTTTCCAGAGAATCACACCGATTATAAAAAACAAGTGTCTGTAGAAATAATTATGGTACAAAAAAAATAAAATACAGTACAATTTTATCATGCTCCTCCGGCGTTCGTCTGTCTATCCATCTGTACAGCCGTCTGGACGTTTAGTTATATGAAAAACTTAATTTCGAAATTTCGAAGCTCGGACAGAAAATTCCTTTTCATCAAAACGGAAAAGATCGTTTCAGATATCTCTACATTTCGGTTGGTCAATGATGAAGATGAGAAGTAATAAAGCGTTTTAGCCAGCAAGACGGACTAAATCCTTAAACTGAACGAGTCCTCTTGAAAAACAAGAAACCCATGAAGCGGCCTGTCTACCAACTCACCAAGATCTAGCTATGATTTACCGAATCTAGAGATTCCGTAAAAGTCACGTACAGCAGTCCGACAGCAATTGCAGATAAGATCAGTATCCCTATCAATAGTAAACAGTTGTTGATAATGGCCGGTGATCAGATCAGTAAAAAATGCGTTAAGAACTCTATAAACCAGAATACAAGCCAGAATAGCCAGAATAGATAGCAGGCTGAAATTCTCCATACGGGAATATATCTACAGGTTGCGGATAGTGGAACGATCCATAAATGTATATAGACGCGAACAAATATAATTAGTTCGTCGCGAAACTTCATAACCAATAACGGACAATACATCTAAGAGATAAAATTTGTCATATTTACAATTACATGAGGTTGCCTATACCTCTTTTATGCCAACTCTGTTGTAATATCTCTCTTAATACAAAATTGCTGCCACTTTATTCTCCATTTTGTATTGTTTCACCTCGCTAGAATAATTTCCTTCAACTTATGTACTTTTATCCAAAATCAACTTTTCCACTATTAACAAGAAAACTTTATTATATTTATTTGCGATACAGCAGGTTTCGAACGCGTGCCCAATTATTAATCAACATTGAAAAAATTTTTAACAAATTCAAAGCAGACATTATTCCATAGAAATCACCATTTACGTAAATGTGCGAAGAAATAAAGCACATTCATAGATTTAAAAACAAAACACTCAACGTTCGATGGAGCGGAACATATACTTTCGACACTCGAAACTCCGTAATAAGGATCGACATATAAAATTACTAGCGTAATAGTAATAACGAATTTTCGCGACCTACAGTTTCGATAAAAGACCTAATGCCTCCTGTGCTCATTCCCCGATTTCCCCTATATGTATTTTGAATAATTAACATATCTTATTTATTTTTTTCTAATTCTGCTTTTAATTCATACCTTAAGCCTAAATAAAGTTTATTTATTTTTTATTTTAGATGTTTTATGTTTCCCCATTACAAATGTGTTCAATTTGAGTCGTGTTGTTCATAGACTGATTTCCGACGCGCATTCGAGCTACTGATTAAAACCTATTTTAGTGCATATAGAACGCTATCCACCCGCTGAATATTTCGAAATTTCGAATAAAAAAAAAAACAATAGATTTTCTCTATCTTTCTAAAGCTCGAAAACTTTTGTTTTTTATATGTTTATACAGCGGTCTAGAAATACTTCTCATTTTTGCCAGAAACAAATCCGTCTTTATAAAAACGATAATAAAAATTTAAATAACAAACAAAAACAGCTTCGGTCCGTAATAATATAACAAGAACCGTTCTATGTCAAAAGTTATAGAATAGAGTCCCGTTAAACACAATCTTTTCTTCCCTTATGTTTTTGTAATTTCCGGGTGTATAGAAATTCCAATAATTTATATTACCAGTAACGGCTTCAAAATATAAAATTTTTGCATAATTTTATTAATTATCTCTCGTAAAGAATAATGTCAGATGTCGATCTAAATATAAAATAGATAGAAACCGTAACACACACACACAAAATCCATAATTAAGTAAAATTTCAGAAACAGATAAAAATCAAAAATCACACCAACATTTTGCCACTAAAAATCTATTTCCAAATTGAGCTCATATAAAGGCAATACAAGATTCCCAAAACAGATAAACACCACCGATTCGATAATACACAAAAAGGCAGCAAAATAATTAAATTCGTAACAAAAAAAATTTTTGAATTTTTCTAAAATCTTGTTTAAATAATTTTACTGCCGTAATTTACATTTTTATCTATTCTCAAAATATAATACGCGCCTAATACAAAACATAGTCATAAAAAAGTGTTCCGTTGATTAAATTCACTAGTCCATAAGAAGAGAGATTAGGGAAAAATTATTTAAAAAAAAATCATTTGTTTTTTTAATTTTAAAGTAAAAAAAACATAATAGAAATGGCAATTTTACTCACATCGTATTTATTTGGCCTCATTGTACCCATTTATATTTTGCATATATTTTCACATTCGGTTACGCTACTCGGTAGGCGTAAAACAACGATAATGATGATTATGATTATGATGATGATGAATAACAACAATCGCAGCAATGATAATATCCGTAAAGAAAATTTTTAATAAAAATTTTATCCAAATTTTTTGAAAGTTGCTGGAATGATACTGATGATGTGGAGGAGGTTGTGGTGGTGGTGGTGGTGGTGGAGGTGGTAGTGATGTTGATGATGATGATAATGAGAAGAAAAGTTGTCCAACTGCAGGTGTTTCTGATAAAAGTTGTATTCTACGAACCGATATTGTTAAAGTAATCCACTTTTTATGTGAAATTATTGAATTTTTCAAACATAAAAGATATTTATAAAAACAACACAAAAAATTGTAAACACAAAATGAAAATTATTTTTTCAAACTTGAATTTCGTATTATAATTAAATAAAACAAAAAAAAAAACACACAAGCAGTCGTAAGTAGTAAAATAACTTAAAATGGAACACTGTGAGCGAACAAAAAAAAAATAAAAGAAAAAGGAACGTAAATTATCAAAAAAACGCACCAAAATTATTTTCGAATTTCGAAAATGTATTTTTTTTTTTCGAAAATATATATAACGTATTATACAAAATTAGGCCAAATAATATCGAAAAATTATATCTGGTTCGAAAATAAATATTCAAACAGGAACTAAAAAATTTTAAGTCACATTTTCTACACACAAAATAAAACAAAATTATTTTTTTCGAAATATAAACACAATTAAAAAAAAAATTTCAAAGTATTAAGTTTCACAAAACACCTGCAGATATCTCTTTATGCATAAGTAGAAGTGTGCAATTTAACTAACTTTCACTAGTTAACACACATTTTCAGCTAAATTACGGTCGGTCATATCGGAAGTTTTCTTAACAAAAAAAAAAAAAAAAAAATCGCAATTTGTTTTCGAAATCAGAAGTGTTAACACTATTATCAGCACTTTTTTTGAATTTATAGACTACAAAAATCACTTCACATCTTCAACGGAAAAAAAAATTTCATTTTCTTTAATTAATAACACTTTTTCCTCAGTTAATTTTCAAAAAAAAAAATAAAAAATAGTAAAGTATAAAAAAAACTACTTTTCTCAAAAACAAAAAAAAAGAACAAAACCCGCTCTACGAATAACCCCGAATTCCGTTATATTGTCCAATATACAAAAAAGCAACTGAATTTTTTACGAGTTTTTTGTTTTTTCATAAATTATATCCGGCAAAAAATAAACAACTAAAACTAAAATATTAATGAAAGCAAATCTTTGCAATATCTCCAATGGATGGATCTGTTCCGAAAACTCCGAATGTAAATTCAGAAACGATGTGAACTCTGCTGAATGTGATACGAAACTGAGGAAAAAAGTTAAGCGGTGGTCATATCATGTCACACACAGTCAGTCAAGTCACACAAGATACTCGACAATCGACAGCATGCCGCATGCTGCATGCTGTTTTTTATACTGCCACACGTACTATAGACCTTACGAACCAAGGTAGGTTAGGTAGTTCGTTACGGACAAACTAGAGGAGGAGGACCCCAGACTTAACCCAGACAAATCAGCCGGGCGCGCTAACTTAATGCCAGACGTTGAATTCGTAAAGGATTAAGCAAAGCAGCCACAGTATCGTAATATTGTCGCGGCTTAGTACTTATACACGAATGTTATGACATGACTGACTACTTCTGTCTATCGTGAATCACGTGCGTGCTAGAAAAAGTAAGTACAGCCGGCCGTCAAAAATATCGAAATCAATTGCGTATTGCAGTTGCATGCTGCATGGGACACTCATTCAACAACAATTTGACTGTCTACTGGACGTATTGACTGACCACTGCATAAAAACGAACTCCTCTGTTGACTGTTCTGTGCAATCCCACAAATAACCATTTGCCAGACAACAAACTACCACACAGCACGCTAGAAACCGGCACATCTAGCCGTGATGAACTAAAACTTACGCTGGCGGAACACAACCGGCGCAAAATTAAATCCCCGAATCACTTTACAGTTTAGAAACTGTGTAGACCGGACTTACTTGACCTGCTGCACTAGAGTCCATCTTCGACTGGATTGAAACTGAAAGGCATATCGTCGAGAAGGATCCGGAGATATTAACTACTGCAGAGGACGAATGAATCCTTTCGATTTTCTATCGTGCGATTTTCTTCATTTCTATCATACGAGATTCTATGAACTTGCGCGGTATAATTCCGAACTTGAGTCAAACATAATACAACCTGATGCAACACGTCAGCATTTGAGATTATTTTGTCTGCCCCCCATTCTGGTGTGCTTCTTGCTTTCAGTTGAGAATGATTTGAGTGAGAATTGTACATATGTATGCAAGGCGAACGATGATGGAATCTCATGTTATCGCTTCAAGTTTGAGTGAAACTTTGTGAGAAAAATGTTTGAGCTCAAGCAAAAAAGATCTGTTCACAATGATTAAGTTTAAGTGTAAAAATGAAAATTTTTAATTAGAATTTTTTTTAATTTAAAATTAATTACTGCAGAGATTTTCAATAACTATTTTTTTGTTTTGTTTTTTTTTTTTTTTATCAATAGAAGAATCGACATCATGAGCTTAGTAAATTTCATCGCTATAACAAAGTAGTTAAATTCGGAGTCCAAAGATGCTGTAGTGTAGGCATTTACTGTCCTGCTTCTTACACTCACTGAAATTTTCATATCATCCCAGCTTTCTGCTCTTAGAAGAAATTCAAAATTTTCTAGGATAATTATGCCACACTTGAGATAAGAAAGTTAACTCTAAGTGAAATAATAATAGATTCGCAAGCTACGAATTTTCTGTACCTACCTTCTTGGAATAAATGGCATAAAAATGGCGAGGCTTTGCCAATTTTGTTTAGGTAATACTAATACCTTAAGCGACAATGCACAGACAGTAGGCGCGTATACAGAGGATAACCCGGAGCGAAATCTTATTTTCGCGGTGAATTGAATGTGGCGCTAGACTGCAGAGCGAGCTGTAAAACTTTAACAGGATGATTTTAGTATAGTATGATTTGGTTCATATGGTTTGTTTGTCTTTTTTTGATTAGTAAGAGTGAATTGGGCATGATAGTCATTCACTCGTAGCTCTTCGTCTTTTAAACGTATACAAATTTTTTAGAATTTTCTGGCGTTTTTATATAGTGTCGAAAAGTTATCTATCATACCTATCACAGGATAGTAAGTAATTTTGGAATGCATATTTATTTCAGTATATTTGATTGTTTAGAAAATGGCACGTAATGCATAGCAGCCCCGTTGCGCCGATTACTCATATATATGAAAAAGCACAAAAAAATCAAACTAAATGCCGAAAATATCACAACTTTACAATTTGTATTTAAGCGTCTCGAAATATCCATCTAAACAATGTCATTTTTGTCAACTCGCCTATACTGGTTGTCTTGTATTATTTTATATTTTCGCACTTCCTCAATAAATTTTTCATCAAAATTTATTGTTTTGAAATTGACGCAACGTCTTACAACCTTGACAACAATAAATGCCACAACAATTTCATTCATTTGATTTTGTTGGTAGTACTGCAGCGACAACGGCAAAAGCAGAAATTGATCAATCTCGACTGCAACTTCGTCGGCCGCTGACCGTCACCCGTCGTAATTTGGGAATTCGCATAAGACGCTGTGCTTTTAGAATTTTGACTGCGGTATTTTTGCCGTCGTAATTGTATTTAAGCCTTGACTTAACAATTTTTATTTTGTGGTTCTTCCTGTAGAACCCTGGTTCCATGCAATCAACGTCTAGCCACCCGTTGATTTTTCATAGCGACACTGATTCAAGCCTAAGTTGTTCACAATTTTCACGTTCGTAGGGAAGCATTAAATTTTTCTTAGAAATAAGCTTGAAAATTGTTCTTAAGATTTTGAATGAATAACTATTCACCGACAACGGTCCAAACCACTTACTTTATAACAATGGACTGAGCGTATTGCCATTTTCCAATAGGAAAGAATGGCACAAGTTTTACAGTTTTCTCTTTCGTCCTATGTAGAGTTGGAGCTACGAACACAAAATATTGCTTACTGAACGTTTTCTTATGACATTTTATGTTTTTATGTTGGCTGCAATGCAATCACTGCAGAAAGAATAAGGTAAAGATAGTGTTTACCATGCTCCGTCTCTCTTGTCCATACGCAGGATTCAGTTAAAAATAACCTTGGAAAATTAAAGTCAGTATGAGTTTAATTCCTTATAAGCGATTAAAATATGTATCACTTGGGCACAAGAAAATATATTTTTTTAATTTAATTCGATTTTCGGGTGTAAAATTTCATCTGATTGGTTGAGTTTTACATGATTTCTATGTAGTAAATGTTTTAAAGGGTGCTCTAGCGGTGATATACAGAAACACAATATTTGTACCACATGAAATAGCAAATCGCTCAGTCCATTCTTATAAGTCAGTGGTCCAAACGAATTGGTGCATTGATTTTGGTGGTCCACTCTTTCGGACAGGGGCACAAGGATTCAGTTTTCTTAGAAAGATCTGAAAATTATTCTTTAGATTTTTCATGCACTATTGGTGACAGACAATGATTCAAAAGAGTCATATTGATTCAGGTGCCATGGTTGATCTGGGTCGCTAAAGATATTTAAGAGTGTTGGCAAGCATACATTTTGTTCCTAGAAATTTACTTGAACATTTTTCTTTCGAATTTTTATACACTATTGATTGCTGAAAATGATCAGTTGGATTGATGCCACTAAAATTGATTCTACAATTTTTCTTCACAATTTCTACGGTAAGTCTATAAAAATAAAAACCATTCGCCTTCCTCTGCCTGCGATAGTTGCCGTTGCTTTGCTTGTACTTTCGTATTAATTTAAGTAGTGTTGTTTAATTTAACTTCACGATTACTTTTAATTTGTAGCAGTAGGACAAACTTGCTATATTAGTTAGCGATGGAGGTAGAAATAGTAGTGAAAGTGTAAAGCGGAACACTGATAAGATCATTGACAACTTTTTTCAGAAGAAAGCAAGATCAGTTAAGTTCCCATCAGAAGAAATAGTTAGTAACAAATCATGCATTCTTACTCCCATTCCTTTAAATGTGAATCAAGGTGCAAGCTCTCACTCTCAGTCATTTACTTCACCCGTGACAGAACCGGTTGCGTCACATCTATTTTTACAATCTTTGCACGAGAAAGAGTATCTGGATAAGAGTCCTTAATGTCTGTCCAGTCTAAGATCGACAAATCAAACCGAAATTGGGTTTTGTGATATCTAACTTAAATATAATAAAAAAAAAATTAAAAGCGACTACTTCCGACGTTTTCCTCCCCCTTGAACATTTTAGTTGTAACCCCCCCCCCCCAGGCTGCAGGTCCGAATACGTGCCTGACTTACAGGATCCATTGGAGCACTGATTTTCTAAAAAGGAAAACGATTTTTTGGTTTTTTGCGTGAGGCAATGATAAATCTCTCCGATTGTTGCTGTCGCTGAATTGTTTTCCAATGTTAGGATGATTACTCTCTTTTTATTAATTTATAAATATCGGTAGACTGTTGATATCCTCCTGAATGTCCATGGTGCAATATAGCTACACCGTTAGCAAAATTATTACTAATATGGTCTTTAAATCCTGGCAACTACAGAAAATTTTAGAATACTCCTCGCTTGATGTTTTGAGGGTTTGAAGGCAATAGGATCTAGTATGCATGCCTTGAGAGCTATCTGATTACCAGAGAGGATTATAAATAGTAGTATCTCCAATGATAGCTCTGCGATTACAAGCTTCCGCTTATTCTATGATCAGCATTTTATCCTGGCATACATCAGAAGGAGATGTACATAAGGCGACATCTAGGATCTTCTTTTTTCAGTTTTTGTGCCGTTTTTATACCACGGGGTCGACCAGGTCTAACGAATTTTTAGGTGAAACATTATACCTATGCCAGTTCACAAAGGGGAATGCCCACATTTCATACAGCTTTAGGCCCAACACCTCCAGACATGAGAGATATCTTGAATGATGCATTATGATACTCTGAACATATTTTATTAACAAGGTATATTGCGGTCTGCTTCGGTTGCGGATGTTGCCTTCACCAATGACACTCCGACTGTAATTGTGGACGCTGTTTCGCTGCGGCCAGCCAGGCTTCCAAAGTGTGTCTTCGTATCCAGAGTACATCCTGACACTACCGAGGATGAGATAACCAGACATATTTCATCACGCGTTGGTACTTCGACCTCTTCGATTGCCTGCAAAAAATTAACTACTCGACATGATCGTGAGAAACGCTCATTTTCTGCGTCCTTCAGAGTTTTGGTTCCGGAAAATCTGTTTCAGGCGGTCCTTTCCCCTGAGATTTGGCCCCACAATTCTATTGTGCGTGAATTTATTCCAAGGGGGCGCTCTGGATCTTCTGCTAAGGCAAAAAACTTGTTGGCGAAATCTCCGTCCACTACGCCAATGTAACTGGTCTTCGCTCCAAAACGACTCGCCTTTTTACAAGCTCGATGAATTCATGTTTTGACGTGGTCTGTTTGACCGAAACATGGCTATGTGGAAAGATTGCAGATGCAGAGCTTTTTGGTCCCGAGTTCCTGGTGTTTCGCCGTGATCGCCATCGTCTATCTTTGGATGCTCCTGTTGGAGGTGGAGTGCTTTGTGCCGTTCGTCGCAACCTTCCATGCACATTAATCGATTTTGTTGAGTCCGGTGATCTGGAGTTTATATGTGTAGCTCTCAAGCTCTCACACAAAAATGTATATATTGCAACAGTTTACATCCCTCCATGCTCATCAGCTGTGATATTTGACTTGCTGGCTGCATGTATTGATAGGCTTACTGAAGTGTTGCTGCCTGCCGATGAATTATTGCTTTTTGGTGACTTTAACTTGCCTAGTGTTAACTGGGAACACTCTCTGGACGATGAGGGCTTGCTGCCTTCTTTCTCGGCGACTCCTCAACATGCCATATCTTTTATTGACAACATTATTTCTTCAGGCCTAATGCAGTCTAGCGGCGTTATTAATGACTCGGGAAAATCTCTTGACCTGGTATTTTCCTCCGATTCCAATGGGACTCTCGTTAAGCGTTGTTTAACTCCTTTGGTCCCTGAAACAAGTCATCATCCGGCACTAGATGTAGTTTTGTTTTTTGATCCTGTAACTTCATCATTTAATGCTTCTAGTAATTACTGTTATAACTTTAAAAAAGCTGATTTTGATAAAATGAATGAATGGTTATCCGCTTGTGATTGGACCAGTGTGCTGGGTGAACGTGACATTGATGAAGCTGTTAACTCGTTTTATGACACATTATTTCTTTGTTTTACTCACTGTGTACCACTTGTTCGTTCGAATCGTGATTCGAATTGTCAACCGTGGTTCAATGGCTCTTTGAAGCATCTTAAAAATTTAAAGAATAAAGCTTGGAGGAGGTTCTGTTCCTCAAGGAGTGATGCTGATTACGTTATTTATTCTAATTCGCGTGCTCAGTACATTTCGTGTTTGACTGACTCGTACAACGATTATGTATTTAGAATGAGATCGGCTTTGCGTGCTGAACCAAAGCAATTTTGGAGGTTTGTTAACTCTAAGCGCAACTGTGACGGATACCCTTCATCGTTGCGACTCGGTAACTTAGACAGTGTGGATCCGTTAGAGACTGCCAATCTTTTTGGTGACTTCTTTAAAACTGCATTCTGTGATAACCACTGTGATATTAGTTATAATGATTTTACCCATTTGACGAAGCTTCCGCTGACTTCTCTTCAACCTAAAGACCTGTTTTTCGATGAAGCGTCTATCTCTATGTACATTTCTAGCATAGCTGATAGTTTTGCTGGCGGTCCTGATGGCGTTCCTTCCACACTCATAAAACATTGTGCTACGTCCATCGTTCCTGTTTTGTGTTATTTATTTAATTTATCTTTAACTTCTGGTATTTTTCCGAAACAGTGGAAGCTTTCTTTGATTATTCCTTTGCACAAGAAGGGCAATAAGAGCGACATTTCTAACTACAGACCTGTCGCTAATTTAAGTTGTATTGGTAAGATATTTGAAGCCCTGGTTTGTGATGCTTTGTACTTCCACTGCAAGCCCTTCCTGTGCTCTTTTCAGCATGGTTTTATGAAGGGGAAATCTACTACAACTAATTTATTGGAGTTTACTAATTTTTGCATTTCTGCTATTGAAAACGGTAAGCAAGTGGATTGCATTTTCACTGATTTCAGTAAAGCTTTTGACCGAATCAATCATAAAATTTTAATTCACAAGTTGACTGTTCTTGGTTTTCATACTGTTTTTGTTAATTGGCTTCGTTCTTATTTATCTGATCGTACGCAGCGAGTCATATTCCGCTCAGCCCTTTCTGACGAAATAAATAATACGTCCGGCGTACCTCAAGGTAGCCATCTTGGACCACTCCTTTTTATAATTTACATCAACGATGTATCTCTGATTTTGGCTAATTCAAGAATTCTTTGCTACGCCGACGATGCCAAAATCTTCCGCATTGTTTCTAATGAAAACGAGTGCGGATTTTTAAACTCGGACTTAGACACCTTTCATAAATGGTGTGCTATTAACTGTCTTCCTCTTAATATTAGCAAATGTACTACTATGTCCTTTTCTCGTAAAAGGAGGCCATTGGAGTTTAATTATACTTTAGATGGATGCTTATTAACTAGACTTGACAAAACCAAAGATTTGGGTGTCTTCCTTAATACTCGTCTTTCCTTCGAACATCATATTAATTCAATCGTGGCCAGGGCTAATGCTACTCTGGGGTTTATAAAAAGATGGTCAAAAGAGTTTAATGATCCATTCATAACGAAGATCCTCTACTGCACATTCGTTAGACCCATTTTGGAGTATGCCAGTCCTGTTTGGTCTCCCTTCTATTCTGTATATATAAATCGCATAGAGGCTGTCCAGCGGAGATTTATCCGATTTGCCCTGCGAGGACTTCATTGGGACAACCCTATTATTCTGCCTCCATATGCTGACAGACTTAAACTCTTTCCATTAGATTCTCTTGAGAATAGACGTAAAACTTCCAGGGTTGTCTTTGCATTTCAGTGTATACAAGGAGTGATAAACTCCCCTGAGCTCTTAAATACTTTCAATATATCTGTTCCCGTGCGCTCCTTGAGGAACTGTGACTTCTTCGTTGTTCCTCAGCATAGTACAAACTATGGCATGCACGAGCCGGTTTCATCAATGTCTCGTCTCTTTAACCGCCAGTTTGATTGCATTGACTTTCATCTTTCAAAAAGTCAAATAAGAGATCAGCTTAGTTAATGTTACTTGTTTTTCATTATTATTGTTATGTATACTTTTTATCGTTATTATGGTTATGTATGCTTTTGTTATTTTATTGCTATATTTCACTTTTGTATACTCAGTAATCAGATCATTGATGAAGTTCTAAATAAATAAATAAATAAATAAATAAAAATGTTTATTTCAATTAGGCGGAAGAAAGCTTTGTCAGTCGGATATAGCTTGAGCGACTTTCTTGGGTGAAAAGGTGGAGTACTAATGGCCATGGAAGAAAGAACTGCAAATATATATGCGAAATGTAGTAATTGGGGTGCATGTGACCCAAGTGCATGAATATAGGTTTTCCGGCGGCAAACCCGTCCCGGTAAAGTTTTCTGAATCGGTGAAAAAAGTAGACTAGCCGATAGTACTCGGAGAGACCAATAATTTGATATGCAACATGCTGTATTGGATATAAATAGCTATTGAAAGCTCTGAGTATAGTGGGTACTCAAACTTCTCAGGACCTAAGGAATTCGATTCTGTACTAGATTTTCCAAAATGTACTAGATCAAACCTTGACAAATCGAAGTAGTAGAAGTTGCGTTTCAACCTTCAGTCTCTCACCGTATAAATATGTCACAAAAGTGTTTTTTGAATGGTTTAATCTATTTCAAGCTAACCGATGGCTGGCATTAAGAAAACAAATCCTTTGGAAATATTTTGGCTTCTTTTCACTTCTGTAATGAATATCCGTAAAACAAATATTTATTTACAAAATAAAAACAGAAAGGTTTGTAAAATAGCCCTCCTAAGAAAACATTTTTCAATAATATTTTTTAAAAAAAAAAAAAAAAAAAGATTATTTTATGAGCAATCTTATGAATTGAAATTCAAAATTTATTGAACTCATAGAAATGCTGGTAATTCTCTTCTTCACCATGCACCAAATACTTTCACTTCAACTGACTCGAAAGTAATCTAAAAGTTATAAAAATATAGAAATCCACACCTTAATTGATTTTACCTGGGCATTAAAATTACGTGGGTGGTAAGCGGGCTAACTCTTTTAAAATATCTTATCAGACAATGCCCCGCAAGCTTAACGCCAATGGTACTTACTTTTACGAGGCGATCAAATCGATTTGATGTTGTTTTGACATGCGCGCACATTTTTTTAAGTTGACTAACATTCGACCGATTGTTTCGAATAGCTTCACGGCTTTCTAGGAAATTCAATACTCTATTTAAAGAGCGGACAATTGTTACGAAATTCCTATTAAACTAGGTTTATACCTCCACGATAATAAAAAAAAAATGTGTCAAGCTTGAAAGCTCTGAGAAATTTTCGTGTGATGATTTCAAAATTATAAATCATGATGAGTCATAATATGAGTTAGCGGGAGAAATTTTCACTACAAATTATGTACTTAATGCTGGAAAAACATTTCCGCTAAATTTAATACATTTATAAGATATTTAGTCAACTCGATGTCTGTTCAGCTTGTGATGGATGGTGGTCAATTAAGTAATGAAACCGCGCCGACTGCATTTAAAATTTATGTACAAGCAAAATTGACAAATTTACATTTTTGTTACTTTTCCCCAATTCCATTCACTTTGATGATCGAATTTTTCAAAGGAATATGTCTACAAAATCGCCTTTAATTTAACCCTTTCGGTCACGAATTTTTTGTTTCTGGACATAAAAATTTGAGATTGCTCACAGTGTATGTCTTCCAACATCTCTCTAAACCTATATGTGCCAAATTTAGTAAACAAATTTTGTCAATAAAATTAATTTTTGAAGTGTACACGATCGTGTACAAAATGAGTCAACTGTTGTAGAAACAAGTAAAAAGATCTTAATGCGATTTCAGTCTTTTGTTTAGAAATGCTTAATCATACATATAACAAAAAATAATAATTAAAAGATACAGAATTGATTATAACGCAACTACAATGGTTAAGTTAAAATTGATTTATAGGAAAAGAAAAATTCAATGAGGATTCATGGCTTGAAAGGGTTATACATGCATATTGTATACACATCATAAGGTAGCTCAAATTAATTCGAAAACAATATTATCACAAGATTCAATGAACATAATTAAATAACTTAGCCCATTTATTTATGATGAAATTGTTTGTAACAATTTATTTCTTTATTCAAACAAAGATGCACAGCAAATGTACTAGAAAAGTTATTTCCAGAATGAATCGGCACGTAGTCTACCTTTTCGAATCGAATAGGTTGATGTTCGAATAATTTTGAAGATGTCAGTTTTTTGCGAAAGACTCTCTTCTTGGAGTTAACTTGGATGTCCTCGTATTGCAAACAGTACTGGCTTGCCAACTCGAATAAGATATTCTGAAATCCGAAATCAGGAAAGTAGATCAGTACCGAGATTCAGCTAATTTGTGAGTGATTCACTTCAGTCACTTTTTCTACTCACTTTGGAAAATAAAATGATTCCTTTAAAAAAGTGATGTGAGTATTTTCGAATATTAACTTCGAATGTCATTTTCACAGCTTTTTGCCTTTTTTATGTGTGAAAATGAACACGGCTGCGAAATATTGTCCTTTAAACATTTTATGCAGATAATAAGGAGGAATATGATATAACATATTCTAAGAATTTAATTTTTCAGCTCTTTTCTCCCCGTGCATTGGGGTCCCTGTGCACTAACAAACATCCCCTCTAACACATTATAACTTTATTGTAGTCCATCAATTAGAACTTTCTAGTATGCAAATGGCGAATTACAATTTATTAGTGGTAAATAATTACTATACTTACTTACCATTTCTAAAATAAAATCGCTGCTCGATGATTTCACTCCCAACTCACCGCAAAATTGAAGGTGAGTGAGTGAATTTCTTAGCAGAATCAAATTTGCAGAAAAGTGACTCACTTCACTCACTTTTTGCCAATTTCGACGTAGCTGAATCTCGGAAGAGGTCTTTCTTTTTCTTAAATTTAACATATGTAATTAATAATCCGCTATACATTTTGACTGTGACCATGGCAATCGTAATAAGTTTTATTATCCACTTTCTTGTTTTTATAAATATTCTATAAAATCCCATGAGGAAATTAAGTTTGTCGACACAAACCGTTGATCTGTCGGCAGGACGTTTTACTTCCTTGTAACGTTTCTCCTTTCTGTCCCAACAATTTACAATATCGTCATTTGCAATGCCCACAAAATTTGAAGCAGGTGTTACAATCCTATAGCTATTGCGCCATTTCTATTGCATACTTCCTCACTTGCTCCTCACCCTTCTTTCATTACTTCCTAATCTGATTTTCAAAGCGATTTACTCGTAAGGTACGTCGTTTCTTTATCTCTGGGTGGACCAAATTTTACCGACCAGCACTTTTGGCGTACGATTAAAAAAGTCAACTTTCATCGATATCTACACTTGCTACATCGCCAGATTCATTTTCGGCATGATCTTCTTCCTGTGCTGGTGCGTTGATGGCTGGTAACCTATCGACTGTCTCTAATTCCAAGGCTTTTTTAACACCATTGTCAATATCTTAAAATTGTCATCATCCAAACTGACTCCGAACATTTTCAATATCTGAAACTCACCTTTCACACGTACCTGTAAGGCAAGTGCCACACCAGACCTCTGTAAGTGATTTGCATATTGCTGATTTTTACTGACATCAGTTGATATTTTATTTTCAAACTAATTAAGTCGGGTTAGTATAAAATATTAAAAATGAGTGAAAGAAATTTTGTTTCAAAATTAGTGCAAACTGTTGAAAAATGAAGGGAATTAACGTGGGCAGACTACTGCAAACGGATAAATTTGAAAAAGCTTGGAGAGAAATTTCGTGGTAAATTGGAAAAGATGTTTTCTTGGGGAATTTTTTATTAAATTATACTCCGTACTGACGAGTATTAGCGTTTCTGCCAATACGAAACGCTTCTTCCAATCAATTTTTGAAGCTCAAATTTGTAATTGACAATCATTATTAACATGTCTTCTTTCCTCCATACACAGACTATAACTTACCTTCCAGGTGGCGTTGGGCTTCCTGGATTTTATCACTTATCATGAACTATGGCTCAATTTTATTATTGATCATGATTGATAGTTAAACATTGTCCTTTGTCGTTTATCATGAATGGTAGTTAGTTTTCCTTCAGATGTAAATGTCATAAAAAAATCCCGACTATATTAATAAGTGTATATTAATATATGTATAACCCACTACACACACAATATTTGCATTTATTTTGCTTTATTCTTTCATTTTTTTTAATGATAAAAGCAGCAAAAGCTCTTCCTCACTAAATTCCATTTTAAGTGTTTGCGATTTTGACATAAAAATCAGATCACTTTAAGTGGATTCAGCATTACCTACTTATGTATGTGATGTCTTCGCAAAATATCACCTGATGGTTATTATAAAACGTCACCATCACCTCATCAGCACATCAGTAGTCTGTAGCCTAAGACACAGGTTTAGGCGATAAAAGCAATTTTAGAAAAATACTTCAAATTTCTTAAAGTTTTGTGCATAATTGCATAAATATAATGTGCCCCGTTCAATCACTTTGTGCACGATCTTGTCAGATCACCAAGTTACATCAACTATCACTAAGTTATTTTGTATAGCACATTCGTGTGTACATCCATTTTATAACAGAAAATAAGATTGACGTAAACTTAAAACTAAATAATTTATATCACTATAAGCATCCTTTTATCACTTAAAATAAAATTTAACTCAAATTATTACAGATATAATAGGATAACAACCTCCATACGACATGCGCAACAGAATGAATTACAAAAGATAAGTGAACCAGGCAATTGAGGTAAACCGCATTCGCAGAACGATACAGGAGAATACAGAGATTGTTTGAAATCAAAAATTTCTTGGAATTTAGACTTGTACGCAGAAAAAGGAAGGCTAGTTCTACGCTGGGCTTTATAAAATGTTGATTCGAGAGTTCTCGAATCCCACCATAACATGGCGTTTGTACATTTGCTTTGTGAAACTACTTCTTGAATACGCCAGCCAGGTCTGGTCTCCATTTTAAGGTACACACATCGATCATATCGAGTCTGTTCAGCGGAGCTTCCTGCGCATTGCTCTTAGGTACCTACCATGGAATAATTTTTGGATTCTTCCACCCTATGATGATCGCTTGAAGCTTTTTAATATGCACTCGCTTTAAAAAAACGTCGAATGGTTGCCGATGTAACTTTTGTGGACAAAATCTCTTTCCGTGATAGTACGCACAATTTGAGAAGACTACCTCTGTTGCATGTTAACTCCTGTAGGTCTAAATTTGACATGTATGAACCTATTAGAGCATGTGCATTGCTGTTAATAATATGGCTGAGCGTTTGCTGTTGACGTTTCTAAGCATATTTTAAAAAATTTAGTAATTTTTTTTTTTTTTTAATTAATTAATGTAATGAAATTACATTCATTGCGCATGCGTCATACAATCAAAATGTCGAATTTGACACAGATGATCTATTTCCAGTATGTCAATTCTACGAAATTATAAAACCGCAACAAAACGTTTTTTCAAAATCATATTAAGTCATCCAAAAATAAACTTTCGAACTTCATTGGAAACCGACTGAATTTCATAAGTTCATAAATTGTAAATCGCGCCGCTTTGTCCATCGTAATTACCCTGGATTAGTGTTCTTTCAGTGACCATAAAATCCAATCGAAAAGCACTTCATCAACAAAAACGCCGAAAGAAAGATTTATCAAGGCGCTCTGCTCTTATATATAGTATATACCAGCGAAATTATTACTTTGAACGATTCCGAAATGCGCGAATCTTCATTGCGCGGCAATGTTGGGAAAATGTGAAATTGACACCATAAATTCCCCATCGATAAGAGGAAGAAGTATCCAGATCTGATATCGAATGATCTGAGGTGCGGATCGTCCTCGACCAATAAAACCAATAGGAATATGTGTAATACGTGTATGTATGTACAATTAATTTTTTTTCGGTGACGTCAAACTTAAGTCATAAATTTTCAGCTGAAGAAAACCCAGCGAAAATAAAGCCATAAACGCATATATTCGAGACTTCATTTGAAGATTTAGCGCTGAACGCGTGATCATTGATTGCTTATGAAGTGATAATATGTATATGGTGAGGTGCGAATGCGCAGATGAATACAAAAGTATAATATCTTCCTGTATTGTGGGACACGCATATTTGGGGGCTTGTTGGCATCTGGGGCAGGTGTAAATATGCTTGCGATCGCATAACACAACACTCGCATAATTTGTGATGATTCGTTTTCATAAATATGAAAATTGTGTAAAAAAGTATAAATCACACCTGTGATTCTTTTTTTTTTTTTACTAAAATATAAGTTAAATCTGCACCTTTTCGAAATTCACTTTGCGTATTGCAGTGCTTCGTGTTCATATAACCAAAACAAAAAAATATTTGTTGCCATAAACAAAAATATTAAAAATCACCCAAAGATGCTCCCCTTCGACGGTAAAGCTGAAGATCGGCTTTCGAAAATCATCACACCATTCAGAACACAATTTTTAATCGGTTTACGCATGTCCACTGCCAGCTCGGAGCATCCATTACAATCAATTAGTCGAAACCAGTTCCTCATTAAGAGGAGTTTTTACAAAGTGCTCGTCAGCCTCGAGCTTGCCTCTTGTATCACTTGAACTCACAAGTTCCATGGTTCGATTTAAATTCCGGGTACCGGGACCTGGACTCTTTCGATACTGGACCTGGAACAATTCATGGGTCATGAATATGTGTTTGTTGTGAATGTGTGTTGCTGGTGCAGCGAAATAGCCACTGGGCGGTTAAGTCGACATTAAGATATGACATTTGTTGACGACATAAAAAGGCACATCGTTAGTTTTTATTAAATTGCGATTATCACCGTTTCAGGATGTTACAACTCAGTGGGCCATTGGAGAGGGAATTCAATGAAATATCGATGACACGACTTTATTTAGACTCGTTACTGGTGATGCTCTGAAGTTTCATATACATATGTAATTGTATAGGTTTAAGAGGAAGAGTATAAGTGCTTAGATGAAAGTCGTACAAGTTAAGTTGATAATAGTTTCCACGAAGGAAGTGTGCAAAATTGTTTTACTTATTTGAGGTATATCAGTAGTTCTAAAATTCCCCAAAAAAATTTTTATTACAGCAATTATGTAGGTTAATTATACACTGTTAGAGCGCCGGTCATCCAAACTTACACTGGTGAATTCCCTCTCGAATTTTATCTAATCTCTTCTATGTGCTAAAATTCAGTATAGCATCACCCTCTTGTCATTCTTAATTTAAATGTGTCATGAAAAGTATGCTCTTCCTCGGGTATTCACAGGTACCTACTTCCGTTTTACGTTTCTTTCCAATCACTTAGCCTGTATGTTTTGGCTACTTGAAATTATGTGATGGCGTTTGTTGACAATCTATACAATCATTTGATAAGGAGAAATTTTTTTGCGAAGATGTTTCGTCCTAATATAATAATAATTACGAAATTTTCGTTTCAATTGTTGTGATCTGTTATCGAAAAATCGCTATTAACTGCTCGTGAACCAGCTTTCGATAAACCATCTGATACAGGGCGTGAGATAAAAGGGAAGTAAGAAGGAGTGCTCTAACCTGCCTTGAGATAGAATAAGAACTCTTAGCTCTGTCGACAATCAAGTTGCTGTTTATGAAAGCTTCTGCAGCTATCTGTTCGATAAATACGTACCTTTGCGCATCAAATACGTGTCGCTATGGCACACTGCAGAAATCGGGATTCTTATCGCAGAGCGTCAATATTTCTACAAACAATTTAGACGACTCAAAACGCTGTAAACTCGTTTTCTGTATAAAGCTGCCCGTAATAGAATAACCACTGCTACCACCGTGGGGTAAAACGTCGCTATTATGGCAATAAATTCGGTGCAAATCTTTCCCCAAAAATTTTGTGCAGGAATCTGGTGTATTTGGTAATATGAACAATAGCAACTTTGATTCTAACGATTTAAGCAAGTTCTTTGTATCCACTCCTGTGGCTTCATCTAATTTTCATAATAGCATTCCATTGGCTCATCCTGTGAACCACTTTCAATACCATGATGATTGCTTCTTCTTTCACCGAATCGATTAGCAAGAGCTCATAATAGCACTACTCTCTGTCAAATCTGAACTGTAGGCCCATGCACTTACTAAATCAGTGCCTTACGTCATCATCTACTTTCCCTACTAACTGGAAATTGGCCACCCTTTTGCCTATTCTTAAAAATTATTCAGTCGCTACAGCATCTGATCTTCGCCCTATTAACATTTTGTGCTTCTTAGCCAATGTACTAAAAATCCTAACATATGTCGAAAGAAATAACATGCTGACACGATCCGCAAATCGAAATTGTGGACCTGTGGAAAAGCCTGGATAAGGGTAAGGCCGGCATTTTCGCGCTATTTGACTTCTCCAAGGCTTTTGACAAGACTACACTTGACTTACGCCACTATGAATCTCATCGGCTCACATGTTGATGAAGTCACAAATTTTGAAATTAGGCTGAATGCAGATATGAAATGTTCTGGTTATGTCAGATCAATTCTGGGAAAGGTTTATTATGGGCTTCGCAAGCTCTGGTTGTCCGCACAAATTCTAAGTTCGAACACCAAACTTGAAGCTCATCAAAGCTCTGACAAAGCTGCGACATTTTACCTTTGGAAGCCTGATCTTCCCAAAACTAGACTCTACCTGCTTGCTTTCAACGATTATGTGAGGTTCGCTTAGGTCTTCGTCGATTTAACCACGTTTCTGGATTTAAGACAACACTGTAAAAAAAAAAATAGAACAATTCCCTAAATTTAAGATACGTTTTTTTCCTAAAAATAAATGTCATTTTCTCTGATACAAAGGGAAAATCAGTTTAATTTCCCCAAATCAATGGAACATTCAATTGATGTAGGTATTTGGCACCAAAAAACCTATACGGTACGTAAAATTCCCGAAATGCTAAGCTTTCTCGGATAAAAGGAAGAGAACATTCAATAAATTAGGTATTATATTTTACGTTTGGAAGCACCTATGTACATTTTAGGGATAAAAACCTATTCCTCTTTTCCCAAGGTGGAGCTTTCCCTAATCTTATAAAAAAAATACCTAAGCTTAGTGGCACAAATTGTTGCCACTCACTTTACGGAAATTTTTTTTTACTGTGTAGGCTAGTCGGATGTACTCTAGATATCTGCTTAAAGCGCAGGTCACTTCGCTCCCTCCATAAGCTACTTAATAATACGGAACAACCTGATTACCTTGCGAAAACATCCAACTCCTGAATTCGTCACGCCATCGTATTATTCTAATTCCCCAGTATCGTAGAATGGTTCAAGAGGGCTCTTACTTTGTTCAAGCGGCAAGAACTCTATACCGTAGCTACTCTATCCAAAGTGTGAGAGGTGTGGGTGCATTCAAGAAAAAGTTATTGACTATATAATGTGTTGCTATGAATAGGACTACTACTTTTTCGGCTATTTCTTTTAAGTTTTGTGTTTGTTAAACTGTATACAATTAACATTTGTAACATTAGTAACTTTATCTTACAATAAGAGTATTGTTTAGTATGTAATTTAACTGCTTTTGTCTGTTACTTGTTCTACAATCTTTTAGATCGTTTCTCTCATCTATAATCCTCGTTAACTGTATAATCCACCTATTGTTTATCATATCGTTATGTTAGTTAATTGTACAATCCAACTTAATTTCTATACTTAACTATACGATATATGTAGTTAGGTAACTTGAACACTAGTCTTAACTTTAATTTTCCGATAGTTTATCTATTGTGACCTCGTATTCAATTTCCTGTATCTTAAATTGTTCTTCAAAAGACTGTAAGTCTTGTGTACTATACTATAGTGAATTGAATGATGTTAAAACCAATAAAATTTTCAGAAACTCGATTATTGCTACGTGGACTACGTATTCCCCCAATCTTCCTACAGACATGATTAAAAAAAAAATCAATCGAATTCAAGTTACCTTTATTTTCTGAGCAAAATAGTTATTTGAATGACGTAGCCAATTTTTATGGGGAGTAGGGGCAAATCGATGCGTGTGCATAGAAGAATAATTAAAAATTCGTTCTAGGAAACAAACTTTCTTGAGTTTGAAAAAAAATTTTAGCCATAATTTTCTTAATTCTCTTCTTAAAGAAAATTCTGCGCAGAAATTTTTTCGAAATCAAAAAAGCTTCTTTTCTAAAACGATTTTTGCAAATATTAACTAAAAAAAAGAACGTCTAGATTCTACCCACCAAAATTTATCATAGTTAATGGCAGTGCAACATTATTTGAAAAATTCAAGATTACCCTTCATAAAAAATTTCATCAAAATCAAATATTTTCGGCACCAAAATAAATTCTAGTCAAAATTTTCACTTTTACTGTATGCACCATTATTGGATAGACAGCATACTATACATACATAACACACAAACGTATAGATAAACTGACTTTGAACTGTTACTACTCCTTGCACACATGCGCAATCAATAAAAAAAATTATTACCGTTTATTAAATTCAAATTTAATCTCATAAAATCTAACATAAATCGCGCGCTACTTTTACGCCATAAGCCAGGAATTGCGCGGGCATATAACCTTTGATTACATTTTGCTTGAAAGTAACTGATCTCGCCGGTATAATACGAAAATTTGCGGTTTTATATGAAAAATGTTGAAAGGATTGCGTCAACAAAATTCTACCCATTGTCAACTGAAATCAATTGCGGTCATGTTCGTTTATGGAAAATTCGATTTTGAATGAAATCAATCAAAAGTTCATAAAATTGATCCCACATGGATGCGCGATCATTTACTTCAACGTTGATTTAATTTGTTCGGCGATATTCATTGTGGTCACCATCTAGATGAAGTGTAGTTATACATACATATATAGGTATACGTAAAACTTGTATGAGTATTCGTGGTGACAGTTACTATACTGTATAAGAGAGATCAACATTTTAAGATCTAAGGACTTTACAATCGCGCATAGAAGAAACTTTTGCCTATTAAGGGGAGGGCGCCGTCGACAGGCATGAAAAATTCATGAACTTTGGATTTTTTTTTTACATAAAATAAATACTTTTGGAAATGGGTTTTAACGTATTTTATTCTTCGATCAATGGAGAGTAAATTCCAATTTTATTTATAACAAAAAAAAAATGGCGAGTCTAGCTCGCATCAAACAAAACCGCCCACGGCGTGTTTTGGTGTGCACGGGGCGCTCCACAACCCTGGCAGTTCATACGAAATAAATAGACTTGAAAATGATTAAATTAGGTAAAATTTGGGTGGCCTTACCGGTTTTTGTTTTCGATAAAACCTCTGAATAACAAAATGCCAGAAGTTAGAAAAAAAAATTTTTTTTGCCCTGATTTTTTGCTTCAACAAACGAAAAAAACTATTTCTAAATTAATTTGCGACAACAAACGCTTCCTGATGGCCCCGCAAATTGAATTTCCTTTCAATTGCGCAAAGATTGATGTGAATCGGTTCATCCGTTGAAGCTGTAGAGCGCCTTGCGCGCTGATAAATATTGTTCCCAGAAAAACTCATATAAAGTTTAACGTGAGCTAACTTCAGCTATTCCAGCATCATACAGAACAGAGGCCCTTCTTCTTCCTCCAAGAACTGATTGTGGTGAATCTGAAGGTTAACAATTTGCCGAAATTTATGAGGGTACCACACGTAGCGAGTAAATGTCTTCCAGTAAGCGCGATCCGAGCGCTTCAGCTACTTGTTTTCCAGCCGGCGGACGGTTCCGCTCTCAACAGGCTGTGAATTCTAAAATACTTTAGATATGAAAATATCCTTTTACCCACGTATTCTAAACACTTTAAGGATGATAATTATGTCAAAAATACAAAATTCATTAACGATAGTCGTTGATTGTGATAGAATTGACACAATAAGGTGGTGACGAAAGAGGGTGGTAGCAAAAAGCACTTCAAATATACAACACCAGCGTCATAAGTTCCTTAAGAAAAACACCGGCTCTACGATCTTCGTTGTTTTTCAGCTTCTTCACACAGAGCTGCGGCGACACGTCTGAGTAAGTACTGTCATTTCCAAACTCTGGACAAATCACCGTGTAAACCGAGTTAGGTTCATCACAAAATTTATCGCTAGCGATACCTTGCTGAACGTAGAGAGCCGTAGCTTGGTAGGCTGGAAATAAAATGTAAAAAAATAAGAATGTAAAAAAATCAATTATTGTTCCGATATCAGTCAGAGAACAAGTTTCTCAGTTTTTTACTTAGCCTTTTTCTGTGCGCAATAAAGAAATCAGAAGATTAACACGGGAAGCATTTTTTAATTAATGTTCCTTTTAGGAAAGATAATCTTTGTTTCAGAGGAACTTGGAATTTAGTTCATTCTATACCTGAGGACGTTCCGCAGCGAAGCCCGCAGACACGTTAACAAGAACGTCGTTACGACTACCGTCGCCGAAGTAACCGTAGCGACACTGGGTCGACTCGGTTAAGTTCCTAATAGAAGATCGGTGGTCAGCCCGGATTCTCATCTATCTGGTTCACTCCCGATGCATAGAGATTCAACATTTGGTCCCGCTCAGGTTGTCATTGGGATAACCTTGAGTTCAGACTATACTTCCATATCTCGACCTGACCTCTATTCATGGGTCATATGCCTATGCCGTCAAATAAACTTTCTTATAGGTATTCCCAAGACGTCTTGTTAGCCATTTATAATTTTGGCATTTATTCAAGCGGTTGGTACACCAGCGTACTGCCTGTAAATATACCGTATACAGTAACAGACTGTATCCGTCACGCATCCGTACTATGACGAGGTCACGTTGCTTCCACTGATGACCAGCACGCAAAAACCAGGTTATTAAACGGCCTCTCAACACAACTGTTTCAACTGTGGTGCTGGACCCTATCCAGACATCTTCCACGGACCTCTCGTCAACAACTCATCGTTGGTAGGGTAGAACTAACCTTCATTAAGAACCTACCTAGACTGGAGTTATTCACCTGCTGTAGCTGTTTTCACAATCGCAACCGCTACACCAAGATAGGACATCGAAACTACTTCAGCAATACCTGCAAGTGAGATTATAACAAGCCCTGACTGTGGCGGCTGTTTTGGCTGTTTTCCACCACGAAAACTGCTCCCCACTAAAGAGCATCAATTCGTCAAGGAGTTTTCCAAATATCGTAAGACCTCACTTTCGTTTTACACTGCAGAGGCATTCTTGAACGGCTTCAGTCTTGTGCCGTCCAATCTTGGCGTTCTCTTTGATGGTTTCCAAACCTAATTTTTGTATCCTAAGTGAAACCCACCTTGTCAAAAGATTGCAATTGAATGAGAAAAACTGTTCTCACTTTTTATACTACTAATTTTAACAATTCTTGTAGTGGTGGCTTTATTCTAGATTCTCCCCATACTCGAAATGTGTGCACTTTAAATTTTTTTTTTAGTTTGTCAACTGAAACTTCAGACAAGGAGGTATCCTTATTCCTTGTTTAAAATGTACCAACAAATACACTGTAAAGAAATTTACCCATAGAGTAACTTAAAAATAATTTCCAGAGCCACATAATAACGGAGACAATCGTTCCATCCTGCATTTTTTAATAATTTCTTACTCCAAAGAATATTTAAGTTATCTTATCCCTTCTTCCCATACACAGGTACATATGTATATACTTTCTCCACTTCCGCAGTTGCTTGACAGGTTCTACATGCATACATAGCCTGTTGTCCGGTCACGTTAATGCATTTTATTTGTTCCTCTACGACTTTCCTCTCCTAAGATATCTTCTTAGATTTACCGGTCGGACATTTACCTTATCAGGTGCAGGCTGTTCTTTTGGGGACATCACCTCCACATAGTCCAACAGCTGAACAAGGTGAGGTACATTATACGCTGCCGAAGGTGTAAACGTGTGTAATCTAACAATGTTTATCGCGTATTATGACACTCCACACGAATATTTATTATCCATCCACTTGGGTTACTACATCGGGTCAGATTGTCGCTTATATTAATGATCCCGATAAGGTCTCATTTTGGAGATGATAGCGCTTGCCGCACTCACCTTCAGTACGACAAATAATTCAGTTTTTAATGGTGAACAATTATTGACTTATAACAGAAATGAATAATTCAGTTGTAAGCAAGTTACCCACACATGGTTTCGGTGGGAAGAATATAAAATAAATGCCTAATTGTCTGCCCTTCACCAATCAAGGGGACAACAAGAGCAATAGAGTGGAAGTAAGTAATTAGCTTCAGCATAATGAAGATAGTTCTGCCAAAAATCTACAGCTTCGGAGATTTGGCCATATAGTGTCCTTATCAAGTCTTTTATGGAATATCGAAAAATTTATTGAATCCCAAGCCTAATTAAGTTGCATTCATCATCACTGAAATGTTCTCGTATTTTTCCATGGAATGGTTCTGTTGACCTTTCGCGGTTTATTTGAAGTGGTACAACTCTACAAGTATATACGCGCGCCAGATCGATGTAATTTCGAAGCTCTGAAAAGCTCTTGAACAGGCGATTTTTTCCGGTGTTTTCAAGGGAATTCGCTCTTGAGTATGACGGACGACGACGGTGGCGGCGGCGGGTGGCTGTGGTGCAAATTCTCAAATATTTGCTTTCTGCATATTTCACATACATACATATATACTTAGCGTCGTGCCAGAGCTCCTTGATATGATGTTGTCGTAGGCCTTGAACTTCTTTATGATTTACCTATTTGATGCTGTTAAATTAATAAGCTCTGACTAAGATTCCTCTGCATTTATAGAAGACTTTTTACAAGAATTGAACTACAAAAAACATTTTTTTTTTTTTTGTATCTTTTTGTATCTGAAGTGCCACGTATGAGAGCAGATTAGATAAATTTTAGGCGCAATTTTAAGCGCATGTAGTTAGGTAAATTATTGACATCGTTGTAATTGGGTAAATCAATTTGGGAAAAAACTTGTTAAGTAATGCAGGAAGTGATTGGATGATGCTCAGAATGGGAGCGAATTTGTTTATTTTTTTTGTTTTTTTTTACTTGGAAAACTAAGAGAGCTCTCGAACAGAAAATTAATTTCAGTTATAAACAATAGTCCAGTTTGTAAGCCCGAAATACGACTTATCTAGTAGTTTTGTGGTTGTTGACATCTTTTTTTAATATCAGATACCTCACGAATCAATCTTCTGGATGTACTGAATAGGTAAATTGAGCTATTATTAGTCAATTTTCGAAGACGAAACCCGAAGGATATAGGATAGGAATCAGCAACGACTCCAATAACTTAGCTGTGTTCCACCTTTATTATGAGCTCACGTTTGTAATTCACCAGATTCAACTTCAGATTCCTTTGAAATTCAAAGCTATATACATATATGTATACCCGCTATGTGAAAATTGATAAGTTGGAGGAGGAAACGGTCCTTCTTTAACTCGAATCCATTCCTGTCCTCATCTATTCGTGTCAACAAGAAAGCAAATCAAATATCAAGTTTTGTTCGATTCTACCGAACTCCATTTCATTTCATCCTCAGTTATGCAAAATATACCAATAAATTTCACTTTTCCACGAATATTACGATCTAAAAATAAACTCATCTCTTGATTTTTTTAACCTTAAAAGTTCAGACAACTCTTAACTTTTGTCTTCCAACAAAAAATATAAGAAACAATCAAAATTAAATGGGATGCTAATGGCTGCATTCGACTTATCTATTTCCTTAAAAATTCACAAATTCCTGTAGTTAGCTAAAATTTCGCAACCAAACGCTAATACACTTCCTCATCAAAATGATGAAACACTTTTTTCGGAATTCGCACCTTTTTTGGCAGGCAAATTTTTGTTAATTTTTTTTTTCTACTCACTCCGAAAAATCCCCAAATTACAGTACCTGGGTAGGTATTTAAAAGATTTTAATTGACTTTTCGACTTTAAATTTTGCGCTGCTGTCAAGTTCCTGATGGCGTGCTACATTCAGTGTTCAGCTCGTAACCGAATCAATGTCACAACGAGCTGCAATCTATCACACTCAATTAGGTAGGGAATGGAACGACCCATCATCAGGCTGAGCTAAAATCAGATTATGCAACTGCCGAGTCAGAAAACTTTATTCGTTTTTACCCTTAGCCGTAGATGTTGCTTGGAACGTATACACAACATCATGTTGCCACCCATGAGAACTTGATGAGCCTGCCTAAGTTAAGGCATCTTTATATTTTTTTTTTTGTGCTTTGTTCTATAGAAAAGATTTAGGGGTTCGTTGAGGTTGAATCTGTGAGTGGAGACCACGAAATAGCTTTAAATGTTATTTATAGAAAACAGAAATCTCTCTCTCCCGGATACCGAAATGGATTACCGATGTGGTCTTCTGGTTATGATGCTCAAGTGGACACTCATTGTACTTTATTTTGAGACGGGATATTGGATACTTTGACCTCGACAGTGACAGTGTCTAGAGCCTCTTAATTACCGGGCGTCAATTAAACGTAAATTGACTGGTAAACAAGTTTCAACTTGTAAAGTATACCTAGACTTCGCCTATATACTGCGCTACGTGGCTAATGTTGACATGTTGTGACTGCGAGCTCTTCAAATTTTAGGGGAGCTAAAAGGGTGAACACAGTGCCGCACATCATTAATTGCAGTGGATTATAGTTGATGTCGAATTATATATGCACATATGTATACATACATATATCTCTAGGCATGTTTTCATGGGGGAGCCCGCATAATTAAGTGTTGCTCATAAATGAAGTTAATTTTCTCTAGTGATTTATGGCTAAAGCTTAGATATATTCGATGTACAGCATACACACACATACATATGTAAAGACTAATTAGATAATTAGGGAATCACAAGAAAGTAAGTAGTTCTGTAGTATTTAGAACAAATTTTCTCTTTAGCTTAGTTATTTTATGGTGCTCTATTTATTAGCCAGTGTTCAGATGGAGCCTTTTCTGATTATTATACCACGGGGCTGTAGGCTCGAATCCAACGTTAACTTGGCACTGCAGATTTCGGCGAATTTCAATTGAATTCCTCGCCAAGTAGGTACTGATGTGCCAACATTTATTTAGCATTTTCAGATTTAATCAGGGACCGATAATAACTGGTATTTTGAAAATTTTAATCAAAAAAAGCTGGGATAAATCATGATCGTGGAATTTAGTGGAATATACCAAAAGATGTCTCGTGAAACCCGTTTCGATTCCTGTAAAGCTCTTATTAAAAAAAAGCTAAAAAAAAACCAAGCTGGAAAGGCTTTTCATTTTATCTGGCAAAAATATAAAGCTAGCTTGACTTTTAATTTTTTCGAGCTGGAAGTAACAGGTTTTGATGCCGGAAGTATAAAAAGCCGAGCAGGCTTCTTATTTTCAGGAACCGAATCAGTTATGAGTTTTTACGAAAAAAGCTTAATTTACCTACTTGTTATTCCTGGCCGGTAATAGTTTTGAAGCTAGAAAAGCAAGCGCAACGGCTTGATACTTTTTTTCGATAAAAATATAAAAAGCGAGCCCAGCTTTTTATTTTTTCTAGTTCAGCTGGTTTTTATTTTTGCCAGATATAATAAAAAGCCAAATAATTTTGCCAGATAAAATCGGTTAGGAATAACTAGGAAAGTTGGTTTTTTTCGTAAAAAGTCATAATTGTTTCGGTCCTTGGATTTAATTAAACCTTTTCCAGAAAGAATTGAACTTTTTCCATGTAAAATTAGACTTTATCCATAAAGAATTAAACCTTTTCCACAAAGAATTTAACAAAATCCACAAACAAAACTAAACTCATAAACAATTAAATCAATGATTTTTTTTTATATATGCAACTCGGACTCATGAATAGTAATACTTAAACTGTATTTTTGTGTCAAACACAAACCAATAAAGCAACAAGCTTCTTTTTAGGTAAGAAACCAGTTGTAATTTTCAGCTGTTCTTTACATCATTTTTGCATCATTATTATTATTACAACAGTGCCAGTAATAAGACAATAAGCTTAGACTTCTTGAAATTATTATCCGTAAATTATATATTAAAATTATTATTACAAACGAGCTATAGAAACTCAAGTGAAAGTAGCGATGGGCTGACCAATAATAAGAATAAGAGAAACCCAAGACACTTACGTGCAAGATCAATTCCGAACAACAAAAAATAGAAATTGTTATTAAACTGTATGAAGAAGGCAAAACTTTGAAGGAATGTGCTGAATCTGTGAGAATCAATTTAAATACGGTGAACTCACTCAAAAGGGCGTACAAAAATATTGGAGAAGTAATGCATAAATCGAAAACCCAAGGACACAGGAAATTAACTGAAGATGTTCGAAATTATATTGAAGAGTATACATCGAAAATAATCTTGGAATTACGATGAAGCATATCCAATGGAAATTATCATATGAAAAAGGAGGTATTTCAAATAAATCAACTGTGGATAAACGGATGTGTAAATAAAAAATAACTTTAAAAAACCCCGGATTTAAGGTTGATCGTATGAACTCAGTTATACAATTCAACAGAGAAAATAATACGCTGTGGAGGTTTCAAGAAACGCTTCAAGTACTTAATAGAGAAAAACTCATTTTTATCGATGAATCTGGGTTCAACCTTCATTTAAGGCGCCAAAACATGCTCTTTCGCGAGTAAACACAAGAGCTCGTGTTGTTATTCCCAGAGTTCGTGGGCGTAATACTACCTTATTAGCAACAATTTTACATTACAAAATTATTTCAAATTCAACACGAAACTCCGATAAATTTTGTTCATTCCTTGGAGAGCTTTTAGGTAAAATTGTACATGTAGGATATTCATGGTTAATCTTGGATAATACACAAGACGAATGCTGTTCGAGAGGTTGTGTTGCCACCGGTAATAATCTACGACTTCAATTTCTTCCACCATATTCTCAATCCTATAGAGAAATCCTTTTCAAATATTAAACTACGAGCTACGAGGAGCATTCTCGTAGATACTACTTCTGTTGAGCACACCCTCTCCTCAGTTATAGAAAGTAACGTTGGGGAGATAAATGCTACAAACGCTGTAAGTTTTATAATGGACATAATGATGAAAATTGCTCCTGCATCGCTTGGCAAACCACTTCATTAACGTCAAAATATTTACAAATTTCAAAAAGAAATAAAAATTTAATTATTCCCAAGTTTAATTGTTTATGAATTTTGTTTAAATCTTTGTGGAAAAGGTTTAATTCTTTATGGAAAAGGTTTAATTTCTTTATCGAAAAGATTTAATTAAATCTGAAAATTGAATTGAATTGAAATTCGCCGAAATCTGCAATGCCAAGTCAACATTGGATTCGAGCCTTCAACCCCGTGGTATATTCATCAGAAGGCTTCATCCAAGAAAAAGCCGCTATTGCTGTACTTGGACGCAGATTCAATAAGGACCACCTTTTGGATTTTGTTTTTAACCCTACACGATTAAAGATAAAGCGACTAATAAGTTAGCGTCTATATGATAAGATAATTTAAGACGAAGAGATTAGAAAAGGTAAGGAAGCATCTTAGAATAGGACATAGAAGACCTACACAATTTTGTGCTGCAGTCTTAATGCAAATTTTAAGTATCTTAATACATTTAACTAAATATGGTTAATTCCCTTCTGACAGGATTATTTGAAAAGTCCAAATTACAATCTCTTCCTTAAAAAAAAAAAATTTCGTAACACAAAAAATCCAATAATTAGAGTGCTATGGTCGATTTGAGCACATTGTCGTCTTCAATTTTCACAAGGCCAAAAATAGACCCCATAAAATCCGAAAATATTTCATAATTTTTTGCAAGGACAATTTATTTCAATATTAAATTTACTTCCTTATTCGCAGCATTGCTGTTGGCCGAACATCTGGACACATCCACAATTCTCTTTCACAGCTTTTACAAAATTAATAACATCAACACACAAAATTCAGTTATGCTTAATGTTGCCGTCACAATGCCACCGATATTCAGGTCTTCATCTACCAACTTGACGTCTAATTATTTATCGTGTAACACATATGACAGAGATATTTCCGTAGTAATGCCACCACCATAGCTCAAATACTTGCAATGACCCACACAGACTCGGGCGGACCTATAGCGGCGTCAGAGGTGGTACTGTCCAATCACGCCAGATCCTTGGAATTTTCGAGGATCTCATATTCACGCATTCCGTACAATTCACGTCTCATATATCTGGGCATGTGGTAATTATTTGCCTGTTAACTCAACTGACACAAGGCGATATATCGTTAAAAAATTCGCTAGTGAGTCCGAGTGGCGGCAGCAGCAGCGATGGCGGGTGTATTATGCAGCAAATGCAATATCTACTTACTTTGGCTCAGCTCAGAATATCCGCAACACAAGAGTTGTGTACAATTCTTAAGCCAGATTTATGCAAAAGTTATGAAGGCCGCCAGAGAGATGCGAATATGCGAAACAAAAATTTTCTGTGGGAATCGTAAAAAGGGTACTTCATCGTCAAGGTGAATTTAAATGAAAAATTTTTACTGCCACAAAGATTCGGTGGATATATCTTAGCGCAGTTTATTTTCTTATAGGTACCGTTTATCTACCTACCTACCTGACTACACCTACCTATACCACTCCCGTGGGGGAGAGATTTCAAGTCTACACAGTCATAAACCAGTGCAAATTGGAAGCCATCAATCTTAAATTAATTTTTGTGAAACAAATGAGTGCGCATTTGTTAAGACATCATCACGTTCGTCCTCATAAGAAATTCGTTATTTTTTTATGAGTAATCGTTTTTACTTCAGTTGACCTGAGGATTTTATTTCATTTGCCTAATCACTAACAACAACAAAAAGTTATACCATCTTCTAATAGTAATATCGTAACGCAACTCAAGACATATTCATATCTCTTCTAAGAAGAGTGACATTCTTCGGCAGATTAAACCCGAATAAGAAAACTATCTTGTGTTCAGACAACTTTTCAACAACATTCTCAAAAGTCATTTTGTTCAATTGCATGTTACACAGTCGACACAATTCATAATGGAATCGCTTAACCCTGTCTAAGCCAATTGCGCATGCTTACGCCGCCGTGCCTTTCAATATGCGCAAAACGATAATTAATCATTTCGACCTGTTGTCGGCACAGCACGAAGACGACAAAATCTGTAATCGGAAGCGTTTAATCTTGTCCAAAGTTTTGAACGTAAGGCGAAATAGCTATTTGTTGTTTCATTCAATCCATTTGTAAGTATGTAATGTAGGTGTATTGTAATTTTGAATTAAATTTAATTTTTTTTTTAATTTTGTTTTTTTGTTTTTATTAAGTAAATGATTTTTCTCTTATGCTAAGTAATAATTAGATTACTAAGTAACATTTTATAGTTCGTTTCGTTCGTATAAGCATAATAAAAATGATCGAACTACACATACATATGTATGTATATTGGCAACAACTAAAATTATGAATATCCTGCAGTAAAGGTATATCAAATCACTTAAATGGTAATTACTTGTTGGCCTAATGGCAGTCGTCAACTCATCGATCTCCCCTGCTGGCTGCCATAAAACATGTGTCCTATTACGTGAAACACAAATTCTAATTTCAATAAGATCGCAAGCTCTTCGCACCGCTGTCGGTCAGTATGCCCGCATCATAGTTAATGACCGTAAGTTAATAACTAAAATTAATGCGCTTAACAAATTGACAATTTATTGCAATTCAGCGTGATACTTGGAATCCTCGATGAATATAACGCCCGACCGTGTGCAGTTAGCTCTTATAGCCGCCAATATAGTAATTGGGTCTCTCCAGTTTGGATGTGGTCAACTGTGCCGCAAAAGCTAGGTAGATTTCCATTGGCAACGGGAAGTTCTTATGCCGACTTTTATCAATGCACAGAAAAATACACGCTGCACTTCTCTTATGCTATAGAAGACCGTTGGTGTATACTCGATAAACTGCGCAAGTACAGGCAACGACGACGCACATAAGCGTTTAACGCACTTATAATATGCCAGACTTGAATGTTTTTCCATTTTGATTTCCAAACACATTACCCTGCGAACATAACTTGATTTGGTTGAACACGTACCTACAAGCATTTAACCAGCCCCAGTCATATATCACTGAGAATTATGAACGCAATTTACGCAACATCCACTTAACCCTGTTTGTTGCTTGTGAAACTCAAAAGAAACCATTACCGAATTTCATTTTGTATACTATACATACAGGTACAGGTTGGTTATTTATTTACAATTTTTTTCATTTTGCGTATTTATCACTTCGTGGGATACTAAAACAAAACTCATGAATAAAAATAAAAGAATTAAATACTTACGTACTTCTAAATGCTCACAGTTATGAATCAATTGAACTCCATACGAAGGTAGATGCAATATTCGATTTCATCTAAATAGTAACATTTCTTTGTACTACACCAAATATTGTGTCGAAACTAGTAACAAAATTTTATATATACAAATGGGACAGTAGCGCACCCAGCTGTTCGCTTTGGGAAAGGACCATAGGTGTACCCCGTCCGAAGAGAGGTAGGAAAAATAGGACTCTAAAGTCGCGTCCTGTGAGCATCTGAACACTTAAGAACTGCTACTTGTGAAGGTCTTAAATTTTTTATTTGCTAAAATCTCGGTGGTGTGCCTCTGAATGGGGGGAAAGACTATGTATGAGTTTTAACAAAATTATTTATTGAAAGATTTAGGTACACTAGAAACATTGGTACGAATAAGTAATAAAAAGGTAACATTGTGTCGTAAAAGCGACTGTTTCACTAATTTCATACTTGAATTCTATTTTGGTTACTTATTCTCATAAAATCTTTTTAAAACCACGATTTTATTTTCTTCTTCTATAGATGTTTTATGTTTTTTTAGATAAAAAAACAATTTGAATTGATAGATTATGTAACTTCAAAACTGCTATGTTTCATTTATGTATGGATATACACATATATTACACGTAATTTTGGTAACGAAAATCGGTCGTGATAATGCTGAAGTAAACAATAGCCCCGAAATTGTAATGATTGTTTTTAAAATCTTTCAAGAGTGATTTTGAAACTTTGTGTGTATTTGTGCTACGATTTTGCGGCCATCTAAGGTAGTAATTCAGTTTTGTTATTATTACGTTAATATTACAACAAATGTCAAAAACTTGACAGGATGACTATAACCGTAACAATACTTCCAGTTTCCATAATAAACTAACACATTATTGTGAAAATAGTAACTTTGCTGCTAAACTTTTAAGATACATTAATGACAGCTATTTCTCGATTTAATTTTAAATATTTATTAAGTTTTTCGTAGATTAGAAATCTATGAAATTCTAATTAAATTCATATTGAAAGTACCTTATAAAGAAGCTTATTCTTTACTTGAATCTTTGACAAATTGAAATCGATGCAGTCGAAGACAAGTTTAGCGCGTTCGACGGTGCAAGAAAATGATACAAAGAAAGCAAAAAATAAATAAAATAAAATAAAGATTCAAATTCACTTAACTAACCTAACCTATATATCAAACTACTATTGCCGAGGAAACACTCCCCCTAGTATCTATCACTAATAGTCAACAATTCAATTAACTTCATCCGGAATGCACCAACCATCCACGTCCGCTGAATCTCAACTGGTAGAGAATTCCATATTCTAGGTACATGGACAAAATAGAAACGAACGAGCGTCAGTCAACGTTACAAACCGAGGTATAATTAAATTTAAATGCCTTGGAGAGTGAGCAAGCTGTATATGGTCTCATAAATAATCAGGCTTACAAGCTTTAAATTGAAGATACGTATTTAGGGAGCAACCCAGGATTACATTTCGGTAAGGACTTACATGATCATATCGTCGTAATCCATAAATGAAACGAATACAACAGTTAAAGGCTACATTCAATTTACAAGAACATTTATGGTCTAATGCAGGGAAAACAAGGCTTCCATATGTAAAAAGCGGTATAAGCAGGGTTTTTACTATCCTAAGTTTACCAGCGGTGGAGAGGAGATATCCCGAAAGCTAGAGTCTTCTTAAGGCACCATAAACATGGTCACAGCATGACATATGTGAGTTAAGCATCACATTAAGATTCCTAACACATTTAGAGTGTGGTATATCAGATGAATTCATAACAACCGATGGAAGGTCAGTAGTAGGCTCCAACTCCCTCCTGTATATGATTGTATAAATAGATTTACCGATATTCAATAATAAATTGTTAGCAACAGACCATTTATGTATACGTTCAAGGTCCATATTTAATCGACAAAAGCCATCCTCCGACATATCAGCGAGGCAACTCAGGAGAACCTGCACATCGTCGGCATACAGATGCCCTTTTTCATCATGCACAACATTAGGTAGGCCATTTATGTACAGACTGAACAATGACGGACCCAAGATTGATTCTTGACGTACACCGCATCTAAGCTGTATCGGCCCAGAAACTCTATTTCAAAGTTTAGCCTGGTGTGAACGTTGCATCAGGAAGTAATTTAAAGTGTTGATAGCAGAGGTATAGAAGCCAAATTCATTAGCTAACTAAGATTTTAGATTGTTATGACTTACACTATCAAATGCTTTGGAGAATTCTAGTAGAACAAGAATACTCATATCATCTTTATCAAGCGCCATACGTATATCTGAGCTAACAACTGTGATTTCATCGAAAACCAGATTGCAAAGGTGATAATAAATTAATTTTATTTGCTCATATAAAAGCATATAAAAGCTTGTACATTTCCAATGATTTGCTTCATTAAATCGATAATAAATCGCTAATAAATAAAATATTCACACAAAAAAAAAAACAATCGAGTAATTCACAAATAACATCATGCCAATAGGACATCTAATTTATTTTTTATAAATTCAATAAAATATCTTTTAAATGCTCCAAAGTTTTCATCATTCCTGCAATAGTTAAGCTTATTATACATTTTCAAACTTTTATACAGCAGTGAATTTTGCGCTCCTGTTGTATTATAATTATTTAATCTGAATTCATTTACATTCCTGAGGTTAAATGGTTGCACGTCTCCAACAAATCTTAAATACTGGTAGAATCTTACTTTTTATCTTAAAAATAAACAACAACACATTCAAGACTATTCTTTCCTTTACGCTCATCCACATTAATGCCTTAAGCATTGATAATATCGGTATAAATCTACTGCAACGTAATATCACCCGCATCGCCTTATTCTGCAGCTTCTGCACTCTCTCTAACATCTCTTTTGTTCCAAGAAACATAACTGTCGAACAATACTCACAGTGTGGTTTAATTATCACGTTATATACATGTATAGGATGTCAGTAAGGACACTTTGCTTCTGATTCTTCTCAGAAAACCGATTTTTTTGCAAATATAATCAAAATGTCTTTTAAAATTGAGTTTTCTATCAATCACTACACCCAAATACTTAATTTCCTTTACACATTCAATTTATTCACCACTCATACTAACTCCATTATTATAATCACTGTTTATTGCCATGTACTCAGTTTTATTTATATTTAATTTTAGTTTGTTTACCCTTAACCACACATTTACTGAGCTCAAATCTTCTTCCATTCGATTAATACACTCCTGAATATCATCGCGCGCAATGTGAAGAAGTGCATCATCCGCGAACAACACAATACCAACATTTTTTAAAGTATCTGTTATGTCGTTTATATAAACAAGGAATAGCAGAGTTCCCAATACGGAGCCTTGTGGGACTCCCAATTTATTCTGTCGTCTCTGTGATATGTACTCATTAATTTTCGTCCTTTGATTTCTATCTGATAAATATGACTCAAACCATCTGTATTCTTTTCCTTGTATTCCATATTTATATAGCTTCTTCAATAAGATCGACCTGTCCACTGTCTCGAACGCTCTCTTTAAGTCCAAGAAAACTGCTAATATTTTTCTTTTACTCTGAAGCTCTTCTTTCCACTGAGTTATAATCCAGTTTAGCGCCTACCTTCTCTATGTGTTGAGAGCATATTAACTGCCCTAAATTAATTCTTCGCATCTCATTGTGTTTTTAATTTTTTGGATCGACATAATCATAGACTCCTTCCATGTGTCAGGAAAAGAGCCCTCAATTAAAGATTTATTAATTTGATTACATAAAGGAAGCCCCACATCTTCCCAATTATCCAAAAACATTGTTGTGTTAGTTCTACTGTAATCCCGTTTAGAATTCATGTCCTTAATTATTTGTCGCAATTCCGTTTGGGAAATGTGCCCGAAAACAATTTTTTTATCAATCTGTTGCAGGTCATCACTATATATCATATTCGGGATTGACTGATGGATCTGTTCTATACTTTCAATGAAGTAGTTATTGAAATTTTCAGCTATTTCATTATCTTCCAAACAGCATATAGATCCAAATTTTACCTTTTTTATTACTTTTTTAGAGTCCTTCATTACATACGTTTTAATTGATCTCCACATTTCCTTCGGGTTGTTTGCTTCATTTATAATTCCTTTAATATAATTGTTCTTGGCTTGCTTTATCATTTTTGTATATTTCGAATTAATTTATATTCGTTCCAATCCCTGTCACATTCCGATAGAACAGCTTTTCTGTAGTTCAGTTCTTTTTTTTTTTGTTCTCATACTTCGAAGTGTATTATTGAACCATCCGTTTTCTCTCTCTTTTATCAGCTTTCTCTTTGTAAAACCATTCACCACACTATTCCATTTATTCTCAAACATTCGCGCACGCTCGTTCAAGCTCTCCAAGGAATTCACTGATTGCATGTCAAGGCTTCTTAACTTAATACCAAAATCTCTCTCTTATTTTATCTGAAACAATTAACGAAAGTTCCCTTTTCGCATATAGGGACCTTTATATCTATATTTATTATTAATATTTCGTGATCACTAATCTTTAAGCTGCAATCCGATTTAACTGTAATACGACTCAAATTTGTCACTACATAGTTTTGATAGCCGCGCTATTCTAGTATATTCATTAATAATTTGCATTAAGCTATTGTCCACTATAATTTCTTTAACAATATTTGAATACGTACCATTTTCAAGGTAATTGATGTTAAAATCACCCGCCAAGACTATATTTTCATTCATATCTGCTAAACGAGCGCCATATTCGGCAAAAAACTCACAAAATTGTCTTTCGGATGAACTAGGAGATCTATAAGTCAACGTTACCAAACAAGACCATTTATGAAACCAACATCTAACCACTAACCACCATATATCTGTATTAACCACTACCTTAGTTACCTCTTCAAACTGCCATTCATTTTTTAAATAAATCACTACTCCGCCCGTTCTATTAGACATTGAATCACATCTAATCAAATAATATCCATTCATATCCACTTCACCATCTTCGACATCCTCTGTTAAATGGGTTTCTGATAGCATGAGTATATCAAATTTATTATTATTCACAGTCTCCTCCAACCAATTCTTCAAAGTTATTTATTAGTCCTTAAATATTTAAATAAACTCCGTTTCTTTCCTTTAATTGCTAGTAGGTACGCTATTCTATTCTTTTCCAACTTAAGTTTTCGTTTATAAACTGGACATTCCCCACTTAGTGTATTATGATTCGTATCCAGATTAAGTTTCAACTTTTCATTACTTTTAATGCAGTTAACACATTTGTTTTCTACATTATTTTTACACTCCCTTGTATTATGATCACCCGTACATCTAGCGCAGATAGCTTTATTGGTGCATTCAGTCGATTTATGGTTAAAACCTTGACACTTGAAACACCTCAAAACATTGAGAGATTCAAAAACGCTACACTGGTCCCATCCAATGTTAAGCTTATTTAAACTCATTACCTTATGAAATTACCGCATTAAATCTGTCGAATTTCTTTTCCCTTAACTGTCTAGTAACTTTTACTACCTTTAAACACTTAATCTCACTTTCACTTGATAATTCGTTCTGCACTTTTAATTTTCTTTCCAAATCGCCCGCATTTAACTCTTCCCTCATTCCACAAACGTACACTTTGGGTTTCCTCAGCAGTGGCAGCTGGACATATTTTCCTTTCATTTGCTCTTCAACAACTAATTTCACCTTATTCCTTTCTTGATCATTTTCACACATTATTGCAATTACACCGTTTTGCTTTTTAGATAATCTGGTAATTTTTAATGTCGTCGGATCAACCTTGTTTCTTAAATCTTCTTTGGTTTTTTCACTATTCTGCTTAGATTTTGGTTTTAGAAACACTGGCGCAGTATTCCTCAATATAGTTAAGCATTTGAGAAGCCATAAGTTTTTCAATAGCCTTAGCAAGAAAACACAGCAAACTGATGGGCTGTAATCAGATAAACTGCTCGGAGAGTTATTTTTAGGAATAGCAATAACAAAAGCTTTCCTCCAATTTATAGGGAAATTAGCAGATGTTAAAATTGTATTAAAGATGTGAGTTATTACAGGAAGCACCACAGGTACGAGTAGCCTTAAGAAGTGAGGAGGAATGGAACACGTCTTAATCGAATTAATGACGATCAATATCTAGTCGTCAGTAACACAGCGGAAGGCAAAACCATCGGATGCAGATTGCAGAATATCAACATTGTTACTATCAGGCCGGCTCCGATTCATGGGACATAGATGAAAAGTATGTATTGAGTTCATCAGGATCCAGCTCACAGCCACGATCTTCCATGTATGTCCAGACGCCTTAAATTACTCCAAAATATTTTAGGAGGTAAGTCAGGATTAAGCTATCTTCCGAGATATCTCCATTTAGCCTTCCGTATTTTTAGTGTTACAATATTTCGTAAAAGTTTATATAATCTTAAAAGAGCGAGAAGAATTATTTCATATTCATCTTATAAAAAAATATATAATATGTTACAGCATTTGTAAATAAATAATTCCTCGTTGTAAAATTTAAGTGTAGGATTTGTATATGTATTCAGGCCCCGAAAATTTTGAACCCGGCCTGACTCATTGATACCAAAATTAGTACGATGAGGGGATGCTATGCTAAAATCATGAATCTTCATAAACGTTTAAACCTTAGGTATTAAATAAGACATATCAGTTCAGAAGTGTTTATTGTCAAAAACGACAACAGTTTTTTTTCTTGCAAGAATATTTAGAACTTAAGGTTTCACCTATATCTAAGTATAAATATTAAGAAAGCAATTTCTAGGAAAGACAGAGGCAAGAAACGTAACGAACCTTAACATCTATTAACAAACCGAAAAGTCGTACTAACCTTGGTAACGATGTTGTCGATAAGCATCCGGCTATAGTAAAATTGAAGTGCAATGAAATCATCTTGTGTATAAAAGACGTAGTAGTTTATTATACTCTTGCTATTATATTCGTATTCATTTGAAAGAATACGAAGAAATTACCACTACTATGCTGGAGTGAGAAATTAAATAACATTGATGTAAATGATGAAAAGCAACGGTCCAATATAACTGCCTTGTGGAACCCTGGAACAATTGTTAATAAGGTGAGAAAAAATTCAGCGTAATAGAACACTTCACTACGAGCAAGCAACTAGAAATGTAACTAATTTACAAAACGAGAGAGGGGACAAAACAAGAGAAGGGAACGGCCCAAAGTGGTTCATCTTCGAAAAGTAACATAGATTTGTAATAGGCTTGTAATTCGAGCAGATAGCTAAAGGGTCTTCCAATAAGAGGTGTTATTTTAATTAGCCCGCTATTTCGGTAGATGTCAGTTTTGCAGCTGTCATTTTTTGACATTTGATAAGTAGAAACTACGCCATTAATAAAAATGGAACGATACACGATTCAACAACGCATTGAAATTATTAAAATTCACTATAAAAATGGTGAAAATGTGGCAGAGACGGTTCGTAAAACTCGAACATTTTTGGGTCGTCGTGAAGCACCTTGTCGGACCGCAATACAGAAATTGGTAGAAAAATTCGAGTTGTCGGGACAAGTTAGTGATGTGAAGAATAAAACCCGTGCACGTTGCTCAAGAACAGCCGAGAATATTGCTGCTGTAGCCGAAAGTGTTGAAGAAAACCCAGATTTGTCCATTCCTCGTCGTTCTTTGGAATTAGGCATTCCTCAAACGTCATTACACCGTATTTTGCATAAAGATTTGGGTCTTAAGGCTTATAAAGTTCAGTTAACACAAGAACTCAAGCCGACCGATCATCAACAACGTCGAGTCTTTGCTGATTGGGTCCTTGAAATGCATGAAAATGATCCGGAATTCCATCGAAAACTCATCTTGAGTGATGAGGCCCATTTCCACCTCGATGGCTTCGTCAACAAGCAAAATTGTCGCATCTGGGGCTCGGAAAACCCAAGAGTTATTGTTGAAAAGCCTCTCTATCCTCAACGTGTGACTGTTTGGTGAGGTTTATGATCCCGCGGGGTCATTGGACCTTACTTTTTCGAAAATGAGGCTGGAGCAACAGTTACGGTGAATGGATTGCGCTATCGACAGATGATTAATGATTTTTTATGGCCGGAATTGGATGGTATTGATCTGGACAACGTTTACTTTCAACAAAACGGCGCTACGTGCCATACAAGCAACGAAACCATTGATCTTTTACGGGAAAAGTTTCCGGACCGTGTTATCTCTCGAAGAGGTGATTACAATTGGCCACCGAGATCTTGTGACTTAACACCTTGCGACTTCTTCCTTTGGGGCCACGTGAAAGAGAAGGTCTACGCCAACAGCCCAGCGTCGATTCAAGACATCAAAGATGGAATTCGTGAGGCTATCGAGGACATAGGGCAGCCACTTTGCGATTTGGTTATGAAAAATTTCATGAAAAGGATATGGTCCTGTAGGTGTGGTCGTGGTGGTCATTTGGCTGATGTTATTTTTCATTATTAACGGCATACCTTCTTCTTTATAATGCAATAAAGATCCGATCATTTATCTCAAAAAATGAAAATTTTCTTTGAATATCAAAATAACACCTCTTATTGGAAAACCGTTTATTTGAATTCGCTGCCTATGTATGAATACTTGATAGATTTACGGGGTTCGCAGCAAACAATGAGTAGTGAGGCCGTCCACTGGAATTGGGTCCAAGAGAGTGATTCTGATCTTTTGTCGTAGCTTGAACGTATATTTTAGCCACATATTTTGACGTTTCACCTCAAATTTGTCGTATACTTTTATATTCATCATATTCATTTTCATGAACCGCAGAATAAATCAAAATAAATTTGCAATAAATAAATGTCAGAATATACGCCTAAAAGTACAACCAATTAGTCAACTGCTTCAGAGATTGTGACAAAAATTATAAACTATAGTAAATGGATATTCTTCTCTGATTTTGTCATGGAGATCGGAATGAAACAATGTAGAACTATGGTGGCCACAGCTCGCTTCATGCTAATCTAACAAGGATGGGAGGTATTGACAGCCCTTAGTGTCTGTCCTGCCTGGAAAGAGAGCCTGACACAACCGAACACTTTCTGTGTGCTTGTCCAACCTTCGCCCGGAACAGGCTGAATACTCCAGGTTCTACCTTCCTATCTGTAGAGTAGACGAGTTGAAAAACCTTCTCACCAGGACCTGATGCACTTCATTAAGAGGACTAGAAGGTTTTGGTGATTAGACTTCTAGCAGGACAGCACAATGGGCCGGCCGCATTCGTGCTTGGCATCTTTCATCCCCTTAAAAAAATGATATTCTACATCTACTTATAGCATTACAAGTGCTTAAATTCGAAATTTTTACATAATGTAATGTGAAGTGTCATTTTCAGTTCATTCTACACAATGCAAGGCTTGCTGAGCTGAAAAAAACACACACACACACAAAACAGTTGAAAAGTTCATTTCATTTTGTCGTATAATTGGACATTAAAGTACGACAAAAGATCAGAATCAGCACCCCGGGGGGTGATTCTGATCTTTTATCGTACTTTAATGCGAGAATATACGACAAAATGAAATAAACTTTTCTACCATTTTTTTTTTTTTTTTTTTTTTATTTAAGCAGTTGTATTGCTCTAATTTGGTGTAGAATATTCATTTACTATAGTTTATAATTTGTGTCACAACCTCGGAAGCAGTTGACTAATTTTTCGTACTTTTAGGCGTATATTCTGCCAATTGCAAATTCATTTTAGTTTAATTTTTCGTAGATGAAACGGATAAATTCAAAATGAATATGGTGAATTTAAAAGCACGACAAATTTGAGGTGAAATGTTAAAATATGTGACAAAAATATACGCCTAAGCTGCGACAAAAGATTAGAATCACCCCAGGTCATCTCCATACCGACATACATAAATAGGACAATAATATGATTTAAATGCTGCTTCCGAAATGTGAAATGAAGTCGATGTTTGATATGGTAGTTGGCTGCACGAGGGAAACGACAACAGTTCTTAAATTTCTGGGTCCTTCTTACCAACCAATGATGCCAAGGTCATCGTCCATTAAAATCAGACGAAGTCCATAGTTCTAAAGGACTGTATCTCAGGACAGTGCTTGTTCTTTTCTTTATTAATATTTTATCAATCCTGTGTTATATTGACCAATCGAACTCATGGATTATCTGGCCACGTTCATCTGAAGAGAGAACATCTATCTATGTTGTTGAAATTTAATACCAATATTATCATCACCTCGTCAGACCAGCTCGCATTCTTCAATAAACTCCTCTTAATATTTACATCACAAAACATTCTATATATAAAATCTTAAAAATTCCTCAAGTCTTTATTTTGTTTAATAGATACTTAAATCAAGAATCATATAAAACTCTCTTTTAAGAAAAGCAGTTTCATCACTTATCTATCATTTCACGCGCCTAAACCTTTCAATTTCAGTGTACAACCTCTATCACGATTTAAGGGTAACACATAAAAAGAACGTTGAACGCCTTAAACACTTATCCTTTACTCATTTCACGAAGTTTCAATCAAAGTGCGCCTACCGAACGAGCTGAAGAAGAAATCTTCACTTACAATAATAACAACAAAAATTAATAGACCTCCATTACGCACCACCTAAAGTGCATTATTAACTGCGCGCGCATCGAAAACACGGCCACAATAATTTCTGATCATTTTCCTGCCGATTTTATATCTACCTACATAATATATCCTTCGATGATGGATATATGGATCCCAGTCCAGCTATATCGTCTTCTTCTTTGGTTCAATTAAAGGCGCACAAGGAACACAAAATTTCGCCGATCCACAGCCAATTTACAGGTAGAAAAATAACACACTTAATGACTGTATTACATTTACGCTATTATGTACTCACGAAATCTCGCGAGTTTTTCAATAGGGTCAAGAGGTGGGGGGGTTTTTTGTTTTTTTTCTTCTTATTTTTGGAACAAAATTAATGGTCTCACAAATTGAACCAACTTCACGGTATATTCCTGGCGGTGTGTCGATGGTATGTAGTTGCAAGCTTTTCTGCAAGCATGCACCTTTCTTCCATGCAGAAACATCAAAACACAGCGAAAAGATAAGATTTAAGAGAGAACTTTGTTGGCGCCCTTCTTGATATGAGAAGTTCATGCTTACTAGACGCACTTTTGGTAGCAGAAAAAGGCGTCCACTATTACTTAAGGACGTCAGTTATCGGGGGACAAGCAACAAACAACTCTAATCGAATGTAGTTCACTGAACCTTTTTTTGTTGAAAAATCTTTTTTGTAGATAAATTCCTCTATATGGGATCAATTGGGAGAGTCACATTAAGAGCGAAGGAAGTCAGTCTGTTTACCCTTTCTGATATCAAGTTGCTGCTATCCCCATTCCATTTCCGGTGATGGATTGTGCAAATACTTATGTGTCAATGCATCTCCAAAATGAAAGTTTTTTTTAGCTAGCTTTTTGAAATTGAAACCTTTAAAAAATTAAAGTAATTGGAAAAAGTTTTAATCATTAGGTTGCATACATGTAAGTAAAAAAAACAAAAAAAATACAAAAAAATGGTAGAGGAGGGCGTATTATTTAGGCAAATACTTATGTATTTAAAAAAAAAAAAAATTATTTTCTTTTTACTACTAATTCCAATTAGCAAAATTCCTCACCATTAACTCCCCCATTAATTAACAGAACGCCGTCTGCTTGCCAGATCTTTGGCGCGGTTCAAAAAACCTGCTATGGACGCTTACTTATAGTGGGCTTGCAGCCAGCGCATTAGTGCCAATTGTACAAAGTTGCAGATATAAATTATTATTCGCGGCAGCAACTAGTTAAAGTCATATTAACAGTATCAGGCATGTGGTAATTAACCACCCCTAATCTATGTGCAGTCGAGATCAATCAGATAAATCCTAGCGCTAAGAAAATATCTAATCTCAGTAGGAAATCTTCATTTCCACTCACTAGGTATAGGTTCGTTGCATTGCAAGTAAGCTCGCTTGCTTGCTTGTATTATATGCATAAGTACATATGGGCAGGCAGTTAATGGAAGAAGGGGAAGAGTGCATACATGGTATTGGCTATGGATTTTCAATTCCATTCGATTTCACTCAATTTCAACTAAATGTTAAAAAGACACTAACGTAGCCACGGTCCGGCGGCGGCGGCGTGGCGTTGCTGGTTGGGGCAATTACAGCAACATAAATCAGGCCTGAAACCGGCCCAATTGCACGCACAACAACAAGAGGCGTGCGACTTTACCATTAAATTGAAAAATGAAAAATCGCTGAACATATGGAAAATGAGTTTTTCCCAGCAACTAGACGCCGCCGTTTTAATGGAACGCCCTCATTTAAGCTTAATCGATTGCAACAATTATGGTTTTCCTTGTGGATTATTTTAAGTGCTTCTATTTGTTAGGAATCAATCGTGTATACGCATATGTATGTATGTAAAACTTCAAGTAATTTTATTGTTGAAGATTTAATTTAAGAGATTTTTTTTTAATGCTTTTTATTTGGTTATCTGGTGAGATTTCTCTTGAGCAATTAAACAAGTAGAATAAAATAAATGAATGGTCAGAATTGTAATAAGATGGCTGTGTAAAAAACTCATGTAAAATATTAAAGCGATTAATAATTATAAATTACAGTGATGGGTATGTACAGGGTGAGTTAAAAGTTCGGAATTATCAATTTATCTAGTTTTAGATTAAATGGAAAGCTTGTAGGAATTATATGTGGGGTAATGTCATCAAAATTGATAATGTTCTCTTTTTTTAACTGGAATACCCCGCATATCACTCTCACATTCAATTTCAAAAAATAATTCCATTTTCACTCTTAATTAATTTTACATAATATTTCTTGGTTTCAGAAAACTTTTGTTCATCTTCCTCGCATTTTTCACATCCCAACAGTATGCAAAATGGAAGAAGACACTCAAAGCACCTTATCCATGCATGCAATGGAAAAAGTCAATACAGTAAACTCCCGAGATACGTAATTAATGATAGATACCATATACATTATGTATATTATTATTATTTTTGTTGTTATTAAGAAACAAAAGAAATATCAACTACAAGAAGTTTCTGTAGTATTTAGTAATATGGTAGGCAAGAGCTATTGAGCGTAAAATGGTAGGGTTACTTCTCTTAATCAAACCTTTTTTATTATTTTGTTAAGTAAGGTATATTAGACTTTGCACTATTTTCCTATAAGGATAGTAGTTTAGACTCTCTAGCTTATATAAAGTCAATGTCTGGCACTTTTCCACAAGTATGAACATAGAATATTTTAGAGAACGGGCTCGCAAGCACTCATACAGATTTCTGTTTCATGGCTTGGGAAGTATTTCTCGAGGGGTTATCAACAAGCTAATAAGTAAGAGAGTGTCTATGTTTGTTTACAAAGAGTGATTAGAGAGTGAATAGCGTATGTATTGTATTCGCTACAAGATGTTGTGTACTTGAGATAAAAAAATAATTCTTTGTAAAATTGTATTGTTACTCTACTCAAAAAACTTTCCAAATTTTTAAATTTTCATTTTACGTAACTGCGAATTCACGTAAGTCGCGTGTTAATCACTTTGGGCTGATTTTGAACCTTGAAATCTCCGATTTTGATGAAACTTTCAGTGTATGGAATCTCATATTGTTTTTCTCTCTATATACGCTCACGAATTCACTCGATACAGCCGATAGTCGTCGCATGTGTTCCAGCTTTTTCTAAAAGTGAAATTCTCTTCAGTCAGTTATATTCGTTCCTTTTTTTATCATTAATGTCTAGTGTTCCGCAAGGGTTTACTATAGGATCACTGCTATTCACCCTTTTTATTAATGGTCTCTTTGATACTCGATTTGCAATGTAGACAAACTACGATGTTTTTTAAGCAATTAGGACATATCATGACAAGCGTTTCATTAGATCATATCATGGCTTGCACTTTTAGAAGGTTTTAGTTTGGTTCATTCTATGTTTTGTTAGCGTGTCCATGATATATATCTCACATGTCTCCTCTATTTTTAATAGTAAAAATCGCAAACTGTCAAACAGTTAAATTGAAATATCTATTTCCAAATCATACCCAATGAGCTCCAAAGAAGACCACTACAACGAATTTGTGGATGCACTACTTTCTGCTTCTGGACGAGGGACTACCTCCGAATTATCTTCTATCCTTTCAAAATATCTAAAATGTTTCATTTTCGAAATATGTAATTACACATTAAAAAGAAAACTTACTTTTATTTTCTTCCATTTTGAGAGGTAGGTAATTTAATAAATTATATATATAAAATAATAGTGAAATGTGTGTCTAGAAATAATTGGTGCTATGATGTACCTGCCATCTAGAAGCCAGGAAACCTTATTAAAGCCCTGGTCACAAGCGCGGAACGTCGCGGTGGCACGCGGCAAAATTGAATGTTCACACCGGGAGCGGCAGATTTTATCCAAATGTATTTTAGTTCCGACGAAGAAGCTTTGGTTGAAAAAAAAAAACAGAGAAAAGATGAGATTCGGTTACGCTTACGAATACTTTTGAATGACAAAAGCCTCATTTAACGAATTGTGCCGACTTATTTCGACTGAAAATGAAATTCAAAATTATGTTTTTGCGTAATTTCCAAAATCGGCGCGCGGCAACTATTTTGCCGAACCGCTCCGCGCCGCTCCCGGTGTGACACCCATTTAAACCTTCCACTCCTGAATTTTCAGGTGAAAATGGAAGCAATCAGATTGCTGAAGCAGAAACAGTTCAAGCTCGGTGATCTGGTTGGCCATTTAAGTATCTTAAAACAGGTATGCTTCGAGCAAAGGACGACAATATCTGATATACTCACACCCAAGGTGGATTTTGTAAGACGATTCAACGTGGTCTTGGGAGACCGACAGCAATAGCGTTCGACTAAATCGGCCTTCCAAGAAAGATCGATGGTGTGGTATACAGATGGTTCAAAAACAGTGAGATCGGACTGGGCGTATACAGTTCCAGATGCCATATCCCAAAGGTCTTGGGCTCTACCCCTACTGTATTCCAGGCTGAGGTATAAGCAATAGAAGAATACGCCAATACCTGCATTGAAAGAGCCATAATTGGCTCAACCATCAATATCCTCTCGGATAGCCAAGCCGCTCTCAAGGCTTTAAAATCCTTTACTATTAAGTCAAGAATAGTCTGGGAGTGTCTGTAAACCCTTAAAACATTTATCGAGGAGAAACAAAGTTGCCAGTGTTGCCAATTTTTGGCCCCATTTTTTTTACTTTTAGCTATTAGCCACTTTTTTAGATACTTTTTTTTTTCCAAAGCTGTTTTTTCATAAGAGTTTTTCCAACTTTCTACCCAGGGCTTACAGTTTTTAAATAAATTCAAACAACATATACGGGTAATACATTCAAAAATTTGTATGCTATGGATGAACGGGATTGGAAGGTATCATTGTTGTTAAATATATAGGTGGGGAAAGTAGCGAAAACGTAAACTTCAAACTAGAATAAAGCCGATCATGCTTTATTTGACTTCTGTATTGAGAAAAAATTCCATGCTTACTGTGTGTAGGAAAAAATTCTGAAATCGGTAAGGGATGTTTTAGGTATACCACAATTTTTTCCACGAAGGTCAAATACTGGGTTGAGATAAGTTGAAATAAATCAAGGTGCGTAAAAGTGGAAAAGAGCCACTTAAGATTCTAAAAGTTTGTGATACATGTTGGATGTCAATTGGGCCTGCCATATCTCGCATACTATAGCAGTGGGATGAATTATCGATACATTTTCAATTGAGTCGTGAGAAAGAGAATTGTTATAAAGCCCAATGTACAAGGACCCAACAAATCAACTTTTTTAATTTACTTAAAAAGTGTTGTTTCTTAAGTATAAGCAGCTGCGAAATTACTAGAAGGGAATAATATTGATCCCTCAAAACTTGCCTTACGTCTTTAATTAAATCGATTTGTGAAAAAATCCTGATTTCAACAATGTTACATCGGATTGACTTATTTTCCTCAACCGTTAAGTTCGTCACCGTACCTGGGTAATAGTTTTGACTGCTATTCGAAAAACTAGTATAACGGCTGAGGAAGGAAACATTGCCCCCCCTCCCCCCCATGTGATTTCACATTGAAATTAGCTGTGTTCCATTGGGCTGTGTAAAGTACTCCCAAGTATTTCTACCTACTCGCAACTACTCATGCTCTTGTCCGCGAGAATATAAGCTGAGTAGTTTCGCAAGAATTTTCCGCTAGGTGAATTTCGTTGCTAAGTGGTTATTGAAATGTCAGATAGATGAAATTTGAGAGAAAATGTTTATAAAGAAACTAATAAAATTATTTAACTGATCGAGAACAGGAGAATTATTCAATCGTTATGAAAATAAATATGGTACTAACTTTTAATATAATAAATATCGAACAGAGACGAATTTTGATCCTTAAATTTTCTACTTCTGGAGAAAAGTAGCTCGGATATAGGCCGAGTTTTTCATAATTTTATTTTCAGTTGCCTTTAATGAAATTAATTTGAGTAATATAGTTCATAATAAACTTGATATAACAGAAATGTCTGAAATTGGAGGTTATGTTTTACTCTTGACAACACAACCTTGCGTTCCATTCGGGAACTGCTCGCGAGTACTTTACACAGCCCAATGGAACACAGCTATTAATAGAAGAAAAATATTAAAGTATTGAAAAAAATTGCAAAAGTCTTGAAAGTTGTTAAAGGTAAAGAAATAATAGAATTGCGGAAGTTATGAGTATCGAAAAAGAAATTATTGACAAGATTTTAACTCAATGGAATAACATTAATTTTAAGAAGTGGGAAAACTTCAATAATATCAATTTAGCGAACTTTCTGCGTTAGCAATTTCAATTTCTTAACCCCATTCGAATACAGAAGATGAAAGACTGTTCAGATTGATAAACTTGATGAAATCTAAACTACGGAACAGAATGAATTTGAAGACAATTAATTCAATAATAAGAGTTCAGAGTTCTTTAAATTTGTTGGGGAAAGAAGATGTCGTTAAGATTATAAGTACAAACGTTTCTTAACCACTTTTTAGCTACAAATTCTTGAAATTTAGCTACTTCTAGCCACTTTTTTAAGTAGATTTTAGTTACAAAGCTTAGCAAAGAGTTGGCAACTCTACCTGGACATAAGGGTAATAAAAGCAATGAGCCTGCTGACGGTTTAGCCAAAAGAGAAGCGAAAACTTCCTTTGTTGGACCAAAGCCATTTTGTGGCACTTTACCTCAGAGCTACCCTAAATAACTTGGAGAACAAATAAAAATCTCTTTATTTAGAAAAACTACAAGGATTTCGTCAGGCACAAAAGTTTTTCGATACCTCTGGCGGAAAAACAAAAGAACTCCTATACTCCTTAGGAGAACAGAGCTTAAAATGGTTATAGAGCTCTTCTCAGACCACTGATCTATTCGGTTATCATCTAAACAAAATGGGCTTGACTGCGACTTTACCCTGCGGCTTCTGTCCGGATGCTTATGGAACCGCTTTTGAAACATGCTTTTCCTCCACCAAACTACATGTGCAATCTACTGGACATTATTAACAGTTCAAACCTAGAAGGAAGTAAATTGTAAGGAGACTCACAATACATCTTTCAGGTCGCAGTGAATCCGAGGTTAACGCCTACACACCCCTCCACAAGTCTAATCTAATCTAGTAAAACTGGTTGCCAGTAGTCAAAATTGACAAATTAGGGTGGTCAGTAAGAATGTTTTAGTGCCAGCACCCATAAAAACTTACTATGCTTGAAAACTTTTTATGGGAGTAAAACTTGCCAGACACGCATATATTGACAAAACGAAGTCTGCACAAAAAAATGCAGAAAGCATTTGCTTCTCTCGTCACTCATAAATAAATTTCCCGTATATGATGTACTATCTCCCTCACAATTTCTGGAAATCAAATCAAAAACTTTTCTATGTATAGACTGCAAGGAATTAAATTTGTAATTGGTGTCCTGATGTAATAATCATCATGATCCAAATATTAGTTTCTCATAATTTACTTTTTAATTCACATTTTTATATTTTCATTATTCTTTTGAATAACTTCAATAAAAATTGTCCCAGACACATTCCAACTATTCTAGAAACATTCCGACAACAACAGCTTTGTAGAAAATTTGTGCAAAAAAATTGTTTTGCATATCAAATAAATAATTTCTGCAAATGATTATATATGTAGACTATACTAACTGACTAGACCCCCCAGTAACAATTTACTTATGTTATCACATTCCTGTAATTTTTTTCTCCATTACATGAAGAATTTTTCGAGATCAAGAAACTAAGTGAACCGGCCTCAAATAAAGTCATTAATAATAACAAACTCATAAATTCCTCCCTTATCGGCTGGAAATAATTCACATTTCTAATTTAAAGCACATCTATGAAGTGCTCTTAGCCGCCGACGAGCTTTCATGGTAACAAATCGCTCCACATCGACCTACCTTTGCTATTTGTGATCGTTTTATTGTGAACAAGTTCCAAAGTGATCTTATCAACGATTTTTATCGATCTATTACACCTGAATATGATGAATTGGCTAGACTTGTACATAGTATGAATAACTAGCAAGAAGATCGCGAAATTAAATCATTCAGCTATTTACATGCCTGCGATCGTATGTACCACTCCTTTACTAAACATGTATGAGATCTACAATGATGTCAAGAGGAATAGAATTCTTTGTCCTTCAATAGAATTCCTTGTCCATCAATAGAATTCCTTTGAAATGTCTAAAAGAAGGCGTTTGGGAAGTTAAATCTTGATCAGTTCAACTTCAGACACTTGATTAGCGAGTGTTCCTTGAATTCTGTTGTTGTTGCATGTAGTTAGCAATCTAAAACAATTACTGTACACCAGAGAACTAACTGTATATACTACGTTTCGTTTTCAAAGGGGGTATATAGGGACATAAATCAAATATGCAGAACGTTATACACCTGTTGCACGATTTTCGAGCATAATTCATGAAACAATCACTGTACGCCTGGGCACGTTATGAAAACTGCCTGCACACTTGATATAATTCGTTCACTCTTTATTAGCCCCGATTACCTTCTGCGCATAGTCGGAAGAGAGTGTTCGATGCGATGCAATGTCGAACAAATGAATTATTAGCAACAACCAAAAGGCCCTCATTAGCGTTTGCCGTGAATCAATAACTTCTTGTTAACTGCTTCACTACTCCAGATACAGATCCAGAATCAGATCTGGTGGTTATGAATGATGCGCTATATAACAACAGCGTTGCAAACCGAACCATTTTCTGGAGATTTCAAAATAAAAAATCAAATAAAAAAATCACATTGAAATTACCGTCAGCGTCAGCAGTTTGTATGAATACGTGATATACTGCGCGCAATCTTCACGACGCGACGTGAGGGAGGAATATTTTCACCTGTTTTACAAGAGGAAATTATAGGTTGCCTGAGATGCGTACGCAGCTCATTTATTAAACTTTTTTGCGCATATGGTCGTTATACATAGTAACTATAGTGTTAAAACATATTTTAGTGTTATTTAGGTTCATAAAATTCATATCTGTGCTATTTTTTAAGATTCCTATATAGGTAGGTACTAATAACGGGGAATTGAATTTAAAGTCTTCAAAATTTATTTCATTTTGAATTTTAAATTGCGCATGGAGAAGTTTCAAGGATAAAAGCAATTCGATCGTGAGGAATCATAATAATTCAGTTTTCTGGTGAAATAAAAACATCTTAAGCCGTGGAACCTTGAGAAAAAATTGTTTTTTTCACAGAGAAAGAGACACTCATTACCCTAAGTACCTATACGAAATTTAGTAAAATATATACATTAGTCACCCATAGTATATTTATAAGGACAAGGATTGCGTACATCCCAAAAATCATAAGAACAATAAATTAATTATATTAAAACTAATTTATTGTAATCGAAGTCTGGATGAAACCTATGCAGCCATCACAATTCAAAATTTCTACTTTGACGTTTGACAGTTTTTTAGGTTAGGTTAGGTACACTGTAAAAAATAATAGGACTATTCCCTAAATTTAAGACACGTTTAAAGGGAAAATCAGTTTAAAACAAAAAAATATTTAAAATTCCCTACATTTTAGAAAATGTTCCCTACATTTTAGGGGGAAAAATTTGAAAATTCCCTATATTTTAGGAGAAAAAACAAAAATTCCCTACATTGAGGGAGAAAAACCTACCTAGATTTTAGGGATAAAAACTTAATATACATTTTCCAAGGTGGATCTTTCCCTAATTTTATCGACAAATACTGAAGCTTTGTGGCACAAATTGTTGCCACTCACTTTAGGGAATGATTTTTTACTGTGTAGGAGGGATGCCACTATAACTGCCTAGCTTGCTTCACTTAGACTACCAGTGGGTCCATTGTGCCCCTTATCCTCATGGGATAACCTATAAAATCACCCCAGATCCATCCTGCTTCCCTTACGAAACTCAGAATGCATCTGCACTCTTCGCTTTGCAGCTCCCCTAGATTTGATAAGAAGTAGCTAGCTAATAGCTTACCCAGTGGCGGATGGCGCTTGAGCCTAGGAAGGCAGATTTTAGGGGCCGCAAATTTGCGTTCAAGACGTCTCGCTTTTAGAGGATAAAGTAAAAAGTTCGGTGATCCACACGGAAATTATTTTATGATTTTGGAACTGTCAGCTGAGTTCGATCCTTTTTTAGTCATATTGAACGGTTTAGAAATCAAGGAACCATATCAAAGATTTCTCAAGTTTTTTCCTTCAGTGGGACATAAGCTAAAGATATATTTTCTGCCATTACTTCGGAACTTAAAATCACGGGAATATATATTGAAGACTGTTGTGGACAATCATTTGATAATGCCGCGAATATGTCTGGAATACATAATGGCTTACAAGCTAAATTTCAAAGCCACGCACCGTTTGCTTTTTTGTTCCTTGCTCTGCCCACTCTTTCAAATTAGTGGCAACTGCGACTGCTGAATGTTGTACAGAAGCTTGTCGCTTCTTCATGTTACTCCAAGAAATCTGCGATGCTTTTTTTTTTTTGTAAGTTCGACACGACCCTGGAAAAAATTAATGACTGAAATCGGAGAAGGGAAAACGCTAAAAAGAGTAAATCTCATACGTTGGTCAGCTAGAAAGGATGCATGGAGAAGTTTGAGAAATTCTTGGCACGAAGTCCTTAAAACTTTGGAAATAATCAGGAATGATTGTTCCGAAACGAAGCAACAGGAATTCTTCTAAACTTAGAGCAGCTGGAAACCGTGTTAATGGTTGTTGTTTGGAAATTGTTCTTGAAAGAATAAACAATGTGAGTGTACAAATTCAGGCTTCTACCATAGATTTGCTTACCGTAGCCGATCTTTTTGAATCTCTTCGCAAATTTTTCGTAGATCAACGAGAAAATTTTAAATATTTCGAAGAAAAGGCGATGAATTAAGTGTGTCAAAGCAGTACACAAAAGACATGAGAAAAAGATAACAGAAAATAAAAAATGTTCGATGAAGAAATGAGAATTACCGCGAGTGAGTGATACTTTCAGGATTAACACATTTCTCGTCATCATTGATAGACTCGTATCCGAATTAGAAAAAAGGCAGGAGGTCTACAACAAGTTCAATGAAAATTCTTCGTTTCTGACCAAAATAAGTGAATTGTCATCATCAACTCTTACGAAAAAAGCCCTGACGTAGTTCAAGAATGCATACATTTTCAAAGCCACATTTCTTCGGAAAGAATTTTGGTAAAACCAGATTCTAGATCAATAGAAAATCTATCATCGTTTCTGCGAAAACAGAGTTTATAGAAGATTTATCCTAAATTGGACATATGTAACTCTTCGTATGGCATCCAGCGACAAATTGTTCGGGTGAGAGAAGCATTTCTTATCTAAAAAGGGTAAAAAATTATCTAAGATTGACCTTAAGTCCAGAAAAGTTAAACGCTTTAGCTCTTTTGTGTATAGAATCGGAATTAACGAACAAGATTACTTACGACGATATTATCGATGATTTTGCCAACAAAAATTAGCGCAAAAAGGTGTTATAAGAAATGTTAATAACTTTAACTGTTTGTAAGCGCAATAAAGATTACTTAACTACGTTTACGGATGTATATTATTGTATAAGTAACACAATGGGCACAGTGGACCCACTAGAGGTCTAAGTGATGCAGGCTAGTTGTCTTGCGGCACCACTCTTACCTAAATTGCATACATATCGCCTTATTAGTCGTACATAATTGAGCTTTGATTAGCTCAGAAATATACCCAAAAACTATTTCTTGTGCAATTTGAACAAATATTTAACAGCCTATACTTGGGAAATGTGTAAATCTGCCACTGAGCTTACCTCTTTTATTAATCACGTGTTGCACATTAAGCCGCTGCATTGCAAAGGCTACTCGCCCCGCTTAAATCTAAATCTAAAAATAGCTCAATGACCCATAATGACCCCTAATAGATTCCAGGTACATGTTTTGCTGCCATTAAGCAGTTCTCTTGTACTCTTCCTGTCATATGCACACATATGCCACGTGATACTGCAGGTTTCCCTGTTCGCCCACCGGAGGCTTGCGTTTTGATAGGCGCACCTGATGATATCCTCTTTTAAAGCTCCGATCGGGATCGTCACATAAGCTATCGCTGCGGAGCTATCCATTTCAGAGCCCTTTTTAGCCAGCATCTCGTTGCCTGAGATATCCGTGACCAGGTACCAACCTTGTGCCGTAAAGTCAATTCTTCAAGTCTGGTTTTGCATAACCAGCACAGCATCTAACGCCTTAATGTCTGCCTGGCTGTCAGTGTATGAATAAACAGATATGTCGTATAGACTCTCAGCACATAGATGCCAATCTTATCACCAGCTGTAAATCGCTACGAGCTCTGCCTGAAAAACACTACATTTTCCCGGCAGTCTATAAGACTTGCGCCACTGCCAGTCTCTGGAATACACTCCAACCCCTGTGACTGCACTTGTCTTGGATCCAACCGTTAAGAAAGGGATAATCCTTTACTTAAGGAACTAAACTTCCGCAATTTTTCCTTATTTAAAATAATCAGATAATGAACAACTTTTTGGAATTTGCAACTAATACTTAAAATGCTTAAAATCAACTGTCTATGCATCATCCATCATTGCACATTCCTGAAAATCGTTTCGTACTTGGAATATTTAAGTACCAATCACAAAAAATCATTTCCCAATTTAGAAAATGAAGAAAACTTGCTCCTTATAATTATGACATTGAACAGTTTCATACGATTGCATATATGTGTGTGTTGATGTATGTAGATACCGTTAAAATCCAGAAAATCCAAGGAACACATCACAGCGACATAGTGTGAAATTCAGAGGTGTCCGCAATTCGCATTTCAAAGAAAGCGCCACTTGCAATTTAGTCCCGCAGGAACACCGTTGCAAGATGTCAAGATACAAATCACCTGACAGAGCCTCCTCATCATAACACCTTGACGGGGGTTAACAACGCGTGGAAGCATAAAGCGTAGCATACCAATTTACATTAAATAGCTGGAGGGGCGGTAACTGGGCGCAATGATGATGAGTACTTGTTAAGTTGCGTGAACGGATCAGTTTTAATAATTAAACTGATCTGGGATTGGCGGCACTCTCTGTCTTTCTCTCTCCCTCTTCGAATGTTGTAATCGTGGAGTCTAATTAAACTCATCCAGTGTCTCACCACAGTATAAGTATAAAAACGACCTTCGACACTTCGATCAGGGTTTGAGGAGATAGACGAAGGTAAAGGTGATGTGTGCATGCATATTAAAGCCGTCCCATATATACCTAAGCAGAGATGTATACAATGTAAAAAAAAACATTTATGCGGGATGGTACTTAAAAGAGGAGACAGCAATATACATGAGTCCCACCACCTTAAGGTAGTTCAAATCTTATGTGTCGTGGTCGAGGTGCCTGTGGTTAATCGAGTCATGTTTGTAGTCTTGTGATGTGGTAAATATATTTCTGCGGTCGATCAGATCCGATTTGATCTACACAATATGCGATCTTGCTACTAATTCATTGTGACTTTCCAACCTTTTTCTGTTTCTTTGCAGTTTCCAGGAAAATTTTCATAAGTAAATGACGTCAAACTCAAAATATTTTGACTTGATGCACTCAAAAAAAAATTGTTTTATGAATGAAAATACCTCAAGAAGGCACACTTCATAGATCCATTAACTATGTACGTATTAATAAAAATTAATCTAAATTCGGGTGTTGTAAAATATTACACGTATTTCATTACTTTAAAATTTGGACATATTCAAAATATTTGCTGAAGAGTATTTTTGAAATTTTGTTCTAGTTTGCCTACTTAAATGTTTCTGTCTATTCTTACTCCCCCATAATGGTATGAATCCCTCAACTGCCTTTACCTGGAATTGTTTTTTACCATATTTGACCAACCCTTACTTTTGCTTTTACCACTCCTAATTCTTATCTAGAAATCAAATGGCTCATCAACAATCACCAATACGACCTTCGGACTGCACGCTCATCTAGAGACTTGCCGACTTTTCTCACAAATGTTGGAACAGCAGTCTCCACATTTTTGGTGAGTCCAAAATCATTGCCTTGGATATTTCAAAGGCCTTTGATAGAGTCTGGCATACCGCTTTTTTAGCTCAACTTAAAGCATTTGGTCCCTCCTCTCCTCTCCTATTATGGACTGACAGCATTATAACTGGTCTCCTCCTCCCTCTCCTTCCTAGGCATTCAAGTAAATACTTAGTATTTCGCATCAAATATAATTCGCACAAAATTATTTTAAGAGCATATATAGGTCAGCTTGGCTGTTACTTTGGCGTATACGACAGGCAGGAATCAAGCCATATTGATGAGTATACGATTCTTGCTGATACGAAACGCCATCTTTTGCAAAAGAAATGTCTTTTTCAAACATTTTTCGTTTGTAAAGAGTTTTTTTTTATTCTATCTGATGGTCTAATACGTGTTGTATTAGATGGCTTTATATCTGAACCTCGCCCTATAAATGCCGATGTGCCCGGGACTCTGTTATCATCTCTCCGTCTCTGTTCTTAATTTTTATAAATTATCTTCTTTCCTTTATTTTCAATGCCATCCATAGCTTTGACAATGACAGTACCCTTGAATTCGCTTACTCCTTTGATACTCTTGAAGACTCCAAAGGGAATGCCGCATATATCAAACGAGATTGCATGAACTAGAACTAGATCATTGAAACAACGATCTTGACAATATCCTCGCGTCGAATTCAATGCATTTAAAACCAAAGCTGTCTCAACTCATTAAAACTAAACCAGCACTGAACCACTCCCGTTTCCTTTGATGGAGCATTAATTTCTGATTCACCGTCTCTAAGCATTCTTGGCATTAATATTTCCAGTAAAGTAAGCTGGACAGACCACATCTTCTCTGTTGCTAAGGAAGCATTGATTTTTGAAACTGTGTAAGAAATATTTCAGCCCATCAGATCTAGCGCTCCTCTACAAGTCCTATATCAGACCTAGAATGGAATATATTCGCATATCTGGGCTGGTGCTGGTCGTACAACCTTAGCTTCATTGAATATTGTTCTAAAGAGAACCTTCCAATGAAATATCTAGTCTGATCCCTTGTAGATCAATTCCTGCACGCAATACTCGCCATCATTCTTGTTTTTCCGCAAGCTTACAATCTGCGAAGATTCAAGAGTGACATACATCAGCACCTCCGTCACTTTCCTCATGTGCCCTAATCTTTTCTAATCTCCTTCCTGTCATGCTGTGCTTTGCATCATAGGGTATCCCCTGAGCTTGACTTAATATTATATAAAGAAAACCAAATACTGTTAGGGAAGCATGTCAAATCGGATAGATACCGGAAAATTTTTCTCCAAAAGTGCTGCTACCTAGCGGTCCTAAATAAAGAATAAAGAGCCACTAGCACTTCAGGCAATTTCTTGAAAAGGTATTAAACTGCGGTTTACAATTTTATCAGGCTGCTAATTAAATTTGCAGAACAGCAAGAACTTCTTCCATTTCTCTCAAAAATCATTCATCGAAAGACGAAAATAAATAATGAAATCCGTGATAATAACAGTTTTTATACCGTCTCTGTTTTTCTCGATTTTTATAAGTCTCTTGATTCGCTGGGCCATATCTCATTTTTTGTAGAAATTCAATAACAATGTTTAATTTTCGTTGAGATATAAGTTAGTCCATGATTTCTTGAAGGATCGTTATCATGCAACCCACTGCTAGCCTCGAATATACTCTCTCATCTCCCTTCTCATCTCCTATGACGCTCTGCAGAGTTCAATCTTGGGGCCTATTCTTTTTATAATGCTCCTAAATACTATGTTTGAATGTGTTAATTATAATCAATTACACCGGCGGACATTAACGCAACTTACCCGATTGTAAAAAACTAAACATTCTATGGAAAACGGACTTGTATTAAATCTTAACTCATTATTACCTTTAATCTTAGTGAGGTAGGTATTCCACAAACCTAAATAGTTGAACGACTGTCTGCATGTTACAAAATCTAACCAAACTGTAACAATAATTACATCTCGCTCCAATTTCATTATAACAAGTCGCCTTTTAGGTTATGGCATTAATCGTCCCGATATTTTTAACGAATTCACTGGTAAGAGAAATATTTTAGTTTTAATACCGTTTATTACTGGTTTCTTTCTCCACTGGTTAAACCCACATGAATTCCGCCCATATATACATCCTTCTACATATTACCGTTGGAATTCTATTGAAATATTTCATAACACCTGTTTCTAACAATATTTCATAAGATGTCTTTAAGCCAATGTCGTTGCACTATTATAACCGCCCATATAATCTCCCCCTGGAGTTGAGTTCAGATACAATTCCAGTCCACTTACTGAAAATTTGCTAGATGCAATCGATTGATTCTATATAATGCTGCAAAGTGCAAATCGGCTGCTGATCGATCTTGGACCTAATTAATATGCACGTGAATAGAATTTTCAATTAAAATCTCATCTCAGTGATGGTGGGCACCGGCATTGCTCCTATCTAAATTACTTTCTGTAGCATCTCAATTTACTGATTGTGATCTGTCATTAACCGATCGCATATAGATAATCAGGCAAAATGATCGGCATCTTAGTTGGATCTTCGATACAGGTATACACGCGGTAACTGTTAAGAAAGTCCAATCGATAAGCAAGAAATCCAATGGTCAAGCGATATATGTATTAAGATAACAAGGTCAGGGGCTGCTAAGTGGTAGCATTCCAAGTGGTGTACAGAGAGAGTGAGTATGTGTGTGTGAGAGAAAGAGAGAGAGAGAGTGGATGTACTTACAAATCATTTATCCTAGCCCCTTGGATTTTACGTAAGGTAGAGACTACCTCAAGACAACTCGTCTTCTCAAAAGATGTTTTATTGCTGATCTTTAGGTTTTTAAGTGGGTCCCATTTCATATTTCTGTTATGAAACATGATACCCTTGCTCAGTGCCTTTCATAGTATAACTACGCAGTGTCCAATCAAAGAGTCTGTCCTCGAATCATATACTATACATATGGTTCGTGTGCACTCTTATAGCCTCTTTAATCCAGTCTTACTAGGGGACATTTAAAAAATGACTTCAATAAAAATCTGATGCATGCGGCTGTATATCTGCCGGGGTAGGAAAGGAAGGAAACATCGGTTTTATATCGTTACCTGACCGACGCTTTTAATTGAAATCACCTCACAAAGGCTGGCAGTGAATCTGTTTGCTCATTTAATCCCGCACCCATAAAAATTATGGCCGAACTTATTAAATTTGATGGCTCGCTCTAGGTGCATATATTGGGACGACCGACGGCGGGAAGTACTTTCCAATTTAATACGAAATTTTCCAAGAATTTTTGAGGTTGATATCGATTATAGCGCGAGGGCGAAAGGTAATAGTCGGCGTAGGTATATTACGGGCATATTAAATGTGTGATTTACCCGTGCACTGAACTGGGTTAAATCAACATTTATCATTTACGTAATTATGTAGGTGTTGTCGTTGCGGTATAAATATGACTTTGCTCTTCACAAATAATTTAGCCATTGTTCCACACAAACACACACATCACCACCACCATCAACTGCATAAGTACAACCTTCTTTTTCAAGAATTTCATCATCCGCACGCCTGCTATACACTCCCAAACCACAGCTCTCTACTTTGACCTCGTTTCGATTTCTCGAACTCCTCCTCTCATTCATGACCTTTTCCCATTAAGTTTTACATCGCAAGCATACTAAACTCCTTATCAGATGCAAATAATTCACGGCCGCTATTTACCTTGTTCTTCCTAATTAATTTCATAAATGAAAACTTCAAAATTCTTCGAGTATTGAATTTCATAGTTCACCTGTAGGCGCTACCTTAGTCATCACAAATTCCTTGACAGAGCAGCGATAGTATAGAATATATAGCTACGGTGTCCGGGGAAAAGAATTTTAATTGAATGCCTGAGAGGACATAATGGAAGCCTTTCTGTTGGTGGCGTTTGCCTTCCTTCTCACCTTTGATTCACAGTTCAAGGAGAAAGCCTTCTTAGTACTACGGGCGATAGCAGCAGCAGAGGAAGTCGGGCGGTAAGCAAGAGAAATAAAATTTCAGATTTATCATCTGTCCTAGACTGAGGTTTTGATAATGGGAGAAGGGACGAGTCAGACAACGTAAAAATCGGTATACGTGAGGTTAGGGACTTACATATGCCATGAAAGATTATGACAAAGTGTACAAATTTTAGGTGGATGCTGCACCAAATGCTCACATTTACACATTTATAAATCAATTTTCGTGTTAAATTATAATTTTATGATAGACAATGGTGGCGACCTTTTTATTTAAGTAGCATTAGCAAAAGAAATTTTTCCAATTGGTTATTTCATGTAAAAAAAAAATAAAAAATCTTGGAGTCTTTTTTTCGCTTATCTGAGATATTTCGTTACTCCATCCTGAATGGCCGAAAAAAATCTTGTCCCATTAATGGCAAGTTTTAGCTTAAAGAACAAAAGTCGACAGGAGCCAAAGCAGGTAAATACGGTACAAGGTAACCAGGGAACTCACTTGTACGGGCTAGTAAGACTCAGACCTATCACATTGCGATAAAAAAATCATTTATGGACTTTCCCCAGAAAACAAAAATCTCCTCTATCAGCCCTGTCGACAAAGTCTTGGACCGCCGTTCCATCAAAATCGTATATTCAATGAGTGCAGAACAGATTTGATGCATACTTTTTGTGTACCAAAAACATCGATGTTAATGGTGTGAACCAATCCATTACTCATTAATGATTCATCAGATAACAACTCTTGTCGAATTCATTATGGACAAAAGTATGTACTTATATTATCGACACCGAACTTTCCAATTACAACGACGAAAATTTCCTGATTTTCATCTTGGAACTATACGAACGTTCTAAGTCTGTATATAGAGTTAAAGCTTTTACGGAGTTAAAGAACGAACTAATATACTACGAAGTATGTAGATCTTCTGCTAGTTTCCTTCTTGACGAGATATTGAGCGTATTGGCATCAAGTCCCGATGTTGTAATAACACCTTTTTTGACGTACGTTCGCTTTAACACTAGAACAGAATAACCATTGTACGAGCTCATTTTATGAGAATCTGAAAGAAATATGCAACAATATATTACTTACACAACTGGTCCACTTCCATAGTACCTACAACTTAACAACGCGTCCAATGAAACTGTTGATTTCGCAGACTCCAATGAACTGGTTATTAATAGCCGTAATCACACTATTGCCGTGTGCAATTCGAATCCTTTTCTAGTTAGAATGGTTTGCTTCTACATATATTCGCACAACAGAGCGACCAGACTTCGACAGAGCGAATTAGAACAAGTAAAAAAGCTAGAATTGGTCTAAGACCAATTCTTATGATACCCTAGATAAATGCCCGTATTAAATTTCGTATGGTCACCGATCTATTTAAGTATAGATTTTAAAGTTGTTTTTCGCATATATTTCTAGAACGGTTTGTCGCACAGAAAAAATGATTATAACCAATTTTTTTAGGATTTCGTATTCTGCAGAAGTTTTTAGTACAATAAAAATGTCTTGGACTGATCGTTTTCAAAGTGTACGTAAAAAACCTAAATTTTTATATGGCAACACCAAGAAGCAGTTGCCCGATTTAGCCCATTTTTGACATTTTATTTGCTAATGTAGTAAAAACATCATGTACGAAATTTCAGCTCTCTACGTCAACGCGTTCTCAGGCAGTGTCCAAATATATAGCGGAAAACGAAACTTTTATATGGCAACCCCACGAAGGAGTTGCCCGATTTGTCTCATTTTCGAACTTAATTTTACTTTTTTTTTTAAAGTCCGTGTACAAAATTTCAGCTATCTAAGTATACGCGTTCTCGAGTTATCGTGCGCACAGACGGACGGACGGACGGACGGACATGCAAAAATCAAAATAACTTTTAATATTATGAATGGGTGTCCAATCCATTTTGCTCTACCATCATTATTTCGAGGTGTTACAAACGGAATGACAAACTTAGTATACCCCTATGATTTCATCTAGGGTATAAAAATGATCAGTAGTTAATACATATGTACATAGGTTACCAGGGAAATATCCAGTCGTCAGCCGACTCAGATATAAAGAAATGCTGATTTCTGGAATAATACTATCGTTATGGTGTCTGAGGATGCTATTGAGACTATTGGATATAGAAAACCAACAAATGATTATCGAAATGAGGGGCTCAAAAGCAGAGGGGTACAAGTACACTTTTCACACTTTTGAGATTAGTTGAATATCCTAAATTCTCGGTAAAGTCTTAATTTTATGTAATTATACAAAAAATAATAAATAATAAATAATTATACTAAAATAATAAAAATAATTAATAACTTTTTTGATGGTTTTTGGTTTAGTAAAAAGGTAATAATTTAATACCTTGCAGTCACATATACCCCTTTTCCTGTAAAAAGTGTACTTATATCCCTTTGCAGGTTTTATTAAAATATAAAAACGAAAGTACAAAAGGACAAAAATATCCAAAGGAAAATATAGTTCACACTTTTAAGTTGTTTTTAAATTCAGAAAAAGAAATTTAATTCAATATTAAAAGTGTGTAAAATCTTCTCTTCTCTTTTTGTTATTATCAAGAGAGTTAATCATTCTAGTCAGACTCTAAGAACGAGCCCCCTTCAATTTCTCCTTCTGGTTCGTTACTACTTATGTCCTGATGGTTTCCCCACTAGACCGCCCTGTCTTCCCTTCTTACCGCCCAATTCATGTGGATATAAATGGAAGGAAATTCATTAAATTCTTGTACTTAGCTAATTTAATTTTTATAGCCCTTTCATACAGTGGAATCAGTTCAATATGGGCTGCTCCGTCAGGTATATTTGACTGTTTCTTTATAGAATAATGAGAAAGGAGCACGGTCAAAAAATTGCGGATATTTTTTAATTTTTCTTATGAATTGAAGCAATATTTTACACTGGAATATTTTAAATTTTAATCTTCCTTAAATATTACTAAAATATTTACGAAATTTAGGATTAGAAATTAAGTTTTAATTATTCGAACTAATGCATTAAATACATTTTTATTTAATTTGAATACTTTTGATTTAAAAAATCCGTTTATTCAAATTTGTATATTATTTTATTAGCTTTCTTATTGTTCAAAGATTAAAAAGTATCCTTATGGCTTAAAATCAAACCTACATTATATTAAAATTTACAAACTCAATGTGTATGTGACAAAAGAACAATATCGTTCGATTCATTTTTAATCGATTGGCTTTAATTATAATCCTTTAGATTAAAATATAACACAAATATGATTAAAAATTAAACGTTGTGGTTTAATCATTGAATAAATAACTAATAAGTAAGCGGGGTATCGTGCGAATACAGTGTACGTGTTTAAGCATTTCGATGACAGTGTGACCTATGGTCGGGGGGGGGGGGGGAGAGAAATGACAAGAGGGCCTAGTGGCTATTTTGTGTCAGTTCAACATTTTGACATTTCATATTATTTGAAAATAAGTTTCGAATTTCAATTCGCGATATTGTGAAAAATAATTAATTAAACGTGATTTTTATGAATAGTAGTGTGAAATAAGTGCGGAATATTTCTTTTGTGAACATTTTGTGCAATAGAGACTCCGGAGTCCTAAATTAACATAATGAAGTGCGCTGTGCTGTGCTGCAGGAACGAACAGAGTTATTGTCGTGGGAAAGCATTCTTCAACATTCTTCTTCAGCATTCTTAATAGCTTTACTTATTAATTATATTGTTTTAAACAAAATAAAAGTGCAATATCTATAAAAATAAAGAGTCATGGCAAAAAATTTAACATTTTACCAATGCCGGTTTGTTTGTTTACAATTGAATTGTCATTGGTGGCTAAATTATGCCAGTCGTACATAGGCAACGCCAAGAAATATTATCTGAAAATAGGAGGGAGCTAAAAAATTTTTTATTTTACATAGCAATTTGGATTATAAAAAATGTTCCTCTTCAGAATGTCAGGATTTCATTACTGCCATGACGAAACGAATACAAACACGGCACACTAATACATTTCGCCGAGTGGCTTAGGTTTTCACCCGATATGCCGTTTCCTTATTAGTTATTTATTCAATGGGTTTAATATTTAATGTGAATTGACTGAATTCTTTGTTCACACAAATGTGTTGCTGTCTAATGGCGGCAAGTTATTCTCTCGATGCATGCTGCACTTTGATTTTATAAATCACCGTATCCTAATAATTTAGTGCGAACTAGCGTGATTCTCAAGTTTAAAGGGTATTTCCTTCATGTGTTTTTTACTGCATCATAAGGAAATATGGAAAGTTAATGTGTACCAGGATTATTAATTAAAATAAAATTCTAAGAATCGAATGTTACGAAATACGTCAAACTAAAAATGTGTGCAATGATTTGGAAGACAATCGTGTCTGTCGCAATTACATAGATGTAGTTCTTTTAAGTAATTCCATTTTGTATTTATTTCATTTGTATGAACTGGACCGTGTAGTTTTAGGAGAAAAAATTACATCCGATGATGATACATACATACGCATTATTTACAAATAAAGATGGCATTATAATAGAAGATTTTCCAAAGTTCATAGGACAATTCGCGAGGTGTAGTTGTTTGAAAATCATCGCCCAAAAGAATTCTATAACACCATGTAAGTATGATATTTCACAAAGTAAGGTCTTCAATAAATAATTTCATAAACATATTTAAAACTTTAGAAGAACGGCACCAAGAAATGATGTTGAAATGAATAGGAACATTACTTCTGGAAAAGTTACAAAGGTGTCAGTTAGAGAAAATAATACAAAAGATGAGTTTTCTTCTATTGGAATAAACATAAATAATGTAGAAGTTCTCAGTATAATATGGATAGAGTGTAGTATACATTATATTATTTTGCAAAAAGAAGGAAAATTTCTGAAGTTTGGTTTAATTAATAATACATAAGTAATATACTTTGTAACAGATAATTATTATTATTTTGTGTGAAATTTATAGAACATATAGATTTAATGAAAATTTAAATTTCTTCGAAATTGTTTGAGACAATGAAATCAATACTTTAACAACTTTTGATAATTTACAGTATAAAACTACCTTATGAAGGTAATTGTAATTGTTTCAATGTGAATGAAAAGATATACATAGCTTTAAGTTATATATTTTAATTTGAATGATTAAAATGTATAAACGAAAAGTTAGGTAACTTAAAAATCATATATAAAGGTTGTTTTTTTTTATTGTTTCTGTATTTAATTTTTGAAAATAGCTCTGTGTGCAAAATGTAACTGCATAAAATAAAATTTTAATTATTAAAAATTTACTGTTATTTCTTTATGAATTACATTCCACATTTTCCTCCCTGAATAAATTTTTAATCCAAATTTTGGAATTAAACCTTCCCCACTTTGATGGATTACTTTTCAATATGTGTGTATTTATTTTTAATAAAAATATGAGTTTTATTATAATATTCGAAAATTAAATGTTAAATGCTATGCAATGCTATACAATCTGCTTTCTTAAAGTGTACCTTATTTAATGTAGCGGGACTGCATTTTTTACTGTAGAGGAAGATGCTGTACCTTGTAAATATTTATACCTTGATCATTTCATTTTCCACACGGACTGTAGATACTACTTTTATCCGATTTTCCTAATCAACAGATGATACTTAAGCTATTCTGTGAGCTAAGTTGTCGGATAAATGTGTGCAGTTATTTCGCTTTAAAGAAAAGTTGTGAAAAAAGTGATAAAGAATTGAAAGTTTTGGAGTTTTATTCTTCCGATATCTTTGGATTTCAGCTTAGGTCAAACTTGTTTCTATGTACAAATAAATCGCGAATCATGTGGTGAATTGTGCGTCTTAAATTATTTCACAGGCAGTTTTGTTTCTTTTGCAAGGGGAATGTACGTAGGACACTTCGAGCCTTTGTACCAAGGACATGTCAAAAAAAGCCTTAGACCGGCCTTTAGATAAATAATAAATTAAATATTTATATTTATAGCCATTTTTTGTTTAGTAACCTGCTTTGCAAATATTGTTATTCTTAGTTGAATAAAGAATGTTATTTAATTTAACTCTGTTGATAGGTATACCATAATTTCTTCTTAGTAAATTACAAATATCCAAGGAACAATACCACACTGTCCATGGTCCAGCAGTCTTGGACCGAAATCAGGACCTTCATATTTCCTTTCATATATCCTGAAATATAAATTTTTAACTTCATATTCCACTATTATTGGAAAGGTTATGGATTAATCTATAATTATCGGTTGTTTAAGATTTGTCTCATTAGTTTTGTGAAAAAAAAAACTATTTCAAAAAAGGTACCAAGACCCAGTACTTTCCCTATTATTAAGTTTGTCGTCGCAACTGTATTAAGACAATAGAGTAGTCGACGGCAGACGGCCACTGCAGATTTCTATGTATTACGCGATCCATAAGAAGTTCATTCGGAAAATTGATCCTATTACTGTAATAGTTGTCGGTCGTCGCAATTATGCTTAAGCCTTAAGGTGAACAGTAAAAGGGTACACAAGTGCACTTGTACTTTTTTGCCTCTGAACAAAAACGCCTGCTTGAAAGTCGTTAAAATGACAGCTGCTATAAAACAACATAGGATAGGAATTTAGTGATATCCCTTTGTCAAAAACATTTTGGGTATATCTAGTTTGCATGTATTCACATATCACAATTTTTAACATAATGTTACTTGTACCCCTCTGCTTTTGAGCCCCTGCATAATCTACATAATCTTAAAAAAAAAAAAAAATTACAGACTGTTGACAGATAAAGGAAATTGGTCTCTGCCCATATTTGGACATTCTCAACGAACTCGTTTTCCTCCTTCAGCAGTCTTTAAAAGGGTGAAGAAGCTTTCCTCGCATCTACTATAATAAATCAATCCCTTGTAGATTGTTGAAACTTGACCCAAATCGGTATCAGTAGGATATCAGTACCATAGTAAAATCACTATTTCATTTCTTATGCGTGGCTGCTCTACTTCCTCCAACGCGGATGGAGAAAATTTTACGTGTTGCCCTAGTTTCATTCACTTTCTAGTTTATTAATACAAAAACAATTAATTCTGAAAAAAAAAAAAATTAAATTAACATGTCCAAGTCGCTCTCCATTCTTATCGCCTTGAAATGGGTAACATTTCCTGCAACTTTGCAGACTTTATATCGGCAGAAGAAATATGTTAATTTGTCGAACCTATACCCAGATGCTAAGTGCAAAACAGTAAATTCGGTAAAAAATTCCAATTAGACACCTGCCATTATCAGCCACTTATCTATACATACTCACTCTAGGGTCTAGGTGTCGCGCGAAAATTTTCCAGAGAGACCATTTGAAAGATTGTGTGCAATCACCTTCGCGACAATATTGATTGCTCCGGTGATGATTTGAAGTGCAAATATTGAAGAGGGCGCACGCTTTTTCGCCGCATAATTGAGTAGACATTGGCGAGGCGCGACAAAACATGTGAACTGTTGACGGAAATTTCAAAACAAACTCCACTGTCACGTTGCCGTATTCAAATGTATCGCGCCAATCTCGCCCAAAACATGTCGAGATTTTGAGTATAAATTTCAGTTTTGTCTATAAATCAAAACTGTGATGTGCTTGCTGTAATGCATGTATGAAGTAGGTACATAGAAGCGCCCTGATGTGAACTGTGAGCATCATGCACTAAATCAATATTTATGTGGTCAATCGTTGCCGCCTTTTCGTTCCCGAATGACCATCAGAGGTTACTCTGTTCTACCCTACTACCCTCCCCCTGGTCCTACAGTTATGTATTATAATTACAGAGGCTAACATCCAGCCAGCCGCCGTAGAAGCTCAAAGTGTCCACTTTGGTGTTTTTATTTACCGAATGAGTACTGAAATGATATTCTGCCGCCCTTGGGCAACTATTTGCACTCTGCAGATGCAATCGGTTACGGTGCATCTTCTTCGGTGTTTTATCTTCCAATTTGCAGAATGTTGCTATCGTCGTCATATTATGTGCCCATAGTTTTCTCAATCCTTTTTCTTCCCGCACTATACGGATAGTGGGAAATTTTCTGTGTCAAACTAAGTGGGTAATGAAAAGGAGCCTTAACATGTCTCAAACCTCTTTCACAATAGACGTCAAGTGCTGTATCATACATATAAGAAGATCAGAAGGAAGAACCAGTGGTGGTGCCTACTTACAAATAGATGCGGTAAACAAAATATAACTTGGGTTGTGCGCGGCTTCCCTGTCTCTCACTTGGGTCATTTTTGTTGATTTATTTACAAAAATTTGTTTGTCAGTGGTCAACGCTGTTGACCTATGCATACCAGCTAAGGTCTTTCTTGGAACTCGAAATCTTTTGATTTTTGAAGAATATATCCAAGAAATGTGCTGAAGAGAGCTGTACATGTGGAATGCCAAGAGTACCTATACGTCGCACTGGGCAGTAATTGTCTGCTTATAGTGTCTTGGGGGCGTTAGGTTTCAAAACATTGTACGTAGTCATATCAGGTTTGCAATGTTTGCACAGGAAAACAACATGACAAGGCAATTTAACTATTTTTGTTGTTGTTGTTAACTTTTAGGAGCTCTTGCAAAATGTGGTGTTGTTTTTTCGTACCCTAGATGAAATCTATAGGGTATACGATAAGTTTGTCATTCAGTTTATAACGCATAGAAATAATGCTGCTAGAGGAAAATGGATTGGACATAATATCAAAAGTTATTTTGATTTTTGCATGTCCGTCAAAAAGTAAATTTAAGTTCGAAAATGGGATAAATCGGGTAACCTCTTCGTGGGATTGCCATACAAAAATTTCGTTTTTCACTACATATTTGGACACTGCCTGAAATCGCGTTAACGTACAGAGCTGAAATTATGTACACGGCATTTTCATAGAAATAGTAAATATAATGGGCTAAACCGGGCAACCACTTATTGGTGTTGCCATATCTAAACATTTAGGTTTTTTATTGTGTATTACGTTTTTGCGTTTAACCCCTTAACCGTTACAGATATAGAATATAAGGTTAAATCAAAGAGGAGACTCTGGACATTCGAAATTTTGTGACAAAAATGTATGTTAGTTGGGGTATTTTTAAAAAATAACGGAAAAATAAAAAAAATAAAATTGAATTTAAAAACGGAAATTTTGAATATGAAGCGCCATCCCTGGAGTGGGGAACGCTACTGAGGGGTGTTTTAACATTCATAGGAAGGACCTTAACGTTCTACATACAATGCCCTCTTAAAATAGACTGTGATTTTCAAGATATAGGGTGCTTAATGAAAAAAGAGCACATTTTACTAATCACCCTGTAGCTCCTGTCATACAATTTTTTACTTGTCTGGACGAGAGGAATCATTTGGCAAAATATAGTCATAAAAGTCTGGGATACCCTGTATACGAAATTAGATAAGGGCATTCATCTAAGGTACTTACATACATATACCTATCATATAAGAATTTATCTTACACCAATTCTAGCTTTTTTATTTGTTTTTGTTCTCCAGATAATTTTCAGTATTACTTATGTAGTCGATGAGCATATGAGCATGGTTTAAGTCAAGAAGTCTATAATTAATTATCTATCGAAATTGTTACATAGTTGAGATGATTCGGATGACAAATTAGAAAAAGTGTTTAATTTAAATAAAGCAGATATGAAATGATTTTAAATGTATAATTATAACGGTGAGATTTTGTTCTATTCACTTTAATAATGTACATCCCTACTCAGAATGAGTTGCATACGATCTTAACATAGAGTGCTATGGCCCCACCCAGAGATTTCTTTAACGGTTTAGGTACCTGCTCTACCAGTAATAGACAAACAGCATTTGATAAAAAGAATTTTGAAGCTGCTTGTAAGATTTCAAAATGGTTAAACACTTGTTGTTGACATAGACAACGATGCAATAAGTACCACCAGATGAATCTTCAGGGCAGCCTAACCTCATACCTTTTTCGATACCAAAGCCAATGCTACTATGGTCGAGCATTCATTGAAAAACGATGATAGCTTTTGTGCTAATTTTCTAAAAATTCATCATATTTTTTTAGAACAATTGATTGCGACCGCACGTTTGGAAAATTGCTCAAAGTTCAACTTATATTTTTCCTTTGATATTATTTTAATTAAAAACTTTCAAAATAGATATTAATCACTACTGCTACCTACTTTTTCAATAATAATTTCATTTTTTTCTTAATTACTGTTTTTGACCAGGTTTAAATCTGTTAAAATTTTATAATTTCATTTTAAAAACATTCAGAAATTTCGGATGGAGCAAATCGTAAAAATTAATTTTAAATTTTATTGTGATATAAAATTAGTTAATTTTAAATTCTTTAATGTAAGCAACCTGTAAATTCTAAAATTCCTTCCTTTCCCAGCGGAAAAACTGGAATGCCCAACTTAGTTAGTTTTACTGTCAACATTACCTGGAATTCATTAGTAATGAGTACATGAACATACCTTACGTTAAACTGATTTAGGAAGGTATGCGTAATGTATTGATGCGTTGTACTTTTGAGCATGGCTTGTTTGTACCTTTCAGGGAATACTTAGAGAAGGCAGAGGTAATGAATTCGTGTTATTATCGAAAAGAGATAGAGATTTGTGTGTCATATATCTACATATATGCATACTTTCAGTGTTTTTCTAAGAACAATGAAGGAAAGAATACTGCAGATGGAAAACATTTTGAATTGTGCAATATTTTAGAAAAAGTGGATAAGTGCGAGATGCAGATGAGTCAAGACGTGTTGATACCTTCCTTAAAAGGCAGGGAGAATTCTTTGCTTTACCTCTCAGTGAAAACAGAATACTCCACCTTCCTATAAATTGAATAATTCTTTTCAACCTTTCGGAAAATTTATGCTGAATGCTTCCGTCCACTTTCCTTAGATGGTAAAGAAGCGTCCCTCAGAATTAAAAAGGAATATTCTGTTCACCTTCCACAGAATTAAGAAGGAAGACTTCTTTTCATCTTACAGGTCATACAGAGGTAAGGTGTCCAAGTGAATATACCCAGCGGAAAAAATGAGAATGCCTGACTTATTTAAGGATTATTACCTGGAATACATTAATAATAAGGTTATGAACCTGCCTTACTTTGACCTGGTTTAGGAACTCAGGCGTAATGTATTGATGCGACGCATTTTTGAGACGTTACGTACCTTTCAGGGAATGCTTAGTGTAGGCAGAGGTAATGAATATGGTGGATATATTCATTTGTGTTGTTATCAAAAAGAGATAGAAATTTTTGTGGCTATATTTGATCAGGTTAGTTCGAGAGAGTGCGTTCAGGTCGAAAATGCGTCATATAGTTTCATTATTTTTCTAAGAACAATGAAGGAAGCAGAAGTGTGTGCAGCTGCAGATGGAAAATATTCTGATTTGTGCATTATTTTAGAAGAGGAAGTAGATTATTTTCAGCTAAGTACAAGAAGACGCGTTAATTTTCCACACCTTTCTAAGAAAGCAGGTCAAGTTTTTCCCTTTACCTGTCAGTGAAAACAGAAAGAGTGCTTCCTCCAGCTTCCTGAGAGTATAAATTGAATGGTTCTTTCAAATCTTCCGAAAATTTCAATTTTTACGGTCAAAATTCCCTTGAAAATGGGAATTACTGGGAACTTTTCCCACAGTTTATTATGCAAATTCCCAGCATTTTTTCTTAGGTACCAAAAAGTATAAGAAATCCACAAAAAGGAAAATTTCACGTTACTTTTAAAAACTAACTACCTAGTTTTTATAGATAGGAGAGACTTCTATAAAAAGTACGATCGCAAATTAAGAGTAAATTGATAAGTCCTACTAAATATCAGCTATTAAATACAAACTCTAAACCCTAATCACAGTTCTAATCATTTCAACTATGTACATATGTATACGCAATCGTATTATTTTTTTATTATTATCAAAGTTCTCGAGGCCTTTATATTTGAAAACTGCTCAATAATGGTCATGCGCAATTAATTTAAGATACTTTCGTGGGAAAATTTAATTTTTTTGTGTTAATTTAAATGAAATATTTTCTGAACTTTCCATGTGTGATTTTTCCTATAGTTTTGTACAGGGAGACGAAATTAATGCCTCCTTCACATTTAACATTTTTCATGCCAGATATTCCCACATATGGGCGAATACCCACAATCTCCCAACATTGGCCGGTACATACATTTCGTTATTGTAAGGGCATCGGTGTGTTTCAGCATTAATGTATTCAATAATGAACTCTGCAAAATTATTGGAATACCTATACTAATGGAAAAAATTTCAGCTGAATTCTAACATCTTTCAAATTCTTCTGCTTTTGCCTCTCGACTACTGACTTATAACTTGTTATAAGTCAGTGCTTTCGGCACTTTTGAGCTTCTTAGTGATATTAGCTTCTATCTAAAACTAAGGCCAGTCGAAGAAAATCGCCTTCCTTTTTCTACATTATACATTTCGCCCAAGAGCCACACCTCTCACTTCAATCAATTAACTTTGAATGAGTGTTTGCTTCATTAGATCAGATTCCATTAGACTCCAATTCAAGCTGAAAATCCCAACCAATCCAATATTCCCAGCAGCAATCGTAGCCTTCCAACTTCCATTTCCAAGTAAAATATTTGCATTTAAGCCATATACATGCACATGAACCCGCTGATTGCCAAACTTCAGCATTCCTTGGAAAGAAATTATGACGCGATCGAAAAAATCTAATATTTTTTTAGCCAAACATTTCATAAAATAAGCAGGTAGATAAGTGTAGATAAAGGTAAATAGATTTTTTACATTAAGTTAAAGCTGACACTACTCTACAGAGCAGTTCTGATAAGTATGAAATGAATTACCCACCACCACCAACGGTTTTTTTTTGTTTTTCTAAATAATAACCGCCAGTTTTTCATGCACAATTTTAAATTTTCACTAAAGAATTGTTTAAAATTAAAACAAAAGTGCGCAAGTACGCGCATTTGTACTTACCGTTACCCTTTGCACTGTTGGTTTTTCACGTCGTCTTTTTCTTTTTTACAGTTAACAGTGTTAAAATTTATATGCACCAAACACTTTCACACTCATTTCTATCGCTTTATTTATTTACTTGCAACAAATTAATTTTACTGCCATTAACAATTAACACTTAAAAAACAATAATTCACTCGATCCGATCGTTGATTTAATAAAAACTTTAATTACAACACGATTATATGTACATAGCCGTACAATGACAACACTGAGAAATTCACCACGTTCTAATAGATTTTATCAAACAGTAATTTGTTGCATGATTTTTTTAATTTTTACGGTCTTCTCGATACAATTTTACTTGACGTCCTAACGAAGAATATTTTCGTTTACCAAATTTCCAAGTTATTCCCCGACAAAACACATGGCGCGAAATTTAAGGTCAATCAAAAACCATTTCGAGGGAAAGTGCACATCACACCAGCCCAGCACTCAATTCAACAAAATTCTCCATTTTATTAATAGGAAGGAAGGGTTAAGAAGACAACAAACCAAAAATGGTGGTCATTTTAGTTTCATTAGCAGATAGAGGGAGATGATGATGATAAATAGAAAACTGAACAGTTACTTTTGCATTGCAGTAGCTAGCAGAATGCAGAGCAGTTTAGTAGTGATGCCAGATAGGAACATTTTATGGATTTTTTGCAACTAGGAAATAAAATATAACTTGAGCTGTCAAAATCATAGCAGTTCATGGAAATTAATTTAATTTGTTGTATGCTGCGTAGTTTACACAAATATTGTGAGTACTGTCAAAAATTATAAAAACTTTTTTTTACTTAAATTTATGCCGCATGATTTTGTGTTTATTTTACATTTATGAATAACAATACTCTATCTCCTCTCTCTGACTTTTCTATACGTATGTATGTACATTTGTAGACGAATTTACGTTAAGCACTTGTGTCAATTTAATGAGAATACCTTGTATTTTCTGTACAGCACTGACATGTATAATATGGACTGACTACGTTAATGGAAATGCACTGCAAAAAGTGGGCTCACTTTTATATTGCTGACTCTTTCGGTCTAAGCACCAAGTACCAACTGAGGAGAACTGTAAACAACAAATAAATAAATGGGTCCGTCGAAATAAGTGTTTTTATATTAATTATTTAGAGTTATTACTGATAAAACTGTTTTACCAAAGACAATATATTCATAAGATATGAAGCAGAAGTTCGAAACGTTTTATTATAATCACTTTTCGAGCTACGCGCTTATTTTTTCAACTTCCCGCCAATGATTTTTTCAATGTTGGCACCGGCGTAAGAACTTTTATTGACATAAGCAATTGAGCCCACATGAAATAGAAAGTTAATCAGTCCATATTATGTATGTCAGTGCTGTACAGTGAATATAACGACATCCTGGCTTTAAGGAGAAACCACACTTTGCAGCACGCCAACACTTTCGGTGGATGAGAAACACTCGGGGAGGAGTGGAACTTAGAACTTGAAAATTTGAATGTTTCTGTCTGACACTAAATGGCTTTGAATTAATAACTAATATGGCCGCTTACACATCGAAAAACGAAAACGAATGAATAAGCAGTTCCACATCGAAAATTCGTTTATGCTTACATATCAAAAACGAACGAGTAAAAGTCGGGTTGGGTTTGTATCAAATGTAAGTAAACGGAAATGAGGTTATGTAAGACCGAAAAGAATATTCGTTCGTATGTGGAACTTAGTATGGAACGAAAATATACTTGACAGTTCGGAACGAAAATTTGTTTCTCGTACGAATAAACATAAGAATGTGTTTTAATTGAATTAAAGCTTTAAATATGGATATTTTTTTATTGAAACTGCAATTAGAATAAATATCCACTTACACATATTACGTAAAATTTCTGTTAGTTTAGCACAAAATTTGTGTTATTCGGTTTAGTGTTTTCGTTTTTCGATGTGCAAACGGCCTAAGAAAACTGGTATGTATATCACTGAGATGTGTAATATAGACTGAATACGTTCATAGAAATGCACTGCAAAATGTGGGCTCCCTTCTATATTGCTGACTCTTTCTGTCTAAGCACCAAGTACCAACTGAGAAAGAACTGTAAACAACAAATAAATAAGTGGGTCCGCTGAAATAAATGTTTTTAAATTAATTATTTAGGGTTATTACTGATAAAAGTGTTCTACCAAAGGCAATATATTCATTAGATGCGCGGCAGAAACTCGAAAGATTTTTTTATAATCGCTTTTCGAGTAGCGCACTCATTTTTTCAACTTCCCGCCAATGATTTTCTCAATGTTGACACCAGCGTAAGAACTTTTTATGACATAAGCAATTGAGCCCACATGAAATAGAACGTTAAGCAGTCCATATTATATATGTCAATATGGTATATCGAGTGAAAACTTAAGCTACTCGCTAACTAAAATTACAATTTATTCGATCAAAACACCAGGTAAACCTAGGGTAACCTAACATAGTGCTCCACTATCGAATAAACAAATCGCACATGATCTTAAACTTTCTGTTATACCCATAGGTATATTTAAAAAAAAAAAATTCATAAATTGTTATAAGATGATTTGTTTTTTACATATATTCATTTGCATAAAAAACGATTTTCCGCCGGAATTATTTCGGCGATTGTTTCTGCAACACTTCACCGCACAATCCATCACAGCTTTAATTTCACAAAACACTGAACTCACTGAACAACACAATTTCAGATATATAATATTTATTAATCTCATTAAATTTTACAAAGTTTCACCGATCGGGAGTTCAGTGTTTACTTTCAGAAACATCAAAGCAAGTTCAACCAAGTTCAGTCCGACTGTCAGTTAGTAGCTTATTGACGTATACACTGTATTCGCTCGATATCCCGCTACCTTGTTAGTTATTTATTCAATGTTTGATGGTCGAATTCAATATTTGGCAGACGCACAAAATTAAAACAATTTTCCCACTAAGTAAAATACAGTCCTTAATTTTTTGATGGCGAGTTTTTTTAAATATAGGGAAAAATCGATGGTAACGTAAAAGTGCACGTATACAGTCACGCATGTTGGCCAACTTGAGCAGGACAACGATGTTGTCACGCAGATTTTACAATCTGTGCACCTGTTTGACGATGTGACACGCAGAATGTCAAACGGTTGGTCGAAAATCAGGATACGTTTTTGAGAATATATTGTACTGTGTAGAGCTCAGTTTGTCACGTATTCGCCATTCTTGAATTTTGAGTGAACTCTATGCCATGGCCCACACGCCGAAGTTCTTAGCAGTTTTTACGGGTGAGAAGTATTCGGGGATAGGAAAAATTCCGTGCTACCAATTTCGATCGGTAGTACGGGCAGCATACTAATACTAGTGCAAACAAGTTAGCTCCGGTCATTTTGGAACTGCTAAATATCTGAAATTTCTGATCGGACGGCTGTACAGATGTTTACCTGCAAATTGACGTGTTGTGAATTTTTGATAGTTATTGTTTATATAAAAAACTGTGACTTAATTGAACACGCACACAATTAATTTCCATAATCATATAAGAAACTACGCGGAGTAGCATTATTGTGCTGGCACGTCTTAGCAAAAGGGAAGGAAGTTCCTTCCTTAAAAACTTCTCTCCTATTGAAGAAAATATAATGGGCAGACTATAGCTATATAGTCTGTGATAATAGTTAACAGTTCTAGCAGCTCCTGATAAGTGTTTCTGTCCTGATGTTGGACAGCATGTTTGACAGTGTGCGGAAAAAAAGCTTTCATGTGTGACATACCAAGTTGGACAACATCTTCGCCGTGTATGGGCCCCTTAACAAACAAACTAGAAATTCTGGAATTGTAATACTTGGTAAATTTATTTATTTAAATTTATCCAGGCTGTAAATTCCCAAAAGTTGCAAAACACAAGAAACACTGGCAGCACCACCATATAGGTATTCATGAAAGCAAATTACAAGAAAAGCCAACAAGCTTCGGAGAGAAAAGCTAAATAAACCAAAAGCCAAATAATAATGGTATGCCTACAGTTAGACCAAAACAGAACAAAATTTCCAGACGTCTTCGAATTTAGTCAAGTGAAGTCAATCGCTATAAATCTGGTGATTTTTTGCTTCAAAAGTTGAAAATTTGAGACATTCTTGATGAGACACCACCAATTTACCAGTTTACACCAGCCAATACTGTCAGGCAATTGATCCAATCTGATGATTTATTTTATGAAAATAACAAAATTCTTACTAGAAAAACATCGATACTAGATCAAGTATTGAAAAACTGAATCCATTTTAGCCTATATACGGAACACAACAAAATTCCTCTATATATAACAGCTTCTAACCACCTGTCTTTTCATGACTTTGCAAAAATCACAAAACAAAAAACAAACTTAACTAAGGGAAACCAATTAATTGATATGGGTTCATCTTACATCACTAATTGGTTGTAGTTGCGTTGTTAAAAACATTTGCAAAGCCGGCGATACCGAGTTGCCGCTAAAAAGATTTAAAACATGGGTGATCTGGTCAAAAGGATCAACCAACACAGATCATCAGAAGTCATCCCCCAGAAAATACGTAAAACATTCATGTCCGACAGCGTTCTACTGTGGTTAAATTAATTTTCAGTCGGTTCACTGCTTACAATGTTCTCAAATAAAATTAAAAAAAAAGAAAAAAAACACGATAAAATTCGTTAATAAATTGAATTCCTAATTATGGATGCGATCGAAGATCAATCGATCATCGACAGTGAAAGATGCCTCAAAGATAGGATGATCACCTGTACGTGATTAGCATAACACACTCTAAAGCGAAAGCGACTGTGGACCAGATAAGGAGAAAATTATCTAAAATTCGGCCTGATACAGCTCTATATGTGTGTTGTTGTTGTATGTAAGTATATTTCGGTTAGCCTGCGGTACAACTACAATATGTAGAGGGGTTGATGATAAATTACCCCTGGGGATATCTTAATTAAAATTTATGTTCGAAATTTACATGAATAGAGAAAAAATCTGTTTTACGAACCTTTATTGATTCTCCTTCTAACTACATATTCCCTCCCGTAATCCCGATCGATTTCATCCTTTTATGGAACTATTGTCGCCAGCTATGATCACTGATCATGTCCATAAATATTTACATGAAATAACATGACAACAACGCCTAGTTTTAGTATGCAATGGATGGAGGAGGGGGGAAAAGGTTGCTCATTTCACACCTTTTTCAAGTTGACTTATTTTTGAAAAATGTTTTCAATCTGACGGGATATGTCGGATTAAGTATGTGACCTTGATATATTTTGATCGGGTAGTGGTGGCGTGAAAAAATCAGTCGGTATGATCATAAAAAAACCCCAATCATATGGTGATATTTTGACGGATAATTTTAAAGATGTCAAAGAACATCTGTTGTTAGAGCGCACTTATTGATCCAATTTAAGAGTCAGAAATTCCTAAGTGAGTAATAACAATAAAAAGAGTATTGCGCACGCCCTTTGTACTTATACGCTAATAAAACAAAGACTCTTATCCAAAATCGGCAGCAATCAATTGACGTGCGGGGTTTTAAATTTCAATTTTTTTTCTTGAAGTTCGTCAAAAATCAGATAAGCTGGGATTTATTAAGTTAGAAGAACACCAAAAATTTGTTAAAAATAAATAATTAATGACTTCAGTCACAGGTTTTGACGGTAAAAAAGTATAAACAACTTTGGTTTGGAGCCTACTGTATATACACGCCGCTACAAAGCTTCGATCGGTATGGCGCTTACCTTGAACGGATTTTGTCAACGTAGCGCTCCTCTTTTTTCTGTTTTTTTTTTTTTTCTATTTGGGCCTTTGTTTTCTTTTGTGTGAATATTTGTTTTTGATTTTATTTACTTTTTGCTCTGCGCCCAACAAAACCTGACTTTGAATAAATATTTAAATTTTCGCGTCAAAAATCTTTGATTTATTCTATAATACGCAAGATGATGACACTTTACCTACTATGTATTGACGCCGAAGAATATAGTTTTGTGGTAACATCCTTGAGAAAATCACGAGATTTTTGGTATTTTATCGGGTTTCAATAAATGCGCGACCGTACACAATAGGTACTCGTATATCCGGGGATTATTGTTCTTCCCCAATTTTTTTTACAGATTCTAACACGTTTTATTTTTAGTGTGTATTTTCTTATTTCCTTTTTTTTCTCTGAAATTCTCAATTTTATTTTGTATTGTCTTGAAAGGCATTGCAATTATTCGTGTTCGTTTGCATGAGCTTTCACTGAAGTCTGAGTAATTTCGTTAACGAAGTAGATAATTTTTTTATTCGAGACTAGTTTTAGAATGCACTTCGATGTTTAGAGGAGTGTCGAACCAATAAGAAAACAAAACGAAAAATATTTATCACTATCTACGTTTTTCAGCTCAATCGACTAATCCGGGCATAATATTTTCCTTAGAACAGAGTGCAAGGCAATCCACCACGCAGTTGCACCGTTAATAAATGTACAAAAACTTCGTTACCTAAAAGTCCCATAGAACAACCTGAATAATCGTAGTTCACGTAAATACAGCCATGATGCAGAAGTTAGTCGAAACTGTTTAATACGCCTAATCCTTGATCCAATTTGGCTCACAGTTTCTTAATTTTCGTCATTTTGAAAGGCAGCCACTATTCTACCAATAGCGCCAACTGAATTCACAGTTAATAGAATCACTTCCACCAAATTAGAGTGAAAATAAGTAGCCCGCTTTTCAATCATACCTCAGACTACAGTATAAGCTGTGAGCTGGCATCTACGTCAGGCAGGAACTAGTCATACTGAAGAGTATTGGTTCCTGCTGATACAAAACGCCTTATTGGTCCATCCCACACGAGTATTCTTGATGCACTATGCATACCGGTTTTCTAGGGAAGAGGTGAGAAGAAGCAAATAGATATCTCTACACTTTGGATAAATATCTCGTTGCTTTTTCTCACCTCTTCCCCAGAAAACCTGTTTGCATACTGCATGAGGAATACTTGTGTGGGATGGCCCATTCATTACTATCTGCCCCAGCTGTAGGCTTTGCAGCGTTTTAGTTATAATTTTTTTTTATAAATTGTTACCATTTTTGTAAAAGTCTTTATGACTTTTGTCTTGTTGCTCAAAATTGACGAAGGACAGTCAAGGTACCTTTGGCTTGAATCAATTGACATTGTTATACCGTTTTCACCAATTCGAAGATATTTAAGCTGTAAATCGTAACCAACTCCTGTAGAATTTCAGTTATTTTTAAATTTGTTAACCTGTCGATAGATAGGATGACCTCAGTCTGGTTAAAACTATTGTCAGTATATTCCCCGTATTTTATGGAGTCCCACAGGGCACTTTATTGGGACCGCTTCTCTTCATCAATTATCTGTATTCTCAACTTATTTATCACAAAAAAAGTACTAATAACTAGTTTGCATATTTCTCAATAACTCTGAATTCCATAATTCCATATATAAGTGAAGTTCGTCATATATGGAAAACGGTTGAAAAAAACATATTTTTACGCAAAGTTAACAGACTACTCAATACTTGTCCACATGAACGCATTTTCAAAATACTTTTTCCTACACACATATATCTATGGTTTCCTATTACAACAGAAAACACCAAAAACCCTTCAAGTCTAGTATTCAATGACCTTTTATAGACTCAACTAAAACCAAGCACGCCTTATCCATTCACTCCGACAATAACATCATTCATGAACTCCTTCCTTAGACAATATTCAATGGCTTTCCATATATCAAAGAAAATTTGCAATTGGAAGCCTTAAGATGGCAATAGAACTTCTGGCGCCATACTATCCGCCTTCTAGTTCTACAGCAGACATTCTTCCTCCTGCCCCCTCTTCTATGATTGTTATTATTCCCGGCATTAGTTTCACATGACTCATATCAAATTCAGTCAAAAAATTGGATCAAAATTCATCGCGCAGCGACCACGATTTATCAACAACACCCCCCCCCCCCCCATCACCCTCACCTTCCCTTGCATACTTTCCTAACTGGAGTGACATTTGAGGGGATATTCAGTTCGTGGAATCGACTGCAATCATAATCCCATCGTCTGGCTCTGGTATTAGCAGCTGACAAATTGCACTAAATGGGTGCTACCGAGCATGCAATGTCTTGCAAAGTGTTAAAAAATTACACTCGACAGCCCTCGAGCATTTCGTCACTTTTATGGTGCAAGCTCTTGTAATCAATCTGAAGAGACAGCAGTAGAGACAGCAAAAGTGGCAGCAATATCTTGAGGGCCCCACGAAAAATTTGGTGGGTAATAAAGGTTGCACCGACAAGTTTTTGTACATGTGTAGTTCTTTCTGCTCGAGGAATGGCACACTATCGAGCATCATCGCTTTTATCTCGGCCAGAGTCCACCAGATATTTGGTTGTGATTATGCATGGATTGGCGTAACGTCTCGTCTGGGGCTGGACAGAGATTATCGAGACGAGATAATGGTAAAACTTATCGGTAATAACAATAATTTATCGATGATTTTCGTTTTGTCGTTTTTCCATTAGTCCCCAACATCTCATATAAACAGCAGATGCCGACCGAGGAGTAGAGAAGAAGATAGTCCTCATCCCAAAGTTTGCCGCCTGACAGATCTGCGATTCGCGAAAACACTAAACGCGCTGAGATTACAACAAAATACGTCGGAAGACGAGGGGGAACGCAGAGAGGACATTAGCAAAGTTTGATTTCTGGATGAGGATGGATGGATGGCTGGATGGACGACTGACTGAACGGGTGGACCACTTACATTCCAACATATTATTATGTGTATACTCCGTGCGTTGTAGGTATACGATTTTAAGGCGGATCAAAGGGGGATAATTAAAGTTCGGCTTGAAAATGGGGTTAATGAAAAGTACACCGGATAGGTGGATGATCGGTTTGGCCCCTAATTACAAGATGCGCTCGTTTGCCACTAATGATGGGTATTTACGGTGGGAAGCTTTATTTTACGTCTTCTTATGAATCTCTTCGGTGCTATTTTTGGATTACTTGATTTGAGAAGGACGGAAATTGATTAAAATATCTAAAACTAATCAGTTTTCCTTTCTTCTTCCTACACTCAATTTCCTTCAGTAAATTGACAGAGTAAGACGTTGCTGTTTCTACGAATTGCAAAAACAAATCAAACAAAAAACACCGATTTCATCTCGGTTTGTTTCGCAAATATTCACAACATCATCATCTGACTTGGATGATGAAATTTATTGTTTTTTAGGCGCCATGAATCCATCCTTCCAAAAACAAACTATTCTACAACGTTCAGAAGCAATTCACACTTCTCAGCGCCAAATAAACAAAAACTCTGCCTACTTTTCATGTCGTTGATAAGTTACCTTTAACAAAACGTACATGATTCGGTGTAATCAGATTGTGGACTTAGTTTACTGAAACGAGATACTCATGTATAGTAGGTAGACCCAAGTCCGCTCAAATAAATATGTCAATGTCACAGGATAACCTCCTGCCGAACTGATAAGGCGATGTGGTAACAAGGTAAATGGATCGATAAACATCTCGGGTCAAGCAGACAATGCTTGCTCTTTATGTCCCTGGTTAAATCGATTTTCCAGGTAACACTTTGACATGAATAAATGCCGAGTAATTACGACTTCAGAAAAAGGGAACAATAGGGAGGATTGAGTTGGCCGGAGACTGAAGTGCTGCTGTGCGATGTGGGATAGAAAATTTTTCCCGCATATTCTTGTAGAAGTTTATATTCAAATTTGCAAATTTAGGTTACATGATGTAAGGAGGAAAAGTTACCACACTTTATGTATGCATACGGGAGAGGACAAGAAAATTGATTTTGAACTAAGAACAGATTGTCTTTGGAATTTAAAGTGTGCCCCAGGAAAAGCATGCCAGTTCGCTTTGCCCACTTTGACTTCAGTGGAGGTATTTTTAGATCCACCTTGGAACTCTTTGGAATATGGTATATCATGACACAAATCTCATCTTAATAAAGCTGCTTCGAAGGAGAACGGGGCTATTAGATGACTGCCTCCATTATAAAATCTCCGTAATCATCAAGATGAAGTCGGAATTCATCGACGATATTTTGGGCTACTAAAAGATAAATATTTTGCCAGGGTGTTCCTGAGCTTTATCAATGATATTTATTTATTTTGAATTATTTCAAATATAGTAGAAAATCTACTCGACACTAAAACTCAAGCAGTGTTGTCTTTCCTCTGAGACAACAAGTTGCATATAATATTTAGTGCCTGAGTAAAAGAAACATCAACATTTATAAAGAAGTAAGACGCACATCCTAGACAATGAAAAAAAGAAGATTGACAAGCAAAGATTCAAGAAGGTACTAAATAGAGAGGGTCAAGCTACAAATGTCAATACAAAGGCAAATATTTTGATAAGATCAAGAACAATAAAGAACAAAAACCGAAACATTAGACAAAGGACTAAATCAACAAGAGTACAAGCCGTAACCAGAGTTCTCCATCTCGGAGAGAATCAGTTAAGCACTAACAATACAATTTGATGATCTACGTAAGACCAGTGCAATCTTTACGCATTCCCACTGGGCCCCTGCGATAGTAGACTAACCGATTACCCAGTAAAGCAACCTATTACAAGCTAGTTTGGCAACTGAAAGTAGACAGTGTGGGAATTATTCGAACTTCTATCCAGAGCAACTGTGACTGTGTTTGCAGTCTCAGTACTTTTAAAATTTCCGGGATTTTTTCATGGTATACTTTCAGTAACCAAACTCAATTTATTTGGTAATCAGCGAAAATTTGTATACTGTTCATTCATATTAGGCCTAAAGCGCACTGGAGACTTTTTATCACACAACTCCTTGGTAACTGTCACTGTCGACGTGGGTTAGCTTAGTACGCACACAATGAATAGCTGTCACCCGCAAAACTCATGTTTTATATCATCAATCATCAATATAAATTTCGAGGAGGCAGCTGTGATATGTGTATTTGTCATAATATCAATGCTTTTGAGCTCTTCCAATTTAGAGCGAAAAGGTGCTTAAAGGAAAATTTCACTTAAGTTTGATGAACTGTGAACCTTTCGTAAAAATTGTCGATATTGAAAGCTTTGATTACTGCAGACCTTCAGACCTCAAAGTACCAATATGCCCGAAGAGAGACTTGCTGTACCTCTAAGGTCTATAAACACTTTCATGGATATTTCTCCCAACATTTTTATCTTCAAATCGATATCAGAGTACTCCTTCAAATTTTTGTTGTATACAACTGATCTCATTTCTACTTTTTTACACTTCTGTTTCATTATTTATATCTCCCTCTCACACTATCCTTGTAGCAGACATGTGTAAAAAAAAATTTTTTCTAGCTCTACACCTTTTCCCAAAACGAAGGCAGTCAAGTGGCGACAAAAATGTTACCAGCGCGTGCACATTCATATAAACGTGAAGGTGCGGTGATGATTTCGTCACCCAAAAGTTGCGCTAGCCGGAGGAACTAAAAGTCGCATTGCCGTAACGTCACTTCATGCACGCATTAACATTAGAGCCTAATAGAATTGATGGTGGTAACAAAACAGTTACGTGACAAAAAGTCTCCATAGTGCGCGTCTTAACATACTTTACGTTATTATCCCTGTTCATAATTCAAAGTATTTTAGAAAATAGTTTCTGTTATGGGTGAGGGCCCATATCTTAGTGCCCAGGGCCCCCACTAGGATAAGACGACCATCACCCTACATCACCCTACCAAACCGCTTATTCGGCAGCATGCAGAGGAACATCAATATTCTAGCAAATATTCGCATGAGATATTGGTGTAACAAAGATTGTCATCAACTCCATTCGCGGAAAGAAAATCAGCACTATAAGGCAAATGAAAAACTCATGTATATGGTCTTGTGGTAGCATGCGCGATTCTGAGTAGATATTACGAATCCTGCCTCATGATTTTTCATGAGTTTAAATCTATTTCCAAGTAGTTTCCTTGTCCCAGCGATATTTCTGATCATGTTATTTTTATTGCACGCTGACTACCGTCCCGGGCAGGGGTCGGAAATTCAAATCCCTTCTCTATACTAGATCTGTGCTTTTCCTTCTATCTATTTACATTTAAACAGTACAATTCAATTTATTTTAATTAATCTCATGACTACGATGGTAATAACCAATATTATCTTACGAGTATCACAGGAAAGTCATTTTGAGCCTCTACCATCCCTTCCTATTTATGTGTATATGATATTCTAAAATACAGCTCAAGGAGAAGTTTTTTAAACTTTTTTTTTTTTGCATTTATTAAAAAACACCTTGTGCTTTTTTACAAGCTCATCTCCACAGACTATCAGAATACTGGAAGGTAACATTATCGCTGTGCGGTGGGGGTTACAGATCTTTGTCACAGCGAAAAGTATTTTCTCTTCTTATAAAGCCTGAGACTTTTTAATTTCAAGCAATAAGAACAGCTTTTAAATTATTCTTTAAACTATAATAAAAAAAAGAAACATGAACGAGACGGGAATATACAATAACTGAGAACTCTTCTTGATGAAACACAATTTGTAACCAAAATCTTTTAGTTTCGCTTAATCTCTGATTCCTCGTACGTTATCTCAAAGCAAGCAATAAAGTTTTACTGCCTCCAATCATTTGTATGTGACCCGGCATAACAACAACAACAACTGAGAAAATTAACCCAGAATCAGAGTCTTGCCGACAGGTTTAAGGAAGCGCTCTTTCAGTCTTCGCTCTTCACTATCGACAAGGATATCAACTGCTCCATCTGAACGTGTGCTTAATTTGAATATGTCTTGGAGAAGTCTTTAAAAAACAGTAGCTCTGGACCTTGCAGCACGGGAGACTATCAGACGTGATTATCTGCTTTGGTTTAACTAATTTATGAACACCAAAGGGAACCAGCGACATTTAATGGCATGTGCAGTTGCAAACATCTGCGAATTAAGATTATCAGCTCTGTGCCAATGCCAACTCGCGAGTTACTGTATTACGTATGCCCAATCAAAGTGATAAAATGAAGAAAAACTTGTGATCATTTAGCGCCTTAATTGAATTTTTATAATAGATTTACTACAATCAAAAGGATAGCAATTGGAATTTTGTTGTTATTGTAGTTAATACTTATCGGAAATAAAAGTAAAGACCACATAATCCTATAAAATAGACCAGATTATGACTTAGTCCTCTGACCCTTAAATTACGTATTTTCAAACAAAGTCTCTGTTGAGTACTCTCTTACTACGGCATAAATATATATGTATGTACCAGGAATCAATGAGACCTACTGAGACCTATGAAATATTAAAAATGAAAAATTATCGCCACATCACATCATCAGTTATAGATAGAAGAAATCATTTTTCACTAGAAGTAGCCCACTGAGTTGAATGAAGATTATGCAGATTTACATAACATCATCAGGAGGGCAGGCAACATTCGAAATAATTCAAAGGGAGATATAATGTACCTCCTATACAAATTCTAGAAAAATTGATGTAGGTTCAGTTAAAGTGGCAAAATTAATAGTGTTTGATCTGTTAATAGCAGCGGGTAGAATATTGATCCCTGAGGAATACCACCTTATATGCCAATGCTTCAAGGTGCGATCGTGTGGTGGCTAAATAGAACTCTAGCAGCAAAGTTAAGTTTTTCTTTTTTTACCTCCATCAGTAAATAGAATGCTCCTTTTGACAAATGTGTTGCCTACCCTTTTTGAGATTGATGATTTCTACCTGTCCATAAGACTGGAACGTGTTAAATGAGTAACGATTTAAATTTGATTTATCCTGACGCCTTTGCTGATGGAATCCTTTTGTTTGGTGGAATTTATTTTTTTTTTTTATAAAAAGAGCTGCCCGTTTAATGCTGTGTAATATTTCATTTTGTTTTTTTTATTGAGAAAATAAGAAATTCGAGGTGACACAAATCTACACCGATGCAACTTTTTATTAGAACCGACTCATATTCATACAGTTAGGAGCTTTTCACGATCCTTAGACAATTTCATCTGTTCTTTAATTAAATCTGTGCGCAACTACTTACTTACTTCAAAATGAATTTCCCATCTGCATGTTTAGTTTATTTACAAAACTGAAGTGCTTCTGATCGCTCCAACTATAGGCCAAGAACTCTGACTTCGGTTTAAAGAGCTTACCATCTTTTAGCAACCGTCAATTATGTTTCTATTCTGGCCGACCAACATGCGATCTTTTGTTGTATGTCACAAAACGCTGAAACCATTAATTCTTGGGAACAAAGATTGGTTATATGAATATTATGTAAAGTCCTTCAATGGAGTCTGTCATGTTATGCTTTTAGCTAAACTCAGAGCTTTTAAACTTGTTTTCATTATCACCATTATATATTATGCGTTGTCCTAGACGGCACTAGCGCAGATCCTCACAACATTAATGCCGGCATGCATCAAGGCGATGTTTTTTATCATTTTTTTATTTTTATTATTTTTTTTTATTATATCCCATTCAAAGCTTTGCAGACGGCAGTACCGAAATCAAAGCTACACCTAAAAAATTTAATTTTACTGTGGATTTATGTAGAGCCACTTTAGATAAAACTCGTTACTTCGACAATGGAACGAAATATTTGTTTCCTTTTGATCTTACGCTAATTAAAAAGACCTACATCAGGGCATAAATTCTTTTACGATAACTTTATCTATCGACACCATAGAGAGAATTTGGTGAGATGCCAAGTTTTGTTGTGATAAGGTGGCACAATTGTTATGTCCTCTATGGCAGGCAACTAGTGTGTGTAGATAACAGGATTGCTTGAAGCCGGAAGCTGCGTTAACTTGAAGCAGGAAGCTGTGATGTCTTGACTGCCTACTTGCAACAGGAAACGGTGGCGACTTGACCTGGATACTAATCAACTTCCAGACCTGAAATAGTTTTTATTTGAAAGCACCAAGTCGACTTAATGGCGTTCTTGACGTCCACGGGGGGAGATGCTGTAATGTCTATCCGGTGGATGGATACACTTCTCCAGTCCAGACTGTCTCCAGGACAGCCTGAACGAGTGCTACGCAGTTAGAAGGCTGGAGCGCTGGGATCAACTCGACCGTATATCGACTTGACAGCCGTAGTGAGAGTAGCTGCTGTGCTGGTGCTGCCTGCAGACTTCGCTTCTTCAAACCAAGTCGACCCTATATCGACTTAACGGTCGTAACGAAAGCCGCTGCAATGCTGGTGCCTCCTGTAGCGTTCATCTCTTCGATAGTACGACACAATTCCTTTTTTTTCGAGGAGAAGGAATAGCCCATTTATGGCAAGCCTAAAAAACGAAGTAGACTGGGTGTACCTTCTGAAAAATAATATTTTACTAGAGGAAACGTTTATTCTGGACTTGTTTATTTTTCTCGAAATTTACCCCTTTTTGGTGTTCTTTTTTCGCTTTACCCCTCTCTTACTTGAAATTACTTAAACTTATACATAATTTAAACGATGCAAATATATTGTGTGTAATTGAATACATGACAATAAATAAAAATAATAAATTGACATCAGACTGAATACACATTTTTTTGTTTTTTATATTTTTACAAAAGCAAAAGCCTAAATAGTTAAGCCCGGTATGCTAGAGCCAAGGAATTTTTGTTCCTATACAAAAACTATGTAAAAAAAAAGTCATGGAATGCTAAAGGAATTCTTTTCTTTGCCGATTCCTTGGAGCAGTATGCTAGAGAAAAGTAATTCGAACAGGAAAACTCTACTTCTCGATTGACAAAAAGAGGTCGTTGTTTTTCGAAAAATCAATTGATGTCAATATTTCTTGAAGAAATAAGTACTGATATACTTATTTCTGTAAGGAATTTTGACGTTGGTGGAATAATTGAAAAATTGATGGAAGGAACGGCGATTTTGCAAGAGGTGAATCAGTTTTAAAATGACAAATAGACGAATAAAAATTGTTTTACGTGTATCTTCATTTTTCATTGGGAATTATCAATTTCTTCACTTTCTTTATTATTTCTTTATTGTCAGAAATATCACACAATTGACAAATCCAAATTGTCAAAAATTCTTGACCTAATGTCAATTTTACTTTAAGAAATAAGTGCAAAAATTCCTTGACCGAATTCCTTGTCTTTAGCATACCGCACTTAAAGCTTTTCTACGTTCAGCAAAGTGTTACTGGACGCAAATATATACAAAACAAAATTTATTTCAGTCACGCTGACAAGAGGTGCAAGTTATAACTCAAAGGTGGATCAGAAAATATCTGGAATCAATTCAAAATTATTATAAGTGAACGAGAAGGAATCCCAATGTCAAAGTCGCCTCACCGCGGACGTGAATTGACAAAATCCATCCCGGAAAAGATGAAATCACATAACGAACTGTTACGCCTCTTTTCAAGTGCGTTTTTTTTTTTTTGTAATTGCATCGTAAACAATAATAATTTTATGCAAAATTGTGAAATTATTTATTTGTCATAATAGAATCTAACAATATTTGAGACTAACTTTGAATAAAACAAGTCTTTACGTAAATACCTCTATAACTAGGGCGGTATATCTCATTAAAAGGATAAAAAGGAAAAAAAAACCGAAACTATTCAGTCAAGTGAATGACAAAAAAATTACAATTATCCTAACAGAAAGTTGTAAAACTTACCGTACGCGCGCGTAGATTATATGCAGATACGCAATTGCTTCTTATCCGCCAAATGTATGTGGAACGATTCAATTATAATTCTGATTTCTCCATGTTTTATTATAACTTTCAAAACTACGAAATTTTCCCGTATGTTTAGTACTATTCCTCCAGCTGTTGTTTGGTCGTCTATCAACATCTTCATCAGGCTGTCGTTCAAATCTGGGATTTATACTTCGTCCATTGGAAACGGTATTATTGCGTGCAGGACGAGGGTCTTGTCTATACCGATCACTTGTAGCATTATTATCCTTCTGAGTCGAATGATATTTATCGTACGGAGCTTTATTGTAAATCGATCTATTTTGATCGATATTGTTTCGATGCGTTTGGAAATTACTTCTTTCGTTTCTGAAATCATTCAAACTTTGTCCAGATTTAGGAATTGCAGAAGTTGACCAAAGGATTTCTCGCCGAAATGGATTACCACCAGCAGAATTATGTGATCGTTCTTCATTACCACAAGAAGTTTGACGATTTGAATAGTGACTGCTGCTTTCATAACGAAACGAATCTCGTGCATATGATCTCTGGGTTTGAGGTGGTGGGGCAGCTGATGCTCCATTTCTATATGGAGGAGAAACACGACGAGCTGGATAAACAACAGAACTTTTTTCTCTCCAATTTTCAGGTACTTTAGGTACTTTGATATGCCCTTCATCTCTGGATGTAGACTCTCTACTAGCGGCGCAATGTAAAGCATTCAAATAGTTTTGCCGTTCTATAGGGTGACCACGGGCTGATGCAAATTCTGTTATGCAATACAATTAAATGCAAAAATTTAAGATAAAATAAATAAATCCTTTACACGTTCTGTGCTACTTACTTTTGATTGCATCTCTAGGCTCTATAGCTAGTTCGGTGACCATGTGATCGCATATAAAGAATCCTGTTCTATTGACACCGTGTGTACAGTGCACTCCAATCAATTTGTCTGAAACGATTCAAACAGACATGAACAACATAAATCCATAAATCAAAATAATATGACGATCAAAACTGAGAAATCATTCATGTAAACATCATTTAGCAGCGAGGCCCCTTGGATCACGACACGAGTCAAGCACTGTGGAGAGTCGTCTACCACACATGCGCACACATACAATATAATACACATATAACGATATCGCGGCAAATTGCCAACCTTCCGATTTCATTTCAATTCATTTTGCTAAGCAAATGATCTTTTAATGAAATTTATTGATTTGTAATTTTCATTTGTACATCTCATCTCGAGAGACAGACGACTTGAGAGTCAATTCTTCAAAGCATTGAACACCGCACAAATCCATAACGCGTGCGTGCTCTTGAACAACACGAATAATAACAACAACAGCCCAGCACTACTGAGAAGTGAATGTTTCCTCTTACTGACATCAAAAGAGTATCCAGCAGTAAAAGAGCCCACGCGCACTATCAACCCAAGAGGAGATATCTGCAGAAGACAACTCAGGCCTTTAACAATCTTCGATCATGCATCTCGTCGAGAGTCTTATCTTTTTTGTTGAATGCATTCTACCGATACGATATGATGTACATAGAGGCACTATTTTTTGTGTGCTGTCTTAAACCGAGGATCACACAATTATTGTAGAGAGCTATAAATATGTATTTACATACATACAAAAAAAAAACGCCACCAATTTTGCCAGACTTTATGAAGAAGGCAATTCGGCACAGAGCACAGACTCAATTGTGATTCATTCAGGATCTACTAGAGATAAAAGTCGGGAGGCTCTTTTATCTAACCGAGTTTGTGGGCTAGAAATGTCTATAGAGGTGCAGCATGTGGCGTTTAAATAATTATTTTTCCTTTGATATTTTTATGTGGACAACAAAGCTTGCGAGATGTACAAAAATTACCTGACATTAAAAAGGAAGCATCTTCGCGTTGGGTAAAAGTAGATATCTCGAATTGTTGAATAAGCGATCTTGATGAGATTATTGTTTGTGGAAAGTAAAGAAAGCAGCAAACGATAGTTAAGGTTTTTGTGAAAATTTTGAATTTGATTTACAGTATTTCTTCAAGTTGTAACAAAGTGTTTTCCTTACCGTTATGCCTATTCTTTTTTAGAAAGCTGCGGGCGATTTCACGAAATCTGAAATAATACAAAAACAAAATATTTTAGTACAGAAAATAATTATGTAAAATTATATGAAGTCAATGATTTCTTGTAGAACAGGTGTCTAACACTAATGCATTCCAGATCAATTTCTCTACGGAAGCGCAGAAATCGAATCTGGAGGACACCAGAACTGATTCGATATCGTAGAGAAGATTTGCCTGTCCTACCCTGAATACCCCGACGTTACTAAAATCGCCCAAAACGGAACATTGATAACAATTCCCAATGCTAAGATGTCAGTAAGTTTATAAACTGTCTAACGCTAGAATGTATCATACACAACAGAGGCCTAATAGTGAAGTAGCCTTAACAGTACATATATGGAACCATTGTGGTCTATCTTCTCTTAAAATAATATTAGTAAAACACAAAAACCCCGCTCAAAATAAAAAACGCACACTTGTTCTGTAGAAAAAGGTGCCCATGAGAGGTTGATCCATCAATTACCTGACTCCCCCGATCCCACCCTAAAACACTCCCTTCCGATAATCACAGCCTAAGTGTTGACATTATTCGAAAATCGGGGTCTCCGGCAACTAGAAATATGACATGCCGTACACTACAGTGACAACAGCATCAAGCACACATTGAGCAGGGAAGGCAGGGAATAATAGCGTGTAGAGCGATATAGGAAGGGATGGTAGTGTACCTATACCTAAAGAAGAAGACGAAGAAGCAGTATGTAGCAATAAAAAGAAACTGAGAATAACAACAAAGTCAAGTGAGACTTGAAAAATTCTTGCACTTTGAATGAAGTTACTCCGATGTATGACTACGATTTGATCGAAGTTGGTACATAATTCTTGAATACCATAAGGGCAGTGTAATATATCAAATAATTATCCAAGATACGATAAGAGTATTCATAAATCGATTTATATTAAAAATATTCCGCGAGCATGAATTGTACGTTACATTTAACTTTCTTCGATTGATACTGTCTAAAGAACAGCAGATCTGAGAGCCATATTAGATAACAGGTATGATTAATGCTATGACCAGCCGCAGCCTAATGTCCTGGGGAATAAATTTTGCATAAAACCAAAGTTGACGGAGAGTACCATATATTCGTCCCACAACTTTGCCAATATGCAGCTCCCAATTTAAGGTTTGACTAAGTAATATGCCTAATCTATTCACGAATTGAGTATAAGGAATCACATCATTACAAAGGTATACAGGGCTGAAATCGGATGTATTAACTCGTTTTATATTAAAAATAATTGCATGAGATTTAGCTGCATTTATTTGAGCTTGTTTACCTGCGACCAATTCAAGATCCTAAACAGGCCACCATTCATTCTGGAGACTCCATAAGATAAGTCAGCAAGGGGAGTGGATACAGAAAGTTGGACATAATCTGCATATATATTTGAACAATCGCATTATGTACAAAGGAAGACTATTTATGTACATTAAAAATAGAGGAGGACCAAAGATTGAGCCTTGCGGAACACCTGAGGAAATAATTTTGTAGCCCGATTCCGAGGATAAAGTAACTAGCGATCACTTAATAAGAAGATATTAAATTTACTGCCGAACTTCCAAAATTGAACTCCAATTTAAGTTTATAACATAAAACATTAAAATTAACACTGCCAAGAGCTTTGGAAAAGTCTGGTAGCACAAGCAAAGATGCCAGACGATTATCAAAATTGAATCTGATATAATCAGTAAGGAAGAGGAGTGATGCTGTTGTGCTATGATGACCACGGAACCTCGACTGAAATTCATACAATAAAGAATCATTAGGTAAAAAGCTCTTGGTCTGATCACAGGGTAATCTTTCAAGGACTTTTGAGCAAAATGGAAGTACACAAATTGGGCGAAAATCTTCTTTACCTTTTGGGCTGGGCTTTTTATAAGTCGAAATAACTTTAGCAAGCTTCTACCCCGAAGGAAAACAATATGTTGTAATATAATAATATGCGTCAAATGTTGAACAATAAAGGGTAAAATATGTAATATGCAAGAACCGAGGATTTATATTATCAACACCCAATCAGATTTGATCGATTTAATGGCAAGAATTATATCTTCAACACTAGCCGTAGAGAATGAAAAACCCTCAAAACTAATCAAAGGCATTAATAGCAAAACTCTCACTGTTACCATCTACAGCAACACACACAAGCCTCTAAAAAGTAATTGTTGAGTGCCACTGGATCAATATCACAATTTACAACTGAATTTCGAAGACCTGGATATTTAATATTCTTCCATAGGCATTTAGACGGAAGAGATGGATCAAATAAGAATTTCTGCTTGGCGTCACGAATAGCTTTAGTAGTTAAATTGTGAAGTTTCCGATAGTTAACTAGAAGGAAATCAGTCTTATAAATTTTCCAAAGCTTGTTTAACCAACCGGGTCTCTTTCTAAACACTTTGGGTTTAATGGGAATAAAACCATTGTATAGGTTTAATATTATATAGTTAAAGTGTTCACTCTGAACGTTAACATCGCTCGTTGAATACATAATGGGTCCTACTCTCTACTATATATGTACATTGTACATATATACTCGTACTGGAGTTCAAGGCAATGAGTTACTGATTTCCCGTAAAAATTAAATTTAATGAAACTAATCTTCCACCTTTGTAAACCATCGAATTTATTAGCAGCTTTTATTGAGTGAGTATTATATAAATCGGTAGTAAACTAGATAAATCCATCGCTGTAATTGTATTGCAGCTCTTAAAAGAACATCTCGACATGGAGTAACCCAAAAAAATTGAATTCCTACTATTTCTTTCCATTTGTCCGTCGCCCACATAAATACAGAAGAGAACATCTCTTCTTACTTTTGTTTGAATGCCCAAAATATGACCGACTGCATAAAAGAAAACAGACACAGAAAAAACGAAAAAAAAAAAATATTTAAAACGCATAATCCCTCTCCCGAAATCGTAGCCAAATTGGACATTTCATGACTCTCGAAATGACCACATAATCGTCGGGAATATGCAAATTCAAAGAAAACGATCGATTTAAATATTTTATCGCCTTTCACGACGTTGCGATCGGTACATGGAATCAGAGAAAATATGCTGTCCGATGGTATCAGGGCAGTTAATCGTTTTTACACATGATTTACAGATCTTTCGAGGAATAATATGAAGATGAACGAACAACACACGAACTCCAACCAAACTGAAAATGAAGCTTGGTTCGATGTCTTATATGGCATTTGAAAAAAATAAAATAAAAACGTCGGTAACAATCGAAAGTGCGGTGAATTTATTTATTTTACTTTAGTTTATTAGCGGGATTGATCAGTTTGATATGAAATTAAATTAGATTAGTTGGGTGTTTAAAAATTCCTACGCTTTCAAAAGGATTAAACCGAAAGTATGCGTCTATTGGTATATCCTGGTGAATTTCTGATGAAACAGAAACCCCCTCCCCTCCGTAAACTGTTAAAAAAACGTTTCAACAGATTAGATCAATCGACTTACTTGATTGGTCGTCACCGGTTGAGTTACACTTAGAAAAGACACAAGGCTCTCAGGACGAAACAACAGTCCTGTTTCTTACTCAAAACAAATTCCAGGTGAAATAACAATAAAGGAAAGAATCGAAGTGGTTGCAATTGGACGATAATTAGACAGATCGGCACTTTCAAGGGGTTGGAAAATACCCCGTCAAATAAGACAACAAAAGAGGTTAAAGCAAAGAAGAGGCTTTTAATGATCAGAGGATGAGAAACCATCACGACTTGATGTTTTGATAACAACAGTGCAAAGGTCAAACTGATGAGAGTTTTTTTATGACTAAAAACTGTTTGGTTCCGCATTAACTGATCTTAAATGGCAAAAATGCAGCCCAAATCAGTCACATTTCTTATATACGGTAGTAGTAGCAGATTCGGGTGTTTCTGAAAAGTCTTAATCATCTTATGATTTTGAAATTACACCATCTGATCCTCTCATTAGTGGCCTACAACCGGCATCTTCAACTTCAATGGAATCGATGGCGTCATTAATATATCCCGCAACTAGCCAATACCTAACTTCTCGACTTTCCAATCGTTTCAAAGCTAAATTAAATCTGCAGTTTTAAGAGGTATAATCTATCAGTAAATGGACTAAGTTATGCTACACTTATCAAGGGTGATAAAATTCTGAATCAAGCCTAGTGTCCTGCCTGATGTTTCGATCCAGGTAGCGATTCTTTCTCCTACACTACTCCTTCTTTTTCTCTAGACTACTTCCTAAAAAATTGTATGGATAAGTTTTAATTATTATGAAGGTTGGTTGATTGAAAGCAGTCCGAAGAGCATTACACTTTTGATAGGGTAAACTTGAAATACTTAAATTTGATTGTCATTCTCATTTTCCAAAGGGTGAAAAAATTCGTTTCATATGAATGATTTTTTTTCTACTGGAGATCTCTAGCAGTTAGAGGCCTTATCTAATTATACAGAAAATCGCAATGGTGTTCGGGTTTGTTACAATAAATGGAACTTTGTGATGTCAGAGAGAAATCAAATTTTTATTCCTGGAGATGTAAATGTACCGCGAATATACGTCCGATACCTGGCATCTTGGATTTGCGTGTACATTTTCGTATTGAGTAATTTAGCAATTCAGTAATTCGTATTTAACATGTTTTACCCGAAGGAGTAAGATCAATCTAATGTAGAAAATGAAGTCTTAGTCTGGCACACCGACAGTTCTAAAACCGAGAAAGAGTAGGAGCAGGAATATATGGTGTAAAGCCAAGAGCTCACATTTATCAAAGCCTAGAAAAATACGCTTCAATATTCTAGGCAAAAGTATATGCTATCATTAAATGTACATATGCAAACCTCAGCCGATCCTACTGTAAAAAAATATATACAATATCTATATATGTAGATAGCCAGGTAGCATTGAAAGCCATCTCATGAACTGAGGTTCAAACGAAGTTAATGTGGGAATACATTCAAGCATTAACAAGACTTGGCACAAAGAATCACCAACACTTAAATGGGTGCCAGGACAGTTGGGAATTAATGGGAATGATAATGATCGAAATACCTTAATCGTAGTAATTCGAAAAATTATCATGAAGTTTATCATTTATCTCATTTTCTACAAAAAAAAAGTGTAGATATAAAAATAGTATTGTATTGAAAAAAAAAAGTGCAATGAAATGGAAACGTAGAGCTAACGAATGATACAAAAAAGGCAGTGATATATTTCAGATTATTGACGTCAATTTAGTTAATCGTGCGAAGATTCTGAATATGGTGTAAGTAAAAAAAGTGTGTTATATTTACTACAACAAATCCAGGCTTTACAAGCACGTCCACCGGAAATTCCGAGGGATGTTTAGCCTGGCCTAGAATCGCTTTACAGAACCTTATGTTTCAGTGGTAAGCTCTCCAGTGGCTAGAAAGAGACTTAAGAACGGAAGCTACGCTGCAGCAAAGTCTACTGATGTATGCAATAAAATAAAGAAGAGGATTTTTTAATTTCTTGAAAATTTGCAGTCAAAGACAGGTTCCTTAAAAATTCATATCTCAAAAATGAAACCGAACACCATCGCAATTTTTCGTATATAGAAAAATTACTATTATAACATTTTTTTTTCGTTCGGTGCTGCTATATTTTTTTATGAAAAATTGCATTAGAAAATTCGGCTGCTCCGTTCTCGAGATATGATTTTTTGAAAATGATGCTTTATCGTAAAATCACCAAATTTCTAATCCTCCTAGTGAGGGGGTTATTTTGGTATTCCATAGAAAAACTAGAAAAACATACATATCGGCGCCGGCGCGAACGTGTAAAATATAACAAAATTATCGACTTCCAGAGTTTCTTGCACAAGTTAGAACCGTAATTTTTCAATACTTCTTACCGATTTCTTAAACTTTGCGGTGGAACCACATGTCCTGGCACCTTCAGTTTATGATATTCAATCCCATGTTGTGTAAAATACTAGAAAATAAGAAAATAAGTTACATACATACAACATGCCTCCTTAGTAGATATGAATACTTACTTCTGCGTTATAATAACGGTCAGTGTTGGTCAAATCTATAACTAGGCCCAATTGAGGGATTGCATGGAGAATTATTTCAATATCCAGCCGTTTATTGACATCCGGAACAGTATCAGAAATGTACTGCAAAATAAATGTGAAATATTTTTTATAAAAACAAAAAATTAACTAATTCGATGACAACAGCCATTTAATTTTAAAATAAAATTTCAATTTAAAACTTCCACTCCCCCCCCCCCCACCAACCAACTACCAATATCAACCACTTCTTACCAATCTAAGAGAAACTTCTATTATAAATCAAACACATACGAGAGTTCCTTAACAGACTGAAACTGAGAGGACATTTTAATCTGTCTCGCCATGGCTATAAAGTTTCCAACTAGTAGATGATATCAAAATTGATTCCCCACCAAATCGACAAAATAACTGTCTCCAGCGATTCCCATTTCATTTTCTCATCTTCTTCGGTTAGAATAGATGCGGATAAAGTGAAATTAGCAAAAAAAAGCAAGTTTCAAACGGGTCACCATAAATCTGTTAGCAGCAAAAGTCATAGAAATTGGAGGAGGAAAAGCAAATTATCCAAAGGAAATGGAAAACTTTTCCAGACTCAGACGTCCAAGGTTAAAATTGCATATGAAGGCGGCAACAGTTGGACGGGGGTGAATAATCGGAAAAAGTAGTCTGACAAGCAGTGTGTTGTGAATGTTGTGCTCTGAAGCCAATTCGGATTTATAGGTTCATCATTTAGGATAGAAGATACAGATTCATGATAATCCGATGTAACAGAGGATTATCATATGCGCGTCTCGATATCAGATAGCAGTAAGAAGCTGCTCACAAGTTACGATGTGGTCATAAATTGTACACGGGACGCAGTGAAGATTTATTATATTCGTTCTTTTTTCATGTTTTATGTATGGATTAGTGTGCAAAAGTAGTTTTAGAATAGGAAATCTGCTTGTGAGATTCTTTAAAATCCTTCCCGGGGGGCGCTTGAAATAACAAAATCCCGGAAATTAAAGGATTTAGAATATTCGATATAACGAAATTTGTTTTTAAACATTTTAACATTCGAAATTTTGCAAAATTTTGTATTAAATCCAAAATATTTCATTTCCAAAATTTTTTATTCCGGATTCTAAATTCCATGACTTCATACCCATCCCAATTTATCCAGGGATTTTGCCTTTTAAAATGTTGTTTTTCGAGATTATGTTTTTTCCACGATTTTGTAAAGAATTTCGTATCCAATTTAATTATTTCTTAGATATTTTGGGATTTTGTATTTAGGAACAGCATGGGCTGGGATTTGAAGGCATCGATTTTTTTTTTGTTTTGCTAGAAGCCCTATCACCAAAGCCCTCCCGTTCTCTTAATGAAGCGCATCAGGTCTTGATGAGGAATATTTTTCACTCCTCTACAGATAGGAGGGCAGAACCTAGAGTATCCAGTGTGCTCCGGGCGAAGACCGGACAAGCAAACAAAAACTGTTCGGTTGTCTCAGGCTCTCCTTCCAGGCAGAACAGACACTCAAGTTCTACATTGTTTCCTTTCGAGCCCCATGAGGAAATCAGATATATTCCTATTGGCCCTATCAAGAAAAAGTTTTGTGCACCTGCAAGTAATCAGGTTCGCCCATCTCTGCTGATGTTTCCTATGAAAGCCTAGATTACAAGAGCCAGGAATTTTGTTTTTTTTTTGGTAAACTGCAACGGAAATTTCCGGATTCTACAATTTTCCAGGATTTTATACTTCGGAATTTTGTATTCTGAGATTTTTATATTCGAGACTTTTTTATACTCTAGAATTTTTATACTATAACTTAGGCAAAATCCATTTTCAGGATTATGATTTCCAGAATTTTGTAATTTGCGCAGATTTTTTTTATTCTCCAGGGTCTTGAATTTCGGAAGTCCATACTAGACTCAAAAACTGTATTGACTATTAACACACTTGAAACTAAAAAAAATACGCGGTGAAAACCTTACAAATATTTTTGCTATATACATATATATAAAACGTAATGACAATTGTTAGAAGGTGTTAGAAAAAGGAAGAAAAACGTAAGAACAAGTCGCAGGTAAGCTTGGACCCCGACCTCTGATGAGATACCTAGGGTGCCTGTTTTTAAATAGAGTGAGGGGCATATATCGAATTTCGGAATATTTCAACAATTTTACTTAAATGCGATAATTTCTAATTTTTTTCCATTTTTATTTTTCGGAACCGGAGTTCGATGTACCCCACACAGATGTTTTTATCTCACACAACAAGCTTAAAACTGTCATTTTTATTTAGATTTTATAAAAAAAAATCAATAAGAGTTTCCCAGTTCTTTTTCCTATTCCATACGACATACTCATCCCAGCAAACTCGAACAAACTTCAAAAACATTCACGAGGATTCTATATTATAGTTAAGCGTAGAATTGTTTGGTGGCATCAGTGGGATGGAGAAGCGACATTACACGACGTTAATCAATTGAAAATAGGCAAAAGATGAATATCTGAGAGCAGATGTCATTTTGAATGACGGAATTGTGGGTTAGTGGCTTCTTCATTTAAGTTTTGCGTCGAAGTTTTACAGCACTGCACTAGTGATCCAGTTAGTTTGTGAACAGAAGCAGAAGTACAAATAAGATATATCAAAGTTCCGATCGCTGCACTGGTGGCTCAAATTTCTACATAGATATAAGAAAAGTTTCACACTAAGAAATCGGAAACTTAGTGTGAAACTTTTCTTATATGTATCTATGTAGCTCCAAATAACTTGAGCTCAAGACCCATGTCTGGCGATCATTCAACCAATAAACTACTCCATCTGTTCATCAAATGTCGAAGCTTTATTTTATTGACAACAAGTAATGTAGTTTTCTGCAAATAGACTAGGTAGAAATGTCTCCAATGCATTTCTTCTTTATTGTACCTCGCAATTTGCTATTTAGTTAAGCACTACATAACAAATAAAAATGCAATTTACCTTGCACCTGAATTATGTATTTCATTTCAAACAATTCTAAAAACTTATATAAAACATCAAGGACGAATTACAAACATCGCAAGGTTACAGAAACCTTAAAATCTATGGCCTTGTTCCTTTGCTGACATAATTCCATGGACTTGTATTGTATGTAGAGCACTTCCTTAAACATTTTTTTCCCATTTTAATAGTCGCTATTAACTCTAGCACAAAAGTACTTTATACGGTCATATTCTTGCAATTTTACGAAACTAAAGTGAAAAATTGAAATTGTAACAAGCGAGAACGGTGCCTCGAAAAACTCATGCCAGCCAACATTCAACTGTAATTTTGCGGAATTAAACGAGGAAGTCATCGAAAACATAGCCTCACCAGAGAACTGGTGTTTGAAGTGATAAAAAAGTGCACACCTAAATCGATAAAAGTGACAATCGCGTGTTAATTAGATATACATAACCACCAAACCAAACATAGAGGTAAGCTACTTGTGGAGGCCTATAATAAAATAAAATGTAAGACACCTGGTTCACTTGGCCAACTCCAATGTATCTCCCATCTAAATTGAATTGAATCTATCTTTAGATTCGACCGACCAACTCGTGAAAATAATTTCCTTTTTTTTTTATTTAAGGGGTTTGAGGAGGCGATTTTCTGAGGCAATTTGTTGTAAATTTTGCAATATTACGACTCAGTGGAAGAACATTTGACATTGGATGGCATTTGGTGGTATTTTGTTGTGATTTTATTACTAAGAGGCTATCCAGAGAGAAAATAGCCGTCGATCGTCAGCGAGGTCTGGTTATGACATCAACTTTGGAGACCTCAATTTACGTACTGGCCCAACATCATCGTTAAAGCGAACCGGCCGGCTCGACATTTATTTACGTTTCTTTTTATTGGCCTTTGAATGGAAAATTTCAGTTAAAATTTGAAATTATAAATTTTAGTAAAGGAGGGAATAATGTACGCGGGGGAGTTCAATTGCGTAATGATTAATACAGATGGTAACCACCGGTGGTTCTTCCTTTTATGGTTGATATGAAAGGAGTGAATAGGAAAGGCGTAAATAGCTCTAATAGCCACTCGTTTATCACATTAGAAGGAAGAAGTTGTTTGAATAACATTTTCTGGAAAAAAGAAAAAAAGGAAAATCTAAGATGAGCTAGGAGCTATTTAAGAAACTTATCTCGAACTAGAAATGACTCACGAAGGAAAATGAAGAAGATAAGAACATTTTTGAGGCGAAATAGTCAGGTTGTAGCATCACAATTTGTGTACCATTGATAAATGCCAATTCACATTAAGAACGAGGCGTCAAAGAGAATTATAGAGTGTAATCGCTACTACAGAAATTTACCAAACGACCTCTATTATTGTGACATATAGCTCCAATAATGAGCATTCATCCTGTGATTTTTTCTGTCACCTCTTCTATACCATTCTACGGCAAGGCATTTATTTTGACGAATTTTAATCTTTTCGAATTAATTTTTACTACGAATCCAATGCAGGACAGGCGGCAAGATGAGCTTTTATGTATCTATTTAGCTTGACCCAGAATTTGAAGTGCTCGCAATCTGGAAAATAAATACCCAAAGATACCTGCAGCTCTCGCTCTCTACCAATATTACACGCGTGCGGCTACTGGCGCCATCAACCCACTCACAACCTAAACACTGTGCATTTACAATTTTCTTGGGTTTTGTCTTTCAGGCAAGGTGGTGCTCATAAAGTACAAAACTTCTACAATTTATCGCTATCTACTAGCATGCTTTGTTTTGTAATTCTCTCGTAATGTACAGCTATGGTTTAACTCCACATGTTCTACTACCAATGGATGCGGGTTACACGTGTATTTCATACATTTATAGGGAACCTTATCGAATCCAGGAGTAGCGCCAGAGGATTTATATGTTGCAAAACAGGTCACTGGTGAATTTATGGTCAGCAGATTTCTCTAAGTGTGCTAATATGCTAACTCGAGTGGAAAATGGATTCTGCAGATAATCCACTTATTATTTTCACAATATGGAGACACTGAAGGAACGAAAATTGTTCATGGATGGCACCAGTGTACCATCTTGTGAAATGTCTTCATTGAAAAATATAAGTGCAGGAAAATGATGTTGCTGAAATTAGAGAGAGAGGAAAAAAAAGAAATGCTATTAAAATGTCGGTGTTGTGATAAAAAGTCTAAGACATATCCTCAAGAATTGAAAGACAAAAGCACAAAAACAAAAACAACTCCTACATGAACTTGGAACGTGAGAATGATGCTGCACATTGGTCCAGTGCGGCTCAATATAATTTGTAGAGAGAGATAAAGGGAAAGGATCAACATTTTTGAAGGAGTGGGTGCTCCACAACATGTTTAGTTAGAGATTTACATCTTTCTCGACAGATTTTCTTGCTTCTGTGTTGTTAAAAAGGTGTCAAGACAACAATGGAAGGAAACTTGGTGAGTAATGAGCTACTTTTATGGAGAAGTGTTTTGATTCTTGTTATTAAGATTTGTTAGCGCGGCTCTCTTTTGCTCATTTTGTTTTTCCATTTCACATTTCATTTCTGATTTGCTGATGAGTTATTACAGTGTTCAAAGAAGGTAACCTGGGAGTACCTACATAGGTTTTTGTTTTTCTGCGAGCTGAAGAAAAGGCGGATCATACCTACAGTTTAAAAATATTTCCTTCTTCCTGGATTGAAGACGGCTGTGACAGTGGGTGATCATAACAAGTACATACATATACACCCACAACGATGGCGCCTTTGATGAAAGTTGATGAGAATTTGAATCGCGTGTCGTGACCAAAATTTACCATGGGAGAAACTTTTAATTTTTCTCCAGCCTCATTAAAATTGTGATAGAAATTAGTAACAACAAAAAAACATTGCCGCGTTATGATAATTTTGGACATGATCTACGAATAAAATTTGTTTTGAGATGTGAAGCTTGCAAAATCCTGGAGCATATACCGGGTGGTATGTGCGCAGTATAAAAAAAAAAAAGTTCCATTCATAAAGTTTCCACCAGTGTGTAACTTCAGAGTTGCCCAAAAATTATTATTTAACTGAAAAATTTAAATTACACAAATTGAAATCAAATTTCTATGGAATGAAATTTCTTTAAAATTAATGCCCTCCTTCTTCCTTTTCTTTTAAATAGCGGCTTTGCACTCAAAGGCTCTACACACCGATTAAAATATATTAAAACAATCTAAAATCTATTGTCCTAAGACAGAAACAAATAAGGAGAAGAAGTTACCTTAAAAATGGACATTTTACACAATTTTCATTTCAAAAATTGGACATAGACCTCCAAGAAATTAAACCTTATAGCCAAAGCAAATCTATTATTTAAACTTAGCTCTATAAAATTCCAATTGCTACATAACGAAAAATGGTATCGAAAAACAAAACTCCTCTAAAATGTTTTCCTCACTAAAAAGTGGCGTTACATACCTCACATACCGCACTAAAGGTAGCAAAATCTCAATTTTTCGTAATTAATTTAATTTTTGATCCACCTTTTCGTGTCAGTGGTCAATATTTACTCTGCGATATTTGCGAACAACTTGTTTACTAACAGTTTACCTAAAATATCTCTGGTCACGACGAACACAGATGTGGGTGGACTGGGCGTGTAAACGAAGCATGAATGTTTGTTTATTTACACTTTACAAACTTGGGTAATCCGTGATTTTTTTTTTCGTGTAAAATATTTTTGGAGCTAATGAGATTCCCATGATGCGTATTTATTTTTTTATTTTTATTTTTTTTAGAAAGTGTTAATTAACCGGTGACAATTTTTTTCTTTGTAATCCGGTCACAAAATCTATGTCCATCTAAGATTAGAACTTGCCAAGAAGGTCAATTAGCGAAGAACTTAAATTTAAATTCATTGGAAAATTTAATGCGTTTACTTTTATGCAGGAATATTATAAACAAAATTAATTTTAATAGAGTGGCTACTGAAGATGAGAGAATCTAAGCAGCACAAAGATTTTCCTCAATCGTTACTTCCTATTTCTATGGAAGGGGAGCTATTCGATTATCACGATGGTTTCAGCTTTCGTTGCGCTTCTCATGTCCGTAGAATCTGAAGCCTGTGGCTCTGATGATACTCCCCCAAATTTTTTTAAACTTCTGTACCCTATTATTTCCGATAGCTTAGTTTAACTCTTGTCTGGCTTATTCACAATTTCTCTGTTTTTGGAAAAGAGCTATTGTTTTACCTTTAGCTAAGTGTTCTACTCCGATTGTTGCTAATGATTTTCGTCCATAAGTCTACTTTGTTTTCTCAGCAAGGTTCTGGGGAAACTTATAAACAATCAAATAGTTCAAAATATTTTCGAAAATGGGTTCATCTCCCGCTGGCAATCTGGTTATCGGTGAGGTCACAGCTGCGATATTGCTTGATTTTAGCCAGGCGTTTGACAAAGTTAATCATGGCTTACTTCTTGCTAAACTTAAAAAAAATTATAATTTTTTATGATCGTCGCTTTAATTAATCAGTGCTTTTATGACTGGTCGCTTTCAGCAGGTCCGAATGGAAATGAGTACATATTGCAGTCCCACAAGGGTTTCTTCTTGGACCTTTGCTATTTTGTTTGTTCATTAATGATCTACCGGACGTACTTCATGATCTTAACATTCATCTTTACGCTGATGATGTTCAGATTTATTTATCCCGACCAATAGACTTAATAGAGAACTACATTGATAGAATAAACATATCTGCTTGACACTAAATTCTTTAAGATCTACCTGTATTGCCTGTTACAGATATGATCTTACATTTTCTGATCTTCCTCCAATATACCATAATGGAATGATTCTCCCCTATAAGAGAGAAGCGAAAAACCTGGGAGTAAGTATAAATAGTAAAAGATGAGCTGCTGTGACCATGTAAAACAGTCTGTTGACAAGATTTATAATGGCCTTAGGCAACTGGGGTTATCCGCTGGCTACTTTCTTATAATCTAAAGCTGAAACTTGTAAAATCTCTTTTGATACCACATTTAATTTATTGTAGTAGATACTCTCTACCCTGTTTTAGATTCTGAGTGTTACCGCAAGAATAATACTGCTTTTAATGATTGTGTACGGTTTATATATGGCCTAAAACGTTATGATCATATTAACAAGTTCAAAGATACTGTCTTGGGCTGTACATTGGGCACTTATCTCAATATTAGGGCATTGGTGTTTTTACATAAACTCCTTCTTACCTGATAGAACTTTTTGAATTTTTACACTCATCCGAGTATATTTCCTTACACCAATAGCAGTAGATCGATTATGGAATACCCATCCTAATCATGTCAAGGGACTTGGCCAGACGCATGAATTGAGGCTTGCACTGTTGAGCACTGTTTTCGTCAAACATTATTTATATACATATATATCTATATATTTTCTAGTGCTCTTTCAAATAATTTCTTTACTTTTACTTAAACTTTTGTTCATCAATTTGTTTTCATTTATTTTAATTTTTCTTGTCAATTTTATTTTTGATTTGCCATTTCTTTATTAGTATACATTTATAAAAGATAATAATCTTGTCTATACAGACCAAAAATAAATTATTATTAATTATTAATATTTAATGGGGGCTACTCCTTCTCTCTCTTGTTTAATATTGTTTAATAATTTACTCTTTTAGGCATATGATCTTACTGTAGAACTAGGCAATGATAAAATCAATTTCTTAGATCTGACGCTTAAAATAGACAATAAGCAATTATGTTACAATATTTTTAGAAAAACAAACTTTGCTGGCAATATAATTCCTAGCTACCCTTGCAATACAAGCTCACCGTCGAATTAAAGTTAGAGAGATAGCAGAGGCTATGAACAATTCCAAAGAACGTGTTTGTCACATATTTCATCAAAATTTAGGCATGTGAACCAAAAACACCGTCTCACACCTCACCGGTGCCATGGCGAAAATCTACGAATTACCTTACTCACCCACCAGATCTAGCCCCAAGCGAGTTTTTTTGTTCCCTAAGATAAAAGTTGCTCTCAAAGCACTGAGATTTTTGTAGAATGAGGAGGCCATCTCCTTCGTTAACATAACTAATTTGCAGAGAAACACGCCGAGTATTATTTGGACGAGTTGAAAAGATGGCAGCATCGCTAGGAGAATTGAAGGAGACAAGGAGACTACGCAGAAAAATAAAAATTAATTTAAAGAAAAAATGTCTTGTATCTTTGTTAGGTTGGAAGCTTTTCAGACAACCACTCGTATAATACCAGCCTTTTCCAAAAGATATACACTCTTATAAATTTGCTAGCCAATAACAAGATAAAACTGTAACGACTTCTTAGTTGTGCATATAGGAGAGACTAAAAGATCTCTTGAGACAAGATTTTCTACTAAATCCAATAAACCGAACTCAGGCTTTGCAAAACATCCACGTGATTATATATCATTCAGCTAATTTAAAGGACATGGAGTCGGTCTATTGCTTAAAAGGTGGAAAATATTAGACAAGTATGAAACCATCTGTGAAATCAGAAAGCAATAGAATAATGGTACTTTTCTAGTAAATGACCAAATTGATTTCAGTAACAGAAGTCCTCTACTAGATCGTGTTATAGTTTAAGTTAGTTCTCAGAGCATCTAGTGAACACAACCACAACTGATAATCAGTAGTCGGTTAGCCTTGATAATGTTCTTATCGACCGAAAGGCGTCGCCGTTATTTTTTGTTATTAAAAAAATGACAAATTTATAACGTGAAATGTGAGATTTATTTTAATTCATATCATATATGATCTGACTTCTGTATTTACAATAATCTAATTTTCGCGCCATTAAGTAATGGTATAAATATTTGACAGCTGTCAATTTAAAATTATACCAACTGAAGAAAATGAAATGATATACGATTCAGAGACCAATAGAAATAGACACAGTTCGTGAATGTAAACTCAATGAACAAATTTTTTGCGATTCGACCAATTTACTGATGTCAGTCCGTTCTTCTGCTGTAGGTAAAACTATTAAGAAAAAATCAGGTTTGTCCATTCCAAGAGATTCGCCACAATTGAGCATTACGAAGATCAGTATACTACGAAAAATTAAAATTTTACAACGTCACCGTCACGTTCGCTAATTACACGAGAGTGACTTGATAGTGGCTCAATGGACAGCACAACCCTACGATACTAAGGTCCAATCTACCAGTTTTGACGGTATTCCATATGTAAATTGGGCCAAACTAATTTTCATCTACATGAATTTGCATTGATTGGCTGGATATATCACCAATTTAACATCTATGCCGGTACGTAAAAAAAAGACTAATCTCAAAAAAAAAAATTTCAAATACAAATACTCCAGAGGTACTCTACTGAATGAAAATAAAAGGCCCTAAGATAGTTCCTTGGGGAGCTGCACTGAGCGACAGGATTTCATATATCATCTTGGTCCTCGTGCTTTCCTTGGGACTTTGCTGAATACTAAACGCGACAGGGCTGGGCAGATTGTTGGATACACTGTCGTATGTACTTACATGAACTAGAGTAGAGCTAAAAAAAGGCTCAGAATGCGATTCGAATGCAGCACAAGTCGGATCGTGGTAGTCTAACGAATCTTAATTCACTAATTGTTATTTCGATTGAACAATTTTAATTTAGTAAATCCTTCATGATCAAGTTGTTCGGTTCGAGGTGTAAACTCATAATTAGACAAATGCATTATCGGGATTTCTATTTTCCTACGGCTCGGGATAACGATATGTAACGAAAGTTCTATACTTGATTTACGATTTTGAAGTTTGAACAGCCTTAAGTTGCGACTGTTGAAGGGTCGAATTCGGCAAAAATCTTCTTCACTGCAACAATGCGTTTTACACACAAGATACTTCCTCTCATCCTATTTTTATCTCAAGATACGCAACATATGATTTATGAAATTAGAAGTTTTATTGATTTTGGCCAGTAACCTCTCTACATACGATCCCAATTGACCCCACCACAAGTTTAATGGAATTTTAACATGGCATTTCTGAACACAGAAAAGATCACACATTCATTTACCCGTGTTAAATCAAATTTTTTGAGGAAAATAATTTTAAGTAACTTTCAACGATCACCTAAATAACATTCTACAAAGTACGCCGAGTGCACTTAAATTTTTGTCGATGTCGCTCTTGCTGTGCAGAGATAATTTTGCAATAATGGCCAAAATGCAAGCTGAGCTGTGCCAAGTGCACAGTCCAATGTAGTGGACAGACATATCGGACCAAGCTGTTCTTGCGTGAACGGCCTCTTTAATCAAACCGCGATCCTGTATGGTGTGTCGATAACGATTTGAATTCGTGAAAATAAATTATCTCCATGCCAGGGTACTGCAGCAATGTTGGCCTTTAATTAGGTGCGTGACTTCATGATCTGATCGAGGAGAACGCATTATGTGACAAATTGAATTGAGCTAATCGATGGCCGCGGTAAAAAGGTGTGAGAAAATTTATTTAAGCTGGCATGGCAGGTGACATGAAAAGACCCAATTCAAATGGAATTAAATTGAATAAATATATACAGAGGTGTGCAGAGGTAGACATAGTGAATTTTGGGGGAATGTCACGCACAAAAATTTCATTTTCATATATAACTAGACAAATAAAAGCCTGCTATAGTGAATGCCAGGGTTGTTCTCTTTATAGCTCATATTGTCCGTACACAAAATAAATCCCCGAGTATCCGAGGATTTTCAATTGAAACCTTTTTTATGGTTTCATATACAGGAGAAAGTAGTTAAAGGTAATATAGAATGGCGCCGCCCGTTTAAATCTGGTGATTCAAAGGACAATAAACTACGCCGCCCGCCGGCCGCCTCCAATAATTCTTGAATACCACAAAAATGTTCTGCTCTTTTTGTAAGAGAATTTCACAAAGTATAAATACAGAGCACTTCCGCCAAAATGTGGCGTTCATAAATCAAAGGAATCTCTGCAGGATACCTTTCTGTTGTCGAATTATTCCGTGATGGTAAAAGGAGAGGACCGAATATATTTAAGACACACACAAAAATCTCCTCCACTCTACTATCTACAATGCTTTTCTTCGGCAACAACAATTAGGGATACACGGGATGGGACACACGGCTGGCTATGATGGGATTTGAATCTGTTGATGCCAGCCAGACAATTCTGATTCCAAGGAAGAATTGTCCGGGATGAATTGTTCGAAAATATATAACTGAGAACGGGGAACTGGTGAACAGAAAAAGTAAGGCGCGACACGGAGACTCATTGTGGTACTATATGGATTTTGTTGGCCACAAGATGACCAACGATAATAATTGTTGTCGGATAAAAAGGATTGTTCTTTGGCATTCAGCTGCTGCTGTAGGCTTCGTAGCACAATCAACGATGGGTTGAGCTTGGGATCGAAAAGATTGTTTTCTCTGTCCTTTTATTCAAAACCTCGAGGCTGAGAGGTCAAATTGTTTTTGCACAAATTTAACTGCTATGGCTATTTGTCTCCAGACATTTGTTATGTTGACAAATTATATTTCTTGGAGCCTATACCTAATTGGCATGTCTTTGGTTGGTTGTTGATTCTTGAAAAATTGTTTCACTAATGGATTTTTGGTAGATGTTAGTCTTATTTTGGTGTATAAGTGATTATAAATTTACAAAATGAAATATGTGGATGCATGCTCTCTCGGGGAGGGGTATAGACAAACTTTAGAGCGATTTCTAGCATGCACATCGACATTTGCCTTAAATTGAATATAAAAACAGCTGCTATGTGTGTGTTGTGGGGACATCAAAATCCCGTTCTGATTGAATTTTTGCTGACCTTTGATAGACCTTTGATAGAATTCTCGTTCACAAACTTACTCTTCTTGAATTTCCTTCTCTCTTTATTATGTTCCTAATTGTTTAATCGTTACAAAACGTGTTTTTTACTTTTCGCGCGCTTCTTTCCGGCATTATTAAAAATACTGTGCCACAAAACAGCCATTTTGGACCGCTGCTCTTCATTACTTACATAAATAATTTGTGTATATTTTTCATTATTCGAGACCTTTTTGCTACGCTTTATAACTCTTTCTTATAAATGGTGCTTCACCAATCCCATTACTTTAAATATCAGCTAATGCAATACTATCTCCTTTCTCCCTTACACATAAGTTTCATCAGACAAGTGTTCATTAAATAGAGTTGACAAAACTAAGGATTTGGGTGTGTAAGGCTTAAGACGACCTTTTCCCTTGAAGATCACATTGCAACAATCGCTAAAAGAGTTATTGCGACTTTGAGATTTATTAAATGATTCTCTAAAAAAATCATTGACATCTACATTATTAGGCTTTCTTATTGTCCTTTTATCAGATAAATTTTTTAGCATGCAAATGCTCAGCTGTCTACTATACATGCTCCTATTACACATGAACCGCACAGCTTAACCCCTTTTAAGAAGGTGTTGCTACTTAGCAGATCACGAAACCCGATGCATTAAGAAATCATATGAGGAGCTCTTGGAATTAACTTTTAGCAAAGATCCAAACCAACCTCAAAGAGTGAAGTACGCTAATACAGTACACGGCTTTAAACATTGAGTTGCAAACGCTATTCGATAATCTAAAGCCCGCACGCTTGAGAAAAATTTCTGATATGTCTAATGAAACTTAAAAAATAAATATAGGCTTAGGAGAAGGTCTAATTGAAATTAATAATTTTCGTGATAGGGTAAATGAAAACGATTGGCTGTTCGCCCCATTTCAATCGAGATAGTGATCCTTTTAAGAATCTATAAATATTCTTAGGAAAGATATCAATGAACCGACTTCACGGGACTAGTTCGAAATTAATGTCATGCCAGAGATAGAAAGGTAAACATGAAATTTCGAATTGCTACAAAGAAATACGAAGAAACCTTTTCGATTAATTTTATACAAGAAAGAACTCTAAAATGCCAATACAGAATTTGTTTTCTCAAATGCTGCTAATTTCGACAAATTTATTAGTCAAATTTGTAGCTGTTCTCAACACAGAACGGGACGAAAACATTACTTCCTGGCGCTTAAAATGGTAATTATGAAAAGCAAACCATTTCAGAGGCTGACCATGGATTAATGGTAGCAAAAAAAAGAGCTTCCAGCCAAATTACACATTTTAACGAGTTCATTACAACCGATCGACATCATTTTTCTTCACCGCTTACAATCCCATCATCATCGTAATGGAGCCCAAGCAAATAGCAGTCAGCAACATCATCAATCCCAGGATGGATGGGTATTGAATTGGCGTTGTTACCTCCTCCTCCTCCTTCTTTAGTGCATCTCCTTTTCTTTCCTCTCCATATCGGCTATGGTTGGATATTCAACATCAGAGCAATAGTCATCATCATCATCATCATCGTCGTCATCATCATCATCCGGTAGTTGTCAATCAAGTCATGTCTCCGGATTTCATATTTGTTTTAGGCGTTTATTTTTCGCGCATATAGGTCCACAGTGGGCAGACAGCAACAATAACAGCAACAACACGTTTTGTATGGTAGCTATATACCATGTCGAAAAGGTGGTCGCAAACCCATGATACCATCGCCGGGTTTTATATCCAGGAGAGCTGATGGCGATGCTGTGAAATGATTAATTTGACTAAAACTTAAATTGATTGGCAGATGAGTCCGTTTATGCCGCGACAGTGTTGCTTCTCTTGTATACTTAATGAATATGTTCCAGGTCAGGTGCACCCTATAACCAAGGTTGGTATGGGCTAATTTGAATGCGCCCACCAACGAACTAATTGCTTTGATTCTTGCTCTCGCTATACCACCCAGAATTTCGCTGCCTTGCAGTTATATTTTGGATTCTAACTATATATTTTGGTGGTGGTGGTGGTTAAATTTAATCCAGAAATTAATTTATGAGCAATTTTAGGCAATTGATTGCCATTAATCATGATAACAAAATTAATTCGAAGAATTTTTCGTTAAAAACTGTCCAATTTCAACCTAAAAGAGGGAGGACCATTATGAAATTGTTTATACGATTTTTAATTATAAATCTCCAAAAGTAATAAGCAAATCCACAAATTATTTCCCAATAAATAAATTGGAATCTTTTATGGTGTAGAACATTGACTACGAATAAGATTGCTGACTTTGATGGTGATTTTGCTTAATGCTCGACAACCAATCCGGCCTATGGATTCAATTCAATTCAATTAAATTGAATTATTTCCTGTGTATGTACAACAGAGTGTCTAGACATTGTCTGCTTTATGAGATTGACAAAGACAACAATGCATCTGAATTGTGACGCAATATTTGTGATGCGTATGACGATGATACTGTGGCCGTCAAAAAAACTGTGCGGCAAGCTTAAGCTGTATTGTTGCATTTATCAAACTCATATAGAAAGATCAACCATACCCTGTCTCTTTCATAGAATTTCTGGAAGCAACGCAACAACAAAATGTACAGTCGTTTACAAAATCCTCGGCATAAATTCACAAATCTGGCGTCAGTCTTCAGCCGCATTATTTTCTTTGTCCAACTCATATACAAAGGTCTACCATGTTTTCTGTCTCCTTCACGGAATTCGCAACTTTCAACATACACAATTTGCAATTTGCAACATGCACAGTCGCCTACAAAATCCTCGCCATAAATATTACAAATGTGGCGGCAGTCTTCAATTGCATTGATACCTTTGTCGAAATATCAATAACAGTCTGTCTCGATATAAATGTCAAACACTTCTTCACAAAAAAACGTGCATATTATTACTTCTCAAAATTCCAAGATAGGAAGGGATGGGGAGGATAGTTGTATGAAGAAATTCTAAGTCAAGCTTATTAAGCCACGTTTTGCTTTCAGCTGGCATTAACCAGCGTAAGGCTAAACACAAATTAAAAAGTACAAAAGGGAAAATTATCTGTCTCGTTAGCTCAATGGTCCCTGCTCAAACCACGGACGAGGCGCTTGTTTTGTCTCTTGTATTTATGATTTGATTTAAAATCGTTAAAAATAAAAGTTCTTAAAATTCTTCTATTCGCCATCTTTGACCGATTCTAACAAGTGTGGGTTTGATTCCCGTCCGGGAAAAATAAATAAAAAATTGTTTAGAATTTAATAAGTCGCGCAATATGTGTGTAGATGGTCACTGCGCCGACACCTCAATTCTAACAAAAAAAACCCAGGTATTGAGACTGATTTAGAGAGAATGAAAATGATTCAACAAAGTCTCAGAAACGCACGCGAACTTTATATTTGCTGCATCTCACCCATTTTAGAATTGTTACCACGTTCATTGACATTTTCTGACAGTTTCAATGTAAATTCAGAATTAGATTTGATGGACACTGCGACATTACAAAAATAACATTGCAACAAACAAAAAACTACTGGATAAATTGAGCGTCATTAGATACGATATATTCATGGCGACTATCAACCGATTCTCTTACAAAAAACAGCATCAAAACATATTCTTTAAAAAAAAATCAACAAAATCATTTTTCCCTTGTAACCGTGAACACATGTATTCAAATAAATGAAACTTCCCGCATCGAATATGAATCATAATTTTCGAATAAACAAACAAACACACCAGAATATGGGAGGTCCTGGCCTTTTTAATCATTATACCGACGAACCGCATATTAAACAGGACACCAAAACAAAATCAGAAAAGATAAATTCACCAGATAAAGCGACAAAACAATTCCTATCGCGCCGCCGCAACCGCCGTCATTCACTTGCGCATTTTAATACTCACAGAAAAATTATATCACTTTCTCTGACCTGCAGCTGAAATCTTTAATTGTGGTTTGAATAGCATATAAATCCTTCATCCAATAACTGAAATTCAAGGACCCACATATTTCGATGAAATTCTCTCAGACCGTTACAAGTTGGTTGATTAGTTGGTTGCGGCTCCATATTCGACCCAAGAGGACCAAAGAGAAATTTCATTCAATTTATACAAAAAAAAGGACACATAACATAGGGATAAAGTCAATAAAGGGCGGGTAAAGGACTTTTTTCCTAAGATCCCAACTATCGATATCGGTGGTCATAAATTTATTACATCGAGACATTTTGATCGTGAATCCTCTATATATTTAAGGATAATATTGAAGGTATTATTTTTGACAAAAATTTCTTAACAATGACTTATGAGGCAATTAAGTCGTATTACCACCACAAACCACCCTAACTACATCTGCCTGTGGGAGTGAAAAAGGAGAGTCTCAAATTTCTTTTAGAATTATTCACCTAAATCTCTCAATAACTGCACTTAACTGAAGGCCCAATTAAACAGTTGAATACGAATCAAGGAAACCTATGTATACATATGTAGCACATCTCAATAAGGAAGTGTTCAATACCACCCATGCGACAACAATATCGGACTGGGGAGCATTTCAATGTGATGACCACCGCCGCTGTGCACGCATATTAACTATAATTTCTCAGGATTCCACAAGAATATAATTGAAATTGAAGAAACAAACATTCGAGTGTCCACAGAGTTCAGAGATATTCCAATTTATCCCAAAAAGATAAACAACGAGTCTCAAAGTGATAATTGGTATGTTTGCCTCTTTGGACCAATAGAATCGTATATCAACTATGTATGAAAGCGCATTTGGACGATGCGACGAAAGTCTTCTTGTTATGGTCATGGGATATTGACTTTATTGCTAAAGAACAATTCCGGGGAACTTCTTTAATAAACTTTAGCACTTTTAAATTGGTTGCAGGCGCCTATTATAGTGTATTCATAGTTATCTCTGTATATAGTGCATAGGGAAATATCGGGAGATGAAATACTGCATGTGGGGCATGTTATTGGAATTGGAATTCATTGATGCTATGCGCAAGCGTACATACATCCGGAATGGTCGAGAGTTATTTGTAATCTTTTTAAGAGTTAATCATGAGTTAATGAATGCACCCATCACTATTACCATCATCTATAAAAATCATATAAACAGAATTTTGGGATAAATTATTTTGGATGTCCATTGAAGTGAAGGTGTCACTACTACAGGTACACATGTACTTATTATTCCTTTTACGCTGTAATTCCTGCTTTTTGTATATATCGAGTTTTGCTATAAAATAAATTCATAGCGAACTTAGTCAATATGAAAATTGACCGAGTTTGCTGCCAAATCCAAAGCTCGAGAATTGAGTGAAAAAAACTCTTTACAAATGAAAAATCTTTGAAAAAGAAATTTCTTTTCGGCGTTTCGTATCAGCAGGAACCGTATACTCATCAGTACGGCTTTGTTCCTGCCTGCATGCCAGATTTGGCGGCAAACTCGGTCAATTTTAATATTGACTAAATTCCCTATGAATTTATTTCATAGCAAAACTCTATGAAATTCTAGTCGCGCATAGGGCTAATCTTGCTAGGCATTCAAGTAAATACTTAGAATTTCGCCTCAAATATAATTCACACTTAAAAAATTTTTTAAGTGCATATATGACGTCAGCTTGGCTGTTACTTTGGCGTATATGGCAGGCAGGAACCAAGTCGTACTGATGAGTATACGGTTCCTGCTGATACGAAACGCCCTCTTTTCCAAAAGAAATTTTATTTGTAAAGATTTTTTTCCACTCAATTTTCGTAGATAGTCACAAGTTGCATAACACTTTTATTATTTATACGACGGAACTAGCAAGGGACATAATTTTCAACCTTGAGGAACTCTTAAAGGTAATAAGTCTACGCTTATGTATCGCAGAAAAGACAAAATAAATGACTAATGATGACCTGTTAGATAAAATAAATATGAAGTAAAAAGGATGATCGAATTGCAAATAGTCTATACCCCCCAAAACAGATATCTCTTGAAATGGGATCTAGGAACCCTGCCCCGTAAATGGTCTTCCTTTTACGAATAAACACACTGTGTGTACAAAATACAAACCGAAAAACCAAATTCAATAATTAGTTAATTCGAAAAACGTCAACATTTCCAACATTAATATAATATAAACAGATGCCTACGTCGAAAGCTAAAAATTCAGAATGGTAGGTATATGGCGACGATTATATCAGCGAAATAGTTGTCTTAGATACAATAAACTCTGATCCAAAAGTTTTGTACTTTGTGTGAACTCCAGAGCAAGACCAAAGATAATCTAATAAGAAAATAGGACACAGCCGAACAAGATTGGAGATTTTCCTTATTTTCTAGAAAGAAACAAATAATGTCATATATGTATGTACTTTCGTCTTTTGCATGTATGAGGGAAAAGAGCTTGGTTATGCACTATTGTAGTGCAACTGAGACAATGAGTTAAAAACAAAAATTGATAAAAATCTTATTGAATACCTTCAAGACCTTTCAAACTATTCACAATAATTTACATCAGGTCACACTACCTCAATTTTTTAAGAAAAAGATAAATTTCGCTTTGGTCAAGGTGCTGAAAGGAGATGTAAAATTCCTCTCAAATAAAATTCTCATTTTTCCCAAAAACATCAGAGAATCCACCATGAGTTTCTCCCCGTTAATCTCTTCAGAGCAAAACGAATCTAAACAGAAGCACGTGCGTTCAATTATCATAGGATTACAACCAACAAATTTGAATCCAACTCCCTCAATATTTTAGAAAAACCTGTTTTCACAAAAGCGCGGGAACATTTTATGAGAGTAAAATCTGAAAACTCCGCCCCTTCTCATTTATTTACGAAAATAAATCATTTGCCATTCTGTTTCGTTGCATGTAATCTGCGCTCTCACATTTTTTGTCTTTATTCATAAAACTTTTAGAGAGAGTTTGATTTTTTTGTTAATTTATTTTTCTCTTTCTTTCCTTTTCTTGCCGTGTACATTTTAAATGTAAAACAATCGGAAAACACTTCTGTGTCCTAACTTGTCCTTAAGTTAACTTTAGTAAGATCAAAATGATACTTTCACAATGAAAACTAATACCGATTTCCATTGATCAAGTTTTCTAGCAGAAGTGTTACACTTTTCTTGCAGTGATACACCGAAACTGTTCCGTTGACCTGCACTACTAGAAAAAGTGTACGTCAAATGAGTCTGTGCTACACCCGAAAAATCGGCGGTGTTACACCGAAAAACGCACACATCTATATGAAAAATGTCACTGAGCATTACAGATCAATCTACAACTATTACTCTACCAAATTCATCCGCAATCACGCCAAAATCTTTTAAATAACAATTTTCATAATTTTTACATTATTCGTGATGTTATTTTTTCCAGAAAATTTCAATCTTACAAATTACAAAAAAAAAATATCAATGGAAATCGACATAGGAAACCTAATTTTACCCCATCCAAGTTGAATGGTCAAACACTGTCAATATTCTCGACACACAAAAATTGAACTGAGGGAAAAACATATAAGTACAGGTCACAAAATTCTATGTAGCCTGTAAAAGTACCTTTGGCAAGATGTAGTACGGTTCTTTGGATGTACGCAATTGTAATGTATGTTTAATTTCTCTGCTCATATGCAGTAGATTGAAATTGCCCGTAGAATCGTATATTTTACGGGTATAAAAGTAAAAAACTTTCAACTGTAATATACTCAATTTCCACCTTCTCTAATTTGGTGGCCAGTGCTATGGATACTAAATAAAACGCTTGGGGAATAGAACTATTATACGACGTTCCTTCAAAACCCGCGGCGAAGAGGTAATCTTCATATTGGTTCTGAGTCGTATAGAAATGTCTTGTCTAATAATCTCGCCTACTTTCTTGTTCTCAAGAAAACTCCTTTATGCCATGGTATCCAGATCACGTTGATCTGATTGGATCAATTGACTTCGCGTTTTCACTCCCACATAAAGTTTGACTTTGTCACAGGAAATGCAATAGCCTAACTAGCGGAAAGAATATAGATGCTTTTATTTCTATAAGCTTTTTTAGGTTGTCGTAGGCAACAAGTAAGAGATCCTGGGGTGATGACCTGGATAGGAATCTTAAAGGTACTGAATTCAGGTAGATCTTTATATCTTAAATAGAAAAAGTAAGTAGTCAATATAAAATATTCGACCGTTCAAGCAGATAATGGAAAATGTTCTTCCTATCTCAAGCACAATTTAATTATTTTGCATTATACAACAATGGTCATTCTTCTCTCATACACGCAAATGGCACACATACTATTCTATGCTTGTACAGGTACTAATAGGCAGCAGTCACAATAAATTTGTAAATTAATTTTAAGCACACCACACCTAAGAACCTAATCTTTCACTTGTTAGCATACCTGTAAGCAAAACAAAACAAAATACAACGAAACTACATAAAACTTATAATTCACAGGCATAGAATTATCGCAGGTAAAAATTGCACACAGGACGCTCTATAATTTACCATCGAAATAAAATATCACTTCCAAGCGGGAAGTAGGCACTGAACCCCTCGATTATCGAATAAATCAATTCCTTTGATCGAAAAAAAAAACAAACAAACAAAAAATCGCGAGTCGCCCTCGGTCCCATTAAACACAGTCCTTACTTACAATGTGCACGCAGCCGAATTTTGCTTTGCTCTGCGACTGAAGAAAAGCTATTGATTCTCAAAATCAAATATTTGTTTCGTCGATTTCCGCCCACTGTGGATTGCCGTTTCGGCTTTTAATTACAGATGCAGTGTGAAGGGCGCAACACTTTGTCTGTTTTGTGGCGGACATTTCTCTTGAAAACCAATAACGTTTGCATGTTCGACTTCGATTTATTGAAACCACCCAACCCGATCAAAGCGCTAAGATAAGACACACTCTTGGGCTTTGTTGTTTTGGAAGTTGGAGTCCGAACAACGAAATTTCTCACCACACAAAAGTGTTAATCGTTAATGTCGATGAGAGAACGGCACCGAAAAACTTGACTTGTGGTGTTACAATGGTAGGAGAGATCAAAAGAGGGCCCCTTAAATTGGACGATGCGGTTAATTTAATTTTCCAGGACGGTTTTGTTTCTGTTTCAATAATAATACAACCACAATCATCAGGACAGTACTAAATCTTCTCGTCGCCGCAACGATGAAATGCACAATTTATGCCTTTGAATCTTCAAATTAAGATCTTAAGTTTGTTTTTGATTTTTTTTTCTTCTTACGTTTAATAATAATATAAAGAACTTGCAATTGTAACTCACCGATTTCAGGGGTACTTTGAATGCAATGAAACGTGTTCCATCGATTTGTCTTCCAATAGGTTTGTAATTAAGCCACCTAAGAGAAAGAGAAAAGAGAAAATGTAAATAAAAGAAATTTAAAAAACTGCATTGTTTATGTTTTATCAGAACTCTTGGCTTTTTAAGAATTCATTTTGATCGTATGCTCTTTCTATGTCGGACAAAATTCGAAATAGGATGAAGAGGCAACTTCAAAAGGAATGAGATCATTTACCACCGAAAAAAAATGGGAAAGCCCTCAGAAATTGTAAAATCCTTTCTTTTTCTCCCCCGTTTGTTTTCTTTAACCCCTAGTGGGGCAAACTATTCACCTGACTCGTTTTCAAACCACCACCGAAAACTTTTGCCACGAATTCTCTATTAGGACTCAGTCATACATATTGCATGGGCATAAAGTTCGTCCTCTTCCCAAGTATCATGAGTACTGTGGAAATTGTCGTTCATTATAACTTCCGGCCAGTAGATATTCCGACCACTTCCTTTGGGAGGAGATTGGTCTAGATTTCTCAACAATCCTGGATTATAAGAAGAAGAAAAAAACAACTAAAACAATGAGAAACCCTGCAGAATCCCTACAGCCTCACCAAGATCATTGACTTGTTTTCTAGATGAGCTAATCTTTATTGTGGGCTCTGCCGGTTTTTCAGACTATTATGGAGACGCATTTGGTACCCCAAAGATATTGCTAGAGTTCGAAAAAAAAATTATTACGAGAAAACCCATTAGCTAGATTGTGCTCTACACCAGAGTCGACACTATCAGCATTTTGCTGGCAAAACTTACCACGGACGATCAAAAACAAAGTGGCAGGCTGGAAGACTAAGACAAGCAAGCCTATGATTGGTAGTCATTTGTAAGAGACAATTAATCCTAGAAGGGAGTCCTTAGGAAGGCCAAAAGTAAATTTATCCGCATGTTCCAAATTCTCTCCTCGTGGTTTTCTGGTCAATATTCTGGTGTTTTTGGCCATTTCCATTCCAATTAGGCATACATGACTTTTCTTGTCAGCCTACCAACCCAGCAACTTTCATCTTCCGCAGTAAACCGCTAATATTTTGAGTAGTGACTGGTAAAAATGCTTTTGATACAGAAGTACTGAGAAACATGTTGTTCACACCTGTTCAAGCTGTAAATATATGTAATGCTAACATTAAGAGCACGAAAAAATTTAGATTTGGCAGTAACCTCCAAGGAACACAATATTAGCATAGGAGAAGTGACGAAGAATAAGCGGATAAATAAGTTTAGCTCATATCGACTGAGAGGTAAAGAAATAGAGAAAAAAGTGAATGAGCTCTAAAATAAACTTTGGAGTAGCATTCATCAGTATCCTAATATTCCAAGTGATTGATTGAAAGACATGGAAATGGTTTGACCGGAGCCAAACAGAAGCAAATGTGTCATGAGCTCTCCCTTATGTTTTACCAGCTACATATACTGAAAAGTGTCTTGCTTAGAACTGAAAGCAAAGCTGAAAATTTACCATCTCAAGCCTCTCCTTTAAGTAATTGGATACAAGAGCATATGCTGATGAGAAAAATGCGAATCTGAATGTGAAGCTTATGTGCGAGTAGGTAATGTGGAGCTGATTCAATTTTTTTCTGAAAGTCCATAATACTACTTTCATCAAGAGCAAATGTCCGCTACTACCGAGGAAATACTGTGTACTAATTATTTTTGAAACCAGATTCAATTTGAATGATTATTAGCATCAAAATTTTAATTTTTACAGCTAGGCTTTTATGGGTTTCCAATCATACAGTGCATTCGATGAGATAAACCCTAGCTTCCATCAACGACTAAAACCAAGTCGAGAAAATAGCAAAACCTCAAATAAATAGCAAAGGTGAAGAGTGGATAAAATTACTCAAGTCATCAGGACCTACAATAGTTTTTGCCTTAGCCTTGTATCCAATGTTAAGGATCATTATTTATCCTCCAAATAATAGCTGTTCTTTTGCGTACCTTGTTCTAGAGCTCCCATATACTGGAGAGAACAAATTATTCTGTCGATTAAAGCGAACTATATGTACTGTTTGCTTCATTTAAGTCTTTCTATTAAAATGGTACTACTGCTTGTACCAACTATCTATTACTTACTCGATGTACTTAACGTTGTAACGTAGCGTACGCTGAGGTTCTTCAATAAATATTTTTCTATTTCTATTTCAAATGTATGAGACGTTCTTTTGTTCTGCTCTGTTCTGCGGACACAAAAGAATACAGCTAATATTATCATCAGCGTTGAGTGAATTCCCTTGTCTTAACTCTAACAAGCCTCCTTCCTTCTTCGAAATTGAAGTTATATTTTTTATTTGGATTAACTATCAAAAAACGACTTGGATAGCCTTGTGACTAGAGATTTTAATTGGAAACAACAAAGTCTACCCTCGGCATACAGTTTCGTTAGTACACCAATCTTAACAACAAATAGGTAAGATTTTATTTGCAAAAATTAGACATCACCCGGTATGCCATGTACACTAGGCTTTTAAGGGTTCATCGTCCATCCAACCTGTCACCAAGGAACGCCAGCGGTATTCCTAGGTAAATTCAAACATTATCAGTTATTAGAACTTTTAGTCATATAATCAGATTAATCCTTGATAATTATGCTGAAAATATAATGCAAATAAGTATGAGAACTATGCCAAAGTCTAATGCTAGAGTCTCTTTAAATCTCGTAATAAAAAAAAAACCATGTTTACATACAGCTCAAATCAAATTTACACTAACCTGTCCGGTATAGCACCTTTACTCTTTCCCATTTTATACTAAATATTATCAACTTTGAATGGATTTTTAAGTAAAAACTATATTGCAATTGCTTATTTTATTAAAATTTGTTGATAATTTTGGTAATTTTACTACCATAAAACAGTTCACGTGTAATCAAATCGTGTAAAGTTGACAATACAATCAGCTGTTTATGAAATGTCTTTCATAACTTTAAGGTTGGTGATATTGCCAACGATGAGAAGTGAAATTTTACAAATAAAAAATATTGTCGCTTTGCTGCCTTAATACAATACAATACAATATCAAAACGCTTTAGTATTTATTTAACAAGAAATTATTGTTTTTATTACCTCTAAGTTATAACACCTTAAAATTATACCAATTTTGATAAAAAAGACATTTAACAGGATTATCATTGCAATCAATTCAAATGTTATTTAAGTTCTAGTACAATAATTCAATGTCATCAAAAAATTTATAGCCAATCGCCATATTTCTTTATGCAATAGCATTATTCGTGCGTAAATTTTGTATTGTTTTGACTTTTCGAGTGAAAATATCTACTTCCTTCAATTCCAAAGTGAGAAAAATGAGTGAAGAACAATTAATGATAATTGATATAAACGTAAACGATGCTCTAAACTTAAGTAGCGATTTTAATCAAGAATTAGAAAGTGAAAACGGTGAATGCTCATCCATCCTGGGCCAGGGCCTTGTCCCTGGACCACACCAAACTGATGATCTCTTCGGTGACAGTAATATTCTTGCGGTTAAAAGTAATTTCCAAGCACAATTGGAAAAAATCTGCAGATGTTGTGCCACAGAAACGGAAGACTTAAATTCAATTTTTGATCCAGATGATTGTATTGCATCGATGATTACCATTTTAACAGCAATTCAGGTAAGAAAAATGTAATCCCTTACATTGTTGAAGATTTTCTCTTCATTTCACTTCGAAGGAAATGTCCATTTGGCTTGAGTTAATTTTTGTATTGATTTCTTGTTTCATTTTCAATTCTTAAAAACTATTTTCATTTGTAGCCAAGAAGAGATGATGGATTACCGTCGCAAATTTGTATAGACTGCTTAGGGTTACTAGCAAAAAGCACTAATTTTAAGCAAAGAGTAGAAACAGCCGACAGGACATTAAGGCAATTGCTAGCAATGGTAAGTGTACAACAAGAAAATTTCTGGAAGAAAGTTTTTAATTTCAAAATTATTTCCAGGATATTTGCCAAGTAAAAGTGTTACAAAGGACAGATGTAGAACAGTTAGCAAGAAAGCTGTAAGTTTTGGTTTATTGGGAGAGCCAAGAGTTAGGAAAGAATTTATGCAAGCCACATTCAATAATATTTACTCGAATTTACGGACTGTGTAGTAACCAGCAATTAGTACGAATGGCAGTATAGTATACCTTAACCACTAGTGTGTTAATTTTCTGAATTTCCGACTTTTGCATAGAAACTCTTACTTGTTCGACAAAAATGTCTGCGCCATTGAATTCTGTTTTAGCTACTACCATGGACTAATTTCCGAAAGCGCTCTCGAACATAATCAAACCGCCTCATTCAAATTTTTCCAAGCTTCCTTGAATGTTCAATCATCTACATACATTTCCTATGTAGCATTATGCAGGAAGCTAAGCCCACCCAGAGCTGAAAGATCATAATTTCTATAATTCCTTGTTAACATTGTCTAATAAATTCGACCACCTTCTGACAAGCAAACCCTCCCTACAAAAAATACTAAGTGTTGTCCTTCCCTACTCTGCCGTCTAACCACAGTAGAGTGCGCGTGGGAAATTATTTTAAATAGCCCCGTTCGTTACTTTGATCAATCTACAGTGATCTTACAGTTGATCCTTGCATAAATCTTTGTTTATAAGCAAATGCCAAATGTTTTAAAAACTGATCGATATTCACAGGACAAAAATGACTGAATTAGATTTAATCATTTTTGGAACTGATATGCAGCTTCCGGATCCCGATAATATCGACTACATCGAAGAAAACTCTCTGGATATATCTAAAGCTGAAGAAGACACACAAGAAGAGGAGGAGGAAGAAGAAGAAGAAACACCAGAGGAAGACACACAAATGTTTCCTACTCCTGAAGTAAATTCAAATACCGAGAGCGAAAACGAAGAGACTCACTTAAAAGGCAGGGAAATTGCTCATCATCATCCTGGAGTCAATGAAAACAAAAGAAATAAAAAGCGTACAAAAGTAAAACAAAAATCAATACGCAAAGCATTCCAATGTGCTATTTGTAAATATAAATTTACAGGTAGGCTAGACTCATTTCTATCGAAACGATTTTAATGCTGCGCACGTTTCCCTTCTAGATCCCCAATTATACATGTCTCATATCAAAACTCATCCAGAAAGTAAAACTCTCTACGGATGTACAGTTTGTAGCAGAAATTTCAAAAATCGAACATCTATGGAGAACCATTTTCAATGTCATCACCGCGCTGAAATCCAAGATTCACCTAAACAATATAAGTGCGGGGATTGTGAAATGAGCTTTAGTGTAGAAAATGATCTTTACATTCATGGTTCAATTCATGAAACTGGGGATAAGTACGTTTGTCGAAAATGCGAAAAGGAATTTCCAAGTAACTTAGGGTAACTTATAGACTAAGTAAATCACTATAAGAGAGCCTTTGCTTCATTCTAGATTGCTTAAAGCTGAAAAGACACGTGCGAATACATTTTGAGGACAAGCCGTATAAGTGCGAACTATGTGGAAAAGGTTTCCCTGAGATGGGCTCACTGACAAGACATTTCCGTTTCCACACAGGAGAGAAAAGAGAAAGAAAACATATTTGTAACACTTGTGGCAAAAGTTATTATGATTCACACTCCTTAGCAGTTCATAAGAGAACGCACACCGGTGAGAAACCGTGGATTTGTAAAGAATGTGGACGGGGATTCATTGATTCCAGATTGCTCAATTCTCATTTAAAAACTCACAAAGAAGAGAAGATGTATGCATGCGATAGATGCGGTAAAAGGTAATAAGGAACTTTTTTTTTTCTTGCAAAATTATTCGAACAAGAATATTGACTTATAGGTTCACTCATCAAAGTACGCTCACAACTCATATTCGTGTGCACACCGGTGAGAAGCCTTATATTTGTGTTATATGCAACAAGTCATTCATTCAATCATCTAATTTAAATCTGCACATGAGGGTCCATTCAGGAGAAAAACCATATCAGTGCAAAATATGTTCCAGGGCTTTTGCGAGCTCTTCAACGTTAACAACACACGTTCGAACACATACCGGAGAAAAGCCCTATGTTTGCCCACAATGTGGTAAACCTTTTGCACGTCATGATCTTAGTGCCCATCTGAGAACTCACACTGGTGAGAAACCGTTCAGATGTGAAATTTGCTCTCGAAAGTTTACTACATCAGGACAATTGAGTCAACATAAGCGTTCCCATAGTGGCGAGAAGCCGTACATTTGTAAAATTTGTGATAAGAGCTGGGCAACATCAGCATACCTTAGGAAACATATGAAAATGCATGATGTCCCGCCTGAAAATGGACAGCAGACTATTCGGACGGAGAAAAAACATTGTGATGGTGGTGATGATGAGAACGCACGATTTTTCTCTGGCCAAGATGATGACTTTCTATCAGATTCAGAATTAAATGAGCATGCAGTTCTGGTCAGTGACTTATTGGCGGCTGTTGTTGACAGCAGTGTGGATAACATGGATAATAGCATTGCAGTTGGTATTGATCAAGCCATTGATCCAAATATTTTAAGACTGCAGTGAAATAGTAAGATGACTAAATTAATAGTCTACGAAGTAGAAAGGCCGAAAATTGCAATAATTATTGTTTGTTTTCTTATTATTTAAGCTTAGTTTAAAGTTGTTCTATACATGCGTTTTATTTAAACAGGTTTTTGTACTTTATTTATTTTTATTTATCATAAGCAACTTGGGCCCATATCCATCCCTTGCTGTCCAAAAAGATAATTCGTGTAAAAGAACTTATGCAGAAATGAGAACTGAGTGTGCAGGTGCACTTGCTATTGTCACGCCGAGCCGTGTGAGATGGGTGTATCAATGCACGAAATATGGACATAAAAAAATTAGATTAGATGACCATTAGGGTCCGAAGAGCAAGACCAGCATGACCTGTTGAAACATCATTTAGAAAATCAAGAAGGCGCGACCTAAATGCCATCAAACTAAGCGAGGAGTGAGCAAAATTCAATCGATTATAGAGAGGAATAACACAAACAAAGAGTTTTAAGTGGGAAACGTGCGGACCTAACAAACTCTAATCTGGAAAATAGATATTGTGACGTATGAGATTGAATTAATTTAAATAAAAAGATGAAATTGCGGAATGTAAGATACCTGTCAAAGGTAGTATGAAGAAAATCCACTGTGCAAACTCACAGATCACGCACTCGCCCTGTAAGACCGTACACATATCTGATAACTGAATTAAAGGAAATGCGCAGTCTGCCAATGTTACCTGCTGAAGTTCCAATATATAGCTCCACCCCATAGATGAAGTGGGAAAAAAAACAAGGCGTGGGCCAGCTTTTTTCTTATACACGTCGGCAGATATATATTAATACTGTAAAGTTCGCGAAGTTCGCCTACCCTGCCGATTAAAGTATTAATATGAGGCGATAAGGGTAGGGTTTCATCTAAGATGAAACCAAGGCTGGACACTCTGTCATAGAACGGTATAGTAACTCCATTAAAGAAAATAGGATCAAGGAGATGCTTGATTAGATAACCAAAAAAGTCAATCGATTGAGACTTAGCTGTATTTAGAGTTAATTTGTTCCTGAAAGCCCAGGAAAAAACAGAGGAAAGGTCGGCATTAATATCTGCGGCACATAGACGCCAGCGGTGTGGAAAAAAGGGATTGCACGTCATCTGCGAAGATATGAACTACAGGGAATCTAACTGCAGTTGGGAGATCATTAATGAACAGGGCCCAAAATAGACCCCTGGGGAACACCATTGTGGAAGCCCATAAGATCAGAAGCACGGTTCTCTAAAATGACACATTGGCATCGCAACCTCAAATATGACGAAATTAGTTTACAGGCTGACCGGGAAGCGGAAGAGGCTCTGAAGCTTATGGCAAACGATAGTACGATCTAAACTATCGCAGGTTTTGCTAACTTCGAGTAACAAGAGTACGCTAGCCAGCTTGCGCTCCATGTTGAGTCTTACCGTCTCAGTAATGCCCAAGATAGCACTCGAGGTATTTTAACCTTTGCGGAAGCCAGATTGCTTGGAGTATATAATATTGGGAACTGTAGATGCCGAAGTTATTTGGTTTTTGATTAAAATTTCCCAAACCTTAGAGATTGCGGGTAAAATAGTTATAGGCCTAAAATTCGAGAGCTGTGATGGATTGGATCACTTGGGAATGGAAATTACCTTGCATGAATTCCAAGCAGTAGGGAAGTAGTAATGATGGTTTTAAAGAGATGAAGAATATGGTAAGACAAGGAAGGGAAGATTAGCTTCAGAAATTTTAAAGGTATGCCATTCTGATCAACGGCATTTGATTTAACACATGAAAAGGCGTAAGAAACATCAAAAATGTCAACGTTGGAAAAGGAGTACTCAGGCTCAGCAATATTACTACCCAGCGCGGAGATGGATGAGTCTGTTAGCACAGAGGCAAAGAAGCTGTTCATTTCATCAGGGTTCATATCATGCATTCCGGAGTTGGAATCAGAAAGCACTCCTAGGCTATGAACTTTCTCTCAGAGAGCTTTGGTAGATAGCGAGGCGCCAAATATTGCTGTTCCTTGGGCCACCTTGGTTTTACGCGCCTCCTTGCGATACCACCTATTCCGATACTTCGTAAATAATCGCCATCTCTCAGGCGTACATTGCTCTGAGTGGGCCCTAAATGCAAGGTCACGCAGGGCCTTCGCTCTCTTGATGGCTGGAGCATGATATCAGTTAGACACAATCGGCCTTTTTGAAAATGTTTTAAGGGGAACGTGCTGATTAAAAAGTTGAAGAACGCGATTGTTGAAAACTGATAGCTGTATGTTTATATTATTAGTTTGATACATATCGGAGAAGTCCGCGCAGTTTAAGAGGGCCTCCACATTAGCGCGTTTGTAATCACGATAAGAGAATTCTTCAGTGACCTGGGAAAGGGGAATGTCATATGAGGTATATATAAAATCGTGTTTAGAGATACCCGGCACTTGAAACTGGTTCCGAAATTTGACACGCTCAGCAGAGCTCACCAGAAAAAAGTCCAATAAGGAATTACTAGAGTGAAAAACATCGAAATTAGTTGACGTAAGCTATGACCAGCACTGAAATTCGTAGCTCTAATGGAGGTATGCGAATAAAGGAGATTATTATTGAAGTCTTCCGCAACAATGATACTTTCGTATCGCGGCGAAATGCGAGAGAATATCATCCATGCTGCGGCGACTTCGCAGGCAAAAAGCACGATATCAGAAACATAGGAGTGATACCGGCCACAATCAGGTAATGGCATCTCAAAATTCGCTGCAATCTGGAATTTTCAGCCTCTAGGATACCACAGGCAGTCAATTTTGAATCCACATCATTTATTTTGCTAGTACAATCTTGTAGGTCCTTTTTGGCAAGATCCAGCTTGCCGAGGAGAAGGCGACTAAGGGCGCCGAACCTCTTATCGATGTCAGCCCAGATCAGAAATGGCAGCAAGAATATTCTCCGCTTGTGCTTAATTGCAACAGACTCCGCCATCAGAAAAAGTAGTGTAGCAAGAGCCAAGCCAAAGACAGAAAACACTGCGGAGCTCGAAGAGTAAAAGAATTGGCAAAGATCAGGTTCCAGATCAAACTAGAAAATGTTCCTCCAGGGAGAAAAAAAATACGAGCAGATATAGGTTATGTCCCTCACGTGGTAGAATACGACTCCGTGCCCAGATGCAACACGGGTGGGACCAAAAATAGACTCCAGCTCGGAAATAGCAGGATAGCCCTAAAGGCAGCGCAGCTAGCATCAATTGTTTAGTTGTAACAAGATGTAAAATATATTTACTACATGCAGCTTCGTGCACAATCACAGTATCGCACACCATCAGCCAAAAAAAAGCAACAAACTGATCAACTCCAGTATTCAAGAAAAGTGCGACTGGATTGTGGTTTCTTCACTCTAGGAGCTTATGCGGGCCTTTGAGTCGGTGGATTAGCCAAAGACGAAAAATACTAATTGATTAATTAGGTGAGAATAGCAAAATGGGACGGCATACGGTGAGCTTAAACATTCACTGGTGTCATATGTAAACCACCAACAGCGGCACTGGTAATCCCGTGGAATTATAGCATTATACTTACGTAGAGGATACGATCACCCATTCTGCAAAGTAAATGTTCATGAAGAAATTCCCGAGACGCCTGGAATTTGTCAGGATTGGGGTTTGGACTGTCTTGTCATAATAGAGTGGCTTAAACGCCACATGAACGATGTATGTACATTTGTGGAAGTTCAGACAAAAATCAGAACACTGGAAGAACTTGAAATTATTAAAGCATTGCTCAATTAACGTACATCAGGTGATCTTGATATCTCAGCTACGGCGTAGGTGAAAAAAAAATCACAAATGCATAAATACAGAAAAATTTTTAATTAAACTTCCTTAAAATTTGCGCTTAATTTTAAGCTTGTTTTGTGGTTTGGAATTTTGATGATCTACTAGCAATGACGCCTGCTCTTCTTGTACTGTTAGGAGTATTAGGTTTCACCAGTGGAGCATGAGCTACTGCAATATAAACGCGACTGCTTGGCGGACTTGAAACAAAAGCAGCCATTTGCTGATTGTGCATAGGAATTGCGTTGATAGGTGCCTGGTCAGGAGATTTCATTGCTTTATATTCATTGGCCTCCATTGTCATATCTTGCATTTCTGGACTTAGATATCCCAAGGCTGGTAAATATGGAGCCTGACTCGTTGCTTTCGGAATGAAAGAATCAGATACCTTTAGGCCGCCAACCAAATATGGAGCAGTGGGCAATGCGTTAAAACCATCAGGAGGTCCCAAACTCGAGAATGCATTTTCAATAATAGGATCTATTTGTTTCGTAGCATCCATCATTGACGGTGGGGGAACAGGCAACACGTTGCTACTAATGCGTTTGGATTTAATTGGTTTTATAATTTGATCAGCCGGTAATAAGCTCTTCTTAACGGCTGGCACGATGGTACTATTTCTATTAATATCGTAAACACGACGTGTGGCAACAATGGTGGTGGTATTTATCTCTTGTGCTATATTTGCCTCTTTCGGCATACGATCACCTGGAACACCTAATATTTGTGGATCTGCATTAATAATTATTTCTTCAATTTTAGCGTAAAACGTTTGTGGCTGTCGTTGAGGAGTACTTAATTGATGTGGACTGTTCATGGAAGTAGAAGCCACCGGTGCTGGTAGCAAAACATGAGGAGGGTGTAATGTATGCGGAGACCGAAATGTTTCAGGAGGTACAATATTATTACAAGGCTGATCTGTTTCAAGAGGTGCATCAACTATCTGTGATTCAAGGTCCTTTCGGATTTCTTTCTCTTCACAAACATTGTCGTAATCTAATCTGTAAGCAATTTGACGTCGCTTCTTTACTATGTTGTTATCCTCAGATTCCCCATCATCGTCAGATGAAGAAGATGAAGAAGATAAAATACAACTTTCATCTTCGGTCTCTAATGGTAGATCTTTAGATACTTTCCCTTCTTGCTGTACATCAACTTCCTCCCTTTTTTCAATGTTAATGTAACGCTTTCTCCTTAACCATTCCAATAATCTCACTTTTGCATCCCTTACCGTATCCTTTCGGCATTCAATGGCTTTTATTTGTTTTTTGCAAGTTTTTCGAACAAAATCTTTTATAGATGGAACAACTGTAATCTGGCGGAGAATCTAGTAGAGAATGAAAAATATAAACAACACTATTATTGTGGTGAACTAAAGTCGGCAACTATTATCGACTTACCTGTATCGAATACAACTGTAATTGATCATTTGTCCTACTGTGTGCTCGCCGAATCAAAATTAAAGGAAGATCAGAGAATTCTCGACATCTCCAAAGAGCAATTTTATTAATTGTGGAATTTTTCAATGCCATTGCCACAGATACCAAAGTCTCTTCTGGGAGGCTATCATCTTTTAACATTTCATAAAGCACCCTGACACCATCAAGTTTGTCGAAAAGATTATGTGCTTCCGATGTGTTCAGTAGAAAAGCGAAACATTTCAGGATAATCGCCTGAAGATTGTTCTTAATAATAATTTTGCATTTCAAAAAATCAAAGAATCCTGCTTCCATTCCACCAGCTGGAGACCGTTCAATCAGATGGGCAAGATGAACGTAAACGTCTTTAACTGTATCGACCGATCTAAGTACTTTGGCCACACGCCAAAGGTGACCATGAATAAGCATTACATCGGCAACTGTAAAATTGATGAAATTGATTTCGAAAATAGTTGTACTAAAGAATCGTGTTATCGGTCGTACCTGTCGGATGTGATGACATGAGTTGTAAAATTTTTGCTGACTGATCTTTTGTGCAGGTGCTCTTTTCAATCAAATCGTACAAAGCATCCATTAGATCACATTCCGGCACCATACGCCAGGCACCTTCAAAGTGTACTGCCAAAATTTCTGCAAAAAAGCAGGCAAAAATTCAGGGATCTTGAGATGCAAATGCAATAAGAGACTCCAGTGGGCTTCATCATGTACTACGAAATTCCTGTTGGAAAACAACCTCGACACCACCAGTACCAGGATATTGTCGGAATTCCCACTTTACTTACATATATCAAGAAACTTACAATAGACTATTAACCACCCGCCAATTTTTCTGAAATTTCAGGATCTTCAAGGCATCGGTCGGATGTAAGAACAACGCTGGTATGAAGGCTCGAGTAGGGGCTTCAAAACAGCTGAAAGACTTGGTAGAAAAAAGTCTTCTTCAAAACTGGGCTGGTGAAGTCCCCTACTAGTGTCGATATTAGTTAATGACGGCTGGTGAGAATCTAAAAATACTCATTCAGAGAGCGCTATATATGGAAACGCTACGAAATGAGAAGTGCAAAGATATCCATTTGTCTAACCTCCTGGTAATGCTAGATAGGGATAGGGTAAAGGGATTACTACGCGGATGATGTGATCTCGGGTATCCCTACACAAACAACGAAATTAAGGGAATATCGAAGTATGTTGACTAAGTCTTGGTGCCGAGCTTTTGTCTACCTATAAACTAAATGTTCAAACAATCTCTTTTTCTTCCAAATTAAAGTATCTGCCATATGGGCGCAATTCTCCACACAAAGCTAAACTGGAATGAGATCAAGATTAGACTTGCATAGCGCTCTATGTCTGCAAGAGAGCTTTCGGAGGAATGTATTTTGAGACGAGCACTCAAAAGCTACCCCAGAACGATTGCTAAGAAGAAAAAAACAAAAATTCCCCTACCGTTGAAAGATCCAATTCGATTGAAGTCTTACCAAAATTTATAAGTATTTTGTCGATGATATTCAAACTTTCAGGTGATTCAGGTAAATTCCACATTAAAGCTGCTTCAAGTCTGAAAAGTGGAATGTTTAACCCAATAAATAGAGCACAGTGTGACAGAAAGCACAAAAAAGTTTGCTTACTTCTTAACCACTTTCAAGTCATAAACCGCACGATAGTACTCCAAAGGATTTTGTAAGAGCTCGATGAGAGTATTCAACGCTTTATATTGAATAGTATCGTCCTTATTAGAAACTTCACGAAGAATTTTTGGGAGACCCCACAAACCGTATGCTAACCGGGCCTTACACGGCTCAATTGTAGGTCCAAAGCACTCAGGTTGGGGAGCAATAAGTTGAGATTTGAGAATTTGTCTTTTACATAGAATTGAGTTCGGATTATTCATGGCTAGAAAAGAAAATATCCATAAATCCTGAATGGTGCTTTTTTTTATTTACCTGTCTCCACACATTGATTGAGGAGGGCAGGATTCATTATATTTATCTTGCTTTGAAGATAAGAGTTCTTGTGGCGACTCGTTACATTCCACATTTTGAAAATATTTTTACACTTTTTTAAGCTCGTTCAATAAAAATGTAAACAATAAGTGAAATGAATTCTCATGACCTTCTTTGTTGCTCTTGGCTTTGTGGACTTGAGATGAAAATTAGTAAAAAAAATTTATGTAAATTAGAGTGAGTAGACATGCCTGCTCCAGTTGAGTTTCTCATCAATATTTATACCTATAGATATTTCACTTCTTACCCTTTATGAATCAAAAATGTTTGTGTAACTTTTTTCACACATGTTAAAATGGATAAAATGACTCGAGGTCGTGTACAATAATAATGCAAAATCTGAAACTACACAAATAGATGTCTTTAAAAGACCGTTTATAAGTACGATGCATCAGGTCCAGATCAAAAGACTTAAGGTAAGAAAGATCATTGAAGATGATTCTCACTGTGGAAGACCGTCTACATAAATCAACGATGAAATGAAGGCCAATATTCAAAAACTTGTGGAACGTGACCGGAGAGAGTGTGTATGAAGAAATAGCAGAGACTGTTGGCATTTTATTTGGATCAGTTGAAGCAATTTTAATCGATCGTCTAAGTATATTGTAGCTTTCTTTAGAGTACCAAAATTTTAGTGATCTGAACATTTAGTGGAATTAAATAGGATCGCAGAAATTTTGGAGGATTTTCAAATTGGTAGACTATCAAGGGAAGATAACAATTACAGCATTCTGTTAGGTACGCTAAAGTATTGACAAAATTTAAAGCAACTTTAGCAACAACAAAAAAAAAATACCAGCCGGGAAAACTTTACAAACGTGTTTTGTTCCACCACCATAAATGTACCAGCACATTCTTCAGGATAAGTTCGATAAATTTTGAGGGAATCTCGCTGGGAAATTTGCAATTTGAAATAGAAATATTTGTCGCAGCACGTTCAAATTCCATGATAGCTTCAAACATATCTTTTGCTGGGTTTTAGCGTGGAAAACAGAAAGATTTTTGTGTTGATGTCTTGTTTACATGTCCATATGTGCTTGCATGTCGGAATATGTATACCAAAGGTACAATTGTACCTATACCCCAGCAAACATTGAGATGAAATATCATCAGCGCGATAATTGGAGGATATCTTCCAGTCATCATCTTCGGAATATTTGAGCAATACAAATGCTTACAAGTTTTACCTGAATGACAAAATAGCAATGAACTAGCAGAAGGAATCATGTATTTTTCCTCCAGACGAAAAGAGGACGATAACCAAGGACGAAAACCGGTTTATGTTTATTTTTAATGAAGAAATTGCGTTACCTGAAAACTTAGGTCTGTTCATTCTGGTAAATTATAGTAAAGTTTTCTACATATAGTAAGTAAGTAAGTAATGATTATTCATTTCCAAATTATAGCTAACATAATTCCTTATATTCCCTTCAATTCAATTAAATATAGTTCATACAGAAAATAAAACTATAAAGGATAAAAATAACAATATATATGTATATACACTATGCTTAAGAGAAATTTAAAAATAAATATAAAAACAAAAAAATAAAAAATAAAAAATTAAACTAGAAGTAAATAATAGAATATACAGGAAATTTAAATAATAAATAAATAAACTGCGACAATGGCAATCAAGGCCGTCTGTCGGGATTAGCAATCTAACTAAGTATATTTTTATTATTAATAGCTTTTTACTCATTATCTGTTAAAAAAAAGGTTAACCATTAAATTCATTCACCAAAAAGGACCGATATCTCCAAGCTGTTGTTGCATATAAAAACAAATCATTAAAGTTGTCCTTTCCATTTAAAATGTCTATAATTTCAGCTTCAGCAGGTTTGTTTTTCCCAAAGGCTCTAATGCGGAATTCTGAAAGAACAGGACAAACTCCGAGAAAATGTAACAAGTTCTCGTCCTCCTCTAAGTTACAAAGCGAGCAAAGTGTTCCACCGGAATTTTTAAACGGACTGGCGTTCAAATTTATAAGCCCTCCCCTATACCTGGTAATCAAATTAATATTTTTCGCTGAGAATTCGTCACGAAGGTAGCTGCTCATATTACAATATTGCAGTTTATCATAAAGCTCATGCCTTACTGAACTCCTAGCTTTGTCAGTAGTTCTTTGAATAAGCAGTGCTTCCTCTCTACTGACGAGATTATTTAGAATTGCTTTTAAATGGTTATAGGACTGACCTGATATATTCACATCTAAACTATGGCAGCTGGCTAATTCCTGCCACTCACTATACCAGAATACGTTCCTACTAACCACTTTTAAAGCTAGCTGATGAGGGAGCAGTTTTCTACATATATAATACTTTATTCCTCTCATTTAGAAAGTTGATTTAAAAATAATTTAATTCCTTCTATTATCATGACGATATTATCGAGACATTTTGGCGATATCACTTTCCTCTCTTTCAGGTAATGCTCATTAAAATACTTCGACATGATTCCTCTTATCTTCTGCAGATATTGTTTTCGTGTTCCCTAGATGATACGAAAGCTGTGGATTACTGTGGATCTGTTTTTACTGTAATATAGTGAATAATTTGTTTATTTGTTTTGCTTTCATTTATTTCAGCATGACTATGGAGCAGTAAATAGCATACACATAACGTCTATTACTTCAATTTCAATGGACAGGCGAAGAAGACAGTCAGTACGTTTCCATGAATACTTGAGTACTTGACTTGATATCCACTTCAAAACCAAGTAGGGTTTTTGGTTGAATTAATTCCAATTACTTGACTTGAAATTTTCTTGAAATTTACTTGAAATGATATTTTACCTTTGACAACTCTGCATTAGGTTCAATACATAGGTGCGGATTTTTAGACAAATATCTTGAGAAAAGTGCTAAAAATCACAACCTGAATAATCTTCTTCTTGTTCCTCTTTGCCGTTTTCATAATTCGCACAAATGAAAACCGTCCAAGTAGGTACTGAAGTTGTGTTTACATGAATTTTTTCAAGTAAATCGAACAAAATTTTATGATTTACTTGACTCAAGTATATACTTGAAATCAATGCATGTTTACATGATATTTTTATTACTTGATCTCTACTTGAAGTATACTTCAAGTATTCATGTAAACGAACTGATAGATGCTGGAGTTTATGGCAACGATGAAGATGATGCTGATTACGTTTATGATCGAAATGCATCCGATGCAGAAACTGAAAGTTCTGTTGAAATGGGCGAACAGGGAGAGAAATTTAAAGATATGGATGAAGAGGAAAGACAACAGATGGTGGAAGAATTAATTAGGGGACACCGATCAACAGCAGTGGCTGCAATAGCATTGCCATTAATAGTAGCATAACCACTATTAGCACGAGATTGTATAGTCGATGGAGTACAGTGCCTCCTCCTCTACCCGCACAAGTTCTCATTGCTTTGTACGTCAAACTGGAGGTCCAACCCATTATTATGAAATGTTTCCTAGAGTATCTTTCTTTGAATAATGTATGTTGCCTAGGTCCTAGACCACGAGGACACGAAGGAGTTGCTATATTAGTAAAACACTAGTTTGCGTGCGTCACATATGTTAAGAAAAAGGAACCTGTTTTGGTCACTTGTGATAGGGACATCATTCAAAGCATGTGCCCGCTGGTGTCAAAGGGAGGACAAGGCACAGCACACAGGGACTGCAAACAGCTAGTTCTCGTCATCAGTCGTCACAGGTAAGGAAACGCCAAGATCCTTCAGGACATGACGTGTTGTGAGTAGATTTCGTCGTTATCTCCTTGGGCACGCTTTTTTTTTGTATTATGGCGCATGGTAACGTAAAATTTTGTTCTATCCACCCCGCATTCTCCGCCAATAGCCGAGTTGCTAGCATGCCGACCAGCATGAACAAGCTACCATGGAGTGAGCTGTCAGCTTATACTGGCAGATAGGACTTTACGTCCTGCATTCCTCACTAGAAACATAGCATCCATAACAATCTTGCATTTTACAGAAAAGGTTTGTAAAAATGGCAACACCCTATTCAAAGGTGTTTCGATATATGTAGAAGGTGCATACATATGTAGCGAAATAAAATTTAAAAGGCCAATAATGATGATTTTTTTTTCCTGATCCCGATCACAGCAGATTACCAATTGACATGAATATTAAAAACGGTCACAAATGCACATGCTTTTATAAATGGATGAAAAATCATCACATTGCCATGCTTTTGTAGAATAAAAATTTGAAAACTTGAACCAAATATTTTTTTAGATCTACTTTGACATTTTGTGAAAATTAAAACTGGGCTAATTTGTTGCCCCCATATGAAAAACGTTTTATAGGACCAAATCAATTTAAAATTCTCAATAAACTAGTTCAGCATAAAAAAACAAATGCAGGTAATGATAGTTTAAAGCAGTCCCTATTAGAAATAAAACGGAACCTTTATAAGATCGCTCTTGCGTCGGTCCGTTTGTCTGTCTGAGACGTTTTTTCTCGAAAATGCTAGATCATTGTGACGCGCACAAAAGAATAATCGTTGACTGTTGGCGATTATTTTTACTTGTATTCAATAGATGGAGTTTTTCCTTATCAATGGATGTTAGGCATTTTAGGCCTATTGAAGTGTGTATGTGTAAGTTATGTGTGCACCAGCACCATACATATTAGTAATAGCGGTAATAATTTATGTTTTTGGCTAATTGGCTGTGAACATGTCTAATATCAAATAAAACCTAGCAATTTACTGTTGTCAATTTTTTCACTAGTTGATCCAACGAGGTAATAACTAGTTCTTACGGCCTCGTTGAGTTGATCACATAAATAAACCCGAGAAATGGGATTTCCAAAACGGTAGCAGTTTACTTATCACATTTTTTTTTTTTTTTTATGGTAAAAACTTGTGCATACAATTAATCACTTTTGAGTCGATAACAGTGGTAGTTTTTTACCACCAGCTGCTTTTTGACGAACTTCTTATCTTGAAATCGAATGCAGAGCATACTATGGGGACATATTCCCGACAACTGTACTTACAGAATTGAGCTTCCGCTTACAAAGTTTATATGCGCGTACACTAAATGTAAACACACATTTCGATTACATTGGATAGGAAAAAAAAATTAGATCTTATCAGTCCTTCACATTTTCGTCCAGTATAAAAGGCCTTTAGCAGATTGTGTCCAATTGCAGTTGATTTATAAATCTAAGTGAAGGAAGTAGGTATACCCAAAATGAAGACAATTTTCTAAGCAACAGAAATCAACAGATACAATAAGTTTTGGAAAAATTTACGACAAATATTTACTGGCGAGAGAGATGGATCGCCTTGGAGTGCCAAGATCAGAGCTACCAGATTTAGTATGCACAGCTAAATATGAAAATCACTGCAATACAAGTGCTATAGGAAAACGTAATATAGATAAAACTAGAGACTGGGGGATCTTTCAGATCAACGACAAATGGTGGTGTAAAACACCAACAAGATCATCTTTCAATGATTGTCACATAAATTGTGAAGATCTTTTATCAAATGACATTACTGAATCTGTGAAGTGTGCAAGACTTATCACAAGATGACAAGGTTTTTCAGCGTGGGTTGCATGGATTAACTGGTGCCAGACTGACAAGACCAATGTTAAGGAGTGCAAGTGTGAACTCGTATAAGTTTTTTTTTCGACATATATAAACTTTAGCCGGGCGTATCTTTGATCAAATCCGTTTTAACGGAAAGTGCATGCACCCAGAAGAAGTGGGTGTTAAAGATCAGCACGACACAGACTTTAGCTCCTAAGCTAAAAGAAGTTTGATGTAGTTTAGAGAATACCGAAGTGGCTGTAATGGGCTAATTTTTATATCGATTAGGGTGGGGGTGAAAATATATAAGATGAACTCTCTTAGAGGTTTTACACCTATAGTTTTACCACTTAAACACAAAACATAGGCATAGGCTACCTGAACTGTTTGTTCAATGAGGTCACCTTCCTTTACCTCATATGAGCGACATTTATGTAGGGGCAGATTTATTTTTCCAAAATCCATCCTTAAAGTTGTAGTGGTATTATTTATCTAACAGGCAACGAAGCAGTATAGGCGGACATGCAAGGATAAATGTCGACGAACAAGAAAGGACCACTTTAAGAAATAGGAAAGAATAGAAGTAGCCCAAATTTACATAAAAATTACCAGAAATTACCTGTCGAAGACAGGAAGTAAAAACAATAAGAGCACACCATACAAAGCCAGTTATAAAAATTGTTACAGTACTGGCCTCTAATGACCTAGTTATAATCTCTAATTTGGACTAATATTTCGAGTTCGAAATTCGAAAATCGGTTTTTTTGGTAAATGGAAATCTATTTTACAGAGTACCATCAAACAAATTTGATCTACATACATACCTATCGGTATGGTGATCTAACCTCTCAAATTCTAATATGTATATACCCCGCGTCGTTACGAAAATTTTGTTTAAACTAAGTTTTTGCACAAGTTCCATCACCGCAATTAGTGGCACACTAATATCATAGCAACATTAAAGATTATTAAATTCTTCTAATATGAATTTTCGATAATATCTTATTTATAGTCGGTATATCCATTAAAGAAAACCCCAAAATATTTCTGAAACAGAACTTCTCTAGATAAGAAAATTTTTCCCAATGATAACTTGTCATCAAAAATAATGTGCACCGCATAACATTCGATATGAATCCCACAAGCAAATCCATTGCTTTTTGTTATCACAACAAAATTCACCGTCTGCAGACCACTTGTCTGACACCTTGTCTTTTAATATTGTTGCTTCTGACTAGGTATATAAGAAACTCATAGACAACACAGTGCAGCATTGCAGTTTCGGTATTCGACTTCGAAATGAAAGTTGTATTTCTACTCATAGCTGTAACAGCGCTCCTTTTCTATAAGCCTATTTTGGTTTCCGCAAAAGTTTTCACGGAATGTGGATTAGTCAAACAATTGCGAAGTCTACACGTTCCAGAGAATGAAATTGCCGATTGGGTGTGCGTAGCAAAACATGGAAGCAACTTATCCACTGAAGTCATAGGACAGCCCAATAAAGCCGGAAATCAACAATGGGGACTTTTTCAAATCGACGATAAATGGGGCTGCAAAGGTGGTGAAACCAAGATGAAAAAATGCCGGGTGTCATGTAAAAATCTAATAACAGAGGACATTACTAGTGCTGTGCAGTGTGCTCGTGAAATTAAAATGCAGAAAGGATGGAATGTTTGGGATATTTGGAGGAAGAAATGTCAAAAGAATAAGCTGGATATTAACGTATGTTAAATGTTAAAAGTTTTTCAATGAAATGTGTAAAAACATTTGTATAACTAACAAACAAAAAAATAAAAATAAATAAATTGCTAAATTATCGGAAAAGTTTTAAAATTCTATTGGGGCAAATGGGCTAAGAAGATCCTTTCATACCATTTCATCCCGAGAAATTCACTTGAGGCATATGTAAGTGTACGTTTTAATATGCGCCAGTGTTGAGTACTGTTAATCATTATATGTAGATTAGACAAGTCGCCTTGCATAAGTTGTATAAACTGATGAAATGGCCCCAAAATAATTTTGTTAAATGACACCTATCCTAACCTATCCTAATCGGGTAATTATTAATTATTTCTAATTGAGTTGTGGGTGATAAAAATACTTATTTGACATTTATCAGGATTATATTTCTGTGCTATTAACTCCAGATCAACCTCTGAGACTAATTGGAGAGTGGTAAGAATTTGATTGAATTCATTTTTAAATGGTGCTATGCTATCTTTGAAAAAATAGTTTTAGTTTCTCTTTTTGAAATCATCTTTTTTGTTTTTAGTCTGGGGTTCCATAGAGTTCCTTTGTTGGTCCCTTATTGTTTATTTTATGCATTACCTCATATCTGTAGCAAAAAAAAATCCAAGATACGGATTTATGCAAACAATGTTTAATGCTCGGTAGCCATATGTAAGGTATTTGAGCTTCGTTCTATGTAGATCGTTGTTTTTCTTTAAATGCTCGAAATAGAGCTCTTCACTCATATATTCTCGACATTTGCCTTTAAACGTGAGGTACACCCATCAATTGCATCACGCATTATTTTTAAATCATTTCACTCATTTTACACTTTTGTGCAGACAAAAACAGGCGTGTCTTCTAAAACATCCCACGATTTGTAATTCAGTCGTCGTGTGTCGAATTCGTGTGTGAATTCAGGAACATTAATCTGAAATAACAACTGAATAGTTTTAGTCTTATGTGCGAGTGCTATAAATACTGTTGAAATATCCAACGAATTAACTGATGTTAAACAGATTCACAATAAGTTTATCGAACAACGTCTGTTTGATACACTATCGGTTTTGTTTTCATAAACGTTTTGTGGAATTATGTGGATATGGATTGAGTCTGAAGTCCTATAGAAAATAATGGCAGAAATCTTAAAATGGTGCTTCTCCCCTAAAACACAATCATAACAAAAATGTTTGTCAAAGCGTTTATTAATTTTCTACTTTCAAGTTGACTGCAAATCATTTCTTACAGGAGTGAGTAAAATGAGGATAGTGTGATTATTGTGGTGTCTCTTTCGCCCATATACTATAAAATTTATGCCACTTGAAATAGCAAATTGCATCCATATTAATGAAAGTCCGAGGATACTCCCCACCAAGCGAACTACAATTGCCTGTATAAAAGTCGTGTGCACGTGTACTTGCTAAAATTCGTGTAAAAGTGTTTGATCTTCACCAATATCAAAAGTTCGAATACGTAAAACCGCATTGGCTAACAACCTAGCCAAACCAAGACCCATCTTATGCTATTCAATCATATTGAATTACGGAGTGGAGCTTCAATTATCTAGAGAATTGATTAATTTAAAATGGAAGCAAACAAGAGTTTCAAGCAAGGACTAGGATGTATTTACAAGGATTATAAAGAACGCTTTTAATAATATTCATTGTTTAAATGTTATTTAAAAAAAAATCTGTGATGCTTTAAAATGTACAATTCACAATACAAATTTAGTATAAAAACTAATAAATTGTAAAACATACTTTATTATAAAATCATCAACTTTTTGCTTCCAACTTAAGTTGTTGTTCACTGGGTATCACATATCCTTTTTGTTTTGAAGTGTGTGTTTCATGTTTAGATGCTGGCCGCACAAAAATATGACAAACACATGCTAGCAGAGCAGCAATTGAAAAAGCTTGAAAACTTCTTACACCTCCAAAATACAAATAAGCTTGCCCTCCGACGAGTGATCCAATGGCAAATCCAATACCATCGTCCATACCAGCTACTAAGCCTTGAACAGTAGCTGAAGTTCCAGGTGGAGCTATTGCTGATGCATATGCTACAATACAAGTGTAGCAAAGAGCATATGTACAACCTTGCATAACTAATTCCACAGCTACTAGCCACCATGGATTTGGAATGAGTGAAATAAGTCCTAAACGGATTGAATATGTAAAGAAACATAAGCTCAGACAGTGTACGTATCCGATTTTTTTTAGAATTTTTCCACTAAACAGAAACATTGGAATTTCACCGCAAAGACATTCAGCAGCTACAACACATCCTTCAATTAGTTTTATATTCTCCATGTATCCTGTCCTTTCTGCCACCTCTTCAAGATGCCAAAACATAAAGAATATTATGAAAGAGTCCAAAATTCCCGCTATTGTAGCAAATACAAGAAATGTGGCGACTCGCGATTGTTTCACCAAATCCCAAACGTCTCGACTTATAGAATCTGATGAAAGTCTTGGAAGCTACATGAAATTACAGAGCATTTAAAATAGTGTTAGGAGTTTTATGAACTATAGTGTCATACATACATTTAATTTAGAAGTACTAATCAAGTCGAGACCACTACAGATGAGCATTATTATAATTGCAGGTGTGAAACTTTTAACAACATTCGTAGTTGATATATCAACTGTTATTCCAGCTAATAAAGCTGTCAGTCCAAATCCAATTGTACCCCACAATCGTTGGGCACCATATTTCATTTCCTGAGATTCACCTAATACGTCAAAGCAAATAGCATCACTTATGCAATTCGTTACATTAAAGCCAATTGTTCCTGCGCACATCAGAATTAAATATATCCAAAACGTTGTTGTGTTATAAAGGCATTCTGGCAGAGAATGAGTATCAGGATGACAAAAAAGTTGATGTTCATCTACGTCAGTAAGTTCGGATGGTGGAAATGTTCGTAGGCATAAGTGATAGCTTTTATTTTTGCTATCTAAAAAAGTCGGCAAAATACTAGAGTTTGTGTTTTCCATCGTTGTCATGTAAAACGGAATAAGAAAGCCGTAGTAATTTCGGCAGACAACTCTTCTTGTTGTTGTACACATCGATTCATGACTAGTAACCTGAGAGAGAAATCGAAATATCAAAGAAAATTGTTCTAACGGTAAGTAGCTACAAATGTTTGGGTTTTCCGTATCTTAAGTTTCTACCGCGATTTTCGAACTTATACATATATGAGAAGTAAATGAAGTCATGCGTTAGTAAAATATTCAAGGCCACAATCCAAGTATCATCATCATCGACTTGTTAGAAGAATGTTCGTGATTTCACAACAAATGAAACTTACAAAGTTGTCTTTCAGATAAAGATGGACGAAGCCGCCTGTATTGCACAATATCATGCTGATCACTTGGTGTCTCAGTGATCAGAAGAAGGATGAGCATAAGCATGTATTGGAAGCTTTGGTGCTCCCAATATATTGTTGAGCTGAGGGATATGTAACTTTCCACGTAAAGGCATAACTGCACCGAATACATTTGGCTCAACCACACACCGAAAATTCGACAAATGGAGCATGAAAACTCTAATCTTATCGATTGTACTAATTCCTTACGAGCAATGAACTGATAAAACATCGCGGGTGTAAGAGGGTGCGAAAGTGGTAAAAAAAAATGTTTTTAAGTAATAGTACGCCAACTGAAACTTTTATTTTATAAACAGTTGATATCATAGTGAGTTGAAAAAACATCCTCACCTGCATCGTGGAGGGGGATTATGCGTCAGCTGCTCTCATGAACTTGTAAAAACCATACGTAATTATTTTAATAGCAATAGCCTGAGAACTCGTCGACGTAAAGAACTGAAATTTAGTACATGGTATTTTCATAGCAATAGTAAATGAAATCTTGAAAATGGACTAAATCGGGCAACCCCTTCTTAATGTTGTCATATAAAAATTTTGTTTTTTTACGTATACTGTGAAAACGATCAGTTCTGGACGTTTTTATTGTACTGAAAATTTCTTCAGAATAATAATTCCTATAATATTTGTTATAATCATTTTTGCTGTGCGACGAACCGTTCTAGAAATATTAACGAAAAACCACTTCGAAAATCAAACTACTAAAGATAGGTCACCATACGAAATTACATAAGGGCATTCATTTATGGAATCATCATAAGAATTGGTTAGGCTGACGCTCGGTTCACTGATTAGTTGCACGAGATCAATTATCGATATCAAAATCAGCCAGCATAGTATGACTTTTTCATTTGCAACGCTACCTTCCGGACTATTACGTATTATAAGACGAAGATGAATGCTTGAATTAAGAAGATACAGTCTGAATAGCAATTTTTTCTTAGGATCCAGTAGTTCTATAAGACCCTCTTACTCTATTTTAGTTTTTTCTTATGAAACTACATTTCTGCTTATAAGTACAATATTTAAATCTATCAACATACCTGATCTTCACACAGTCTTATGTCTTTGGTTAAAACAGTAAAATTAAATTGTCCTTTTAAATCTATAGTGTGTGCATGTTGCGGAATGAAATAGAAGCCGGCAAAGGACAATGTCATAATTAGGATTAACATGATGAATATCCATTTCCGAACAGACTAAAAACAAAGATAATTGTCACAAATTGTTTTCTTAAATTTCTCTAAATCCAATACAAACCGAAAAATAGTCCGCTAAGAATCCGATACCTGGTTTCGCTAGAAAGTAGCAAATTGGCAGAATCGAAGTTATATATCCGATTATGTCTGGCGAAATTCCCAATTGCTTTCCATATACGCTGATTTGTGGTAAAATTGGTCCCATTGCTAAAAAAAATTTAAAACTTTTTAATAAAACAAAAACGTGACATAAAATTTATAAAAGTTACTTACCAGCCATAAAAAAGAAGTAGTGCGCCTTGATAGGCAGAAGTCCTTTATTTATTTTGACCATTTTGATTTGAATGTGCCAAAACAGTCTTTAATTTTATTTAGCCTACAACAAGTAATACATTTCCTCAATAATGTGCTAAATATTGTCGCAATGTTATCGCTTTCTTGTCGCAATCAATGCGTTTATGATTTTCAATATTTATTTCACTTTACTTTCATTGACTTTTTTTTTTATAAAGAAAGAATATTGGTTTGCGTCAAACAATCAAGCAATGCAACAGTGTCTGGTCGAATGTCTGTAATTAATCTGATTACTTGAATAGAATGGGCAGGTTGATTGAAGTATCTGATAAAGATGATCTTATCTGCGTGGTATTATCATGAATATTTCACGTTCGTTGAATACTTGTTCTGTGGATATAAAAATTAACAAAATTACACAGGCGTTTGGTGATAGGTTTTATCTTTACGAAGATTAAATTCGCAAATATTTGCATAGAAAATATGTAAACAAATTATAAATAAGGAAACCGATTGCAAATTACTTACAAGAAAGTTTGTGAAGATTATATGACAATGTAGGTAGTTGCTACATATATGTATATAGGCCTAAAAATTATTTGCTACAATTAATATATCTATCTACCTATATATAGATTCGCACGATCCATAGGCATATGGACAATCAATCCTTTCTCGCCACTTTATCCACTGCTATACACGGATGATCGGATGATTTATCAACCGTCATTTTCGAACGAAATTAGAACTATCATTGTCGACATAACTGTCAGAAATTTGGTATCTTTTAAGACATGTGACGATATTTTAGTTACATGCTTGACATAAACCTACCACGACGCAAACACTGGATGAACTTCAGAGATCCAGGTGTCACTTGTGATGATCGATATGTTCATCAACCGGACTGTCTCAACATCTACATATCGGCTGAAGGGAACCTGTTTATTTTCCATTCGTAGACGCTGTTGAAGAATATAGTAAATTTAAATATATCTATTAAATTGCAAAATTATGGATTAGATATTGTCTCTCATCACTTCCTACAGCTTAAACCTGCTGGACTTTTCCTATGCATTTTATATTTACAGACTATCAATATAACTGAATTTCTTCTCCATTGGGGGTAGTCTTGCTTGCAGCATTCTTTGTAATCGGCTTCAAAGAGTAAATAATAACAGTATGAATTCGTCATTTTTGTCTATATTATTTATGGAATACCTGAAGATTCTCCACTTGGGCCGTTAGTCTATATATTAAAAATCTTCCATCAGTTATACAGAAATATACATAAGATCAATATGTATGCTGATGATGTGAAAATATTTATCTATAGACTTTTTTACTTAATAGAGATTGCGAAGAAACACAAGGTCAGACATGAACCGTATTTCGGTTAGTCAAAAGTAAAATTATTGTATTCAATTGGCTTCTCATAAGGAAATTAATCGATTTGATTACACATACATAGTTTCCATTAATACCTTCCTGACGTTAATTGTATTTTCAAAATTTTAATTCAGACACCAGTTCCTTTCAACGGGATCACCGTATTTTATAGTACACTACCCATTTCCACTTCCCTCCCACTTTGCGGAAATATTTTGAAACTTTCTAACTTTCTAACGGCATGATGTTTTTGTTGATGTGACGTGGCAGATTATCTTGTTTAGCAGACCCCAACCTCTTCACAAGTAACATGTTTCAAGCATGATGTCCAGCTGAAAACTACTAGGAGGTGAACAACTAAAAGAGCTTCAAGTCTTCTACATTTGCCCTTTACCTCATATACATATATAATAAAACAAGCGAATTCCTAGGTAATTGTGGCAACTATCTTCAATAAATATTAAAAGTGTGGACAAAATTTTGATTAAAAATTTTAAAATTTCTTTTTAAGTACTTTTTTTCTAGGCCAACCTATACTGTATGTCAGCATACCTATTTGTATTGTAATATGATCTATGCTCAAATATTTTGATCCTTGCTACGGGACACTGCTAATTAAGATATTCATTGTAAGAATTCAGATACCTTTAGACCTGTAAAATTCCAAGTACAAGTACCAGGACCTGGAGTTAAAATCTTTTAAGTACAATTCAAGTCCCGATATTGGTATTTAAAAATTTTCAATTACAAGGCCAGGTACAGATACTTTGGTACTCATAGGGTACTTAAGGGGTTACATGGATTTCGAAGGTTGAAAAAAAAGCATATTTTTTAATTATTTTTTATAATAGTACAATATGTCTAGAATATTTTAAGGACATTTGAACCTTATCAGGAACGTCCGTTGTTGTTTCGATTGCATATTGCAAAGTTTTGGTGGATTCCTCTAAGTGATGTTTCGTTGGTACGTTATTTTCTCCACTTTCCGGTATTTCGTCATCAGAATCATCATTTGTGGATTCAAGAGAATCCTCCTCAAGAAAAGGACTTGTTAACACGTCTTCATCAACTTCAACATAATCTGTCCAGTTGGAATTGCCTGCACTATAGTCGTTTTCAATCAGAATTTTCCATGTTTCTTCTAATTCGTCCTCCACGTTACGTTCTACAAATGTAATGAGCGGCAATTCATCTTCTTCATCCCAATCCAATTCAGGAGCTTTAAAACCACATTTACGGAAGCAATTTCTTATAGTCGAGAATCCAACGTGTTGAGTCCATGCTTTGGATACCTCTCTTACACAATCTAGCAAAGTTAACGAAAAATTTTCTTTTTTAGTGTCCCAGTGATTCAAAATTTTTCTTACAATTCATCGGCGGTAATGTTGTTTCAAAGTTTGAGTAATCCCCATATCCTTTCCTGCACTTTGCTAGTCAAATTAGGTGGAAAATATAGCAGTTTTATTGCTTTCAGTTTAGGAGCAATCTCCTTGTCTATAAAAAACAATACCCGTCGTTTTTCTTTCAAAAATTGTTTGTCCATTTTGAGCAACCATTCGCTGAAAAGATTTCCGGTCATCCAAGCGCGTTTATTTGCAGCATATTCAACCGGAAGTGTTTTGATATGACGGAAATAACGAGGTTTGGCATTCTTCCCAATTACGAATAATTTTAATTTCTCAGAGCCACTCATATTCGCTCCAACTAAACAGGTGACTCTTTCTTTACTGTGTTTACCACCAAAACACTTTCACCCTTCAATGCTAATGTTCGATTTGGTAAACGCTTGTAAAGAAGTCCTGTTTCGTCTACATTGAAAATATCATTCGGGTTGTAATTCGACAGAAGCGGTAACAGTTGTGCATTTATCCCTTGTTCGCTGAGTGATTCATCTATCGCGGCACACTTTATCCACAAAGCACTTTACCGACTCAATTTAAATCTCAATTTAAATCTATAGAGCCAGCCTTCACTAGCTTTGAAGTCCTGATGATTTTTCTTCCTAGAACATTTCAGTGCTTTTTGTTTTATTAAAGGCCCACTTACAGGTAAATTGTTTGCACGAATAACACTACACCATTCCTATACAGCCACATCAATGTTATCGTACATGCAAGCTTTATCTCGTTTCAAGCGCCCACTAATTGCAACAGATTGGCTTTGCAGTTCTTCTTTTTTGATCCATACTGTTGACAATGTACTAGGCGGTAGGCTAAATTTATATGCGATATCCTTTTTTTTCCCTCCTTTTTCAATTTCATCTATCAACTTTATTTTTGTTTGTAGATCTAAAGTTTTAAGTTTTCTTTTGGCCATGTCTCTCTAAAAATTTTTAAGTTTATTAGTTATGAAGAAAAAATTCTTAATTTTGTTAATTTTTTACCAGTTCACTTGCAAAAGAAGTTAATTTCAATGGTGAAATCAACAGAAAAATTTTTATACAATTCGAACACTTCACCAACGAACTTTCGCTGAATAACTACGTTCGTCAAATGCAGATCCAAAAATATGGAGTCGCAACAAAACTATATTTCTAAGTAGAATTGAAAATGCATAAAGCAAATAGAATAAAAAGTTTCTAAAAAAATTAAAGCATAGCAAACTGTCCAAATAAGTAGGAAGGGTTTGTCTGAATTTATTCAAGTTAGAGGAGGGCGAATAGTAAGAAAACAAACAAAAATTTCTGAAAATAACCTCGACTTATGCAGGGTTTCGATATAAGGAATTTCGAGTTAGCAGAAGGTTTTTCTATGAAAAATCCAAGGGAGTGCCAAATTAAGTGCAAAAATTTCGACTTAAAGAGAAATTCGAGTAAGAGACAGTTCGACTTAGAGAGACTTGACTGTACTTTGGAATGTCTTCGCTATTATGAACTTTTATTTCTTCCCCTTTTTAAAGTACATAATATATTTACTTCAAAATTATTTTATCTCTTTCAATAATTCTAGTTTTCTTCTACTTCTCAATACCTTAAAGTAAAAATGGATCTTTAAATATCAAATTTCAGATTCTAAAAAAATTACATGTCCAAAGTAATCTAGTAATAGCTGCGTTTTTTTATATTAATCCGGTTTATTGGAAATTTCAAATTGATTTGGTTCTAAAAAATGTCTGTTGTAGGTAGCTATGATTTTACCATTGAATAAATAACTAATAAGGAAACGGCATGTTTGGATTATCAAAACACTGAAATGAAAGTCAACATGTTCATTAGAACAAATCAGATTTATCACCAAAAACTTTCCTCATACATAGAATGCGGCCCTGGTACCATAGAGTCTCATCAAGTATTAATTCTGTAAATAAATTCTCTAGTTCACTATCATGTATACACTATCATAGCTTAATTTGTTATACATTGTAATTTTGCATTCCATTGTTATATCCCGTAACGGGACCGAGATCGTGGGCATAGTGGCCAGTGGCTGTGAAAAATAGGAGAACGGACACTTGTTACTGTGATCTCAAAGTCATCGGATGTCGAATAGTTACAGGCATTTAATTTAAAGCAAATTTTGTAATTATCGTACACAGTCAGATACCCGTAAGATATTGTAAAAACGCGATCAGTTATACCAAGTGCATTGTGAAATATTTTAACAATTTAAGAATGAATATAAGATTTCTGAAAGTACTCAGTGGTGTTCTCTTTTCACAATACATGTGATGCAACCACAACTACAGTCCATTGTCCTACCTTAGTGAATTCCCCCACATTTTATGGTCCTTCGAGCCGGATTGTGAAAAGCTGTGAGTATTTTCATTATATTTTTTAATCTTATTGCCATAAGCTGATCAGGGGTAAGGATAAATCTTAAATTAAAGAATTCTACGGATTACGATTGAACATACATCCACACTGGATAGACTGCACGAATAACAGATTCGATAGCGGATATTTTATCATGTAAAATTAAAAATTATTATTGTATGCATTTGACGGGCTAACAAAGATAAACCTGTGGAAAATATAACAAAGAAGAAGTCAGTAACTTGTTTTTTCTTATTTTTTACAATTTTGTGCTTTCTTTACATTTTTTGACATTATATAATAGCAGATAAGTTACGACTATTTAACAGCAAGTTGAGATTAACCCATACATAAATTTCTGCATAATAGTTGATAGTTCGGTGAATATAGGCATATATACATACATCATACTGAAGGTGAACTGTGAAATTATTGCAATTACGGGTATTTACACTAAGCTAGCTACGGTTTTTCTATATATTGGGCAATAATTAACGCACTTTTCACATTGTCCACAAATTGATATCAAGGCGTTTTTTTTTGTGTGATTCGAGTCACACTTCCAATACGTTTGGTAAAATCTACATATTCACACGCCATTGAATACATATACACGTTATTGAACATAGTGCGCGATGGAAAATCTTATCAAACAGCAAACAAAATTGCAGGGAGCAATTGAGAAAAGTTTTAAAAATTACAAGAAGGCAAACAAACAAACTAAGTCAAGTAAGGGGTACTGTGAGAAACGTAGAGATGCGATTGAGAAGTTATGGGAACAATATAAAGAAAATAACGAATTGATCCTTGAGGAGTATGATGAGAAAGAACATGATAAATTGTCTTATTTTTCTACCGACGAATTTAGCGTGACTGAAGAAATGGCATTTGAGGCAATTGGCTTGATTAACGATGCGATTGAAGGATCAGAAAAGCTTAATATTACAGATAAATCTTTATGTCACACCCAATCAAGTGACCTACGACTACCTAGGGTTGTGCTACCAAATTTCACGGGCGACTATAAAACATGGCCAGCATTCCACGATCTTTTTAACTCCCTTGTGAATGAAAACGGTTCCCTGTCACCTGTGCAGAAACTATACCACTTGAAGACAAATGTAAGTGGGGAAGCAGAGCATCTCATCAGACATATGCAAATTACGGCGGCAAACTACAAGCCTGCATGGGAACTTTTAATGAATCGTTACAATAACAAGCGAGCGTTAATAAATGCTTTTCTGAAGACCTTTATGTCAATACCTAATCATAGCAGCGAGACAGCTACTTCACTAAAGGTCTTGATGGATACTACTACAGAATGCTTAGAGGCTATCAAGGGTTTGGACGTTCAGATTGACAATTGGGATCCTCTCGTTATCTACATTCTTGTACAAAAACTCAGTACAGAGACACATTCACAGTGGGAATTGACTTTGAGTAATCGTGAGGAACCAACAGAGCTTCCTTCGCTTGAAGAGTTTCTTGCATTTATTGAAACGCGGTTCCGAACTCTCGAGGCCATTGGAATTACGAAGGTTAAGCCAACATGCAAGGAACGAGATCTACAAATGGGCAAATTACACATAAGTAGTTCAAAGGGGGCATATACTGCGGCAAAAGGTAATAGTTGTCTACTGTGTAAGCAAGATCACTATTTAAGGGAATGCTCCAAGTTTCTCAAGATGACAATCGATCAGCGCAAGGCAATAGCTCAGAAAAATTCTTACTGCTTCAATTGTTTAGCTCCTGGGCACCCAGTTTCTAAATGCAATGGCAAATTTAATTGCAGAATTTGTAATAGAAGGCATCATACACTCCTACATTCGCAGGCTCAGGTCAAGGAAGCAGCACCTGTTGCTAATTTTAGCTGTGCTTCTACTGCATACAATCAAACTCAAGGTAAGATCATCGAAAAATCAGTTAACACTGTTAGTGAAGTAGATCGAGGAATGTCCAAACATGTACTATTAGCGACAGCCTTAGTGCTAGTAAAGGATAAAAATGATCATGATGTTGTCCTTCGCGCACTCATCGACCAAGGATCAGAAGCAACATTTATTTCTGAAGCTGCTGTACAGAAGTTAGGTTTGAGAAAAAGAAACACCGATACACATATCAGAGGAGTTGGGGGCACTAAAGCTGCTGTTGCTACGAAGATGGTCGAACTTGTCATCGGTTCGCGTTATCAACCCATGTGGAAATTAAGTATTGAAGCTTTACTTCTGGAAAGAATTACTGGAATCTTGCCGTGTACTACAATTAACACAAGCTCCTGGGGTCATTTTAATGACATTGTCTTGGCGGATCCCATGTACTACAAACCTGGAAGGATAGATCTACTATTGGGGGCTGATGTTTACGCTGAAATTATACAAGAAGGAATTGTTCGTGGTCCAAAAGGTACGCCATTAGGTCAACAAACAATATTCGGATGGATTTTGTCAGGGGAGGTAAAATTCAGTCATAACTGGACAGTTCAAAAGAGTCAAGTGAAGAACTTACATTGCGATCTTGAAGTAGATAAACTGCTAAGACGTTTCTGGGAATTGGAGGAAATTGTTGCTCAAAATAAACATACTATTGAAGAAGAAAGATGCGAGGAGATATACAAGTTAACTCACAGGAGAACAAAGAGTGGCAGATACATTGTTACACTTCCATTCAATACATCCAATATGAAACCAGATTTGGGAAAGTCAAGAGATACTGCTGTCGCTCAACTGATGCAGATGGAGCAAAAGTTCAAGAGAAATCCTGAGATACGGAATCAATACTGTAAATTTATGCAAGATTATGTTCAACAAGCTCATATGGAGATAGCAGATGACGATTCGATAAATCACCACCCAAACTATCTGCCTCACCACGCAGTTATGAAGGATACTAGTACTACTACGAAATTGAGGGTAGTATTTGACGCCTCCAGAAAAACATCAAATAGGAAATCACTGAACGACAACCTACTAGTGGGGCCAACAGTACAAGAAGATCTTTTCAGTATTTTAGTTAGATGGCGAAAACACAGAGTTGTCTTCACAGCCGACATCAAACAAATGTACCGGCAAATCCTGGTTGACGAGGACAACGTTGACTATCAACGGATAGTTTGGAGAGATACAACTGATGAACCAATACGAGATTACAGACTCCTGACGGTCACATATGGAACAGCTTCAGCACCATACCTCGCTACCAGAACCTTGCACCAGCTTGCTATGGATGAAGTACACAAATCTCCAACTGAGGCCAACATAGTGCTACACGACTTTTACGTAGATGATATCATGTCAGGTGGAGATACAACTGATGAAGTTATTAAAATTCAGCAAAGGTTGGAAGAGCTTATGATGTCAGGAGGTTTCAAGCTTAGGAAATGGGCCAGTAATTACACAGAAGTTCTCGAAAATATCCCAGATGAGGATAGAGAAATACAGATTCCTTTCAAAATTACGCATCAGACCATCATAAGGGCCTTAGGTGTCCTTTGGAATCCCATCAACGATACGTTTTCTTACAAGGTTAATTTGGAAGAATATGAAACTCCAAATACAAAAAGAGGTATACTCTCGAACATATCGCGAATATATGACCCCCTCGGATGGCTGGCACCTGTAACAGTTACTGGAAAGATTTTAATGCAAAATCTTTGGCTGGCAGGACTTGCGTGGGATGAACCTCTGCCTCAGAGCTTGGAGACAGCATGGAGAAATTATCACTACAAATTAAAGGAAGTTGAGAATATTCAAATACCTCGATGGATAAGTTTTACGAAGGGGATTGATTCCATTGAGTTGCACTCGTTTAGTGATGCGTCACTGCAAGCGTATGCTGCATGTATTTATGCTAGAATAGTAAACCGAGATGAAACCGTAAAAGTAAGTCTCATTGCTAGTAAAACAAAGGTTGCACCTACAAAATCAATAACCCTTTCCAAATTAGAGCTCTGTGGTGCTCTCCTTGCAACCAGGTTATTAAGAACCATTCAAGAAGCCTTGAAAATACAAAATGTTAAGGTTCACTGTTGGACAGACTCAAAAATTGTATTGGGATGGGTTCGAGGTCATCCAAGTAGATGGAATCAATTCGTAAGCAACCGTGTCTCAGAGATACAGTCTAAAGTCGACAACAACGCTTGGCACTATGTGTCTACAAGGGATAATCCTGCTGATTGCGGATCACGGGGTATTACTCCAGAGCAGTTGAAACAACATATATTATGGTGGACTGGTCCAATGTGGCTACAACGTCCACAAGTGGACTGGCCAGAATACAAGGACAAGGTAAATTTTGATAATCTGCCCGAAACGAGGAAGATTAAAACTACCGCTACAGCAGCGATCATATCTGAATTCACATTAATAGAAAAATATTCATCGTTCTCAAAGCTTATTCGCATAACTGCATACTGTTATCGTTTTGCAGGAAATTTAAGAGCGAAGCATGGCGACAGAACTAAGGGACCACTCTCCGTCACAGAAATACGAAACGCCAAGTATGGGTTGTTCAAAATAGTACAGAATGAAAACTTCCGCGAAGAGATAGATTTTTTGCAAAAGAAAAAGCCCATTAAAACGTCGAGTAGAATTCTCAACTTAAATCCGTTTCTTGATGCAGAAGGTATGCTACGAGTGGGAGGTCGATTACAATACTCAGAACTACAGTTCAATGAAAAGCATCCCATAATTCTTTCAGACAAAGGGCACTTTATAAGGTTATTAGTAGAAGAAGTTCACAAAACCACTTTGCATGGCGGTACTCAGTTGATGCTCAACCTTTTAAGAAAAACCTACTGGATTCTAAATGCCAGAAACTTGTTACGGAGCGTAATACATAAATGCATCGTATGCTTTCGTCAAACATCGAAGTCACGACAGCAGTTAATGGGAAATCTTCCTGCAGCCCGAGTTACAGCAAACAGACCATTCCTGCATACTGGTGTCGATTTTAGTGGACCACTCGAGATAAAGGCATATACAGGACGAGGCAGAATACGTACAACGAAAGGATATGTGGCGGTCTTCGTATGTCTATCAACCAAGGCCATTCATTTGGAGGCCGTTTCTGATCTCTCAGCAAATGCATTCCTCGCGGCTTTTAAAAGGTTCACAGGACGCCGAGGGTTATGCAGTGATCTATATAGTGACTGTGGCACTAACTTTGTTGGAGCGAGTAAGCGACTGTCAGAAGAATATCACTCAAGCCTGAAGGCTATAAATCCAGAGATAATGTCAGCACTCACCATCCAAAGTACTACGTGGCATTTCATTCCGCCAGCATCTCCCCACTTCGGTGGACTTTGGGAGGCAGGAGTTAAGTCGATGAAGCATCATCTGAGGCGAATTACAATGAACGTAAAGTTGACATATGAAGAATTAAGTACCATCTTAACTCAAATTGAAGCGTGCCTAAACAGTAGACCGCTTTGTGCATTAACAAATGATCCGAACGACTGTAGTGCGTTAACTCCAGGGCATTTTTTAGTCGGCAATGCTCTGCTAACTCCGCCTGAACCTAACTTACTTGATATTAAAACACACAATTTGAATCGTTGGCAATTATTGCAACAACTAAAACAGAATTTTTGGAAAAGATGGAGTGCAGAATATCTGTCAAGGTTACAACAACGTCCCAAATGGCTTAAGGTAGAACCTAATGTAAAACATGGAGAACTAGTTCTTATAAGGGACGAACGCCTTCCTTCTTCTCAGTGGCTACTGGCAAGAATAATAGACACTCACCCGGGTGCGGATGGCCTAGTAAGAGTAGTGACTCTTAAATGTAAGAATAACACATTTAGACGACCAATAACAAAGATATGCCCTCTCCCGCTTGAAGTAGAAAAACCGGCCTCAAGCACTCTATCAAAGTGCGCAGAACCTTTATAAGGTAACTACGAATGAATTATTTACCTTGAATTTTGATTAAGCTAGATACCCTTCAAATTAAGAATAAAAGATCAGCTTATAGGTAGTAAGTAAAAATGAACTGTTTCCTTAAAATCATCCCATCCCTTATCCCGCTACACTAATTTAAACCAATACATATACGAGATCACTCAACGAGGCGAGTCGTGGCGCCTTCCCAAAAAACCACTTGGAGTCAGAGAGGAAATGCCTGACCAACGAATTGTACCTGTTTTCATCAGAGATCTGAGAAATCGCAAAGAAAGAAGACTACGAAAGAAGAAAATGGGACCTTCTCGGTCCCCAACACATGTTGAAGTTAAGTAGCCTTAAATGAAATTTACAATTGCATTGCACTATAGATAGAAATTTTATTTACACAGAATACGGCGGAATCCAAAAATGTAGCAGCTATGAATGTTTTGACTAAAGGACGCAGTCATCCTACTGGTTGAAATCCTTCAGATTCCAAGGCGGGGAGAATGTTTGGATTATCAAAACACTGAAATGAAAGTCAACATGTTCATTAGAACAAATCAGATTTATCACCAAAAACTTTCCTCATACATAGAATGCGGCCCTGGTACCATAGAGTCTCATCAAGTATTAATTCTGTAAATAAATTCTCTAGTTCACTATCATGTATACACTATCATAGCTTAATTTGTTATACATTGTAATTTTGCATTCCATTGTTATATCCCGTAACGGGACCGAGATCGTGGGCATAGTGGCCAGTGGCTGTGAAAAATAGGAGAACGGACACTTGTTACTGTGATCTCAAAGTCATCGGATGTCGAATAGTTACAGGCATTTAATTTAAAGCAAATTTTGTAATTATCGTACACAGTCAGATACCCGTAAGATATTGTAAAAACGCGATCAGTTATACCAAGTGCATTGTGAAATATTTTAACAATTTAAGAATGAATATAAGATTTCTGAAAGTACTCAGTGGTGTTCTCTTTTCACAATACATGTGATGCAACCACAACTACAGTCCATTGTCCTACCTTAGTGAATTCCCCCACACGGCATATCGGGTGAAAACGTAAGCCACTCGGCGAAATGTATTAGTGTGCTCTGTTTGTATTCGTTTCGTCATGGCAGTAATGAAATTCTGACATTCTGAAGGGGAACATTTTTTATATAATCCAAATTCCTATGTACTGGGTGTCCGCTGGGAAGGTATACTACTTTGTTTTGCCGCCATTTTGGTAAACATTAGTGTTGGCAGTTCATATTTGGCAGTCGTGAAGTAGGCACGAGGCAAATTTATTATGGAAAAATATTCGATAACACAACGTGTTTTAATAGTGAAAACATTTCATCAAAATCAATCATCGATTACTGTGACGATGAGAAAGTTACGTGAAATTTTTGGGAGAAACAACGTGCCAACTAAACGCACTATTTATCGTGTAGTGAATGATTTCGAAGAAAGAGGGTCTGTAGGTGATAGGCCCAAGCATGGACCACAACGTACTGCAAGATCGGCTGAAAACTTTACTGCTGCTCAAGAAAGTGTTCAAAACAATCCATCAACCTCAATTCGACGCCGTGCTCAGGAGCTTGGTCTTCAAAGAACAACTTTGGCCACAATTTTGCAAAAGGATTTGCATTTGTTTCCATTTAAGATTCAGTTGACACAAGAGCTTCTTCCACAAGACCATTTACGCCGCCGTACATATGCCAATAGGATGTTACAGCTCGCCCATGACAACCCCGATTTTCATGAAAAAATCATGAGCGACGAGGCACATTTTCATTTGAATGGATATGTGAATAAACAGAATAGTCGGTTCTGGGCAGTGGAAAACCCTCAAATTATTCATCAGTCACTTTTGCATCCATTAAAAGTGACAGTCTGGTGTGCAATTTGGTCAGGAGGTATCATTGGACCTTACTTCTATGAAAATGAAAACGGCGTAACGGTAACTGTGAATGGAGAGCGATATCGTGATATGATTGAAAACTTTTTAACGCCACAACTGCATGCTTTGGGCTTGATTAACATGTGGTATCAACAAGACGGTGCCACATCGCATACAGCCAGGATTACAATGTAATTACTGCGAGACCTCTTTCCACAACAAGTTATTTCAAGAAATGATGATGTTGATTGGCCTCCACGGTCGCCTGATTTGACTGCTGCGGACTTCTTTTTGTGGGGATATCTGAAAAGCAAGGTTTATGCAAACAAACCAGAAACGCTTGAGCAACTCAAACAAAATATTCGTGATGAAATTAATGAAATACCGCGTGAAATGTGTGAGAATGTAATGAAAAATGTGCTCAAAAGGGCTCACATTTGTGAGGCTAACAGAGGCGGACATTTATCTGATATTGTATTCCATACATAATTGCCGACATTAAATAAAATATTTATCAATATAAGATCCATTCTCTTTCATTTAATCAAAAATTATAAACAAACAAAGTAGTATACCTTCCCGGCGGACACCAGTTATAATAAACAAATTTTTAGCTCCCCCTTATTTTCAGATAATATGTCTTGGTGTTGCTTTTGTATGACTGAAATAATTTAGCCGTCAATGACAATTCAATTGTAAACAAACAAACCGGCATTGGTAAAATGTTAAATTTTTTGCCATGGCTGTTTATTGTTATAAATATTTCACTTTTATTTTGTTAGAAACACTATAATTAATTAGTAAAGTTATTAAAGTTACTTGAAAAATGCTTTCCCACGACAATAACTCTGTTCGTTCCTACAGCACAGCACAGCGCACTTTATTAAGGTTATTTAAGACTCCGCAGTCTCTATTACACTAAATATCGTTCACAAAAGAATATTTGGCACTTATATCACACTACTATTACGTAAAAATCACGTTTAATTATTTATTTTTCACAATATCGCGAATCCAAATCCGAGAACTTATTTTCAAAATTATGAAATGTCAGAATGTTGAACTAACACAAAATAGCCACTAGGCTCTCTTGTCATTTCTCCCCCCCCCCCCCCCCGCCCATAGGTCGTGCTTAAACATGTACACTGTATTCGCACGATACCCCGCTTCCTTATTAGTTATTTATTCAATGGATTTTACATATGAAGCAAATTATCAAATTTAAGACTTCAATCTTCACAAAATGTCAAAATAGAACCTGAATAAAATTTGGTTCAAATTTTGAAATTTCTGCCCTATAAAAGCATGGCAATATGAAGATTTCTTATGAATTTAGAAAACCATGTAAATATATAACCGTTTTTGACACCGACATCAATCGATAATCCCCTTTGATCCGGATCACAGAGATAAAAAAAAAGCAGCTAATATCTTTTAAGATTAATCTGAAAAAGCAAAAAGGAAATAATCCGCTAATGCTTCTGTTAATTACTTCTAGGATATTATATACTGGTAATACAAGCATGGAAGAACTGGTTCCGCCCGTGTAAAAGTAATGAGTTGTTTTCATGGAGTTGAGTCATACTTGAAACTAGTTCCGACTTCTGGTAAGTACTTCTAGAACTAAGTCAGTAATGATTTCCACCGCTGGTGGGATATAGATGACAATTCAAAAAGTGGCACTTCCAGCCCCCCACCCCCCATCCTACCCTACTTTACAGGTCTGCAAAATACATTATTTAATGCAGAATTTTTAACTTCAAACCACCACCATAGTATATCTCATATTCTCCAGAACTGTTCAGATTTTATCGGACATGTCATGTAAGAGAAGAAAAAAACACAAGCCTTGGATAAATTTCGTTCGAATAACAACAAACAAGAAATTCTCTCGAATAATTTCTGCATTTATAAATAAAGCATTTCCTCAACTTTTGCATTCTTTCATAATGTGTAGGTACGAGTATTTCCTATAGGTATAAGAAAGAGTATATTTTGAAACAAACATATGTGTATTATATCGCCCATATGTGAATTTATCGTAAACATGCAAATTTACGCGATCTTGGCATAAGCTCTGAAGGTAAACAAGAAAAAAAAATCCTAGTAAAAGTTTCATAAAGATTGTATACTTCTACATACATACACAAATAAAATGAATGATAAGCATCAAATTTCCGGCTAGATTCACATCCTAGCATAATCCTTAACATTTTCTATCACCTTTAATCATCTTAATTAGAGAACTTACATACAGATATGTATCTTAAGTTTAGTAGCTGATAAAACTAATCAGAATCACTAAATCGCTGTCAAAGATTTCCTTACATTGTATGCGAAACAAAAAGAGCAATAAATAAAACTGTATTTCAATTTTTTACTCAATTATTTAGTAATTAAATTGAGAGTGACTCATGACAATTTAAATAATGAGTGAATTTTAAACTACGGGGGACTCCAGAAGTATGCTCAAATGTAGTTTTTGCATCACGCAGAAAGAAAATCAGTGTGAGAGATCTAAAGATAGTTTTTTGTTTTCCCATTCAGAACAATTATCTGTAATCAACCTGATCATGACGTCGGGTGATGTAATTAAAGTATATATATATAGGTACAGATACAGGTAACATGTATGTAAATTCCCAATGCCGACAGACGACACGGGGCTTACACTGCCGGGAAATCCACACTTCTCATTTCTCAGTTATCTTAGGCTGTATTGGTTTAAGCTGCTGCCGCTGCTGCTACACGTATGTATGTTAGCTCTGTGTGTGCTATCCAATCATGGTTTTTTATTAATTGCGGTCTATAATGACATCGGAGAGAGATGAACTTGAAGTAAAGTGTAATTTTCCTAAAAGACAAAATTAAAAAAAAAAAAAAACAATTCAATTAACAAAATTTACTGATATAAAATCCTCCCACTTTTTCTCTGAAAGAATTGAAACTTAAAAGGGGAGTTTTAACAGTACATCGAAACGTATTAATTGAAAACATTTATGTTTTATTTGTTTTTAAAGATTAGCTATAAAACGATGTTATGGGCTTTGTAAACACGTTCACAACATACCAAAGCACCGCCCATTTATAAATACTTAATGAAATAATTTTGTTCACACTTCCTCATTTTTGCAAGACTTTAACTATAACTTACTACACTTCTTTTATTTATATTGTTTTCAACAAAACTGTGCCATACGATTTCATATGAGTGTATGTATATATGAACATTTAAATACTGTAATTTCAGCCATACACTAAAGGTCAGTGGTTAACCATCAATATTCTATCAAACAAGTGGTCCTCGGTTCTCCGATAGAATGACTTAAACTTGAACCACTTTTTGCAGAATTATTATTATTAAAGAACGTGCATTTATTGTAGAAATCGACATACAGAGGGGAATGTCGTCAGGGTTGGCCCGTTGCCTAGGTTGGCCCACCGCGATTTTTTTAGTTTTGTCCGCTAGCGCCATCAATATGTGAGCACGGCAAAATTTCTCTCAGTGACATCGAATTTTTCGTGAGATTACAGATTTGGAGCGTGAAAGCAAAGACAATAGCGATGTTCTGCCTAGGTAAACTACGCAGTTGCCTATAGGGCCCAAACTAGTAGGAGGCCCCGATAGGGGCCGAAATAGTATGGAAGACATACATATGACACCGGACATTAAGAAAAAATCTTAATTCGCTTTATTTTTCCTGAGATCAAAGTCACACTATCCCCAGGGACGGCTTTAGAGTTACCGTTTTCAACGTCATTATCGACAGTTTGATTGCAGAGCTACAAAGTAGTGGTTCTGCTTCCGAAAACTTGTGTAAAAAGTTTGAGTTTCTTATGAAGCTTGGAATCTCAAGATATCCGCGAGGGCGCGCGGAACTTGGGAGCCGTCTATCTAGGAGATTTAGATGAGACGATAGACGACAAGAGATAACCAAACTTATGAAACCTCTCTGATCGCTGTGCCGAAAATTTCGATATTATTTCTGCATCTCAATGCATTTTGTAAATTCATTAAAATTATTTTAGACTCAAGTGTAAAGTAGACGAAAACTTTCGAGCTCATTTGTCGTCCGCTGAGGCTACACAGCGAAAACAATTATCGGCCCTGGGAGTTATACAAATATGTACATTCTGGAAAAGGCTGTTTGGACATTTATCCAAATGTGAAAATAGCGCCGCGGATGTTGTGCTGTATATCAGAGTCAAACTGCTCGGCAGAACGGTCGATTTCAGCGCTAAAACGAATGAAGAAGTATTTAAAATCCTTCACAGAGGAGATCAGGCTCAATTCACTCTCTGTGTTGTCCATAGAGCCAAAGATAATGCAGTCTGTGAACTATAGTGAGGTAATCCGTTACTTTGAACAGAAGAAAGTTCACCGCATGACAATCTAAGCGTACGCTTACAAGCAACACTTTCTTTGCATAGCATATAATTTTGGACTTGTGAAATTTCTATTTGTTTTATTCAATTATTCACAAAAAGGGCCCTGACTCTGTTGTTAACCGCCTAGAAGCCCTGGATCTTTAACTAAGCTAATCTCTTATTTGACTTTTCGAAAGATGAAAGTCAATGCAATCAAACTGGGTATTAAAGAGACGAGACATTAGCTGCGTTTTTCTATTTCTCTAATCTGATCCGGTTCAATTTTATGTACGTAAAACAACAACAATGGACAAGTACTTATAATTTCGTCCAACAGACCCCTAGCCATTTAAAATCAAGATTGTTTACATAACACCTCTACCTATTACACAATCTCTCTCGAACTGATGAACTCATTTTTATCTCATAAAAACTAAAAATCTTTTAAAACAATGACAAATTTCTTTCAGTTCTAGCAACAACCTGTCTTCAAATGCCATAAATCTTAACAAGTTAAAAAAAAATTTTAGTTCCAATTGTTTTTATATTTAAATTGACTTTAAAAAAAAACAGATTCTTTCCTATCAACAACGTAGAGAATTAACAGAGAATAGATCACGTAAATATTGTTTTTAATCGAAATTAATTATTTATCATGCTATGGAGAAAAAAAAGGAAAAGCCATACGCACAGATATTGCACTCACGTAGGTACGTGAGACAATTTAAAAGTGTGTGAGTAACAAAATGATCTATTCAGGTCGCTGACCAATTTACTTACATATAATTATAAACAGTCAAGGTCATCTCTTCAACGAGTAATACCCGACACGTTTAACAGGACAACTTGCCAAGCTATGTATGATTACTATTTACCTACGATCAGGTCGATTCACATTAATTGAAAAATTCTACTTTAAATGAGTACGACGATGACAGACAGACAAATAACTTTGTTAACTTAACTTGAAAAAGCACTAATTCCAAGAGGTAAAAATTCGCATGAAAAACGTTTCTTTTTTTTGTTTTCTATGCTTCAGATGGAAGTCCCCGCTGATGAGATGATGTCGAAACTACCTGGAATTCCACAATAGTGGACGTTATCCAACCAGTAAACATTAGTGTCATTAAGTCAAGATCAAGATTCAAGACTGGCTCTACTTACTGATGGTTGACTAGCTATAGAAGCTTAAGTTAAAAACGAAACTTGCTACCATCCACACTACATGCATACATATATAAAAACACTTGTACGCAAGGTTTCTAGATATTTTGTACTTCGCTCGCGCATGCGCCTTAAATTTCGGGGTGTTATATACGAAGTTAGGCTATAAAGCAGTAAATTGCATTTTAACTTTAGTCCGTTTAAGATTCACCAAAACACTTCTGTAGTAGCCTGTACAAGGCATTTTGTTATAACTGCTGTCTGGCCTGGCTGTATTGCACATGCTATAATAATATATAGTGGATGCGCGAATAGTGGTCATTATGGTCAGCAAAACGATATTAAGTTACGTGACTGGTTTTGATTTCGCAGTCGAAGGTGAATCTTTTAATTTACTCACGAAAGTAAACAATCAGTTAACCGCTGACTTTGGAAGTGTTTAGACGTCTAACCGGCGGCGCACCAATTCATCGAACTGGCGATTTTCTATTGCGCAAGCGTTTTTGGATTTTATATTTTTTATATTTGTTGTGTGTGATAGTGTAAATCATTTTTTTTTAATTGAATGCTGAACAAAATTCAGGTGTGAATAAAATTGTAGCTGTAAACTAAAAATTTACCTACAGATAGGAATATTTTCGTCGGCTATATTTATAACAAAAGTTGCTAAACTGCAAATTAGCCTCCAAGAAGAAGAGGAAGACGATGTTAATTAAAATTTTGGTTACGTTTTGTGTTTTCTTGTTAACAGCAAATCAACTGCAGTTTACTCATGGAAAAGGTTATGAGAGTGACGAAAAGTGTAAGTGTTTTATTATAACTGGTATATAAGTGTGTAGGTAGCCAGTTCATATAATAATATATCTGAAAGTAATTGTTTATAATTACATAAATATAAATGTGATTATATTGTTCACAGCGTCGCAAGATTATAGCTGTTGAATATAGAAAAATGAATATATCTAGAAAATACACAATCGACCGATGCGACGATAGGGGCATCCGTTCGAAGATTATTTTGTTAATCAGATGACATTTTCTTGTGATAGTTTTATCAAAAACGGGAAAATAATAAAAAAATTATTTTTGTGTGTTTATGTATACTTCAATAATTAAATCAGTTTTTTTTTTTTATGTAAAAATCTAGACTGATACTGTGTATGTACAAAAAGAAAATATTAGAGCGTCCTCAAAGAATTGTAAGAAAACGTGTTATCTAATTTATTATGGGACATAGTTCTGGGGTCGGAAACTCCACCTAAAACATGTGAAAATTAGAGCTAATTGACTCCAGTTTCTGAAACTTGAGTGGTAACTCTCTCTTATTGAGAATGAGAGAACAACAATTTTTCAATTTCGGACTGAAACTTTCACTCCGATATTTTTACGATTGATCGACAAGGAACAATTTAAAACAAAAATTTCTTTTTACGACTGGCTTAAAATAATGGAATTACAAAATTGGAAAAGAAATTTGGTTTATTACTGAGCTGAAGAAAACAGCACGGATAACTTTGGTGTCCTGATGTTAAAACACAAAACATAGAAAACATTTGCCTAAATGCGATCAAATTCCAAAATTTCGAAAAAAGAAATGCCTTTTTAACAGCAAAATATGTCAGAAAATGTCTCAATATCGAAATGTATTTTTAAGGCCTAATTTACGAATAAAATTAAGCAATATTCTTGTTTACTTATAATTTTTTAAGTATACCACCAGGATCTGTCTTAGGCCCGCTACTTTTTATCATCTGTATAAATAACTGATATCTTTGTAATCGCCTCATATTAAATCCCCATAAATCCCAACGTATTTCATGTTTTTCTATATAGAATGTCTCAGCTCTTAAAAATAGGCTACCGGTTTATTCGAGAACAACATTATAATTCGTAAGACTATTGATTTTATTTTTAATCTTATTAGTTTTTCCATAACCTGACTACTTTCCGCACCAAATTCACATATCCTACGGTCAGCAAATTATTGTAAGATATTAATACCACAAAAAAAAAAAAAAAACGATCCATGAAGGCTTTAACTTTGTTCAAATTTCACGAATCAGGAATTCTCTGGTAGGTATATGCTGTAATTGAGCTCTATGGCCACTTTTGATATGTTTAGGAGGCTGATTGGTCAATATGGTCTGTAGAGCGTAGTACCTATATTACTGCTTATAATTATTGTTGTGGGAAACAAAAACAGAGCTATTACCACATTAGCTAAAAGGTTTTATATCGATCGTACCTAATTAGTATTCAAGTTGGCCGATGATCGTACATTAGCAGCCATAGACGAGGAATTTTCAAGTGTTTATATTCCAACTCGGCACGGTAAATATAGCAGGATAATCAATGAGAAGTTATTAAGAAGATGACATAATACTAAATATATATTTGCATTTGCATTCGGAATAAATGAAAACTACCAACTTCGACTATGTAAAAAAACAGTTGAACTCTTCTTTCCAAACCGGTTAAAGTTAATACATTTTTTTTTTACTTTTACTTTCTGGTTGCAAAAGCATTTATAAAGTCTCAATATACCGCTTACATACAAAAATATATTAAAAGTCTTATACCTACCCAAAGATGATCCAGCTGCATGGACTTTATGTAACACATCTTGAAAATTTATGTGGAAATTATAAATTCCTGTCAGATTGTTGTTATCAAAATATCCAGACTAGCAAAAAAAAACACAATTTTCGTCGAATCTTATATTTATTCGCGCACAATTCAAAAGAACCAGTTATTCCTCTTCCGAAAATTCCCAAGAATCAAGTATACAGATGATGAATACCAAGTGGACTTGCAATCTTGCTTAATCTTGATCTACTAGATGCTACAGAGTCACTTAGTTAGTCAGATTTAGCATGGCTGGTGTTTACACAAACCACACACCGCAGTGTTGGTGACGTCAATCGTTCACAAAGTTTCAAAACATGTTTCAATCATTTTGCGTTAGGTCAGTGCTATTAGAAATAATTTTGAGGCAAATTTTGACAAATGGCACAATTGAAAATGCAAATTGGTGTGTGGCTATTTAAACGCGGATTCTATGAATGTCATTCTTTGTATCTATCGCCCGGCCCGGCATACTCAAGTACGTGCAATGATGTTACGATCACGATGATCAGTTTGGCGAAATTGAAAATTAGCACGTAACAACTCAATTGAATTATTATTTATTATATTCAGGGGCAATCCTGTAAACATACTTCGTGCAATTAAATTAGAAAAACAATATTAATTCTGCAATTTAATTTTTATTGCCGGCTCATGTAATATACATTCAATGCAAATTGCTCTCTGGTATGAACATATTTATGCAATTATAGAGTCAAAACGAAAGAATCAAGCGAGAAAATCTCCCATTAAATGAGTTTGTTGGCAAAAAAAAAATCAGTGGCGAGGTATTCACCAGAATCAATAGGCGCGTGCTTAGGCCATGACATATTTCACATACAAGGGGGGCTCAATAGTCCTACACATAGTACAACCGGCCGTAAATAGGACAAACATGTTTGTAGGTGACAGAAACAGGAGGGCAGACCCTAGCGTATCCAGCATGCTCCGGGTGACTAGCAGACGAAAGGCTTCGATTGTCTCAGGACAGACATTCAATGCTATCAACAACTCGCATCCTTGTTAGATGACCGTGAAGCGATCTGTGGCCGGTGATGATGCCAACCACAGTTCTACATTGTTTCCTTCCAAGCCCCAAGAGAAAATCAGAAAAATTCCCATCAAGAAAAAGTTTTGTGCACCTGCAAGTAATCAGGTTCGCCCATCTCTGCTGATGTTTCAGACGAACATTCGCTTTGATGAGAGACCTGATAACCGAGGCACGGCAACGCCTACGGCGGATTCCGGTCCGGGAAACCAAGAACTAGACCTAGACCTCGCTAGAAGGTCTGTCCTTTCATCTCCCATGATCCCCATATGACCAGAAACCCACTGAAGGGACACCTTGTTGTGGATACACAGCTTATCCACAGACGACCTGCAGTCCCCAAGTAACTTAGATGTTATCTGAGGGCCACTCAGAGCCATCAAGGTTACCGGACTATCCGAAAGGATAACAATGTCCTTTCACTTGACCTCCATATCAATGGCGTATTAAAAAGAAGAATATGAAGAAGAAGTAGTAACGAGCCAGTTATAATTCTGATCTTTTGTCGGATGTAAATGTTAAAATGCACGACAAAATGGAATGAATTTTACTTCTGATTCTTTTCTGTTTGTATTACGCACAGAAAGTTTCAAAACTTTTATTACAACCTTGGGAGGAATTGACAAATTTATTGTACTTTTTGTCGTACATTCTGAAATTTATTCATTGCAAATTCATTCAAATGATAAACGAAATGAATTATGGTAAGAATCGAAGAATACGACAAAAAGGTGGTTACATCAGGGTACAGAGAATACAATGTAATCTCTATACGACCCACGTTCCTTCATTTTTGGACGAAATTTCGTGTAATGTATAGAAAAGCACAGCTCAGAGAATACAATCCTGTCTTTCCTCTCTGTTTTTTTTATAGAAATGTATAAACATTAGTGGACGAAAGTACGTCACAGCACATGTGTCAAAATTTAATGAATACCTTGCATTCTCTTCAAGGTGTATAGAATATATTCCCATTACGAACCATGTTCCACCATTAGGTGACGTAATATCGTGAAATGTATAGCAAATTACGGTACAAGGAACACAATACTTTCTCTGTCTTTCCTATAAAAATGTATATATAAGTACATTAGTCACAGAATTACGTCACAGGATATCAGCTGCAATGTGTCAAAATTTTAATGGGAATACTTGTCTTCTATATACCTTATATGTATTCTCTGTATGGTGAAGGTGGTGAACTGTCAAAATATGTGACAAAAATATACGATAGAATCGGTCACACAGAATTTTTGATTTTGATAATATTCACAAAGTGCTTCCACAATTTCCTGTTCCGACTTATAACTAGTCTGATATTCTTTCTACTTGTATCAAAAACTCCGTTACTCTTAACCAGTGAAGGAGCCACAATGAAATACTTGGCTTATTGGCGTATAGAATGGTTTCCTGTATATTTCCTGGTAGAATTTCATATCTGGCTATTTTTTCAAATTCAAAGTTTTCATTATATTTTCTTTTTTATTTAATTTTAGTTTACTTTAAATAAGTAAATGCAAACATTTGTTTTATTCGTTCTATCTCTTTCCAACCAGTTCGAAAACTAGAAAGGAAAGTATACCTATACGTGACGTCGAGGTGGGCTATATTGAGATAGAAAATAAACGCAACATAAGTTCAGTGATTTGGTCGAACCATACCACGTGATGTATCAGAGAGAGAAATGTGCGTTTCTTTTACGATTTAGTATAGAGACCCGCTATTCACGCATGTAGGTAGCCTGCACATCGATTCTGTGGATATACTGGGTGCTGCCTCCATGCTGTTCCATGAGCTAATAATTTTTTAACGGCTACAGATACCACATAGGGTGTAATAGGTCAAATTGAAGAGGAGAGTCTACAGTTTACAGCTTTTCTACAAAAAAAAATGATGTTAATGATGTTAATGCAACAAACATAGAGGTCAAAGTAAAACAAAAGCTAAGAAAATCCGAAATTTTAGACCACAATAATTCCAAAAGGAAGAGGGGTACGGGACTGCTGAAGCAGTCATTGGAAAGGCTATGAAGTTCTGCATACAACCAAAATAGTGACCATACACCCTATACTTTTTAAGATACAGGGTGTTTTGTAAAAACCCTGCATAATATCCTAATCAGCCTGTAGCTCGGAAACGGTTAATATGGCCCCCTCCATGTCATACAATTTTTTGTTTGTCTAAGTGAGTACTATCACCTCCCATTCTATAGACCACCAGTCAGGAAACACCCTGTATGTACCTACTAGAGCTGTCCGGTTTATTGCTAGAAAAGCCTAAAATTAAAGATACACGGTGAGAAACTTTTGGCCTCCAGTTTCCGGTTTACAGATCCTAAAATCTCCGAAACGTTTACAAAACAAGAGACTTTTGTTTCTGGAGGGTGGAGACTAAAAAATTAGGTCTCTGAAGACCATAATAAAAAGTCTCTAGAGAGACGTCTTGGAAGTGTATACACGAAATTTGAAGTTTGGTCTCTAGAGATCTCCATATCTTTGTTAATTGTCAAGCAAGAGATTTTTCGAAAGAATTATCTCCTTGTTTGGTGTAAAAATTTTACGGGATAAAGGATGACACAACAAATTTTTGTGATTTTTTTTACAAAAATAAAATAAATAAAACAAATTTTCTGTTCTAAATCAGAGATCTGAGACCTGTTTGTTTTAAAATATACGACGAGACCGGATACCAAAAAAGTCTCTAGAAACTAGGTTTCTTTAGAGGTTTTTTGGGTTTCCAAAGTGTATACATGGATCTCTGGGTCTCCAGAAACCAAAACAGTGGTCCCTGGAGGCCAAAGTCTCTCCCCGTTTAGCTTCACCTTAAGTGTCCCAATACGCAAATCAGATTTAGTTGAATCTGCCATAGCCATTACGATTACATAATATGTAGTCACTGGAAATTTATATTTGAAAATCTTTCGTATCCATATCTCTTAGAAAACGCATACCCCTCGAATCTTCATATAACATAGAATCCAATCCCACTTCATATGACGGAACACTACACTATCTTTGAATTATATACTATGACTACGGAGTAGCTCTTCTTCTCCGTATAAAATTTTAATAAAATAAAATAAAAGCAAAATTCTAAATATTTTTAATTTTACCAATTTCCTTTAGTGCGAGTATGCATAGTCGAAGGACGTGGAACGTATAAAAGAACCGAAAAATTCTGTCCAGTTCTTGAAAGTGCATCGAATATTGAATGCGTCATAGGATTGGATCGTTTGGATTGTGTTCGTCGAATTCACAAAGGATCAGCACATTTTGGAGTATTCTCTTCAGAAGATTTAGTAGCAGCCAGATGGGCAAGTGTTGAAATTCTAGTCACAAATGAAATGCGCTTCCATGATGCTCCATTCGAATATGAAATTGTTGCAGTTGTTGATAACGAGGCTGGAATTCATACAGCACAAGATTTACGTGGAAGCAGATTATGCCATCCTGGTTACGGTTTAGAAGGACACTGGACAGAGATATTGGCCAATGTAAGATTTTTATTTCTTTTCCATTCTAAACTATATAGAATTAAATTTTCTTTTGACTTCTGCAGTACTTTGAATCTATGTTAGTGCCGAAAACATGTGAGCCTGAAATGTCTTTGTCAGAATCTCGTATTAAAGCGAGCGCCAAATTTTTTGGACCATCATGTAAGGCTGGCCCATGGGTTCCAGATCCTTTACAAGATCGAATATTGAAAAATCGTTATCCAACTTTGTGTAACTTATGCTATGATTCAAATCGTTGTGGAATTGGTGATAAACATTGGGGCAGGCGAGGTACTCTTTACTGTCTGACTAGTGGAACAGGGGATGTTTCATGGGCTCGTTTGGATGATGTAAAAAGTCATTTTGGGGTAAGTTAAATGAAATATTTTTATGAATTTGCTCTATACAAAATTTTATCATAGTTCAGTGGACTAGCTCCTGAAGCTAATGCTAATGAGTACAGTTTCTTATGTCCTGAAGGACATCTGCAACCCTTAAATACAGCTCATCCTTGTATTTGGGTATCTAAACCTTGGCCAGTTATAGCTGCAAGAAGGTAATTGTTTTTTTTTTGTATTCGGAAAGGTGAAATGAATAGAAGACATTTCTTTTTTTTTTTAAAGATCTCATGCATCACAAATTCAAGAGCTAGTCACTAAATTATCTCACGAAGGAGAAGTATGGCAAAATGCTCTCTTAAGCATCCTCGAGACTTATCATGTTGACATTATACCTCTAGATAACACGATACCAATTGACGATTATCTAGACCAAGCTGTTGGTTTCCAGAGTGCATACAGTTTCCCCGAATGTAATCCACCAAGATCAATAGTGTACTGTACAACTTCAATTATTCAACACGTAAAGTGCTCTTGGCTTCAGGAAGCAGCTCAGGTGTACGGCATTGAGCCAAATATCCAATGCATTCGAACAGAAAATTTGGAACGGTGTCTGGACGACACAAAACATAAAGTATCCGATGTTGTATTAGTCGATCAGGACAATCGAATCAAGGCCCAGAGAGATTATGATCTGGTTCCACTTTTGTATGAATTTTCACATGAATTTCATGAGAGATATGTAACCGTTGCAGTAGTGCACCAAAATTCCAAGTTCCGAAGTTTACTAGATTTGAAAGGCATGAAGGCATGCTTTCCATCATATGAAGGTGCTGCATATTTATCTGCATTGGACACAATAGCGAACCTTACGTCACGCTTTACTAGTATATCGAAATATTTCTCGGAGGATTCATGTACTTGGAATCCAAAGGTTCAAAATTGTCCAAATAAGTACTATGGCGATGAAGGAGCCCTTCGATGTCTTGCAGAGGGTGGTGGAGATGTGGCCTTTTTAAATGCAGAAATCTATAAGAACTTTAGTGATGGCATTCTTAATGCAACTTGGAGTAAAACTATAAGCAAAAATACATTCCACACTCTATGCCCGTATGGTCTGAATACCGATAAATTAAAATATCATTTTTGCTACTTGCACTGGACAGCACATGGCCATTTGATGACACACAACAATACAACGGCAATACGAAGAAACGAAATTCGTAATTCCTTAAGAGATATGGATCGACTTTTCGGCAAACAGTACAAAGCCCATACAGTGCCATTTACAATGTTCGGGCCATTCGACAGGAAAAATAATGTCATGTTCAGGGATAATACAGATGGACTGAGGAATATTAATGATTTGAATAAGGATAAAGTGCCGAGACTTATGGAACACATCTATCATAAGTACACGAAGCAAATGTATGGTAATAGTTCCATGATAATAGCAAATGCAATCCTCGTACTGCTCAGCACGTTCGTAACTTTTTTAATGTTGAGATGAAATTTCTAGGGCAAACTATATTTTTGTAATTTATTTATTTAGGACTGCAAATGTGATACTATTTTATAATCAGTTGAATAAATCATTTTTTTTTTTTTAAATGAAGTTTTCTTTATAGAGCCAATCCAGCAAACAGCAGTAACAAACGATTATTAATCATTTCAGACTAACCCACTCAAACCTGCGCAATCAATTTATCAGTTTCTTGAGAGCTAAGCTCTGCGCCCTTGCCGGAGCACTCTAAAACTTGCTAATACTGGAGTCTACAACGCATCTTAAGGTAAACTTTTTTCCGGTCCGGCTGGTCTAAATGTGACAGATCGCATCCTTTTTCCAGTTTTTATTGGATCATTCTATCAAATATAGTATAACAATATGCTTGCCAGGTATTATATGTCATCTAATTGGAACTTTATTTTTACACAGTTAAGAAGTAACTTACTCAACTTCTGAAAAAATACCAAGGTCTTTATCTTTCTGAAGAATATCTTCGAATTATGCATGGAAATGTGATTCACTGTTGAAGAATTTAAACTGTCAAGTAAAAGATGAGAAAATCAACAACAAGATCAACTACAAAGTTGAAAATTGGATGAGTTACTGAAAGAAATCATTACGCGGTAATTCATGGCGGTAAGATCAAGTGGCAGGTTACAAACTAGAGCCGATTTCTAATAATGAGTTATATTGAAGAGCATCTGATTTCCAGACTAGAAGCGATTATGGAAGGTGTCTACATCTTCTGGTTAAGGACTGATAAAACAATGCTTCTGTTACGTCGTCCCTTCGCGTAAAACTGTGAATGTAGAATTATCGAAAAGTGGAGCAAATGATCGGTGGTTGAAAAGCGATTGGAACAGAATGGAACGGATAGGTTGAGCAATTTTAAACTTTTACGGATGACATAACCTCAAAGTTAGTGCTTACGAGTTTCATATGAGCTACCAAAAAATGGATACGAGTCCTTTATTGAAGCTATAATAGCCCCGGTTTAACACTCCAGGCTTAAGTCATAGCTATGGTTTAAACCATGGATTAAATTTTTCTACTGTTTCACACTCAATGCTTAAGTTACATTACTGGCTTAAGCCAAGCTTACCCTAAGCCCTGCATCTTGGGGGTTAAGCTTTAGTTATCTAGTAATCGGCTGTTGACATTACACAATTGTCAATTGTTGTCATCTGCCAAGTGCAAAAAGTTTGTTTTTCATTCCAAGATCTTAGGTAGAAAGTTACATAAAATGGAATATTCACCTGAAGCAGAAGATATGAGTGACGAGGTAAAGCACAATTTGCTACCACAAAATGTCAGGTGAAAAAAATTATAAGAAGACGCCCACAGCATTTCGATGCACGGGATGACGTCCCTTTTTATACTCGGTTTAGGTTGTCGAAACATTCTGCATCAATGATTTTGGATTTGATATCCTCCCAGATAAAAATCACGACAAACCGATAAATAAAAAATGTTCTTCTTCTTTAATTTTTAATCCACAATGGCAATTTTCCTTTAAAATATTCACAATTATTTATATATTATTTATTTTTCATCCGGTTTAACTAAGCTTCAGCTTACAGAGTACTGTGAAACGGAGTAGACTAATACCCGGTTTCACAGTCCAGGCTTAAGCCTACTCCGATTCACAGTCCTTTGAGGCATAGTTAAGCCACAGATGAACATTTTTAAGTTGTCAGCACTGCGGTATTTGTGAATTTTTTTTAAAGGAAAATTGCCATTGTGGAATAAAAATCAAAGTCATCCCATTTCTCAAAATGTTGTGGCCCGGGCGCCAAACTGTTTGCTTTCTTCCTAAAAACGACAAATGCAATGCTGAATCTATCAGACAGCACTGAAAATTAGTAACTAGAGAATTATTTTTCGCTTAGAAAATTTCAATTTAGTTTTGAAATACGTACGTTTGTTTAATTATATTATTTAGGCAAAATGTATATTTACCAATAATCTTCACATGTTTCACAGCAACATCTAAGGCTAAAGCCTTCGAAATGACGGACTTAAATTGAGCTTGGTTTAAGCCAGTCATGTCAGTTAGGCCTTGACTGTGAACCTGGATTATTTATTTATTCTTGAATTAAGCCACTGCTGTGGCTTAAGCCTTGACTATGAAACCGGCCATTAAGGTCGGGGCTTAAGCCAGAGCCCGTGGCTTAGCTGGGCTCTGGCTTAAGCCTGGATTGTGAAATCGTCCATTTTCGTAATGAACTACACAAAATCTCTCCAGCAATTAGCCAGTTACAGTTCAATCATGTTACATTTTATAGTAAAAATAATAACTGTATCACAAATTTACAGCAAGTAATAATAATTTAATTATTATATTATCACCTAAAATCGTAGGTAAACAACTGTACAGCCGTCCGATCAGAAATTGTAATATTAGAGTATGCTGCCCGTCCTCCCGGTCGAAACTTAGCATTTCGGAATTTGTCTTCAGTAAACACTAGTTACGTTTTCACTCAAAAAAATTTTATTTTTAAGCTGATGTTGCGATAAAAACCGACAAGAAATTAATTAAGGGTAACCATAAGATTAAATTAGGTATAAGACCGACACATAAAAATAGATTACTATATGAAAAACAACCAATAATAACTTTCTTGAGGGACTAATGAATTCAATTATTATTTTTCACTTTCTACGTAGGTACCTATGAAATATACTTTTATTTGCAGATTTTTTTTTTCATATTACCTTTTTATACAATATACAATACAAAAATGTTTTATTGAGGCACATACTAGATCGACAGTGGTTAATTAATTATTAGCATGAACATAAGCACACAATAAAAAGAAGGTAAATTGTAGGTACTTAAGTAAGTGGGAAAGCCAGACTTGGCAACTTAAGATTATAAACATACAAAAAGTTTTGTTCGTTCTTGTTTTTGTTTTTAGATTCGATGTAGGCTACAAACCCTGACTAAGAAATGAACTAAGGACTGTTAAACAGTTCTAAACTTCAATTGACCCAGAATCAGGCCGTGCATCACTATAATTAATCTTTAATTACAAAGAGAGATAAATAATCAAGAGTACTTTAGACAATCTATTACAATTATACCTACCTAACTATTCTCCTGTAATGTAATTTTTTATACCTAGCACTTTTTAAAGTAAATTCTGAGCACCAAATATTTGGATTAATCTTTAAACTCGTTATTTTTCGTTTGGATAAAAAAAGAATAAAAAACAAACAAAAAACTTTTTAAAATATCGCTATTTTCATACTTAAATGTTGGTATTACATCCATACTCAAGCCAAAAACCTTAAGTACAGACAAATAATAAATCCACCACACAAAACAAAACACAAGCGCAACATATGAAACTTACCACACAAAAAATGCCGGACAGCTGATATGTATATACCCGTTGTCATGTCACAAATATCAAAACAATAACAAAACTAGAGGGCCGTCTGTCATTGATTAAACATCGAAATCAACGTAGAAAATGTCAAAGTCCATTAAAAGTACACCAATTAGCCGAAATGTGAGTTTTTTGCGGGATTAATTAGCATTAAAAAACGCATTTTTATTATGTTCCTTGCACTAAACACTCACGCAATTCACAATTTCACAGCAAACTGAGCAGTTAGCTGCACATGCACTGCACTGTCACTGTGTACTTCACAAACTTGAAAAGATTTTGTTCACCTCACCATTGCCTTTGCCATTTTTTATTGCTTTTTACATGTATGTAGTTGTTTGCGGCAAGAAAGAATCGAGACAAAAAATTATCTTTGGCAGTGGTTTTTTAGATAACCGAAATTCAGGGGTAATAATCGCTATTTTCAATTTGTGGTGCGAAATTTATGACCCATTTCACTCTGACTGTGGTGGGTACTCGTGTATATACATGTATCTCCACTTCTATCCAATCTACGAACTTTGCTCCTTCTGCAATAAATTTTAAATTCTTTAATTTGTTTTTTTTGTTTCGTGGAGATGTTTATTCGTTTTGCTTGTTAATTGTCATATTTATTTCCGATTTTTAAATGTCTGCCACGACGAGCTTGTATTTGCATATGAATTGACTTTGTGCTAATAAAATGTTGCACTGATAAGAAAGATGCTAGACAAGAAGGTTGTCAACCCCATTTGATTCAAAAAGTGTGAATGACTGAGCAGAAGAGGAGTCACACTTTTCTTAAGCTAACAAGACTTTGTTTTGGTGTACAACGGGAAGAAAAAACAAGTGGCTACCTAGTTGTGTAATTATTATCAAATCAAATCCAGCTTCAGAGTTAATGTTTCTTTTATGACACTTTTACAAATTCCTTAATTACTTTCGCAGATCTTATCTTTTCTATACCTACGTGTGGATCTTCAGTTTTATATTGTATACCTATATGTATATCCGTATTTCGAAGCTTTAAATATGGTCATTAACGTTTAAATAAATAAACGTGACGGTAAATACCAAAAAATGTGTTGCAAAACGTGATAAGTTTGGTAATTTGTTATCAAATCGTGGGACCTCGAAGGTATTTTCGAATGGCAGTAACTCATATTACAATTCTTCGTTAAAGTTAAAGGGTGTTCCAATAAGGCAATAAAATAAAATTGTATTTTTATTTATTATTTTTGACTTCATTTGCGAGTTAAATCGATGACCCCAAATTTTTATGAGTTTTCCCAATAAATTTTTGAATACGAATTTCACGAATGTAGCTTTCAAAGCTTTCATAATGATCAATAGTTTTTGGTTTACTTAATAATTTACAGTCACAAGATCTTGGTGCATTTCTGCAACTCACCAAACTTTTCCTTCAACAAATAAAAAAGCTAAAATTGGTCTGAGACCAATAATTATGTAGTTTGATTTTTGAAGTGGTTTTTCTAGAACGATTCGTCCGATAGTAAAAATAATTATACCCAATTTACATAGCATTTCATATTCTGAAGAAGCTCGCCGGCGTTGTCCGGCGATATTATAGATGCCTAAATGGGTTGGGATGGGGGTTGAAAGAGGTATTGTGGTTAGAGATGCATAATATCATAGATGGCACAAGAACTAGATGTCGCATGCAATACCAAAACAGTATACAAAATTTATATGGTTGGGTGGTCCATTCCGGAATGGACCACAACATTTGAAATGATGTATACGTCGAGTGATTCATAATTTTTCGTATCTGAAGTGTTGAGGAAATCGATCAAATATATACAAAACTACTATTGTAAAAATATGTGCTTCCGGCACGCTCTAAAGCATGTTATGGTCAATTCCAGAATGCACTACCCAATTCACAATCTGTATACTCGGTTCTAGTATGCCATGCGACATCTAGTTCTTGTGCCATCTATGATAATATCTAAGCTATCATCTAACTCGATCGCGCGATTCCGTAATCTAGGATTTCACTCTGTGTCTGCATGTATGTGTGTGGGTTTGTGTGAATGTGGGCGTATGTATGCGGGTGCGTGCTTACGTTATGTTTGGGAGAGTGAAGCTTTCTACGTCGACGAGCTCTCAGGCAGTGCCCAAATATACTTATTATAGTGAAAAACTAAAAATTTGTATGGCAACACCAAGAAAGGGCTGCCCGGCTTGCTCCACTTTTGGACTTGTATTTGAAATTTTTATTAAAACGCCGTATACAAAATATGAGCTCTCCACCTCGACGCCTTCTCAGGCAGCTTCCAAGTGCATATATGTATACCGAAAAGCCAAAGTTTGTATGGCAACACCAAGAACGGGTAACCCGATTAAATATATAGTTTTGTATGGCAACCCTACGAAGGAGTTGTCCAACTGGTCCCAGTTTTATACTATACTAAGTATACTAAGTTTGTCATTCCATTTGTAACGCACAGAAATAATGATTGTAGAGCAAAATGGATTTGACATCCACGCATAATATTAAAAGTTATTTTGATTTTTGCATCTGTCCGGTTGTCCGTCTGTCCATCTGTGACTGCGCACGATAACTCGAGAACACGTTCACTTAGAAACCTGAAATTTTGTACACAAACTTAAAAAAAAAGGCAAATTAAGTTCGAAAATGAGACAAATCGGGCAACTCCTTCGTGGGGTTGCCATACAAAAATTTCGATTTCCACTATACATATATTTGTACACTGCCTGAGAACGCGTCGACATAAAGAGCTGAAATTTGCTACATGATGTTTTTATAGTAATAACAAATAAAATTTCAAAAATGGAATAAATCGGGCAACCCCTTCTTGATGTTGCCATATAAAAATTTAGGTTTTTTACAAATACTGCGAAAACGATCAGTCCAAGACATTTTTATTGTACTAAAAACTTCTTCAGAATACGAAATCCTATAAAATTGGTGATAATCATTTTTTTCTGTCCGACGAATCGTTCTAGAAATATATGCGAAAAACGACTTCAAAAATCAAACTTGCATAGATCGGTGACCATACGGAATTTTATACGAAAATCAGTCAAATTAACTTTTAATATTATGCGTGGGTGTGTAATCCATTTTGCTATACAGGTACGTTTAGACTTAGATACAAGTATCGGGATTTGTGTAGCCACAGGTATCGGCACTTGTATGATTACTGTTCACATTAAATAGGCACTTGTCGATATACTTTAATGACTGGTCCGCCAAAAATTGTAAATGTTTAAATCCATACCATAATGGGGTAAGTATATACTTCATCAGTTCCACAGCCGAATTTTTTGCTAACATTAATTTTTCCGAGATCTCTAAATTGACTTTTTATGTCACTTATCTTCAATTTCTTTATTTGTACACTTTAACTCCTGAGCAATTTCTTCTAACTTATCATTTTTTTCATTAAAGTCTTTATATGCTTTCCACCTGATATCCGAAATATCCCATTTCCTTATCGCGATTTGTCAAATATATTTGTGCCTCATACAAATCCCGATACAAGTATCTAAAAAAAAAAAACTAAACTTACTATCATTATTTCTATTTGTTACAAACGGAATGACAAACTTCGTATACCTACCCTATATGATTTCATCATCTAGGGTATAATAACTCGCGATGGTCTTGTTGAAATCATAATCAATTCAAATCGTTATCATCACAGATGGCACAAGGACTAAGTGTCGCATGCAGTACCAAAAAAGTATTAAAAATTTATATGGCTGGGTGGTCCATTCCTGAATGGACCACAACATTTGAAATGATGTATACCTTGAGTGATTCATATTTTTTCGTATCTGAAGTGTTGAGGAAGTCGATCAAATGTATATAAAACTGCTATTATAAAAACATTTACTTTCGGCACGTTCTAGAACATGTTATGGTCTATTCCAGAATGCACTACCCATTTCACAATCTGTATACTATACTCTGCTCTGGTATGCCATGCGACATCTAGTTCTTGTTCCATCTATGATATCATGCAATTCTGGCCACAAAAAGTTGCTTATCATCGATCGAAATCATTGACACCTTTGACTGTAATTGCATTCCCTTCCTTATTTTGGAACAATACCATAATCCATACCAAACGGCGGTCTTATTGTAGACCCAAACGATTTGGATTGCTTTCGACAGCAAAAATTACAATTTTGATTGTTGAGAAAGCTTCTCAACTCGAAATGCAGCTTCATCGCTAAGGATAATTTTATTTGTCCAAATCAGGATCATTTTCCAGGTTCTCTAAATCCCAATCAGCAAAATCACGACGTTTACGATGATCAGCAGACTTAAGTTCTGAGAGTCCAAACAATCTTATATGATGAGGATGTAAACCCAAGCCTTTGGGCAAAATATGACATGTGGAAATTTGTTGTTGAAAACGCCGACGAAAAATAGACATTTTCATTCTCACTAGAACTAGCTCTACTAAACAGCAGCTCGTAAACATGGTGATAAGCAAAAGAATATCTTCACATTATTTCTATAACATATAATTTTTTATGGAATATCTTTAGAATTAGTATCTTAACACTGGACAACCTATATACAGACAAAGCCCTGAATACATATGTCTAAAATTCGTGAATGTCTCAATTGGAAGAGATAAACTTTGGATTTTTCTTGAATCCTTATCTAATAAATATTTCAATTACCACCATCACTCTTTATTCAAGGCACTATCTTGCTTTAGATACACATCCATATTTCAGAACCATTATCCATATTTAAGATATTTTTAACACTTAATAGGTTCGCACCAGGCCAAAAATTGAGGAGAAAGATGCAAGTAAACTCAAAAAACCACCATCCAAGGTTGCAGGAGCAAACTCAAAAACATTAATAACGGCAACAGCGACAACAACAGAAAAGCTGAAAACAAAAAATGAACAGAAGAAAATTTTACAAAAACCATCCATCAAAATAGCTTCAAAAGTTGAATCGAAACAAGAGAATATCTCGAGAAATATTAATAGAATTAAACCAGTAGCAGCAAAACCTAAGCCTGTAGAAGTGAAAAATCAACCACTTCGCGCTAAATATGCCCCGGAAATTTTACAAAATGTGAAAAACGCAAATACTCGAACCATTACGAAAGCGAATGTCATGAATACAGTGCACAACGTGACCGTCTCATCTCCACCTTCAAAGCGAAAAGAAATTTTACCGGAAACATCAAGCAAAATCATCGAAAAACCGCTAGTAGAACGTACCATGAGGGAACGCACTCGAACTAGGACACTCGAACCGGAAGAAGTTGTTGTGTTGAAAAACAATGCAAGTGGTCCAAAAAGTTTAGATACATTTTTAGCAAGAAATTCAACTAGGGCCGTACTAAAATCTGAGGAGCTACAAACACATGTTAAAGAATCGGTTGCGTTTGAAATAAAATTTAAAGAAAAACAAAGAGAAGAAATCAAACCACGAGACACAATCAAACCAGAATCAAAACAGCAAAAGGATTCTGAAGGATCTGAAGAGGGTGACTATGAGGATGACTTTGAATCATATGAATCTGATTTCGAGACCGGTTCATCTTCAGCTGATGCTTCGGAAGCAGCAGCAGCGACACCAACAGATGAGGAAGCAAAAGAAGAAGAAGCAACAAACATTATCAAAACAAATACTGATTCATCAGATACTTCGGATGAATCAGAAGAAACACAACTCCCGATAACCGTGATTCATAGGGATAAGGAGGATGAAAGAAAATTAGATTCTGGAAGTTATGATCTTAGACGGGAAAAGTTACAACAATTACAGGTGCCGCAACAATTCGACAGTATAGATACTACAACCGTAAGTTCGGATCAACTTGACTCTGGAATAAGTTATAGTGGAAATATAAGTCAATCGGGGCGTTCATCTGCCTCTGCGGGGTTTACAAGTTTTACAAAACCAACGAAAATTTCTAAACGCGGTAGAGAACTCATGCAAAAGATCTTGTTGGATACTGTTGGATTCACTTTATTTGAACTAAAACCGATTAAATATGAGCACTACATGAAGATCTATGGCAACTTTAATGCCCGACAAGCAACGACTCAAACTAATGAAAATCGATTGAACACCGAATGTCAGACAGATGAAGTACAATCCCGTTCGATTTGGACTCAACATCCACCTCAGTACGATTTGAAATTCGTACAAGAGAACAATTTCATAAATCTGCGAAATGCCTGTGGTGAATTTTCGGATGATGAAGATGTTGCTGCGAAGAAGATACATGAAAATAACGATCGCTTGGCAGAGAGTATCAAAGCTTTGAATAAATTCAAAAAGAACGAATCGAGACGAGTCCTGGAGGTTCGCAAGCAAATCAATTTTGATCGATTGAATGATTTCTTAAATAAAACTGTTCCTGCTGTGATGGGCGTGCTAAGTAAGAGTGCTAAATTGAAGAGACTGAAAAGTAGTAGGCTAAGTATCAGCAGTGGATTCTCAAATTTAAACGCAAATTTTTTGAATGCCTTGAAAGTTATTCGAATATTTTCGAATTCGCATTATAATCTGGTTCTTACTGTGCACGAAAGCATTGATGATATTTACAAAAGTGATTTTCAAAATTTAATATCAGTTTGGAGTACAAACGAACCGGAAAACCCGATTCGATTACTGTCAACCTGGAGTGAAGTGTGTCGAGTTGAAATATGCGCAGAATCACCTGATATTATTGTTTGCGGGCTTAAGGATGGCAGTATCGCTATGTGGGATTTAAGGGAAACTTATTCATTTTGTTCGAAATTAGATGGTTACTTAAAACATTTTCCAGCAACTCAGTCAATTGCCCCAAGTTTGAGTGGTGCGGATATGGCCTTGACGGACTTGGGTGCTGTAATTGATATCAAAAGTTTTAAGGTGGAAACAAAAATTTTCAACTTTCGAACATATAAACCGAGACAAGTAAGGCAAAACTATTCTATTTTATTATAACCTCTAATTATCCATTTTTTATTTTAGTTTGTTTCGTTGAACGACACAGGAATTCTAACAGTTTGGACTCTAATCGAAACAGGAAAAGTGAATTTCAGTACAACAACAGAATTGCCAGGCACAAGAAGTTCGAAATCGAAGATTGAATACAGTTCACCCTGGGCTCGGGTGAAATTAACACAAAGTTCTATATGTGATTTAAGGGAATACTTGGAATTGAAAAATATTCGAATGCAAAACAAATTCGAAAAAACTCGTTCTTATTTCGAAAATGACATCTTCAATGACGAAACACTGAAAGAACTCCAAGAAAATAATCAAGAATTTAAGTTAGGCCAACAAGGATTAAGATTTACCAAACTTGATACAGGCGTTGAAGGAATTTTCATCGCCACAAATCGAAATTTTATACTTTCATGTTCAAAAACCTTAAAATCAAATCGATTCGGAAAAATAATTATCGATGAAAGTAAGTTTTTATTTCCGACTGCAATCAAATTGCTCGGAACAGAAGAATTTTTAATTGTTGGCCTTTCGAATGGATCTGTGATAGCGTTGAATTGTAATCAAAATAAACCGAATGAAATAACTTATAACAATTCGGAATTTGCAGAAAAGCCGCCGGCAAGCTCAAGTTCGACAAATAAGCCAGATTTGGAATTAGAAGTTGGAAAATCGTGCGCTATTCAAAATATTATCAGAAATGAGAGAAAATCTTATGAGGATTTTGAATCAACAGGATTATATGAGCTAAAGCAAAATTCTACACTTGATCCGAATTTTGGAGGGGATCTAGGCGAGTTCGAATTTCGAATATTTGATCAGCAAGTCTTACTAAGTGGTTCGGTGTTGAGAAAAAGTTTAGTGCAAAATATTGAAATTTCTAATGATGGAAGGAAATTATATGCCTTGACTGATGGAAATATACGGGTTTATGATTTTCTAATGGAAAAAGAGGTGCATAATTCCATAAATGGGGAGATTCGTGGATTTGGACTGGTGAAAGAAACTTCGGGACAGCAAAATTTAGTGCTTATTACAAAAGATTTAGAAGTTCAGATTCACAATTTAAAGTAATACGATGCTTTTAGACACGTTTTAATTGTTGTTAAATATTTTCACAATTCTTTTTTTTCTGTTTAAATTTAAATTTGCGTATTAAAAAATATTTTTATTGTTATTTGTGATTTTCTTCAGTATGTATCTTGTATGTATTATTGAACTTACTCTTGAAGAGTCTTACCGTATTAAGCCTTGCTGCAGTAGCCGTCTCAGCGTGATGCTATTTTGGGCGCAAGTCTTCACTTCAATAGGATTCGTAAATGAAATGTGCACTCTGCTGCACTCGTCTGTTTGACTCATCTCGCAAGCAATTATTTTTTATTGTAAGTTGTAATTATTGTAATTCGTAACCATCTAAAAAAACAAAAAAAGGGAATATGAAATATAAGGTCGGTTCAATGAAAACCCCGGGTTAACCTAGGGCTACACCGGGCTAGACTATTTTGTTTTTGAAAACTTGGGCTACCCCAGCTTACACTAAAATTTTCTTGGGCTAATGGTTTTATATTTGTCACTTGAGAACTATCACTTGCATGTTGCTGATTGGGGCACATAAATTACTTCTTGAGCAAAAATTAGAAGAAAAGAAATAGATAAATAGCTAGAGCACATTTTATTTGTCTTCACCCATTTTATAAATAACTTTTTACAATTAATTATACTCAGTTGAACTGTCAGAGAAATGTCATTACACTAGACTTACCCGGTGTTTTAAAAACTTGTTCGATGACGGTGTTTTCATCGAACAAACCTATAATTTCGAATCATAGGTTATAGTGGGTACAAGGTGACCCTATTCTGGGTACCTGGCCACAGGGATATTCAAGGTAACGAGATAGCCAATGAGTTGGAAAAAAAGTTCTCTGGGCTGTAGCTTCTGTGAGTATCCCGATCGGAGCTTTAACGGAGAAAATCATCAGGGGCGCCTACCAAAAGGCAAACTTCCGGTGGATCAACAGAAGAACCTGCTGTATTGCGAGGCAATTATGACCTGCATATGCCAGGAAGAAGACAAAATAACTCCTTAATGGGAGTAGAATTGGTACTACACTGGGAATAGCCGCGAATGATTCCTGCAGGAGGTGTAAGCATTCGAAGGAAATCGAATCCAACCAGCCCGTACTTTGCAATTTCCCCCGCTGTGATGAATAAAAGAAGTATAGGCTATTAGGTAGCTAGGACGTTTTCAAAAAGGTTACCCCATGAAGTCAAGGGGTGAAATGGACCTACTGGAAGTCTAAATGATGCCAGGCGTTATCTCTAGCAGCACCAGAACAGATATAGTCTCTTATAAGAAAGAAGCCGCGGATAAATTCCGTTAAATAGGTTAACGAAGACGTATACGCAGAAATCGTTTCTGAATGCACGACATAGATAAGCATCCAAAAAACATTCCATGAATCGGACAGATGAACGCAAGGAAATGGATTTTTTGTAAATAGAAAAATCTTTTCAGACTGAGTCAAAACGAAAACGTCTCTTAGAAAGGAAAGTTATATTTATTAAATTATAAAGCGAAATTTAGTTAAAATTTAATTAAAGATTGTGTCGAAGTATTTCTTGTAAATTGTTAAAATTTTGTTTGCAGAAAATACTGAAGAGGGTAAGACAAAGTAAATTTACGTGCTATCATGAAAATGCGAAAAATTCTATTGAATTGGCTAAGTGACGATTTCTGAGAATTTTATTCCAAGAGTTTTGCCGGTAAGTGGGCCGTTCGAGAAGTCTCATAACGCAGATGAGTTTTATGTTTTAACAGAAAAAGCAATGCTTAATTAGAGAAAAATGAAATCATGTCGAAATCATTGCGGATAATCGTTCCAATTGCATTCTTTTTTTAGTGAATAAGTAATTTTTAAACGAAAAATCAATACTGGAGAACACAGGTATTGGTATAATCAATCAATAGACTTACTGTCATTGGTATAAGCCAAAACTTGTAAGTTCAGAGAACAAAGAGAAAAAAATCATTGAAAAATATTATAAAAAGCATCAGTCCAAGGTGACCTTTTGGTGACCTTTTGGAACTCCAAAAAACTTGTCAACGGACTTAAAAAATAAGCATCCAGATAAGCCACTTTAGTTTATGCAAGATAGATGGCGCTGTATTTAGTTTTGATTAGGGACTGTAACTGTTATGGGACTTATTGAAAAAATCGTGAAATAATAGTTAAAATTTAACTTTTTTTTATATCATAAGATAATAGGTATTTATTAAACGTATTTTTTTTCGAAAATCACAACTGTTACCGAAGACTTATTTATTTAAGTCTTATGATAAGAGTTCCAAAAGACTTTTATTTTTTTAAGTCTCATAATAACAGACTTAGTAGAGTTTTATACTTTTAGCTAAGAATTATCACAGACTTTTGTTAATAAAAGTCTCTTCGTACAACTTCATAAGACTTTTAATTTTTTAGTCTCAAGTCTTAGAAGACTTTTATAAATTTCAGCCTGTTCCATAACTGTTACCAACTACTTTTATTCATTTAAGTCCTCTGATAAAAGTCTCATAAGACTTTTGTCTTTTCAACTTTTCGATAATAGTGTGTTCGGGACTTTTATAGTCAGTTATAAACATTATAGAAAACTTTAATTTATTTTATTGTTGAAGATCTTGGAATTTGATTTTGGATTTCAGGAATCGGATAGTCTGCAGATCCAGGTATCCGGATATCCGCATATTAGCAAAATTAAATAGTAAGATCTGCAACAATAAAAGAACTGTGATATATCCATTATGAGACTTAAATAAATAAAAGTCTTCTATAACTGTTATAACTGACTGTAAAATGTAAAAGTCCCGATAAGACTGTAATCGAAAAATTGCAAAAGACATAAGTATTATGAGACTTTTATCATAGGACTTAAACGAATAAAAGTCTCTGGTAACAGTTATGGACAGACTAAAATTTATGAAAGTCTTCTATCTTGAGACTAAAAAATTAAAAGTCTTATAATTCCCCATATGAATAATAATAATAGAAAATATATATAAAAGGCTATTAAGACTATTATAATGAGACTTAAAAAAATAAAAGTCTTTTAGGACTCTTATCTTAAATGAATAAAAGTCTTCGGTAACAGTTATAATTAACTTTAAAATAAAAAAATTTGTTGAAACTCTTATTATGAGAGTTAAAAGTTTGTTAGTGCAATTATTATTTATTTGCCATTACGTCTCAACTATACCATTCAGTCTTGATGGCACTTTTGTAGCTGATTGCCAAAAATAACAGTTATTTGCGGTCCCTGGTTTTGATTCTCTTACCATCAAATAAGTACAGTCTATTTCGACCATGTGATTGTAATAGGTAATGAGCACAGAATTTTTATTTCAGCTCTTTTACAACAATTATTTAGTGTTAAACCAACAGTAGAATCTTTCATTTATCAGCATGTCCTATAAACACATAACAGTTAAACACTTATCTATATCTTAGCCTCCTTTTGAGAAGTCGATCATATTCCCTCAAGAACCAGTAGCTACCCTTATAGCGAAAGCTCACTTTTCCGACTAGGGTGGAGCTTTACAGACACAGATATGTATGTACAATCCTAAATATTTCATATTTTCATGTTTTTCATATTTCATATTTATTTGAAAAATTGTACACAAGATATTTATCTTATAAAGTACTTTCTTATAAATTATTTAACCAAAGAAATAATTTTAAAATTAATAATTATTATAACTTATACTAAAGACTAAATTAAAAAACTTGAAATTCAATTTAAAAGAAGAAATATAAGAAAAGATAGAAGTAAAAAAGAGAAAAGAAAATTTAGCCTACGAAAACAAAGAATTATTTAAATATAAAAATCAAAAAGGAATAATAAAAGACTAAAGATTATGTGACCGGAGTAATCTTTTAAAAGTAAGCATGTTTTCCGTCCACTGGATATGTGCGGGTAAATTATTTTAAAGACGAATCAACTGAACAAGAAAAGAACCCTCTATGACTCGTTTAGAGAATCTGGGAATCAAAATTCTTCGGTGCCTTGGTGAACGCAGAAATTGCGTGAGGTAGGCCGAAAAAGCTGCGCGGGGTCAAAGCCTAGGTTATGTATTGGGATTACAGAGCATTTCGCATGGTTTAACCTTATATCATTATCACCAGCCCACTCAGATAAGTTTGCTAAATCCTCGTTAATGCAACCCAAACAGTTCTCCATAAGGTCGATAGAACTACTATGGTATATCTGCACATCATCCGCATATAAGTGAACTTTTTGCAAATTGAATTTCCTGTGGCAGATCATTTATAAATAGAGGGAAAAGAAGAGGTCCAAGAATAGAACCTTGTGGGACACCTCTATACAGTGAGAATAGGCCAGAATATAATAATAATAATAATAAAGCAGTTTCGCAACTGTGGAGGGAGCGAAAGCTCGACTACCAAGGTGATATCATACGATTTTCCTCTAAAAAAGTATTCAATTGCAAGTACATGAGCTTTTCACGGGCTTTTGCCAGAAAGCATAACACACTTACCGGGCGGTAATCAGAAACCGTGGTAGGTGATGTATTTTTGGCAATGCGATGACAGTGACCACTTTCCATGAGGATGGAAACGTAGATGATGTAAGGCATGCATTCAATAGGAGCAGAATTGCAGTTAGGATGCTAGGAAAAATACGTTTAAGAAAGTGTGGAGGTCAGCCGTCAGATCTAACAGCATCATACTGGCCATGGACAATTCATCACAATCAACGCACTTGAACGAAAACAAATTTGGTAACCCTGGTGCCGTATAGTTTACTAATAACAGTGGCCCTTGCCAATGATAGTGGCTTCGCAGAAGCTACGCTAGAAGTAAAATATTCATTTAGCTTGCAGCAATGCCTTCTCATTATTGCATAGCCCGTACTTTTTTAACTTAATGAACAGAATCCTTGAACCCATATTAGTATCAATCCTCGAATGAAAATATTCGCGCTTCGCTTTGTGAATAACAGACATTACCCAATTTCGTGCTCTTCGATACATATTCTGCATATATGTGTGACGCGATCTCCTATAAAAATAAATAAATACTTCCTTTCCTCTATCAGGGAGTGAATTTCTCTGGAGAACCATGGTTTACTGGTGGATCTTAAGCATTTAGTTCTCATAGGTGCATATTTATTCAAAATGATGTTCATAAACTCTTCAAAGATTGCCAGACGATCATCAATTGGGGCGGATAAGCACGCAAATTCGGGAATAAAAGTCATGCATTCCTCTGAAAGACTACTATGATCAATATTGTTGTAATTTCTGTGCGAGAACACACGATTCGTGACACAGAAAGCCATTTTGTAAGTTAAGAATAATATGTCATGATCAAATTTGCTAGGTGGATCGATTTGAGAAAAAAAAAATTCTACATTTTTCGCATCTGTCGTGAGGTATAGATGTAGGAATGAAGGAGAACTTGTGTTAAAATAGGTTGGGCTATCATTAAATACTTCAAGGTGAAGAGCATTGTAGCATTGTAGCAAATGTAGCCTAAACAGTTGACAACCATAATAAATAATAATAAAAAAAACAAATGTTACATTAAAATCCATTTAAAAACAGTACATACAAAGTTCACGAAATCCGCTAAACTTCAATTTATCTTTCCTACTGAATACCTACAACAACAAATTTCCTTTTTTGTTTTCTGTGATTATTCACGTGTCAAATTACCTTACACCTTTCCGCCACCCATCCGCACTTGGATAATAAAAGAAAATGTTTTTTTTTATTGTTTCTAAACTTTCATTCCAAATTACTTACAGCACCAAATGGCGACCTGCTAATTGTGTGCACGCATGAGATATTTCCAGGTGTAATTTATCGAAATCACTACATAACGTGCACTTCAGTCGAACGAACCCTAATGGTTCCCTGATGGTGTTACAAAAAAAAAAAAAAAGATACTGAAGAAAACAACTATCACCGGTGACATCTTTGTTGTATGTTTAAATGTTATACCACCTGAAAGCTCGCTAGCCAGCTGATTTTTGTTTTACTTAATAAAATTTATATGGAAACCTTAGGACATCAATCCAATCTTGGCTATTTCTGAACAAATTCAAGTTCCTTTTCTCAGTCAAATATGCAGTGTCGTCGCAATTTGAAAAAAAAAAAAATATTTCAATCTCTACAATAAAAATTGCTGCGCTATAACATAAAGCTCAGGATCCTGTAAGTTGCGCAGCATATATGAAAAACCCGCCCATTTCATGCAATGCTATACAATTATACATGACCTCCGCGCAACCTGTGTGAATCGATTAATCCTTAACTTCGTCCCATCGTGTCATATCAAATTGTCTATCTATAGTTTTGCGCCTCAATTTCTCAATGGCCATTTTCATCCTCCAAAGTAAGGCGCATTACGAATGGAAAACCCTAGCTTGACAATCTGCATAGGGATGGGGAAACCGAAACTCATAAATATTGCAAAGTTAGATATTACGAATTTTTATCCGCAGCCTGCATAATAAACTGTCTACGTCGCGCATTACTTTAGTACATGATAGCAGGCTCGCGCTAGAATTATTTCGGTATATCTCCATTCTCCATCCAGTCCGATTGATGTAAATTGTACTTTACAATGGGAATCCGGTCAGGTGTCACTGATGGGGTTAAAGGCGGCCAACATCATCATGTCGAGTCGAGTTGACTGTGTTATGCCAGTTATGTTGGTGATCGGGGATGAGGGTGGACGAAACACACACGATGTTTTAGCACCAAACCCTGAAAATGGTCAGTTATTAACTATAATTGTGACCTGTGACCCTTTTAATTTTTACTCCTTGCCGGATCTCTACCCTATTGTCATTCATTATCGCACACGAAACGTTAGTTAGGAAATCTAGGTTTGATGGGACCTCGATTAATGTCTAATAATGTCCTCGAATCTGCTTTTGAATAGTAAATGAGCTTGGAGTGGGGGGAGTGGAGAGGCGAAGAGAAGTTTTTTTTTGTGATATTTTCCAAAGTATTTAATATAATATGTAGATTCCGTACACCGCACCCTTTCTTGTATATGGTTAATCGGAAAGCTGTTTTTTTTTTTGTTTTTTAGGCAGTAATCAATCGTATATAACTCTCTTTACAGAATTTTTGTGGCCCTTATTTTAGTGTCCTTATCAGTAGGACAATTACCATAATGAGGTTTCTTTCCACAAATATGTTACATTTTTTGTCAATAAACGCCCCGGCTATTTACTTCTAGTATCTGACCGTCCAATTTGGTCATTATTTGGCGATTATGACACCTCTCCATTCTCTGACCTGATTATAGCTGGTGCTAATTGCTGTTGAAATCACTATACATGAAAGAACTTGATAACCATGAGTACTTAGGACAGCTTGATTGAAATAAATAACAGAGGGCAGATGAAAGAAGGACATTTTTGTTTATTTTGTTTATTTCAAGAAGAGACTCTCGAGAGAGAAAGAAATGGAGAATGAGACAGATGAACTAAATCTGCTTCTTATAAATTAAGAAGAACAAAAATAAGATAAATTTGGGTTAGTTCTATGTCCAGGATGCGCAACATATGAGAAGATTGTAAGCCAAAAATTTTAATTTTTTTCTGAATGAAGGATGAACCTCACTTTTCATATTACTACGACAATATTCCAGGTCATGAATAATTGTGGACTAAGTATGTGAAAAACCAAAAACAAAACAAAATTCAATTCAACATTAATTTGCTTGGTTTTGATTTGAAATTTGAATTCTGCAAAGCTTTTTTCGGATTTGAATAATGAAAAATTGTTCAAAATGAGTTTTTTTTCTGAACAAACGAGTTTGGTTAAGTTTTTTACCATAGCGATGGGGTACTTTAAGGTTCTATTTTTTTATTTATTCGGTCAATAAACAAGGCGATTACAGAGCTTTTAACACTCCTATTATGATATTTTGGTGGTATGTGGACCTAGGTGGATCGTAAATCCAGTACCCACCAAAAGCTGGAAGTCGCTGAACGACTACAGCTGATAGTTTCTATACCAGAGCGCAGTAAGTCTCCTTAGTAAGCTATAGACACTTTGAGGCAACTTGTCGTGAAGGGCTAAGAACGATAGCATCCACTGAGACCATGACACACTCTAAATATCTTGACGTGGGAGGCCCCAGGCAGAGGATTCTCTGAGTATAACTTGTGCAGCGCAGGTCGTGTCTGTAAGACACGTAGCAGCGCCTAAAAATTTAATTATAAAATGAAACAATATATAAAATGAGTTCTGATACACAGATGGCTCTTGCATGAGATCAGAAAGGCCTCAGCCTGTAATTGCCGTCTTAGACCAGTCGACCCTATGTCGAACTGGACAGGACGAGTTGATAGAGAAGACTCGTTATTGTAGATAAGCCAGATCTAATGGGCTTTAGTGTTCATTAAGTGACAAACGAAACTGCTTAGCACCTTATATTCCTAGTGCAAATGCAATCAGCTGTCGGGGTATTCAGAGATACTTGATGTACTAAATCCGTATTAGCGTTGCTACACAGCTTAAATGGGGGTTGCTGCGTACGAGAGTACCTAAAAAATAAACTAAAGGTACCGTTCGGTCGGACGGGCATGAACATGAAGCCGCCTGTAAGAAATCAAAAACCTTTTGATTGCTGGGTATTCTACTAGAGCCAAGAAACAATTTTTTTTATATAGTAACCGTAAGGTTTCCATTACCAAATTATATAACTTGAGTTATATAGACTAGTACTCGAAACCTCTTTGTAACCACTATAAACCCTTTATAGAACTTAAATGGAGGATTATATAAACGTTACCGTGACTTGATTTAGGTAACGTTATATAACTAAAAGTTTTATAAAGAGAGTAATAAAAATATTCTGGTTACCTTAATATAACTTCTTATATAACCCTTATATAACCTAGGGTGCTCTCGATTAATTTATTTTGGTCATGGCAGTGGTTGTAGTAACGTTTCGGTTTATAATGGTGATGGTAACGTTTCCACAACGCTTAGAATTTTCTCAGGCTGATTACTTTTAGTGATTGAAATGTTAGGGAAACTACTTTTCGTTACCTTTATAAAACAACATAATGCAAATATTTACAAAACCTATCTTGACATAGAATCTCGATATTTTTTTGTATTGCATTTTTATAATGTAAGGGTTTAATATTTTTACATTTTAGAATTACAATTTTTCGGGATATACGTGGTGAAATTCAGCTGTAATTAAAATTGTACTGTGAATATCATCATAGATACTTCTAAAAAATACAGACCGCTCCAAAAATAAGCAATATCTAATAACTTTAATTAAATATTTGAAAATTTAAAATATATATAAAATATTAATTCATAAAGGTAACATTACATAATTTAGAAATGTTATATACCTAAAATGATGTATTTTCATCATATAAAAATAAAACGGAAGCCATATATCTGCAATTTAAAAAATTGGCTTAACCGACATTTTCTTTTTATATGCAATGCACAGATGAAAAAATGGCGGCTTGTACTTAAATGAACAAATTACTATTATAAAACTTCAAGTAGTTTTATATAAACTCTGGGTCTATTATATAAACTTTAGAAATATTATAAAAATAAAGGAAGTACCATGCCTCGAAAATGGTCCTTATATACCATTTAGTCATAATATGTAAACTTTGGTAATGTTATATATCTTATAGTGACAAAAAACAGACGTTAGTGTTCTTATATACACTTTGGTTATATTGTGTTAAATAAATAAAAACAGTTTTATAACGGCTCCATTCGACACTAAAAGTAACTTGCTTTTATAACGATTATCGTAGTTACTAAAGCGCAACCAGAAAATGGTACAATATTTTATTTACATATACCCACTATGTATTACCGAAATTTCCCAATATTTATTAAAGTCACCTAAATTACTGAATGTTGTCGAGTTATATAAGCGTAACGACGGATACCGCAATGAATATTTATTACCAATAATTTATATAACGTGGTGATGAAAACAATTATAAAACTTTCTTATATACCTTCTAGTAAAAACCCAAGAGTTATTGTTGAAAAGCCTCTATATCCTCAACGTGTGACTGTTTGGTGCGGTTTATGGTCCCGCGGGGTCATTGGACCTTACTTTTTCGAAAATGAGGCTGGAGCAACAGTTACGGTGAATGGATTGCGCTATCGACAGATGATTAATGATTTTTTATGGCCGGAATTGGATAGTATTGATCTGGACAACGTTTACTTTCAACAAGACGGCGCTACGTGCCATACAAGCAACGAAACCATTGATCTTTTACGGGAAAAGTTTCCGGACCGTGTTATCTCTCGAAGAGGTGATCACAATTGGCCACCGAGATCTTGTGACTTAACACCTTGCGACTTCTTCCTTTGGGGCCACGTGAAAGAGAAGGTCTACGCCAATAGCCCAGCGTCGATTCAAGACCTCAAAGATGGAATTCGTGAGGCTATCGAGGACATAGGGCAGCCACTTTGCGAGTTGGTTATGGAAAATTTCATGAAAAGGATATCCTGTAGGCGTGGTCGTGGTGGTCATTTGGTTGATGTTATTTTCCATTATTAACGGCATATCTTCCTCTTTATAATGAAATAAAGATCCGATCATTTATCTCAAAAAATGGCATTTTCTTTGAATATCAAAATAACACCTCTTATTGGAAAACCCTTTATTTCGGGAAATCGGTTAAGAGTTTGAGACTGGCTAGCGTTTAAAAGGTTTCGCTTGATACGATCCAGACACAATTAATTTTTTATAATATGAGGCTTAGAGTTGCCTTCCTTTTTCAAATAAATTTTGGAGTTCTTAACCCATATGTACCTACTAAAATTCGTTTTATTTCTTAAACTGCTTTGGTGTTAGCAGTAATGCCTTCTTTTCTTTTGACAAAAATTCATTTATAAATATGATATTCGCTTCTGTATAGCCAAGAGAATCAGCTGTAAGCTTATCATAGACCTTATACGCTATCAATGTACGATCCCTGACCAGTTGAGAAACATACTTTACGACTAAGGCATTATTGCACTTTTTACGATAGGCTTTCAAGATGTCACCATCATCACAAGGCAATTTAAGGGATGCATGAAGCTTTCGGATGATATCCAGCGGCTGTTCGTTAGGACACATTGGAATATTTTTTATCTCTTCTAGGTCATTACTTTTAATCTTATACACATAGATATATATTAATTGGAGTCATCAAAATCTTTACCCATGAAAGTTTTATATTTTATGTCAATGTAATGTGCATAGGCATAAACAAAAAACCGGACTGTTGCCTCCAACGATAGTTTCACATATTTATCCCTTGATGATTGGATCCAAATCAATATTTTTTTATATTATGAAGTCAAACTCAAGGGATACCCGATGATGCTAAGCACAGTATGGCAAGAAGGAGTGGGGGAAAGAAAGAGACTACTATATTTTAGAACCAACCAAAGTCATCTACAAAATTGAATTCATCTTTGTCATAAAATGATCATGGTTATTTATGTTGGAGATTCTCTTAGGTTGTCTAGACCAGAAATCTACTCTGTTTATGATTATAGGGCAATTGACTTTCATGGTTTACATATCGGTGGTGTTTGGTTGAGATATGATAATACTGCAAAATTGAAAATTAGAATATTTCTATTAAGACCATTTATATGAAGTACTTGCTCTAAATATTTTTATCTAATACACTTGGAGTTCATTCCAATAAATATTTGAATGTTAAACAAAAATCTTTTTTTTTTATATACAATCTTTTTATTGCATCTTCATAAACTTTTAACTGTCTGTAACTGAAAACATTTAGTTTTGGAGATATGTATCATATCTAAACCAAATACTCGTACTACCGATATAGGTACAGATTGATTCAAATTTAAATGGCAATACACAAACAGGTTATAGTTAGGATGCATTCACACCGGACGGACGTTTTAATCATACTTTAATGAGAGCAACTGATTAAATAATTTTGTTTTACCGGTATGAATATTAAGAGGGATATGCGTAGAAATTTATGTGGCGTTCTGATTGAATCATGGCTGAAGGACGATTGAAACGTCCAGTGTGAATGCAACCTAAAGCTGAAAACATACCGGACGCTTTAACCATGCTTCAGTCTTAATTCAAATAAAGGGCCACATATATTTCTATGCTATCCCTCTTTGCATGCACACCGGTAAAACGAAATGATTTAATCAGTTGCTCTCATTAAAGCATGATTAAAGCATCCGGTGGGAATTCAGCCTAAGTATTCATCCGGATAAACAAACAATATTATAACTCGAGTTGGTCCAACTCTAACAATTTTTATACCATTTTATGTTGAACACCCACCCTGTAGCTTTCAAAGTAAATTACCCGAGACTATTTTTCAAACATCAATCAACAAAGAATTCTTCGGCATTTCTGCTACCACCGTATTAGTGTTGCGACTTTGAATAATCGTAGCAAATGGCTACTTTGGGCAACGTTTGCTACAGGGAATTTTCAGCACTGTAGCAATATATGTAAGTTTAGTATCATTACTTATGTGAGCCATAGCCAATAGCGATTTGAAAATGCCTTACTTTTCTCAACTAATTTATATAATCAAAACAATCCACAATATGCTTAGAACAATGTCGACTTTGGCTTTAAGTTTACTGAGAGGAAAATTTCTTGTCTACTAAACGACAGAAATTTATTGAAAACTAGGGGGACCCGCCGTCGTTGCCCGGCCTTGATGGCGTGGGGGTTGAAAGGGGTGGGGTGGTTAGAGATGAATAAAATCTAAGCTATCATCTGACTCGATCGCGCGACTCCGTACTCTAGGTGTTTCCTGTGCGTGTTTCGTATGCGCGTGTGTGTGTGTGTGTGTGTGTGTGTGTGCGCGTGTGTGGGTGTGTGTGTGTTTGTGTGTGTGTTTGTGTGTTCATATGTGTGGGAGGGTGCAGCTCTTAGGTCTCTACGTCGACGAGTAAATATATAGTTAGAAACGAAATTTTTGTATGGTAATCCTACGAAGGACTTGCCTGATTGGTCCCATTTTTGAACTTAAATTTACATATTTTTTAAAAACGCCGTATAAAAAATTTTAGCTCCCCTCGTCGACGTTTAGTGCAAACCCAAAGTTTTGTATGGAAATACCATAAGAAGGGGCTGCCGAATCCAGTTTTGCTTTCCCCATACTACTACGAACATTTAAAAAAAGAAATTAGTCAAATCGGCCAAGCCGTTCTCAAGTGATCCGATTTCCAACGAACAGCATTCCATTTTTAATTATATACTTAGATAATTTCAATAAATTTGCAAAATGCATTGAAATACAAAAGAGTGCCAGTCGTTTAGACGATAAATCTTCCTTTTATCATTTATACTTGGTTTATCCATGTACCGCAAGGCTAAAAAAACTTCTATGGTAGGCGATTAGAAATAACCATACTGATGAGAACTCTCTGATTGCTGGGTCGAAAAATTCAATCATTTGAATTTATTAGCACAGCTCAGGTGCTGAAAGGTTTTTCTCTTTCATAAAAAATGAAAAAGAAACGGATTACATTTTTAAGATAAAAGTTTAGTTAATTAATATTTACCCAGAGTTTTGGTTTCCTACAATTTTTTCACGTGTGGCTACCCACTGACATGTATATAAATAGACTGCTCGTTGAATCAAAAATGCATGCATATGTACTTATTTCTTCAAGAAATATTGACATAAATGGATTTTATGAAAAAGAACGACCTCTTTTTGTCAATCGGAAGTAGAGTTTTTCTGTTCGAATTACTTTTCTCTAGCATACTACTTCAAGGAATCGGCAAAGAAAAAAATACCTTGAGTATTCCATGACTTTTTTTACACAGTTTTTGTATAGGAACAAAAATTCCTTGACTCTAGCATAACGGGCTTTAAGGCATTTTGTTGGAATAATTTGAAAAATTGAAGGAAGGAACGGCGATTTTCCTCAGTTTTTATGTACATTGTTCTGCAAAAATAACAAATATGTGCTCTGTGTACATAGAAAATGAACGAAACAGAACCATTTCAAATGTTTGACATTTCTTCTATTTGACAAAAGCAAGAATATAAGTTCGTATAAATTCTTGTTTATGAAAAACAAAACAATTTTCCGACAAAGGCAACTTAAACTCAACTATGTATTACCAACCCGGCGAAAATGAAAACAACAAATTCACGAATACAAATTAAAATCGTTCTCCGGGATAAACTCATGTGTATTCATTGCGAAATAAGCGACGACAGATTGAAACTAAATCGTTCGGCCACAGAAAAAGAACGACATTGATTGAAACAGATTCTGAACGAGAAAAGGAACGCAGCAACATTCAATATTTTTCCTAGTTCCTTCCAGTTTTTTTCTCTTCTCGCAACTCCTTTTTGTAGTATTAAACCTTAGAAACACTTGAGCTACTAGTTCTAACGTTAAATAGGTATAGTAGTTTAAAACATATATATTTTTTGTTTTGTCAGGAGGAAGGGAAATAGAATAAGGGAATGAAAAAATGGCAACTCAGAAGGGACGTAACCCATAGTCGGTCGCCTTCCAAGAAGAAGAATCCGAATAAAAACAATAGTTCTATGCCTAATTGTTGCTAATCAATTCTCTTACATTTTGTATTATTTTTAAAAGTAATAAAAATTCGTCATCCTTGTCCAGGTTTGAGCCCAAGCGGCAGCAATGACAGAGATGCGCCTTTACAAGCTGGGGTAAGTATAACCGACACCAATATTTGTCACTTCTTCAACATCAACCACAGAAACCTAATGAATGGTAATAAGTCAAATGTTCAAGCACACAGTTATCGTAATTGAAACTTTGACCACCTTTTTAAATATTTATTGGACTAGCTTAATTACATTTAATTACAATAAAATAAATAAATCGCTAACCAAATTTACAAATTTACTTCTTCAGGACTTGACTAGAATTCCTGTCGTTAATTAAATTCTACTGTTTTTTTTTTTCACAATGCACAGATTGTTTTGATTAAAATTTACTTTGGGGAATCAAAGTTTTTAAGTTGCTCCAGTTTTTTGCTACTTATCTTTCCCGTTAATATAGCAACTATGTACGTCGGCTTAGATTTTCTGGACTGAAGCCTGACGGTCGATGCGGCGTTGACAGTGTAGCTTGCCCAAAAGTTGAAAAATATGATTGTAGAGGTCGCTATAGAATCAACTGACTATTAAGAAAATCATTGTTTAGAAGATTTAATATGGATTTGATTATCGTGGGAGAATTTCCTTGGAACCAGATATAATTTCTATTATTACCCGTAGTCGTAGGAATGAGCTTAACAAATACTTATTTTTATATTTCTCTTTTATGTATATACTCTTAATGCCTTCTTCGCTTTCCTATATGTGTGTCATGCAAAACTCCTGATCTCACTTAATTTTTGTGTATTCTTCAAAACGTAACTAATTTTCACACAGAAAAAAAAACGAGTGAGGGAGAATGCTATCAAAGTAATTTTTTATGATTTTTTCCACATGCGATGTGATTTTTTAATGATATCTGCGATAATCAATATGCAAAGCTGTGATTTGCGTGCTTAGCGATTACCAGTTCCCTTTCTGCAGTGTCGTAAAAAGCCTAATGGTTTCCCTAATGTAAATAAAATAAATAATAAAGGATGCTTCCTCAAAAAGGGGTGGGTGTCAGTTGCGGTGGTAACAAATAATAATAATAATAATACGCGGTTGAGAAAAAAGTTATGGCAAAAGGGGGTAATCAAATCTTCAGAAATTATTTTATTTATTTTTTTTTTTGTTTTTGTAATAAAGAATTTACCACTTTGCATGAATTTCATCTTTCAGTTCAACACAAAATGTGAAAGATTTTCTGCTTTATGCCAGAATATTTGGCGAAAATATAGATGCAAACTTAATATTCAAACAGAAGATTCAGAAACAAATGATTGAATAAAATTTTGTAAAGATTTCTAGAAAATGTAAGGAATTCTTGCTATCTCCAAAAGACGACTGGTTACTGATTACTGGAAGAATGTTAAAAAATAATCGAAGGTACTAAAACTACACCTATTTTGACTTCACGAAATTTTGAATTTTGGCAATAATATTACAAAGCTCAGCATTTTCAAATACAGAATTTTGTACCCAAATCGTGCTCTTTTCATCTTTTTGGCAGCTATAAGCTGATGCCCTATACCTCCACACTAGTCATGAGAAGATATGTTTGGTACATATTTGCAGTTACATTTTTTTATATTTGATTGTGTTGTAGCGATATTCTTGTGTTTTAAGGAAAATAAAGGGGAATGCCTATTTTAGGCCCGACACCTCCAGACATGAGAGATATGTTAAACGATGAAATTTTATACTCTGAACATGCAGGGCCCACTCGTATAATTTGTATTAGCGTGTGTAGCACAAGTCGGAGCTCTAGTTGAGACTGAAGTCTGCCATGAATGAAATCTGACGAAACTATTGCGTACAAGTAAACCATACGACTTTGCTAGAAATGAATCAAAGTTTAAATAAAATTCGTTGCGAGTGGAGGAAAAGTAAGTATCCGATTTTGTCTAGTTCAATCCTATAACAAAAGTCATAAGTTTTGCTTGTACGCAATAGTTTCCGCCGATTTCACTCATGCTCTCGCAACTCAAATTCCGACTTTCGCTTACATATGCTCATGCAAATCTTGGCCAAAAAAGGCAAAATCTATTTTTTCTCTATGTGTGCTATTAGTACCCATGCCCGTAAATTTCTGTAAACTTTGTAATTTGGTATGTTTTTCCCACTGTTAAAAAATGTGAATTCGATTTTTGTCTCATAATATATAAAATATTTTTCTTTTTCAGTAATTTTTTAAATCAACTTTTCATTCGTTTATTCTCGTTTATTCTAAGCGCTGTTCTACTGTATGAAATATAAGCTGTGTTCTTTTGTGTCCATAGAACAGGGCAGAACAAAAGATACACAAAAGAACGCATCATACAATTTCATAGAAGATTTATAAATAACAAATAGTTCGCTTCAATCAACAGAACAATTTCTTCTCTCCAGTATATGGGAGTTCGAGAACAGGGTACACAAAAGAGCACAGCTATAATGTCTCGCCTTTAGCATCCGATTATGCGTCTACACGCCTGCCGCCATGTCGCCGAATCTTGCGGCTGTTAATCATATTCATATTTTATATTTAAAGATTTTATTTTATTTTATCGATTTTGCAATAATACACAGACTAGATTTTATTCCTTACTTTTAAATAATGTTGGTGAAAAAAACTGACCCTGCTCTTCGATGACCGAATAATTTTAAAAAAATGCTAGTTTCGCTTGGGCATATCGCCCACAGATTTTTTTTTGTTTGTTTGTAGAAGGAACAGGTTTACAAACCAGCAAACATTCGGGAACTAAAGCAGAATAGTTATTCGAATAGTAATTGCCAGAAACGTTGGGCACCGTAATGCAAAATGCCTAAAAAGCCATTAACTGACAAGAAAAATGGAATTTACAGAGCTATCCTCCTTTCCACCACTCTCTCCATCTCTCTAGTCAGGCTATTCATTATTATTTTTTTTTTTTTCTTTTTCTTTGGGCATCTTCACAGACAGCCAAGGGCTGGTATTAGTGAAGAGCATTTCTCCTATTTTTCATCTTTTACCTTTTATTGACTAGTTATCTTTGTTACATAGTAATCAGTTTACACATCATACTATTGCAACATTTTCATGTGCATAATTCTTTATTAGTTTCTTGAACTTGTGCACTTGCTCTGTATTTTTTATTTCTTCTGGTAATCCATTGTAAATGGGTACAGCTGTATGTTTCAAACTCTTTAATTTTCTGTCTGTTCTAGCATAAGGTAAGCCTATATGTTGGCGTGATCGTGTGCCATGGTTATGTATTTCTCCATGCTCTATTAAGTTTATGTTCGACTTTATCATCTTATTTCGTATCTTATATATCATTTTAGCTTTTTCCACATAAATTAATTGTTTTAAGCTCAGGAACTTTGTCGATTCGTACAGTTCATGCGTTGGCGTAAGTCTATGTAAATTGAATATGGACTTTATGGCTTTGTTTAATACTCTATGCATGCATTTTAGTAAGTTATTGCTACATTGTGACCAATTAATTATATTGTAAGTAATTATTGGTAGTATAAATGCGTTGTAGATTAGAATTCTTGTGTGGTGATTAAAGAAGTCTCTTCTCCTCATGATTCCTATAAGAGGTGCCACTTTTTTCCTCACATATGTAGTGTGTTGATTCCAAGTCAGTTTATCATCCATTATCATTCCCAGATATTTTATTGAGTCAACTCGTTTAATAAGTTCTCCTTCCACTTGCAGTCCAATGTCCAACTTTTGCTTGCCTTTCTGTTGAAAAACCATATAGCTTGTTTTCGATGTATTTATTGTAAGTTTGTTCCCATGTAGCCATCTTGTGTATCGTATTAAGTCCTCATTTATTTCTCTCTGTAATTCATCTCCATTTTTTCCCTTGTACAGGAAAAGGGTATCATCAGCATATATATAATATTCCGCAGTCAGCCCAGCTTCCATTAAATTTTGGATGTACAGAGAGTAGAGCAGCGGACCTAAAATTGATCCCTGCGGGACTCCAGTACTCATCACTTCATTCGTACTATAGTTGTTTTCCACTTTTGTACAACACTGTCTTGCTCGCAGATAATTACTTAGTAATTGGCTTGCCTTTCCTCTAATCCCCAATTCGCATAATATTTCTATTAATACATTATGATCCACAGTGTCAAACGCCTTCTTCAAGTCAACAAATACTCCGACAACATAATTACCAGTATCGAGTTCTTTATTAATGAACTCCATTACATCAGTCATAATAGCTGTCGTGTTGCTTTGCTTTTGGAATCCATATTGTTTTTTATCAAATCCACCGCTACTTTGTATAAATGCTACTAGTTGATTATGAAGTAGTCTTTCGTATATTTTACTGAATACATTGAGGAGCGCTATAGGTCGGTAGTTATTTGGATCTCTTCTATCCCCTTCTTTGAAGATTGGCACTATGCATGTAGATTTCAGGCAGGCTGGAAATTCCGCATCCTCGATACAGTTATTTATTATTCTTGTTAATGGTTCTGTAATTATGTCATTGATATCCTTCACGTCCTTTGCTCTTATTCCATCTAACCCTGGTGCTGTGTCCACTTTCAACTGAGATAATACCTCTTCCACATCAGCACTGTTCACCGGCCTGATAAATATGCAGTTTGACCTTGTCACATTTTTAGTTGGTTGACAAGGGTTATTACACTTGTCATCCAATCTTTTTACAAGAGAGGGGCCAACATTCACAAAATGTTTGTTCATGTAGTTTGCAATTCGTTGTTTGTCTCTCAGGTTATTATCCTCAACTTTTAGTTCTTCTATACTGACGTTTCTACCTTTCGTATTACTATTTCGTATTGTCTCGTTGATTGTTGTCCACATCTTTTTTGAGTCGCTTCCTGCTCTTTGCATTTTTTGTTCCACATAAGACATTTTTGCTCTTCTTGTTTTCCAGATGATATCATTCTTAAGCCTCTTATAGTTTTGTATTAGTTGAGGATTATTTGAACCCCCTTTGATTTTTTTATATAATTTGTTTCTTTGTTTTATTTGGCTTATTATCTCTAATGTAATCCAGTTATTTTCTCGAGTTCTGATTAATCTGGTATCAGTTGCTTCCTGTTTTGCTTTTTGGATTATATCGATAAGTTTATCAAAGTTTAGATTTTCGCAAACATCAATAGCAGATCTTACCTTTGTTCTTAAAATTTCAGTATTTATTCTTATTATTTTCCTTTTAGACATTTTTGCTCTCCTCATTAAAGCCTTTCTAAGCGTAGTTATCATGATGCGATGATCCAGTTGAGGCCAGTCTTTGAGTTCCAATTCAAAGTGGTATTTTTCCATATTAAGAGTTGTTACTACGTGATCAATTATTGAGCAACTATGCTCCGAAATTCTGGTAGGGTATTTCATGTCAATTTTGTTCAGCACTGTTGCATTATTAGTAGATAGTAGTTCCAAATATTTCCTAGTGTCTTCATTCTCATTAAGCAGGTTTATGTTAGTATCCGATATTAACATACAATTTTTATATTTAGATAATATAGAGTCTAGTGCTTCTAGAAATTGCTCTCCGTTAGAATTAGGCGGCTTATAGTATGTGATAATTATTAGTTTCGGAATTGTATCTTCAATCATAATAGGTATCACATTGAATTGCTCGAATGACAATTCCGTGGTTTGCTCGGTTGCAAATTTTATATTATCTCTTATGTATATCGCTGTTCCTCCCCCCCTCGTAGTAGATTTACGACAGTTAAATATCGGAGTAAATCCTTGCAGATTGTAGTAATGTATTTCATCTTGCTTAATCCAGGTTTCCACTAGTATCACAATGTCCACGTGTCCCACTTCTGTTACCATTAGTTCGACCTCCTCTAACTTATTTCTTAAGCTTCTTGTGTTGGCATATAGTATTTTTAGATCCATATTCTGGGAGTTTATATTTTTAGAGTGTTTTTCTTTAGTTATTTAGCTTCTCGGAGCCATAATCAATTCTTTCCCTCATTCTACCAAGTAGGTCCAAATATTTTCCGCAGTTATAGCTCAATGCACTGTGGTTTATCTCCTTGTGGTACTTCCATGTAACACAATTTATACACCTGAGGATATTATAGGAACATACCTGCGTGTGGTGCTCACCTGCGCATTTAAATTTTTAATTTAAAGGATATTATTTTCCACACTTTCATAAAAAAGAAAAAAAACAATTTTAAAAATTCTCAGTCAGTCCAAGTTAACCCACCCTGTATAGTTCTCTGCATGCGACTGAGTGTGAGAGCTATACGCGATCTATCTGTGATTCAGCTCTTCGGTCCACTCATACCCCATCAATTCTCTGCTTATGTATGCTTTTATGATTAAGATACTACCACCAATAAGCTTAAGAAATTCTATGAAGTTATGTCAGCTGGTTTAGCTAAGTCAACCGCCTTGTATTTCGGTATTATTTCTCTGAGGATTTCATCGACCTCCCCATTTAATAGCATGCCTATCCAAATCGAGTCCTTGTTCAAAAATTTGAAGTCGTCATTGCCAAATTATGAAAAAAGTTAGTTTCCGGCATACTATTACCCATGATACAAAGATAAGAAGGTATGTCCGATTCGAGAGGAATTTTTTGTGTTGCTACGTCATGAGGTGACAATGTCATTTCCAGCGAATTTGTTTTGAGTTTTTCGCATTTTATTTACTGAAAAATACGTTTTGAATATATTAAAATATTTAACAAAACATTAGTTCCTTCGTTTAAATCACTTCGGGAAAAGTAATTATGTGCTAGTGCGAAAGCAAAAAAATTTTTTAAATAGAAAATTTTTTTCACTTTGATAAGGACGATTGAAATCGAGACAAACAAATTTTTGACAATAGTCGCCAAATGAGGCAAGCAACCAATTGACAGATAATTCAACCATACCTTGTTAATCTTTGTATCATATGACTTTGGGTGCGCATAGGAGAACAATCAAAATTAACGCTTTCTGATACTTCAAATCAAATTGATCGGAAACCGACGACAGCAGTTCAAACGTGCCCTTCCTTATCGTGAGTTACAAACTGAGTAAATATTCCTAAATCTCTAAATTCGTATACAAACATTTCTAAAGATACCATAAAATAAAATGATGAAACTTTTCACAAAATTACAAAGAAAAAAGTGTAAATTTTACAATAGAATTTCAATATTGTTAAATTACAAGGTCATTGTAAAATTTCTTAGTTACTATACATATTACTCTTGTGTGGGCTCTTTACAACACTTATGTAATACATACAAAAATACATGACTAAATTATTTTTAACAATATTTATGAAAAAACAATTTCAATTCATCGTAAGAACTTCAAGTAGGCTTACATAATTCCTATCAATTTATGTGGGTTAATGGAATTCGGGAAAAAGATTCTTTCTATCTGTCACTTTTCTGGATTTTTTCAACAGAAAATCTCTTTGTAATTTTTCCGGTCCTGACTAAAAAATATAACATTTTGTTTTTTTTTTCTTTCTCAATTATATATTTCCTTATCCTTATCGATTTACTGCACTCTTTCACCAATTTTTACGCAGCTAACTACAATACTAATGTACAATGACAGATTTAAGTAAAATTGAAGAGGCGAGCATCATTGACAATGAAACAGTTTTTCGCGAACTATTTGCAGTCGAGAAGGTTCCTGTTGAGTATTTCTCGCGATTTTCTTTGTGCGTTTTGGACATTGTGCGAAAATTACAACAACATTCGATTTTTGAAAAAGGTGTGGAGAAATGTCATATTGTCGAATATTTGAAACATCAGTAAGTATATTATAACTTGTTTATACTATATAATTTGACCATACAATAATAATATATCGGACAAAATTCAATAGTCAAATCAAATATTATACAATATTCCTGAAATTTTTTAGACCATTTATTGATGGAGATTTATCTTCACAAGTTTCCACGGCTCTACGGGAATTGGAAAACTATGGATTTCTTATGTACGTTAAAAATGGCTACAAAACTCTGGGACCATTTGCAAAACTCTGTATATCGAAGACCCCGAAACAAAGACGTTTGGCATGGAGAAAATTAGAGTTGAAATTCAGTCATAGCAACACTGATATAACTCTACCATTTTACCATAGAAAAAGTAGTCGATCCAAGAGTGAAACGGATTTCCTTAATCAACAAGAGAATTGTTGCCCGCAGGATATGGAATTCTAAATTTTCTGTGCAAATTACAATCGTCCAAGCCAAGTAGAATAATATTCGTCATATCATCTCTGTGCACCAACTAACTGATTCCGGATCACTGTAGTTATAGAAGATATAAAAGATATTGTTCGTTGCTTGGATTTGTCTTTTTTTTTTTGTAGAAATACGCATTTTGTGTATAAATGTGTCATTTTTGTTTGGTAATGTATTTCGTAGTATAACATAAATTATACAATAAAGTGTCTATAATTTATTATGTAATGTGTGATCTGTAATGGATTTTGGGAAGCGGTTAAACATTATATTTTAACTAACCACCCATGGTTAGTGGGCCAATTCCAATCAAGGAGCCAGTTCAAAATATCACAACTCATCATTTCGATTATAATTATTTTCTGTTTTATTTAAGCTTATCTACTTAATCCGTGCATTTAATTAAATTTTGGAATTATACTACATTTGTGTATGAAATCTAAAATTTTTAAGGTACACTAAGAAAGAAAAGTCTGTGAGCAGTTGAAATTTTAATACTACAGTGAATAACAATTTCCGAAATTGAAATTTGGAGCTTCTAATGTCCAAAATACTTAATTACTTTCCTTTGACTTTACTTTCTCTGTATACTTTGACAATGTAATATAATTTCAAAATGAATTCTTAATTAAATGTAAAATGAAGGGAAACTCTAAATAACTTTCGTGATGTATAGGCTGGTGTCAAAACGGGGTTATAATTAAGAGAAAAAACAAAAATTAAACACTAGTGAAATTGCGAAATTGAGGGAGGTTAAGGGGTTGAAAGTGGATTTTTGCGATTTTCGGTGAAAGTGACTTCCTAGCGGAAAATGTTCCTCGCGTAAGTTATAGATAATAAAAATATCTAAAACTTTCATATAAGGCATTTGTCAACATAACCTCCCAATTTTTCGATAAAATGGCTTAAAACCGATTTTTCAGTTTTTTATAATTTTCCCGTAAAAATAATTCAAACTACATGAAATTGTGTGAAATTATACCTTTTCTTGCATTGAATAAGAATAATTTTTTTGGAATCTAGGAAACATTTAGTTTCCGATATACCTACAATTTTCGAAAAACAAAAAACAAAAATCTTCCACGGAAAACTTTATTCGGGTTTTTTTCGATTTAGATATTCTATCCGGGCTCATTCATTAAGTGAAGGGAGAAATTATTTTCTATTTTTAGTGCCGATTTTTAATCAGAATTTCTTTAAAAAATTATTTTTAATATTTATTAGTTTTTCTCTTCTAGTCTTAAATTATGCTCAAAAAATTTAAAATTATATCATTACTGAGTTTTCAGTACAAGAAAAATGTTTGCATTTTTTTGTGATCGAAAGCTTAGAAAAGCAGGGTACTACTATATTGATGAAAAGTACATAGTATGTTGGTTGATTCAGTTTTCTTGCAAATATTTAATTTAAAGCAAATGGGATTATATACATATATTAACCCTACCTAATTAGCACTTCTCGAAAATTTCTTTAGGTGTCGGTTTGAAAAGAAATTATTAGAAAAAAAATTTAAAAACGTTTCCTTTAATAATTGCAGCCCAGCCAGCATAGGAAAATATGGTGTTTAAACAAATGTAAGCTAGCTTTATGTGAAAAACATCAGCAGTAACACAAGACAAGAAGTGTGTAATGTCTATTTCATGTGGTACCACATTTTACTATGCTTACAGGAAAAAAACTTATATTACACATTGTCCTAATTATTCGAATAAAAAAGTAATTTACTGTTTACATATGAAACAAAAATGTTCTTTCTCGCAATTTCACCAAAAAAAGTTCCATTCGCAGTCCACATGTATAATAACAAAAAAAATACATTTTTTATCAGTCTTATTTAGATAGTGAGTGGTGTTTCCTTGCAGTAATTTACTGGTGGTTGAGGAGAAGAAGAAGAAGGTTTTCAAGAAAAAGGATGTGGAAGAGTCGATTCAAACTTTCCGAGCATAAACATAAATACTTAGATATGAATGTATTTAAAATCTAATAAAATAAACCGAACTTCACTTAAAAGTTGAAAATTTCATCAAAGCAGCTGTAAGATTCCTAAATTGCTGGCGGCTTCGAGGAAATTCTTTTTCAGGATGCAGAAAAGCAATAAGATCGCACCCCGTAAATATTCTGCGAGAAATATTATATGTAAATTTTTTTTTTCTGATGTTGCCAAAGCTCATTGGATACCCTATGATGCCGTAGCACAGCCTTGGCAAGAAAGGAATAAGGGGTAGGGAATTGAGGATTATTGGGTTGAGTCAAGTAGGTGACGGTGCGCATTACGCTTGAATGTTTGTGGCTCATAGTTGGGTGGAAGGGGGAGGAACAGATGATGGCAAACTGTTCCACATTCGTACTGTTCTGCTTATGAATGATTCAAAGAATTTCACGGTACGGCCGAATTTGACTTCAAGGGTGTGAGGATGAACTCGAGTTCAGCTGGTGTGGTGCGCATGGGTAGAATTCTACAAGGGATCAGGCTAGAAATTTCGTCAGAGTAATAGCTATAGAAGTACCGATAAAAGAGAGATAGTCATCTGACATTATTACGCTAGTACTCTACAGAATCAATAGTTGCTATTTATATGTCATCGTTAATAAGCCGGAAGGCCTTTTTTTGGACTTTGTCTAACGCGGACAATGCAGTAGCCCCTGCCCAAAAATGTGATCGGACCAACTAAGATTGTTGAATATTTCAATGCCTAAGATGTTAAGAGATGGTGAGTTCGAGATATGTTCTCCATCGACGGAAATGGGTTGAGCGGGTGTTGGAGTACGTAAGTTGTTTTGCGAGAAATATATGTATCAATTATATTATACAGATATTTCTGTGTGTATAAATTATAATCCATTAAATACTGAAAATCTATTGTAAAAGATAAGCAGGTTTGCATTTTAAATTTAATGTTTTTACGCATAAATATGTGATGTTAATTGTCCCCATAAATATTGGAAAACGATTTGTTATGTGTAGAAAACAGTCTTGTGTATAGAAAACTTATGAAACCACGACGATATATCAAAATAATTGTCAGTTCACGACACCAGTAAAATTGTAAGGATTGTAGGTATATACCTACCTTTCGTACTGATTCGCTATTTAAAACAGATTCATATGACAGGTTCTATTTTATTCACTCTATTTCACTCACTTCCCCTAATGACGTTGGTATTACAAAAAGTTAATGATGTTTGCCCTAATGACGTATTACAAAAAGTTAATTTGACAAACGAACATTTTACAAAAGGAATCTTTCCCAACTGAAATCAAAAACAAAAAAGTCGTTTTCCAAAAATTTCTTTGCCAAAAAAATCTTTGGCAAATGTGTGTCTACAAATGACACATATTATGCTGCGTGAAATCAGGCGCGGACACGTTAAAAGATTCTAGCATTTTAAAAAAGTGGCTGCTAAATTTAGTTGCTTAGATCCAAAGAATTATAAAAATTAGAATTTTTGGCAGACATGTATGTACTCAGATGTCATTGACAGCAAAGTCGAACTTGTTCAAGAGTTTGAAACTTTTAAGGATATGTACAAAGAGATAATAGGCACAGGTATTAAAAATAATTCAAATATTGAGAGAGTATCCCTAAACAATGTAAGTATTAAAATTCATCATTCAGTACGTTTACATAAAAACTTGAGAACTTGACTTGAAACCCACTTGAAACTCAAGTAGGGTTTTTGGTTGAATTAATTTCAATTACTTGACTTGAAATTTGCTTGAAGTGACATTTTACCTTTGACAGCTCCGCATTAAGTTCAATACATAATTGCGGATTTTTAGAGAAATATCTTGAGAAAAGTGCTAAAAATCACAGCCATGAATTATCAACAATTACCTTCTTCTTGTTCCTTTTTGCCATTTTCATATATCGCACAAATGTAACATTTTCAAGTTGCGTTTACATGAATTTTTTCAAGTAAATCGAACAAAATTTTGTGATTTACTTGACTCAAGTATACTTGAAATCGTTTACATGATATTTTGATTACTTGATCTCTACTTGAAGTACCTATACTTCAAGTATTCATGTAAACGTACTGATTGTCGATGACATGTACTTTATTTACCCTAACCTCTCGATTTTATATAAAATATTTTTTTTTTTACTTTACCAAAAAGGAATGCAGATGCGGAGAGATCAATTAGCAGACTGATGCTCATTAAGTCCTATCAACGATCTGCAATAGGTAAAGACAGATTGTCTAGGTTAGACTTACTCTTCATTGAAAGACTTCTGAAGTGGATTATAATTTGGTTATAGATAATTTTGCAAGAATGAAACCTAGACGAAGGAAGCTGTTGTAGTTGCCTCATTTGTTAATAATTCATAAGTACATACATACTTATATTAATTTTATTTTGAAATAATAGTTTTTATGTTTGTACTACTTCTGGACGTCTTTTTTTTTTCAAAATATGAAATAAAATTTATTTTTATGCAGTGGCAACTTTCTTTAATATGCTCGCTCCCCAAATGTTTAAACTTAGATACGCCTCTAAATATAAGCTAATATCTGCACGATATAATCTAGAACGTGAAAATTAACTTCTACAATTCCTACTTTAACAAAATGCGTAAACAATAAATTTAATTGTGAAGTAAAAGTGCAGTGGGAACTTATTTAAAGTAATAAATACCAATCAAAACCAATGGCTGCATTCCAATTTGCCATCTTTTACACAAATTTTGCTATAGCTACTTTTTAGCTCCAGTGTCCGACCATAGCTTAAATTAGTTAAATTATGCTCTCGAAAACTGACAAAAAATAGCTCTGACTATGCAAAAAATAGCTTATTTGAGATAGATCTTGATAGACAGATAGCTTAAATAAACTCAGAGAATTTTTTAATTATTTTCAATTGTAATTTTAAATTTTTTTAATTTATCAGCCCCCTAGAGAAAATATCTGGATTCGCCCTTGCTAACAAGCTATTTAATTTCGAATTGTAAAATGTTGTGGATGCCAGGAATAGTGCGACTCTCAAACAAGTACATCACATTACCAGATGTAGTTCGACTTTGATTGAATTTTCAAAAAATTTAAGAAACACAATAAAACAAAATTTTTATTTTCACAAACTCTTTTTCCTATATTCACTCACCTCTGCCATTCTTCAAACAATCGTGAACACCTTCCAGCACAAATTGAAATCAGTATTGTGCTCAACAGTTAGCCCTTAAATCACAGCCATCAATATAACCAACAACAGCAAAGAAAGACAAAAACAACAATAAATATAAAGTAAACTGCCAACCCTGAGATGTATTACGTCTGCCAGAACGATTCTTACAGAACTTGAACATTTCCTTGAAATCAGGATTGCGACATAAAATTACCGGCAAAGGCTAATGGTAGGCTAAGGGAACCACCACACGCATGTGAATACACAGAATCGAGCACAACAATATAGGGGAGGGTTATAAAATTCATAGCCAACCCCAGCAATCTTGAGTCTAGTATGGCTCTAGAAGGAGGCAATTATATACACTATTGCGTGATTGGTAGAATCACAACCTCTACAACCCCCTCGCCATATTACAATTTTTGGGGTTGGTTGTTATAAATACACGAGGATTTGATGGTGATAGGATTCAGTTGCTTTCAGGCAAGTGACTAGTTCGCTATAGGATTTCATATGGGTAAAATTTTGTGAGGTGAAAAGTTAAATTTTTTTTTCTGTCATCATAAGACAGTAGATAAGATACTAGAAAAGAAGTTAAAATGAAGTGTTAAAAGATTGCGGTTAGTGTTTTATTGTGGTTGTGGATAAGAAACATTGCCTCCACCTAAACAGTGTGTTAAGTGCAATGCATCGACCGCTTAGTGGAGTTGTAGATCCTTTCTCCTTTTCAACGATTCATTTTTTAAGAACGTGTAATCGTCTCATGGCGCCAACAGGTGGATATTTGAAGAAAAAAAATTGTTTTAGTTAGTTTTAGTTGTTTAGTTATTTTTTTTTTCTATTTTAAGTACCTGCGTTAGTTCTATATATATTGCGTGGATAGTTAAAAAAAAAATTATTACTAAGTAGGAAAGAGGTTTTATAAACCTACTTAATTGGTCTATGTATGACCAATTTTAATCTAGATGAATTAGCCTTAAATGCAGGCATTTCTCTGATTTTAAAACATGCGAGATTGCAAGTCAAAGCAGTTTTTCGTAATTCTTTCTAGAATAGTTTCTCGGACAGTAAAAATCTTCAAAATTAATTTCATAGGTTTTTACCTTCCGAAGAATTCTTTGGTATACATACATTAAAAATGTCTGCCATTCACCGTTTTCCGAATATATATACGTGATAAATCTAAAAATTTTCGATATTTTGGTATGGGAAACCTTTTGAAATTGGATCTACAATTATTATTAGGAAAACGTCACGTATAAAATTTCAGCTCGTTAGGTGATCAAGAATTTCAATTTATCGTATGACGTGCGATCGACAAAATTGGTTTTAGGTCAATTACAACTTTTTTCATTGAAAAGAGAGAATTCGATACTTATATACTCGTATGTATTTACATATAAAACAAAAAAGTTTAAAATTACTAATGCACAGTGCCTTATAGACGAACCGAATAGGAAAGCAACCTGGGGAAGACCCTTTTGCACAAAGATTTACGTTCCAGCAGTAGGTGCTCCAAAAGTCGGCCGGCTCCAAAAGTCGGCCACCCCTGACAAAACTGTCACAGAACAAAAATTGAAGAGAATAATATTATTTCTTTTTAAATCGTATAACAAAAAATCATTTCTCTTATATGTATGACGGTTTTACTATAAACGATTCATTCTATCAAAACCTTCGAGAATACTTCCCAAGCAGTGCTGTCGTCCGAAAAAGTTCAAGATGAAGTATAAAAGACTCTATAATACAAAGATGTTGCAGGCATATGGTATAGCCTGTCTATAGAACTCACCCAGCAGCGGATTTGAAACACTTTCTTGCAGAAATAGTTCTAGAACTACTTTGAATTTGCTTTCACGTTCCTACAAGGGAAAGTGATTATAGAATGACTTCAGTAATCGATGTTATCATATAAAATTTTGTGATTGCGAATACGTTTGGGTTACATTTTCAGTTAGAAAAAGATTTTTATCATCAGGAAAATTTTCCTTAAATTGTAAACTATACTTTGGAATGTTTTCGTTATTATGAACTTTTACTTCTTCCCCTTTTTAAAATACATAATACCTATATGTATTTACTTCAAGATTATTTTATCTTTTTCAGTATTTCTAGTTTTTTTTTCTACTCCTCAATATCTTAAAGTAAAAATGGATCATTAAATACCAGATTTCAGATTATAAAATAATTTCATGACAAAAGTAATCCAGTAATATTTAATTTAATCTAAAAAAGCAAAATAATAAATAATCCGGTAATGCTTCCGTTAATTAGGTACTTCTAGGATATTATATACTGGTAATACAAGCAGGAAGAACTGGTTCCGCCCTATGATAACACCGTGTAAAAGTAATGAGTTGTTTACATGGAGTGGAGTCATACTTGAAACTAGTTGCGACTTCTGGTAAGTAGTCAGTTATGACTTCGACCGCTCTTGGGCAATTTTCTAAAATAAAATTGAATATGTACCTATCTGAAAATCCACAGAGTTTCACATCCAACAAATCTTCTTAGCGAAGCCCTAAATTTTTCTTAGAAATTTACTAGATATTTTTTCATTAGAATTTGTATTCATTTTTGGCGGCCGACACAGCACACATGAAAGTGTTGTAAAAATAATTCCATTGTATCACTAAATGAATAATAATTCTGCCGAAACATTTTCTGTAAATTTCTAAGAAGAAATGAGCGTCTAGTAATTATTAGCCGCCCCCAAGCACGTGTTGTTTTGTCGGCCAAATGCAAATAAACTCAGAAAAAAAATGCAGTAAATTTCAAGGAAAAAATTGAAGGCTGCCGCACATCAGGTCAAGACATCGTTGATTTTATATTGGAGCGAGGCATTGCTGTCGGTTTCCAATAGTGAATACAAATTCTAAAGAAAATAAAGGGTTTTCCAATAAGAGGTGTTATTTTAATTAGCCCGCTATTTCGGTAGATGTCACTTTTGGAGCTATCATTTTTTGACAATTGACAAATAGAAACTACGCCATTAATAAAACTGGAACGATACACGATTCAACAACGCATTGAAATTATTAAAATTCACTATAAAAATGGTGAAAATGTGGCAGAGACGGTTTGTAAAACTCGAACATTTTTGGGTCGTCGTGAAGCACCTTGTCGGACCGCAATACAGAAATTGGTAGAAAAATTCGAGCTGTCGGGACAAGTTAGTGATGTGAAGAATAAAACCCGTGCACGTCGCTCAAAAACAGCCGAGAATATTGCTGCTGTAGCCGAAAGTGTTGAAGAAAACCCAGGGTTGTCCATTCCTCGTCGTTCTTTGGAATTAGGCATTCCACAAACGTCATTACACCGTATTTTGCAGAAAGATTTGGGTCTTAAGGCTTATAAAGTTCAGTTAACACAAGAACTCAAGCCGGCCGATCATCAACAACGTCGAGTCTTTGCTGATTGGGTCCTTGAAATGCATGAAAATGATCCGGAATTCCATCGAAAACTCATCTTGAGTGATGAGGCCCATTTCCACCTCGATGGCTTCGTCAACAAGCAAAATTGTCGCATCTGGGGCTCGGAAAACCGAAGAGTTATTGTTGAAAAGCCTCTCTATCCTCAACGTGTGACTGTTTGGTGCGGTTTATGGTCCCGCGGAGTCATTGTACCTTACTTTTTCGAAAATGAGGCTGGAGCAACAGTTACGGTGAATGGATTGCGCTATCGGCAGATGATTAATGATTTTTTATGGCCGGAATTGGATGGTATTGATCTGGACAACGTTTACTTTCAACAAGACGGCGCTACGTGCCATACAAGCAACGAAACCATTGATCTTTTACGGGAAAAGTTTCCGGACCGTGTTATCTCTCGAAGAGGTGATCACAATTGGCCACCGAGATCTTGTGACTTAACACCTTGCGACTTCTTCCTTTGGGGCCACGTGAAAGAGAAAATCTACGGCACGCCAACAGCCCAGCGTCGATTCAAGACCTCAAAGATGGAATTCGTGAGGCTATCGAGGACATAGGGCAGCCACTTTGCGATTTGGTTATGGAAAATTTCATGAAAAGGATATGGTCCTGTAGGCATGGTCGTGGTGGTCATTTGGCAGATGTTATTTTCCATTATTAACGGCATACCTTCCTCTTTATAATGAAATAAAGATCCGATCATTTATTTAAAAAATGGCATTTTTCTTTGAATATCAAAATAACACCTCTTATTGGAAAACCCTTTATTTCGAGTAAATTTCTAAGAAGTGGTGCTCGCTAATGATTAGTGGAGGCCATGTACATACAATGCGAAGTTTTAATAATTTCTCAACAGAGGTGGAATCTCGGAGATTGCACATTAGCTGTGTTCTTTTGTGTCCACAGAACAGGACAGAACAAAAGATACACAAAGGAGCGCCTCATACATTTTCATAGAAGATTTATAAATGAAGCGAACAATACAATTAAGGCTTAAACACAATTGCGACGACAGACGACAAACGACGACGATATATCGCTGTCAAACTTCTAAAAGCACAGCATCTTATGCGAATGCACCAAATTGAGACGAGCGACGTTGAGCGATCGACGATTATTATCGTCCGGATTGATCAATTTCTAAAGGCTTAAACACAATTGCGACGACAGAGCGATAGAACGACAGACGACAACGAAAAATTCGCTGCGAAACAGGCAGTCGAAAAATTTGGAACACAATTGCAACGACAGGCGATGAGCGACGATTGTGACAGAAGAAGATATTGAAATTTCATTTGTTAAATGTTTCGAGCGTTTTAAAATGAGATTTTTATCAAGAATATTTTATATTATATTGAAAGAAATGCAATGAATCAAAGTGTGGAAAAAAACTGAAAATGCGTCCAATTGTCCAATTGTCTTGCCTATCTTGTAAACTATAAATTATTTTATGGATTTCTTACTTCCTCGATCAATTTTTCCTCAAAGCTCATTATTTTAAAATTACCGCGGCGTGCTACCACCTAAAAAAGACAAAAGTGAATGCCACAACAATTTCATTCGATTAATTTTGTTGGTAGGACTGCAGCGACGACGGCAAAATTAGAAACTGATCAATCCCGGCGATAATGTCGTCGATCGCTCAACGTCGGTCGTCGCAATTTGGTGCATTCGCATAAGATGCTGTGTTTTTAGAGGTTTGACAGCGATATATCGTCGTCGTTTGTCATCTGTCGTCGGAATTGTGTTTAAGCCTTAATTTTGCCGTTGTCGCTGCAGTCCTACCAACAAAATTAATCGAATGAAATGGTTGTGGCATTCACTTTTGTTTTTTTTAGGTGGTAGCACGCCGCGGTAATTTTAAAATAATGAGCTTTGAGGAAAAATTGATCGAGGAAGTAAGAAATCCATAAAATAATTTATAGTTTACAAGATAGGCAAGACAATTGGACAAAAAAGACAAGGGTTGGATGGATATTTTAAAGCGTTTAATTTACTTAATCTCCGCATTTTCAGTTTTTTTCCACACTTTGATTCATTGCATTTCTTTCAATATAATATAAAATATTCTTGATAAAAATCTCATTTTAAAACGCTCGAAACATTTAACAAATGAAATTTCAATATCTTCTTCTGTCACAATCGTCGCTCATCGCCTGTCGTTGCAATTGTGTTCCAAATTTTTCGACTGCCTGTTTCGCAGCGAATTTTTCATTGTCGTCTGTCGTTCTATCGCTATGTCGCCGCAATTGTGAAGCCTTTAGTTCGCTTCAATCGACAGAACAATTTGTTTTCTCCAGTATATGGGAGTTCTAGAACAAGGTAAACAAAAGAACACAGCTTATATTTCACTGAGGCCAAACTACACAATGTGCCTGCAATATCTTTGGTAGGATCGTTTTCTGCCAAAGCGGAGTACTTTCAGAAAAAATGGAGTGCACGACTAACAAAATTAAGACCAACCTTACTTATTGAATTAAAATTTTATAATTTGTATTAAAAGTTATTGCCCTACAAATTTCTTGGTGCCTTTTTCAGAAAATAAACAAAAACACTCCAAAAACAAGCTATACTTGTAAATAACAAAAACAATACATATTTAAAAACGCAACTCTAAAAAAAATAATCTAGTGGTGAAATACGTACTTTTCTTGGCTTTTTTCGGTGAACATATTTAATCATCTAAAGCATAGGCAAACTAATAGCATATAACAGGGGTATCCAAACTTTTGACGTACGAGGTCTACATTATAATTCAAAATATCGTAGCGATCTACAGTCAGCAACGGTTTTAAATAAAACGCAAAAGAAATTTTCTAAAAATCTGTAGGTATTTCCGAATGCTCCAGATTTAAAAAATACTTATGTCGCAACAACTATAATTTCTTCTTCGGCCACAACAATTTCAGCATCAATTAATTGGCCGATGTTGATACATACTCTGTCAATGTTAATGCCTTCGATAAAAGGGAACAGCCTGAAACTGATGACTTCTTTCTGAGTTCCAAAAGCTTCTTTCGAACTGCTCGTGTAAATTCTCCAACTGCTCGGCGAAACTTTGGAATTCCCGATTTATATAATGTGCTCCAAGTTTTTGGTAATTCTTCAATTATCTGAAAATGGCAATTTATTGTAATTTTTGTTCAATTAATTTTACTCTCGCGGGCTACCAAAAACGTCTACGTGATCGACCAGTCGACCGCGGTCGACATCTTGGCCACCCCTGGCATATAAAGACTGGACACGTAGAATAGGCAACAAGTGATTTTGTATGAAGCGAGGCATTGGTGACTTACCTTTTGGGCACGTCATCAAGTGCCAAGTGGAGGCAGCGTCGAGGCATCATTGGGTGTGTTCAGCTCAGCTCAACTGTTGAGTTGCTGACTAAGCGGTGGCGTTCAGTCGAATCGCTGTCCTTTCGCTGACTCTCAACTGTTGAGTATAGTAGGCAGCGGCGATTATCTACGCTTAATTTGTAAGCGCTGTCAAATCTTCTTTCAAATAAATATCATACGATGGAAATGTTATTAAATATGCCAAACTTGACAGCAACAAAACGTTTGCTGTTTTTGGTTATTTTGTCTTTGGTTATGTTTTGATTACAGTCAGCAAAACGTTCAGATGAAACTCAACGGTTGACTTCCAGCATACTCAACATGTTTTGTGATTAGTGGCAACAGTTGAGCTGAGCTGAACACACCCAATGATTTTATATTCTAGAAAAGCGTTGCATATTTTTGTTCTACGTGTCCAGTGTTTGTATGTTTTAGTTTGACTATGTCGAAAGGCTTAAACACAATTGCGACGACCGACGACTTTGCAGTAATAGGAACAATTTTCTCCAGGAGCGCGCATTCCATTGGAATCTGCAGTTTTCGTTGTGGTCGACCACTTTATTGAAATAATTCAATTACGACGGCCAGAAAGGCCGACGAGCACCGGCTATTGCAGTCATAGGAACAATTTACGCTAGGAACATTTTATGGAGCGTATATTGCATAGGAATTCGTCGGTCGCTATATCGTCGCAATTGTGTTTAAGCCTTATAAGAATATTTTAGTTTCTGAAGTTCTTCTTTTTCTATAAGATCTTCAAGAATCCAGTAAAACTTATTACAATTATAGATCTCCTTTTTTAACCAACTCTAAAAAGCGGAGGTTATCTGTTCGACTGATTTTTTTTATGGATGCGATGGAAATTCAAAATTTGAATGTCAAAATATACGACTAAATGGAATGAACTTTTTTTCTGATTTTGTCGTGTTTTTATTCATGTTAGCAACCCTTGCATGACGTAGAATGAACTGAAAATGACACTTTACATTACAAATTCAAAATAATATTTCGAATTTAAGCACTTGAAATGCTCTAATTAGGTGTAGAATTTCCATTTACCAGTGAAAAATGTTTGTCACAACTTCTGGGAGCAGTTCAATTCAATTCAATTCAATTCAATTTATTTATTACGGTAAAGTACAAAAGATCTGAGATCTTAACCTAGTACATTATAAGAGAGGGTGAAAAACTACATGAACTAAAACTAACTTATTTAAGCAAAAGATATTAAAAAGAGTAAGTTAACAATTTGAAAGCAAGAAAAAAGAAAAATAAGAGATGAAGAAAAAACAGAAAAGCAAAAATTAGAGAAAGAGAACAAAAATTATTAATTGTTTAATTAAACTTTCTTGAATTTCCTGACTTCATTCACATAAATTACTTGGTTAAATTCATTTGATTTCATTTATGCATTACCACAACCTGACACCACCAAGGAGAAGAGGAAGAGTATATTAATAAACTATCAAAGATTTAAGTCACAAATTAGACGCCCGAAGATAGAGGTAGAGCCGGCCCTCTGGACACGAACTGGAAAGGAGTTCCACATTCGAGCGACCTGAACAAAATAAGAGGCCTCACCAGCCGAGGAATGGAAACGAGGAACTAGTAGATTGGAATGTCGTGAAGATTGCAGGAAATGTATCTGGTCATACAGATATCCAGGTTTACCAGAGTGAATTAGCATATAGAGGAATATTAAGGCTTTGCGCTTTAGGTAAGAGTTGATCGAGCAGCCAACCAATGAGAGTCTGTACGGAGTTATATGCTGCCAACGTTTAATGCCAAACACAAATCTAATGCAATCGTTAAAAGCAACTTCAACTTTCCGCGCGCATACGCTATCAAGTTTGGGATATATCAAACTTTCATAGGTAAAATGGGGTAATAGAAGAGCTTTCACGAGTTGCAAGCGAATATTTGTGGACAGTAATCCTGCAGATAGCCACAGTCTGCGTAATCCCCCATAGATTTTAGAGAGCATCAGTTTAACGTGATCACAGCAACTTAACTGTCCATTTAGCTTGACCCCAAGATTGGTGACCGAATTCACAAAACGCAGCGGAGAGTTGTCAAGAAAAATGTGTGGGATATCACGCATGTCATACAAAGAGTTGTAGATAGGAAGACAGTGCGATTTGCCAGGGTTTAGTGAAAGTCCGTTGTTGATCGACCAAGTGTAGATACGAGAAAGATCATCATTAATGCGAGCAGCACAATCTTCTATAAGACCAATAGGCCTACTCAGGTATATTTGTACATCATCAGCATAGAGATGAAGCTGAACATCTTGAACCACCTTTGGCAAGTCATTAATAAACAAAGAAAACAACAGCGGGCTCAACACAGATCCTTGCGGTACACCACAGAAAAGGGGGAGTAGGGAGGATGAAGAGTCGCCAATTTGTACCTTTTGAAACCTATCAGTGAGGAAACTATCGATTAAGGAGATCGCAGAGGAAGAGAACTTAAAATTACTGCGAAGCTTATCTAATAGCTTAGAGTGGCTGACGCTATCAAAAGCTTTTGAGAAATCCAGTAAGACAAGTATGCCAAAGCAGTTGACTAATTTGTCGTATATTTAGTCGTGTTTTTTGACGTTTGTTCACCGAAAATTAATTATAGTTCATTTTGTGGTAGATAATGGTGAAGACACGAAATGAACTGTGATAAAAGAGAAAGTACGACTAAATAGTACGACAAAAGATCAGAATCACCCTCCTGATGAAGACCTTCAGGAACGTTTTATGGAACGTATATTATATAGGAATGTGAGTTGCAGCTGCCCGTTGGCCTCTCTCGACATCGTAATTCAATTAAGTGTTTGAAGAATCGTTGTGATTTTGTTCAAATAAATTTTTTTAAGTAAGTTTGTTAGGAAAGGTATAAAAATTTTATTTCGTTTGGGAAGATATCAGAAGACAATTTTTCTGTAGGGCGGAGGAGCTATTCAAATCAAACTGTCAGTGGTAGTGAGGAAGTCTGTTTCATGGGTTATGAAGTATTCTCGAGGGTTTTGATCAAAATTAACTTAATGACAAGTTAGGACACAGAAGAGTTTTCCGATTGTTTTACATTTAAAATGCATACGGCAAGAAAATGTAGAAAGAAGAAAAAAAATAAAAAAATAAAACTTTTTAAAACTTTTATGAACAAAGATAAAAAATATGAAAGCTCAGATTGCATGCAACGAAACAGAATGGCAAATGATTCATTTTCATAAATAAATGAGAAGGAATGGAATTTTCAGATTTTAATCTCATAAAATGTTCCCACGCTTTTGTGAAAACAGGTTTTTCTGAAATATCGACAGAGTTCACATTTTGCTGCTGTAATCCTATATGATATTTGAACAGCATGTGTTTCTGTTTACATTCGTTTTGCTCTGAAGAGATTAACTGGGAGAAACTCATGCTGAAATCTCTGATGTTTTTGGAAAAATGAGAATTTTATTTGAGAGAAATTTTACATCTGCTTTCAGCACCTTGACCAAAGCGAAATTTATCTTTTTTTTTTAAATGTAGTGTGACCCGAAGTGTTATGAATAATTTGATAGGATTCTGATTTTGAAGGATTCAATAAGATTTTGTCGTTCAGGTAATCCTACATTCTCTCGATTTTTATTTCTAACTCGTTGTCTCAGTCGCACTACAATAGTGCATCTACATAGCCAAGTTCTTTTTCCCCATTCATGCAAAAGACGAAAATATATGACATTATTTGTTTCTTTCTAAAAAACAAGAAAAATTTCCAATTTTGTTCGGCTGTGTCCTATCGTTAGAATATAGAGCAAACAGGAATGGTGATAAGCCAGATTTTGCGTAATGAATTTCTGGTTGTGTAGGTAGTCCATTTTTACATGTATTTACACGCCATCCCTATTCTAAGCAACTTATCAATTTGCAAAAAGTAAACAAAGGTTTTGAACGGAGCATCTGTAGTAAAAAATGTTCATTTCTGCTTTATTTTGAAACAATTCACATAATTAATTAATACAAATCTTTGCTTCTATTAACAAAAAAGATAATTTAGGTAGTGCAGTTGCCTCAAACGGGATTCCCTAGCTTATAATCCATTTTATATTTGAAAGCACTGACCGAACACTTCGTTTCTGCTTTTTTAATTGATATGAAGATTTTAACAGGCACTAGTGGCACTATAAAACTTTGCACAAAAAAACTTCAAACATAAATAGTTTTGAAAAGAATTACTTCCGTACTTTTGTTGAATTTCGCAAAAGAATCTTAGATTGCATAAACCTGTTCACAAAACAAAATCACATTGACAGTTATTCTACAGCTTTGACAATTAGTCAATCCAGCATTTCACTTACTCCTATGTATAGTTTCCTACTCTTGACAAATTACGCTCATGTACACGAATTTTACACGATTCAACCATTCCTGTTTGCTCTATATTCTAAGGTCCTATCTTCTTATTAGGTTATCTTTGGTTTTAATTCTATGTATGGATGGATGTCAGAGTTGGTAGATGTGTGCTCTGTGAATTTTTGGAAATGACATTGCGAAATAGGTGTAGCTTACCTAAATAGTGTTGTATTTTCTACTTTAGTATTTCATTTATTGAAAAGCATTTGTACTTACAATTTGAAGTTAAGAAAATATCAAATGTTTAGTTTTTCTTAAATATATCGGGGGTCGGCATTAGGGAACGTAATTTTCGGACTTTTCCTAATGGCCGATCTTAAGCTGATTCCAAACCTTAAGTAGGCATATAACCGTGTAAAGATATCTTAAAGGTCGATAATACTTTAAAGTTTGTCAGAAATATCATCCTACCAAGAGAAAAAATTATGTCTAAGACCAATAATATTCTACTCTAGATGAAAATAAAAGTTGAGTAAAGTGAAAAACAAAAGTTTTATATGGCAACACCAAAAAGGGGTTACCCGATTTTGCTCATTTTTGAAATTTTTTTACTATTTTTATGAAAACTCCGTGTACAAAATCTCAGCTCTCTACATCCGCGCGTTTTCAGGCGAGGAAAAGTGTAGTAGCGTAGATTTAAGGTTATTAGTGCTCTAGGAATTCCGGAACTGAATATTTTTGGACCGCCATTTGGTAGAGTGAACTCGATCGCTCCCCCTAAAAAAATCCATCAAATTATAAATTATGGGTCTCGAAATGCAGGACCAGCTCTATAGATACGTCCTATACCAGTAGTATGTAACCGCTAGCCATTTAAAAGTGCACTAGATGCAGTAGAGACAGTAAAAAGTGTATCCCACTACGCCCCCTTTTTCAGTAGGTAGCAGTTGCGTTTACATGAATTCTTTCAAGTAAATTGAACAAAAATTTTTAGATTTACTTGATTCAAGTATACTTGAAGTCGTTTACATGATTTTTGATTACTTGATCTCTACTTGAAGTATACTTCAAGTATTCATGTAAACGTACTGTATGTTTATTCAAAAAAAAAGAACCCTAACAGATGCGGTTCATTCAAATGAAAAACTATCTCGAATTCTGAGCCCAGACTTCCCAGTAAAAAATATCATGTAGAATCTTCGTAGAACGTGAAATTGTTTCATGAACATCACGTGCAATCTTAAGCTACGGTTTGCAAGAAATTCGGCCGACGCAAACGTGCAACGCGCTTGCGCTGGCGCAAGTCAACGTTCAACGTCGTCCTGTGTGGTTTACAAGAAAACAATATTTCAGTTGTGAGTGAAGTGTCAAAAGTAGATACAACCAAAATATTAATTTTAATAGTTATCAAATGAGTTTTTAAAGTGAACTTTTTTGCTGCATAAGGAAGATATAGTTCAAGAAGTTCTGTTATTGTTAAGTTTAATTATAACCAGGGACCGTAAATAATTATTATTACTGATTTTTCAAATGAAAAAATCATGTACCAAACGGAGGTTCTTCGAAGCCAAGAAATATACAGATATCGACGGTAGTACTAAGGAAGTGATGTATTACGCAAGTTACATGAAATGGGATGTCTAGATTTAGATCCGGCTACAGATCGGCAGATTATTTATTCATTTATTTGTTGCAGTTTACATAGCAGGTATGAAGATGGGAACTTACATATTTAGATATTAAAATAGTTTACTGACTACTACCAAGGGGCACGTTCGTCAACTGCATTGAGAGGTGCATTCAACCACGGGCCTAGCAAAATCAAAATAGGACTAGTCTTTACACCGTAGACGTAGATACATATCGACACAGACAAGAAATACCCAGTTATCGACGGTAGTACTAAGAAAGTCATGTATGGAAGAGCTCATAGCAATCCTCAATAACTCACTGATCTCGGCTAAATATATCATGGGTACGAACCAAAAATGTTTTTAAATATAGAAAAAATCATTTCTTTCTTGGAATTTAAATCGACCATATTTCTTCAGAATTTGTATGCATTATTGGTAGCGAATAAGTTATGAGTTGTGTCTGGGCAGTCTTTGCTTCGTGGAAGTTGGATTGATTTGGTTGATTGGGCTTGTTAGCTAAAAATTTTTATGAGCGTAGATCAAGGTACATCAGAGCGGATTTTTGTCTCAGGCCTGTATAATTTGTTTTCAATAAAGGAAAGAATTGATTTATTTCTTAGAATTGAAATCGTCCATATTTCTTCAGAATTCGTGTGGTTTATTGGTGGCTGTAGACGGTCCGAACAAATTGTCTACCGCTTGAGGAATGAGCTGATTGTGAGGAGTGGGTGGGTGGAGGTAAAGATATACTCTTTCAATAGATGGACAAGCATACAAATTTACAAACTTTAACGAAATTTACTGGCATGAGTACAAATCGGACATCTAGGGAAATAACGCCAAAGCGGCTATCACTAATCGGCACATCCAAATTAGATTTTGCATTTTTTGGTTTCCGTATTTAAGAAAATTGCAAATTTTAACAAAACATGGACTCGAAAAATACTATTTCGCAAATTAGAAATATTTTAAATATGATAAAGTATTTTTTGAGGTAAAAATTTCATTGAAATTGCATTAAAATTGCGAGTAGGGAAAATGTACAGCATACCAGTAGGAAGATTAGTAGGAAGTTAATGCAAATCGACGATAAGATGCGAGTTCACAGTGAAAGTTCAACTTCTCCGATAAATTCAGTACGTGGAATGCAAAGAACGACAGTGCGTATGAGAACTTAAAGTCAAAGAACGAATAATTGCAAAAACTTCCAGTGGTTTCGGTATTCAAATTTCAAACTAAGTGTATGAGCAAAACGTTTGTTCTGTTGTATAGAATGCAAGTTATTGAAAACATTAATGTATTATTTCCCCCCCCGCCCCCCTTCCGTCACACGCACAATTAACTCATCACACAAGATGCTGATGTACCCAAATCTACGCTCATAAAAATTTTTAGCTAACATGCCCAATCAACGAAATCAATCCAACTTCCGCGCAGCCGAGACTGCCCAGACACAACTCACAACTTATTCGAATCGTCTTCAGCAGCCACAGTGTTGCCACCTTAACGGATTTCCCGTCAGATCTAGCGGATTATTGTGAGGGAAAACGGGAAAAAAGGTATTCTAACGGATGACGGATTTTTTAACGGAACGGATTTTTCAGCGAACTCGTGAGATTTTTATTCAATTGTGGCCTTAATGGTTGAACTGAATTGAATCTTTTTACAAATTAAGGAGTATCGGGTGAAAATGCTGTACGTTCCACCGCCAATAATCCTACCCACTAAAACAGTCTTATAAAAAACACTTTCTTCGACTCATAATTAAAATTTACAAATAGTACAACATAGTTTTGTGGTAAATTCGGTAAATCCCACTGATATGCATATAAGTAAATACCCCAATAATTTAAATATAGCGCCAGTATACGACAGTTGGTAGCATAGGCAGTGAGAGCCTATTTTCTGAAACCAAAACTGGTGCCACATGAAACAGGAGATCAGTCAGTCCATTTATATACATGTCAGTGGTATAGCCCTGTCTCTGCGATCTACTACTATTTTATCGCCACAAAAATCTACTTCGCATACGCACTAATCTATTATAAACAGATAAAGTAATTAATACGGTTGAAGCAATTCAAAGTTATAGTCAACCGTCGACCCCTACAGCTCCTGCAAGTATAATGGCCACATTACAGCCCGAAAGCACCGAAAGTGACAATGATTTTTGTTTAATTTAGAGTGTTAATTGATTTAATTTAAAAAATACAACAAAATATATGTTTTACTATAGTTATAATGCATTCTATTTTAAGAAACTATTTTAACGGATTTTATTGACGGAAAAAAAGTTAGTCGAGCGGATTTTTGACGGAATTTTACTATGAATTCAACGGAATTTCAAAATTATTATTGGCAACACTAAGCATGCATACAAATTCTGAAGAAATATGGTCGACTAGATTCCAAGAAAGAAATAATTTTTTTTTTCTATATTGAAAAACATTTTTGGTTCGTACACATGATATATTTAACCGAGATCAGCGAACTCTGTGGTAATATATTTTTATGCAGTTTCATTATTAGAAAGAATTAAAAAAAAATGATTTTTAAAATTAAAATCATTCAATAATTATTTCTTTGGATTTTTATTATTTTGATCAGAGTTTTTGATTGAGTTAAGTAAATAAATAAAACCTATGTCCTGCTAGTAAATTGAAAAATAAACCTTCAAATATTTGTTATTAATTACCAATAATAAAAATTACGAAAATTTTGTTAAAGGTTTTATTGCTGCTCTACACGTTGTTTAATTTAACAAAAAGTGTTTTTCGAACATTAACTTGCGGATGCTCTATATACAATGACGACTTCATATATTTCTGTTGCTGCCAGTAATTTAATAATTTGAATCGACATCAATTCTTTTCTCTTTATAATGAAGGCTGTATTTCCTCGTAAGCGGCCCTAATTTTAAAATTAATTTCTGAATTATATTCATCCTCGTCAATGGATTCATCATCAACTTCTAAATCTCATATTGAATTTCTTAGAAGAGAGGTGGTCTGTTGTATCCAAGAAAAGTGGATCAGAAATCGCTGTAAGATGAAGATGAACGGTCGTCTATATATCATTTTCGTAAATAAGTGAGAAGGGGCGGAGTTTTCAGCTTTTATTCTCATAAAATGTTCCCGCGCTTTTGTGAAAACACGTTTTTCTGAAATATTGCGAGAATTATCTCAGTGTTTGTTGCTGTAAATCCTATGATATTTGAACAGCACCACTGACTTATAACAATGGACTGAGCGTATTGGCATTTTCATATAGGAAAGAATGGCACAACTTTTACAGTTCTCTCTTTCGCCCTATGGCAGAGTTGGAGCTACCAACACAAAATATTACTTATGCCATTTGATGTTTTTATGTTGGCTGCAGATGGAATCACCGCAGAAAGAATAAGGTAAAGATAGTGTTTACCATGCGCCGTCTCTCTTGCCCATACGCAGGATTCAGTTAAGAATAACTTTTGAAAATTAAAATCGGAATTAGTTTAATTTCTTATAAGAGTGCTTATAAGTGATTAAAATATCACTTGGACAAAATAAAATATTTTTTTTTAATTTAATTCGATTTACGGGTGTAAAATTTCATCTGATTGGTTGAGTTTTACATATTTTTATGTAGTAAACGTTTTAAAGGGTGCTCTATCGGTGATATACAGAAACACAATATTTTTTGTGCCACATGAAATAGCAAATCGCTCAGTCCATTGTTATAAGTCAGTGAACAGAACAGCACGAGCTTTCTGTTTAGTTTACACACTCGTTACATTCGTTTACAATGGAATTCCAAAAATTCAGATTACTGAATTTAAGAACACCGAAATAAAACGGTTCTCTGAATTTTTCCAGCAAAACTGAATTTCAGAGAACTGTGACATGGCTCATTTGACATCAGATAATGGTCGAAATGTAATTTCATTGATGTTGATGTGCTCGTACATTAGTACTCAAAAGCCTAAGAACACCGACTTTCAGGTATGACATGGTATGGTATTATTTCTGATCAAAAAAATATAAATCGGAAAATGATTTTTATTTCTGATAAAAAAAAAGTCAAAATCAAAAATAATTATTATTTCATGATTTTTTTCATTTTGATCGTAATAATTACGGTCCCTAATTAAAACAAATAAAATATATGGTCATGAATGTGATGCTGGTTTTTTTTTTACAAGATCTGATATGGGAAGCGTATAGCAAGAATTCCATTCCCTACTCCAGTGGCTATTCCAGGCACACGGATTTTATAACGCCTTATATTTTAATTGAAGATAAAGTATTTATTTTGACGGAGACTACGCATATTTCCACAGTAAGTCTTCATCTGATAAATATAACAAAAACTACCAACATTCGCGAGCAAAACGGGACTATAAAATATACATTTGGGAATATAGCTCAATATTTCCATTTCTTTCATATCGGCAAAGGCAATGTAGCACCTAATTTAGTTGATAAATTAATCACTGCAACTTGCATACTTTACTTTAAAAGGAGAGGATGTATTTTCATACCCTAGACTAGACTAGATGAAATTATAGAATATACTAAGTTGCCATTCCATTTGTAATACATAGAAATAATGCTGCTAGAGCAAAATGAATAGGACACACAACCCAAGCATATAAAGTTATTTTGATTTTTGTATGTTCATCTGTCAGTCCGAACGATAACTCGAGAACGCATGTACTTAGAGAGCTAAAATTTCGCAGGTGGGCTTTTAAAAATAAAAGTAAATTTAAGTTCGAAAATGGGACAAATCGGGTAACTGCTTTTTAGGATTGCCATGTAAAAATTTGGTTTTTCGCTATATATTTAGACCAGTGGCGTAGCTAGAGCTTTTGATATTGCCGCCCTTTCTAACTTATAATCAATATCAACATTTGTTATCTCTCTTCGTAAAATTTTAAATGAGTGTTTAATTTTTTTGTTATTTTTTTTCTTCTTCTTTCTTTCTTTTTCTACTTATCAACATTTAATACTAGAAAGACCGAAATTATGTATATACCTAAATTGCCTAAAAGCAAATCAATGTATTTAATGTTATTTTAATATATTTAGTTAGAAGCAAGACTGCCCTCAATTTTTTCTCAGAAATTTACTGGACATTTTTTCTTTAGAATTTGTATGCATTATTGAAGGCAGGCAACGGCACACATGAAAGTATTGCTTCCGAAAATAAGTCCAGTCGACTACCAAAGTAAAAAAACTGCCGAAATATTTTCTGTAAATTCCTAAGAAGAAATAAATGTTTATTGCTCATCTCATATAAAAAATTTACAAAATTCCATAATAAAATTCATTTAAAACTTAGCCGACCATGCGCGCTACAGTGAACTACACGATTTTCACCGCACTCGGTTAAGTCAAACTACGCTGTCCACCGAGCATATTTCATGTTAAACACAATGCTACGGTCATCAGAGTTCATCAGCTCAAATTTCAATTTATTCCTATATCTGATAATAGAATAGAATGAAATCTGAGCTGATGACCGTCGAATTGTGTTTCCAGCTTTACACACTGACATATAATAAGAATGGACTGACTGAGCCATCCTATCTAATTCCTACCTACCGATTTAGCTCATTTCTTTTTATTGTGTTCGTAAAAGGTTTTTAGGGAAAGAAGAATTGAAACCGGCACTCTTTCCTGGTGTTGCCATACAAAACTTTGGGTTTTCACTATATACATATTTGGAAACTGCCTGAGAACGCGTCTACGTGGAGGGCTCAAATTTTGTATGCGGGCTTAAAAAAATAAGTCAGATTAAATTCGAAAATGAGACAAATTGGACAACTCCTTCGTAAAATTTCGTTTATAACCGCCCCCACCGCCCCACCTTAGATACGCTACTGATTTAGACGCTTCCTGAGATCGCGTCCAAGGGCGCGTTCACTTACACGAAAAGCGACTTATAGCGTAGTGTTTATCTATCATTTTCCATGCAAAGTGAAGGCACGATAGCGTTTGGTAGTGACAAAGTCACTTTTTGCACGCTATTTTGCTGTCGGTGAACGCGACCCATGTAGAGAGCTGGTACATGGTGTAAAAAGAATCTCAAAAATGAACTAAATCGGGCAACCTTTTCTTGGTGTTGTCATATAAAAATTTAGGTTTTTTACGTATACTGTAAAAACGAGATGTTTTTATTGCACTGAAAAGTTCTTCAGAATATAAAACCCTATAAAATTGGTTTTAATCATTTTTGCTGTTCGACAAACCGGTCTAGAAATATATCGAAAAAGCACTTCAAAAATCACGAAATTTCATCTAGAGAATTGGTCTTTTAGACGAATTCTAGTTTTTTAGTTATTATTAAATCAATTAGTAGCTTCCTCCGTTGTAAAATTTACTCTATTTGCCATTATTGCGTGATCTGTACTGCAACTATCGACTAATTTCGATTTTTGATTCCGACGCATTAGCGTTCGAACACGCGAGCGCAAGTATGTCGTGCTTTTTAGCAAAAAATTGATATAATATGCTTTGTATTTGATTACAACCCACTTGCGCCGGCGCATTAGCGTCTTGCGCCAGCAGAATCCCTTGGAAACCAAAGCTTTAGGAATAAAATCTACTGTAGAGCAAATCAACATAAATTTTATCTGGACAAGGTAGGTGGATCTTATCTTACGTTGAAAGGACAACGTTAATTCCGAGACTCAAAAACTTCGAAAACGTAATAAATTACACATAATCATCTGAGGCGAACTTTAGTGTCCTCCTTTTAGTTCTTACGGGCGAAAAAACACAAATGATAAATAAAATTCACTTATTTTGTGTTTCTCTCTTATGGATGTAAAATCACGGTTAACTTTACACATGGGTAACGTTTCTGGTAAACCAATACAAACTTTTTCTTTGTGCTTTATTCTATATAGATATACCTAACTATGTCTAGTAAAATTCAAGGTTAAAAGTAAGATTTTTTCCGAAGTCTCTTTCCGATCTGATCACATGTGATTACACTTTTGTAACAACCAAGTGATTTTTTTAACGACTTTATACGAGTTCATCTTTGTATAAATATATAATAATAAATTTAAATAACCGTAACTCTCCATTCTTTTACCGGAAGAGATGCATCCGCCTTGCGTACACACAAAGGTTAATTGATTTGAAATTTAAATTAAGATTAAAACGCGAGACTGTTGACCGATTTTGTTATGGTCGTAGCATATTGCATATAGCAATATGCCACCACGGACTGAAGCGTGTATGCCCGGCTTGTTGTCGACTACAGCATGAAACCAAAACGCGCCCCGACCGAGAGAAATGCTTCCTCAAGCTCGGTGTCATGTTCAGTGACAGAAAGAAGAAGAAGACCATCGATATCGGTCTGTCATAGTTTGCTAGCAGGAAAGTAAGGTCGTTAAAATTAAAATCCCGCAAAATCAAATATTTCTCGCCGCAATCCGACGAAGAAAACAAAATCCTCACTAACCAAAGATTAATCCGCCAACGGCACCCCATAAAACTTGGCGTCTCCCTCCGGAGCCCCATTTGTGAGGTGAGAAAAGGGATCTGTTGGAGTTCGAATCTGGTGTGGCGTACGTCGGGAAAAACCTCGAAAAGAGAGACGTATGAAAAGCAAATGTTTGAGGAGCTTCTCAGTGTCACATAATAATCGAAGATAAAATTTGATGGCATATATCATCCTATATTTTTTTTGAATAAGAATGCTGTACATATTAGCTGATATAGTTTAGGTAATCACATTTCTCTTAAAAAAAAAAAAAATACATTTTTATATTCAGAATATTTAATTTAAGAAACAAGGGAAAAACCCTTTAGTTAATGTATAGCTTAGATTCGCTTTTTCTTAGTAGCAATAAGGAAATAATTCTTTTTGAAGTTATAAAATCAATTTTCAGATTCTTACACTTCCCGTGATTTATGTTTACTGAAAATGTGTTCTTTCTTTGGTGAGAAAAAAACAAGGAAAAAAAAACCTTCCTGAGACTGACAATCAAATCATATGAAATAAGGAATTAATTATTTTCTTTTCAATCCATTCGTTATATAATTTGTCTTGTGACTATAAATATCTATATTCACTGATCTGATAAGTTCAAGTCTGCTATAATTCGGTGTATCGATTGAAGTTTTTGAGTATCGCATGTGTCGTATAAGAGTAATACCAAAAGTGTACGATTTTTCTTTTAACATATGAACATTGCAATGTGACTTGTCAGTTTGTCAAGTAAATACCACGAAATACTTTAGTTAATAGCGATCTATGGTAGTTGTTTCAAACCATTAAGTGACGAGTAAATAAAAACCTGTAAAAATCTACTCAGCGAATTGTAAGTAGGCAGCAGACAATGAGCCAGGATCCGTAGACGTGTGTAGTATTGTGCCTTGGGCGTTTGTGTTTTTATTTGGGCGTACTGGACACTTCATTTTGTTTTGTTTAGACCTTAAAGGATGTTGAAATAAATAGTATACGACTTGCTTATATGAATTTAGGGAGCATTAGTTTTTCGCAAGGTCCGTGATCAGGTTGTGACATATTCCAATTAGGCATTCTCGTCCGGTATATAGTTGGTACGAAGCTAATTCATAATAAATGGAACGATCGATGTTATAGAATCAGTTTGAATTTTATGGCGGCGATTAACACTCTGTTTAGTCTAAATCGCACTAGTCTTTCAAGCACGCGATTATGATATGTTTGCTTTTACCTTATGATGATTCTTACTTGTACCTTTCTGTGAAATATTGTTACAATATTCCGATGATCTTTCTAGACTAGAGTAAAATTAATTTACTCGACTTTCATTCAGGTCTAGTAAGTAACCCGTGAAAACTAAATCGAAAATTCTCAAAATATTGACAATTGACAACAATATTAGGATTTTTCGCATAGTATATCAGTCCTCTTTTATGTAAAGCTATAAACTTTAATTCGTCTACAAATTTTAGACAGTTTTACAACTATTTTTGGAAACTTAGGTCAGAAAGATTTCACAATTTCTATTTATTTCACTGTCATTAGTATAAAATTTCCTATCTATCTCGGCTCATTGAACTTCTGAATTTATTGTTTGCCCTTAAAGGATACTGTTAATTAAAGAATTATATGACTCATACTTTCTAATTATATAATACTGTCCAATTTTATAATATTTTCTTCTTTGTATTCTTACTTTGAGGAAACGCTTAAATTTTATTCTATTTAACTGAATTATGGCCGAAATATTATAGCCTTGATAAGATCTTTATATTATACTTTTTCATATCCTGAGTACAATAATCACTTTATATGTACCATAAAATTAAAGGGAAGTAAGTTGATTTTATTTATTGGGATATTAAATTAAAATTTAATTTAATTGAAATTTCCATGATTTGATTCAACGTCTCATACATAATATCGCAAATATAATATTCCCACAAATAATTGTAGGTCATCAAAATATTTTATCATTTTACTATAACATCTTAAGTCTAAGTTAGATTTTATATTTTAATATAATAGGTAGTACTGTGCCTGATAGGTAAGCGAAGAATAATATTGTACAGGGTACATTATAATGAAGTAGGAGTGAATTGTAAGAGAAAAATTTAATAGGAATGGAAATTTTGAGTAACAATAATGAACTATTATAACGTAATGATGTTCTAAGAGCTTTTATTTTCTCCTTTCGCTTTCCTGGAGCCCTCTCGCATGAAGGTCGCATAGGTCCGCTCTAATATCTTCCACAGGTCAGCCAAAGGGACTTTGCAGATAGTGCCGAGCAGAGTCATAGGGAGGATGGGGCAAGGCCATGAAGGCAGAACATCTGCGCCTTCCACAGTAAGTAGGTAAGTGACGTAAGGGTCCCTTCAGGACCGAGTGTGTGTCGGCTCTTTTGTATGCAGGCATGAAATTTTTTTGATTATGGATGATGACAGCGGCAGGTATTTTCGGGAACTCCCCCACACTCTCCGCCACCCTTAGCCGAGGTGCTAGCATGCCGCCCTGTGCTATCGTTGTCATCAGGCGATCTGTCAGCCCATGCTGGCAGTTTGGACTTAACGTCCTGGTCAAGTCGCCTTCAACATACTTCCATAACAAAATGGCGCCCAACGTGGGGCCACCTCAGTTAGACTTCGGTGGTCTAAATATAAATTTTACTGGGGACTGAGACTTTGAGAGAGATGATCATCTGGTGTCTGCCAGTTGATTGACCTCAAGTCTCACATCCAGTAGAAGATATGGGTGGACCTGAGTCTAATTGGTTTTGTTGAAAATTTTTTTTGTAAAGTAACGTTTTTTGAATTTAATGAAAATTTTTTTGGAAGTTGAAATCCGGCTTTAGGTTTGACTTCGGTCAAGCCTCAAGCCTGAACAGTTGTTGAATTTTTTTGAAAGTTTTTTGGAAATGTTTTTGGATGATCTTTCCCGCTGGCCTTCTGCCATGGAAATGGTAGGTGGCCTCACGAAATTTTTCGTTTGAGCTCTTGTGGGGACATGTCTCTGTTGGCCAACTGGCTGGACAGAGTTATGAATCTGCGAGACAACTTCTTGGCTTCCAGCTAATTAGTTGACCAGACTCATGACTCTGCCCGGCTAGCGAACTAGCTGGACACGACGATTCGGTGAGGAGAAGAGAACGAGTTCTCGGAGGATGGGATTGATGCTGGAGATCTTCAGTGATCAGGAGTTGGCATACTGCTAACTGCCTGGCTGAAGAATCTCTGGCAGCGTTCTCAGTCTTTGATACCTCCGACTTTACTCTTCCCAGATTTCTGCAAGAGCTCTGACTTTTTCAATGCACACACTCACGTCACTTGCCTATATCCTGTTTTTGACCTTGGGGGAGAGAGAGCGACCTGACCTCTTATGTGGGAGTTAGCTCCTGGAGGTGAGGGAGAGATTGTCTGATCTTTGAAAATTGTTGAAACGTTTGACCTGTCTTTGCGATTTTTTTTTGGATTCTTTGTAGTTTGCAGAATTTATGAGAATTTAGTCGACGAAGTTATTGACGCTTCCTGACATCGGTTTTTGTTCTGGGGATTCAATCCTCATATTATCTCGATTTAAGAAGCTTAAATTAACTCTTCGAGTCCTTGTTTTGCAAAATTTATTTTTAAAAAAAAAAAATTTTTCTTCGGACGCTTGGGAAGATATTTCCTTGGATCATAGTATCTCATCCCAACTTTCAAATTTAGTAGCTCGTTAGCTTCGATCCTGTTTGAGCCTGTGATCTCGATTGTTGACCTTTTTTTAATTTCTCTGATATTCTTCTTCGAACCTTTGGTTTGCAAAACGTTTTCAATTTTGACTCACTATGGGTACAGTAAGAACGCCACCACCTGCGACAAACGGTATGTCAATGCTACCTGAACCATGCTCCATCTGTCGTGATGCAAGCTGGTCAGTCGAAAGGAAGCCTGTAATAACCAAATGTGAACACATTTTTCACCAGGCATGCCTGCAGCATTGGATAGGTGAACATGCTAGTTGTCCTAACTGTCGGTGCCATATTACACAACAAGACTTTATCGAATATACAGGTGCAATCCCAAAGAGACCGAAGAAGGTGAAGCCTGTGAAGTCTACTAAGCACGATGTGCCGAGCTTCAATCTGCCTACTTTCGACCTACCACCACCTAATAGACGCTCTTTGTCTCCAGGAATGTTCAATTTGCATTCCCGGACGTTCACTAATCCCAACTCACGGCAAGACAGTCCATTACCACCAGCCCAAGGCCACACCTCAGCTGCTACGGATGCGCTGTTGGCAGGCTTACGCTTACAAATGCAGGACCTGGTACGTGAAGGTCTCGAACGCAGCCTCAGTACATTACGGTCTGAGTTAGTAGATAGTGTCCGTCAGCAAGTAGCAGCCATGGTGCCACCAATAGATTTTTCACGTCCTCCTCCGGCTATGGGAAATCCCAGACCATCTGACGATTTTCCCAATGGGCATAGACAATCCTTTAATCGACCTCCATCCGCGTTTGGTCAGCCTCTAAATCAGCCCGCACCAAACCCTGTACCACCACCACCTATTCGTGCTCCTGCAGGCATAGGACAGCGACGTTCTGGCAGCCCTATCCGCAGGTGGAATATCTCTTACAGCGGTGACAGTTCTCGGCTCACAGTCGATGAATTTGTATTCCGAGTAGAAGCCCTGACTTATTCGGCTTTGGAGGGAGACTTCGACTTACTGGTGCGTCACATGACTACTCTGCTTTCTGGACCAGCAATGGACTGGTACTGGTCTCTCCTGAGGCAAAATTCCACGCCGTCATGGGAGTATGTGAAAGCAGCTCTATTAGCTGAATGGGGAGTACCCAAAGACGACCTTAAGGTCAAAGTCCAGCTTATGCTGCGCAAGCAGAAAGGAGGAGAGTCATTTGCCACTTACTACCAGCATCTAGTACAGTTACGAGACCAACTGCAGAACCCGTTGCCAGACGTTGAATTTCTGGAAATAGTCAAGTCAAACTTACTGCCGGAAGTACAAAATAAAATTTGCTTGCATCCTACCAACACCATCCACCAGCTCAGGATTCTGGTAAATCAAATCCAAGCGACGCAGCTGCGCATCGCAACAGCAAGTAGTTGGAACGCTTATCGCGGACAAAGAGTTAGTGAGGTGGATGGATATCATTTGACCGAGGCTGACTTGAATATATCACCTGGACGTAGCGACGAAGTCTCACTATCTGCCATTTCAACCCCTAAAAATGTAACCTGCTGGAATTGTGACCAGTCTGGACACTTTTACCAAGATTGCCGGCAGGAACGACAAACTGTATTCTGTTACGGATGTGGACGGAAGAACACCTTCAAGCCAGATTGCATTCAATGTCAACAGAAAAACTTCAGACGGGTCGGGAATACCAACACCTCTTTCCGACCAGCGTCGACATCACGAGCAATCAATGCATCAAACACTCCAGTGCAAGCTTTGAACAAGGAGGAAGGTCCGCTCCATTAACAGACACTATCGAAAACTCTCTGATATGTCCTCTGATATCATTCAGTGACTCTGATGATATCAGCAAAACACCTGATAGTACGATTACGTCTTTGATAGAGGCGGAGAACTTGATGGATTTCTCTGCAGATCTTCAAGCTCCCATTTCCACTTCTGGGGAGCCCGTGACATTGCTAGACACTTCATTAGAAGAGTCTTTAATCTTCGATGTCCCGTTGACACCTATAGCACGTGTAGCCGACAAGGTTACTGAGCGGGAGATTTGGCCTCCTGCCATTTCTATCTTAAAACGGCCACCAAGCTCTGATATGACGAGTGGGCGTGAGCCAGTTTTACATCCGCTGACGCCGTATCATACGCGTCTGCAGAGATACAGAGCAGCAAGAGACCGAATTTTCTCCTCAGTAGCAGAGTTAGCTGAGATTATGTTTCCCGACCGGGATATGAGACCGAAAAGGAAAAGATCAACCGTTCGTTGGCGAGAATACTGTCGACGAATGAAACTGGAAAGGAAAAAACTAGCACAGATTTCCGTGTCGATGCCAGACGACATTCGACCGTACGCAGAAGTAAAGCTGCTCGGGCGAACTGAGACTGGATTACTTGATAGTGGTGCCACTGTCAGTATTCTAGGCCAGGGAGCTCTCGAGAAGCTTGCTGAAGCAGAGGTTGAATGGAAGAAGTATCGGACACAGGTCCAAGTAGCTAATGGTGCCATGACGACTGTTCATGGTCATGTGAACTTGGACGTCACTTTCCGTGATAAGACCCAAAACGTGCGTTTTTACGTGGTTCCTGGGCTCACACAGGCACTATATCTGGGAATAGACTTCTGGCGCCTCTTTGGGTTAGCTCCGGATGTCCTAGGTATAGTCGCAGAAGTGAATCCAAGTGGAATAGCTACCTCTGACACCGATGGGCATATCCTTTCTAGTTTAGAACACCAACGCTTAGAGAGCACAAAACAGCTTTTCCCCTCTTTCGCCTCTTTAGGCCTGGGAAAAACATCATTGGTCACTCACAAGATTGATACGAATGACGCCGCCCCGATAAAACAGCGCTTTTATCCGATTTCCCCGGCAGTGCAAAGTTTGATGGATGCAGAATTAGAGCGAATGCTATCACTGGGTGTGATAGAGGAGAGCCAGAGTCCTTGGAGCTCTCCAGTCGTTCTGGTAAGGAAGCCTGGAAAGGTCCGGCTTTGTTTTGACGCCAGGAAGGTCAACTCGGTTACGAAGAAGGACGCCTATCCGCTACCGCAGATAGACGCACTTCTGAGTCGACTTCCTCCGGCAAACTACATAACGAGCCTGGACCTGAAAGATGCATTCTGGCAGATCCCACTGGACACTGATTCCAGAGAGAAGACCGCTTTCACAGTACCTGGTCATCCTCTCTATCAGTACACAGTGATGCCATTCGGCCTATGCAACGCTCCCCAAACGATGTGCCGCCTCATGGATAAAGTCATTCCTTTCGATCTTCGTGAGAACGTTCTCGTCTATTTAGACGATTTATTAATTCTATCATCTGACTTTGACACTCATCTCATGCTGCTAGCCAGGGTAGCGGATTGTTTGAGGAAAGCTGGCCTTACTATAAACGTCGAGAAGAGCAAGTTTTGTATCAAGGAGACTAAATACCTGGGATTCATTGTAGGAAGGGGAGGTATGAGAACTGACCCTGACAAAATATCAGCCATAGTTGACTATCCGTCACCTAAAACTGTTCGGCAAGCCCGACGCCTACTAGGTATGGCAGGATGGTACAGACGGTTTATTCCGAACTATGCTGATTTGACTGCATCCATTACAGACACTTTGAAAAACCCGAGTCAGTTCAAATGGACATCTGAAGCCCAGACGTCTCTTGATCTACTCAAACAAAAACTTACTTCGGCTCCGTTGCTAGTGAGTCCAGACTTCACCAAACCGTTCGTCATTCAGTGCGATGCGAGCCAACAAGGTATTGGAGGAGTGTTGCTTCAGCTAGATGACGATGGCCACGAGAAGCCAATAGCCTACGTCTCGAAAAAGTTGAACTCCGCTCAACGAAATTACACCGTCACAGAGCAAGAATGCCTAGCTGCAGTCTTGAGCGTACAGAAGTTCCGGCCCTTCATAGAGCTTATGCCGTTCAAGATAGTGACGGATCACGCGAGCTTGAAATGGCTGATGTCTCAAAAGGACCTCAGCGGAAGACTTGCTCGGTGGAGTTTGAAGCTTCAGGGCTTCGACTTCACTATTGAACACAGGAAAGGAAGCCTGAACGTAGTCCCTGATGCGCTGTCACGCATTCATTGTGACAGCATGAACACAAACGAAGATCCTGGCCCGGAAGTTGACCTTAGTTCGCCATATTTCAATTCGTTGGAATATGAAGAACTGAGGCATAAGGTTAAAACGACTTCTGGCAAACTACCAGATCTTTGCGTCAGGGATGGCTTCGTTTATATTCGGACTGTTCCGAGAACAGGCGATCCGATCCAGGAGGAAGAAGCGTGGAAGCTTTGGATTCCACGTGGGCTTGTCACCGACGTCATTTCGAGAGCGCATGATCCGCCGCTAGCTTCACACGGAGGAATAGGGAAAACCCTAGAACGTCTGCGAAGACATCTGTACTGGCCACGAATGACAGTTGATGTCAGAAATTACGTAGCCGCCTGTGACGTGTGTAAAGAAACGAAGGCTCCTAATACTATTTTGCGACCACCGATGAAAGTCCAGTCTGTGATAGAACGACCATGGCAAAAGCTGTACGTCGATTTCTTAGGTCCATATCCTCGGTCAGTTAAAGGAAACGTCTGCATTCTGATAGTTCTTGACCACTTTTCTAAATTCCCACTTCTCAAACCTATGAGAAAAGCGTCTACGCTCAATGTATGCCAATTCATTGAGACTGAAGTGTTTCACGTGTTCGGAGTTCCGGAGACCATAGTCTCTGACAATGGAGTCCAGTTTTGCTCGGCTCAGTTCGCCAGACTACTGGAAAAGTATGGGGTAAAGCATATGCGAACGGCAGTTTACTCGCCGCAAGCAAACGCCTCAGAGCGAGTAAACCGGTCTCTGTTGTCAGGGATTAGGGCCTATATCCAGAAGGAACACACCAGATGGGATGAGAAACTGAGCCAAATAGCTAGTTCCCTCCGGAGCTCTTTCCATCAAGCTACTGGTTTCTCTCCCTATCGAACACTCTTCGGTCAACAAATGATAGAACATGGCAGCTCCTATTCCATCTTGAGGAGCATTGGAACTCTTAATGAGCCACTGAGAGTGGACGCAGAAGATAAAATGAGATTGATCCGTGCGAGAGTGCAGGAAAATTTACAACACGCATTCGAACAGGGTTCAAAAGCCTACAATCTCAGGGCAAAACCCATCGAGTTCAAAGTTGGTCAGGAGGTATTTAGAAGGACTTTTGCCCAAAGCAATTTCCAACAGCAGACTAGTGCTAAACTGGGACGAAAATTTGTTAAATGTCGGGTTAGAGCCAGGAAAGGAAACTCACTATACGAACTTGAGGATCTGCGGGGAAAACTGTTAGGTGTCTATCACGCTAAAGACATCAAGCAGTGATCATCAGTATGAAAACATCGTCGATACTTATTGTCGTTTATTCCTGGTAGCCCTAAGAAGGCATCCAGCCAGCTTAACTGGTAAACTATAGGATATCACGAAGCCCTCCTATTGCCCCGTCAATGGTGGGTGATATACCTGTTGGAATCCATTCCCATATTCGGCTGTCAACATGTCACTACTTCGACGACGCCTTGGAGACACACCCTTGAACAATCGCAGTCTGAGATCAGGGTGAGAGGTTGCGCCGGGAAAGCTTAGCGATCAGTTCTTTAGGTTACTGATCGCGGGGCTTCCTCAGCATCTCGGTGAAGGAAGGCAGAGAGGCATCGACCGGCTGGATTTTTTGGGTTACCAGCTTGTCGATGTAGCTTTGGCTTCCCCACACGGAGAAGGATGTCGAAGTCTGATCGAAGACTGACGAGACTTCAGGGATGTGTCCTCGACGTGTCATCGGAAGTAGAGTCAGAGGATGAGGAAAGCATAGGGTCGTGGGTCGTGACACACATTGAGCGCCCGCAGTGATGAGGCCTATGTGTAAGACCGGCTAGCTCAGTCGACCATTTTTCAGCGTCGTCTGAACCACGGGTGGCGCAGACCACTCTGCCCTGTTATGGTCGTAGCATATTGCATATAGCAATATGCCACCACGGACTGAAGCGTGTATGCCCGGCTTGTTGTCGACTACAGCATGAAACCAAAACGCGCCCCGACCGAGAGAAATGCTTCCTCAAGCTCGGTGTCATGTTCAGTGACAGAAAGAAGAAGAAGACCATCGATATCGGTCTGTCATAGTTTGCTAGCAGGAAAGTAAGGTCGTTAAAATTAAAATCCCGCAAAATCAAATATTTCTCGCCGCAATCCGACGAAGAAAACAAAATCCTCACTAACCAAAGATTAATCCGCCAACGGCACCCCATAAAACTTGGCGTCTCCCTCCGGAGCCCCATTTGTGAGGTGAGAAAAGGGATCTGTTGGAGTTCGAATCTGGTGTGGCGTACGTCGGGAAAAACCTCGAAAAGAGAGACGTATGAAAAGCAAATGTTTGAGGAGCTTCTCAGTGTCACATAATAATCGAAGATAAAATTTGATGGCATATATCATCCTATATTTTTTTTGAATAAGAATGCTGTACATATTAGCTGATATAGTTTAGGTAATCACATTTCTCTTAAAAAAAAAAAAAATACATTTTTATATTCAGAATATTTAATTTAAGAAACAAGGGAAAAACCCTTTAGTTAATGTATAGCTTAGATTCGCTTTTTCTTAGTAGCAATAAGGAAATAATTCTTTTTGAAGTTATAAAATCAATTTTCAGATTCTTACACTTCCCGTGATTTATGTTTACTGAAAATGTGTTCTTTCTTTGGTGAGAAAAAAACAAGGAAAAAAAAACCTTCCTGAGACTGACAATCAAATCATATGAAATAAGGAATTAATTATTTTCTTTTCAATCCATTCGTTATATAATTTGTCTTGTGACTATAAATATCTATATTCACTGATCTGATAAGTTCAAGTCTGCTATAATTCGGTGTATCGATTGAAGTTTTTGAGTATCGCATGTGTCGTATAAGAGTAATACCAAAAGTGTACGATTTTTCTTTTAACATATGAACATTGCAATGTGACTTGTCAGTTTGTCAAGTAAATACCACGAAATACTTTAGTTAATAGCGATCTATGGTAGTTGTTTCAAACCATTAAGTGACGAGTAAATAAAAACCTGTAAAAATCTACTCAGCGAATTGTAAGTAGGCAGCAGACAATGAGCCAGGATCCGTAGACGTGTGTAGTATTGTGCCTTGGGCGTTTGTGTTTTTATTTGGGCGTACTGGACACTTCATTTTGTTTTGTTTAGACCTTAAAGGATGTTGAAATAAATAGTATACGACTTGCTTATATGAATTTAGGGAGCATTAGTTTTTCGCAAGGTCCGTGATCAGGTTGTGACATATTCCAATTAGGCATTCTCGTCCGGTATATAGTTGGTACGAAGCTAATTCATAATAAATGGAACGATCGATGTTATAGAATCAGTTTGAATTTTATGGCGGCGATTAACACTCTGTTTAGTCTAAATCGCACTAGTCTTTCAAGCACGCGATTATGATATGTTTGCTTTTACCTTATGATGATTCTTACTTGTACCTTTCTGTGAAATATTGTTACAATATTCCGATGATCTTTCTAGACTAGAGTAAAATTAATTTACTCGACTTTCATTCAGGTCTAGTAAGTAACCCGTGAAAACTAAATCGAAAATTCTCAAAATATTGACAATTGACAACAATATTAGGATTTTTCGCATAGTATATCAGTCCTCTTTTATGTAAAGCTATAAACTTTAATTCGTCTACAAATTTTAGACAGTTTTACAACTATTTTTGGAAACTTAGGTCAGAAAGATTTCACAATTTCTATTTATTTCACTGTCATTAGTATAAAATTTCCTATCTATCTCGGCTCATTGAACTTCTGAATTTATTGTTTGCCCTTAAAGGATACTGTTAATTAAAGAATTATATGACTCATACTTTCTAATTATATAATACTGTCCAATTTTATAATATTTTCTTCTTTGTATTCTTACTTTGAGGAAACGCTTAAATTTTATTCTATTTAACTGAATTATGGCCGAAATATTATAGCCTTGATAAGATCTTTATATTATACTTTTTCATATCCTGAGTACAATAATCACTTTATATGTACCATAAAATTAAAGGGAAGTAAGTTGATTTTATTTATTGGGATATTAAATTAAAATTTAATTTAATTGAAATTTCCATGATTTGATTCAACGTCTCATACATAATATCGCAAATATAATATTCCCACAAATAATTGTAGGTCATCAAAATATTTTATCATTTTACTATAACATCTTAAGTCTAAGTTAGATTTTATATTTTAATATAATAGGTAGTACTGTGCCTGATAGGTAAGCGAAGAATAATATTGTACAGGGTACATTATAATGAAGTAGGAGTGAATTGTAAGAGAAAAATTTAATAGGAATGGAAATTTTGAGTAACAATAATGAACTATTATAACGTAATGATGTTCTAAGAGCTTTTATTTTCTCCTTTCGCTTTCCTGGAGCCCTCTCGCATGAAGGTCGCATAGGTCCGCTCTAATATCTTCCACAGGTCAGCCAAAGGGACTTTGCAGATAGTGCCGAGCAGAGTCATAGGGAGGATGGGGCAAGGCCATGAAGGCAGAACATCTGCGCCTTCCACAGTAAGTAGGTAAGTGACGTAAGGGTCCCTTCAGGACCGAGTGTGTGTCGGCTCTTTTGTATGCAGGCATGAAATTTTTTTGATTATGGATGATGACAGCGGCAGGTATTTTCGGGAACTCCCCCACACTCTCCGCCACCCTTAGCCGAGGTGCTAGCATGCCGCCCTGTGCTATCGTTGTCATCAGGCGATCTGTCAGCCCATGCTGGCAGTTTGGACTTAACGTCCTGGTCAAGTCGCCTTCAACATACTTCCATAACAATTTGTCCTGCACTGCAGGAGGCAGAAAGCATACAAGTATATTCCATATTTAAAAAAAATACATAATAATTATTTTCTACTTACTTTTATCCTTAATTCTTTAACATTCATGCTTTAAATGAAAATTTTCTGACCACCACTACTCGCACACACAAAATCCAAAAAAAGATACCCAATAAGACTGACGTTTGTAAAGTGAATATGGCGACGAATGCAGGCTGAAACACGAATTTCTTACAAAACAACAACCAAAAACTTGAGCCACAGTGCATTCTGTCGGTGAATAGAAATTCGATTTCCTAGCAAATTTTTCATATTTTCTCTCCCAGGTTCAGAAAATAATTAAATCGGGCAAATTCTGTTATCCCCAAATTAAAAAAACACAAAAAATTAAATTTTCAACCAGACTTTTTATTCTTTTTTAAATAAATTAATTAAAACTATTGTAAATTTCCATATTCAAAAAGAGTTGTGAAAAAAAGCAAACGTTTTTTCCTAAGTTTGAAAGAGTGAGTCCAGTAAGTGTAGCTACTCACCAAAAATAAACATAGACAAAATATCTTTAATAACTTTTTTTTGTTAACCTTCTTTTCGGCTAGTCTCAAATCAATAAATTAACAGAAATTATTTTTTATTTATAGAATTCAGACCATACTACAATTTCGTAAAAGATGACAACAATTATGGATATACTCCAACACCAACAGTAGCTACAACAACAGTAACAACAAACACCTCTGGAAGTACGAAATCTCTCCAAGAACTGAAAAAATCTGAAATATCTTGCCCAGAATTGGGTACAATTTTTCCAGTCCGATGTCCAAAAGAACTTTCTACTGCACTTCCATCACTTGCAGCAGCCAGACCATGCTCTCCCCCTGTTGGTTTTGAATGCCTTTCAGAGTATCCGACAGCGGGGCAATCTCGACTAGGAGAATTAAGCTATTCAAGCTTTTTAAATAGAAGGCAACGCGGAGAAAAGAAGCCCATCCCAGATGAACAGAAAGATGAAAAATATTATGAACGAAGGAAAAGAAACAACGAAGCTGCTAAGAAATCAAGAGATGCTAGAAAAATACGAGAAGATAGAGTATGAAAATCGGCATTGATTCTTCAATTATTATAATTGATGAATTTGTAAAAAAAAATCTGTACCCTTTTTATTTTACAGATAGCGTTTAGAGCAGCAATCCTGGAACAAGAGAATACCATCCTACGGGCACAAGTAGTTGCTCTTCGAGAGGAAATGGCTACTCTTAGGCAAATAATGGGCACTAGGCCAGCTCAGATTTCTGTTAATCTTTAACTTTTGTATAAAATTGAAAACATTTTTTTTTCATGTGTAATTATTGTTATTTTTGAAAGAATTAATCGCGAAATGTTGTTTAACTTTATTTACAATAAAAAAATAAAAAAAGTCCTATTCCTTTTTCAGTACACGAGTATACAAAGGGTGGCCTACATCTTTTCTGAACCAATGTAGGTAGTGATAAGGGATGTCGAGAAGAACAAACAATAAAATTAAATAAATACATCCTTTGGGAGGTGTCCACAATTAGATTTGATTCGACCAAGAAAGAACTCATTGTTGCTTAACTGGTTAATTTAAGAGGGAGGTGAGTGCTTAAAAAAGCTGCAGTTTATCTTCTTAGAGCAGCGCAGTTCCCTTGTGCAAGTGAAAGCTCGTGGTGTCCCACAAAGTAAAAGATCAGAAAAATTTAGTGCTCTTGTTGTTATGCTTCAACACCTAGGAAAAATCTCCAGAAATTGCATTTAATTAATTAAATTTATCTGAGACCGCAATCATGGAGAAGGCTACGTGTAACTACTAAAAATAAAACGCGTTACAGAAAGAAATAAAAAATAAAATGGGCTATGCAAAAATAGAAAACTTTTTGTTTTATTAATTAAAAAAAAAACACATTTTTTTCCTGATTGTAAAAAATAAATAATTGGAAAACAAACAAACAACGAAATCTATTTCTTTTCCGCTTTTCTTCGGCTTCTCTTCTTTTTCTCCTTAGGCTCATTTTCAGGTTGCTCCGTACTCTTCCTTTTCTTAACTTTAGCATTGATCTTAGCCACATTCTTTAAGGCCTGAGCCAAGGTTTTTTCGTTGCTTTCATTTCCAATTAAACTCTTTTCAGAACTATTTGAATCCTGCGAGCAATTTGTCTCTACTCTGCTAAAAGCTGATTCAGAACGTTCAGAAGGATCAGAGGAGGTATCAGAGCTTTTGTTTTTTTGTGGTACTTCGCAAATTTCTTCAAGACCTGTCAAAATGAAGCCTTCTTCTTCATCTAACCCTTCTGCATTCTCTGGCTCTAGCATGGATTCATCAACTTCAATTTGGCTACTGTGCGAAAATGTTTTATCTATGGCTTCCTTTAATTCAGAAGTTTTTATTCGAAAGTCTCGAACGGTACCCAAATGCAAATAGCGTGAAAGATGTGATTTTGTTTTTTTACTCAGAAGAATCACGAATTTATTGAAATTTTCAATTCGAAGCACTAATCTCGGTAGGAACTTTGTTTCTTTCAATACTTTTGCTCTATCTAATTTAGGATCGCCAGCTCTTCGTTTGGGTTTATTTTCGAATAGGTTCGTTTCGATGTAACTGATAAGATTATAAACTCTTTTCGCAAGAGATTTTCCAGAAACCCGTAAAAGCTGATCGAATCTGAAAGATATACAAAACTAGATAATTTTCGTTCCACATCAAATATCTTAAATACTCACTTTGTTCCCTGCAGGGATATTGGAATGGTTGAGTGTCGTGCAATAAAATGCTTCGTCAAATTAGTCAAACAAATAAACATTAGCATTAAAATTCGTATAAGATTATCTACGCACGGTCCTTCCGGAATGCAAACGTTTGTAAGATGAAATAGAGCATTGGAAATATGAATTAATTGCGAACAAATGGAACGTTCCATAGTCTTCAATTGCTGGACACAAGCATCATGATCATCTTCGATGATAATCTTCAACTTGAAATGCAAATTATTTGATTTCGCTATGAAATACTCGACTTGATCGATTTGTTTTCGTATTGTGATTAGAAGTTGTGCGATGCATGATTCTGCTGTTGCTTCTGTTATTGATTTCAATTCGAACTGTGGATTTATCTCTGCCTATAGAGCGCACCGATAATAATAAAATCAATGAAACAATATTAAGACAGTCACCCACCTCTTCATCAATTTTTCCCAAGACTGTTTCTAAATGCATACCGATCGTGTCATAAAATCCTCCAGTCTTAGTTTTCTGTCGAAGTGAGAAAAGCAATTTATGGGCAACCCCAAGTTCTTTTATTTGCAGCTCGTGATCTTGACAAAATTTAAAAATCCAATTGTAACCCTAAGAAATGATATTATCAGTATGATTAGATCTTAGTTTTTACGGTCTTCTTTCTACGAGTATTTACCTCTAGGCTTAAGTCATCATTCCATGGAATATTTTCATATAAAATGTCTAAACACTGAATCAAGGCCCCAGCTATTTTCCTCCCATCGGTTTCTTCGTGTAATTCTTCGCCACTTTCCAGTGCCCTTTCTATTGTCGATTGCAAAACTCTTGTTATTGTCTTGTGTCTTCCTGCTGTTTGTAAATCTATAGAGAAAATATTAATATCATTTCATTTTGCTTGTTCAGTTCCATTGGTGGTAAGCACTCGTTCGTTGTGTTCAAAAATTGTATGGGTGACCGACCCATTCTCTACTGAAAGCCGAAAAAGATTCTTTTCGTATTTTAAGCAAATAATGACCTAGATTGTGCGGAAATGATCTGCAACTTCCACGATGGTTAGCATAGGCAAAGAGGACGAAGCAACTGCACTTATTCCATTATATGACCTTGGTGAAGTAAAATCTTCTCTCTTAAAAAAATTTACCTAATATCTTGACTACAATTATTATTATAGTGAACTCGTACCTACTTTAACTATCTACTTAACTAAACTGCCTACCTGACTGCTAAATAAAATTACTTTCTTACTTAATCGTTGGCGGTGTGCACCACTTAAATTGCCAACTGGAATTGTTACCATACATGATGGTTCTCTACCTTAGCTAAGCTAGCTACCTATCTAAACTGCCTACCTACCTACCCTAACCTACCCGCCATACTCGTGGTATTAAAAAATCTTCCACTGTCACAACAGGTGGCAGTACAGCACAAATGCTATCTAAAACTACCTAGTTAACTCGTACCTACCTTAACCAACTAATTACCTAAACTGTTCTGGAAAACTCTTGTACATTTCAATAAATTCACTCAAAAATTTCTGATTTTCATCAGCAGAAACTGAAACATCAAAATGTTTACCTACCTACTTACCTAATACCTACTTACACAAAACACGCCTAGAACTCTGTTGTGTACAGGCTCAACAAAATCCCTTGCTCAAGTAATAAAATCTTCTTTCTTTAAAAAATTTACATAATATCTTATGACGTACCTACATTAATATTATTAATTAATTAATAGTTGGCGGTGTGTGAGTCCCGAACGAGGACGAAGCAACTGCACTTATTCCATTATATGACCTTGGTGAAGTAAAATCTTCTCTCTTAAAAAAATTTACCTAATATCTTGACTACAATTATTATTATAGTGAACTCGTACCTACTTTAACTATCTACTTAACTAAACTGCCTACCTGACTGCTAAATAAAATTACTTTCTTACTTAATCGTTGGCGGTGTGCACCACTTAAATTGCCAACTGGAATTGTTACCATACATGATGGTTCTCTACCTTAGCTAAGCTAGCTACCTATCTAAACTGCCTACCTACCTACCCTAACCTACCCGCCATACTCGTGGTATTAAAAAATCTTCCACTGTCACAACAGGTGGCAGTACAGCACAAATGCTATCTAAAACTACCTAGTTAACTCGTACCTACCTTAACCAACTAATTACCTAAACTGTTCTGGAAAACTCTTGTACATTTCAATAAATTCACTCAAAAATTTCTGATTTTCATCAGCAGAAACTGAAACATCAAAATGTTTACCTACCTACTTACCTACTACCTACTTACACAAAACACGCCTAGAACTCTGTTGTGTATAGGCTCAACAAAATCCCTTGCTCAAGTAATAAAATCTTCTTTCTTTAAAAAATTTACATAATATCTTATGACGTACCTACATTAATATTATTAATTAATTAATAGTTGGCGGTGTGTGAGTCCCGAACGAGGACGAAGCAACTGCACTTATTCCATTATATGACCTTGGTGAAGTAAAATCTTCTCTCTTAAAAAAATTTACCTAATATCTTGACTACAATTATTATTATAGTGAACTCGTACCTACTTTAACTATCTACTTAACTAAACTGCCTACCTGACTGCTAAATAAAATTACTTTCTTACTTAATCGTTGGCGGTGTGCACCACTTAAATTGCCAACTGGAATTGTTACCATACATGATGGTTCTCTACCTTAGCTAAGCTAGCTACCTATCTAAACTGCCTACCTACCTACCCTAACCTACCCGCCATACTCGTGGTATTAAAAAATCTTCCACTGTCACAACAGGTGGCAGTACAGCACAAATGCTATCTAAAACTACCTAGTTAACTCGTACCTACCTTAACCAACTAATTACCTAAACTGTTCTGGAAAACTCTTGTACATTTCAATAAATTCACTCAAAAATTTCTGATTTTCATCAGCAGAAACTGAAACATCAAAATGTTTACCTACCTACTTACCTACTACCTACTTACACAAAACACGCCTAGAACTCTGTTGTGTACAGGCTCAACAAAATCCCTTGCTCAAGTAATAAAATCTTCTTTCTTTAAAAAATTTACATAATATCTTATGACGTACCTACATTAATATTATTAATTAATTAATAGTTGGCGGTGTGTGAGTCCCGAACGAGGACGAAGCAACTGCACTTATTCCATTATATGACCTTGGTGAAGTAAAATCTTCTCTCTTAAAAAAATTTACCTAATATCTTGACTACAATTATTATTATAGTGAACTCGTACCTACTTTAACTATCTACTTAACTAAACTGCCTACCTGACTGCTAAATAAAATTACTTTCTTACTTAATCGTTGGCGGTGTGCACCACTTAAATTGCCAACTGGAATTGTTACCATACATGATGGTTCTCTACCTTAGCTAAGCTAATTATCGTCGTAAGTAAAAAATTTGAGCTTCAAGTAAAATATATGGGAAATTTTGATTAAAAATGTTTTCTTTTTTATCGCTGCAATGACACGTTCAATAAATAAACGGTCAACAATACATGCTTTTCATCACTTAGTCTGTGTTAGTTTTTCCATTAGAGAAACAACCACAATTGAGCGATTTTTGAGATATGATTTTCATCACGACTTAAAAAAGGCTGGAGGGATCTCATCAGGATCCGTTTTGAAGTCATTTGTGCAATTGTAGGAATAATGAATGAAACGTTATGAGAGTCGTTCATATGACTAAAGTTGTTATGTCGAGGATGGAAATTTGCGAAGAAAAAGCATTTTCGAAAAAGAAGCAAACATATTGCAAAATTCAGACGAATCATTACTAGCAGAATCCTTGTACCTCATGGGTATTGAGATAGTTCAGTTTTTTTCTCTATATTAATAAACTTAAAAAAGATACGTGGATCACTAAATAATGTTTCTGAATCTTTACTATAAAAAAAAAAAAAATGTATAAATTTCAGCTATCGTGCTGTGTGCTTTGCGAGAGAAGTTTTTTTTTCTTGTACGTCGAAGTTAAATTAGAAAATTCAAAATATTTCGTAAAATCTTACCGATTTCACCGAGATAAACTTGAAACTTTCGTTTAAAAATTTCATTAGCAGTCAAAAGACTCTGTCGTAGGCATTCACTACTAAGATACGCCGTTATAACATCAAATTTCGTCCACAATTCGGGCAATCTTTTAATACACCTTTCATATAGAACCCGGGTAATTTCTATCAAAAATTTTAATATTCTCTTGCTATGGGTTATCTGCTTATAGTTCGGTTGACTTCGTAATGCTTCCAAATGTACAGTTGTTACTTCTAAAAGGTAACGAACTAAATCTCGACTGCTACGGAGAACTGCAGTTGATTCAGTAGAGGCAAATGATACCAGATCTCTAGAAAATAAATAACAAAAAATAACCTACTCGGCAAAGAAATATTAAAACAACTCACTCATGTAAAAGTCTTAAAAATCGTTCAGTTGTTGGCAAATCCCAGATGTTTTCCGGTTTAAAAACGACTTTTTTCACAAGACTTCCATTAATAGTTACATTATGAACTTGGGTATCATTCGAATCTTTTCCCTTCTTTGATCCCTTCTTGGTTTGAGTGTTTTGGATGGTCTAGAGTTCAGTAAAAAATTATTACATCTTGAATTCAGTGATTTTTAGATCTTATACCTTTATTCCATCCCTTATACTACGATGTCTTTTAAATAAATCGAATACTTTTTTAACGTTGTCGTTGCTTGGTTTAGACGTCCAAAGTTGATAAAATATTAAAGCTTCAAGGAAATTCAATTTTTGCATCGCTAGTTGATTCACTTTGTGGTCCATATTGTGACACTAAACAAGTTGATATTCATACAAATTAAAAATTTAAAGAGAGACAAAGATTTCTCACAGTTTCCATCAAATCTAAATCTTTCGAGATAATTTTATCGATTATGGTCGAGAGAACGTCCTTTATGCCAGTAGAATCATATTCCAATTCGTGAGTATCACAAGTTATGACACAGCAAGCAATAAACATAGTCAACCGTCCCAAATTATCCTTTACTTCAAGTTCATTATTCTCATTTCCCTGGACGGTTACAATTTTGTCAAACTTTATCTCGCAAGTAGATTCATCCAATTCAAAGTATTGAATAAAATGAGACTCAATAAATTTTAAAGCATTAGGTGACAGCTTTGGATTTATTTCGATGGCTCTAGTTAGACCTGAAACAGAGAAAACAGAAACAAGAAAAAAAATAGTATACTGAAATTCAATGTCATACTTTCATAGAGAGTTTCCTTTATTTTCAGACTATGATTGAAACAATTCCGTAGTAGCCCCACTATTTCCAATGTGAGGATATCAAAACTTTTTTGAGCATTGTTACGATTTCCAAAGGTTGCTTGAGACCGAGAGTATCCAGAAATACTCTGTTGAGTGAGCATACCTCTGGCACCAAAAGTAGTACGCTGAGAATTGTTATTGTTTAGCTGCTTTAAAAGCATACAGAAACCAAAGACTCCCATTCGACATGTCTCGTTCTCACTGTTAATAGTACATTCAATGATGAAATAAAGGAAAATTCTAAATTCTGGATATTCACCGTGAGTACATTGCCTTCTTAAGGACATCTATCAATGCATCTCGGATAGTATGAGAAATTTTTACTATAGGCAGAATAAATGTCATCATTCTCATTGCATTTTCACCGGAAATCTAAAGGTAATCAATGAAAATTTATATTACTAGATTGATTGACTAATGCGAAGAGGATACACGATGAAATGCAGAGTTTTGATAGGAATGGAACTATGATAATGGCGTGAGAGGGCAAGAGGAAAGTGAGGAAAGTACTACTGGTTAAGTGTTCCATTTGGACATAGTTTAGATAAGGTATTACAAGTTCAGGAAAGTTGAAAAAAGTGTTCAGTCTAATGAGACTGTTGCAGACTTGCTTGTAGATCTCTACAGTTTTAAACTTATTTGCATTTATGTACATAATTTCATCGCTTTCTTAAAGATTACCTTCAAGAGAAACTCCAAAACATTTTTGATTGTCTTCGAACACTCAGACATAGTGAAAGTATCGGTAAGACTTAACGTTGTCAGACATTCTAGAAGAAATACATTAATTCTATTACACTCAATTCTTGAATAACCCCCCCCCCCCCCTCCCTTACCCGAATATTGCGTTTCATCCTGTTCAACAATCATCCATTCCGCTAAATTTTCTACCACTCCTTTTCCAAAGATAAATCTTTTTTTGATAAAACTTTGTAAGAAGAAAATCGCCAACGTATTCAATTTCGGTGAATTTTTAGCTCTAAGTAGAATAATTGCTAAATTTACGAGTCCCGGAGTTATCACATCCTTTCCTTCCTTATTCTGATCAATTAAAATTGTAAAGATCTGCTCGAGATCGACTTGCTTGACTTGAAAAGTATCTCGACACCATGCCGAAATCTTACACATATCCTTTTCGTCCTCGTTATTTTTAATAACATTTTTCAGAAATGAAAGGATGATTGATGATGAAAATGGAGAGTCTGGATCACGATTAGTTTTCGTCATGGAAATTAATGAGCTTAGAACAAAAGGTGTAAGAATAACATCAGGAGATGCAGATAAACCCTGTAAAAATTGAATTTAATGAATTATTATTATTAGAATTTCAAACAAGAATATAGGAAAAAGTAGGTATGAAGGTAAAAACTATACCCGAAGAATGTGAATCATTTGTTGTTCAGTTATTTTAGACTGAGTGCAGTAACTCAGGTGATGTAGAACTGTTTCTTCCGCTTCACGAAGCTCTTTTTCCGAATGATCTACTGCAAAATTAGTAGTAAACGGTAAAAGCGAGAAATTCTAAATGAAACCCTTACCAATGCTATCGAAATCAGTAGAATCTCCTTCAGCTAGTAAAAACTGCCTTTTATAGTGATTTCTATGGAAATATCGATTTATGGCCATGATTGGTAAAATCAATTGGGAGGCAGATTTACACAGGCCAAATATCTGAAATGCCAATGTAGGCAGTTCTAATGGCTCCAATTTTTGTAAGCTATAGCATAATTTTGTCAATATCGTAGAAATCTCATCATTTGAAACGTCCATGTCCCTGAAATGAGGAAATTTTGTGATTTACGAAAACGTAGGATGCCAACGAAAATTGGATTTACCGAAACATGTTTGCTATCGGAGTTAGAATTGACAAAGGCCATTTCATTGTGCACAAATTTCGAACGATTGTTCTTCTGTAATCCGATCCAGGCATTCTGCACCCATTCAAAAAGACTTCTTCTTGAGCAGAAATCACGTCTATCGCTACAGGTAGGAGTTCTTTCCAACTAAAATGTTTTTTAACACGTATTTAAATTGAAAATACATACATAAAAAATTGAATATTTCTTAAACTCCTAAGCAACTTAATCCATTCCGTTTATGGCTCCCGCTTTGTCCTGTTAGTTAGCTATTAAGCGATGTAGCTCCCAATCGCAGTGAGTTTGTTTACTGCATCTAATTTAGTTCGTCACAGCTTTTGAGTTTTTGTCTTTTTCGTTTTTTTTTTTTCTTTTTGTTTCGTCTTTGTTTGTTTGAGTTTTTCGAATGCTTTATAAGCTATACTTTACTTTTTATTACCTATAATATATATTGACAGCTGTTATTGTTACTGTCACTTATTCTAGTTTTTCAACGCTATGTTGAGCACTTTATGCTGCTATTATTTGTCATCATAAAACTAACTGTATTACTATTATCTTAATCTACCGCAATGAGCCTGTTCATTGCTCCTTTGTTAGTTTGCTTAATAACTTTGTACAAAACCAATTATGCCAACCATCTAATATTTACTCGATGTACCTAACGTTGTTACGTAGCTTAAGCTGAGGTTCTTCAATAAATGATTTTTCTATTCTATTCTATTCTATTCTAGCTTACCTAGTACACTTGGGGTCTCCAATTTTAAGGCAATCTATACAAAACTCAATAATTTCCACGAGTTGATCATTGGTAAATTTGGGTAGATCCAAACAAAGCCTCCTTATCAGCTCTGTGTGTTTGTAAGTGAATTCGATTTTATTTAATTGTCTCAGAAGCGCTAAAACACAGGCGAATCGTTTTCCCATAGATGCATCGGTGTCTGTAAACCCTCTTAAAAGATAGTTCCAAAAGCTAATTGCGTCTGCGCCGATAAGTCGTTTTAGGATTGCATCAATAAGCTTCAGTAATTTTAAAAAAGTTTTTAATATACAATTTAAGTAATAAACATATTATATATATTATTGATAATAAATAATTATATCCCACTTTACCTCTTTTGTTGATGTTTTCTCCACAACCTCTTCAAGCTCGGGAAACTCTTGTCGCTCCCCGAATTTCAAGATGTTAGCTTCAAAATTTGTTATTTTTTTAGTTCCCATTTTGTTTTATTTTTTATTTTTTAAGCAAGAACGCGGTTGACTTTAATTTTCTTACGATATTAATTTATCGCGCACTTTCAAACCGACATTCTTCAAACTTGAAAACAAAATTCATCTTCTTGTTGTTTTGACTAGGGTTGAGTACTGCAAAAGTAAATAACTTGAAATAAAGCTTAACAAATGCAATTTATCTTTTTTCATTGGTTCGATAGCGGAATTGTCCGAATGAGGGCGCCAGCGTATTGTAGTATCAAAACTCCGCCGAACTAGATGGTGCGACTACGGTCGGTCCATTTTTATCACGCTTCTTTTATTTTGACTCGAATTTACAAGATTTTAATGTTTTATGCAGGAAAAAGAGTGGTAAAGGAATTGCAGCCCGGTTGCCATTTGAATGTGTCATAAAGCTTAACTTAAAACCATTGACTTCTTTAACTGCAGCTGTTATTTTTCATAAATTTTACAAGTGGACAGTTGCAATTATGATAAATTTGTGGGCATATAGTACTTGCATACAATTTGAACCGGTTAAACTGTAATTAAATATTTCAAATCAAATCAAATATTTTCAACTAATCGCTTCCGCTGCGCTATATTGGGTTGGTAAAATAAAAGACGTTCAAGTAAAAATCCCTGATGTGAATAATGTTGCACATGATACGCTCAAAAGAATAGAATTAGGAGATTAATATTGAGATGTTATCGTTCAAGCTGAGTTGATTTCCAGAATGATAAAATTTGAATTTAATTTTACACACCCATATATCAATAATTGTTTTTCTATCTTTTGCTTTTTTTTTAGTATTTGCTTTACTAAGAAATCTCTGCAAGATTGGTTTGGACCGAATGTGTAGAATTCTTACCGATTGCAAAAACTGCTGTAGCTTTTCTACAGGTGCATGTTTTTACATTTAAATTATCCACTTTTTATTTATCTCCCTTTACAAACATTTCCGTACGTCTGTACCGCTGATTAGAGATGTTTGTCGAGTAAAAAATTCCAAGAGCTTTCAAGATGGTTCCAAATCACTCTTGTCGTGGGCTCTACCCTACCTAGATACTGTGTCTGGAGGATAAGATTGCTTTACATGCCTTGGTAAACCACAACTGGACCGTAGTGAGTTGGTGGACAGATCTCTTCGCGGGGTCTTAAACGTACTCGCTTTAAAGAGTTGGGAGGGTGAGCACAATGGCCTTCTCATCTTCCTCTTTAACCAATCAACCAACTAACATGCACATTAGAGACTTATAAATTAAATTTTTGTGTTGATTTATTCAATATTGGCTAAGTCTGATTCTTTATTCAAATCTAATTGCCGAAATATATAATATATATATAATGCGCCTCCACTCGTAAGTGCAGCTCACTACTGCTTAAAATCGAAATTATTATATTTTTACCGTTACAAATTGCCAAGAGTTTGTTTATTAAAAGTAGAATACTCTACCTATCTACTTATGACACATGTCCCAAATCCAATCATCCTCCCTCGAGTGAGTAAAAATAAATTTAAGTCTCCAGAACAACCTTATGCTATGATTTATGCCCAAAGCACCCTTTGAAATATTTACTTATACCAAATGGGGGAGGACACCCTGTGTATATAAAAGAAAATCGGAATTAAATTTAGAATTTTATTTTATTTTACGTTTTATATTGTACAAAAAATGTTTTTTTTTGTTAACTCCTAAAATGGATTTTCTTTTTGTCATACTATAATTATCACAAGATTACAAGATTATTAATAAATATCAAATTAAATATTTTCATTTACCGTAAACGACCTAAATTTTAAGTAAACAAATCGAAATACATACATACATTGTGAGTACAAATTATTGTCGTCTAAAGGATTATAAAAACGTAAAACTTCCTAGACTTTTGCAGTCAAATGTGATTAATATGAAGCTATCCAGCCAGTGCAATATGCTGCTCTGGACAAGTAGTCCTAGCAGCTTTAAGCTCCACTTATTTCTAAGCTCAGAGCTTTATATTAAACACGTTACATCATCTGTTATCTATTATTTAATTTTATTTATGGCAGCTTAACCGAAAATTTACATCCAAAAGAGGGTTTATTGATTAATTAATTGAAAAAAGTACTTAAAGCATAATTATATAGTAACATTATAAAACTTAAATGATATCACTACACGTAGTGAGTTTATTGACCAAAGAATTTTATGAATCGGTGATACAGTTTCAGTCGTATAATAGAAAATCTGAAATATTTTGGTTAAACTATTTTTCAAACAAGCAAAACTATTCGAGTTTTCATTATTACTATTTCGAATATTAACTGCTTTTCTTTTGATTACTTATTTCATTATCGAATTAAATATGTGAGGCAACCGTGGTAAAACTAACAATTGCAAAATTTCGAGTCTGCTCGGTAACCAAAATAAAATTCTTAGCCAAAAGAAGTTGACAGAAATACTACTACTGCAAAAAAAATGTCGATAATAAATGTGAATAAGTAAAAAAAAAGGTATTTAAAAAAAAAACTGCTTAAAAACTACCAAGATACAAAAAAATTTATCGTTTTTGTATTCATTTCGATTTATTACCCTTAAAAATAGATTTTTCTCTCGTTTTTTTTTTCTTAAGGAAAAACACAGAATTCTTATCAAAATAAGCCCTGCAATTTGTTTTATTGTTGTTATTTTTATTAATAATATTATTTTACTTTTATTTGTATACAAAAGAAAAAAGTTCCGTTCAATTTTACAACAATTATATTAAAGATTAAAAACTTTTTCTGTTACTTAGTTATAACTTTACTGCTGTTATTAACACTAACAACAAAGGTTTTTTATGAAAATTTATATGTTTGTGTGTGTGTGGTATGTATTTGAGGTATATTTTCTATATAATATTTAAAAGGTGAGGTATATAATGGCTGTGGTTATAAAAATGAATGAATTTATGTGTGTGTGAGTATTAACCAATTAATAAAATCCCTGGCTATTGCATTTTTTTTCTGGTCTATTGTAAGGTGTGGTTGTGTGTGTATGTATATATATAATATAAAACCGTTCTATTGCATTGAGTGTGTATGTAAATAATTTGTATGTATATAATTTTTTTATTCTATTGCATTTACTATATATAAATATACCCGCTTTAAAGATTTCCTTTTGTTTATTTACTTTTTTCGCAGTATAATTAGATTTGATTGAATCTGTTGTGACATGGACAAGAAGAAGGAATTTCGGTTATCTTTCATGCTTACGGAAAGAGATGATTTGCTTGGTGGGTGAAAGAACAGAAATTAATTATCTCTGAAACTTCATTATTTTGCTATTAAATTAAATTTAAATTGAATTGCAGTTAATTATTTTGCCCAGACTAAATTCTCTGCAACGTTTCCAACATAAATAGAATTTGACTACGGTAAATTTGGCCTATCACATTTCCGGTTTTTTTTATAATAATTCTGTTACGCTAAGCCATAGCCAACACGCGGAAATTTTCAGGCAGTTTATTCGGAGGTAAGAAATATTCCGTGCTACTAAGTTTCGATTGGGAGTACGGGCAGCATACCAATACTACTGCAAGCAAATTAGCTCCGGCCATTTTGAAATTGCTAAAATTCTGAAATTTCTGTTCGGTCACGGCTGTACAGATGTTTACCTGCGATTTGAGGTGATAATATAATAATCATTACGTGTTGTGAATTTGTGATACAGATATCAAAAACTGTGACTTAATTGAGCACCCATACAATTAATTTCGGTAATCATATAAGGAACTGCGCGGAGCAATATTATTGTCTGGCACGTCTAAGCACAGAAGTTGAGGAAATTCCTTCCTTCCCTAAAAATTTTTCGTGTGAGCAGAGGATGGCTTAGAATATATAGCAATGATGATAGCCAGATTTTGCGTAGATTCTGGTTGTGTTAGTAGTCTGTGAGCTCATTTAGACCGTGCCATTTAGGACTAGTTTTAAATAAGTCGACTTACGTAAAACTAATGAAGTGGTCTAAACATGCCGTATTACGAAAAACTAGTCTTACTTTCAACCGGTATCTGATGTGGTATTGACCTACAAAATTAGTATTAAACGTAGGCATAAACCTTAGATAAGGAATTATATACAATCTTGAATGCGTTATGTTCAATAATAGAGAAAATTGTTTTATTTTGTTTTAAAGAACATGAGTGGAATTAAAAAGGAAAAAAGTGCGACTGGTCAGAGGGAGGAACAAATTCTTTTATTCAGTCCGTAATGGATGGTAGAAAAATTAGAAATTTAGAAAATTTTCTTTTTTTCATTTTCTTCATTCTCTTGTGCACACCATATACAAAATTAAAATATTATTTCTCATAAGTGGAAATGAGTTTTTTACTCTTTCGAGACCCGTACAAAATACGAGTCTATAGACAATTCTCAACCTACTGCATATGAGCAGAGAAAATTAAAAAACAAGTACCGAGGTAAGTTTTTCGTGAAGATAAGAGATAAAGAAACTTTATACATATATATGAACATAACATGAGTCTTCGTCAAAAGGTGAGGGCTGGTTACCTCTTACAAATGGTTAGCTATTTTGACAAAAGGTCTGAACCTTTGAGGAGAGAACTAAAGAGACGATATCCCATATTAGTATATGTATAGCAGCGTAGCCAAAAATTTTCGCCAACTTGATTTTGGCAGGGTGTTTGACTGTCACTTTTTTGTAAACAAAGAGCCGCGAAGTGCATTTGGCACAGAGACGTAGTTACAAAAGGGATAATTTACTTTTATAGGAAATGGTTAATGGCTATTAGACTAAGTGATAGTAATATAAAAAGGAGTTATATATGCTCGAAGATTTAGATACAAGCCGTGTTGAGGAAAATACTTTTGTGGTAAATTCGGTAAATCCAACTGACATGCATATATAAGTAAATTCGTAAATAATTTAAATATATCGTCAGTGAGAGCATACTTGCTGAAATCAAAACTGGTGCCACATGAAACAGGAGATCAGTCAGACCATTTATATGCATGTCAGTGGGTGGTGCGGAAGATTGTGCGGAGTTTCTAAGAAATGTGTTTGAATTTCCGCGCCATTAATTTGTTGTGATATTTAAGGCATCAACAATTTTTAACGCCGCATCTGGCACCTCGACAAAAGAGGAAGAAGAACGATAGTTGCTACGCTTTTTTCGTCACATGTCGCCTTCTTTAGTTCCCTCCTCAAGGTCTGAACACTGTTAAAAAAAAACTGCGTGTGCTTGCTCCCGGCACATCTTCTATTTTCTCATGAAATAGTAGGCAGACCCAACGAGGTAAGAACTAAAGGAGATGCAAATGAGAAAATATCGCGTACCCAATTCTAATACATTGACACTGATATTGTTTGTACATAAGCGCCGTAAAATTTGTACACCTGTACACAATTGTACAACCTATGCGCAATTTTAATCGCTTTTATTTTCATATACTCAAAAGTATTTACTGAATTTGCAAACGTGAACGTAAAAAAGTTAATAATTTTGAAGAAAAGTTCAGTGGTAAAAAGTTTGTGAGTAATATTTGCTTCGTGGCCCCTACGGTTATTTCACGGGTTTTCCTGCCTCAATGCACCAAGCCCAAAACCTTCCAAACCTAAGTATGGATTTGACAGCGAAGACCAAAAATGGCGGAGTGAAACATACACAAATGCAGGGCAATTTTGGGTACGCTCATGTACACGGATCGTACATATGATTGCATCTCCTTTAGTTATTACCTCGTTGGGCAGACCTGACAAATTTGACAACTGTCAAAGCTTTAATACGAGCGGACTAAACTGCAGCTGGATTAGTCCTACGAAAGTCGACTTACGAAAAACTATAGCCCTAAATAGCTCGGGTCTAAACGTACTATGTTTTACATGTATTTACACGCTGTCCTTATTCTAAGCGACTTGTCAATTTTCAAAAAGTAAACAGTGCGGAGCATCTGCTGTAAAAAATGTTTTTTTCTACTTTATTTTGTAATAATTCACGTACTTAATTTATATAAATCTTTCCTTCAATTAACAAAAAAAAAAATTACATATGCACTTGCCTGAAGCACGTTTATAATTCGGTTTATATTTGAAAGCACTGACCGTATACTATTTCTATTTTTTTTAATTGATATATAATATGATACAGGTTTCAACTGGTGCTAGTGGCACTATAAAACTCTGCACAAAATAAACTTCAAAGACACATAGTTTCGAAAAGAATTGATTCCATACTTTTGTTAAATTAGAAGAATTTTAAATTGAGTAAACCTGTTTGCAAAACAAAAGCACATTGGCAACAAAGGGCCAGTTTTGACAATGAGGACCTTTGGGATCTGTTCTAGAAAAATTACGCATGTACACGAATTATACACGATTCACCCGTTCTTGTTTGCTATATATTCATATGGTGGAAAAATAGTCAAATATAAAACATAATTCTTGAAAATTAGAATAATTGTTTTCTTTGTTAGAATTTTTTTTTTTGATTTTTTGCTCTAACTCTGAAGACAAAAGAGAATAACATTTTTTTATAAACTTTCAAATACTATTTCCGATCAGTAGATGTCGTTTGAAGTTTAAGGTAAAGCCCAGACGCTGATTCGGGGGAAGGAAAAACTCCGTGCTACAACCAATACTACTCCAAGCTAATAATTTCGGCTATTTTGAACAACTTTGGCAACTTTGCAATTATTTACCTGCAATTTATGTGATAATAATTACATTCTCATTACGTGCTGTAAATTTGTGACACAATTATTATTTATATTAAATTCGGTAATCGTATAAGGAACTACAACGTAGCAAAATTATTGTGATGACAAGCCTGCGGATAACTGTAGCAAAATGTTCATGTTTCGTGCTTAGTAAATCAGGTAAAATTTTTAAACCGTGTGTAACTCAATGAATATTTATGAAGTAGAGTACAAAAATATTACGGGGAACACCCAGTTTATACCGAGAATGTGCTTGTAGTATCAAACTTGTTCTGCACGTAGCAAAATCTGGCAGCATATTTCCGTGGTAATCTTGTGTAAACAGGTTAAAAAAAAATTATATTTGTCAGCTAACAGGTTCCGTATTTCCCGAAAAAATTATATGTATGTTATATCTTACGCATTTTAAAAGTTTATATATTGTCTTAATTACAAAAATTTATTTAAGTCTTTTAGAAAAATCCAATCTTTTAACTATGTAATTGAAAAGTGTCTTGGATCACTATAAATGTTGTACCAGAACGTCAAATTCTGCATGAGCATAACCCGAAAATGTTGAATAAGTTACTACGACTTAAACATGGCTACTATCATAGATGACACAAGAGCTAGATGTCGCATGCAGTACCAAAAAAGTATACAAATTTTATATGGCTGGGTGGTCCATTCCGGAATGGACCACAACATTTGAAATGATGTATACGACGAGTGATACATATTTTTTCGTATCTGAAGTGTTGGGGAAGTCGATCAAATGTATACAAAACTACTATTATAAAATCATTTGCATTCGTCACAATCTCAAACATATTATGGTCCATTTCAGAATGCACTACTCATTTCACAATGTGTATACTCTGCTTTAGTATGGCATGCGACATCTAGTTCTTGTGCCATCTATGCTACTATCTTTATGTTATTCTTCCGCGTTGATTGCACTTGCAGTCCACATAAAAACATCAAATGATGTTGGTAGCTCCACTCTGCCATAGCGCGTAAGAGAAAAACTACAAAAATGGTGCCATTCTTTCTTCTAGGAAAATGACAATACGCTCAGTCCATTGTTATAAGTCAGTGGTCCCAACCCTCTACCCAAAAATTTTTGAATTGCTTCAAATTCTACTTGTAGCATACTTTTGACACGTTAGCAAAAATGCTTCTCCCAGCAAAAAGTGTAACATAAAAAGATAAAAATGAAAGTCTAAAAAATTAAAAAATTGAATTTTCATAAATTGCTAAGATGCATTTTAAAACGCAAATGACTAAATACTACTTGAAGTTAGGTATGCTTATCGAAAAGTAAAAAGAAACGCTAGAATTTTCAAGTATTTTACAAAAATTATCATATCTAGAGACGCTTTCAACCATAAATATGATTAAAACTTGTTACTGAATGGGAGAAAAAAAAATTTCAAGAGAATATTTTAAACTGCAAGAATTGCGAGAATCCAATCATTCTATCTTTTGGATAATCTATGATTTGAAGCCATTTAAGCCGAAAGCCGAATTTTGTGTGCCATTCAGCAATTAGATTTGACTCAGTTTAAACCTTCAGCACAAGTATGCAGAGTTTTCAAGGGTGTTTTACGAAAAGTTTAATTATAGAGATTTTCTGTGGTTCGAATCAATATCAGTCGTTAGATTAAAAAACTTTATAACAATGAACGGGACGGGATGTACAGGTTCTTTTTAATGTTTCTTATTCCGAAAAGTATTTATGGCTGGCTACCATCTGCAACACTTTGTTAAGATTCAAATAAATTTTGCAATATTGTAAAACTACCCCCGCACTTTTGTATTTTTAAATTTCCGTAAGCATGATTGTCCGCGTTACTAACAATAGCAAAAGCATTCCCAACAGGATCACATCTAATTATACTACATACTACTTTGTGAATCTTTAAAAAAGAAATAACTGGAAAAATTGTGAAAACTTAATATATAAAGGTATAACAAATTAACAGGAATATTGTTAATTCATTTTGATTATAAGTTTGAAAGGCGTTTAACTATAACTGTAAGGAAAAAAAGATGCTTAAAAACTCTGTCTGTTCTGCTAAAAATTCTATGAAAAACGCATGTTATAGTGTGTTTCTACTTCTTAACAACAACAAACAGTGAAACGAAGAAAAAAAACTTAACTTTTACTTAAATTTAAATAGAAAAAATACATCCATTCATGGATTGATATAGAATCAGAGGGTGGTGGTGTTGCATAAAAAACTTATGATGTCACACCCTCGGGATTTCTCTATACGAAAATTTTTGCAGCCCAACAAAGCAACAAAGGAAACTATGCAACAAAATCAAGTGGTCGGTTGAACCCACCCTTACGATTCATATACTGGCGATATTTTCTTTTTAAAATAACATGAACATCTCCAACGTCATTACCATCGACTTTTTTGTTTTTAGTTGTATCGAATGTACAGAAACCCATGGTTTTCATCATTTCTATTTCTTCAGGGCTCTTACCTTCAAGATCGGCTTCACTTAATTCTGGACGATCCGGTTTACCACGTGATGTTGATGGATGACCACGATCCCGTGAACGAGATCTACAATATCAGTTCCGTTAGTTTATATACATATTTTTTAAGTTAACTGGATTTTTTATTTTTTTTTTATTGTGATTATTATTTGTTTTCAACCGTTTAAAGTAGAATTAAAAATATATGTACGGTGCCATTCAAATATATCTATAGCTTGTTTAAAACTGGTAGACACTGTTAATACAGCAGGATTAGACTAACTGGACTATTTTATGGTGATAGAAAATATTCTTCTCACTACAAGCGCAGAATACATATATATATTCTAGATTCCCACACTGCTTTTATTCAGACAGATCAGGCTTTGGACAAATAAATAATCTTTAAATAGGCTCCAGGACAATGCAGACAACTCGCATAGGTTTATTCAAAATTTAAACTAGTCTATATATGTTTAGAAGAGTCCTGTAATCACAGTTCTCGATATTAACCGGTGTTTAGCTCTTGGAGAACTAGACCTAATGCTTTAGGGGTATTATTGTCACGCTGCGAAGGAAGAAATTGAGCATCTATACAATTATATCTTTTTTCTATTCTATATCTTGATCGATGATTGATATTATCTGTAATGGTTGCAATCGCATTATCTTGCCCGCAGCATTTCTTACATCCTGAAATCTAAATATGTAGGTACCTATTTTTTTTTTTATATTACCTTGCTGTATTGGGAGAAGTACATGCATATAAAAACCTATTTATTTAGGCATTGACTTCAATTACTACATAATGTTACCATCAAAAGATTATCATTATGCAAATCAAGTCAGTTACAAACGAAATATAAATTCTATATGTTAAGGAATCTCTATGCCATCGTCAGCTGGTTGCAAACTCATCACTTTAAATTTACTCACAGTCCCGTACCATATTGCCTGCTTATCCTAAATAAAGATTATTACAAAAAGTCCTTCCCAAATCTGTTCAAAATAAGAATAACTAAATTGAAATCATAAAAATAGTCACAATAACCAAGAACAAAAAAAAATATAGAAATAAAAATATTGATATTTAAATTGCAATACACTACACTTAATTCACCTCGACCGCCTTCTGCTCCTGGATCTATCTCTTTCACGACTTCTGCTTCTGCTTCTGTCGCGCTCACGCGAACGACGTCTTTTTGACGAATCTCTTTCTCGCGATCTCTCTCGAATACGTTCTCGCCTCTTCTTTCTTTCTGTTCTTTCTTTATCGCGACGACGACGTGCAGGAGACGGACTACGTCCCATTTTCCCCTACCAGGCTATATTCACCTATGTTGACAGGAATTTTTCTTGTATCGCGCGCAATCTTATGTCCCTGGAATAAAATTTTTGAGGTTATGTTAAATTTTCAATATTTTTTTTTCTTTTTTTCCATATTAAATTTTACAATTATGAAGATTTTGTAAATAAAATTATGTTTAAAATATTACCTTTTCTATTAGTGTGCCATACAAACTCTTTGGACACGAACATTTGTAAAACGTCGACAGAAGCAATAAAACGCGATCAGAAGCGCGTCGCGGATTTTTCTTGAATAGTTGAAAAATCCTCATTTCCCCTACATATGGTACGTTTTTTTTTATGAAAAAATATTCGAAGTCATTTTTTAATAGTGTTACCACATAAAGGGAAATTATGTTAGCACAGACAAACGATAAATCCACCGCACGCAACAGAAATATGAAACTTACCACACACCACACAAATGCCGACAGCTGACAGCTGATAGGGCCGTCTGTCATTGATTAAACATCGAAATCAACATAGAAAAGCCGAAATGAGAATATTTTGCGGGATTAACTAGCACTATGATGTTCCTTGCACTAAACACTCACGCAATTCACAATTTCACAAAGCAAACTGAGCAGTTAGCTGCACTGCACTGTGTCAATATGGCACTGTGTTTTTACACATAGTTATTTGCGGCAAGAAAGAATCGAGACAAAAAATTATCTTTGGCAGTGGTTTTTTAGATAACCGAAATTCAGGGGTAATAATCGCTATTTTCAATTTGTGATGCGAAATTTATGAGCCATTCCAATATGACTGCGGTGGGTATATGTATCTCCACTTCTATCGAAGCTACGGGACTTTACTCCTGCAATAAATTTTAAATTCTTTAATCTGTTTTTTGTTTCGTGGAGGTGTTTATTCGTTTTGCTTGTTAATTGTCATATTTATCTCCAAGTTTTACATGTCTGCCAAGACGAGCTTGTATTTGCATAAGAATTGACTTTGGTGCTAATAAAATGTTGCACTGATAAGATAGATTGTCAACCCCATTTGATTCAAAATTGCATGCCGGCCCAGCGCAATGTGATGCTACAAAAGTGTGAAGGATTGAGAAGAAGAGGAGTTACACTTGTTGTATGCGGTCGCGCATACTTTTTTTAAGCTAACAAGACTTTGTTTTGGTGTAGAACAGGAAGAAAAAACATGTGGCTAGCTAGTTGGGTATTTATTATCAAATCAAATCCTACGTCAGAGTTAATATTTTTTCTAAACTCCTTAATTACTTTAGGAGATCTTATCTTTTCTGTGCATACCCTACGTGTGTATCTTAGGGTTTTGTTTTGTACATACCTATAACCGTATCTAAAAACTATAAATATAGTTATTAACGTTTAAATAAATAAACGTGACGGTAAATACCAACAAATTTCAAAAGGCCGTCGTTAATTTCGAGATATGTTGCAATACATATGTTTTGTATCAAATCGTGGGACCTCTAAGGCATTTTCGAATGGCAGTAACTCATATTACGATTCTTCGTTAAAGTTAAAGGGTGTCCCAATTAGAAAATTATATTGTTACTATTTTGAAATGTGTAGGTATTCAATGACATAACGTCGGCTGAATTTTTCATCATACAATAGAAGCAAGTTGATTATGCTAACAGAAATTAAAGTTTAAGTCAATCAAGCTTAACAAACCAAAACAAACCTATCAAAAGTACGGTAGTACAAACGCAAAGTATTTTGATACATTGCAGCTAATGCCCTGTGACATAAATTTGTCTCGTATTCTATTACCTTGGGCTTTGCCTTTGGAATTAACAGCAGTTTTGTTAATTTTGTTAATTTCAGAATGTCAGATCGTCAAATAGCCTGGCGCCCTCATTCGGACAATTCCGGAGTGCTAACTTTTTCAGTGACTACAATCTAAAACAAAATTAAAAAATTTCCTTCGTCAATTATGGCAGTACAGTTTTTACATATTTTTAATTGTAAACACGTTTTTTCCGCCAACAAACGAAAGAATGAAGTCATCATAAACTGAATATAACTCTTATCTCTTTACACTTTAGTAATTGATAATAATAATGTGTTTTATCTCTTCATACTTCAACGAAAAAGAGATAGAAATAATTATTTCCATTTCAGTTCAATTGCTTGTTAACGCACAGCACCGCAGAGAAAACAAAAAAGGCGACCAGTGGAGAATCGACGAGGTGCTCGAAACTGGAAACGCGAGTCATCCATCAGTTTTTCAGTCAGCCAGCAAACATCTCATATCATAATACGCGTTCATTGCGCATCGCATAGATAGATTGTGTGTGAATGTGAAAGGTTCGAGGACGAGGATCTAAAAGAAGAGTGTCGCGTAACGCAGCATATTTTGGGAAAAAATTTATCGAAAAGACAATTTATTTGTATTTAATTGTATCTTCTCAGTTCTTGATTTTAAAAAGAATCCGACGTGCAAGAATTTTACGTAATTTTAAGTAGAATTTCGGACGATTTTCGAGCAAATCGACGGCGTCTTAAGTTGAGTGTTTCGTTTTTTTTTTTTTGCCTGGTGTGTTTCTCATCTGAACCTGTTCTCTGTGGTAACGATCAAAATTGCTGAAAAAGTGTGAAACAATAAAGTTTAAAAAAAAATTGTGAAGCTGCATTTTTATATTTGTGATAAATTCCATGGACAGTGTGACAGGAAATAAAAAAGTAATTTCGCAAAGAAAAATATCAAATTAAATAATTGACGAAAATATTCATCCGAGTCAAATTGGAAATTTCCCTGTCGGCCGCAGTCGCCTAAAGAGCAGAGAGAGAGAGAGAAGAGTGCATTTTTCTTGGAGCACCGCCGGAATCGAAAAAGGAAATTTTTCGCGCATCGCATCGCTTTTGCTGGTACCATACGTCAATGGGCGTATGCTTTCGCCTCGTAACTGAATTTTGTGAAATTTGTTAAGTTAAAACAGCGTCCCAGTTTGGAATTTTATATAATTTATCAAGTCGAATGTGTTTAGTGATGTTTAATTGATTTTTGTAAATAGGAAAGTGATTCCTTGTCGGATTTTCTTTGTGGATATCATCAATTTTCGTGCATCTAGCTACCCACTGAAATTTCTCAATTGTGGTAAGTTTGTGAAGCTTTTTTTTCTCTGTAAATATTGTAAATTTCCCAAGTGCTTTCAACACTTGTGGTGAGTTTTTTGATTGTCCCTGATATTTTTTTTCAGATAAATATTCCTTGTTAATCTTGATTTAATTAATGGAGATTTTATACTTTTAAAACTTATAACCCATTTGAAAATAAAATTTATTAATCTTGTTTTCGATTTAAAAATATCACATAAATCAAAGACAACATATTTTTTGAAAGATCAATAAAATGATTTTTTTTCCTTTGCACTGAGTAAAATCGCTAAGGTGCCTTTCAGGAAGAGGAAGGAAACTGTTTTTTGTTTTACCTTTAAAAAAAATCTATTTGAAACCCAGCCATGACGTCATTGCCGCATTTATGCCGACGAACACGAAACTTTGCTGGATTTAATTCACTACACACATTGACACATCTGGTGTGGTGGACAACAACCAGGCCATCGGCCAGCCAATAATAATAATAATCCCCACAGAAAAAATTATCAAAACACGAACAAAAAGAACCCTTTATCTGTGCATAATTTAAAATTTAAAGTATATAAATTGTTTTTTTTTTTTTTATATGGGTAGGTATCGTCGAGGTACTTATACGAAATGATCTGACTGACCTCTTGGCCATTTTTTGTTTTTGAATCTCAAATCGTATTCATTGGAATTTGAAGCTATGTGAGCTTTTTGCTATAGTGTTGGATATGCGGCTTGGTTGCTGCGAATCTGCTAAGTGCTAGCGCTCCGGTGGCTGGCGGATATCATGTCAGTTTGATATTTTTAGAATCATTAAACAAGGGAGTGGGCTAAGCAATGATTTTGATTGCGAATTTGTGACCGGACTGGAAATTGCACAGAGCTTTGCTTACTTTATTATAAATTTAAAATGTGTCCGAGAAGCCACTAGTGGTGATGTCGTCACGTATTTTTTTATTAATGGGTTCGTCAAGGTGTTTTTAAAATCATATGTTCGAAGTAGAATAAATTAACAGAAGCCAGAATGTTGTTTTACGAAATTGTTTACCGTATTTTCGTTGAAAAATTTAGTGCAGCTTTATTAGTTTTTCGTATTGAATCTATTCTCTAATATAAGTGGGTACTGGTGTATGATTTGAAGAACGTCTATAGCAGAATACTGTGCGGGAAGGTGCAAAGAACTACATAGCATTTTTACGTAATTAAGTAGATAGGTTTTAACTCTTCCTTTTCTGTTTCCCGAAGAGGGACGGCTAAATTAAATATGTCCTTTCGCAATCCCCGGAATATACAAGCCAAGCGAACTGGTTAATGGACGACATCATCACACATTAGAAAGAAAACATATTTGGCTGCAATTTGTTCTAACTTCATTTTTCTGTGGAAGTTTTTAGTTTTAGGCTTTCGTTTAAGATAAAATCTTAGTTCTTCCTCCATGATAAGTGTACAAAACAAGTGAGAGTGGGCTGTAACCAACCCGCTAATGTCTTGTGGTAATTTAATGGCCGATTTCATGGCTTGTAATTCCGGGTGTTACGGCCCTTTTTGTTACATTCAAACTCTCACCTCAAGACAGTTGACTTCCTAACATTTTTTCTCTTTTGTATTTTGATAAAGCACAAGAATACTGTAACATCAAAAAAATGTGAAATTTCACCATTTTCCGTCAAACAATTGAGCAATAAGATAATTTGAATGAGGCCACAGCACTAAAGGCTAGCAAATCGCCTACATAGCCAAAGGCTTTCATAATATCTTTTTGCAAATTGGCCGGAGCACAATGACACATCCTCCCAAAAACCTGTCAGTAGACCATGGCAGGCTTGCAAGGGATGGTAAGATCAAGACCGCTATCACATCTCAGACAAGGAACTATCGCAAATTTATCTCGGTGGTGTCAACACTCACTATTCTAAAGACTGCGCTGTATTTGCCACTGATGCTTGAAAAACCACTCAGATACAGGAGTGTGTGACGTCGAAATCTCATCTATGAAATCTGTCACGAACAGATTATTGTGCTCAAATCCTCTATGTCTGGTGTGCTGCGGGCCATCAGAGTGGCCATTGAGCTGATAGCACAACTTGATCGAACAAAAACCTTCATCATCACGGACTCAAAAGCTTTCGTGTCAAGCCCTAAACAAGGAAAGTTCGAACTACTATGCTCAATTCTCAATTTAATTTCTCAAAATCTCTCCGGTACTTTTCGCATCCTCTAGTTTCCGGGTCACTAGCCCTTAATGAACTGGCTGACAAGAAGGCAAAAGAGGCTGCAGAGTCAGACCAAGTCTCTGAGATAAAAATTTATCTTGAAGACGCCCCTTTAGCCATAAGCTGCTTCATCCACGAAGATTGGGACGAAGAATTCACTTGCATGTCATTCACCTCAGGCTCATTCTTCGAGAATTTCTCTCCTTTACCCCGCATACCCCTCTTGTTCGACTGGGAATTCATTTCCAAGGAGCCCAGGTACATCAACACACTCTATGCTGACCATAGGTACGACGTTAAGATTTTTCAAACAATAGAAAAATCCGACCTAGTCAACTGCAACTAATAGAGTACAGCATTCTAACCTGTCCTTCCACCCCTTCCCTCGGCTTTATCAACATCCTTGGCGCCAGTTCGCTGAAGAGCCTACTGGAGCCCTGTGAGCTCAGCAGACTCCTAGAGCTAACACGCTTTGTTTCAGCCTCCAGACTGCTACAGGTGTAACTTAGCCATTCATTTACTACAACTCTCCTACTCCACTCCCCTTGTAGTGGTTCTTCATTCCTATATGTTATGTGTGATATTTTTGTGGATGCCTTAAAGGTTCTCTCGATTACTGCTTGACCAGTAGCCCTCGTAACTACAACCCATCCAGAACATCAAGCCCACTGTTCCGGATCGGGAATCAATAGAAGAAGAAGAAATAATTTGAAAACGAAAACAAGAACTGCAATTTTTGTTTTTTACTTGAAGACAACTTACAGTTTTATTATTGACGAGTTTAGGAGAGTTTTCGAACTTTAGACTTCCAGGTTCTAGGTTTCTGTACAGGTTTTACTTGGTCTCTTGATATCAAAACAGGTATGAGCCAGTTTGAAATATATAAGCAAAATGGACGAACGTCCGAATAGTTGCAACTCCCATGATATCCTGTTACCACCGGGTTATCGTGATCAGGATATAGGTACATATTACTAGTAGGAAATATCCGTTTTAATCTACAGGTGTCCTTCACAACCATCCTTTCTTTGTCGATAATTTAAAAAAAAATGTTTTCCTTCTCAACACCACCTACCTGTATATAATTATATATAATTATTTGCAAAAAAAAAAAAATCGTATTTCCCGCCACTGAATTGCGTTCGCACCACTCCTGCATTAAAGAATTCGCAATCTGAACACATACCATAGATGGCACAACAACTAGTTGTCGCATGGCATACTAGAGCAGAGTATACAGATTGTGAAATGAGTAGTGCATTTTAGAATGGACCATAACATGTTTTAGAACGCGCCAAGAGCAAATTATACCTTAACTGCAGTTTTGTATATATTTGATCGACTGCTTCAACACTTCAGATGCGAAAAAATATGAATCACTCGACGTACCTATACATAATTTCAAATGTTGTGGTCCATTCCGGAATGGACCAACCAGCCATACAAATTTGGTATATTTTTGGGTACTTCATGCGACATCTACTTCTGTGCCATCTATGCACATACACACCGCAACGCATCAAAGAACATTTTTATTTTCAATCCTTTTGTTCTTGTTTTTTTTTTACCTATTATTCTTATAGTTTAGTTTTAATTCTAGTTTTTTCTTAAATTTCTTTTATATTTTCCTCTCTTTTTGATTGATTTTTATTTGCCATCAAATTTATACCAAATGAGTTTGCACAATCTTTAGTTCAAACTAAATAAATTACTCCTATTATCTTATCAGAAATTCGGTGACTACCTAACCTTTTATTTCCCTTACAAATCTCAAAGTTTTTATGTGAGTAATTTAAATATGATCAGGATTAGAAGTATTTATTGTTCCTCTTAGTGGTGAAATTTGGATCCAGATCTGCGGACAATTCAATTCCTGAAATCCAGATCCGAACGTCCCAGATCCACCAAACTAAATAAGGTTGCGATTGTCTTATTGGGAAAATGGAAGTTTCATCGAAAACTCTTGTTCTTCTCAAATGTAACTGAGTGGATATCCATTAAACGATATGGTGGGGGTGGTGGTAAATGATGCTATTTAATTTACTTGTTTTCCGATGAAATTTCCATTTCCCAATGAAACTATGTAAATAATCTAGAGAAAATTTCAACCTTCCTTGTTCAGTCTAGATCCGGATACCCGGATTTGAGGAATCGGATTCCAATTATTGCGGATGATCAGGATAGCAAATTATCCAAATACTTTTATTCTTAACCCACATGTTGAGAGTCTCATTTGCAAAAATTTTCATATTTTTTAGCTTTAGATACAAAAGCAATGGTTATATCTGAAAAGAATACAAACAGCAGTCGTATAAACTACTAGAAACTGTTGGAAGTAAGCAAAAAAATGAAAAATAAAAAAAAGTTCAAATCTTTCGAGTGGTTTTTCTTCGCTTCTTCATCATCAACTTGTTTCGTTGTTAAATTCGACTGTGATTCATAAATTTTTTATTATGTAATCAATGATCACGATTTTTTATTGTATATACGCATTTATTTACTGAATACTGAGATAATACTTTTCGGTCCGCGCATCAACCAGATGGGATTAAAAATGATGAGCAAAGCATGTTTCGAGGGCTTTTGGGGCTAACACACTCAAATTGATTTATTTTATTGATAGCTGCTGCTATTATCCATGAAAATAAAATGGCACAAATGAAACTCTTGATTGAACTGAAGTAGTTTCTTTTAATAATGAGGCGTTCCTTTTAATATTCCTTTTTTTTCTAGTCATGGTTATAGAAACTAAAAAATATTATTATTTCCCATCACACCTACTTTGTAAGTTTCATGATCCAAAAATGTAGTGAATGAACGTGAAATAAAATTTTAGATTTGTTGTTGGCTTGACAGACCACGGTCTAAATTCAATGGTGACGTACATAAATTATGCCGCACAACAAATTGTCTAATCAGCATCTGAATTTAAGATTTAAACTAATTGCATGCCGTGGGCTGTCCTGTTAGCTATGAGGGGTTGTCAGCTATTTTTACTTCACTCTCTTCCCGTGCTGTCTGCGTCTATTGTATTTTCTGTGGCTAGTGGCCATGCAATTAAGCACGTCGTTGTATTTGCAAGCATCATCTATACAGTGCAGCTTATTTTCAATCGCGGCAGAACTGCAACAAGAAGAACGCGTGCATAGCCATTTTGTAAATAATACACGAAAAGTAAACAAATTTCTATTGTTAGCCCTAGATAGCGCCAAGCTGGAAATGTGCACAGTTTTTTTTTTTTGCAAAAGTTGTGTGAATTTACGCACGCGTAGCGATTTAATTAGGTCAAAAGATAAACTGATTTGAAGGATTAAGAGCTATTTAAATCTAGATAGGTAATTAGAATGGAAGGGCATTGAACAGATTTGAGTTTAACTTTAATTCCTTTCTCAACTGCCAATGTATTATAATACACCACAAGAAATCATCCTGTCAGGTAGAATAATTGCTGTAATACTCATTTTCACAATTGGATAACAAAAAATAAATAGCATTCCTCAGATAGCACTGCTGCGTAATAATTACTTGAAGAGAGAAGAGTAGAGAGGCCACAAGAAGAGTAGTACACACAGATAATTCATGGTGAAGGTATATGAATTGTGTAATCCCAATAAGGCGAATGCGTACAGCAAAAGCTGACAAACAGCCGTCTTTATTGCGGGTAACTATCTTAAAACGCGGTATCGCCGCCGTTCATCTTTTTTATCGCTTCAGAATTCATTTGATTGACAATTTCCATGAATTATTATGGTGTAAAAAGTGAAAATAGTTTTGATTTGATGTTTTTAAAGGGAGTCATTTGTATGCATCGGTTTTGTTTGTGTAGTGGTATTGCTCGGAGCTGTTCTTCAGGTTTGCATGGGTCATTCACCCGAAACTGTATAGGAGACAATAATGCACGACGAAATTCCTGTATTGATTAGCCAACCGAGAAGCAATTAATAATTTGCATTCGAATAGCAATATCTCATCTATGGAAAGGTTAAGTGTGAAAAATTATATTAGTCTTTTCCAAATTTATACTTACATATATTGCTGCGGAGTCATAAAATCTTATAAATATTAGCCTGACATTTGAAATTTCGCTTCCCACGGTAACGTGTGACTTGAAGGTTACAGCGAAACTTGAAGCGTATCAAGTCATCATAATGAATAGGCTTGTCATGGGCTATATCTTTCCCTTTTTATACCCTAGATAAAATCTATAGGGTATACTAAGCTTGTCATTCCGTTTGGACACCCACGCATAATATTAAAAGTTATTTGATTTTTGCATGTCCGTCCGTCCGTGCGCAATACTTAATAAGCTGAAATTTTGTACGCCGGCTTAAAAAAAAAAATTATGTTCGAAAAGGAGACAAATTGGGCAACTCCTTCGTGGGGTTGCCATACAAAAACTTTGTTTTCCACTATATATTTGGAACCAGCCTGAGAACGCGTTGACATAAAGAGCTAAAATTTGGTACATGGTGTTTTCATAGTAATAGCAAAAAAAAAAAAAAAATTAAAAATAGAATAAATCGGGCAACCCTTTCTTGGTGTTGCCGTATAAAAATTTAGGTTTTTTTCGGATCAGTCCTAGACGTTTTCATTGTACTAAAAACTTCTTCAGAATATGAAATCCTATAAAATTCGTTATAATCATTTTTTCTGTTCGACGAACCGTTCTAAAACAGCAGGTTGATTCTTGGTGTTTAAGTTGGTATTGTACATTCGAGAAACACATTCCTTTCCAGAGTCCCCATAAATAAGTGATTCAGCACCTTCTTCGCTCAATTTTGTTTTTGTAGCTGCCTATCGATCTGTTGCACACCGCCATCCTTCTCAATTATTCTTTACAGTATTCTATTCCGTTACATTCTGTCCACATACCTTGGCTTACTTGGCCTGTTAAGTCTTATACAATGTTTATTTTCGAAACTTGATCAAACGAAATGTGCTGATACTAGACACCTAGACAAAAAAAAAGTATGGCAGGGGGGAAGGGGGGTCCACATCAACCGTTTGGGAGTTACAGGGTGATTAAGAAAGAAAGCTTTATTTTCACATAACACCCTGTATCTTAAAACGTACATAGAGTACGGTCATAATTAAAGATTCATTGTATGCAGAGCTTCATGGCCTTTCCAACGACTGTTCAACCAGCCCCACACCCTCTTCCTCTCAGGAGTTACGTGGGTCTAAACAAAATATTTCGGATTTTTTTACTTTTTTTTTTCTTTGACCTCTATTTTTTTGCAAAACTTTCATTAACATAACTTTTTTTTATAAGAACTATAAACTGTAGATTCTCCTCTTTAACATAACTTTTTTTTATAAGAACTATAAACTGTAGATTCTCCTCTTTAATTTGACCTAGTATGGCCTATGTGCTATCTGCAGCCGTTAAAGAGTTATTAGCTCAAAACCTATTCTGAAAACTATTCTTGAACCTAAATTTGTTCCCTTACTGACTGAAAACACTTCATTTAAAAAAAAAATATCGGTTAATTTCGGTGTGACCTGAATAGGTTGTCAGCTAATAACTCCTTAACGGCTGCAGGTTGCACATAGGATGTAATAGGTCAAATTAAAGAGGGAAGTCTACAGTTTACACTTTTTATATAAAAAAAAGGTATATGTTATGACTTTTTTGTAAAAAAAAAGAGGCCGAAGTAAAAAAAGGTAAGACAATTTTTCTTTTTAGACCCCTATAACTCCTGAGACGAGTGGGGTACGGCGTTGGTTGAGCAAAAGGCCATGAAGCTCTGTATACAATGAGTCTTTAATTGTGACCGTACTCTGTGTACTTTTTAAGATACAGGGCGTTATGTGAAAATCTAGATTTTTTCTTAATCACCCTGTAACTCCCAAACGATTGATGTGGACCCCCCTGCCATAATTTTTTTGTTTGTCTAGGTGTCTAGTGTCCGCACATTTCATTTGATCAAGTTTCGAAAATACACATTGTATACATCGACACTTCTGCTTCGTCGTATTTTTGATACAGCTTAAGTATTATTGTACTATATTCTTCAGTTGCCGTTTTCGTTTGTCGGGCCAAAAATGCGTCTTAATATCTTTCTCTCAAAGGAGATCAACGAACTTTATCTTCTTTGACGTAGAAAGATCTCATTGGCGTAATAGACTATGGGACGTATTGACCAAAAAACCTTGTACAGGGTAAAGTTTGTTTTCCTGTGGACGAATATTTATCAATTTTAATACGTCGTTTGATTCTGATGACCGTAAAATTGGGTTTGAGTTTAGTTTGCTAGTTCGATTTGTACGAGTATACAATTTCCAAGCTCCTTCCAAAATACTAAAACTTTGGTGCATACCAAGAGTCTGGAAAGGCAACCAACTACAAATTACTTCGGCACCAGTAGAAAAATATGATCCTCTTAAATTTTGATAACTCGTGTGGTTACATCACCAACGGCACACAATATTTTCTCACTTTTAATGCAATGTTTAGCACCACACAAAAAATAGTCAACTCAAAAGCTTTATCGCCAAATCGATTATGCTGCTGATTGCTGAACCTTAATTAACTGTACACAAGTGTGAAATTTCATCGCTCTAACGTCAATATTATTACAGCGAACAATGAAAGTTATGACCTAAATTATTATGGATTCGGTATCGTTTCTATCTCTCCAAGATTCTTTTATTTTCCTCATTCCTCTTTCTCGACTATGAATCATTTTTTTTTCTGTACCTTCAATTTATCATTTTATAGACTTTAAGCTAAAAATAGGAGTTAACCACAGGCAAGAGCATAGATATAACGAAAAAGAAAACTTTACAACCTCAACTCGATCGTTTTTCAATGTAGAATTACAATACTACACACATACATATATACACATTGTGAGACGATAGCTGAAGGCGAAAAATTCATGACGACATTTTCATTTTCCGAGAGAAATTCTATGCGAGCTGTGAAAAATGCGGTAAGGTGGGAGGTGGAAGTAAATTATGTTGTCTTCCATATCTATGAGAAATTATATATATTTTTTGGATTTAAGTGAAAGTTGCCAACAATTCTTAGGTGTTATGACCGTGAATGAACAAGGAAAATCTTATATATAGAGAGACAATGGCATTACTCCGAAAATATCTTGCCTCATCTGAATGTAATCACTAAATAGGGTGTTAATATTTGAAAAAAATCGAACTTAAAATCGAAGTGAAATTGGACGGAAAGGCGCCATCTATATGGAGATTCAATTCACCACTCTGGCGAATTCGGTAAGAATGCTTGAGCGATAAAAAAATCGAAGCCAAGCAGACCTATTCGTTTTCCTTGACTGGCATTTATTAACAAACCACGCGAATAAGCCATAGATCCAAGCCATTTCTATGGCACGATGCTTGAAGCTTTTCATTTGAGGTTAGTCATGGAAAATCGGCTTAAAGGTAAATAATGCCGCGCTTAGATCAGAAGTTACTGAAAATTCTCACTGATATTAAGTGTAGTCCAGTCCAAGTGGTTGAGAGTGTATAATTCAAATAATATTATGTAGTTAAGGATTAGAGCCAAACGTCTGTAAAACATTCTATACACTCCAGCCGGTCAGAAAAATTTTGGCATATCTAAATTTAGAAAAATCTTCGTAAGAATTGTCCGTTTTTTCACGCGTGATTTGCGTGGAGCATGGAATTTCGGAAAGTTAAAAACAATTGGTGAACATTTTCACTCGCGTGTAAACACGCCCTATGCCTGGAGGATAACTTTTAAATCATTAAATGCTACTACGCTCAGGGACGTAGCTATGCTAGTGCAACCATTTCGGTCACGTGGGGCGCCAGATTCAAGGGAGCCCCAGCAAGCCACAAACAATTCTTTAATTTCGAAACTTTTTTGCTGTGTGTTAAAACCCTACGGCCGGATATTTAAAAGACACATCCGTAGAATTGGCCGAACTTTTAAACATTAAATTGGATGAGATGAGTTCGAGTTTCTCCGCGGTCTATTCCTTGTTGCTTCCCTTTTTGACGATTCCCGTCACCGCTGCGTCCGCGGAACGCTCATTGTCAAAACTAAAAATAATAAAAAACTTTCTTCGAAATTTAATGAGCTATGACCGCCTACTGCAATTAACAGTACTTATAGCATAGAAGCAGGAAGAGCAGAAAGGATGTGTGTCTTGAAATTAATCATTGACTTTGCGAGCGCTAAATCTCGATAGAAGACCTTTTAAAAGTGTCGCGCAATTGTATGCTATGTAAAAGCTATGTGAGTATATTTAAAATTAATGTGGCTCTATATTGTTTTCTGCATAAACTGTGACTTGAGATTAAATCAGAATTGCAATTTCGGTTTTAATTCATTTATAATAAAACCCACCCAGCTGTCAGGTGTCTACTGGCGACTAGCTTACTTCTTGTCCAACGATCGGCGGTCAATGTTCGTTGTCATAGGAAAAGGAAGGGGGCTACGTCACTGTACGCTACTTAAATTACTCGCTAAAAGAAATGAGAAAACGTACACATCGGGATCATGGCGCCCCTAGATTTTGATAGAAGAATTAGATAAAGAGAACATAATTCGTTCTCATCAATATCTAGGTATTCTAGAGCAAGGTACCAAAGAAAAAATTGTTTTTAATTCGTGATACGGTGATTGCAGTACTTAATTTTAGAAATATCTCTTACTGTATAAAATAGAAATGAACACAGAATAGATATTCAAATGATTTGCCATCTGGGGTCAATGGAACATATAGGTGTAAATAGAAGGCTAGAAACTAATCTAGTGGGTGGTAGATATTGTTCGTTTCCAAACATTTATTTCAACATTTTTAAAGCAGACAAATGTTTCTTTAAAAGATCAGTTAAAAAAACTTTTATGAGACTCGAAAAGAGAAATGAGGTAAAAAAAAACCCGCTATGGTCTTATCAACACATCAAATATATAAACTTATAGACAAAGAAGACAATTTTTAATGATCAATTCCTTAAAAGTGTTTTCATTAACATTTTGGAACTAATCACTATGTAACGGTTCACGAATTTAGAACTTAAAATATGGAAGGCGTGTTCCAAAAATTTAATAGACATTCACTCCTCAAAAGGAAACAATCGTACAATTCAAGATCTGTAATCTCGCAGCAAATAAAATGACCCATTTATGAGAATTTGCATTTCATTGACCCAATAAATAACATCTCAAACATGAGCAAGGTCTCACTCGTTCATTAAAGTCGGAACAGCAGAACTTCACATCTGACCGCATCTTAAGATTTTTCTATATTCAGGCGAAGGAAGCAAAACCGCAATTTAGTGGCTGCCGCGGATCATGCTTGAGTGGTTAGTTGAATGCCATGAGACTATACTTAAGTTTCTTTGTGTACATTTTCACACCAATTGCTGCTAGCACACCTTTAATAAATGATCCCTGCTATTGCAGCCCTTTATGCAGCAACCTCATAACTTAACTTTGATGATTTATGAGGGGCCACTCCTTCTCTGACCAATGAGTAGCAATCACAGTAACATGTTCTAAGCCGGTAATTTGTATAAAGGTTTCCTTATACTATTGTTATCGTGGTAATCACTTTGACTTGACTTACCCCATAACGGCATAACATAATAAGAAATGTGTTGAATTTTAAAAATCATTCGAATCGATAGATGGAACTGGGAGAAAACAAAATGTTGAAGAAACACAGCGAATCTAATAATGAGAAAGAAGCGTTTTGCAATTGTAACCGTATAGCATGCGTGGGAGAGAAAATTACGCGTGCTTATGGGCAATTTATAATTTATTCAGCAGTCACAAAACGAAATTTTATGCGCGATTTTGCGGTGATAATGCGGCGGCAGACTATATTTTCTGCATCCTACTTAGTTTTTTCATAGTGTCTTTTGGTACTGTTGAAGAAAAAAAAATCATCTTATCCAATTTTGTTTAGATTTATTATTGCAATAAATTTAAATTTAAATTATTTCTAAGAAGGAAAGTGTGGTGAAAAGCAAATATTCCACTAGATTATGGTTCAGATGATATTTGCACAACAATCAGTTAGACCTTTAACTTAGATCACACTTGTAGGAATGAATTAGAAGGTCTATAATTCTTTCAGATTTATTTAGTTCTTTCGATACCGTTAAAAATATCGAGCTCCGTGTTGAAACTTAACAATAACAAGGAGTTGTTTCTACGGGCAGTGATCGAACCGACTTATAAATAATAATAACAGCACATGTCAAGTGTCATAGTTTCAGAGTCGCCAACCTTTCAGAAAAAAAAAAATGGCGCACAATTTGAGCTGTGCGCTCTTGTCCTGATGAACCTTTATATGTAAGAAACTGTTTTCGTGGGAATTATTAAAGAAAAAATTCTGTAGAAAATGTAAGAATTACAATTTTCTTACCATTAAATTTAATTTTATCATCAAAGACGTCTTAAAACGATGCTTATGATTCTCTGAACATACATATCTTATTAACAATGTTTATTCCAATTATGCGGGGGAAAGCTTTAGCGATTGGAGGTATCTTGAGCGACTTTTTTGGGTGAAAAAGTGTGCTTTTTTACCGTCCGTACTTGTGCGGAATTAGTGCGTCGTTGAAACTTACCTATGAAAAAAATATTCACAACAGAGAACTTATGGTTGTGAAAGAAAGAACTACAAAAGTATATGCGAAATGTAGTTACTGGGGTGTATGTGACCAAAGTGCAAGAAAATGAGTTTTTCGGCAGCAAGAACGTCTCGAGAAAGTTTTATGAATCGGAAAAAGTACATAGTTCGATAGTATTCGGCGAGACCTTTAATTTGATATGCAACATGTCGTATTTTAATCACCACCTTCGCCCGTGTTCCTACCACCACCCATAAAATATACAGAGAAAAATTTTCTTCTACGAATTGTAGCTGATAATGAGCTGAGGCCGAAATCCGTTTTCCAATCGAACATGATCCTAACGAGTTAAGAGCTGGTAGGGCGGGGCTTGATGAGTCATTTTTTGAATTGTCATCAATATATCATAAACTTTTAGGTCAAATTATATAAAAATTTAAACATACAATGTTTAGGGTTCATGTATCAATACCAAAAAAATATATGTAAAAAATTTAATTATTTTACGTTATCAATTGATTTTAAATGTGCAAGTCATTTGGTCTTGCGGGGTAAAAAGTTCCACCTGTGCCCCTTACGATATCTCAAGACTTCATGCTTAAGAAAGAATAAAAGAGCGGAATCTAGTTTGTTGTTGTCGATATTTATTCATAACTTTAAAAATAATCGTAAATATTCAACACAAACGAACATTTTAATTTAATATGATAGTCTAGTCTAGAGTTATTTTAGTTGCATCACTTTAAAATGTTGTTTTTATATTTACTTTTTGGAAAAATCTTTTTAGCCGCATTGCAATTCAGGTTGTTATTAATATTTAAATAGGTAGCTAAAACCTTTAGTCTGTTTTATCTGCCTTATACCTAAAATTTTCCACCGCGGCAGTTTTTACCCCGAACGGTACGAGAACATGTTTTTTTAGATAGAACACAATAACAACAGAAAATTTGTAGTTGCAAGTAGTATCAGAGTGTTCACTAAGAAAATAACAATATAAAGGTACTTATTTGCCTTTCACATGATATCAAGAAGAAACTAAAATGTCGAACATGATTTTTTTTTACTTTTCGCCAAATAAGTAGCACTATTAAATGTGCGATCTTACCTAATGCTTGGCAGCGAGTGGTTATGTGGCGAATATCAGCCCACGCCTAGCCAATTCCGTTCTACACTACCTACCTCAGTTCGAATACTAAAAAAGTGAGTAATTATCCGAGTATAAGAGTGTGGGTACTCAAACTTCTTCTCAGGACCTAAGGAATTCGATTCTATACTAGATTTACCAAAATATACTAGATTAAACTTTGATCCCATCTCCAAGCTTTCCACAGTTTAATTGAAATAAACATTGTTAATGAAATGCATCTTTGAAGACATCTCTCATGTCTGTTCATGTAGAGCCTAAAATGGACATTGCCTTTAACGCAGTTGCAGTGCAGAAAATTGCATTTTTCTTCCACGAAATTTCAACAGGATTTTCCGATGTTCATGAAATTTTGCACGCATACCTACGACGAGATTAAATTTTGAGTCTAATTACATGTAAAACTAAAATTGTATGGGGATGTTTCGCCATTAATTTCCTTGATTTACCTGAATTTTTAGATTTTGAAGTTTATATATAATTTTAACTGGCTCTTTACTGTACAATTTTTCCTGACATTCCTCGTACAAAAATGAAAAAAAAAGATTTATGTCTTATTGGTGCCAAGACCATTATAAACATGGAAGTATGTTTCACGCCGTGGAAACGTTTATGAGCACCATTTGAAATCTCTTAAAATTCCACTTTTCCACACACAAAAAAAAATTGTTTTTTCGACCTATAAATATGAACTAATAAAATTTGATTGAGTAAAGAACTAATAGTGAATTCTTTTCTGTGGTTCGGTGTTAACACTGCCACCGAATCTGTCATTCTCGTGCTCTTTTCTTCCCTACTGGTGTGATGGGAAGAAAAGAGTCAGGAAATGACAGATTCGGTGGCGGTGGTTACACCGAGTCGCAGAAAAGAATTCACTATAAGAAAACCTTCCATATGTAGCCCATATGTACATTTTTTTTTATAAATTATTTTATGCTTTTTGGTGTTATACTTTTACAATAAATTATTATCCTAAAAACAGTATCATTCGTTGCGATTTTTCATTTGCCAAGATCTATTTCCGCTCGCCTGGTGGATGACCTCTTAGTCATAAACAAAGAGAAAAATGTTCTCCGCCAGATAATTTCTCTGTAGTCGTTTTATTACAAGCAATTTTAATTTGTATTTTATTTATAACATTCAAATAAGCAAAGATGTAAAGAAAGGCTATAGAAACAAAACAGCAGATGATAACCTCTTCTGGTTCAGGGTGCTATTCGTATAGATAAAACCGGAAATTGTAAATCATTCGCTAAAACTTTATTTCTTTTTCTTGAGGAGGGTGGAAATTCTATGCAACAAAAAGTAGGAAAAATTAGATAGTGTTGTTGTTCTTTTAAAGAAGCTATTAAAATAAAATAAAAATTTTCTTTGAACATATATACATACATACATACATTTACGTTTATGTTTGATCAATTAATTCCCCAATAAATCGAATTTAAAAAGTGATTGATCTACAACTGTCCCTTATCATAAAGGGCACACATTTTTTTGCCTTATCTGAGTAGTGATCAATTGCTTAGGTTCAATTCATTATTTGACTTTATTCTTTGGGGGGCTTTTAAGTTGTGTGATTGATTGTAAAACTCTGCTAGGTTCGTGAAAGTTTTTTTTTTTTTTACAAAATTGAATTACTTTTATTAGGTGTATCGCTAAAAATAAAGATGCCATTAGCTCTTAAACGAACAGTAATTTATTACTGACATATTCGTTTCTATTCTCTGTGGAAAATAGGAATGAAGGAATTTATATGCATTTTGGGTACTATGGAGACTTACTATATTCATGAATTAAAATTTTTTTAAATTTATGGCGCCGAGTTTAATAGGTCGATCCATATACATTTGTTCATTCGGCATTAAGTGGATAGGTATACACAATATTCTATGGAGTAATGGTAATGAAAAAGCGTTACATATGCAGACAATTTAAGCTCAATTACTAAAATTAGCAGGATATAAAAAAGTAAATTCTTTTTCCATTACAATAAATCTATGTATGTGTATGTTGGTATGCTCCGGTAGCCAGTTTATCGTCTCCCTCAAAGTATTACAAAATATACATCACAAAACAGTAACATAACACCGCCCCCATACTTTATCCACCCTAGTCTAAATAAAAATAGAAAAAATCCAATTCAATAAAAAAAACAGCAGCAACCACAACAACAAAACCGAAAGAACAATGTACTTTCGCTGGCGGCAGCATGTCGGGACGCATAGATTTTCTTATGCACCGTAATACACGATTTATATAGTCAAAGCTATACCTACATATCTACCTAGCCTTTTTGTTTTTTTTTTTTTTAAGTATTTACCCCTAATGAGCTCCTCAATGAGAACTTTGTTTGCTGTCGCCCTTAATTTCCCCACAGCCAAAAATGTTTTATGAATGGCTTATAAATGAAGAAAAAGCTTAAGCCAAACACAAGACGATAGAAATAAAAATGGAAAATGAATATACGACGAGAGCCTTTATGTACCTATTTTCTCCATCCATCTTTTAAGGGGGTTGCTAACAAGAGTTGCTCCATTCATATAGCCCATATTGTCGCCATCCAAGTTATTCCCTCTCCCGCACATCCTGTAAATTTTCTATCAACTTAATATACCACGGCAGAAGTCTCGATCTCGACATGAACGGATGCATACAATCTGTCGCCATTATGATTGCTCAGAATTGCATAATCATCAGGCAATGACGTCACGACTTGGCTTATTTAGAAGAATCACTTCTAGCGTTTCTACCACTACCACGACCTGTATCGATTATAGACAGAAAAAAGAACGCTGTGGCTTTGTTTTTCGGCAGGTGCAATTTTCTGTAAAAAAAAAATCCAAATATGGGAGACGTGGAAACTTATGCGCGATACCTTACTCCATTCTTATTGATGTTGTGGGGTTTCCTTCTAGAACTGTTGTTTGTCCTATAGTTGGAAGCCTAATTTACTGTTAATTACAAGCCATTGTGTATGAACCGTGCTAGTGCTGCATCGTGCGAATTTGCTTGCTGCTAATACCGCCCTCACTTCTCCCTTGTTGAACTCAAGCCTCATTGCCAACTTTTTCCCCGGAGAGGAAATGTCTGCTCATTTTAATTTTAAAGTTGTGTTCAAGTTTCGGATTTATTTTATATTAAAGTTCACGTACACGTGCTTGTGCTGTCACTGTATTCAAGCTTATTTGTGATGTAGAACTACCTGCACCGTTGCCGGTTTTATTTATATAGACATAAGCTTTATTCGAGCTTTCTATAAGAGCATAGTGGGTGGTATGATTGAGTCACTGTTACCAGGGGTAAAGTACTTATTACGGGTAGTATTTGTTGTCGGGAATGATGGAAGGGAGAGAGAGAGAGAGAGAGAGAAAGAGTTCATGTAAAACACCCAAAAGGTAACTGCAGCTTTTGGCAATAAAAAAAAAAAAGGATACACATGGGCACGAAGGCAACTTAGAAAGGATGTAATACATTTTTATTGAAATTGTAAAATGAGAAGAAAAACTGTGCATTATATAAAGCCGAAATGATTTTTAAGACCTTCCGTTAATAATAACATCTTGATGACTTTTTTACATATGTGTTGCTTTGCTATGTTTTATTGGAAAAATTAGAAATGAATAGCAATTGTTGGATAATGCAATCAGTTCGATGCAATTCAATTCAATTTGTAATGTAATCATTACATAATAAAAAATAAGTAAAAAATTGGCAGATACAGTTGATTTTATATGTAGTTTGTGATTGAAAAAGCACACTGAGCACAACTTAAATATTTTATTACATTTAACTTTATTTCCTAGACACAAATTGTCAACTTCATCGCTGACCAGGTTTGTTCCAATTGAATTTGCTATTATGTACTCAATATACAGCAGATTAACCCCGTTTGAATAGATTTTTACCCGGATAAATTACTTATTTATCCTTTTATTCGTTATTTGTATTTTTATTCTATTGCTTATGATTGGCTTATATTTATTTATATGCTTTGAGTGCTACCAAATAATCTACACTTCCTCTTTTTGACATTATTGACTTTCTTGAAGACTTTCTATACATCCTCATGTAAAATATTGTAATAAGTTACCCAAAAAGTGTACAAATGATAAATTACTTATACAAATTCTTACCATTAATTTAAAAAATATTTACATAGGAGTTCGCAAGGTTCCATTCTTGATCCACTTTTATTTTATATACCTACACATGTACGAATTTTCCTAAGTACATACATATACGCATAGCTAAACTGGCTTGAAAGAGCTGATTCACAGAATAAAATGGCCCATCCTTATACATTTATTGGAAATTTTGACGCATGTTTTAAAATAAAAAATACATGTCCTCAAAGCGGTGTTCTGATCGTACATATGTACATACCTACCTTGAAGTATAATATTGCGTAACATTTTAGCTATTACTATATTTTACCAACTCAAACAGGGAGCTATGATACGTGACTACTTTTCTATGTTTGGAGAAGCTGTGGTGATCAAAACAACGTGTGTGCATTTAATTATATTTGACAAAAAATTAATGTCACATTCAAGAGTTCACCCTCCTCCCTTCTCACCCCAAACAATTAATGATTCATGAGTTTTTATTGAAAATCAATACTCCTGCTCCTCAAGAATCACCTCCTGCACCGCCTAAAATTGATGACTCATTGAATTTCCTTTGTTATCTTAAAGCTTTCTTTGCTCTTTTCTTGTGTCCTCTCTCCCCATTTTTCTTCCTGCTGCTTTCCTACTTATTTGTAACACTCTTGGGTATAAATTTGTATTTCGTTTCTGGGGGAGTAATATTGTTGAAATTTTATTGCGTCTTTCACGAACTCTAGTTTCCTGTTTCCGTGTATATCGTAATGGATACATGCATATTGGGGTTTAGAGACGACTTTGTTTTGAAGGGGAGAAAAATGCTAACTCGGATTACGAATACGATTTCAGTCAATACTGATTCAAGAAAATTATTACGCAACAGGTTCTATATGGGTTGATCCACCCTCTCGTGAACAAGGTTAATGGCGCTTTATTGGATATTTTTTTTTATTCCTTGTGACGGGTTGTGTTTTGAACTTAGGCAGTGTAAGTGTACTTTTAGAGTAATATTAGGCGATATGAAAATCTATTTTCAATTCAATTCCCACAACTCATTTTGGTCATGTAAATATTCTGTCTGTGATAACACAATCGTTTTAGGTACATAGAACGTATTTATAAAAGATAAGAAAATTTAATTTTTCTGACCGCCTTTATTTGATAAACATTTATAATTCCTTTTCATTTTATGTTAACTTTCTCGATGATTTCCCAGGCCAATTTATGCATTTCCTCATGTTTAAAATACACAGGCGTAAAAATTTAACTTAAAATATTTTTATAAAACAATTCCAAACTTTCTCTTTTTTTTACATTGATTCAGACAAATCTTTGATGAAAACCTGAACGTACAAATCTTCGCATAAACTCAAATCAATACCTTGAAATTCTTTAAATGGTTTTTTCCAAATTAACTTGAAATTATTTCTTTCACAAATTTTTGCAGTGTGAGGACTCGTGCAATCAATACGTGCATAATTGAAGTTATTATTTTTAGCTAAAGATATAGAATGCAGAATAAGTTTCTCAGCTATTCCAAGACCTCGATATTCCCGATCTACAGCAACTGCGCAAATTTCAAAAGTGTGTTTTCCTTTATCGATTCCCAAGTTAGGTTCTTTTGCAATTCTGGCCCATGCTTGAAATAAGTTCTTCAATCCTTCACATGTGGAAAGTTTACTAATAGTCGTATAACCCACGACAGATGCTTCCTGGTCATGTTCACAGTTTATAATGATGCCAGCCATTTTCTTTTTTGGTAAACTAACTTTATAAGAAAATCCTAGAGAAAAGAAAGTGAAATAAATCAATAAAATTTGCCATGAATATAATTTAAAGGCGAGAAATATTTCCGGATTTATTTTTTTTTATAACGCAAATTGCAAAATTTTTCAATAATTATTTAGAAGGAATGAAAGAACGCAAATGTTGGAGAAGGAGAAGGAAGATAATTCATTTCAAGTAAGTTTGCATTGTCCCGAATATTAATTCTGGCAAGAAACCTATTTGTTGGTCATCTGCGGCGAGTCAACTTGGCTTGTTTATCCACATTATGCAAACACATTAACGTACATTGTGGTTCTTACTTCCCAACTAAATTCTCTTAATTAATATTTTCATGAGAAAGATTTTTTTTTTACTTTACCCGTTGTCAAGCAAGGAAACCAAATGCATGAAAACAATCTATGCGCCTGGATGTCGTTTTGTACATGGAACGCAGTCAAAAGTGGATCATCGAAGAAGTATCGGTTCATTACGCGCACAGACTTGTGGTAGTCATGCGGTTTTATCTGGCAAAAACGAATCTTTTTTAATTTCTAGAAAAGAGAGCTGCTGGTTATTTATGACAATTTGAAATTGTTTTTGACATATGTACGTACATTTAACTTTGTATTTCTATACTCGCTCGTACTAAAATTTTTCCAAGTACTAAGAATTTGATGAAAACACTTGGGATTTTTTCTTAAAATAAACAACATTTCAAAAATATATAATTATTTACTAAAAATTTTTAAAATTAATGTCAACACGAATTTTGCCGCATGAGAAATAATATAATATAATTCGGAAAATATCTGGGTTGCTTAATTTTGAGTTTTTTATGTGAGTAAGTTCACTTAAGTTTATTTGATAATTTAGCGAATAAATATCGAAGGAAATTATACTGTTAAGGGTAAATATGTTCGTATATATATGGAAATTCATGCTTATATCAATTGCAGCTCTGCAAAGCTCGTTGCTTGGACCGTTGCTTTTCAGCCTATAGTATATATTAACGATTTGCCTTAATTTTAATGTTCATTTACATAACCAAACCCTAAAAAAGATCAGTAGTGTTGTAATAAATATATGTTTTGCAAAACCATCGTCGCGATTTATATCTGGCATTTATATAAGACATAGATTGGATTGTTTTTTGTCAACAAAACTTGAATGTTATAATCGACTCGTATATGTATGACCTGCTACGGACATAATGTACCGCAATACTTGTTGTTTATTTACTGGACATTAATCTGTCAGTAAGTCTGAGGAAGGCTGTCAGGCTCAGAGCGGGGTGTTGGTGGACGGAGAGAGGTTTCGGGCATTCCAATATACTCCAGAAAAATAGACTGCAGTGATTGCAGGAAAGAAACTGACTATCAAATACCTTTCCCAACTTTTGGTGGAGGTGTCGATGTAATGATGGCCACCAGGAGTGACTGGGAGACTGGGATGGGAAGGAGATGGTAGTAACTTTCGATATTTCTATTTTTTCAGATGGAGCTTAGATGAGTGGGGGCACAGGGATTGGAGTGTACACCACAGACGGCACGAGTAGCCGGACAAATGTGTTTTCCAAACAGAGCTCGTACCGATTTACCTTTGGTAATATTGGCACCTATGTGCAGAGAATCTGCACGGCATACTTGCATATACACTGACAGCCAGGCAGTCATTAAGGCGCTGAATGTTGTGCTGATTAAATAAACATTGGTGCCGTTTTGCAAGACTAACTTTCAGGAATTGACTAGATGGTACAAAATAACTCTATGCTGGATACCTGGCCACAGGGATATCCCAGGCAATGAGATGGCTGATGAATTGGCAAAAAAAAGTTCTGAAATGGATACCTCTACATCAATAGCTTATGTAAGGATCCCAATTAGAACTTCAAAAGAGATCATCAGGGGCGCCTCCGGTGGATCAATGGGAAACCTGCCGTATCGCGAGGTAATTGTGGCCTGCATATGACAGGAAGAGGACAAGAGAACAACTTAATGGCAGCAGAGCATATACCAGTAATCTAGTAGGGGTCATTACGGGTCACTAGGCCAAAGGAAACCATGCTTGAAGGCTAGGTACAGTGGCGACCAATTTCTGCAGGAGCTGTAAGGACTACGTCCAGCACGTATTCTGCGAGTGCCACGCTCTGATGAATAAAAGAGGTAGGCTATTAGGTAGCTACTTCTTTACAAGTCTAGTGAAGCTGCAAAGCAAAGAGTTTAGATAAATCTTGAGTTTCCTAATGGAAACAGGATGGATCTAGAGCAATTTTACAGGTTATATCGTGAGGACAAGGGGCACAATGGACCTACTGGTAGTCTAAGTGAAGAAGGCTATGTAACATAAGTCTGGCAAAGTCTTAATAATTATAATAATAATTCGTACTTTTTCTTTTTAAGATCTTATGTATGATGGCATTTCCAAGATCCCTTGAAATTATTTCTCAAGCTATGAAGGAAAATTGTATATGTGCGCATGTGTTCCATAATCTTTGCAATGTCGCTCATTGTTTCTTATAGAAAAGCAACAATCGATTAAAATATCTATCGTTCTATTGCTAGTTTGAGCAATACAGAAAATTTTCTTACATAAATAAATAATAATTTGTATGTGGTTAAGTTTTATATAAGTTAATTAATGAAATTATTAAGAAAATTCCATTCAATTAATCAAAACTACGATTTCCCCATCGAAAACCTAAACAAATACAACCCCTTCATAATCGCCATGCTATGGATCAGTTGGAAGCCCTTGCCTCTTTTCAATTTGAAATTTTGTTGAGACCGTTTTTGGAAAGCTAAGGAAAGGGCCTGAAAATTACTAGAAGACAATTTTTACGTATAATCAATAGTGTGGGCATAGGCCCAATCATCATCAGTCATTTTTCCAGAAAAGCGCATTCATTTTTCCTATCACTTCAAGCTATCTTAGGTTGATTATCAAGCATTAGTGAAAACTTTGTTTAATATCGATTGGGAATATTTCCCGGCAATATTGGTATGTCTTTTCATATCTGCTTAACTGTAATAAATTCCTTGGCTACTACTTAATGTCACATAAGCTGTGTTCTTTTGTGTACCTTGTTCTAGAACTCCCATGTACTGGAGAGAACAAATTGTTCTGTCGATTGAAGCGAACTATTTGTATTGTTCGCTTCATTTATAAATCTTCTAGGAAAATGTATGAGTCGTTCACTTGTGTATCTTTTGTTTTGCCCTGTTCTGCGGACACAAGCTATAGCAAATTTGCTTAGTATTCCGTAGCTATACTTTGAAATGAACTCCACGTAAAATTTAATTCATCGTCCAATAATAATTTAATCTAATTTCTTGCTCCACATGAATTACGTATAATAATTTTTTATTTACTTCACGTTGCCTTTTTTCTTTTTTTTTTTCTCCGTAATATTAGTTTTAACATTTATTTTTCTCGATTTTGTACAATTGTAACTTTTGTACTTTATCATTAATAGTGCGGTTATAGTACTATCTGCGGTGGAAAAAAGAACCACTTAGCGGTTGACATAACCTAGAAAAATACTGATGCGCGCGCGCACTCTTCCGATAAATAAATGTGGCTCGTTGTTGATAAAAAAAAAAATGTTTAAAAATAAATTTCACTATTAACTCGAAGAAGGTGTATATTTGTTGGACTTATGTGTGTGAGAGTATATATAGGGTGTATATTAGTGTTTATATGTGCAATAATCATCATGAGTGTTCTGCGAAGCGTTCAGTTCGTATGGCACGTTCAATAAAATTACGATAATAATCAACGGAAACGCATCGAAATGAAACGCGATTGTCGTGAAAATGAAAAGTCTGCTGTGCTGCTTTATGCACATATGCACAAGCACAGTATGTTCGTGGTTCTTCAATGATGTCATCGCAAAAATTATGCTACTTCCACTTTTAGCTGTGATCAACTTGTTTTGCTTTTTGTTTTTCTAATTATCTTATACATTCGCCTTAAAAGCATTTATGATCACCTCTATTACCGTGTCTGAGTATGTTGCTTTGATGCTCTGTATGATCGTAACACGCCATTTAAAAAAAAAAAAGAGAGAAAACAAAACACATTTTTAAATAAAACGTTTGATTTGTTGCTTCATTTATGTACTTTATTCGCGTAACACTCATGATGATGTGAACACTTTTTCTGGTAGTGAAATCGTTTAGCGCGAGGAAAGTAAGTCTATTTCAACTTTGAGATAGTATTTACACCGTTGAGCATTTTAGTTTTAGCACACGTAAAAACACTTGAAACCAGAAAGGGGAGTTGAACTCAAAACCGATAAATTGACTTTAACATGGTCTCGTTATGATGCCATTGCGCATCGATTGTGCTGGAATTATCTACTTGCTTTGCGCAGTTTACTGTATAAATTATTGTAAATCTCGAGCGGTTCGTTGTACACGAAGAGGGGTTTTTTTCTCTGTCGCTGTTTATATGTTTTTAATTAAAAATTATGTGATCGTAAGCAAGTTTTATACATTGAAAATGAATTTTCGATATTTTCCTTAATTTGAGGGAGCGATTAATTTACTAATTTTTCCCTTTTCTTTCAGGAATTTTTAATTAGACGACGAAATTTGAAAGGATATAATAAAAGGTAAAACATAATATTTTTAATTTTCACGTACATAGCAGTTAAGTGAAGACGTCTGGTAGATCAATTAGTGGAGAAAAAAAAATATAATAAGTAGGTACTACAAGAGGTCTACAGAAATTCCAAATCCATATAAATGGTGATCAAAAAATGTTCCAAATCCAAAAACAACTCAGAGAAGGCATTTATTATACCCTAGATGAATTCATAGAACATTGCCACTAAATTAAAAAAATGAGGGAAATCGGGCAGCCATCTGCCATATAATCCAAATTTTACAGATCCTGAGAAAAGGATTAATTCCACGCATTTTTCAATGTAAGTGAAGAGTTCTTCAGTATATAAAAATCGTCAAACAATAATTTTTATGGTTCGACGCTCCTAGTTTTTTTTTCTGAAATTTAAAAGAATTTTCTTCAGAATTTGTATGCGCTGCTGCTGCCTGCTTCCAGCTTGTGGTTCTGTTGCATTGTTCTTAGAAAGTTATTTAAACTTTTTTCTGCAGAGACATGCGCCTTACAAATATGTACATACGTAGAAGATAATTTATCTTGTGGTCACGACGACAGCCAAACCCCAGAGTAGAAAATCTTGCGAAATGCTTTCTACTTTATTGCCAGTTATTCTAGTTCTACATTTTTTGTACTGGGATATTCTACTTCTATCAACGGTTAAAAATATATCTAATAAGGAGGGATTTTTTTATATAGGGGTGGTCAGGGTTGGTCACCTTTTTAACTTTTGCCAATAACTTCCGTTTAAGGAAGAATTTGGTCAATCCAAGCACATCTTTGGGAAGATTTGGGAAAAAGGAACACTTTTGTTGAACATTTCGGTGAAAAATGAAATATATATTTTATTTAAAAAGTGAAATGCTGTAAAGGTCGGTCAGTGCTGTCTAGGTTGGTCAGTCGACGAATGAATGTGCTGAAATGGTTGAAAATGATTTGGAAAAATTAATTGAATGAAATAAAAAGCCGAATTTTTTTTTGCAATATTCTGTTTTTTTTTTAGGAAAACCTTAATGGCATATTATTCGGAACTTGTGACGTACCTCAAAAGCACTTCTCTCTTGCATTGTTCGAAGGGGGTTTTTTCTGCGCTTCTTCGGGCGAGTATCTTCCTTTAGCTGGTGTTTTATTGGCGGACTTCGTGGGATTGGTGCTGGATGCTTTTTGGTCGTTTTCTAAGCATACAATCACAGTGGGTCAACCCTGACTACATAAAGTGGCCAACCTTGACGAGAAGCGCCATTGCAGCCATTGTTAGCGACTCGGCTGGCTTGACACCCTGTATAATTATCAATAAGAACATTTTGTTTGCTGGCCTTGGTTAAATTCGAGACGCAGCTGCCAAAAATACTATAGACGCGATTTGTGTATTGGGCCAATTGTCCTTAGTACTGAAGACTGGTCACAACTCCATCAAGCATTAATCATGATCTGGTATGCATAAAAACTTCCTCTTATGTGTTAGTCCCATAAATTGGTAACCAAACGTTCTAATGTCATTTGAGTTTCCTCAATTTTATAATAGTAATTTCGTCAAAAATTTCATAACAATTGCGAAAAATTTCAAAATCTTTTCGCTAATTTCAATTTACTTGTTTTTCGTGAAGTTTGTTCTGCTATCAGCAAGCATTACATTTTATTGTATTGTGACAAATCGACAAGTTTTTTTTTTATCATGTTGGTTTGAGCAAATGATTGCCGCTGCTATGTATATTTTGTTGGTATCAACACCTTTCATCGTTATCTATTGATATTTCGATTCGATGAGTCATACTTAAGGAATTATGTATGAACTTAAATCGTTCATACTTACAAATTTGTTTGCAATATTCTCTGTTTATCTTTTATGGGTGTGTATGTAATATAGATGGCGTATTTCCTCTATGATCATAGTAGTAATGTTAATGAGCATTTCTGGCTATTTTCTGCATTATTAAGAAATGTTCGCAGCAAAGTTAGGCCGATAAAATCCCTTCCTTTTTATTTTACTTTTGCATTACTTTGCAAACAATACCAATTCTAGAGCTTTATGGATTATTTATTGATATTAATCATCGATTTTTTACAGTTAAGCTAAGATGAGAATTATTTTTGTTCATAGAGAAATATATTAAGAAAACCTAAATAAGGGTCTACGTACATTTAGTCTTCACATAACAAAATTAGCCACCAATCATCAATAATAATAATTCTCTCATCGAATTCAACATCATCCTTACGTTAATACCGCCTCGATTTATAGGTGTGGCCTTTTTAAAATGCACCGTTTAAGATTAAATTTCATAGCGTGGAGAAATTCTACGAAGTCATCCAATGAATACCCAAAATGCCTACGTTCATTAATCATCGAAAGATCAACAGAAGAAAAAGAGGAAAATCAAGTTGTTAATGGACGCTTCAAGCACATTAAGATTATTGATATATGTATGTATGCGTGTACGAGTATTTATTGTATGTATGTAATCTTTTGCGTTCAATGACAGAAAAGTAAATTCCTTTTCCGAAATTACCAGCGACATATACCAAGGGCTAAGTGCCACTGGAATTTCTCATTCAATTACGTGTGTTCGACAGGGTCAGAAAAATTTCTGTGGTCAGGCTAGCCAAAGTTTACATTTCTAAGTCTATGTCTACATTGCTGCGGAGACAATTAATTTCTTTGCTGGGAGACTTGTTCTGTTGCGCTGACTCTTGATCAAGTTGTTTCATAGATTCCCAACTTGTTGTGGGTGCGGTCGACCACGAGGAAAAGAAATTTTATTTATAAACATGCCATAATCGTTGCGCGTAAGGGTTGCTGAACTTTTTCCTTTATTTTATTTTTTTTTCATGCCATTTCCAGGCTTTTTAAAGGATACCACAATTTTCATGTTCAGCATTGTTACTGAGCAGCACTAGTTATATTTTCAGTTTATTTTTTTCATAGTAGAGTAGAATTTGTATATCGCGAGTCAACATGACGCCATCATTCACAGGAGGAGAAACAAATCCAATTTATATATGGGAGCGGTGAAAAAAAGGTGGAAGACTTGAATGTCATTGAACTCGTCCGATGTCTATGATTATATATATATTTATGTATGTATGCACGTGTGGTATAGCGAGCGATAAACATAATCATTGGGGACGACATGACGTGACGATATGAAGGGAAGAAAAAATCAATGGCAATCCTTCGTTATGTCTCGCCAGTCTCTTAGCAATCTCCAATTTATGGGAATTTATGATTTTAATTGAATATCGCATGCCGCTCAAATGATTTTCAACGAATCATTAATTTTCCCCGTCTGAGCTTGGGATCACAATTAAAATTATTTATTATCTTGATTTCGACCTCAAACTTTAGTAGTTATAGCATATAAATTCTTCAGAGCATATGACGTTTATATACTGCAGTATATGCTTTCATTAATGAAAGTTTTGTTATAAATGTATTTTGACGACTTTACTTGCACTTATTAAAAATCCATTCACGTTTTCATCTTATTTTTATTAAGCGCTGTTAAACAATAAAACTCTTGCTAAAGACATCGTATGCCTCGCCGAATTCTATCGATAGGGTGACTTTAAAGTGAGATACATACAAGTAGCCTGATAGCTAACTTTGATAACGCACCGATCTTGGCTGAGGGGAATTATACACGCATTCCGGATTTTTTTTAAAGATAAATCGATAAAAAGAAAGGCCGTTATGCAAATTTAATTATCAAGGACGAAAAAAGATAGATTTATATTGTTTACCATTAGTCGTTAGTGGAACAATCATTAAGGAAAACTCCTAAAAAAATATAAATCCAAACATATTCCGATGAAAAGGAAAATGCAAAAAAAAAAATTGTGAATCAAAAGATGAATTTTTAACAAATCTTTCTTCTAGACGACTTCTTTATTTATTGTATGCTTACTGCATGAGCGCACAAGGATGAAACTTAATTCAAATCTTCTTGTAAGCTAGCATTACCCGGATGTTATTTATCTGTGCTTTACGGCCACTAAATGATGTTTCCCTTCCTCCCCTTCGACAATTGGTGTGATCTTCAGTATTCTGTGTTTTTTGTCCAAGGCGCTTGAGAGGCTCATGCACGAGCAGATCTTACTTTACTTGAAATCAAATCAATTGCTCACACTTTGGCAGTCAGGATTCAGAGTTGTACACAGCTGTAATGCTGCTCTATTGAAATGAACTTCCGACATTCGTAGAGCTCTCGATAAGAATCACCGACAGTCCTGACACTCCTTGATTTTTCTAAAGCATTCGACAGCGTCAACCATTCCAAGCTCCTTACCGTCTTTTTAGACAAGTTCAGATTTTCGTTATCTTTGGTGGCACTTATTAGAAGCTTTATTACTGAACCATCTCAACAAGTCAAAGCCCATGATTTACTTTCGAGAAGCTCGCCTCTCACATGTGGGTTGTCTCGGGGTTCAATCTTGGGCTCTTTATTGTTCAGTATGTACATAAATGATCTGCCCAATATAATACACTTGTATGCCGATGACGCCCAAATATGTTTGGATAGGCCGGTCGGCCTTGGTGAGGATTGTGTCGAGAGAATTAACTCAGACTTGAAGAAAATCTCTGAGTGTTCCAAGAGGCAGAGCTGGGCAAGTATACCAAAGAAAAGGTACTTAAGTACAAGTACAAGTACCAAAGGCCTGAGTACTTCAGTGTAAGTAGAAGTACCGGATGTATAAAAAGTACTTGTAACTAAGTACTAAGTCTATAAAAAGTACTGAGCACTTTTTGAAGTACTTTTAGAGTAGTTTTTTAGAAAATTTGTATGTTTCCGGTAATATAATAAAGGTTATCGAGTTCTGTTAATACATATTAATAAATAAATACCTTTTGAGAACTATAATATGTATAGTAACCAGTGGCTACTATTTATAATTTTTGCTAGTTTTCGGCATTGCAGGTAGAATAAAACTTTCACCTATCATTTCTACACTCATAAAAACTATTAGAGGTCCGCCCAAGCACCTATTATCTTCCAATAATTGAGGCCTTGCCTACATCAGGTCGAGGCATCGTTGATTTTATATTGGAGTGAGGCATTGCTTGCTTACCCTTAGTTATGTCCACTGACGTATATAATATGGACTGCTTACTTTTCTATTTCACGTGGGTACAATTGCTTGTGTCAAAAAGAGTTCTTACGTCGGTGCCAACATTTAGAAAATCATTGGCGGGAAGTTGAAAAAGTGAGTACACAGCTTGGAAAGTGATTTTAATAAAACATTTAGAATTTCTTCTGTGTATCTAATGAATGTATTGTCTTTGGTAAAAAAGTTTTATCAGTAATAACCCTAAATGATTAATTGAAAATCATGTATTTCGACGAATTCACTAATATATTTGTTGTTTTCAGTTCTCTCCCAGTTGGTACTTAGACCGAAAGTCAGCAATATAAAAGTGAACCCACTTTCTGCAGTGTATTTCTATGAACGTTGTCAGTCCATATTATACATGTCAGTGGTTATGTCATCAAGTCGAGACATCGTCGATTTTATATTCGAGCGAGACGTTACTGGTTTTTGTTCTACTTGACCAGTCTTGTTTGTATGTTATTAGTTTGTGTAAGGTTCTGCCTTGACGCGTGAGTGCGGCACATGATTTGACAGCTCTGCGTGCTTTAAAATTCAACAAAAAATGAGTTGCGCTAGAGATTGTGTTTTCTTTTCTACGAAGAGTTAGATATTTGTAAGTACTTAATAGACTCCGAAATACTTAAGTAAAAATCGTGGTACTTAAGTACAAAACTAAGTCTTAAGTAACGAAAATGTTATTTAAGTAGTACTTAAGTATTTTTCTACTTAGTATTGCCCATCTCTGCCAAGGGGCATGACTTTGGTACTTTTAAAATTTCAATAAATCAACTTACATGATTTTAAATCGCGAGAGGCTTGATGTCTCACAGTTTCCAAGCAACTGTTACTATGAATGGCACAGCTTTACCTTACGTTACTTGAATTCGAAATTTAGGAATTATCCTCAACTCTTATATGACTTGCTGCGACCGCATTAAAAATAAATACATTAGGTAAAATTTATGGCATACTTCGAAGGTTGCGGTTGTCTGCGAAGATTCTCTCTCCCGCTCTTCGTTCCAGGCTGGTGAAGACTCTTCTCTTGCCTTATTATACAAGTGGAAGCTTTGTCTTCCTTCACTTGGATTCGATTTGTTGTAGGAACTGAATGGGCCATCCCAGATGATTATTCTTGATGCAGTATGCAAACCGGTTTTTTAAGGAAGAGGTGAAAAAACGCAGAGAGATGTCTCTGGGCCATCCCAGACTAGTATTCTTGATGTAGTATGCAAACCGGTTTTTTAGGGAAGAGGTGAAAAAACGCAGAGAGATATCTCTGGGCCATCCCAGACGAGTATTCTTGATGTAGTATGCAAACAGGTTTTTTAAGGAAGAGGCGAAAAGACGCAGAGAGAACAACAAATAATAGAAATAAAATAAAAGTAAAAACTAAAGGGGGCCCCCATACAAGAAACGTGAATCTCTGCGTCTTTTCGCCTCTTCCCTAAAAAACCGGGACGAGTATTCTTGATGCAGTGTACAAACAGGTTTTATAGGGAAATGGTGAGAAGATGCAGAGAGATATCCCTCCGTCTTTTCGCCTCTTCCCTAAAAAACCGGTTTACATACTGCATCAAGAATACTCGTCTGGGACGGCCCAATGTTGCTTTCAATGATTGCATCCGTTTTATTCGTGGATTGAGGAGATACGATCACATTTCTCTTTCTCGTAATTCTCTGTTGCGTATGTCTTTAGATGCTCATCTGACATTGAAAATTTTGCTTTTTATTCATAAGATCATCAATATATACTAGGCGGCCCAGCTACCTATTTGCCGATATCAGCTTTTTAAACTCTACAGGCACTTAATGCTGCATGTTCCCCGTTATCAATATCGAATTTTAAAACGCTCTCACCTTGTTCATGTTACTCGTCTTTGGAACAGTCATACGGCGACATTGCAGCGCACGAGCTCGGCCAGTTCATTTAGAGTACTGCTGGCTCGTCATCTAGTTTCAGATGATGGTCAGGCGAACTGGAATTGTGCTCACACACATAGTTGTACGATATTCAAGTAAATTGTTACTCATTACATGTCCCAGTACTTTTACTGGAAATAAATTTACCAGTAAAATTGAGTATTTTTTACTGGTGCTTAAAATGTTTTGAGTAACAGTACGAAAACTGGTACTGGTGTGGACCAGTATTTCCCAGTAATTTCCAGTACTCGCCAGTACAACACTCCATTTATAGCGCGTAGTGAAAGTTAATTGTGGGAGACAAAGACTTGATGCTTATTATGAGGATTTTTTTCAACATAAACCAAAGTTTGATTATTTATTATTAGAGTATATAGAAGAAAATAAAGAAGAATTTGATATATGAGACGTATTTGAAAGACTGCTATGTAGTTTACATATGATTATGTGAAATGGAATTCATTGACTTAATAAAAAATTTTTGTGTACACCATTTATGTGGCTTAATAATTATAGTAAACTAGAAAATACTTAAAGTGTGAAAATTTACTGGTGCTTACTTGTACTTGTACAATAATTACAAGTAAGTACCAATAAAGTACCAGTAAAGTACTAGGAAGTACTGGGAGATACTGGAAAGTACTGGAAAAGTACTTGCACTGGACATTACCAATATTTTCTCTAGTACCTACTGGTAAATTATCGAGTAAAAGTAAAAAAATTTACCTTGGACTAAATATTTTTTTTAGTATGAGTACTGATACTGGTACTTAAAGTATATACATACTGCGCTTTTATTTTTGTTTTTATTATTATTATCACTGTTGACATAGTTTGCTAGAAAAATCAATTAAACTTCCTTATAGACTCACCATGTGTACATATTCTCAGGAATTATTGAGATGTATTCTGGATAAAGTATGTCCGAAATATTTCTAGCAGAATTTAGCTGAAAATACCTTTTGTCAAACGTAGGCAAAACTGTGGAAAAAAGCTAGATTTCAAAATTCTGGTGAGACTGTAGATGACGTCATGTCCATATCATGCATATTAATTACTTTTAGCTAAGAATACTGGATATATAAAAAGATAATAAAAAACACATGTACTTGCCCTCATTCTAACTGGCTATACACCAAAGTATCTATGCATGCTTCTGTCATCACACGATTTCTTTGCATAATATGTAATACTAAATTAAACGCTTCGTCGCACCGTTACAAAAGACCCTAAGCGAATAAACGACCCATTTACACCACTTCCTCCCCATACAACACTTGGCTGGAGAGAAGACCCGTTGAATGAATATGTAATTAACTTCGTTTTCTTGAAATGAACGAACCCAACCTTCTTGGACTTTAGGCAGTCTGAAAATCTAGAAGATTGTGATAATTTCTTGATTCCGATTATTTTTGCGGCCAAAAGATATTTCTGATTTTTACGTACGTTTTTGTACGTTTTTCTTGTATGTCAAGAATGAACGAGTTCCCACTATTTTTTGTTTAGTTTGTTTTTGAATTTTAATTAATGAATTTTGGGTTCTCTCATCCATTCAGCCAACCTAATCTAATTTTTATGCATTTTATAAGTTTGCGTGAAGCGACAAGAACTGCCGCTTTCTTTGTTTTATACTGCGCCCTTTTCTCATTTGCATACTAGTGACCTACTTTTAAAATTAATTTTTAAGCTGTTTTCAAGATACAAGAAAAGAAAGAAAAAAAAACTATGATACCGATATAAACGAGGAGCGATTGCTAAATATAATGTGTTCAGTGGAATCACAAAACGATCACATCAAAAACGATTTCTATTTATATACCTACTACACAGGGAACGTAATTTTCATTAACGGGGCAACTGAAGATGATTGCAGTTTCCATAAGAATTTTCATTTGGCCAAACACCAATTTGGAATTCTTAGTGGAAATGTAAATAGATTCTGGGTTTCAGGAGCAACGAGTTGTCGTGTAATAAAATCTTCGAACTGCTTGCTGGGTTTTTTTTAATAGTAATTCCTAAGGTCAACTTTGGCTTATTACATCGAGCGTCGTATAGTAATGCAATTCTTCCTATCTGGTATCCACAATCTTATCTACCCATTATTGATTCGTTCTATGTAAACGTGACTGGAATGGAAGGCGTATATGATGATCAATTACTTGAGTTGAGAGATGAATATTTATTAGCAGTTCGCCGACTTATTCAATCATTGTCTTGGAATGTTTCCGTTTTCTTGACGTTTTACACCGCCAACAGTTACGGGGTGCATAGTATACTCACTGGGACGAATATTTTGTTTGGAGAAAATAATGAATTCAAATTAAATGCGAGAAGTCTGACAATATTTTGTTTTTTAAATAGACACAACAGTAACGAAATTTTAGCGTTCGGGGTTATGACCATACTTTTTTTTTTTATATGTATATATACATATTTATGAAGTTTTTAATTTTTCGACTTTCCTTCTTGTAGTGTTTGAAGCATCGTATTTGCACGGTGATTTGGTTTTTATACCTTAGGTTAAATCATAGGATATACCTACATACATACGAAGTTTGTCATTCCGTGTGTAACGCACAGGAATAATGCTGGTTCATAGAGTAAATTATTTTTGTAGAGAATGAAATTTTTAATTTTTCGCGAGGTGCTAGTTTTGATAGCTGGCATATCTTGTAGGTTTTTTCTTTGATATAATTGAAGAGCTCTTCACTCATTCTCATATACTGGTGAGGATCAGTATGTAAATCTTCATATAATGAATGGTGGAATTCCCAAAATCGCTTGTTTTTGTGACCCCACATACAAGCAAAACTGCAGAAAGGGCTGGAGATACAGAAAATGATTAATTTTATATCCCTAACTCATTCTCATATTATTGGAAGAATCTATCCGGATCTTTCCATAAATCTTCATATGGATGATGAAATTCGCCGACGTTTCGTATTTATCGGATGACAAGCAAGACAGCGGAAAGTTACACTTATGTGAAAAATGCAATATAGCTGAATTATGTACTTGACAAACATAAAATTTCTTCTTCAAAATCTGATGACAAAATTTAGCTCTGGCTTCGTGATTTACCAAGAAACTGAACGCCTTGTTGTGAACACTACACCTCGCCACGCTCAACTGCCTAGCCCTCGCCATGCCGTGTTGTGCACGTACCCTTAATCGACGCAGAGACGTGAGCAAAGTAATATTGAAGATAGTTTTATTACCTATTATTCAAAAGATGTAATACATATACACATAAAACAAAGTTAATGCCGGGAAATTTTAATTGTTTAAATTTTTAGAAAAAGCCAAACACGTTGATGCATTAGCTTTGTTTTTCTTTTCTTTTTTCAGTGCTACTTAGGGTCAAGATCAGGCTCTCTACACACATTACAAAACAAATTGCTTAATCAAGATAAGTTTTTTGTTCTTGTATTACGTGTAAAAACTAATCTTGACCCTGAAGCAGTTCTAACAAAAAGCAATTAATTTACTGCAGGTAAAAATTACATACATGTCTACGAGGGGAAAAATTGTGTATAGTGTTACATAGCAAGTTTACTTAATATTGGTGTTAAATAAATAACACGTTTTTGTTTACAGCTTTGGAAGAGTCTCAAATTCAAAAATTTTATGCATTCAAAACATTCTTACACCTGTTCTAAAATTGAATTGTTCCGCTTCTGTTCCGAAGAAAGGAAGGACGAACAATGTTTCTAACTATCGTAAAAAAATTCCAACTATATAATTCAATGTCGATTTCTTACTTCTCGTAATCCTGATAAGAGTACTTAACGAAGTGGAAGAATGTTGATATTTTAGATTCATTCCGCACATTTTTTCCCCAGTTGACAACACAAATCTACTCAAGATATCATCATCGATATAAGCATATCATACCGCAGGAGGAATATTAACCACAACTGATGTACTAAAATCGTTTTACAAAAATTTATAAAAAAAGAAAAAAATATCGTTAATAGAATTGAGGAATTTAATATCAAATGGAAATTCTTCTGTGCGGAGAGAAAATATTTCTTTAACTAACTTTGACTTCCCACTTTTTCGATGACACACCAAAAACATGTCTAGCAAGTCTCTTGCTCGTTGTCTTCCTTTTGAATATAAATTTCTTCTGTTTAGCTCAAGAGTTTTAAAGAAACATGTTTTATTTTTTTTTTGTAATCTATAAACAGGGTATATCCAGTAGACACGAATTTAAAGAACATACGACATGCATTCTGTTGTATGAGACTTTCTTCCATGTTAAAAGTATAAGTGACCACGAGAAAACGAAAAAGAAATTTCTTAAGAAAAACAGAATCCGACAAAAGTCTCGTTTACTTTACTTACACTAAACCACAACAAAACTTAATTTTTTCTTCTTCTATTTTTAAACTTGAGTTTCACTTTCAAATCGTCTCAATAATGAAATTGTTGACTTTTTGTTTTATTTGACATAGTTAGCGAGAGAATGGCAACCAATCAAAGTTGTATTTTTAGAGGTTGATCACACTATTTTGTTGTTGTTGTTTGTTTGAAAAAGGAGTGCCAATATATGTTAATTAGCAGAATATTTGGAATTTTTATTCAATCAGTTCTTTATTGATTTTGTGGAGCTCAGTAATAACAATTTTTCAATTTTTGTGTATAGATTAAGTGTTTGACAGAGCAAGTCAACATGTACAGAACATCTGAACTTGAGTATTTAATTGATAATTTCTGCATGAACCATACGTATTTTTTCGTATATAATCCGATATTTGGGTATTATTAAGTCTGTGGGCTATCAATCTTCGATTGGTGTTAAAAAAATTCTATTTGACAACATATGAAACTTTGTGCGTGTATACTTAAATATATGATGGCGAATGTCACAAATAAAATTACCTTTGCAAAAATCTATATAGGCGTTTTTATTTATTTTTCCCGTGAGGGAATCGAACTCACAATTTTTTGAATCGGTCATAGATGGAGAATAGAAGAATTTTAAAACTTTCACTACGGATTTTTTTTGTTTTTTTATATATATTTATTTAGCAGCAGCTTAAGCTCCTGGGATAAATAATCCTAATAAAGATTTCCGGTGGGACAGCATGTCTACTAAGATGTTTGTGGCCAACGAACCAAACACAGATTTTTCAAAAACATCACGATATAAACATGTATTTTTTTTTCGTACAAATTTGCTTTAAAATTATATTTATTTGTGATAGCTGGCAAAACATTTGAAGCATAACGCGTTATTGTATCCAGAACATACGTATTTGGTCCGTGTCTCTTTCCTTTATGCTTTGCATAAAACTACAATGTTTTCGACTGTAACTTCGTGACTTTCCATCGGAACGAAATAAGAAACATATGGTTAGAATGGCCTATCTCTCTTCTTTTAAATACATCGAATAAAAAATGGCCAAGTTATAAATTAGTATATGCATGAACCTACCGAATAACGGTTTTTTTTTTTGTCTAAAATGAGATTTTGAGGGCGTATGAGAAATTTCTAGTTCCACTAGACCTACAACCTACACTATGTCTCGTCAAAAGTATGTCGAGTTTAACTTTTTTTGTAAAAACAGTATATCCTACAATTTGCTACTACAAAATCGTAAGGTATCACCGGCACACGGGGGTGGTTCAAAAGTACGGTGCTGAATTTTTGAGCATTTCTTATCTTGTAACACAATGCTATTGTCAATTCGTGATCGATCTTTAACCTGGAGATGGTATCATGTGAGACATAGATCTCACATTCGAGGTTAACGTGGGTCAGTGCAATTCTTGTTAACTTCATCAACACACGTTACACCTCCCCCTTCCCCTTCGCATATACTTCATATCTATTTTCTAAACTAAACTTCTCTTTACCTAACCAGTCTCCGAACCCATCAATAAAATGAAGATTAATAAATGCAAAAAGGTTTGGTTTTATATTAACAGTCGCCTTCTACCTGCGGTTTCTAAATTTTTGCAATCTAATAACCCCAAGTCATTAGGGTGCGGTTACAGTGCGGTGTTGGATTTATTGGTTCTGTGATAACCTCAATTCATTATTGTATATATGTATATTTTTTTAAATTTTTCTATCATTCATCGAATATGAACCCTCACCAAGTGAAATAAAAAACAATTTAATTTTGTTCCTCGAAATAGGCTGTTGCAATTAAAGTTTTTCAGTAATAAATAATCTCTATGCAAATACAAACTTTCTCTTAAATCACTGCAAAAAAAATTTACGACATTAAGATAATCAAAATTATCTGAGGGCGGATCATTTGATTAAAAAAAAAAATCGATTTCAATCTTTAGAAAAGTTGAATTTCGGAGAGGTATACACGAACATAAAAAAGGTTTTTTTTATTGCCTCCCATTTTTCTTAACAGATTTTCTAAACCAGTCGGAGGCGGAATAGTTAGCTTTGATTAAAACTTGATATTTCGCTAGCGCTTTTAATAGTTATTGAAATAATTTTATAAATGATAGGAATGGCTTTGATTTACGATCGAAACTTTTTTAAAAGCACTCAATAATAGACACTGGGCGTGGTAATAGAAGTTGAGGGGATTCATCGTTCGATGAAGGTGCAATGGTCATCGGTGCATAAATTGAGATATAAAGGCGAATAAAACAGCACCGAATGCAAGGAAAAATAGCCTGATTTATGCTGCCAAAACAGGAATAAAGAGATTGGAATAAATAGAGATCAAAACAAAATATTGTTTTATTTTTTTAATTAGTTTTTATTTCTACTTTAGCTGCCCTAATTTGGATATAATGTGAATTCTGTCTATTTTTATCCCATAGGCTTTACCCTTCCTATGGAATATCGTTAATATTTCTTAAATTTTTCACAGATTTCTCTGATCTGTACCTATACTCCCGAGTAATATGGATAAACTAGACTTACACTTACATAATCAGTTCTTCTAACTTCTTCTAACTTTTCATAAATTAGTTTCAAGACATACAGTTCTTTTCTCTTCCCTATACTTCTCAAGTTCAAAATATGACAAATGACTGAAAACAGAAAACTTTGCAACATTTCAATGCACTCTCAAGAAATAAACATAAACAATTTTTGCAGTAAATTTAAACTGACTCAAGTTTGTGTTTCTGTGATAAATAAACATTTTTCTCCATATGCTCGTGCTCGGTGAATATTTTTCACCAGTCGTCTCTGTTTACTTATTCATTAAAAGATGTTTAAGGAAATTTCCTCATGTGCACATTCAACTGCTGCTGCTGATGCTGCTGCTGCTGCTTCTACTGCTACTGTTTTGTATTATTGGCACTTACAAGTTTCTTTTCATTACACAATTCTTCAGGTCTCTCTGCGCGAAAAAAAAGTCCATTAACCGAGTTGAATGGCAGATTTTTGTTACGTAACATTCATAAATTATACATATTGCATTCGGTTATGCACTTCAAATGGAATTCTAAAGAGTTTATCGCATGTTTTATATGAGTTTGAAGAGATTTTTCTCGACATTTAGAATAATAGATAAAAAAACGTTTTTTACCTGATTATTCTTTGAGAAAATATCATAATTGCATTTTCAGTAGGAAAAACGACCTGCTTCAATAATTACATAACACTTCATACCATTGTGTTTGTCACATTAATTATTATTTTTTCTGCATGTCTATTACATATTTAAGCAATGACCCAACCTACATATTACTCAATCCACATTATTTTTCCAATGTCATACACTCGTGAAGTGATATTGTCTTCTCGCGCATGGGCATCAATCAAGAGATATGGCAATGGAATGGTCAAATTATAGAGCAATTTTGCCGAGAGCAAAAATATGATATCACCATTTTTTAGAGCCGGACGACGTGGACAACGGCGACAGTTAAGTCAATAGAAGCGAGCAGGCCAGTTGGATGAAATTTCTTGTATTATTCAATTACGATGGCATCTTTGGGTCAACTGTAATTCAATTTTAAGAATTTCTCAAATTATGACAGCACAACGTAACAATTGAGGCCATTGAAATTTTTATGGAGAATAAGAAGATGGATGATGAGCAAACATAAAAGATGACAAGCTCATCTTTTATAATGGAATACTTTTGTCAGATTTTACTGGGACAGAATTAAGAGGGATATTGCAATTAATATAATAATATGGAATTGAAGGGGTTTTTAAAAAAAAAAAGTTTAACTCTTTATAAAGTAAACATTAGTTAACTTGGTTGGTTTTCGAAGAACCGATATATTAATTCACCTCTCTGTAACGAAGTGACTCACTCTTTATAGTGAAAAAATACACAGAACAATGTTTATTATAGGTTGCCGGATGCGCACAGAAAGAGGAAGAGTTGTATTTTCATCTTTCAGTTGAGCGTAGCTGTTTTTTTTTTTTACTTTTTGTTTTATCTATCAAAATGTCAACCAAATGAAAAAAAAATGTATTTTTTCCTCAAAAATTCAGACAGTTTTTTTGCTTTATTTTAGAAAATTTCAACTACACAAAAGGCTACGCTTTACTAAAACTAGTCTAACGAGCGAGCTACGTTTTGACTAAATTGCAAATTGATCCAAATTGAATACATCGAGAATCGATACGAAGAATGGTGCTCTTGGGAAATATGGTTTAAAATAAAAATTTCTTTTCTTTTGTCGATAAATAATTATTGTTTGATTTTACCTTCGATTTTGGGTCTAAACATAGGCAAATAATATTAACATTCCCTACTACACGCGCCTACCTACTTTTTTCTTCCAGTTATAATCATAAACATTTCCCTGAAAGAACTAGGAAAGGATCATAAATATACAAACAGGTGCAGACGCATGCACAGTACATGTTTCACTTAAGTGCCCATAACTTTTGTAATTCTTTGAATTTGAATTTAATATTTTATAAGCTCAATCTAGACATTTTTTACTATGAAAAAAATGAAAAAAATATATTTCTATATACATATATTTTCTTTTAACCGCCACCCTGTTGGTTCCTCTTAATATAAATAAATGATTTAAAATTTCAAAATTTTGAATTAGATCTTCTTAAATTGAAAATTAGCGTCATAGGGACTATCGACCAAGAGTTATAGGGTGATTGATAAAATATGTAGAAAATATCTCTAAACCCATCCCATCAACCGACAAATTTAACGCCTCCTCTATAATTTTTTATTCCCCCTCGGCATCCTCTGTCACCTTCATAATTCATTTAGATCACCCTGTATATTAAATAGTTCGTTAGCACTTAGTAAAGGAACTTGTTTCTCCAGCAAAAGATAAATATATAAAAAAAAAACATAATTCATTTATGTATGCCATACGAAAGATATCAATTAAGGAACATCCAAGGCCAAATACATTTTCTCTTACTGTGTTGTTCGTTAGAGAAAAATAGATTCATAATCTATTCCCATAAAACCTGAAGAAAGATAAAGGAATGCTGAAATTCCTGTTAGGTACTTTTTACATTTCCTCTCCGTTTTTTTTTCATTAGCTCTTGATAACATATCTTGTCGTACTGATAATTTATAAGTATGTCAATGCACACGCCTTTAATATGTAGTAACGACTCGAAATATGAGATTTTTTTTTACTGCTCATTGCTTTATCCTCAACAATTTTACTACAATTACAGGTATATACATACATATATCCTTTAATGTTCTTAACCTCCTGAACAGCCGCTCGTAAATGTCTTACGCTTAATAAAATTAGAACTAAATTTTTTTCAAAGTCTAAAAATATACTTGACACATCGAGTAAAAATTTTTCCTATCTTTTTTTTATTTATTTGTCTTTTCCTCATAAAATGCACGGAGATTCCGGTATCACACGAACAATTAAGTATTTTTTTGTGGATCTGTGAAAACCGAAGACATAAAAATGAAAAATTGATTTTTCCCCTTAAAAGAAATTGTGATACAATGAAAGATCTCTTGACAAAAAAAAAAAGTCTACAGTAAGAGTTTTTCATTCTATGGGCTGGGCCGGCCGTATGCTCCAATCAATATTTATATAGTAGACAAATCTATATCCGTCCTTTAATAGAAACTAAGACCCAGCAGGCTTTGGAAAGTGCTATGGTATAAGTTTAAGGTCAAGCTGTGCTAATATCTCTTGATGCATACAGCTCAAATGCATCTGCTTAATTTCTTTAGCAGAGAAATGCTATTTTTATCTTCAATTGAGTCTGACAACTTTGGAGGATAGTGTGTATCTTCATGCCCATATAGAATCTGATTATATGGAATGAGGGAGGGAGGATATAACACGCGGATTGTATCTCTTTCTGGAATACTCTTGTGTAGGAATGATTTAGGATTCAATGAATTTTCTAATTTAGCAGAATTTCTTGTATTTTTCGAAGACAATAATTGGTTTGAACGGAAAGAGGGATTCTATAAAAATATATTATAGCTGTATAGATATACGTGGTGGAGCTTATTCGTTTTAAAATTAATTTTAACAATTACAAAAACAAGGAATTATGGTGGTCTTCTTACGTTGTGAGATAGGAAAAATTTCGTTTATTGTTTAGTAAGATATAAAAAACTGTATCAGTGTGCTTTTCTCATGGCTCATGCGTATTATTATTTATTGACGTGTGCGTAACCATTTTCAAGTAAACTGATACGTCTGCCTGGGTATTTTTGAACATAGTCTGGTTGTGAATTATAAAATATATAGAACAATTTGAAGCAAGTCATTAATAAAGATGCTAAATAGTAACGGCCCCAAAATAGATCCCTGAGGTACTTTAGATGGAACGAAATGAAATGGAGATATAATATCGTTTATTTGAACTTGGTGGTAATGTGCTGATCGATGGGAATTACAAAAACCGATATGACCATAAGGTTCAGTTCGACTATGCACACCATAATAGTATTTAAGTACACCCAAAAGTATCATCGGCAACTTAATTGAAGTATGCAAAGGTTGCTTTCATTTTATCTAAAAGCATTCATTGATTAACCAAATAAATCATTTCTCCTCTAATTTTTAATTTATTCTTTTTAAGAAAAACTTTTCACCTGTTTAAATTAATCACCGTTTCGTAAATTGGGCTCAATAAACATGTCAAACTTCGCAACAACAACAACAACTACTACCAACAGCCAGCCCACCCATTATTACTTCTGTCAAATATGTGAGAATATAATTTGCAAGTAGCGCTCAACAAGTTAATTGAACGGAAAATAATTCAATTTGTTTCCTCGAATTTTAGCTGAATATTCATCATGGAGACGCCAGTTGCATTTTAGAATCACACAAACACACCGCATATATACAAACCTATCTATTATGTGGGACGACGCGAAATCTCTGTGATAATATACCACCTACACTGCACCTTCTGAACATGCAACTGGAGCTGGGGCAAGTCAATAACTCTATCACCACCCAACACCGGAGAAAAGTGCACTTTGCTGAGAGAAATGCATAATTCATAGAGGAGATTGCATTTTAATAATGAAACTGCCAATGGTGAAGGGAAAACAAGAGTTGACAGAGCATGCAAATGAAGATGTTGATGGAGACATGGGGTTATGTTCGATAAACCCCACTGTCTGTTGTGATGGTGATGCAGTGTGCACTTGCAAGACTTATTTGGAGCGCGCGTAATTTCTGTCAATGAACTCATTAAGCCTCCAAACAAACGCTTTAAATGCCATTTAATAGCAAAATAAGGCTGGAATTGAGATTGGTAATCCTCACTGTTTTTTTATCGATTACATACAAAGTCTCAGATCCAATGTTGCTTGCTCTACAGCGCAATGCTGATACAGTAAAGCGACGATAGCACACACAGTTGACTCTTTATGCATAGCTGGATTCATTCAGAAGTCATCAGGCAGACTAAATCGAAAACTATTAGTGCGCGTTTTTTTTTTATTGTAGTTTCGCGGTTGTGTTGATGCTGTCATGTTTTCATTAGATGAGATGAGATGCCTTTGAAATATGAGGAGGAAATGTCTTATCAATGAAACAACCTCGAGGCTAATAAATTCATCTCTGGATAACCACGTTTAGTGCATAATTTCATAAGAATCAGATAAAAGTAGAACAAATTTACTTGAATGGAGTATTGGTCTCTATGGAAAGAGAATTGATCTGTATAGTGGAGGGAGGGCAGCACATGCATTCATTCATGTGTTTTGATTTCTGAACTTACACTCTGTGTTCACTTTTCCTTTTCACTGAATATTTTTACTTAGCTTTATATCATTACAGCTTTCATTAATAAATTCTTATTAATTTTTTTTTCAGAAATAGCAGAGAAAATTCTCAGTTAAAATGACTGAAGTTGAACAACCTTCGCAAAACGGTATAGACCCCACAACAGAAGATGATAGCAATAAAGCAAGACCAGCCGATATTGAAGCGGTAAGATATTATTTTAAAATCAACCCACGCACCTTTCCGCCCTCCAAATTTATAAAAAAAAAAAATACTTGCAATTATTTTACAGGATATGCGAGAAATGGAACGCCGAAAACGAGTCGAAGCAATCATGAGCTCAAAATTGTTTCGAGAAGAACTCGAACGAATTGTCGATAGTCAAATACGAGAAGGCGGAGCATCCGGTATTCTACAGCAACTATCTGATATTGTAGGTGTACCAGCAGCACGTGTTGGTAGCGTCTTTAAAAGTTCCAATTGTGTAACACCGATAAATGATATACGCGGTGTTGAGTCGATGGGCTATTCAAAAGGTGAAAAAATTTTGCGATGTAAATTGGCAGCAACATTCCGTCTATTGGATCTTTATGGTTGGACACAAGGTCTTGGCGCACAAGTAACAGCTCGTTTAAATGCTGACCAAGAACTATTTTTGGTTAATCCATTTGGATTACTATTTCATGAGGTTACAGCATCTTCTCTAAATAAAGTCGATATGCAAGGGAATGTTGTAGAGCAAGGAACAACAAACTTTGGGATCAACACAAATCGTAAGTTGTTTGCCAATGGAGATTTGTTTTTGTTTATATTCTTTAACTATTTGTTTCTTTCTTCTAGAATACATTTTACACTCCGTCGTCCATGCAGCCCGCCCAGATATTCGTTGTGCCATTTATATTGGTTGCAATCCAGTAGTAGCTGTATCATCTCTCAAAGTTGGAGTTGTACCATTAACAAAGGACTCAGTAGTTTTGGGTGAAATTGCAATTCATCCGTATACCGGATCACTAAATGAGCCCGAAGAACGTGAAAAATTAATTCGCAGTTTAGGTCCTATTTCAAAAGTTTTACTTTTGAATAATCATGGTGCCCTATGCTGTGGAGAAACTATCGAAGAAGCCTTTTATGCTGCCTACCATATTGTTCAGGCTTGCGAAACTCAACTCAAATTACTGCCAGTAGGACTGGATAATCTAGTTCTAATACCTGAAGAGTCTCGTAAAGCTATTTATGATGCATCCCGTAGACCTCCAGATGGTTATGAACACAAAACATCATCATCATCAGATAATCAACAACAGCAGCCAGATAATAAGGAACGACTTATACACCAGAAACCAAAATGGCGTGTTGGTGGTGCTGAGTTTGAAGCACTCATGAGAATGCTTGACAATGCTGGCTTCCGAACCGGATACATTTATCGTCATCCACTTGTTAAATCAGAACTGCCGAAACCTAAGAATGATGTTGAAGTTCCGCCAGCAGTATCTTCACTTGGATATCTTTTAGAGGAGGAGGAGCTGTATAGGCAGGGGTGAGTTGAAGATTTGAAATAAATTTTCGATTTTTTATTAGGTTAGATAAGAGTCTATCTTTGGAATTATATGACGGCAAAAGAAAATTTTGTAATTTTAAAGTTATTTATCTTATCAATATTGACCAATTGCGGGTTTAATGGATGATGATAAAAAAATATTTCAAAAGATGATAAAAAAAGTTTGTAAAACTGTAATTGTTTTTTAGCGCTCAAAATGTTTACTCAATACTTGTTCACTTTAGAAACGATGCAATTTGTCAAATGTTATCAGGGTGATTATAATAATGGAATGAATGCTTGCAATCAGCTTTGCTGGTGGCATGACAATCTCTTTATTCAGAATCATCTAGCAGTCTCATTCTAAATAGATGATTCTAAAGGAATGAGTGTGCCGTATTGATGAACATCAAGGTTTTTAAAAAGGATTTGTAAGAGCGTTGTTGCAATGAAATACCTTGATATTATGCTAAAAGTTGAACAAGTAGGAGGACGGCATGTACGGTATCAATTTCATTTGATTTAGAATGTGTTGTCACGTCTGCACGTAGCCTTGGTCATTCTCAAATGCATCAGATACTTTTTTTTTGTAATTTCAAAGATTCCTAATAGACATACAACCTCAATAAAATTTATTTCAGTTTAATATTTTTGTTTATTCGTTTTTCAGAATATGGAAAAAATCAGATCTACGAAAAGGTGGAGACCGTACAAGATGGTTGAACTCTCCAAATGTCTATCAAAAAGTCGAAGTATTGGAAACTGGAACTCCAGACCCCAAGAAAATCACAAAGGTAGAAATCATTACATTCGAAGATAAAAAATAAAATTAAGTAAAAATTAACTAAAAAGCCACAACAAATTAGCGCGCATATATTTTTTTGCTTTTATATTTGTTCTTTAAATTAAGGACATTTAAATTATTTCCTGCAGCTCAAATGATGTTTATAAAAATCTAGTTTTTTTTTCGTTTTTTTTTGTTTTTTGTTTGAACTTTTTGCGCTTCTATAAAATTTACTTTAAAATCGACGTAAATGTGCCATTTATTGTGTAGGATATTTACAGTTATGAATTATGTAACTACATATATTATTGTCCTTTCCTCATTTGAACATTCCATTTTTTCTTTAATTATTGTTAGACAACAATATTGTTAGCACAACAATTTCTATAGAATTAAAAGAAAGAAAAACAAGACGAGGAAAGATTTTTTTTTTTTCTAAGGAAAGCATATTTTTGATATTTACTAAAACATTATCTATTAGAGGAAGTTATATAAAATATTTTCATATATTACATAGTATTCTTATAATATTTTTGATTATAGTTTTAGGATATACACTATCATCAAGCTTTTGGAAATTTTTGCATTTAAGATTTGTACATCACCAATGAGTAATTATGGCAAAGAAGGTTGTAGATACAATAATTAGCTTTGATAATATCTTCACTGTACGAATTGTGCACTATGAAACTTGTCATCTGTGATATATGTATATACATGTTTTTACGACTTAGTGTATCCTGCAGATAGATTTACTTTGTTTATTTATGAAAGTTGCTCTTACAAAACTATATCAGAATTTATTCTGTCGAAACAATTCTCTACTATTTCAAACGACCGATTTAGATAGACTTTAACGTTAAAGATAAATAAATAAATAAAAAATTGCGAATCGATGCAATAATGAATCTTAGAACTAATCCCTAGTACTTCACTACTAGTTTGTACAAATCCTGATAACAGATCTCCAATCTTATCTTGATCGCTATGTGGAATACCAAAGTTTCTGATAATTAAAGGAGGAGAAATGGCATAACCCCCGGAAGATACAAGCCATGAAGTCAGCGATGACACCGACACATTAAAGGTCTTAACGGGCCGGCTGCAGTCATGTAGTAAGAGCTCACTTTCCTTGTTTTGTACACTCATCATGGAGGAAGAACTAAGATTACATCTTAAACAGGTCCTAAAGACTATGTAAAACTATCGCTTCCACAGAAAAATGAAGTTAAAACAAATTGCAGCCAAATATGTTTTGTTTCTTATGGTTGTAAAAAAATAGCATCTAGAACTAATTTATGGAAATTATATCGTTTGAACGAAATACAAGCTACTTTTATATGAAAAACTCTTACAGGAAGACTGTTATGTTCGCCTTCTAACCGGTCCGGTACTCTATTTTTCAGACTTTGTTCATGGCTTGTATACGGAAGAGGAGAACTTAATTTTCGTTTATCAAGCACGTTAAAACTACGTATTTTGTAGAAATTATTTTTAACACAACCCTAGTGTATGATGCGATTGTGTACAAAGCTCATTCAACACACTGGAACGCAGCGGGAAAAAGCATTTTAAAAGTCCTTCTCAAGCGGGTAGTTTTTGTGCTTCAGTTTCATATAAATTTTAACATTGCATGTCGGCAGAAGTAAGCGCGCTTCCTTTTAGCTTCGTTATACATAATAGATTTTGAAGCAGATTGGAAACATGACTGCTGAAGCTACAGTGTCGGCCAAAAATATTTACCAATGGGGGCGCTGTACGTTTTATTACACTTTATAATTTTTATTTGCCACTTTTCTACAAAAATGTTTCCCAGAGAAGTATTTTTTGGCATATTAGTAAGCTGATATAAGCGCTTCGAATCTGCCTTTTTTCCCAAGCACTTGGAATTTTTCCCGCTGAAGAAATTAATTAACACAACCAGCGTATTAAAAAGTGTCAATTATAAGTAATTTTAATTAAAAATTTATACAATTACATACATACTTACATTCGAAATTGAAAGCCAGTTATATCTGTGTGCAATTAAGAAAATTTATTGAATTATATATAGAGAATTTAGATTTTCAAATACAATTCAATATTACTTTTTTCATAGTCAATTACAATTATTTTTAATTGTAATTGTTTTATTCAAATCGTTTTTCCTTCAATAATATATTTACTTTTTCGGATGGTGTGCATGGTAATGATTACCTATTCCAAGTTGAAATATTAGAAATAATTCCGTAACTACAGCCTAATAGATTCATTATTGTAATGGATATTGATCTTTGCCTAACTTCTACTAGAAGATATATGTAGATTATCTGATTGTATTTGCTCTTTCAGTGGAATAAGAAATAGTGTTTTGCTTAACATACGAAATTTTAGTGCAATACTTTTAATAAATTTTCGCTGCATCTTTACTTTACTCATTATTTATTGGTGATGATAAAACAAAACTTATCTAGAATCCTTTGAAAAGAAAGAAGAAGAAAATAACAATTTACCAACAACAAAATCTAACTCAAGCTTATTATTATTAAGATGATTATGATTGTGAAATTTCCGTAAAAGCAATTGAAAAACAATCCTTTAATATTGTAGGCTAAAAATTATGATGTGATCTTTGGACTGAATGGAAAGGATTGAATGTTTTTTTTTGTCTAAATAAGTCATAAATATTACCAATTAAATTTACTAGTTTTTCAATTGCTGTGATTATAAAAATGGGATCTATAATTAATACTAAAAAAACAAAAAATCCGAGTCAATTGTGAAAAAACCAAAGATTCATTAATTTTTGTTATCATCATTCCAAATTAAATTTTCTAAAATTAGTAGCCGTCTAAGCCTATACCAACCACTGTTCACTTTCAATTTATTATTAATTAAAATTAAGTATGCATCGAATTCTTATTGAAATTTTCATTATCTTCTATTGAAAAATAATAATGTATAGAAAATCGTCGATTTAATCAAAATGTTCAATGTTAAATATGTATAACTACTACTTATTCATGCAATATTTAATTGGAAAAAATATATCATGATAAAATGCAAAAAAAAAAGATGACAATTTCTCTTAGTTATTTTCATTTAATTATTCCTCAAAATTAATTTTGTGCCTGAAATTTTCCTATGTTCCACCTATGTTTTTCCTAGAAATAAAAAAAGAAAAAGATTGAAAAATGAGTTGAGATAAACAGAAAAAAAAAAAATACTTAAATTTCGAACCAGTGTGTGAGGAAAGTTTTTAGCGACAAATCTTGCTGCATGTTTTTAGTCTTGTTTTTTTTACTGGAACACTTATATACATTCATATTTTATATAAATTGTTCACTATTTATTAGGCACAAAATTATTTTATATTTTTATATCGCTTATAATTGTGTAAACATTAAATTAGGTAAGAACTCTTGATACATTTTTCATGATATATATTTTTCTAATATAAAAATAACAATTTGAAAATATTTTTGTAGATTTTAAAATGCTTCAAAAAAAAAAAAAAAAACTAATTATTTGTCGCTAATAACTCTTATTTCGCTGATTCAAATTTAATTAATTTTTTTTAACTCGTATTTCAATTTTTCTTTTTTCATTTCACCTTTATTTCACTATTTGCTGATAATAGTGGGTTGCTGATGGTTCACCGACACATTCAACTGCAATGAGAATTGATACTCTACAATTTGTGCCGCCTGGAACAAATCCAAAAGAATTCAAAAAATTACAACAACAGGTGAGTTTTTTTTTTAATCCTTTTGATGCAAGTAATCGTTTGAATGCAAGAAAATTGCAGTTTCTTTAATGTTATTGACAAAAACGGCCTTTTTAAAGCTTTTATCCGAATTATTGAACCCAAGAAAATTCCATTAGTAGTTAACAGACAACAAATACCCAGATATTTAGGATTTTTTTCGTATCCTGTGAAAACGATCAGTTCTATACTGTTTTAATGTACTGAAAAGTTCTTCAGAATATGAAATCCTATAAAATTGTTTATAATTATTTTTGCTGTTCGACGAACCGTTCTAGAGATATATTCAAACCCCAGTTCAAAAATCAAACTTGTGCAAATGGGTGACCATACGAAATTACAAACGAGCATTCATCTAAGGGTATCATAAGAATTGGTCTTACACCAATTCTAGCAGGCATGAAAGTATTGTATCTGAAAATAACTCCAGTCGGCCATCAACGTGAATAAAAATTTTAAGAAGAAATTGAGGGATTCCCTACACCAGGTCAAGGCATATTTGATTTTATACTGAAGCGAGGCATTGCTGGTTTACCCTTTGGTTACGTCTTCAAGTCGACGACAATATTCCCACGCAATGCGTATAACCAAAGAAAATGTAACTTAGCAAGAAGCTTCATCTGGGGATCGAGAGGTAACAGACGGGAAGAAGCAAAGATTTGAAACTGACAGAATGTTGCTCTTTAAGCGGGAAACTCAGTGCTAGCCTTTCCAACCTCAGCCTCGGCCTCAACTTTGATAGTTTTGTGTAATATATGAGATCAGGTTATGAAGAACCTAATACAAAGTTGGTGAGGTGGACCAGGTTGAGGTTGAACTCGAGTAGGTCTACTCTCTACTCTGCTGGAACTTTATCAGCTTTAACAACAAATTTTTATAATGGGGGAAAAATGAATGGGAAATTTCTTGAAAAAAAAAAATTTGGGAAGCATATTTAACGTAAAAAGTTGTTCGTACTGTAGTAAATTATTACAAACAAATTTGAATTTTTAAGCCAACAGCCAAATTAACTGCTATCATACAAAAGTTGTCCGAGCTCGCATTGTGAGTTATAAAAATTGGGAGAGTTCACCAGGTTGAGGTTCTTAAAGTTTTACTGAGGTCGAGGTTGGAAAAGTTAGCACTGTGTTTCCCGCTATCTCCGCCATCCCATAGCTGTAGCGATGCCATCCAGCCATGGACGTAGTTTCATATTTCACTTTGCTGTCTGACTGCTTGTCGGCGGTCGGCCACCAATTCCTATTTTATCCCCTCATCTTACTATTCTCCCTCTTTTCTACTGCACTGAGCAATGCAATGAAAATGAAATTCTCTCAAACAAAGTATTCTTGATGAAACCGGTTTCCTGAAGAAAAGGTAAAAGAATCAAAGAGAATACGCAATGCAATGCATGGGCATGATGCGGAGTGCATGCACTGGTTTTGGTGCTTTGACGGCCCACCACTCGCCACCGTGGTGAGAGGCGGGTCGTGAAAAATCAGAATTTTCGTACAATTTGAAAGAGCGAGTAATATCACATTCACCACAGGTAAATGGGTGGTGAGTAGTGGGTCTCCTAAAAGCGTCGTAATAATACGACTCGCCATATAAAACTTTTCTATATACGAGATGCGTATTCTTTCTGTACAAGGAAAACTTGTACATCGAAAAATGGATACATCTATATTATATTCCATATAATCTATGTAACCGACAAAAGTTTTTCTATTCCAAACTGGATAATTAGCTTGAGTCTCGATATTCATATCATTTGGAGGAATATTGTCGGCATGTATGCTGCAGAAAAAGGTTCAGTAAGTTCCTAAGAAAAAATTTATGGGTATTTGCAGAGAATTTTTGCCTACATTTGAACAAATTTTTATAAAAAATGTTTTTCGTACCCATTAGAGCCGAGATCAGTGAATTAATGAGGTTTTCTACGAGCTCTTCCCATACATCACTTTCTTAGTACAGCCGTCGATATCTGGGTATTTCTTGTCTGTGCTATTAGGTCGGAGTATACTTTAAATAATTCGGTCAAGAACGAGTCGGGCAGATCATGACTATGATCAGACTATGACCCAACGCTTACGAATCCTGTTAGTATTTGGGGGTGTTTTTTGCGCATATTTTGAGCAATATTTTTATAACCAACTCACAAAAATTTTGAATGTATTAATCCTTCAAAGTAGCCCCATTAAGAATTTAAAAAAAAATATATTTCATAATCTTTAACTATCGAAAGACCTAACATTCTGCCAAATTTCAAATTCTTACGTCACGTAGTTTTCGAGAGTCCGGTGATAGGCAGACAGATAGACATATGAGCGATCTTATGATAAGGGTTCCGTTTCTTTTCTTGTGTGTAACCCTAAAAATAAACTGAACGGCTCTAGTATATCACAAACAATTATTACCGTCATAGTAGGTATGAAATTAATGTCAGGTTTCCTATATCGGCAAAAAATCATTTATTTACTTATTCACAGAACGTGTGCATGAGATATTGCATCTCTTTCACTTATTTAAAAATGTATACTTTGCTTCTATTTTGTGCATTTTACAATATTATATGAGCACTTCGATGAGTACATAATGAGTATCACGATGAGCTTATTAATGAGCATGTCAATGAAGTATCCCGATGAATTCTTAACTAAGAGTTACGATCAGTTTAGTACGGATTTTACGATTGATTTCATATATTTTTTCCGAATTGAAATCAAACTTTGAGACGCTGGCATAAGGACTTGTGCATAACGTCGTGTTCGGTAGGTATATGGGCGACAGTCTTCCTCCGGAATAACAAATAAAAAAATTAATTTAAATTTTTCTAGTAGAAAGTAGAGGTGTTCGATGAGATTTACTGAATATTCATCGGAAGACTTTTCAGTCAAATTAGTATTGGTTTACGGAATAACTGCCCTTTGAGGGGTAAGAAACAAGGTAACACTGAGAAATTTCTACCAAGAAAATATTTTTAATTAAATACAAATATGGCTCAGATTCAATAGTGTACGTTGATAAAAATCAAACTCATTGTAGGTATTCCCAGATAATAACGAAATTTACGAAGAGTATCCAGCATAGTTCATGGATCTGTACTCTGTAGATATTTTGAATATAGTCGTATATAGTCGAAAGAAAAATGTTTAAGAGAGGTTACCAAATAACTTCCCCAGAGAAAATCATAGAAATAGCTTTTCAGTAGCTTAGTACAACTATGGCAGAAGATCGTTAGTTCATTTGAAAGAAATGTTTACAAATATTTCCGTTAGTTTTTCATTCAACTAAGGAAAAAACAAGAAACAGAATTCTAGATTGAATAAGTCTTAGAACCTAAAACTTTAGTGTATAAAAAAAAATCTTTATTCAACTTACCTCCAGGACTGTTCAAAGCATTCACTAAAAAGTAAATTTAAATTTGTTCATTAAAGAGAGTAAGAAGAACGGAATAATAGTCAGCCTTCAGCATTTAGTACCACTGACCTAATTAGTTTCTTTTCACCTCGTCGCTATTACTGCTCCAGGTATATTGCGCTAGGGAAATGCAAATTGCTATACGAGATAATTCACTGCTACATCGTCAATGATGATGCATCAACCTCACCCTCCAGTATGCATGAATCCTTGATGTTGTTGGGATGGGTGGGTAGGTTTATATAATGGATTAAAGGGACGTCGAAAAAAATATTTAAAGAAAATTCTTTCTTGATATGTGTGTGTTTGTGTATATATAAAATTCCATTACTTTTTATTGTTTTTACTTTTTTTTTTTTTCTTTTAGATTAAAGACAATCGTCGAGCTGATAAAATTTCAGCTGGACCTCAATCACACATTCTTGAAGGGGTCACATGGGATGAAGCGAATCGCATTAAGGATGCAACAGTTTCATCTACTGGTGATCATGTTGTTTTAATGGGTGCTGCGTCAAAGGGTATTATTCAACGTGGATATCAACATAATGCGACCGTCTATAAAGCCCCATATGCAAAGAATCCATTTGATTCTGTGACAGATGATGAATTAAATGAATATAAAAGAACGGTTGAACGTAAACATGGACATGGTGAATGTAAGATTATAAGATTTGAATTGGAAATATAATTTTCTTTTTTTCTTTTTTAGATACTGACACAGATTTTTCAGAATCAGAGGCACTTAGTTCGCTACAAACTTCTGGAGCACAACAAAAGAGTCCAGTTAAAAATGCCCCTAGCCAGTCAGAAACTGAAGATGTTTCAGGTAAGTTGTAGTCAAATTAAGTACTATATATATGATTTCCTGTATTTTTGTATTTTCCACATGGATTACAAATAAATAACTTTAGGTTCTGTTTAGTTAGAATTAGCGAAATAACCAGGATCTGAAGAATTCATATAAAAATTGTCCATACATTAACAATACAAACACCGGATGGATACAGAGTCAGCTAGACTAGCCATGAACTTGTAGAGGTTGTATAATGGCGGAACAATGATATATTTTTGTTGTTTAAAATAGATCAGTAATTTCAACATTGCAGCGAGGAAATTGAACCAAATTTTCGAAAATTTTGGATAACATGAATTTTAGATAATAACAAGATCTGTGTAGAAATGTCCGAAGAATTTACAGCAAAGATTAAACAAACGCATCCTTGTAAAATCGCTGCTGTAGTATTATGCCGACAACCATTAAACCATCTTTTGCGATTCAATTGATAACTTCAATAACAATACTTCTATACCTACCAATTGTTCTATCATCTTGATAACAATTTTATTAGAATTGATTCATAAGCGCTTGAACCAGGCATGGATATGCTTATGATTGATTCTGTTTAGTTTTACTGTTTAAATAGAAAGGTTGGATTGAGTTTTACTCTCTCAAGACCATATAGTCTTCAGGCAATTTTTCAACCTACTGCATTAAGCAGAGAATTAAAAGACAAGTACCGAGGTACTGTCAGTTTGTTGGTTTAAAGCAGCAAATCAAAAAATTTCATGAAGAAGAGAGTATACTGTGTGTTTCGGTCAGCCGTACAGGGCGATCTCATCAGGATAGCAATGAAACTCTAAACTGCCTACTACGGTGAGCTCAGATGCCCAAACTATATTGTTTAGTCCCGGTTTTTTATTTCTCCGTGTCCGATTTACACATTGAGTATAGGTTCAGTCTTAGGAGTTATGATTGTTGTTTGCTAATGTTCATGCTAATAATTAAATAACCACTGTCGATCTATGTACCCACCGTTTAAGGACATAGTCTTGGCCATGGTTTTTTTATAAAATATTTTTGTATTGTATTTTTTCTTAAATCTTATTTCAAACATTTCTTATATAAATGTTGCTTTATTTTTATTTTTAGAACCTCAAGTGTTGCGAATAGAAACGAAACAAGCACCAAAACCAAGCCAGCCAGAAGTTGTATTGAGCGATGGTGAGTACAATAGGCATAAATTTAATTTAATTTTTATCTAATTACTTAAAAAACTCAATTTTACTTTCTTTAATTGATTGATTGCAAAAATCAATAAAAGTTTAGTAAAATTAATTTTTTTTCTCTCTCTTTCTTTCTTAAAGATTATGAAAAAGAAAAACAAGAAAGTAAACAAACAAAAATATAAACAAAAAAACATATTTTTTCGCTTCAGATTTTTTCTATTGGCTTATTGATGTTATAACACTTTGTTTTCTATAAAAAGTACCTTACTACTTATATGAACAGTTATAAAATGACATTTTTGTTTGCACAGTATATATACCGTTATATTTATGTAGTTAATTAAATACGTACACTGAAAAATTAAATGAAGAAGAAGACATTTAATTTAATTTATATTTTTCTATAAATAATGTTTACTCGTGCTCTTTTTTTTTTTTGACTTCCTCTAATCGTTTACCTAACTTATATTATACCTTCCACTGTAGCCTACTCACGTAAAACCAAACGAAAGTGAATTTCAATAATAATAGTATAATTAAAAATATTAACAATATAAAAAAAAACTAAAACAAAAAAGACAAATTTATTTATTTTCTGGTGAGTGATCATCATTTACAAAATATTAAAAAAATTCCCGTCTCGAGAAATCATTAAAAATCAAAATTTAGTCGGATTAGTCATTTCACATCGTAGACTAGAGATAGATGATCGATCAGCTCTCATTAGAAACATTTTTAATTTTTTGTTTTTATTTTATTTTATTTTTTGGAAATGACAATTATGTTGATCAAACAGAGTAAAAATTGTGTTCTTTCTCTTTTTATAAAAATCGGCAGCAATGATGACACTCTGTTTGGTCAAATTTTGAAATTAAAGTTTATCGTTTTTTAGTTGATATTATCTATATGGATGACAATATTAAATATAATTAACGTCAATTAGAATAGAATATTATTTTAGTCAAACGTACGCAACCAGAAAATATTGCAGCCTTTATTATGAACATCGATCTGATGATAATTTATTTGTAGAAAGACTGAAATGATTTGTTGACACATGAAAATCGACTAAAAAGATTGAAGAACTTCTTTTATTGTTGTCACTGCTGTTGTTGTTTATTTTACACATTGTTTTATTTCTGCACGTAATCTACATCTTATTAAATACCGATCTAAAAATTGTGCGTGCATCGCACTGAGTGCGAAAGTGTATATTCGGATTAAGTGACATCACATGTTTTTTATATACAGTAAAAATTATATATACATATATATGGGGGAACGTTTTCAGGTTAGCCACCTTTTTGACTTTTGCTCATAACGTCCGTTATAGCAAGAATTTGGTCAATCCAAACATATTGTTGGTAAGGTATGGGAAAAAGGAACACTTTCGCAAATTGATTTAGTGGAAAATGAAAAAAATATAGGCATTTAAAAAAAATCAAAATTTCACGCTAGGACAGTGAATATCGACGAAATATGTGCTGAAATGATTGAAAAAGGACCGCCTTTACGCATATAATCATGATAATCCAACCCTGACTACACAAATGGTAGAACTTTGACAACAAGCTCTATTCGCTGCATCGCGCCACACCACAACCAAACATGTTACAGGATTAAATTTCCCTCTTGGTTTGTTTTTAAACATGAATCACACAACACATTCACAAGCTTATCTTGCGATTGTATGTTTTCGATTCATTTTCTGATCGTATTCACTGATGCTAAAAAACTTTTTGCAATATGTAAGCCATTGAGTGCACAACACATGTTTTGCTTTCACGCTTCAAATCTGTAATGTCACGAAAAGTTCGTTGTCACTGAGAGAAGTTTTGCGTTACTCGCACATTGGTGGCGCTAGTGGTCATAGCTAAAAAAATACAAAGTGGGCCGATCTAGACGAATGCCCTACCCTGACGACATTCCCCTATATATAAAATCTTTAAAATCTCTCTTATTATCATCATCATCACTTTCCTGTAATCCTTTGATGGTTGTAGGGTGGCAACACTAGCTTTTTCTCGAATCCTATTGATGCTATTTCTGTCAAAATTGTTTCTTCATTTTCGACGTTATCTCGTCGTCAATCCTGTCCTGATCGAAGCTCATCTATAATGCTTTTGTTAAGATCAGGAACGAGATTTTGACATATTGCTGTTTGCTTAACTTGCGATTGTACTGTGATTGTTAGCGGAATTGATGCTCTAATTTTAATTTTAGAAAAATATTTGCATAACAATAAAAAAAATTGCAAAGTTCAGTCATTGCCGTCTTTATGTTTCAGGCCATGACACAAAGCGATTTTGCTTTTGTTTTTACTTGCAATAGTACGAAATCGTACTACTCTAATACATTCAAGAGCAATTTTGCTTTGCAAAAGTATACAAAATCGTACTACTCTAATACATTCAAAGAATTTGATGTCACGGCCTGGAACATAAAGTCGGCAATCTCAAAAATATCAGTAGCCACTTCAAAAAGTAACGCGTGAAATTAACATTTTAGATTATTGGTGCTTCCTGCCATACTACATTTGGAGTAGATTTTTTATTACTTTCAATTCTATGTAATCATTTGCACACGGTAGTACCGATTGGTTTGCAAATACTTTTGATTGATTTCTCAATTCTTCAAAAAATTGTTGTAATTAAGAAAGCCACTCTCCTTAATGTCGCTTTCCCCCGATTTTTTCAAACTTTTAGTAGGAAGACAAACTCGTGAGAACTATTTATTGATAACAGTTTCTTGTTCTTCTAGTGCAACAGTATTGTTTTAGAGTCCTTAAATTCAATGTCCTTGTCAAGGTCAATGTAATCTAAAATAAAGTTTAAAAAAAAAAAAAATAGAAAAAATCATGAAACAACTGAAATCCCAAAGCACGAACGTGTAAAACTAAAATTTCGTAAATCAAGGTAACTTTGTGTACAATCAATTGACATAGGGATTCGAATCTTTCGTGATCGACCATAATAAAGGCCAATTTATGAATATCTGATACGCTTTATATTAACACGAAATTTATTGCCAATGATCAAGTTTTGAATTGTTTTAAAGAGATAATAAGAGTTGTTCACTTTATGAATTCCAATTAAAAAAAAAAAAAAAACTCGGTCATCGGCATTTTGCATGAAATCATACAGCCGCGAATAAATTTGTTCTTTTTCACACAACACACTTTATTTATTTATAAATTTTTACTTTTTCTTTATTTCTGTTTAGAATATGAAAAATTTATTTAGTAGTTTTTAGATTTTCACTTTTTAGAAATATTTTATATACTTCTTAACACTTTATAGTTTTTATAATAGCACAAGTGCAAATGATTTGTTGTTGTTGTTCTTGCCTTTTTGAACACATTTCGAAGGGAATGCATATTTTCAATGCATTTTGAATTCTTGTGTGGTTCTGAACATTTTTTCTATTCTATTTATTTCTTCGATTTTATTTTTACTTTATTTTTCTTTTCATTTTTATTTATAGCTACAAATGATTTTCTGAATGTGGAGAGAGTGCATTCAGCAACAAGTAAAAAACCACCAACAGGTCGAGGTAAAATCATTTCAAAAATAAACAAAGTTATAAAATTTTTTGATAAATTTTGTAAATATTATGAATATAATAACCACCAACCAACCAACCAACCACACCCAGCCACATTTACACATTTGCGTTAACAAAGTATACCTAAATATAAACTACTAAATCGCTATGCTTGATTATGGGTCAATGATTATTAATTAATTAATGATGATTGCTGTTCTCTAATTAAAAATGTATTCTAACATGCGTAATCCTTTTTATGTTAATTTTATTAATTCTTCATCTTATATTTTCATAAATTTTGTTGCAGTTGTGTGGAAGTCTTAAGAGTATCCTTTAAAAGAAGGTGAGCAGCAAAGCTCAAAACTACGGAGACCATGATTAGATCATCAATCTTTTCAACCTTTTCATTGGTGGTTGTTTCTTCAATTGGCCGTGCAATGCGCAGATTATAGATTATCTTCTCTTCCTAATGACTATTTATCAAATTTAAAATGTTCGCGAATGCAAAATATAAACAGCACAAAAACGTTCGCTTTTCTCAGAAGTTTGATGATCACTGTGCGGGACATTAATTTTGTTCTTTTTTGAGAATTCGCTTTTGCTGTGTCACTTAATTAGGCAGCTTCTAGATTAACTACAAAAGATAGAAATTTGGCGTCTATGTTAACTGTTAATTATAAGAATCAGGATAAAAAAAGACCAACCATAACCAGCTGCGACCGTCAGAGAATTAATAGTTTTCCTAGTATCAGATTTTTGGTTGATTCCTGGGCATTTGACGCTACTCTTTCTTTGTATGACATAAGCCCTATTCACACTATCCATCAGACTTGCAACAGTCAGCCGTCCATCAAAATATTATGCAATACACTTAAATCGAACAATTTGCACTATCCATCACCGACAGATCACATGACAGTCATCATCAGAAACACTTTCGGATGCCGCCAAATTCGTAGATGAGACGTGATAGTTCAGTGTGAGCTTTGTATGCGATGGAAAAAAATAATGGACAAATGGCGATCTAGTGTGAATGCAATAAAAATTGACGGATAGCTGATGGACAATTGACTGTTGGAACCTTCATAGAAAGTATGAATAGGCCCTTGTGATGCTATCCCCCCAACAGATCTGATTGGATTATAAAATTGTTTATTATAGTGCTCAGATCAGAATAGAACCACTTTGTTTAGATGCATTTTAAATCCTGGTTTTATTCTTAATTCGTTAAATTTTTGTTTGACTGAAAATAAAATTTTTAAAGTTGGCTTTAAAATAGGAGAGAGGAAGTACACAGTTCTACAATAACAAAATAGACTTTCACGCAATATGCAACAAAACTTTCGTTTCAAAACCAACACACACACACACGTACACATCACAAAAACACACATGCCACTGAATTCAATATTTTTCTTTTCACTATGCTTTCATAATTTTTCTTCTTTCTTTTAACATTTCTAATTTGCAGCCTTCAACAACAATAATAATAATCATTCATTGCAAACCATCATTCAGACAGGTTCACCTAACGATACCATTCCGAATTCATCGAATCAAGCTGTTGCTGATTCAAACTCTGATTATTCACAAAATACTAAAATTGATAAATACCTTGCGCAAGCCGGAGCTTACAACTATAATTATAGTGATAGCAGTTCAAAAAATGCACTTAAAGAATTAAGTTTGTATAAATCCGTGGATTCTGATTGCTATGATTTTGTAAGATTAGATTATGTCGATATGAATGGTCGTCGAGCCTCTCACGATGACGGGATATTTTCAGCAACTGACTCAATTAAAGTTTTCGAAAAATTTCGAAATCCGTATTTTGATAAACTTTACGAACCATCAAAATTTTATAACCAAGATGATGAAATTTCAGTTTATGATTATGTCGAAACAGATTTCTCACCGTCTGCGAAATTAAATTTGTATGACTATCATGTTTATGAGACTCTTTCAGACTGTTGTCTTTTAGCCTCGCCTTCGAGTAATAATTTGATTTATGATAGTGTCAATAATTTTTCAAACGTTTCAACGTTTACAATAGAAGTAAATAATAGTAGCCAGGTAAAATACAATTTACCACCACCACCATACCGAACAAGTTCACATTTTGGATTCAATTATCCAACTTACATTGAACCAGATCATAAGCACATCCCGTTATATCCATCAAAATATATTCCATTGAAACGTAACGAGTCATTTGATGAATGCTTTTCGAGTGGTCGATTCGTTAATATGCCTTTAAGTACTTTTAATAAGATTCTTAAGCGAAAAGCACATGATTCAATGATTAGAAGCAAAGGAATGGACTTCTGTTCTCCTATACTAACTGAAAAACGTATTCGGCTTTCAACCCCCACAGATGGAAGTTCTATAGAAACGGACTCTGATATTGACACTGAAAGTCGACCCGATGATTTCGATTCGAATTTCGAAGAAAATAATTACGAAAACTTTCGATCAGACTATCAAATATTGAAAAATATTCGAAATAAATTCCTTGATCCTATTGAAGAAGAGGAAGAGTCTGAATCAGTTAATAAACTAAAAATGAAGCCTTTCGAGGAGCAAGAAATCGTTGATAAGGCTCGTAGTACTCACATGAAGTCTATGTTTATTGAAAAAATCACTCAAATGAATTATAGCAATGAATCCCCAAATATAGGGTTTATACCACTAAATAAAGCCATTACTTCTGATATAACCTTGAATATTGATGATCCAAGTTTAAATGATGAAGTCGTTACAGTGAATACAATCATTGAGGACCTTGATCAGAAGATGAATAGTTTGACTTTGGAGGAGAAGAAAAATGAAACGATCGAACTAAAGGATGGGAATGAAGAAATCATTTTCTCAAGAGTTGATACACCACGAAAATTGATGAGACGACCTGAACGTGATCATCGCAAACAAGAGTTTTATGATTTATGGGAAGATCACATTTCCTTTTACGGTCAAAGCAAAGAGGACGATGATTCAGAGTCTGATGAAATGTTGTTCTTTTCGATGGGAAATAGTTTTGATAAAAAATCAATTGATGATCAAAACGATACGGCTGCAAGTGGTGTAAAAATAGTTGATGAAAATTATCCTTGCTTCCCCGGAAAAGATATGCAGGATATTGCATTAGGTATGGCAAGGATATCACCCACGATACCTGAAAATAAAATTACAAACAGCCATTCCAGTGGTGATCGGCTTTTATTTTTTCATTATGATCATGTTAATGATCACTATTTGCCTCATCAATACGTTGACAGCAATGAGAATTGTATTCCTCATTGTGATGACCAGAATAACAACAATACCTGCATTAATGCAAACGGAAGCAATGACATTGAATATGTTATGGACAACGTTAATCGTAGCTGTAATCCTCGTTTTGTTGATGATAATTTTCGCACAACGGTAAATGAGCAAAAATCACTTCCAATGACAGAGGAATATTTTAAATTGAACTCAATTGCTAATTTGTCTACACCAAAATCGCACCATACAAATAGCAATGGTGAGGATGAATTGAATTCAATTGAAAAATTAATTTTAACAAAAATCGCAAATTCTGATTTGGATCGTGATGAAGGATCCATTTTTAGAAAAATTGAAACAACAATTCGCACGAAAGTAACACCTTCAAAACTTGAGCAAAAAATTCGAGATGAAATTTCAAAAATCCAATCTCCACAAGTTCATAGCTCAACACCAACGACAGATAATGCAAGCTCTGAGACAAACAGTTTCGGTTCAATGAATTTATCAAATGTTAAAACTAATGGCGCAAAATCATATTGGACTTCATTATCAAGTGATGATTCTGTAAAAACACCACCAAACCCTAATTATACATCTACGTCATCTTCAAATGAAAAACGAAACGCAGAACATTCTGTACCATCGACTCGATTGAAACAACCAGCTACGAAAAATGTCAGTCGAGTTCATACACCTCGACCATTTTCTAGGCTTCAATCTAGAATCAACAGTAGTTCTAGCTCTCAGCAAACGTCCAAGGAGGAAAAAGGAAAATTCCGTGTTGATTTAAGAGTAAAAAGTCCATCCAAAGGAAAGAAAACCGGAAAGAGGAAACGTAATTTCATCACTGAAAATATAATGAACGTTTCAGTGCAGAGGAAAAAGCAAAATCTCGGTGCTATTTTTTCTATTAATCCTTTCGGTGGTACCTCGACTGAAAGTGATACGACGACCAATATTAGACTAAATATTCAGCAAAATTTACCATCTGAAGCAGTCTATTCATTTCAAACAGAATCAGTTAATGGTTCACCCCGTTTGTGGGTATCAATTTCTCCTCCTAAACTAAAACTACCAACTTCATCTGCTATTGCATCCAAGAAAAAGATAACCACTACAGGAAAACAAAAGAAAAAACCTTTAAAATTGTCTGATGATAATAAGAAAATCACTCAAAATGTAAAGTCTAACGGCCAAAAAGTCACTGGTGTTGGTGGTGGTGGCGGTGGCGTTCAGGGTGAAATTGAAAAACTGGGAAAAGCCACCGAAAATCTTAGTAAATATGTAACAAAGTGTGAAAATGGTATAAACCTGTATGGAAAGCAGATCAGGAAATTATCTGCAAACATTGATGAAATTGCTGAACTTCAAGAGAATATCGAAAACGATAGAATGGAATTGCGCAATGAAATGCGCAGAAGTAATCGAAACCTTGACAATATTGCATATTCTTTGTCTGCTGAAGATGATTAATTTTTTTTAAAAGTGTAATCGGGGGCGGGCAGAGTCCGAACGAAAATAATTTTTGTTATCCCCATCGAGGCTAGATTGACGACATTACTTCTTTTTTCTACTCGTGAAATATACTTCTCCAATGTTTTTTTTAAGTCCACAACTTAAAGTGCAACTTTTGACATTGCGCAATTTTTTTTTATTTTACTTTATTTATGAAATTTGAAGATGTTTTCGTATTTGTTTTTAATTGTGTTCAACAGAACTTGTATTTTATTGAATTGTTATTTATTTTTGTTGTTTTTTAAAGATATTTTGTAGTGGAACATTCCATGCCCATTTGCTTTGTCTAAACTCTGTAGTATATGTAAAATTATATATCTATTGTATTCAATGATGCCAACGGAATTGTTGTTTCATTTGTATTATGTATAATTATTGTAATTATTAAGATCTTTCTTCACCATTTTCTAGTTCTTGTTTCGTAGAAAGTAGCTAGAAAGTCATAGGATTTCAATGAGTTTACTTAAAACTGGAATTTCTAAAATTAAAAGAATTTAAGTTTAATATTTTAGAGGCTATTTAGTCTAAAAGAAGTTTTTTTCAAAGCCGTGAAAACCACCTTTAAGTGTTTTTTAAAGCTAGGAGTGATTTGGACACGAATAACTCCAATGAGATCGACTAATCCAGTAATCCGGTATGAATAAGGGATAAATAGAGCTCTATAGAATGAGATAGAATATTCAGAATGTTACCTATAGATCTACATTTTCAAAAAAAATATGGTTTACAATATGTTATTGCTGTGATATTGCCCGTGTTAACCGCTTTACTATGGTAATATAATATGAATCCTAGACAAGTCGATCTTATTGTTTTTTTAATTGTCTTTGACTATTTTTGCGCGGGAGAGAAACTCATCCGCAACTTCATTTTTTAATGTCTTTATATTTTCTAACTCTGAGAGCTGAGAATATGACATTAGTCTCAAAATCGCATTTGAAGTTTTTAAGTGCCTCCCTTTAAGTGCTTTGTATTTAATATCACTCTCATCCAATCGAAGTATAATAGAATTTTGGGATACTTAATACTTCTTTTGGATATTTATTTTGTGCGTGACGTAACGTACTCTAGGGAATTGTGAATTTTTATTCTTTGCTTTTGTGCTTCCCGTTGCTTTGGTTCAAACAGATATGATAATGGGTGACTGAATGAACTTTTGTTAAATCCCGGGCAATATTTAAAAAAAAAACCGACGTCTCATAATATGTATAAACTTGAAAATCCTATGATGTCAAGGAAAAAAAATTACCTTACAAAGTAAAAAAAGCTCCCTCAAGAAGATCTCGACTTGAAGTCTTTGAAAAGAAGAATTTATAAGAAAAATAAAAATCAAGAAAACTTCAAGATTTGTTGCAACATTCTTTCGCGCACTTCGAGGTAAATGGTTAATTTTACTTTTATAAAAACTTAATTTTCCTTAAAATTATTTTTCATTTTTTTTACTATTATTATTATTTTTTACATGCTTTAGTCATCATTTAAACCGCTTTGCATGCTATAAACTAAACCATAGATTTAATACAACTAGAAACGTAAAATATAAATCTAATAATTAATCGCGAGCATTTAATAGAAAATTTATATAGTGAAGTAGCATGTATAGAAATAGTTAAAAGTTTTCGTTTATTAACAATGTTTTGTTGCATTTGTACAATGTTGAATAACTTTTACGTTCACTCAATGTATTGAAAAAAAAAAGTCAAATGCAGCACACGACATTTTAGATTTTTACTAACAACAATTTCTCTCAACATATGAGAAAGAAGACAACTTTTTATTGTTATTATTACTGTAAATAAAATTTTATCATTTCAGGTGAAAATGTACAAAATGGTGATCACTCGGAAACTCATTTAAGCACATTTTCGCACAGCAGCAAGGAGGTAAGATATCAAAATTAAAAATATGAGAATTAAGCTAAAGACGTCTTGCCATGTCTGCTATGTGTACACAAAATCCTTAAAACTGTTTTAAGATATAAGAAACAAAACACAAACTGGCGTGAAAAATAAAGTTACAAAATATTGTGTAAATTAACTCGAGATGATAGCTTTTGACATTTATATCAACAATATTTGTCACGAGGAGAATATCTTTGCCAGTCAACAATCTACAACATCCGAAGATCCTTTTCTACATTATCCAGCAACCAAATATGATACCAACCATGGAGATCTCGTTCAAGAAATACTTTGGGTATTCGAGTGCCATCTTAAGTTTGTCAGAGTTAATGTGCATTTGTTTTTAAAGCAGTCACGTTATATATTTTCCCTTCTTACTTATACATATATGTATATAGAGGTATATATATATATTTTTGTACAAATTGCTTGATAGCAAAAGATTCCAATGTCTAGACAGGGCTAAGTCTCATTAGATCATAACTATCTTAAAATGGACTAAAGATTATAAAAGTTCAATTATAGGAAATGTATTTAACCTTAATTTGTGACACAATAATATTAGCAAGTATGCGGAATTTTTAATTTATGGATTTTCCATACTATGCCACGCCAATCGTGATTTCATGTCTGAAAGGCTTGAACAGAATGTGGTGCTGTCGTTCGCGCATAGTCTGCCCCTTACCTTGTAGCTGAGTATGAATACAATGCTGCAGCTTAGTTCTGTCAAAACTAATTTGATATTTCATTCCATACTTCCGATTTTCTTTTTAAATTTTTATATAGGGGATGCGATAGATCCCACAGTATATATTTTCTTCTCATTATTTCGATGAACTTTTCTGTATCAAAATTTTCTATGTTGTGTCATTCCAACAAACCGCTTCGAAATTACAATTACAATTGGCCAAAAATTAAAAATTTGGCAAAGGGCGCTACTGCACCAATCGCCAGCTAAGCATTGTGTCGCTATCATACGAAAATCGTGCTATTATATTTTGACAGTTCGCACTGCAGCGCCAGCTACAAGCGCCAGCGACATATATGTTTCTTTCTTAAAAGTTCTTGTGATGAATTTTATACTACTGATTGAGACATCCTCTTATAGTACTTTTATGTGTATGTTCGGAAAGTAATTTCGTTTTTTCCTAGCAGAGGACGAAATTGTATTTTTTCGCAGTCAACTTCACACTTAAGCCACATTGTAGCAAGTCTTATTTGGAAAAAAGTTTGTTTGTAGCCATATCAAATATAGAAAGTCGACAGCAACATTTTTGGCATATTTTAATTTTTTACTATCAAAAAGGTAAAAATGTTGTTCAAGCAAGAAAAAAATTATTCGGTGTATAGAGAAGATGTCTTGAGAGAAAGGCAGTGCCAAAGCGGGTTTGCAAAATTTCGTTCCGGTAATTTTGATGTTGAAAATGCACCACATTCTGGAAGGCCAGTTGAAGCTGGTGGAAGACACGATAAAGGCATTGATTGATACACACCGCCGAATAACAACTCATGCAGTGGCATAGCGTGGAATTGGTGCGAGGAGAAGCAAACATATTATAATTTTACAAAAGCGTTAAATAACCATGCGCTAAAGTAGCGGTACTAATAAATTATCTATACTCCTCTCGATAGCTCCTTCTTAAGCACCCCAGGAAGGTTAAACCTCGAAACATAGATCAAATCTGGATTCGGTGTCTTAGGGGCTTAGTCTCCCCTACTTTTAACCTTAGGCTTAATCACCTATGGTCGAGGACATGAGAGTACGCATGTTTTGCAGTGTTTTGGCCCCCTGCTTCAAATTAAAATAAAGGAAATTGAAGCAGTGACATAGTCAGGTCGCAGTTTATTTGTATGTTATACACTCCGTTTCAATCACAACAGTAAACAAATTTGAAATTTTCCGTTTTCTTGAAAACGAAGGTAATGATAAAACGTTTCCAGAATATGGAGAGATACTCAAGACTGTTCTAACGCACTGGGTAAGTTGTCTGGTAATAACAGGATTTTAGCTCTGTAAATGAAATTTCAAGAAATTTGCAAAATACGAAAATGGAAAATTTGAAGATTGTTAATATTGTTCGTCGCCTTCATGAAACTGAGAAATTAATTTTTTGAAATGTAGCAATTTTAGGAGTAAACGTTTTTCCAGTATTTGAGCTCATTCTTGAAAACGAAAACCGAGAATTTCTTCTGGCAAAGTAATACAGAATAACAGAATATTGATTTAATTTTCCTGAGTTACATATGAATGCGGCAGATAAAGATCAAAATAGCCAAAAAAGCAGATTCGCGATTATGGCATGACGGCGACAAAAAAATTCTAAATAAGCTAAATTAAATTATCAATATTTGCTTATTTGTCCCCGACTGTACCTTTTTGTCATCAAAATCATATATCAAGCCATCTCTTCTCTAAAGTAATATTCCCCTATCCAGCTTGAAATTCTCCTCAAGAGTTTACAATTTGCTCTCGCTCGCGCGACTTGAACATAATAGCCTGATTCTTAGCCGACCTATCTACATGAAATTAATGGAAGCACAAGTAAATCTACCTCCAGTTGAAACAAATACAGCCTTTATCTATCATAAGAAAAATATAATAAAATTAACCGTAATGTATGCCTTTGGTATAGCAGTGTTTGTAGGTCCGATAGAAGCATTTTTTCAATTGCATCCCTTAGGCTTAGAACCATTTCCTATTAAGTGTATATACACTATAAGTGGCGAACGAACAACAGAGATGTGTGTCGTCATAGGTAGATTCCTGACGAGTTCGAATGCCATACATTTTATTGGATATTGGTCGATTTATGATGAAAGCAAAGGTAAAACCACCTCCTCCAGCCAGTGATATCGTCTGTGATATAATAGACAGCCCAGACGTGTTCGAATGCCGTACTTTTCATTGGATGTTGTTCGATTGATTTGTGTTGTATTGGTTTGTTCAGGTAGAGGTGATTTTATTATTACTTCTCTTTGATAGCTTACAGCGAAGAACGAATAAAAAGCCTTTAGGGAAAATATTTTCTAATGAAAATATTTTGAAGATACTTTTTATCGTAATTTTTTATTTGCTTTAATTAAATCAAATCGGAAAACTTAAGGGAAGCAATGAAACGCCTTGGTTTAATTTCAAAAGTTGACATATGGGTTCCACATGTGGAACATGTTATTACAGAAAGAAATTTACTCCGTCGCATTAACGTTTGTGATTTGCATCTCAAACAGTTTGAATGGGATGTACTATTACACCCACTATATTTTCCAGATCTGGCACCTTTGGATTATTACTTATTCCGGTCTCTATAAAAGTTTTTAGAGAGCAAAGCCTTTACTTCAAATGAGGACGCTAAAAATTACTTGGATAAGTTTATTGCCAGCAAAGATCAGAAGTTTTATCATGCTGACGACAAAGGTATTGGGCCAAAATGGAGATAAGTCAATAAAATATGAAAAAAGATCTTATAAGAAAAACTATAAACTGTATCATATTATTGCACGGGACAACAACATTTGGGATATGGGTTTTCACAAAGTTCCGTGTCAGTAAAAAAAAACTGTTCCACACCTCAGGTTGCAGAACAACTATAGGGGGTAGAGGGCACTATAAGAAAATCGTCTTTCATTTTCACAAAAACTTACCGAACAAATTGACAGTATAAATTAATATTTTTATTAAAATCATTTTAGTAGATTACACATAACAAAATCTATAATTAATTATTCTTATTCACTTTCAGGATGTATCAACAGAGGGCTCTCCGAAAAAAGACAAGAAAAAGAAGAAGGGATTGAGAACGCCATCGTTTTTGAAGAAAAAGAAAGAGAAGAAGAAGGTCGACGCTTAAAAATAAACTTAATTTTATTAAACGAAAACAAAATAAATCAAGAAATATATTTGAAAGTGGATATTAAAAAACATAAAAAAGAAAAAAGAAAAAAACAAAAAGGAAAACAAAATTATTTTTATCGCTTTAAATAATAATTTAGAAACGAGAAATCACAATAAATTATTTTATTGAGAGACAGAGAGAAAAAGAAAGAAACGAAATCGATTTCCGGTAGGAGAAAAAAAAACAACTTTTTTTGCTAAGAATTTAAAGTTTTGAAAACGAAAGAAATAAACATAAGAAAAACAAAACATAAAACAAGAAATGCATTATGCAGATAGAGCGAGAGAGAGAGAGAGAGATAGAGAGCAACTATTGAATGTGCGCGCGTTTATAATACTCTTCCACGGCAACATTATTTTAGATAAAAACAAAACAAACAAACAAAAAACAATCGAGAGATCACCACAAAAAGCAGCTGTTTTTTTTATAATTATTGCTAACTTTCGACTAGATTTTCTAAGAGAAAAGTTTCGTTATTTTCCTGTACACCACATACAACACACATATATATATAGATACACCGCGTACTCTTTGTTTCCTTGTTTTATTTGTATACGCCATTTATAGAAGCGACACACACACACACACACGTAAAATTTACAATAATTTGTATTTTTGTTTTATAATTTTATTCTGATGACTTCCTTTATTAAATGTTTAATATTATGTTCTTTTTTATTTTTATACAATTCACTTTATTACATTGTAAATGTACTTGTAAGAGCCAGAATGTAAGCGATATAATAAGGACCTGCGTAGTCCGATTAGAGGCATTACGAATGTTGATATGACACCGAAAGTAACAATAACAATAAAAAGAGAAACTTTTTTTTTCTTAATACTTTTACAAAATTAATTAATTAATGACGGGGACACATACATTAAATTCTTGCTTCGTCTCTAAGATGCATGCAAAGCAATGCAGATAAAAGAAAAAACAGGAAAAAAGTTTTAAGGACAAAATATATGTTTTACAAAAATATTACCCGATTGGCTTTTTTATTGTTTCTCATTTATCCCGAAATTTTTGTGCTGCAAGTCATTCATGTCATTTAGAAATTATTATTTTCTTTTTCTTTATGTTTTGAATTATTTTTGTGGTTATTATCATTATCATCATCAAATTTGTGTTTTTTTTTTATAATATTTTTCACTTAAAATGTTTATTCAATGTTGTTTTTAGAATTATTTGAAAAAAACTAAAAAATTTCAGTAAAATTTTTTTGTAATGGATTTTAGGCAAATTCCTGGGGGAGTTCACTGGGTATTTAAGAAATTCTCTCAGAATAATCAGTTGGCGGATCGGGGTAGGAATGTGTCTCCCAATGAGAAAGTAATAGTGCTGAATTTAAGAGCAATTAATAAAAATGTATACAAAGAGGTTATTTGCAAAAACTACTGACGCTATCAATAATTGTTATACAAACCATGAAAGGTATGGTTTTACTGCGGTCATGGTTAGTTAATTTTCGTTGGTTATTCACTAAATCTGAAATTACTTTTCCCGTGCAATTACGAATAGACCTGTCTTATATTGCCAGCTTCTAATAAGGTGACTTTTAGAGTTTAGATTGTCACAAGCCTTAATAAAATTCTGCGTGGTCCTGAAATTTCAATGGCGGATCGGAAAAATGAGATTGCTTATCAGCAATGTGCTAAAAATAGTATACCTTCTAATAAAAATAATCCAGTGTGATCTGTGGGTTAATGGCTTGTTTCAGCTGTCATTAGTTTCCTTAAAGAGGAGAGCTCCAAATTTGCTTTCAGGTATATATAAACAATTTTTTCCATCCAACGGAGATTTCAGCTCGGATAAACAATTTTGAGGCCAAACGTCAAAAAGCAAATCAAGCGTTACATGTTAGGTTGGGTGCTAACTGTTAAAATAAGTCTGTTTCTTTATTTAAAGGAATAATAATTTCTTATAATCCTTGACTTTTTCATTATTTTTAAAACTTAATGAAAAGTAAAATGAGAAGTATTCGGAATTACAGTTGCGATTCAATCGAAAAGGTGTAAGAAATATTTCAACACGTCAAATCTTGTACTTTTCTACAAGTCCTATATCAAACCTAGAATGGAATGGAATTCCCATATATGGCCCGGGACTGAGCCTTAGCTTCAATGGACATTGTCCAAAGGATAGCCTTTAAGCGTATTTGCGATTTGGCAATAATTTGTGATATCGATTCCATCGAGCACCGCCGCAATGTTGGATACCTTTCTCTCCTTTAACGGGACATGCATGATCTAGTCGGATCGCTGGTAGAATGATTCCTGCATGCAATACCCGCACTGCAAGCCTTGCACACCCTTCAAAATAATTTCAGTCATACAATAAAATTCCATTATGTTTCTTATGCCGGCCGAACTGTGCCAAGTGCAACAGTCTAGGTTATGTTAGGTTATACTAGCGGCCATCGTTAAAAGCTGTACGATCAACCACACTTAGAGCATCTATGGTCCATTGTGATGCCACTTTATTCGAACCTTGCCTGGAAAAGATATTTAAGAGATAGGGGTGCGATGAAACCAGCCACAAGAGTTAATGAACCTTATCAGGTCCCCCAACACTGTCAACTCTTTCAGTTCGTAAAAAAAGTAGCTATCAAACGTATTTCCTCCTGCGCTTAGCATGGTTAGAGCATTCGCCCAGCAGGTGCTGAGCGCTCTCAAGCTCTTCCTTGTCCATACAGCTTCTGCAGAAGTGTTTGTATGGGGTTTGCATGCGCTCTACATGTTTGCCAAGGAGGCAGTGTCCCGTAAGTAAGATTACGGACATCATTCCGGTTCTCCTTCAGCAGAGATTCAGTCTTTATAGAACAAATCTTATGCCAAAGCTGTTTTGAAATCGCGCATGAAGACAGTTTTCCCCCATCTACGGTTTGTCAGCTTGCAGGCCTGTACATCTAGAATCCTCTTCACTGACTCTAGGGGCCGACCTATGGGTCCCTCTAATAGACATACATATATTCATAGTAGAACCGTTTCTGGCCAGAGTATTGGCTGCCTCGTTTCCAGGTATGTCATTGTGCCCAGGCACCCTACAGAGAGTAAGTCTGTGGTTAGCACCCAGTTTCCTGAGCTCACACCGACACCGTTGCACTAGGGGCGATCTAATGGTGCTCGAGTCCAAGGCTTTGATTGCAGCTTGGCTTGGTCAATACAAATCCTGATAACTCGATCGCTAGGTACGTCATAAGTTGTGCGCAGCAACCTAACATTTTGTGTCTTTCAAGAGTGACATATATCAGCACCTTCGCCACTTTCCTCATACATAATCGTTTCCCTATTTCCTTCTTGCCATGCTGTGTTTTCCATGATAGGGTATCTCCTGACCTTGGCTTAATAATATGTACATAAGAAAAACAAAAGAAAACGTAAGGGACTCCAGAACGGGGAAGTTGTGAAGATAAGGAGTAATTAATGTCAGAGTGCGTACTGGAAGAGGTTCCTGCAATTTTCTGCGATTACATTATAATTCCTTAAATAAAGGAACATATGTACCTAATATCTCAGCTCTTCTTATCATGTCACTCACTAGCTGTCGGAGATGAAGACTTGTATTGAAATACGTAAGAACGAGGCAAGTAGTTGTAGAGCTATCAATGCGTGTATAGCTACTCATTAATCTCTATGTTATTTGTGTAATAATAGCAGGGACAAGGAATGAGAAGAGCTCACCCAAGTTTGCATTAAACTTATTTAGGTGAATTATATTTTAGGCTTGGTTGGGTATGTTCGAAACGTAAATTAGGGGGGAAGGCTGCTGTTGGAGTGAAAACACCATCTATAAGCTATCCCAAAATTCAACTCCTAAAATTGAAAGGCTACACTAGTGAACGTGGAGTGAAAACACATTTGATATCAAGACTCTATTCTTAAAATTGAAACAGCATGGGCGGAGATGATAATTTAGAAATTTATATCAATTGAATAATGGCAACATGTAGTGCTCATTGTTGGCTTCGTTGGAACATCTCATATAAACTACATAGAACCCAATTCCCATTATTATCAAGTTTATTTGTCTAACTATCCTTTGGGCTCTAAATTTCTTATGGATTATGCTAAATAACATTGGCAGAAGCCCTAACATATGCTCACAAGAGCATTTGCAAATCAAAGTGAGCATCTGAGAAAAAACTTGATCAAGTAAAAACCTCAATACTCTGGCGTATGGGCTGGACCTGAGAAACCCTGTGGCCGGTATGCCACGTGATGCGATGGTACCTGAGCTTCATTTTGGACGTTGCTTTCTGCCTGAAGCCTGAGACAATCGAACACTTTTTGTGTTCGCCCGGATCAGGCTGGATACTCTAGGGTCTGCTCTTCTATCAGTTAATGAACTGAAAAACCTTCACCAAGACCTGATGCGCTTCATTAACAGGAAGCTTTTGTTGAATGGACAGCACAAGGGGCCGCTATGGCCATTGGCCTCCATGCTTTGAATGGGATCTCATGGACCCCTGCCTAAAAACAAAAACGTCAAAACCGAAATGAAAATAAAGCTTCCCACTCCAAGTATGTATGTATGTGGAAATATTCGATTAGATCCTAAGTCAGCCCACCAAGAAATTTATATTCGAAATTTGTTGATTTTTTCGATCTATGGTCTGCTCTAGTTATTTTTTGTTCTTAGTGTCAAACCTGCACACAGGTCCTATTCTGGCATTATGAAAAATTTATGATTTCTGTCCATTTCTTTTAGACAAACCTTTTTTTAATTATTGATCCGAAAAAGCACAAATTATGTGTCAGTTGCAATGAAGTTGGAAAGAAAATTCGCCCATAAAAACCACAATTAAAAACAATTTAATAACGGCATATTGCCTTTGAGTTTTATAACTTGTTCGGAGTTTATATATTCGATCCTAGAATCCGGACTGACTAGTTAGATGAACGGATATCATCCTGTCTCGTAATGACCCCATAATAATAATAATTATGATTGACAATGTCCCCAAGAATCTGCCAGATATTAGACGTTTTTAGGAAATAATTTTTTTTCGATTATAACAAATTTTGAAATCATTGAAATTTTTTTCTTGAGATAAATAGAAGACAAGACTTGTGCGTATGAGTAGATAAAGTTTCTAGATGACGATTTCCTTTGATAGATCCTATCTTATCACTGACCATACACAGTACATACATAGATTAGATACATGTATATAAAAAAGATGACATCTCGAAAAATAATATCAATTATAGACAAAATTGATTGTCTTTATTATTTTTTAATGCTGTGGCTCACAGCGAAATTCTATCTGAAAGAATTCATTCAATCTTTGCATAATTGCTATACCAAATAAAAATAAAAGAAAAATTCCGAAAGAAAGTGCGATTCACATTATTCAAGAAGAAGACTATTAACACATTTTTCTCTACGCATTGACAAATCTCAATTGTTTTATTTGTTTGTATTGCATTTATCAATATCTCAATCGCTAACTTGTTTTATAACATGGATTACCACATGTGATACAAATTTTGTAGTCAAATTGTACATATGAGGGAACGAGTAAGCACAGCACAGTAAAATCAGCCAACCTCAAAGTATAAAAACAAAACACGAATGCATTCATTTTTGTAATGTTAGTACTTTTGATTTTGAGACTGTTGCTTTAAAGGCAAAACTCAATCGACGCGGTAAGCATCGGTGCTTACCTAAACTCCAAGGTGAAATGAAAGCATCAAATGCAGTATAGGAAACTGTACAATGCTAACCCCCTTTTATATTTGAAATTTGTTTACGTAAACAAAACGCCTTAAGGGAAGGTTACCGTCGACAGGCATGAAAAATGCATGAACTTTGGAAATTTGTTTTTTACACAAAATAAATACTTTTAGAAACAGGTTTTAACGTATTTTATTCTTCTATCGATGGAGAGTAAATTTCAATTTAATTTATAAAAACAATCCATAATGGCAGCTCAAGCAAGCTCCAGTAAACAAAGCCCTGCATGGCATGTTTTAGTTTGCGCGGGGCGCTCCACAGTTCTGCCAGTTCATCCAAATCAAATAGGGATGAAAATTATTAAACTAGATGAAATTTGGGGGCCTTATCGGTTTTCGTTTTCAAAAAAAAAAACTTAATAACGAAATGCCAGCCGTTTGAAAAAAAAACCCAATTTTTTGCCCTGTTTTTTTCGCGTCAACGGACGAAAAAGCAATTTCTAAATCAATTTTTGACAAAAATCGGTTCTTGGTGGCTCCGCAAATATTGAATTTCGTTTCAATTGCACAGAGATTTATGGGATTCGATTCATCCGTTGAAACTGTAGAGCGCTGAAAAATGTTGTTCCCAGAAAAACGCATTTAAAGTTTAAGTTATAAAAAATCTTTAACAACTTACTTCAGCTATTCCAGCACCATGCAGTAGCTCCTTTTCTTCCTCCAAGAACTGCTTGTGCTTAATCTGAAGGTTAATGGTTTCACGAAATTTATTAGGGTACGTTAGGTAGCGAGAAAAGGTCTCCCTAGCTAGCCCGCGCTCCGAGCGCCACAATTACTTGTATTCCAGGCGGTGGACGATTCCGCTCTCAATAGGCTGTGAATTCTAAAAATACTTTAGATATGAAAATATTCTTTTACCCACACTTTTAAGGATGAAAATTATGTAAAAAAAATCTAATTTTTCATCGTCATGAACGGTAACCTAGCCTTAATACAGAGTTTTGATTTTTCTATAATTTAAATTTTTTCTTAAAAAAAAAAAAACAAAAAAATGCATCTGGAGTAAATACAGGAGATATTTTGTTTGCTATGTAGTGCACATATTTATTGTATGTTGGCAGAACTGTTTCAGCAAAAGCATGATAATTTTAAATTTTCCAAACCGAGGATCATGCAGCATTATGATGCTTGGAAAAAGACTTTTACCATGCTCGCCATTATATAAAACCGAGCATCACAGCTAATGCTTATTGCGCCAATTACGTTTTGGCCTTTAGGAGGAACGATATCGTTTAAATATTTGCTATATGTACATATGTGTATATATAGAAAAATGCCTCATGTTATATGTACCTATGTCATCGATTTCCATCTCAACTCGATTAAATGTTGCTGTAGATCAGTATAAAAAATGCCTCCACATTATACGCGCCCCTCTCGAATAGACATTTACAAGAAAAATTCAGTCTAATAGCGAAACTGCCATAGTAAACGTGATGTGTTATAGAAAAAGAAAAAGAAAATTTATAATTCCATTTGTTCGCCTAAGCTATAAATAATAAAAGTAAAAATAAAAACATTTAAATTCCATTTATATTATAAATTCAAATTGACATTTTCCATGTGCTTTGTGAGACTACAAGAATTGCTGATAATTGTTTATATTTATAAATAAGAAAACCATAAAAACTTGATGAAATGTTTGCATTCAAAATTTAGGCGATTAAGGAAATATTATGAGAAAAGCAAAACTGCCATCAGTCTTAAATTTACATATATAATATATCTTATGCAATTTATTATTAAATAGTAATATTAATAACAAGAACACTAAAACAAAAACAAGAAAATAGCAACAAAAGTGAGTGTAACTGCGCGCATTGTAATTCTGATAATTAATAAAGAAGAGGAAGAAGAAGAAATTTAGTCTATTTTTAAGTAGCGTTTTTTTAAATATACATACAAAATACATACACCCCCATAATGTTGTAAGAAATGCTTAATTAATTATATTATTAAAACTAAAAATAAAATAAAAACAAACCCATTTAATTGTTGATATATTGCGCATATAATATATTTAGTGTGAAACTATATACATATAAAAAACTTGAAAACTCTCCAAGAAGATGGCATGATATTACTTTTTAAGATTTTAAAATTATTTCTTAAGGAGATTCAGGATAAAAGGAGCAGCCTACATGGATTTTTAAAAGTACGAAGTATAATTAAGTTAACTTTTTTTTTTTTTGTTTTTCGTTTTAAATCATAATCGGAATGTCGGAGGATATAACTGTGCAAATCAAAATATATTATGAAACGAATGTAAAAGAGATTTAAAATTTGTTCAATTATAATATTTCCAAAATGTTGTCATTTTCATGTTGAATTCATAATTTTGTTTTTAGTTTTTGCTAGCTGAAGCACAGTCGAAGGTTTTTGTGTTTTTGTTTTCTTAATTTTAAGGTTTTTATTTTATTTTTTATGTCTTAATAAACTTTTTTAGCACTCTGTTTGCTTTTGTGATGGTATATGTGGAACAATAATAGAATAAAAAAAAAATTTATTTGAAATTATTTCGTATTTTTGAATTTTCATCTAAATAAACCCAAGGAAAGAAGATGAGATGGGGTCGCTATATTATTACAAATTGTGGGAATTCAACATCAACAATATCCTGTTTCGGATTTGTCTCAAAAGATGTCTACAGTCTGCCTGGAAAGGTTGTGTGGTAACTTAAAAGCAAAAATCAAGTAAAAACTTTTAGGCGGAAGAGGGGATAACTGAAGAAAAATTACACTGTGTTACAAAAAAAGATAAACTCGATATACTTTTGACGAGACATAGTGCAAGTTGTAGGTCTAGTGGAACTAAAGGTAGTGGCATATTAGAAATTTCTCATACACCCTCAAAATCTCATTTAGACAAAAAAAAACGTTACTCGGTAGGTCCATGTATATAATAATTTATAACTCCGCCATTTTTTATTCTATGTCGAATTTTTTTTGTGGTACATGAACCATATGTTCCTTATTTCGTTGCGATGAAAAGTCACGAAGTTACAGTCGAAAACATTTCGAAATTTACCATTTTTTACAGATTTTTTGAACTTTGACAACAATTTGTTGGCAACTTCAGTCCCACGTAAAGGTTTTGTCCAAAGCTTGTCCAAGTACTTGCTGATAAAAAAAACCGACAATTTTATATGCTTATATTTTTAATTGGAACCTATGTTGTTAGTTCTTAATTCTACAATAAAAAATCAGCTGAACTCACAACATCTTTCTTTGAATTGAATTACGAAAGGAACGATGGAACGGGTCCGCGGAATCGTTGCCAAATTAGATGATCCAGATCCTGTTTCGAAAATTCCTTGGAACGAAACAACAAGAAATTATCGGATATGCTACTCTCTCTCATCTGAAACTGTGAGGATGGATTGATGCATGGTTAATGCTACCAGCAGAGTACTGAATATTCATCTCAACAAAAAAATTTCCCCGTAATTAATTGCATATTTCTTTATATTTATTTTTTACACACGGGTGGGTAAGATGACGATAGTAACTTTGATCATTTCTAAATCCTCGTGGCTTTCACCTAAAGTCTTAGTTATTTACTTAGAGCAATCGGTAATGGGTTAACTTTCAACTACTAATTTTTTGATTTTTATAACTTAAAAACGTAGTATTGCTTCTTCACTTGTTTGACTTGCTGTCAAATTCGTCATCTTATGCTCGCTTGCGGGTAAGATGACGCAGAACAAGAGAAATGAAAAACAAAATCATTTCACATATGTATTTATTTTTATATACAAAGGCCCATTTACGACAGATTGAACGGAAATACCAGATCTCATTTTTATTAGTGTTATTACAGATTGCGCAAATTCTCCATCCTCGTCTTCTTCTATATAATTTCAATACACATGATCACAGCAAAATTTGTGAACAATTCGGGTAAGATAACCCGTTCTTGCTCTCCTGTTGAATTCGTTAACTTACACGAAACGAGCATTTATAAATTAAAGTAGTAAAAAATATTGTAATAAATTTTATTTGAAATTTACTTTATTAATTCAAGTAACAAAAAGCATATAATTTGGGAAAATACTTGGTGAAAATTCATAGACTTACCAAAGGGGAATGCCCATTTTAAGCGTGACACCACCAGATATGAAGGAAGTCTAAAACAATACAACTAAAAAGGAATACTGGGAAAATACCCCGGGGTTGACACAAGCGAAGAAGTTTATAAAGTACCTACTTACTTACTTACTTACCTACTTTATAAAGTGCCTACTTACTGAGCACTGCCCACTTAGATATCATCTTAAAATGATGGGTCAGGTCGATGATGAGACCTGTCGCTTCTGTATGGAAGACGATGAAACCGCTGAGCATGTCCTGTGTGACTGTGAAGCACTGTGCCGCATAAGGCTAAGACATCTAGGAAAGGCATTCCCACTGCCAGAGAAATAATGACCCCCAAGAACATCATAAGCTTTATTAAAACCTTAAGTATTCGATGAGCGCCCTTGGGCATTTAGGGGTAATGTCACAAAAGATCTTATAGGTTGCGGTGACAAGATAAGAGCCGGGAGTCCTGTTTGCATCCCCCCGTTAATAATAATAAAAAATAGTAAATAATAATAAATTATAGAAACATTTTTATGTAATATAATATAAACAAGTGTAGAAAAGATGTAAGGTACCCTTATAATTACAGGTAGTTGGAGAAACTAAAATCAAATTGTTTTTTAAATTTATATTTAAATTTAAATTCGAAGCAAATTTAGGACGAATTATCATTAATTTTGTCCAGTTTACAAAAACTGCACACCTACACTTTCCTGAAAGCTTATTGTAAAAATAAAAAAACTGTTTATAGAACCAGTCGAAGCGATAGCGATCCAAAGCTTTGCGAATCATTCGATAATTTGTTCGTGGTTCATTTCAATATCATGATGAATAGTAGCAGCGCCAAGCCAGGTTTTAAGGTACTGTAAACCATTTTTATGTAGCTGGGAAGATTTAGGTACCAGCGAAGTGAAAAGCAAATTTTTTAGCAATTTTAATAGTAAATCAAGCGATAAAGAGGCGAAGCACCAATTTTTCCAAAACCATCGAGAAATACTTCCCAAACCATGAAATGGAAATTCATATGTGTAGGTGTAGGTCCGATTCTTTAAAATGTTCTACATTGATACTTATGGAAAAGTGACTAGACATTGTTTTATATATGCTATTAGAGCCTAAACTATTATTCACATACAGAAAATAGTAACTTAATAATTTTAAGCTTGGCTCCTTACCTCCCCAGAGGTAGCTACTATAAATGTAATAAAATAGTTTTGAATAAAAAAGAGCCTTACCATTTTACACTTAATAACTCTCAGCTGAGTAGTAGAGTTTCATGCAATTACAGGAAGATTCATTGGAATTCATCGCGCCATGGCACATTTTTATTATGCAATTATTACTTAGAGAGAGTCATTCGATTAAAATAAATATTTTTTGATAATTTTGTAAAGAAAGGTATAAAAATTTCATTACGGTTAGGAAGATAAGAAAAACAAGCTTAAGATTATCAGAAGATCATTTTTCTGTATGAATAGTAGTTTTGGACGCAGGAACTATTCAAATAAAATTTTTGTCAGCTTTACTGAATATTTTAGAATGTTAGGACTAAGTTAGCGGCTCTCATGTATTAGTGACAGAGGCTGTTTGTTTCATGGCCTGAAGCAGAAGTATATCTCGAGGGTTTTGGCTGTGCGCGTTTGCATGCACTCAATGTATGAAGTACGAGTTTTTCAATTGACAATATTAAAATCGATCATATCAGTGTTTTTAAAGTTGGCCGCAGAAAGACAATTATTGTCAGATTGTATCGATAATTGATTAGCGTATCAGTTAGAGCTGAACTGATTAATAATTTCAATTGAAACAAACAATGTCAATACGGTATCCGAAATTCCATGATTAATTCTGAAACGATATTTGTATGAAAACAAAAGAAAAAATTTGTACTTGGTCTAAGATCAAAAATATTATACTCCAGATGAAAATAAAAGTTAAATAAAGTGAAAACCAAATGTTTTCTATGGCAACACCATGAACGGGTTGTTTTACTATTTTTATAAAAATGCTGTATACAGGGTGTTCCAGTTTCACTATGGAATACTGAAACCCCTTAAACGTGAGGTGATTTGTAATCAAAAATGTTTTATTTTTTTTTTTTTGAATTCGTGTTATTTTCGAAGTTACAGAGGATTTAAAATTTTTTTCGAAAATCTGGTCCTTGCAACGTATTGTTTTTGCTGTAACTCAGCTGCTTTTGCTTACTGAAGCACCATTTTGGTCTTGTTTTATTCTCCTATTCCTACTAGCTTTCATTTATAATAACTAGCTTTCGAGAGAACTCGTAGATAAGTAAAAAATTAACGATATAACTTAAAAAACGTTTTTCTCAATTTTTTTAAATATTAAAAATCTTTTTAAGTAGCCATATTAGAAAACTGTTCTGTACACACACAAAACATCCGTGATCTGTTACCTTTTAGATAAATCTAACATTATTAGCCTAGCTCAAGTACTCCCCCAGATACGGATACAGATGTCTTATAACATACCTCGCCCATACTTGAACGAAATTATTAGGAAACTAAATTTTTTTTATAATGGTGGGAAAACTGAGCACTTGAGCAAGATTTGACTTCGACTTCATATTTTTGTTTAACATGTAACAATTAATTTGAATCTGTCGTTATTAAATAAAACAATGTCGAACCTCACCTCTGAGTGAGAAGAAAAATCATAATGAAGACAAAACAAAGCGGCTTTTATGTTCAGGTATCTATCGCATCAAATGTTGGAGAGACATCAGGGTGGTATTTATACCCAAAGCAGGAAAAAGAACTAGTTGTCTAGCCCCAATTGTTCCGACCCATCAGTCTCTTCTCATTCTTACTTAATTCGATGGAAAATATCCTAGACTTACACATTCGAAGTGAAATTCTGATTAAATCACCACTTCATTCTAAGCAGCTCGCTTATCAAGCTGGCAAGTCTACCTAGACTGCCATTCACACATTAGTTAAAAACCTCGGAAAAGCTCTCGAAGAGGTGGTCTTATGTGCATTTGCGGACATAGAAGGAGCCTTCAATAACACCTCCTTCAATGCAATTAAATCAGCTGCCGAGGATAAAGGCTTTGAGCTCTCCACGTAAACTGGATAGACTCCATGCCTAGAAGGAGGATAACCACAACTCTAGGGAACTGTTCAGTTACGATCACTGTAGAAAAAGGCCGCCCACAAGGAGGAGTTCTCTCTCCACTCCTGTGGTCTATAGTGATTGATGTTCTTCTACAGAAATTGACCAGTTCGGGTTTTAATGTACAAGGCTACGCGGATGACCTAGTAGTCACAATACGGGGCAAGCATGATCAAGTCATATCCGAATTCATGCAAAATGCCCTCTCCAAAGTCCGCACGTGGTGTTTAAACAAGGGCCTTAGCATAAATTCCAACAAGACGGTTTCGTTCCGTTTACAAGAAGATCGAAGCTTTCACTAACTGCTCCTCTACTTGATAACATGGAACTGATATTTTCAGACGAAGTCAAATATATGGGGGTAACTCTAGATGAGAAACTTACCTGGAATTCGCATCTATCCAGAGTGACGGATAGAGCGGTGCGATCTCTCTACACGTGTCGTCGCTTCATTGGCAGAACATGGGGTCTGAAGGCAAAAATGATGTACTGGATGTACACCACGGTTGTTAGATCCATGGTCACCTATCCGGCCCTGGCATGGTGGCCAAAAACTAATCAAAGGACGGCTGGAGCGCTGCTTAAAAAAGCCAGCGGCTTGCCTGTCTAGTAATAACTGGTGCCGTGGAAACCAGTCCTAAAGCAGTTATGGAAGCCTTACTAAACCTTCCACCCCTACATTTGCAGGTGAAAAAGGAAGCGATTTCCAATGCTATTAGAGTGCAAAAGGGATCTGGTTGGCCATTTAAGTATCTTAAAACAGATATGCTTCGAGCAAAGGACGACAATATCTGATATATGGAAAGTGGTAATGAGTTTTTTACTCTTCCGAGACTCGTACAATATACGAGTCTACAGGCAATTCTCAACCTACTGCATATGAGCAGAGAGAATTAAAAGACAAGTACCGAAGTACTGTCAGTTTCTGGCCTAAAGCCGAAGATCGAAAATTCCATAAAGCAATTTTTGAGAGTATAGGTACTGTGTGTAAGTGTTTCGATCAGCAGTAACAGAGTGATCTTATCAGAGCAACAATGAAACCTGAAATAATCACACCCAGGGTGGATTTTTTAAGACCATTCCAAGTGATTCTGGGAGACCGACAAGGAGAAACAAAGTCATCCTCATGTGGGTACCTGGACATGAAGGCTACAAAGGCAATGAAATTGCTGATGGTCTAGCCAAAAGAGGAGCGGAAACTCAGTTTGTCGGACCAGATCCATTTTGTGGCACTTCAAAATGTTCCCTCAGAGTTGCCCTAAATGACTGTGAGAATAAACAAAAATCCCTGTATTGGGGTATTGGGAAATGTTACAAGGACTTCGTCAGGAAAAAAAGTTTATCGGCACCTCTGGCAGAAAAACAAAAGAACTCCTACTCCTTAGAAGAACAGAGCTCAAAATGATTACTGAACTCTTCTCAGACAATTGCCCTTCGAGGTATCACCTAAATAAGCTGAACTTGGCTGAGGCTTCATCCTGCCGTTTCTGTCAGGATGCTCCACAGGACGGAACAAAAGATACACAAAGGACCCCTCATACATTTTAATAGAAGACTTATAAATGAAGCGAACAGTACAAATAGTTCGCTTCAGTCGACAGAACAATTTGTTCTCTCCAGTGTATGGGAGTTCTAGAACAAGGTACACAAAAGAACACTGCTATTATCCTTATGTATAGAACTATATATAGTGATTGCGAAACGCAATTTGACTTAGTACCTTGTTGTGTTTTAGAGGCGCTACTATTACAGAGCAGACGTAACCAAAGCATGGTTGCTAGACTACAACAAATGGATTCTAGTACCAAGTTTACAAAAATCTCCGTCATGGCGGCAAAATTAAAACATTATAGGGTAGTTTCCCCAGTGGTCGACCACTTAACAAAAAGTTTTAGTTTATATTAATATAAATTGGTTCCCATTAAAGTTATTTTAAATTAACTAACGAAACTAGAAAGCCTATGGGTTGGTTTTTGTGATATAAAACGTTTTCTTCTATAAAAATAAATCGGACTAGTATAATTTTGGAAAAAACGTAACAAATCCACTTTTGCCGATAGTCGACCAGGCTCATCCTATGTACGTCCAGGAGCTCTCCAGTGTTCGACCATTAAACTTTTGGCTGAATTAGTTGAATTACTGAACAAACGTAAAGGATATAAATGACTAGTAATTGAGACTAGGAACCTATACAAATAAAAAATATTTTTTGAAATAACAATTATATATTTTTAAATGTAAAATATTGCAAGAATTTAGTAGGTGTTAGAAATAATAAAATAAAGGTAATCTAATTCATAACAAAAAAAAGTTCATTTTTTTAAAGTAAAAAATAAAATATTAAAAATTCACATAACAGGTATACCAAGTATCAATACATAAAATATATAGCTTCGTAAATAGCTTATTACTATTATAAATTAAATGAGATCATATGTAGGTATTTTCATCAGCCTATTGTATAGTAGGTACATTAAGATCTTAAAAAGAATAAAACTTATGAATCAATCACAGCAAATAAAATCTTGATTTTCAGCTTCATTGAATGGCATTCCTGGGAAACGAGTACACTTCAAATGATACCACTTTTCACATTTATCGCAACCTATATTTTTATATTCGTCCTCTTCAGCATCAGTATCTAAAACATCCTCGCACTTATGGCACTGAATCTTGGAAGTTAGCTTTCCTGAATTTCTCTTACATGTTTTAGGTGCGTTTTTTTTCCTTCGCGTGTTTGCCCGCTTCAAAAGCCTTTGCTTTTTCCTTTCTTCTATTTCATCAGATTTTTCTCGCTTCAAACGGTTTTTATTTATATGGAATTCTTTCCAAGCGCGCGATGAAATTGACATAGGTGGCCTTTCTTCATTAGAAAGGGTCTTACCCTTTTTTGTAATTATTTTACTTGGGTAGGCTAAATACCTATCAAAGCTTGAGGACGGGCCTGGACAGTTATTATAATCCATAAACGATGAAGGATTGGAGCAGTCAGATGGGTTAATATTTTCTATGACAAAGAAAACGAATCATACAAACAAAAAAACTGTATATCTAAATAATGTTAACGTACCTTTATTACAATTTTCGCTGTTGATTTCGTTTTGAATACCTTGGTTTGTTTCCATTTGATCACCAGGAATATTCATTATATTCTCATTTCGATTGCTTGTTACTTCAGACCCATCCACAGGAACCGTATTTTCTGGAATTCTTACAAGTTCATCATTAGTGCCAACTTCATATGTCCCTTCGATATAAATTGGTCATTGTGGATTTGTAGTACCTATATTTTGAGCTTGTTCTCCTGCATTGCAGTTTATAGCATTATCTATTTCACCTATTATAACATCAATAACAGAAGCCTCAATGTTGTTCTTCAAAATGTTGTCTTTAAGACAAAATATAACTTTTTTTGCAACATTATAGTCTTGGTTAGTTATGCTTGGAGTGCAGTTAGTAGAATCATAGATTTTTTGTGGTTCGCCCAGATTTTCCAAGTTGTCTTGCACGCACTTTGAATAATCTACTGCGTCCGGATTAAATGGATATATACCACATTTCTTGAAAGCGTTCTTAACAATTTCCTTCCGATCAGATTTATCTAAAACACTTTTCAAGATCTCACAAAAATTTGTCTTGGTTACTGCCCGCCCAATATTTGCGGCGTTCTCTGCCATTCCCTGACGGTCTTCTTGTAGTCAGACTTGAGGGCTTTAAAGGCTCCTACATCTTCTGGCTGGAGGATGTGTGTTGTATTAGGAGGGAGAGCGTATAAAATTATTGCATTGTTGCTGCAAAATTCGCTCAACTCCATCGAGAGATGAGATTTGTGGCCATCTACTAAAAATAAAACTGGACGCCTGATATTATTCCTATTCAGCCACTCGTGAAAACCATTACCAACATACTCATAAAATGTTTCCGTCCTCATCCATCCTGTTTCCGATCTGCCAAGTATCCAATCGTCCGGCATACTGTTCACTACTTTTGCAGGTGGTCGAACGTAGGGAAATACTACCATTGGTGTCAATGTTTCACCACTTGCGGCAAAGCTCAAAAGGACAGTTAGGGTCTCTTTTTCATTTCCCGGTGTAACTTGGAATACATTGTGGTAACCTTTTGGGGCAATTACTGTCCCAACTTTTGGAGCTATGCCAAATGCTGTCTCGTCAGCATTGAAAATTCTTCTTGCATCCAATAAAATATCTTCACTGTTTTCAGATGTTAAAAAATCTCTTAGGTCTTTGAATCATTTCCGAATTTCCTCTTCTGTTATAACAGCTCTAGCGTTGGAAATTGGTTCAGGCGTGCGTAAGGCTAACTCCGGGTGTCTTTTAAGGAAAGAATAATACCATTTTTTCCCTGGCCTGTTATCTTTAAAAGGTGTCGTTCTTTTTTCTTCCCTAATAATTTTTTCGACAACATTTAGTAGTTCCTCCTGTTTTAGAGGAAATCCGCATTTAGCCATTTTTATTAGCCAATCTACTAAATTATCTTCCTCTTCTTGAGAGAGGACAGTTTTTGGACCCATTTTTCCAACTCCATCAGCAATCCTGCCAGTAATTCTATCCAGTAGAGTAGTTTTTGGAACACCATACTCCCTACTTGCCTGCCGGATCCCAATTTTTCCCTCTCTAATTAATTTGAGAGCTTCTGCTAGCGCAGATTCGCTATACCGATGAATCACACGTTATTTCGTATATTTCAAAATAAATTGAAATTAAAAAAAATTAAATTAAAATTTTGTGATTGAAACGGAGTGTGGTCGAATAAAGGACAAAACTGAATTATGTGTTTCCTATTGTCGACCACTTGATAAAACGGTGGTCGACTACTGGAAATACGACGTATTTTATAAACTTTTTATGGAAAATGCCACTTTATGCATTTAATCTTCAAAATTAATTGCTTTAACGTAAAAATAAATAAAAAATTAGTTTCCTATGCTCGTCCATGTGTGGTCGAACTTAGGGAACTAAGCAAATTTTGGTTTTCATTCTCCGACCACACAATAAAAGCTAATATTACTAAAAAATAAGTAAAAATTCAATAGCTTTCATTTAAATTAGAGTGTATTTATTAGTACAACAATGTTTTTATAGTACTTACCTAAAAATTTATTAAAAAAAAACACTATTTTCAAACACCAAACTCACTAAATATTTAGCTCTAATTTATCGCGTGACATACTCATCAGAAATCTCCGACAGAGTGATGCGAATTGGACGTTGATATTACAACAGTAGTACCAAAAATCAGGGGAACAAATAAATGTGAAAATATACGGCCAATAAACAGTATGCCGATTATTGAGAAATGTACAGAGACAGTAGTGCAAATGCAACTAGAAGCATAATTGGAGGAAAACAAAATTATTAATAAGCATCAATCAGGGTTTAGAAAGCAACACTCTTGTTAAATGCCAATTAAATTACATAATTATGGAATAAAAAACCTTGATAGGTGATGGTAATACAAAAATGGCTGTTTTTCTTGATTTAAAGAGTGCGTTTGAAACAATCAGCAGGGAAATAATACTCATAAAAAAAAACTAAGAAAGTACGGAGTCAGAGGAACCGAAAACAATTGGTTCAAGTCGTATTTATCTGACCGCACTCAGATAACAAAATTAGATAAGAATAAATCAAACCCGTTTAGTGATAACATAGGAGTGCCACAAGGTACAATCTTATCCACCATTCTTTTTATACTATATATAAATAATTTGCCAAATAGTCTCAAAAATGCAAAGATAGTATTATTCGCAGATGACACACTTTTATACTTAGCCGAGAAAAATATTCAACAATGTCAAATAATAATGCAAGAGAAACTAAATGAGAGTAACGCAATGGATGGTCATTATTAAACTAAACCTATATGTGTCGAAAACAAAATGTCTGGTGCTAAATAATTTTAACATTGACATTACCCAGGTAGATATAATCAAGTATTTGGGAGTAATGGTTGGCAACAAATTGAAATTTTCTTCCCACATCGACTTAATCTGTGCGAAAATAGTAAAAAAGATTTGTTTATTAAGAAGAATAAAAAAAATATTGACACTGATACTGCAATGTATTAAAGGATCTGCTTCAAGGTTCTGATGCTTATTTTCAAATTAAAAAAGTATATGTTATCTGATTATTTAGTGGACTTTGTATTGAATTTGTACATAAGGTTACAAACTATCAATTAAGAAATATAAATGATTTCAGAGTGGTTAAATATAAGAAAACTAGTACACAAAATACATTACTAATTAAAGGACAAAAACGGCTCCACGGTATGGTGGACGGCACTGACGAGGAACTGTAACCTGGATGTGCTGTCAAAAATCCAGAGAGCCGCCTGTATGGGTATTACTGGGTGTCTCTGCACAACGCCCACGGCGGCATTGGAGGTCATGCTTGACTTATTGCCGCTGGACCTTTATTGTAAGGGTGTGGCAGCAACTAGTGCCGTCAGGCTGAGAGCGGGGGCCTGGTGGACGGAGAGGAGTTTTGGGCACTCCAATATACTCCAGAAGGTAGACTGTAGGGATTGCAGGGTAGAAACAGACTATCAAGTACCCATCCTGACTTTTGGTGGGGGTGTCAATGCAATGATGCCCACCATGAGTGACTTGGAGGGGAAGGAGGTGGTCGTTACATCCGATATTTCTATATTTATGGATGGCTCCAAGACGAGTGCGGGCACAGGGGCTGAAGTGTACTCTAGAGATCTCCAGTGGCACGAGTCTTATAGACTGCCTGACAAATGCAGTGTTTTTCAGGCAGAGCTCACAGCGATTTATCAGGCGGCAACATTGGTATCCATGTGCCCGCACGGCACATCTGCATATATACTGCCAGCCAGGCAGCCATCAGGGCGCGGGATGCTGGGCTGGTAAAATCAAAATTGGTGCAGTTATGTAAAACCAGGCTTGAGGAATTGACTGTAAGGCACAAGGTGACCCTAAGCTGGGTGCCTGGCCATAAGGATATCTCAGGCAACGAGATGGCTGATGAGTTGGCCAAAAAGGGCTCCGAATTGGATAGCTCCGCAGCTGTAGCTTACGTGAGGATCCCAATCGGAGCTATAAAAGAGGAAATCATCAGGGACGTCTATCAAAAGGCAGGCCTCCGATGGACCAGCAGGGATACCTGTCGTATTGCGAGGCAATTGTGGCCTGCATATGACAGGAAAAGGACAAGGGAACTGCTTAATAGCAGCAGAGCAAATACCAGGAATCTAGTGGGGGTCATGACGGGTCACTGAGCCATAGGGGACCATGCTAGAAGACTGGGAATAGCGGCGAACGATTTCTGCAGGAGTTGTAGGGACTCGGAGGAAATTGAATCCGTCAAATATGTGCTTTGCGAATGCCCCGCTCTGATGAATAAAAGAGGTAGGCTACTGGGTAGCTACTTCTTTTCAAGTCTGGGAGAGCTCCAAAGTATAAAGTTCAGATACATTCTGAGTTTTCGGAGAGGGGAGCAGGATGGATCTAGGTTAAAGATCTTAGATATAACCTGTGTTTCCCAAGGAAAGCAGGATAAATCCGCGACTGGAAGGGTTAACCCATGAGGTCTAGGGGCACAATGGACCCGTTGGAGGTCTAAGTAAGGCTGGCTGGTTCTCTAGCGGCACCCCTCTTACCTAACCTAACCGAAAGGACTAAAAATATATAATGAATTACCAGATATATGCAAGAACGAAAGAAATATAATTAGATTTAAGAGAAGCATCATATAGATATAATGAAAAATGAATATTAAACATTTATTGTAATGCATACAAGGATTTTATCCAATAAATTTCAATTTCAATAATATTAGATTTATTTGAAAGGTACCAGACTATGGATGTTTTCTGTGTGTACAGAACAGTTTGCTAATATGGCTACTTAAAGGACTTTTAACATGAAAAAAAGAATTGTTTTCGAAGAGAAAAACGTTTTAAGTTATATCGTTAATTTTTGACTTATCTACGAACTGTTTTGAACGCCAGTTGCTATAAATGAAAGCCAGTAGGAATACGAGAATAAAACAAGACCAAAATGGCGGTTTAGTGAGCAAACCGAGCTGAGTTACAGCAAAAAAAGCGTTGCAAGGACCACATTTTCAAATAAAAAAAAAAAAAATCTAAAATCCTCTGTAATTTCGAAAATAATACGAATTCGAAGCAAATTAATATAACAATTTCAATTGCAAATCACCTCATCTTTAATAAGACGTTTTAGTATTGCATAGTGAAACTGAAACACCCTGTACAAAATTTCTCCTCTCTACCTGGACCTATTCTCAAGCAGTGTCTAATTATATAACAAAATACCAAAATTTTGTATGGCAACACCAAGAAGGGGTTGCCCGAGTTGATACATTTTTTAAAATATTTTTACAATTTTTATGAAAACACCGTGTACAAAATTTGAGCTCTCCACGTAGACGGGTTCTCAAGCAGTACCCAAATACATATATAGTAAAAAACGAAATTTTTCTATGGCAACCCTACAAAGGAGTTGCCCGATTGGACCCATTTTCGAACTTAAATTTACTTTTTACTCTAAAAATCTACTTTGCAAAATTTCAGCACTCTATGTGAATGCGTTCGCGAGTTATCGTGAGGACGGGCGAAGAGACGGACAGACGAACGGACACGCAAAATCAAAGTAACTTTTAATATTATGCGTGGGTATCCATCCAACCAGCATTATTTCTATGCGTTACAAACGGAATGACAAACTTGGTATGTATATACTTTTTAGATTTCATCTAGGGTATAAAAAGGACTGGATTTCGTATGTGTGTGTGTTATGTATAAACAAGTTACATACAGTTGCAATTGCGACAAAATCGTTAATTTTTAAAGTTAAATCCTCAGTAAAAAAGCTTTTATAAGTAAAACTATTCAATCAGAACAGATAAAAAAATAGTGCGAAAAATCCTTCGATATTTCTTCCTCTTTTCTCACGTCTATAAAAATATGCAAGAATTTCGCAATCATCATTAACCCGAATATAGTCGCAGTATAAAGTAACGATTTGCTCTGACTGGAACAACTTAAGTTGGACAGTTACGTTGAAAAGCACTTAAGAGATGGCCGCAGTTAGTACCTACAATTGCAATAAATCAAAGAAATAATCCTGAAAAAAGTTGGGGTCAGAAACTGTACTGATTGTAAGTTGCCACATTGTTCTTAAGCTGGAATGATGGATAGTAGTTCCATTATAGGATGGCATCAAGGAAAAGGGGATGCTGACAACCTGTTGACTTACTGTATACCTACTTACATCAAGATCTAAAGCTATTGCACGTTCGAAAACCCTTTACGAGGCAAACTTTATCCGGAAAAGGGGATGCTTTCATATGGAAGGGATTTTCCTTCTCCGAATATGGAATCCCCGTTAAAAAGATCCGCCTCCAAGGACTAAAGCGCATGAGTTGAAGTTTTCTTGTGAAGTCTTGTGGTGAAGAATGAAAAGTTACGTAAAGTAAAAAACCTTGATTTAGTCTTTTTGGGGAGTTGGTAGAAAGTGGGAGGATATCGGAAATGAATTTCTTAAGTTTTTTTATTCTACGAAATGTCGTAATTAAATGTTGAACGAAATTTAATTTTTGTTTGAATTTTTGAAAAAATTAAGGAAATGGAATGACGAATTTAAGAAATAAAGAAATAAAAGCTTTTTTTTTATACTTTACTCAGCTCGTGTCCTTTTTTCAAGGTGTTATTGCAGAAATTAATGTTTTGCTTAGGCAGGATTAGAGTTAAGGGGTGGTAAAATGTCATACCGTATTCTATAGATTAAGTTTAAACAGTGTTCAAATGTCACATGTACAATTGCTTATTTGAGTAATCGTCAGAGATTAATTCATTTCCTGATAATAGAATTATTCTATGAAGAGGACACTTCATAGGAATTGGAACTACCTTGTATGGAACACCAAGGCTCCTAAGTTCCAGAAGAGATTAAACCAAGCTTTCTGAACTATGCGTGGGTATGAATAATTACAAAAGGATTTGTTTATCGTCAGACTGTCGATATACACTTAAGTAAATTGTTCTGTCATTGTTTTCGGGTATACTTATATATTAGGGAGTGGCATTATACCAATTATTGCGTTGCTAATATTGTTTATATCCAAAAAGCCCCCCCCCCCTCGAAATACATTTCAATGATCCCGTATTCGGCAGCATGGTTGCTCTATGTTAAGGGATTCTGAGAAAAAAACATCCATTTTTTTCGATCACTGATATTAATTCTGGACTTTATAATTATTAGATTAACTGTCTTATTCCTCTATCCTCGGAATGACCAAAAGAGAAGACTTGAATTGGAACAGTGCATTCGCTAGTTATTTGCAGATAATTCCTAGGATGAATAGAGTGCAGAACTGCGGGCTCGAAAATCCTTCAAGAAATTGAAGCACTAATGGCCGTGAAAGAAAGAACTGCAAAAATATATGTGAAATGTAGAAACTGGGATATGTGACCCAAGAAAATAGGTTTTCCGGCGACAAAAACGTCCCGAGAAAGTCTTTTGAATCGGAAAAATATACACGGTGAGACAGGGTTCCTCAAGGCATGGAGAAAACAAATTTCTTTTACGAATTGTAGCTGCGGTAATGAACTGAGACAAACAGTGAAGTGAAACCCGTTTTCCAATCGGATATATCCCTACCAAGTTAGAGCCGATCTACGAATAATCTAGTACCTCAGTTCGGATAAAGTACGAATAATCTAGTACCTCAGTTCGGTTAAAAAAGAGGGAAATACAAAAAAATGAGTATGGGAAGGGCTTTTTAAAGTATATAGAGTATAGGAGTGTGGGTACTCAAAGTTCTTCCCAAGACCTAAGGAATTCGATTCTGTACTAGATTTTCTAAAATATACTAAATCAAACTTTGACACACCCCCGCTTAATTGAAATGAACATTGTTAATAAAATATGTTCGTAGTGAATCGTTTAAGACATCTCTCATGTTTGTTCATGTCGGGCCTAAAACAGACAGTTGTCGTAGCTTTGATTGGCCGAGGTTCGTTGTCAAACTGTATCTGCGGAGAAGACTCTGTAAATAGAAGTTTCGTGACTATGCCTAAATAGCATTTACAGACAGAGAGGTCTAGGAGAATTAAAGTAGGTATTTATCTAGTTTCGTATGAAGAAGACTGAATTAATGGCTGTTCATATACTTTTGGACTATTCCTTTTGAAACTTACCCGATACACTAATAAAGCTATATCATCGCCGTATAATTTGTTGCATTACTCCCCTTGATAGCCTCTCTCTATCTGACCTTGTACTGAACAGATTCTTCGAAATTGCTTATTGCACGAGGATAGCAATTTCTTAATTTATCTATTCTTTGATAATAAAATTTCTATTTGAATTTTTTCTTTCAATCAATTTTTTTTACGGTGTAAGTGTTTGCCATCTAGAAAGCAAAGCTTATGATTAATGTGCGATAATTTTTTATATAAATCTCCAAAACATTGACCATATCCCATTTTTTCAACCATCTTGAGACAGAACAAACGATTTTTGTTGGGTGATTGACAATGGCAAGGGATTTGATTTCGTGTTCCACAAAGATGAATAATAAAAAAAAAAAACGACTTCATGACTTGGCGAGCGTTATGCAGAGATAATAAACTCAAATTTATTGCGCAGAAAGTCGTGAGCAAAAACGTTACTCTGCTGAAAATAAATTTTTAATCGGTTTAAGTTATTCTTTTGGTGCTTTTAAATTTAACTACCTATTAAGGATTACGTGCACATTTCTCTTTCAAATTAGTTAAATACTATATAAATATGCACTTACATAATGTATATGTTGATGCTCTATTTATCTGGATCCGTATCTACATATAAATAACTGGTCTTTGCGGAAATGTAGTCTTTGCGCTCACCTCAATATACCCTAGATAAAATCTCAAAGGGTGTTTTTGCTTTTACAATACAATACAATACAATACAAAAATATTTTATTGAAAGACCCTGGCCGAGGCCACGTCCTTAAAACGGTGGGTACATAGATCTACAGTAGTTTTTTTTATATTAAATATAAGCATAAACTCTTCGGTGTTAACCGTAAGGTCCATTTTGTGTTCGATTTGCCACAGTCATGGCACTCGTGACTACCGAAAATGTCACTTTCTCAGTATGTTTGCTACTTGGGTTAACTCCAGTTTAACCCTAGCTGATCTTGCTCTGGACAAGGAGCAAAGGAAAAATTAGAAGTTAGGAAATTGTTTCTGATTGGTAATTTTGACATTTGCTGCTTGCTTTGCGCGTTCATCCAACAATCCTATGCTTCCTAGGAAGAGCAGTATTTTTTTGGCTTTAAGAAGTATGAGCCAAAAGCCCGGAATCTACAATATGTAATGGCTTTGCATTCGCATAACACATTCTAAGATGTTTCATCCTCTTCGTGACACAACCTACATACATCAGTGGGTGATATGCCTATCCGATGCATGTGTTTGTTTAATTTGCAGTATCCGGTTAGGCTCCAGGCTCTTCGGAATTAATTGCCTTTGACATGATTCTGACATGTCCCCAGATGTCCCAGGTATCATGTTCCGGCAGCAAAAACAAAAACCCTCTAAGTTTGTAATTCCGTTTTTAATGCAAAGAAAGGCAACAATGCTGGTAGAGCAAAATGATTTTGATTTTATCATATTTGTCTATTCTTCCGTCTTTCTATTTGTCTGTCTATCTGTCCTTGAAAATGGGACAAATCAGGTAAATCCTTCGTAGGGTTGTGGCCAACAAAAATTTCGTCTTTTACTATCAGAACGCATCAGCGGAAAGAGTTGAAATTACGTAGACGGCGTTTTCATAAAAATAGTAAATGAAATTTCAAAAGTGGACTAAATCGCTCAACTCCTTTTTCGTGTTGCCATACACAAATTTAGGTTTTTTACGTATATACTGTGAAAACGATCAGTCCTATACATTTTTATTGTACTGAAAAGTTCTTCAGAATATGAAACCCTATGAAATTGGTTATAATCATTTTTACTGCCCGACGAACTGTTCTAGAAATATATGGGAAAAAGTAGTTCAAAAATCAAACTTCCATAGAGGGGTGACCATACAAAATTACATACAGATATTCAGAATTGGCCTTAGAGCAATTCGAACTATTTTCCTTGTTCAGATTATATTTGGTCTATAGCACTCTGGACACAAAATTCCCGACTATCTACTATCAGCATATAACGGCAAAAGAAATTCTGAAAATCAACATTTTCAATAGTGTTTGAAATATTAAGAAAAATTTGATTTTTAAAAATACTTTTATTTGATAGGAATGGGGATAAGAAGAAAATTTTGGAGAAAGAATTTTTCCCAACATAAATTTTTTTTTTCGAAAATTGAGAAAACAGTGCTGAGAATTGCTTTTCTGACTGCTTCAACAGCGAAACAATCGGAAGTATTGATGGGGAGATTCGACTCCCAACTCTGAAGAACTTTGAAGAAAAATCAAACATTTAATATTCAGGAATTCGAATTTCGGTGGTTCGAAGTTTTATTTTTTAATGAAGGGTTGGTTACGAAATTACAAATTAGAAAATTCCGATTCCCAATGCTGAAAAACATAATTCAACTCTGCAAACCAAAATCCCGGAGTATACAATGAATTAAATAGGATTACTAACTAGGATACACCGTTTACAAAAATTCCGTTCCTTCAAAATCCTGAAAAGGTTTTTCTAAATCCCGGTTTATAAAATTCATTCATTCACCCCAGTTAATAAGTCAAAAATGGAATTTAGAATAAATAGACGAATTATAAACAATTGGCATTTTGTAAACGGTACAACTATATTAAAAAAAAAAAACTCGGATATTCTAAATCAAACTTAATTCAGTGTCGGTATAGCCTCCTTGAAATCCCAAAGAACTACATATATCCTGAACACAGAATTATTTAAAATTTCCGGAAAAAATTTCGGAATATTATCCTTTGACTATTTTGAAAAAGTGCAATGCATTTTTGCAGGGTACTAGTATTTGCTTGGGTTTTGTGTTCCCAGATTTTAATTTTCGAAATTTCACTGGGACTTTGATATTATTATTTTCAGGTTTTTATAAACGGGGTAATTTGAAACCTGCGATTACGTACCCAACTTAATTCAACGTATTGATGTTGTTCTAAATTCGGGATTTTTTATTCTGAGAGTTTTGTTCAATCCCGACCTCACCCTCGATTTCATAAAAACATTGTAAATTCAAAACATTTCATTTTGGGGTTTTCAGAGGCGGGCAGTTTTGTATTTAAGAAGGGGTGGCATCACCTCGTGTTTGGGTATTAATGCTGATTATCGGAGCATGAAAGATGCGTAGTCATCACCTAACCTTCATACAAAAATACAATTTAAAGATCTCTCCAATGTCGAAGGAAGAAATGCGTAAATACATCATAAGATTGTGCTTGGGGCGAATTACCAGTCAAAATCGAATTGATTTGCGACAGCCAATCCTTGCTCCAATATTTAAATAAGAAATTGTCTTTCCGACATTTTTATTTGGATTATGAAAATACGTTTTTGCCAGCATCTGTGATGATTCACCTTAAAGTCCTAAGGATATTATCTTACGAGCAAATGTTAAGAAATTCCGCGATATTGATTAGGCAGATGGGGGTATTTGTACCTCTACTCATGTTCTAAAACCAAGCAAAGAATTTTTTTTTTACTAGCCCAAGGCGGCTGCCGTAAATTTTCCATTCGGTTCAATAATTTTCAAGGTGAAAAAAGTCACAAGTGCTTTACAATAATAAAAAAACAGAAATCCTATAAAAGTGTCCTTGCCCAGAGTGAGTCTCTAAACTAAACTGTAAAGAAAAGCGGCGTAAAATTTATGAACAACTCGGACTAGCATTGAAGTAGAAATCACTTTTCATGTGTTAAGGGAAGTTAATGGACCAGAAAAATCGGAGTTGGAGTTTTCTTTAAATTGAAAAGTGGTAGACCTCAGTGAATAGTCCAGTCCTTCATCTTTTATCACATATACACATATATTGTATATATAGGGGGGACCCTTTTGTGGAGGTCATTCAACAATGTAAATTCAGTAACAGGAACATGGATGAGTGACGAACGCTTTCTTTGTCCTCGGAACGTTCTCTTCATGGAACTACTTTTGAAATGTTTCAAATCACTGACCACAGAATTTGCACGAGAGTAGGTATATAGGACGCACAACAACCCTCTTCGGCTAAGCGAAGTCCTGTGTTTTTTCTTCCTCTTGATAGGACTAAGGAGCCTCTTATGGCTATATTCACATTCACATTCGATGAAAAAAAAAAAAAACAAGTTTTTATTTGTTTTCGATTGTGGACTGCCATTAAAGTTGTGTTCCACTTGAGGTAAACAGAAATGGGATTCATGTATTTTTAATTCGGGGACATATCATCGGGGTATATAGCCTCCATTGATTGTAGCCAACGGGTTTTAAGATGTTCACCTTTAAAAATATTCGGAAATATTATGAACAATTTTGAGGACAATATTTTTCTGTTTTAAGCGAGTTTTATAAATTAGTTAAATTATTAATTATCTCATTTTGATTTTGTGATGAGGTCTAAGGGAAATTATTAATTTATTCTAGTTTTTTTTTTAATTTGGTTCAGAACTTTGCTATTGAACTCTTTAAAACAACGTGTCTCTAATAAATGATAGCTCTTTTTAGGGTATTTCGAATACCCGGCTTAACTTTTCAGCCCCATATGTGTCGACTATTTCAGACAGGAAAGTAAAAGCCTTGGACCATTAAAATCAGGGAGGGCGAATAAATTTTCCCAAATTATTCGACTAGAGAAATTCTCTAGCAAAAGAGTCTTCTCTTGCAATATATGCATTAGCACCATTCCAAAACTTCTAGGTATAGAATTTTCCCGCCAAACTTGTAGGTGGACAATTTCTCATCTTTATAGACTGAAATTCACTGAAAATAATTTCAATGAATTTCTATCATCAAAGAGATCTCATCAGTATGGTTATCTCTGATCGCCTACCATAGAAGGGCAATTGTGTGACCCTATTATCGAATTTCTATCATAGAAGTTCGATAATAGGGTCACCCAATTGCCCATACAAATACTTTTTATCAAAAGCAAGTGCGAATCATATGGTAGCAAGATTTCTCATTGCAATTTTCAAATTCGCTGATTATTCCCGTTGTCGTCATAGCGCACTGAATAAACCAAGTAAAACTTGTAGGTGGACAATTTCTCGTCTTACAGAGCTCCGCTGCATCATTAGGCTGCGAACGCGATTGCCTGGCGGACAGTCGCCCTTTTTTAAATTTAGGTCCTTCCCTGACGGGTCGGTATGGTAGCGACATATTAACGGTATGACATTTATCCCGTAGTGTCGTACCGCATAGAGCTCCCACACGATCCTGCATGCTATGGACTAAATCAGCAAACATTTTGTTGATTTCATGACAAAATTCACTTCTCAACTCGGTAAATGCCGCTTATCTACTGACAAGGCATGTCGCAACGCTGCATACCGAAAACATGTCGCATCTCAACCGCGCAGTGTAGACCCGTGTGTGGGTCAGCGTTGCCAACCTTTTGAATCAAAATTACCCACGATTTTAGCCGATTTGAAGAGATTCTCCCTCTACCATTTCGCAAATTCCCACCCAATTCCCATAGAAAAAAAAACATTATACATGCTACAGACGAGGTGCAAATGCTCAATTTAAAAGAGAATTATTTTTCGTTAAACTTATAACACTGTTCGAAATCATTTTTCCACAAATAAATATATATTAGATAAATAAATTTGCAATTTTAAGTGAAACATTCATGCCTCTGTCTGCCCCGGGTATAATGTAAAACTGAAACAAAAAATTCACAAAAAAATTTCAGAAACAAAATAATCAAACATATAACAAGATAAAATAATATTTCAGGTATTACAGTTATTTAAAATTAATAAAATAAAAGAAAATTTAAATCACTATATCGTGATTATACATAGTGTAGATCTGTTAATATAATATATTTACAAGCTTCACATTAAGAATATAAGTCTTATTTATTACATAAATCAATATGACATTTGTGAGGTTGGATGAAAAACAATTATTATTTTGGGCAGAAAAAGCAACGAATTCAAAGTTGTAGCCTCTAATCTGTTACGATTTTTTGTTTTCATATCCGTTACTAAAGAAAAAATTCTCTCGGATTCAGCATTAGAATGCGGTAAAGTTAAGCCTAATTTGGCAGCTTTTGTTAATTAGGGAAGATGAAGTTACTAGATAAATCCTTTAATTTATTTATTTCTTTCCAAGATTCTGTAACCATTAAGCTATTTTCAGTTATAAATAAGTATCTAAAATGTTAAGCACTGACTTTAATTTCCACCGAATTTTTTAATTTATAAGTTTACTTACCACCCAAAAAACATAGCGTTTGATAGTATTAGAAACTGAAACACATGAGCTTTGATCCAAATCAAGTGTCAAATTCAATTGTCTTCTTCTTTTTAATAAAATCTTTCGTAACCCTGACAATTTTTAAAGGTAGGTAATTTAAAATCTAAGAAGTGAATGCTTGTCTGCATTGTACAAAATGCCAAACCATAAGTCTGGTACCTAACCCTTATCAGAGAAAAAAACATATGCAGATGTTAAATAAATTAGAGGTGAAAAGTTTCCCTCGATTACACCATAATTTCCCTTTTTCCCATTTTACACAATTTTATTAGAAAATTCCCATAATATGGGAAAATTCCCACGAGTTGGCATCGCTGGTGTGGGTACTGGTTAAAATACACGGTGGCAATAGTGGCTCGGCATGCTGCACGCTAACTGAGTCAATGCACTGACTTATAACAATGGACTGAGCGTATTGCCATTTTCCTATAGGAAAGAATGGCACAAGTTTTATAGTTCTCTCTTTCGCCCTATGGCAGAGTTGGAGCTACCAACACAAAATATTGTTTACCGAACGTTTACTTATGCCATTTGAAGTTTTTATGTTGGCTGCAGATGCAATCACCGCAGAAAGAATAAGGTAAAGATAGTGTTTACCATGTTCTGTCTCTCTTGCCCATACGCAGGATTCAGTTAAGAATAACTTTTGAAAATTAAAGTCGGAATTAGTTTAATTTCTTATAATAGTGCTTATAAGCGATTGAAATATCACTTGGACGCAAGAAAATATTTTTTTTTAATTTAATTCGATTTACGGGTGTAAAATTTCATCTGATTTGTTGAGTTTTACATATTTTTATGTAGTAAACGTTTTAAAGTGTGCTCTAACGGTGATATACAGAAACACAATATTTTTTGTGCCACATGAAATAGCAAATCGCTCAGTCCATTGTTATAAGTCAGTGAGTCAATGTCGTACCGATGTCGTACCGCCCCGTCAGGGAGGTCTTTAAACGTAAACAAACAATGAAAGAGCTAGATAAAGATATACGTAATTGTTTTCTATCTCTTTTCCTGCGACTCCGCCAAAGTGCCAACATGTCAATAATGTGGGTGAGTGTAGTACTTCCGCGTTGACAAACAGACTCAAAACTTGAGAATCATTTTTGTTTCTTTTCGTGTAATTTATTTTACCTTTCTTTGAGTTCAGTTACCTATCAATTGGAGTAGTTGGCACATTAACATTCTTTGAAGGACCTAATACTGACATTTGTAAATGAAATTTTATTTGTACTGATGGAACACCTTCAATGACAGGGAATACAAATGGCTGTGTTGCTTTGCTACAGAACTACTTGGGTCCGCAATTGTATGCATTCCTTTGCATCATTCACCAGCAAGATTTGTGTGAATTTTGGTGATGTTGTTGAATCAGTAGTAACGCTGCATTAATTTTATGCTTGGCAGAGCTCTTCATAGAACACAGTTCAAAGTTTTATTTGCTTTTAATACGGGGAATTATGTATATTTGTATTTCGTTGAGAGTTCAGGTTATGGAATTTTTAGAAGAAAAGCAGACATATCTGCTGAGAGAGATCTAATGAAAAATGATGTGATCTTACGTTTTTAGTTGATATTACCAATTATCTCAATATTCTTAACCAAAAGCTACAGGGTAAGGACTGATTGTTTCCAACAATAGTTGATTTGTTCAAATTAGTACTGTTTTCTACGAATTTAGGCATAGACAATATCGACCATTTTCCTACGCTCGTGGATATGCCCTTTCATAGCAACAACATCCATTGACACCGTAAAATACAGGTCAAAAATAAAATCACTGTCTGAATCTTTTCAGAAAACGTTTCAGGATTTCGAGCCTGACAAAGAATGTATTTTGCTGCTTATGAAACTTACAACTAGAATTAACTGAAATTCAAAGCAGCATACCTCTGAAGCAGCCGTTTTTTGGAATCGGTGACTTCACAACCTCAACCGTCGTCAAACGACTGTGAACAATTTTGGAAATTGGTATCAAAAGATAACTATACTGCAAAAAAATAATAAGACTATTCCCTAAATTTAAGACACGTTTTTCCCTAAAAATAAATGTAGTTTTGTCTGATATAAATCTCCCCAAATCAATAGAACATTCAATGAATTTAGGGTATGTAAAATTCCCGAAATGCTAAGCTCCCTCGGATATAAGGAAGAGAACATTCAAACAATTAGGTATTATGCTACATTTTTTATGGAAATATATATATAATTCTCACATTGTTTCTGAAAACAAGTCATATATTGTTTTTCAATATTTTGTTTGGGCGTGCCCAGGGGACCAGCAAAATTTCCGTAATACTTAGTAATATGGGCCATAAAGCCTGAAACACAATATGATGCAGTGCAGTGATATAGCAGTGGACTGCACTGCACTGTAAAGCCTGAAACACAATACGATGCAGTGCACTGTAAAGCACAATAAAAGCAGTGCAGTGCTTTGACAATTATGTTTTGAAGATTTCATATATAAGTTTTTTGTATTCTGGATTCATTATTTTGAGAAAAACTCTACCCATTTTTCTTCTAATGTCATTTTAAAATTAATTAATTCATTTTAAATTGAACAATTCCTCTATTTTTAACAAACGTCAATTGATGCAGTGGTTTTAGAAATTAGCCTACCCCTAAACGATGTAGTGTTTTGTGAATTGCCCCGTTAATACATGAGTTCTAAATTTCAATGCAGACTGCACTGCATCGTATGGTGTTTCAGCCTTAAGAAATGAGCCATTCAGCTCATTCTTAAGATTTCTGAAGGTGGTGGTTCTATCACCTTTCATCTTATTCTATTCCTTACATTTTAGGGAATAGTCCCTACATTTTGAAAAAAAAAAAATTTAAAATTCCCTGCATTTATGGATCGTTCCCTACATTTTAGGAAAAAAAATTTGAAAACTCCCTACATTTAAGGGATAAAAACCTAGTCTAAGTTACGTTTTCCCCTAATTTTATCGACAATACCTAACCTTTGTGGCACAAATTGTTGCCACTGACTTTAGGGAAATTTTTTTTACTGTGTACCCAGAGATGCGTGACGTGACCTAGATTTGCACATTTTATGCAGGTTTTGCTCAACTTACATATGTGAAAAGCTTTTTCGCGCTTACATACTTGAAAAATAAATACCGCAACTCACTGTCAGCAAGATATATTTCTAATTTGATGTTGTTGTCGACCTTCGATTTGAAACCAAATATTGAAATATTAGCTGAGAAACCTGTTCAAAAATCGCATTCATTTTTTAATTTGCAATAAATACCTATGTACGTACATACCTACCTATAGCTAATATAATTAGGGTAGAGTAGTTGCATAGCAATAGTGAGCTTGATTGGTTGTAGTTTTTATAGCTGGCCCGTCAACCGGTAATGAATTGAAAATATGGCCCACATGAAAAAATAGTTGGGCGGCCTTGGTATAGACGCTCTAACACCTGTTTCAAAAATTCTCAGATCATTATCCGTTATATGTAGGTTATTTCCAACTTCATCCACGTAAAGGCTCAGCTGTATGGATGCTTCCAGTTCCTTGAATTTGCAAATTTGTTTCTTCTAAAATTAAATCATTTCCGCTTTCAGGTTTATTAACTACCGGCTAACAAGCCATGCTTTTACATGATAGCAATCACAAATTGAGTCTAAATTTCAAAATAATAAACATTAATGACATACGCAGCATACTTACTAATGTTTCTTTATCTTCTTAGCGAGCTCGGGTATATTCTCTCTTAACACCCTATCTCGCTAGTTAAATCTCTTCGAATTAATGGGTGACGGCAATCGCATTAAATAGAGCTAATATTCTCGTAATACCCAAATTAGTAGTATCTCTCATTTTATTAATGTTAAAATGAAAAGATACAACCTACACATACTTTATCCCAAGTTTTACACACCCCAAATGAGTTTTCAAAAACAATTAAAGGCGCATATATTAGACTCACTTAGAGACAGCACAGAAAAATACCGAAAAGACCAGATAGCACCCAATTCATGCTCAAGTTGGATATTAAATTTTTCAAATTCCATTAACAGTTGTTGGCGTCAAACACCACCCTTCAACTTCAAACCCACGCCACAAAATCATTCCAGACCGAGCTTTCCACAACAACCCTCAATGGTTAAGGATAATTTTTTGTAAGGAGGCGGCCTATAAATGCGGCACAGGATATTGCAGGCAACTCTTGCCTGAGTATTATTTAAGGCCAACTACGTAATACAATTCTTCCCTTGACTGGTGTATATAAGGAGAAATCATTCTTGTGCTATCTTGGGTGACGATGGGACGGGTGTACAGGAAATGATGTGTCCCGAATCCCGAAGTGTAAAGACAATAAAATGACTTCATTAAGAAATTCTTTTGGTTTTTCCTCGAGAAAATTCCAAAAGGAATTCGTGAGAAAATTCAATTCGATTCGGATCTCGATGTATGTAGGCGCGCGGATATAAATAGTTCAGAGAACATCAGAAGAGATGTGCAGAATTTCTGCAAAAGGGTGTTCGAGAACAATAGGCGGCTGTGATCCTACATCCAATGAATGTTTTTTTGTTTTATTAATTAGCGCAAGTGGGAAGGAAACCTAGATTATCTCATGAACTTTCAACTATATAGACAGAGGACTCATCTCATCTCCTCACATGAAACTACGTCATATATGGAGCAACTCTGCCTTTAGAGGTTGAAAATTCCTATCTTTTCCATAGTGAAATATGCTCAGTCCAGAGAAATCAGATTTTCTAATTTTTTTTTTTTAAGAAATTTTCCTTTTATGCCACCCCCACTTGTAGTAGTCATATGCAGCAGTAATTGACCGGAAAGTTAAAGATAATTTCCCCTTTACGAATTTATCTGATTTTCCGTGCCATTTTCACTTTGTGTGCTTGTGGCGACAGATCTGGGCGAATTGAATTGTCAAAAACACTCATCAGAGTTGCTGTAAGAAGATGAAGATGGCTAGTCAGATCACCACAGTGTCCTCCCAATGTTGGCCAGCGGAATGATTTTGAGTGGCAAATTAACTAACTCTGCTCAAAGGAAAATCTGAATCAAAACACGAAAAGTGGCTTAAAACTTTAAAATCGTCCTTCTTTTGATTGAATTGATGGGGGGATGGGCAACATTTCTGGCTATCTGATTTCCTTTACACAGAGTGAAAAATGTCTCTTTAAAATAATTCAGAAGTGGTGTCCTTGCTGTTTATGTCGAGTGGGAGGTGGGAAGGGAAGTGTATTTTTTTGACATCTTTGTAGGTTAACACCTTCGCTGTAAGGAAGTTAGAAAAATGTCAAGCGTGCTTGAAAGACAATTTGGTTAATCAAAAGTTTTTCAGTTTATATAAGGGAAAAAGTTAGAAAGAAATGGAAAAGGTAAGTATTTATGAGAGTTAATGGCGCCCCAGCAATAGGCGATGTCCTACAAGTCTTGGTATTTCTGATTTCCTAATGATAGTGAGGGTTGTTTTTTCGTTAAGTAATATCTGCCCATATAATATGGTTAAGTATTCATCGTCTTTCTCCTGTAACTTATCCATAAATAAGTAGGCAATTATATTTTAAGAATAAGATTTTACGAGTACAGCCTCTTCGTTAGATATGTTCAAGAAAAGGTGCAACACACGCAGAAAGGGTTACATTTTAGGTACAGAGGTCATTTTAAGGCGAAGCTTTGGGTTTCTTAAATCCAATATTAAAAATTGGTGTTGATGACGTGTTTTTTTATGAAAATATTAGTTAAAAAAACCGTGTTAAAATTCACAAATTTAAACTTTGTTGAGCCATAACTTAAAAAAAAGGCGAGTAAGCGAAAAATTTATAAACCACAAGTTCAACGATTATCTATCAAACAACAAATTTTAAATCATCATCATAGGGTGAAACGTTCAGAAGTTACAGGGTGATCTATAAAAATATACCCGAATATATTTAAGTCCGGTTATCTCGGAAACCGTTAGGATTCACTCAAGCATGACCTATCCATATCCTTCGGATATAACACCACATGCGGGATACCCTGTATAGCTTGTCCAAAATCGAGAAAGGATGTTTTTCAGCAGTTTCTTTAGACTCTAAATCTTGTTTTGCTCCTTTTCCATTAATTTTTACATTAAAAGGAAAAAAAGTGGAGCCCTTATACGATTGTTTTTGCGTCCGTCCGTCTGTCTGCCTCTCTATGACAGATGCTTAGACGAAAACGAGATGACATTGGAATTTGAAATTTGGCAGAATGTTGGATCTTTGTGATGCGGACATATTTCGACAATTTCGACAGTGAGAAATTATGATGCTTTTTTTAAGTATTTCATATTTTATAGAGGTGAGTTGGGCATTGACGCCATTTAAAAGATTTATCATGTTAAAGGGCTACTTTCAAGGATTCTAGAATTTTTTCTACATTTTTGGTGACTTGGTTATAAAAATATAGCTCAAAATGTGCGAAAATAAACGTCCCCCTCCCTCTGATCATCTAAGTTTCTAAAGCTGAAATTTGGGCATTGACTACGCGGCGCAAGGTGACTCTATGCTGGGTACCTGGCCACAGGGATATCCCAGGCAATAAGATGGCTGACGTGTTTGCCAAAAAGGGCCTTGAAATAGATAGCTCCGCAGCGATAGCTTATGTAAGGATCCCGATCGGAGCTGTAAAAGAGGAGACCATCAGGGGCGTCTATCAGAAGGCAAGCCTCCGGCGGATCAATAGGGAAACATGCCGTATCGTGATGCAATTGTGGCATATGACAGGAGAAGGACAAGAGAACTGCTTAATGGCAGCAGAACATATACCAGGAATCTAGTAGCGATCATTAGGCTATAGGAAATCATGCTAGAAGACTGGGTATACTGGCGAACGATTTTTTCAGGAGCTGTAAGGATTCGGAGGAAATCGAATCCGTCCAACACGTGCTTTGCGAGTGTCCTGCTCTGACGAATAAAAGAGTTCAGGTGCATCCTGAGTTTCCTGAGGGAAGCAGGATGGACTTACGGCGCCTATAAAGGTTATCCCATGAGGACAAGGGGCACAATGGACTCACTGGTGGCCTTAGTGAAGCAGGTTAGGCACCTCTAGCGGCACTCCTCTTACCTAACCCAACCTAGTAGGTATTGAGTTACACAGGAAACTGGTTTTTATATTAACTTATAAGACAATTCTTACTAATAAGACAAATAGAATCACTCCTGTCACTCCGTCTGTTTGAATGTTATCGAAATTTGACAATACAGTACTGTTTAAAACGTATGAGATGAGATGAGCTAACTAAAAGGGGAAACACAATAATCGATAACGTATTTACTGATGTTCCAGCACGATATGGGACAATTCATTGATCTTTCAGTTATCACAGGTGAATTTGAATTAGATGCATTTAAATTCAGTCGATCAGCTGTTCGTTTATAAAACTCTTGTATGGAAACCTAATTACACGAGGCCAGCGCGCTTCCTCCCGAATCAGAAGGAAGTTTTAATTAAAATTATGGTTAAAAGCGTGTATACAAGATAAAGATTTTCTGTTACCATTTTCGTGAATAATTACCTATACATATTGGTTTTTAAAAAGTCACTAAAGATTTGGATAAGAGTGATTTTCACACCAAGTTATCTACTCACTAGTGTTAGGTCTTTCGTTTCTCTGCCTTGACTTTTACATTGACCACTTATTGGAAGAGATTCCCATAGCAACTGATACATTAGAATAATCGCGATTCACATTCCTTGCCTATTTGTTCTGAAGTTCCTCAGATGCCTGTATTAGGCCCTCTGTTAATTAGCTTATACATCGCTCATGATTTTAATATTCGCTTATATATAGTGAAGTTCATGTTCAGTTAGTTAGTAACGAACCGATCGCATCAACTGAAGATCAGTTGACCTGAATCAATGGGAATTTATCAAGAATTCATGAATAGAGTCTCTAATGAAGAATAATTAGGTGATAGATTATCTGCAATAATATCTTCTTTTCTATGCTCGGAAAACAAGCTCTAATATAAATTATGCTAACCAGGTCACAAGTCTTTGATGCGATCCCTAACTTTGAAAATAGCCTAGTTGGCTGCATATTTTGAGCAATAGTCTTCAATTAAGCATTTTTTTAGAATGACGAAAGTCCATCTGATTACAGAGACCATCAGATAGAGCCGTGTAAGACATGGAAACACTTTCAATTCTTCTTGCAATTCTACCCAGTAAAATCAGGATCAGATATGAGTTTTGCAGGTCTTCATTAAAAATCCACGGATCTTTCGTTTTAAAACAGTGACTATTTTAATGTAGAATTTGTTTCAGTCTTATCTCAGTATAAGTTATTTGTAGAAAGTACCTATAAAAGTGACTTAACTCATAAGAACTTCAATTGTTTCAATAAAAAAAAAATAAATAAATTTCTCAATCAAATTCCTTTTACAGCACTTGTTGCCTTCAAATCCCTCCCCCAACAATTTACTCAACAGGTCGATGATAAAGTTTCTTTAGAATCGCGTATCATTTTCATTATAGTTTCTCCTTATCCGTATCCAAGCTTTCTCCTAATTTTCTCAACAACAACAACGTGCCTAAAGCTTTTCTATGCAATGAAAAGCCACAAAAGTCCCATAACTCACCTCAGCAACCCTCAATTGTACGTGAGGCTAAATAAGAAGAAAAAAAAAGTAATAAAAGTTCCAATTCACATGAAGGCAGATGAAAGGACTTGCAGGAGATCAGATAGTACAGTGGCTGGACATGATTTAGACATCTCATCAGTACGAGACAGGATCTCGTCGGTGATGGAAGTGCTTCTCCTTTTTGCCATCGTATAAGCTCATATCAGGCAAAGAGAAAAGTAAGTGTTAAAGGTGTTTGCATATTAATTGAATTAATTTTAAGTCAGATTTAGTGAAGGTGGTACAATCTCGGAAGATAACAATTCAGTTCGGACAAATTAGTCTCTCTCTATATATGGTACAAGTGCTAGTGGTTTGTGCGGTAGCATAACAATTTAAGTCCTCAAAAGCAAAACGTATGATCTTATTGTTGTCCAGTCCAGTTCAAATGTGTTGTGCAGTGGTTTGCATATATGAGCCAATAATCAAATCTAATCGATAGCCACTCAAAATCAAAACCACACAGAGCTCCTTGACTTGTTAATTATTGTGCGTCATGCTTCTGAGCTTGTTGTTTGTTTCTAATTTGTGTGTATGATGAACGTTTCCAGATTAATATGTATCTATCCACCCTATTAAGTGAACCCCTCCTCCTCCACATTTTACCTTTCCTACGGCCATCAACACTATACAACAATTAAAATTCTTGTCGAAGTTTGTCGAACTGTCGATTTATTATATGAAATAACACAATATTATCACTTCATAGTCTGAAATCAGATTTGTATCTCTATACTTACAGGTGCGACACTAGAACACCTGTCGACCACGAAACGACATCAAATAAACGAAACACCGAAACGACACCACGACCCCATCACATCTCCTTTCTCCTCGCCTAAAATATATCGCAGTACAATTTCAATCTAGATACTTCGGACAGGGTTTCATCAGAAGACCCATCACATGGATACCACCAACAAGCAATCAGCTACATAAGCTTCCCCGGTGATGAAGTGGCAGTTCAAATGATTCCACAGGCATCTTCACTCCCACCGGAATAACCACCAAAGGTAAGTGGCAGTCAAGTCCTCGTTGATATTTAAATTTGGTATGCGGTGAGAATTGTGGGAATTTTTTTTTTTATTTTATTTATTTTTTTTTTTTTTTTTGTAAACAGACCCCCTTTATCCGACTGTTATCAGTGAAAAGTTTGAGTGGTTTTCATTAAACTTTTCACATCTTTTTTTTTTCTTCTGATGTTTTAAAAATGTTTTCCATACACGTTGTTGGGTATGTTTCGTCTATTTCCCAAAATTTGGGACACAAAAATCAGTTCTTAATGAAGAGGTAATGCTCCATGATGATGTAGGGCACCCTCGAGTACGATACATGAACCTTTTAAGAATAATTTTCGAAGTGATTTTTTTGTTTGCTATTAATGCGGATAAATATGAAAATCTTGTAAGTAAGTCTTCTTGTGGTAAGAATCCATAAATGTATAAGTAATGCAGTTTGATAGAAGGTTGTTCGAACTATATAGTAACGCACATGGAAAGTTTAGTTCTACTTAGTTTGTTCGGCTTCAATAAACTTATTACTTTGGAAATTTTCTTCAACTTTACTCGTTATTTTTGATATTAAGCTCTTTGCTGTAGTTAATCCCTCTACATGTGACATTAGTGACAGAGATATTGAAGTTAATTAAAATTAAAAGTTCGAAAGTTGTTAGAGTTGTTATTCTAAATTTGCATGCTCTTGTTCATTCTATTACAGAATTAAGGGAAAAAAATCTTCGTTTTCACTTTTCTCAAAGTAGATACCCATACATATAGTATATATTTGTGTGTATTGATTAGTCGAAAGCATTCGAATTCGACATTGTATAAATCACACTCTAAATTCCTAGAAACATTTTCTTCTAAATTCAGAATTCTCTTCTCCCACATTTGTGAAGATTTCTTCGGAGTTTTTTCCTCTTGTATATGGAACTTCACAAGGATCAATTCTAGATCCTTTATTGATTCTCATATATCTAAAAGAAAACTTCCAGAATGGTTAATGATACATAATAAGAAATCTGTACGCTGATGATATCCAGAAATACCTGCAAAAGAAAAATCCCAAAAAAGGCACAATCTTCAAAGTCAAAAATTTTGAATAAAATTGTTGCGGAAATTTTTCGTCGATAGTATAGACTAAAAATTCATTGAAAATAAAATCAATGAATTTGCAAAATGCATTGAAAATAAAAAAAAGATCGAATTTTTCGACCCAACGATCAGAGAGGTCTCATCAGTGTGGTTATCTCTGATCGCCTATCAAAGAAGTTCTATGATAGGACGACTTCTATCATCGAACTTCTCTGGTAGGCGATCAAAGATAACCACACTGATGAGACATCTTTGGTCACTGGGTTGAAAACTTTGATTTTTTCAAAATTGTTGTTGCCAAAAAAAATTCAAAATTCAGACCTAAACAATATGTACGCAGAATTTTCAGAATACAGTTTTTGCTCGTTATTATGGAGAATCATTAAATAAACTTATCTAGTTTTTATAAAATTTATTGGAACACTAAGATATACCATTCCCATTAAAAATCTCATCTTTGAAAATCCACTTTAATTAAATACAGTTTTCCGTTGAAACCGTATTCCATACCGTTAACCCATACCGTTTCATCTTAAAACAGTTACCTGGACAAAATAAAGGTTTTAGAAATTTTGATTTATAACTAAATGTCAATTTTAAATTTCAAAACTGATACCCTACCGGGTTAAGATTCTATTTTTACGAAATTGAAAAAAAAAAACAAGGGTATTGAAAGAATGGATTTTGAACAGAAATGATTTAAAAAACTTGAAAATTGTACTGATTTCCAAATATTTGGCACCTCTGAATTTTAACGCTTTTTCACGTATTCGCCATATTCTTTTTCACAATTTTGCATTTTCAGTATTTTGACATGTCTGTATAGATGATTAGGAAAAAAAGCTAGTTTTGTACAAAACACCCTGTACATTAAAAACTACAGGATGTACGGTCATCGTCTGATTATATGCTGAACTTCATGGCCTTTCCAACGACTGTTCAACCAGCCCCGTACACCTTTCCCCTCAGGAGTTATTGAGGTCTAAGCAAAAATTTCGGATTTTCTTACCTGTTTTTTTTTTTAATTTGACCTCTAATATTTTTGCAAGAAGGTCATTAACATAACTTTTTTTTATAAAAACTGTAAACTTTAGACCTTCCTCTTTAAGTTGAGCTATTACCCGCAATGTGCTATCTAAAGCCCTTTAAGAGTTATTAGCTCTAAACTTATTCTCAAACCTATTCTCAAACCTATTCTCAACGATAATTTGTTCCCTTAGCACGTCATTTTAAAAAATATCGTCTAATTTCGGTGTGACCTGAAACGTTATGAGTTAATAACTGTTTAACGGCTACAGTTAACACATATGGTGTAATAGGTCACATTAAAGAGGAGAGTCTAAAAAAAAGTTATGTTAATGATCTTTTTTCAAATATAATGTAGGTTAAATAAAAAAAAAACAAGGTAAGAAAATCCAAAATTTTTAGTTTAGACAACCATAATTCTTGAGAGAGAGAGGGGTACGGGGCTGGTTGAGCTGTCTTTGGAAAGGCCATGAAGTTCTGCATATAATGAGCTCTTAACTGTGACCGTACGCTCTGTAGTTTTTAAGATACAGGGTGTTTTGTGAAAAACTAGCTTTTTTCTTAATCACCCTGTAACTCTTAAACGGTTGATATTGCTGCACCACCTGCCATACAATTTTTGGTTTGTCCAGGTGAGTACTATCACCGCCTGCTCTATTGACCTCCTACGGGGAAACACCCTGTATATAAGTATGGTGCAAGCCCTGAGTGTCCCTTGGGTGTGTCCTCCTTTCTGTGGATGAGATGAAAAACTTACCTCACCTATACGATAGATCTGATGCACTTTATTAAGAAGACAGGAAGGTTTTGGTGAGAGGGTTTCTAGCAGGTTAGCTCAATGAGCCACCTTGGCCGCCGTATTTGGGATCTCTCACTCCCCTGCCTTTGAGTATAAAAAACAAAAAAGAAGGTGCAAGTAATACATTTCACTCAGTGGCTCAAAGTCCACCTATGTATCATTCAATCATATGAGCAGATAAGAAGCACATGACTTTTTCCATCTACTCTAGGTATTCTGCGTGTGGAACTTAGGGAGTTAATTCTTTCCTGTACTTCCTTAACCTTATTTCATATCCAAAGTATCCACTTTTGAGATGCAAGAAGTCTCCTTAATTGTGTTCACTTCAGAACATTTCGAGACACCACTATGGACATCCAAAAATGTAAAAGCAGAACAACAAATTAATTTCACTCTATACACATGGACAATACTTAAAAAATTAGAAGAAATAAAAGGCAGCGTGTCACTTTATCAGAGATCAGCTGCCATCATCTACATCTAGATCCACTCAAGCCTCACATCATTAAGCCGATCACAATGTTATCAATTATATCAATTGAATAGAATCTCTCAGCCTGCTGTGTATTTGCTGAGACGACTCTTCTATACTAAATTCGTATGAAAGTACATAATACGAAGGTATCATAAAAAAACAGCCCCCAAACTAACTATATTTAAGTAGTTACTAAAGCAGCTCGATTTAGGATCTGTGTGTGCAGTTAGTATCGCTTTCAATTCAGAATAAGCAATAAGCTTGCAGGTCGGCAGCACTACTATACACTTATCAGCCACAATTAAGACGTTCGTAATTAACGCGCCACCGTAAACAATAGCGATACTTTCAGATCCGCGGCTCATAAATTGTTTAGTTCTCTTTCGTGACGGTCAGTCGGATTTCCTTATTCCATTTGCAATTTTAAAACTTGAAAAATTAAATTTGTGGACTCCTTCTTCTTACTCATTCACGCGTTCGTTTACGAGGTTCTCCGATGCAGTTGATGTTGCAGAAATATTAGTTATAGCATCTCTAACACTCTATTCAAAAAAAAAAAAAAAAACGGTCGTAGCTTTTGAGTAACTATTATAAATCCGTAAGGAGTGTAATTGGGATTTGATTAATAATTTCAGTCGTAGTAATACAAACTATTTATGATTTCACATGGAAATAGTGGTTTTTTGGCAGTCACAGGCTAGGAATAAATTCCCTGAATAGGGAGTTTTTAGAGTGATTTTGTGGATTGTTTTTGTGATATAATCATTTTTATTGTGCAAATGTATAGTGGCAGTGGGTAAATTAATTAGCACATGCTTATTCATTGTAATATTTCGTATTTAGTGAATTTAAACGAACAGAGTGCAGGAGTTTTTGGGATTTTTATATTTCCTGGATTCGATTAAAATAAAGAAACAAAGACACAACACAAGACACAGGTAGAAATTAAAATAAAACTATTTTGGTAAATCTGAAATTTCTTAAAATTAATTTTTGAGTTCAATAAATGCGGAAAACACTCGGAGAAGAAATTCAATTTGAGTTTTTTTTTCAATTTCCGTGTTTTAATTGTTTTAATCTGAGGTTTGAAAAAATTCCATTTGGATTTGCATAATTAGGAAGCCTGAACTAGCACACAGTATAATTTCGAAAATATATATATATGTATATGAAGCACAAAGATTCCGATTATTACTTTTACTAAGAAGTTGTATGGAATATAGAAAGTTATAGAATCAGTTTCCGAAAAAAAAAAAATTAAAAATCGATTTTCGAACATATTTTCAAAAAAATTTATGATGTAGGACAGCCAGGTATATCTAGATTGTGCAATAGAAAGTAAATTCTGCTAGAATTTTCTAATATTTTACAAAAATTATTACCGAAAACTTTTATTCTCCAGAAGCTTTCAATCATAACTATTATTAAAACGTGCGGCTAATAACTGCTGGAAAAGAAAATATGAAGACAAAAAAAAAAAATTAAAACAACATTTTAGACTGCAAGAACTGCTGCAACATATGTACATATGTGCAATACAAAATTTTAATTTTGTATTCCCTTGAATCGATCCTGAAAGCATTGAAATCACCATTCCGTAGTCATCTCAGAAACCCACAGCCTCTTGATAGCTGTTAAGTATCACGGTATACTGACATCAGGTTAGGTTAGGTTAGGTTAGAGTGGCGGCTGTCGTAAAATCATGTACGACCACCTTCACTTAGACTATCTATGGTCCATTGTGATGCCACGTTATTGGGATCCTACCTGGAAAAAATACCTTTAATTTGAGGGGGGTGCGCTGAAACTAGCCACAAGAGTTAATAAACCTTACCAGGTCGTCCCCCAACTCTTTGTCTGCTAATTCCCCCCCCAGTTCGCAGAAAAAGTAGCTATCTACCGTATTCTTCCTATGCTTAACAAGGTTCGCACAGCAAGTGTTGAACGCGCTCTCAACCTCTTTCTCGTCCATACAGCTTCTGTAGAAGTCATTGATGGAGCTTGCCTGCTCTCTGCATGTTTCCACGTCATCAACAACAATTTTTCATATTGGATTTAAGAAACCCAAAAGCTTCGCATTAAAATTACCTATCACACTCTATACCTGTAACCCCATTTGCGTCTTTTGGACTTTTTCTTGAGCATATCCAGCCGACCGTAGTTCATAGCAGTCATACCTTGTTACTGTCAGTATACTGTGTATTTATCCTTTATGAAAGGGAGTCACAAGATTATCAATACTACTCATGAAATCGTCAGGAACTTGACAACAATCGCTCTAGCGGCTCCAACTGATCCTTTGATAGTCTCTAAGGTACTGGCAACAATGTGGTATCTCTGCATAAGTAACAGAGTACAATGCACATAGAACATACTTGCTCACCAAGTTCGACTTTAGCAATACGTTTCTTTGACCAAACTCAGCCATTGGCTTTTGCCATCTTTAAGGGTCCTTCATCAAAGAGGATCGTTCGAGTCGGACCAGCATTATGAAAATTATCTCTGATTTTACCAATTAGACTTGCTACTGAATAGACCATGAAAAAATGCGGAATATTTAAAAAATACTGGGCCTACAAACACTGTCACAATACAATGAAAATGAAGTTTTTTTTTGTTACTTTATATGAAAATTTGATGTCATATGTATCGAATTTCGAATAATTCCCATGGTCTATTTTCAGTAACCAAAATCAACAGCTAAACTAACTTATATTAGGTTAAAAAATTGGCCATCAGTTGGTCTACTATCACAAGGGCCTGGGCCTTTCGTGGGGCCTGGGCCCATGCATAAAGATGGCACTGTTCACAATACCAAATAGATAATGGACATACATATATTTAAATCTGCTCTTCTTATTTTGTATGTTTTCAAACATTTAAAGCCACATAATGCTGATCAAATGAAAATTTCTTTTCTTATATAAAATGTAATGTTACAACGATAAACTTATATAGTGAATTCTTTTCTGCGACTCGGTATAAGCACTGCCACCGTATCTGTCATTTTTCTGCTCTTTTCTTCCCCCATACTAGTAAATTATAAATAATATATTTGTTTATTTACACTGACAAATTGTAATTTTTACAACAATTACGTAGGTATATTGTAAAAATATTGTGTAATATTACACTCATGTCCTGGATCGAAGAGCAACGACGAAAAAAATAAAAAATTTAAAAATTTGTGACGTCAACGGAGACGTTCTGTATTCAAGAAAATGACGATATATGCACAACTTTATCGAGGTAACTTCTCTACAGATGTATTGCATGCAAAGTGATACAATTCCTAGAAGTCTCTGTTTTGTTCCTGGTATTTTCATTCACCTAGCATCTGAAAAAGCTCTCAAATCACCTCTCTTCACATGATTAAAATTTTCACGTAAAAATAATATGAAATCATTAAATTCGTGATGTGGTGAACTGGCTTTTTACTAGTTTCATCTAATTAGTATTAGAGAGTAATTAATTGCTATAGCTCCGCCGATTTGTTGCTATCGCATTTTCGCAATATTTTATGCAAATTGCAAGTCTTTTAAAGTTTATGAAAGAAAATAAATAATAGTTTGATGGGTACGCCCCTGCGTAATTTTTCCCTATGTACATTTTTACGAAAAATGGACATCAATATCAGCTGAAGTTATTCTCTAAAATATTTTAAAATTAATTTGTGTCGTTTTTCAGGCATATGAATTTATTTAATTTACATTCCTTGGATTGTTGTTGATATTAATCAGCAGCAAAAATATAGGAAAATACTGCAATTAAAATTGCCAAAGAAGATTTAATTTGCAATGCTTATGAATATGATATCTGGTCCAGAGGATGGATGGATAATAATTCTACTAGCGTTACGTAAAAACTGTTTTTCTAGTACTAGTTAAGATGATAGCAATCTAGTTAAATCATTATACAGGTTCATGGTTATATTTTGTTATTCATTTGTATCCATCAAAACAAATTTTATCTCTATTTAATTCAAATTAAATTTTTATTAACTATTAAGTCACTTACACAATTAACATAACGAAGTCTTTTGATTATCTGTAAATGCAGGTACGACGGGTCATTTGATTATACCCGGCTTATACTATAGAATACCTGATTTCCTTGAATTTGGACTGACATTTATCTGCCATTCTTCACTATCCTTTGATACAATAACCAAAATAATTAATACGAGTAAGTACGTAGACGTTGCCTTATATTATTTTAGTATTCAATTTCAATGGTAGGCTATGCTAAAGAAAATAAATTAGCATGAGTAATATAGTTACAGATTTATACCACCAACTTATCTAATTTTGAATACCGAATTGAACGTTTTCTCCAAGTACTTTCCTGATGTACGTATACACAGAAAACTTATGCAATATCTCCGCCGTTTAGAATCGGACTATTTCTACATACCTATCCATATAAATTGCAAAAAAAAAAAAAAAAATCCATTAGAACGCTCCAATGTCGCGAAATGTCACTTGTTGTTCTCTGGGGTTCACTAATTTATTATATGTAATAATTTTATATCAATATTTATGAAGTTATGTACGCTTCTGTGATAATTAAAAGCGATGAAATCAACTTGATATTGTATTACTGGTTTTATAAATTTGTAAGCCGGATAGGTACAAATTCATAGAACCAGGAAGAATTTCGGGTAATCTAAACTTAAGTTAACATCAATCACACAAATCTATTTCAGCTTGAAGTTGAAAACGCAACGGGACTGATGCGCGTATCTGAAAATTTTTATATTATTATAACAACAAAAGAAAAGTGATAATTGGTCTAATTGTAAGACCAATATATATATATATATACTTACTCCAGATCAAAATAAAAGTGAAATAAAGTAAAAACCAAAATTTTGGTATGGCAACACCAAGAAAGGGTTGCCCGATTTAGTTTATTTTTCAAATTTCATTTAATATTTTTATGGAAACGCTGTGTATAAAAGTTCAGTTCTCGACGTTCACGCGTTCTCGTGGAGTGTCCAAATATATAGTGAAAAACCAAAGTTTTGTATGGCAACACGAAGTAGGAGTTGCCCGATTTATTCTATTTTGGAAATTTTATTTTTTATTGCTGTAAAAATACCATGGGTCGAATTTCAGCTCTCTACGTCGAAGCATTCTCCTCAGCCAGTGCCCGAATATATAGTGAAAAACGAAATTTTGTATGGCAACCCTACGAAGGAGTTGCACGACTTGTTTCATTTTCGCACTTGAATTTACTTTTGTTTTTTTTTTAACCCGTGTTGAAAATTTCAGCACTCTAAGTACACGCGTTCTTGAGCTATCGTGGGTGTCATCATCCAGGGTATACTAACATAAGCATATGGATACCTACTTAATTTCTCGGCATAAACTCGAATAAATAGAAACCTACTACCGGAGGAAGTGTATTGTTCCACAGATGCAAGTTAAATGCCATTGTCATGCGCATTGCGCATATATACTTGATTTGCAATTTGGTTGGCGATTCGAATGATCAGATCAGCTCCAGCGCTATGCATGTAGCTAGCATATGATTGCCATAATTTACAGTTAATCTTAATCTATATAAAAAATTTTCTTACTTATATATGATTCACAGTTAGAATTTGCAAAGAGTACATAAAGGTTGGGAATCAACGACGAAAAAGCATACTTACCTGGCGCAGGGGTTACCGTGATCAACAAGGCGGTTCCCCCGGAGCGAGGCTTTGCCATTGCACTGCGGTTGAGTTGACCTCTGCGATTGTCCCTAATGTGGATAACTCGTGCGTGAAATTTTTGGTAGCCGGGGATGGCGTTCGCGCCGCCCCGACATGAAAATTCTTAAGAAAGAAAAAAGTTAGCTGATAGCTATTTTTTGATAAAGCGTGAAATACAATTACGGCTGAACCTGCGACTTGATTTTAAGTCGAAGTCGACGCTGAGATGAACAAAGTTAATTCTGAGTCTGAATCGAAGTTGTTGTATCTGGCGACGGAAATTGTAATTTGCGTTTAATTTAGTTTAGATTTTTAGAGTTGAAAATAAATCTTCACGGAACTGGACTCATTTCCAAAAGATATATGAGTTTTTTTTTTATCATTTTTTTGTTTTTTCACGATTTTCTGTCGCGCATTTGTAAAAATGGTTTGATACAATGCCACCACAGAAACTTAAAATTTTTAACCGCTTGACATGTATAAATTCCTAGAGAAAAGAAAAAATTTAGTGAAAAAGGAATTGATGTCGCCAAGCTCAGGTTGATTAAAATACCTCGCTTTTCACTGCAGTTGTGACTTATTTTCATATTTTTCAAGTATTTTTTTAGATAATAAAATTCGTATTATTAAATATACTATGTTGTACATCGTATTATCCTTATTTTGCCCAGGCCAATTAGTTATTTTAAGGGCTAAATTTAGCCATTTAAACTCGAATATTTCAATTACACCACTCTTTTTAGCCATTGCAGCATCAATCTTTAATGATTTTTTCAATTTGATAGTTAATTTCCCATTATTTATTCACTGAAACCAACGAAATTATTCATACATTCGTCGTGGTACCTAAACGATTTTTGAAACTACATACTACTTTTTAGAAAGAGTAAAAAAATGCGGAAGGGTTATTTTGGTGATGCATAGATGGCACAAGAACTAGATGTAACATGAAGTACCAAAAAAGCATAAAAATTATATATGGCTGGGAATGCCACAACATTTGAAATTATGTGTACGTCGAGCCCCTGCAAACAATTGGACGAAATTCCGCCGAAATAGAGAAAGCGCTCGTAGCTCGAAATCTCTTCGTTTTTTTTTTTTTTACTTAAACGAAGTTTTATTTTATCATCATGCCCTAATTTCCGAGAATTCGAATAGATAATCCGCTTGTGGCTGGAAATTCCTACGATTTTTTTACCATAAACGACGTTTTCAAGCATGCTGTAATTTCCGAGAATGCGAAATAGATGCATAGCTTATATTCCATTTATTTGCTATATATAGAAGTTACGATACGACTCATGTCAATTTCCGAGGAAGTCGTCAAAGGAAATATTTTCTAGAAATTCTTCTTCGCAGGCATTCTAAGTTGAGAATTTATTGCAAAGTGAAGTTTTACTACAGTGAGTATTTATGATTTATCTATTAGATTTCGTAATTACTTGGTATTTGCAAAACGCCTTGTAGGAGAGGTCAGTACCACATCATACTGTTAAGAAACATCGAATCCAAAACGAACTACAAACACATACAAGAACTTCGAAAGAAAGTCGAGCTAGCGAACCACTGTACCAACCACGGTCGCCAATAAGATTCGATATCGTGTTCCGTTTTTTTCTCTCCTGCAATTCGCAAGCACGTCACAAGTGAATTCGATTTCGAAGCTTAAATTCATCTAGTCGAATTGATTTACTTCGAATTCAATTCGAATTTGAACCGCAATGTTTGCAGGGGTGATTCATATTTTTTCGTATCTGAAGTGTGAGGAAGTCAATCAGATGTATACAAAACTGATAATATAAAAACACTTGCTTTCGTCACGTTCTAATACATGTTATGGTGATTGCAACGCAGTAAAGCCGCAGTACTTGTCCTTTGCGTTTAGCTCTCTAGTTCTTACCTATATTTATGTAACATTATAGACCATTAGGGAGGTACAACGATTATTAATCTAACAAATTTTATAAAATCTTAAGTATAAAACCATAACAAAATAATTCCCGTTATCTCGGAAACCGGTAATAGGATTTCCCCTCCCCACCCATACAATTTTTTGTATCTCTAAACAATACCTATCCATAGCCTTCGGGGCCAAGACCGCATACAGGATACACCTTGTAGTTTATTGAAGAAAACCCTGATGTAAACACTCTTGAAAAATGTAGCCAGTGGTTTAGCCATTTAATTTCAGTTTAGCTATTTTTTAGGCGTTTTCAACGGTAGTTTTAGCCAGTAGCTGAGAGAAAGAGTTGGCAACACAGCCTCCAGCCATCTTGGAATAGATCATGTAAAATTTTCAATTAAACTTGATGGAATTTCATTCTACGATAGTATTCAAATCCGGAGCCAAAGATATCCTAATAAGAAGTAAAGAATCAACTGAACAAAATTGAATATTTTTCTTGTTTTGAAACAAATAATGTCATATGGGGGAAAAGAACTTGGCTATGCAGATGCACTATTGTAGTGCAACTGATGCAACAATTTAAAAACAAAAATCGAGAGAACGTAGAATTACCCGAACCAGAAAACCTTATTGAATCCCCCAAAATCCTATCAAACTATTCATAATAATGTATTTACTTCGGGTCACACTAGGAGATGTAAAATTTCTGTCAAATAAAATTCTCATTTATTCCGAAAATATCAGAGAATCCAGCATGAATTTCTCCCACCTAAAATATCTTCAGAGCAAAACGAATGTAAACAGAAGCATGTGCGTTCAAATAAAATAAGATTACAGTAACAACATGTGTCCAATTACAGCAACAACATGCCACCAAACTCTCTCATATTTAAGAAAAACCTGTTTTTACAAAATCGCGGAAACATCTTATGAGAGTAAAATCTGAAAACTCCGCCCCTTCACATTTATTTACGAGAATGAATCATTTGTCATTCTTGTTCGTTGCATGTACTCTGCGCTTTGTTGACATTTATTGTCTTTATTCATAAAAGTTTTAAGGAGAGTTAGATTTTTTTTTCATCATCTTTCCTTCCTTTTTTAGCCGTGTGCATTTTAAATGTAAAAGAGTCGGAAATCTCGCCTAATTATTAAATTTGCTTTGGGCAGGTCAATTGTTGAAAAATTTGATGTTTTGTATTTGAAACCAGATTTTAAGGTTGAACTACAATAGAAGTATACGTAAGTACATTTACTTACGTAAAGCAAACGCGCCCTTTAATTTAACAGGCGTACACAAATTAACTTTAACTCGTGTGAGAGGAACTTTCGTTAAGTTTAAATATCCAATTTTCCGTAAGTATAGTGCGCTAAGAATCGCTCATTCCGTAAGAACGCGATGTGTCAAACAGTTAATTTATTACTAAATGATTAAAAGTGCAATGTAAAACTTAAAATGGAATAAAAATGGTACTGTGAATTAATAGAAAGCACAAATCTTCAATTAAATCAACTTCCAATTGTTAATTTTTTCACTTTTACCACTTTTTAAAATTGAAAACATTAAATATCAAGATAATAACTCTTACGGAATGTGATATATTTTTCATAAGTAAACCTCAGTCTCGTATAATTTCGTAAAGTTATTTACTTCTATTGTAGTTCAGCCTTCAGTCTCGGTCTCCATTCCAATAATGCATAAAAATTTTAAGGAAAAAATTTCCAATAAATTTCTAAGAAAAAATTTAGGTCTTCCCTACAGCAGGTTAACCCGGGGGTTACACCTGCAAGTACAGCTTGCATGCAAGCCTCCCTTCCAACACGATTTTTAACTTGACAGCGGAAAGCAGTTCGGTTGATGTCTTATCAGCTTGCATACAAGTTCATTTAAAAAATGGCATTGAGACGTAAACTCTTGCGTATATTGGAAAATTATGGTAATAAAGGAAGTATCATAATGATAAAAACCCAAGAAAAAATGAAGATGAAGGTGTTGGTAAATGATGTATTGCAAATGATCCCAGAAAATTTCATTTTCCCGGTATTAATTTATGAATTTCTCTCAAGGATTTCTTTTCCGCCATTTTGAAAACTATATAAATGTCAAATTACTATCTCCCAGCTGCCATGATTTTTCATCATGCAAGTTCGCTGAAAGTTGCATGGCAGTTGGATTACACGTGCAAGAAGGATGGCAGTGCAAGTTGCATGCAAGCTGTACTTGCAGGTGTAACCCCCGGGTGAGGCTTCGTTGATTTTATATTGGAGCGAGGCGAGCGCCTCTACAATACAACAAGTAACTAAATCAAACTTTGTTTCGCAATCACTATATATTTTATACACAAGGGTAATATTACACAGATTTTTTAGAGTAATGAAAATGTGTTTGTTAAATCGTTAGTTTTGTTTTCGTGAGTCGGTTTTTTTTTAAAGAAAATACCTGAAATTCTATTGAAATAAATGTATATGTAATAAAAAAAGATATACAGACACAAAAATTTGTTATTATAGTTAATTATACGTTACGACTATTATCGTAATCACTTCACAATCGTTTAATACATCACCCTTGACGAAATACAAAGATTAGATAACAGAATCAATTCTGATTTATTTTTAAATACGCAAATCAGACAAATCAGAGGTTGGTAATTGAGACGAGTTAATTGTTCAGCATTTAATTAGATAGAATTACAATTTCAAACTTCAAAAGATCTTAAAGAAAAGCATTCACAGAGCTCACTGGGGAAAATTTCCCGATCTATGTATTATGTGTGCAGAAGAAATAAAAATCATTTAATTACAAACAATATAATTAGTAAGTGCTAAGTACTTGTTAACAAATTTATGCTATACATATAAGTATGCGTACACTACATACATATATATGTACACTACATACATATATACGTACGTACATAGGAGCATTCTCTAATTGCTAACTAATTTGACGAATCTTTAATATTCGTTTACACTCTTTTGCAGATGGTGTGAAACCATTGAGTTTTCTTTTTCATTTCAAGACTTCAGAAGTTGAGAAAGTGTTTAAAATTTCGTTAATTAATTTTTCACCCTAAATTTTCACGGATGGCTAATTAGAATTTGATTAGGGTTTAATATAACTAAAAATTCGTGACGTCAGGTTTAAGGGGTTTTATGTCTGGTCATATTTTTAACAGAGATGGTAATCAATGCCTAAGCGTTTTAAATTTTTCAAATTATTTTTTTTTGTTTTTTTGGTTAATAAAAAAAATTAATTCATTGAAAGCAGTCAGAATTGATTACTACTTTTGCCATTTCGACACCCTCCGGAGAGGACATATAAATGAATTTAGATTTTGTTTTTTTGCAGAATTCTTCATTATTATTATATCTGTTATCTTTTGAAAACATTATTATTTGTTATTAGGTATATTAAGAAAAAAAAAATCTCAGTTTCAAATTATCTTCAATCCTTAAATCTATGACGTTGTGAATAATTATTTCTCTCCCGATCCTACTGCTTGGAATTTCGAGATAGCATTGATCCAACTAATCAGTCTTGAATGGAAGAGATAGGTGACTGTGTGTTGTTAACATAAGACCAAGCTTCGTTGAATAGAGTGAATCAATTTCATCATATCAAATACATATCCGTTCTTTGCAAGCATGCTAATTTATCGTCCATTGCACTGCTGTGGCATTATTGACATTTTTTTTACGTAGTCATTCTAATCCTCTGGTCCCCAAACTTGTATCTGCAACGGCAAGAATAGACAGACAATATGTATTCAAATGTGAGCATCTAGCAGTTGAGTAGTTGGCACTTCTTTACATTCGGTGGTAGTAGTGGTAGTTTGGAAATAATGAATCTTATGTTTTGGGTGATGAGCTTGCTAATTGGCATAGATTTTGAGGAATTAGCATCACATCCTGTTTTATTCAATTGACCAGAAGCGGATGATGAAAATGACGAAGATGTTGCCCTTGGAAGATGTGATATTCGAAAATACTTCAAATCTGTCAGCTACAGTTAAAACCACTGTTGTTGTCCATTCCATGCCAATCAATGTGCCTACCAATTCGGAAAATCCACAGGGGATAATATCAGCAGAGTAGTAGAGACTATCGAGAAGGCCTCATAAGATAAGAAGTACCTCTTATGTTCCATGATGGACATACACAATAAACAGTAATCGACAATAAACAGTAATCGAAGATCGAAGTATCGAAACCATGGATTGGCATTATGCTGGAAAAACGCTGCATAACAACTACCTTAACCAGCGAATTCCCAACAATCAGAGTCACTAGAGGCTGCCTACAAGGCGAAGTTTTAATATCACTACTATGGCTTTTGAAATTTTCACCGACAGCTCTCGCTCTAATGCGGGTGCCCGTGCGGGTGTTAACTTTCTTTAACCTGACATTGGGTTGCAATATCTACTCATTTGGAAGGCACACCACCGTCTTCCAGACTGAAGTCTTCGCCATCACAATAGCAGCGATGATAGCTGTTGATATGGAGATCAAGGTAAAAGAAGATTTCTATCCTTTCGGCTAGTCAGGCTGCCTTGATGGCTCTGAGTGGCCCTCGGATAGCATGTAAAGTTACTGGGGAACTGTAGGTTCACGTATCCACAACAAGGTGGTCTCTTCAGTGGGTTCCTGGTCACATGGGTATCTTGGGAAATGAAAGGGCTAACTGTCTAGCCAAGTCTGGCTCTGTTTTTCCCCGCCTTGGATCGGAACCCGCGCCGTAGGCGTTGCCACCTCAGTTATCGGGTTTCTCATCAAAGCAGATGTTCGTATGAAACAACAGCAGAGATGGGCGAACCTGAGCACTTACAGGTGCACAAATCTTTTTCTCGATGGATCCAATAGAAATTTCTCTCATTTTCTCTTGGGACTCGTAAGGAAATAATATAGAACTGTAGGCTGGATAAGCTTGGGTCTGGCCTCCTATCTGTGGATGAGCTGAAAAGCTTACCGCACCAAGAACTGCTGCGCTTTATTAAGAGGACTGGAAGGATTTGGTGAGAGGGTTTCTAGCAGGTTAACACAATGGGCCACCGTGATCCTTGGGCTTATGGTATCTCATCCCCTGCCAAAAATGGAATAAAAGGGCTCTTGATTGTGGTTGTACTTCAAGAGCCGACTTTAAGGCGCAGAAATACGCTGATGACATTTTCGTTTGTGTTGAAGGGAAATTTGAATCAGTTTTTACCTGACCTTATGTCGACTGCTTTTAACATACGTCTCCACATAATGCTATCAATAAACACAAATAAGATGATGATAGTCCCTTTCACCAGGAAAAGAGCCTACAATGGCTAGCTCCTAGATTAATTGGACTTCCACTAGAATATTAAAAAAAAAGCCAAATGTTTAGGAGTAATTCTGTATAGCAAGCTTAACTGGAATCTCCACTTTGAAATGATATAAAACAAAGCTATGCAGGCATTCAGATCAAGCCAAAGACTTTTCAGGAAAAGTGGGATCTAAATCTCTAAATGACTTTACGGATTTTTTAGGGCAAACGCCTAGTGGTTCAAAATGATGCAGACTGTTAACAAGAGGACCATTGACAAGGTGCAAAGCATGTCCTGTTTAGGCACCACTGGCGCCTTCACATCGTGTACTTAGCGAGAGCACTTTTATAACCATTCTTGGCGAAGACCCAAACTACATCGAGAGCTACACAAGCTACACGAAGCTCTATTTCAGCGTATTCCTATGAACGTAGTCAGTCCGTGTATCTAACTTACATCATGTAGCTTGAAGCTGTCTATGTAGCAGTTGCTAGACCTAAATTTACAGGTAAAAATTCCTATATATCGGATGCTTCTCAAGTTATTCGAACGAAAATTTATAGTAAAGTAAATGTCATAAGCCACCTAAATTTATGCGTAGTTTGACTGGAAATTATGATTTAGAAAACAAGTTATAAGGAAATAAAACTTTGACGTCGATTTTCTCATATGCGGTTAGTTAGAGCCCGGGAGCTCTAAGGTCGCATGTTTGACTTTTATTCTTGATGTAATCAAGGATCTGCGTGGAATTTGTGTAATGTACTTTTAGTATCCTCCATCTACATTATCTTAAATTGCAATAAGGGGATTCCTCAACAATTGCTACATACTTATAAAAAACAAAAAACATCAGAGGTGTTCCTTTCAAACTTCAGAATGCATAGATGTTCAAATTCTCAAAGTGTATTTCTCAGGGAGGCCCTTAAACTTATTATTATTGTTATCACAATTTTGCATCAGAAACCTGACAGTTATATGTATTTATGTATATGCATAAAGACGACCATAAAGGCAAGATATACAGGATGCTTTCTCCTTTCGAATAAAGGCGAGAGCAACATTTGACTGCGATTAGAAATTCGATTGAAGGAGAAATTTTCAAATTGAATTAGGCACTGCCATTGCCGATGGAATGATAGAGTTACAAGGAATCATCACATCTTTGTCACTTCCTTTAGATGTTGTCTACGGCGTCAAAGAGCTCTGTAAATTGCCTCTAATTGCTCTGAAGAGTAGTGCTGAACGATGAATTTCAAAATTTCCAAATTAAATTACTTCAAGACTTATTGGATCCCATACAACTCGGCAAGTAAGTGTATTAGCGAGAAATTTCGATCGGAGAACTTTTGAATAGGAAGAACCAATCTGATGATTGGGGACAATGTTGACCTTGATTACATTTGGTAATTTTGTAAGGTATTTTTGTTGTTGTCATAAACAAACTAAATCGTACTAATATGCAGAGATGAACGGAGGTGAATTATGAAAATTTCTTTTTTTTTGTACATTTTTTGTCCGTTTATCTCAAGAGTCATCCTACTATTTATGTATTATAATGTATTAGAGGCACAGAAAATTACCAGTTCGAAGAAACAAAACTAGAAGCGGATCGAGGAGATTTATATTTCATTATGATTTCGCGTTGTGATCCGCTTTTCAGAATTACATTTCCTCGCAACAAAAATATTTCAAGTAGCAAAAAGGGCAGATAAAATTGAGGAGGAGATATAACAGAAAGCCCTTTTTACATTAGAGGAGAGTTGGAGGGTAACTCTGAGAGACAAGCAGTAAGCATAGAACAGCAGAACCAGTAAAATGGAATGGTTTCCCTTCAATTCTAGAGGAATCCGTTTCAAAGTCTGACATCAATCCGCAGAGAAATGCCCTTGTCGTCGTCGTCGTCGTCGTCGTCCTTCTTATTAGAAGTCTCTTGTAATGAGATTAACTTCAATCCGCATTCCCCTAGACCTAGACGTATACCTACGCAGAGTACCGATGAATTATTATTTTAATTATCGGCTTCATTTTTGTTGAGATTTTTTTTCTCTTTTACTATTTCTATTATAAGATACTTAATAATCGTATATATGTACCTACTCCGTATATATATGTTTCTGAAATTCTTCTCCATTTATTTTGTTACAGTAAAACGTGGGTGGCGAAATGCAATCGACTGATCCTGGAGGCGGACCTGACAACTCAGCTAATAACGAAAGCAATTCTACGGTCTATAGGAATCATAATCCAACACAGAATCATAATGCAACATCACAACCTCCACCAGTCCCACCGCCACCTCACTCTCATCCCACGTATCATTATCCACCGCAGCAGCAAATTCCTCAAATGACAGCGGCTGGTATTAGCGGTGATATCCACCCGCCCACCGGGACCTGGTCCACCTTTAAGACATGGATGATCCGATGGAGAGGCTCACGGAGATTGGTTTTGGTTATAGTTGCAATTGCTCTTCTCCTTGACAATATGTTACTAACCACAGTTGGTAAGTACTTGTTTGCTATGAGAAATTAGAATATTAATAAAACTATGGGTAAGAGAATTTAGTATTTAGTATTTGCAGTGAGTTGGTTTCTAGGGGTCATCTGTGACTGAAAAAAACTTTGTCGTAATAGGAAATACTCCAAAATTCTCTCACTACTTATATTTAATTGCTTTACAGAGTTGATTGAAAACGAGGTTTGAAATTTCGAGGTATTCCCCGAACGTTTGCTAATTCAAGGCCCATTTTGTTCACCCTCCAGACCCGTAAGCAGTCGCTCATAGGTCCCAACCGGACACTCTTATAAATTTAAGTATTGGCCCCCAACCCTCCTTGCCGGCATCTTGAAACTCGTCCAGGAGGTGTGAGCCAAGGAGTCTGTATCGTATTCCTGAGAGTGCCGGGCAGTGACAAAGGAAGTGAGTCACCGTTTCGGACTCTTTTCTGCAACGTCTGCATGTAGGATCATCAACAAGTCTCATCCTGTGAAGGTGACCACTGAGAGAAAAGTGCCCAGTGAGAATAGATACTAGAGTTCTCAGGGTTGGCTTGTTAAGTCCTAGGAGCTTATTAGTTTGGTTTGGGTCTGGTTTACCCCACAGTTCCTTTATTGTCCTACCCGTGGGGACCTGCAAACAATAGCGACTGTGTTGGCGGTCAGCTCATCTTGAAATCATCGAGACAAGGTGTTTTGGTGTAATCCCGAGTAAGGAAAAGGTTCTTCCGAGGCTGCACCAAAGCGAGCAAGCTCGTCCACTATTTCATTCCCGCTTTGCAATGCTCTGGGACCCAATGCACAATTACTCTATTATTCCAAGAGAGAGAGAGTTCAGAGGGATTTGACACTCCATTATTAGTTTGGAGGTTGTAAAGGGTTTAGACAAAGCCTTGACAGCCGGTTGGCTGCCTGAGCAGATAGCTATCACCTTATTCTCAGTGTCTGAGTAAAGGAGATATCATCCAGCTTCAAAATTAGCCTTGACTTCTACCTGATGAACCATGGCATGGTTTTAGAGGTGCATGACGATTTCAATTTGAAACTCCTCACAGAAAATTCTTGCTCCGGTGTTTTCATCGGATTTGGAACCCGCAGTGTAGATTATAATAGGGTTAGTCAATGATTGAAGCACAGAATGTGATTCCCATTCTGCCCTGGATGGAATTCTAGATTCAAAATAAAATTGCTTTTCAGCTGTACAGAGTTGAAGAAAAGTGAAAAGTAAAAACAGTAATTCGACATTCGGTGCTTACACTTCGCTGTAGCGAAGAATTCTCGAAGAATTTGCGAAGTTAATATTTTTATTCTCGTTAAACTCGAAAAACTTCGAAATCGGTATCTTTCTGAAATCTTCCTTTTTTTCTGTTAACGAAATCAATTCAATATCAGTATCCAGGGAGTATTTGCGAATTTCGAATTTTGGAATTTCAGGAAATATTCGTAGTTTCATTTGGAGTTGGAAGAGGTTCGTGAAAGTGAACTCTACTAGCAAACATTACATTCAAACTGCTTAGTAAAAATAAACTATTTATAATTCCAAATCAAATCTTACTCGAAGTAAATTTATTACGTAAGATAAAGTCAAATTTCGATGATGTGTGCCCTTCCGAAGTGCTTACAAATTGCAGGAGAGTAAAACATCTAATCAAATTGCCGATCGTATTAGTTGTATTTATTTTCGAAGTCCTTGCATGTGTTGCTTTCGTTTTAGATTCGATTTTGGTAGTTTTTTCAATTCTATTTTTTTTTTTTAATTCAAAGCAAGCCCCCAATACCAATTAGGTGATTGGAGCCTGTAATGATGATAACGATCTGTTGACAATTCAGAACCTCTGTCCTGCCTGTATGGGGAGTACTTTGAATTGACTGAACATATTCTGCTTCTTCGGCAGATGAAGAATGGATATTTTCAAATTTCGATTCGATATGGATCTGTCAAAACGAACTTCACCAATATGTTTATAAATTGATGAGTTTTTGACTAGTCGATCGTATTTTCAAAATTTCCGTTTTGCGTCACAGATCAACTTAATAACTGAGAGTACAAGGACATCAGATCTTCCTATTTGCAAATTTTTTTCACATACATAAGAAAATAAGGGGTAAGATATTACAAGTCAATTACGTCTTCTATAGATTTGATAACCGCAAACAAGTCCGAATCGCAGCTCCAATTTACTACTTTCATTACTAAGACAAACCACTTTTGGATGCTTTCCCTATCCTCAAAGAGTTATATTCGAGGCAGAGTTCTTAACCAAATAGTAAAATTCACTTTAACTTCCTTCTGTTGTTGGATGAAAATCGACCAAGACCAAGAGCATGAAAAAATTCATATAAAGAAAGAGAGATGTGGCTAGCCTTCAGCTTTTATCAACAAGTCTCCCTTTGAAAGAAAAAAAAAAAAAGATCTCAAGTTGTCGTCGCCAAACCTTAGGAGCCTGTTAAGTGGCAAGTGGTTGTTCGGAGGCAAATGGTTTTCACTCCCACAAAAGACTTCAAGAGTTCGTTCCAAGGCATTCGGAAAGAGCAATAAGAGACTTGTAGAGGCTCCACTGCAGTGATTCGTATAGGTGTGTGTATACCTACATGTGATGACTTTGCTTCTTTTTTTCTTTTCTTTTTCTTTTTTGAAACTTGTAAGTAGTTCCTATTATTTGGTGGAATCCAGAAGGGAAAAGATTTGCACAAGCTCTCCTCCGGAAGTGCTCTTTGAGGCTACTACGAGTACAATGTAGAGCAAAGGTAATATTACGTCGCTATACTTGTTGCACAGGAGTGATGTGGATAAATTGTTATGGGTAGCTTGGCAACGAGTCCGATTATATCCTTTATGAGTAAATCAATTTAATTAGCATTACTCAGGAAAGATTTTGGTTCAGATCTCCTTTTTTCTTCTTCTTGTTAAATAAAAAATCCTTAAGGGCGCCTTCTTTCCCATAAAATCAGTAAAATGAGCCACCTATCCAATCTTAAGTAACTGTTAACATCTTAAGGGCCATAAAGATGGTAAAATCACTTGGAGCGAGTTTTTTTTTTTGCTTTAAGACAGCGCTCAATCACCTGGAAGATTTCTTTTCACATGAAGTGAAATTCCCTAAGCCACTTAACGGAATGAATGTCTTCCTGTGATGCATTAACCACTATTACGTGCTACCTCATCTCCGCGCACCCTGATTCATTTCACCTTCATTTCTACAACCTCAACGACCGCTGTGATTTATCCATCCACCCCTCGGATGGAGAGTTCCCAGGGGTAAAAGTAGTAATAAGTAGCGTTTGTGGATGCTTAAATCAACCAACTCTGGGGCGTCTGCACCTCCTGTTTCATGGACATCTTCCAGCAGTCATGTTTTATTAATTGGAGATTTTTGTATTCAATGAATTTCTCTTACTAAGGCCGCGACTATACTTCGGTCTATGCAGGTACAGCTAATGATGGTTAAATGAAACTCTGAAGTTGAAATTATTTTAATGTCGAGGTCCTTTGAAAGGGATTTGCTGCGAGCTTGGTAATGGCGGGCTGATAACAAGAAAAATTAAATCACAAAATCCCCTTGCCTGTTAGCTTTACTGCTATAGGATAAGAGTTTTGGATGTGGGGATTTCCTTAGTATACTTGACCACGCTATACTCCTCTTCAACTAATTATGGTATGTAGAGGACATCAGTAAGAGGGTTGAGCGTCAGACAACCTTCCCTTCCTTCGATAAATATACCTACTATGTTACAAATCGATGAATCGGTAGGCTTAGAGAGAGATGGATTTACGTATAGGCTTACTGGTGGGATCTTGTGGCATATTGGATGGCTCATTGATTGATATTAATTGCAGCTAAGCAAAGATGCTGATTTGCGAATCGCCTATATATATTACTTCCCTTGTAAAAAATAACAAAAAAGTAAGTAACCCAATTCCATTGCCAAGAAACAGAACGTCTTCATCCTCCTCTCAATGCCCTCAAGTCTAATGTACCAATTTTTGAAAAAATAGCTAGCCCATGGGTATCAATAAGATCAACATCATCAGAGCATTTACTTATTTATGCACATTACAAATCAGATGAAACACGCGCGGCCTCTAAGAAGGAATTTACGCATTCCACAGAAAACATCAATTCTCTTCAATCAACATTTTTCGCTCGGCCTTCTCCAAGCTCATGGTATTTATTAATTGGCAAATTACATAGATGCTAAGTGCATAAACACTTGAACACAATCCGGTGAGCAGCACTGCGAAAACGTCTTTCATGGCTCAAAGTCAAAGAACAATGAAAATAAAAATGCGAATATTTTCAAAAGATATTTATTAATTAATTAATTAACTAAACACAATTATAGCAATACCTGTGTGTACGTTTGTGTTGTGCAGCATCGAAGCTATTTCGAATAATTTTTTTGTTTTTTCTTTTCTTTTAAAAGGATGAGGGCGTGTCGATATCTTACAGATTTTAAAATTTCATAGAAATTGCAAGTATGCGGAGAGTAGCTAATTTTTGTTTTTAATTTTTGTAAGTTTCAATTCGAATGGATTAAATTAATTAAACATTCTTCATTATTTTAAAGTGGCCAGAATTTTATATTGATATTGAATTCGTGAGAAAAACTGGAATGTATAAAGCTATTATGTACCTACACCCAAAACACATATGTACGTATGAGACATGTATTCAAAGTTCTTAAGGGACTCAACGTCTCCAAAGCCCCAAGTCCTGATAGTTTTTCGCCCCTTATCTGCATCATCCTTGGCTAAATCGCTGTGCAAACCATTCTATCTGTGTTACTCGACTGGCCAATTTCCAACTACTTGGGAACTAGAACTAAAAATAAAATGTAGCGGTACCTCAAATTATCGACCAATTGCAATCACTTCGATTCTTTTAAAGGTTTTTGAATCTATCACTAACTCCAAATTAATAAAGTATCAAGAAACCAATCAAGTCATCAACGATCGTCAATATGGCTTCCGGTTTGAACACTCATATGATGATTTGCTGACTTTTTTTACGGAAGGTTAGAACCGTGGTCTTTACAATTTTCGTGAGTCCAAAATTGTTGCCGCAGGGTTTTCATATGTCTTTGATAGAGTCTATATCTTGCTGTTTTATCTAAATTTAAAGCATTTAGTCTCTCCACTTCTCTTCTATTATGAATTGAAAATTGTTTATCTCGTTGCCTAATATAGATTGTACATTAGATCTGAAACCTAACCTCATAAATGCAGGTGTGCCCGAGGGCTCTGTTATTTCTTCATATCTCTATTTAATTTTCGTTATCGATCTGCTTTTCCTTACTTTCAATTCCATCCACAGTTTACCCGAAGAAGTACCCTTGGTTTCGCTTACTTATTTGACATTCTTGCGGACTCCAGAGGGAGTGTCACATATATCCAAAGAGACTGCATGAGATTAGATCATTGAATAACGACTTCTAGCAAAACGAATCGCATCGAATTCAATGCATCCAAGACCCAAAGCTGTCTCATATACTTAAAACAAAATCATCATTTTACCACTCCCGTTGAAGCATTAATTTTTGATACACCGTCGCTAATCATTCTTGGCATTAATATTTTCAGTAAATTAAGCTAGACAGATCATATCTGTTCTGTTGCCTAAGAAGCATCCAAATTATCTTGGATTTCTGGAAAGGTGTTCAAAATATTTCAGACTGTCAAATCTAGCGCTCCTTTACAAATCCTATATCAGACCTGGAATGGGATACGATTCTCATATCTGGACCGAGGCCTATAAACTAATTTGTGATTTGGCTATAACTTGTGATATCGACTCACTCGAGCACCGGTGCAATGTTGGATGCTGCCTTTCGCTCCTTTATCCCTACATGTATGGTCAGAGTTTCAATGATATACATATGTAGTATAATCCCTTGTAGATTTATTCGTGGACGCAATGCTCGCGCTGCAAGTCGCATATATCCTTACACTTTTAATGTAGAACAGTCTACAATCCTTGTGTCCACTAATCCTTTCCTTATCTCCTTTCTGACATGGTGAGCTCTGCATTATAGGGTGGCCCCTGAGTTCGACTAATATAAAAAAACCGGCCAAGTACGAGTCGGACTCGCACACGAATGATTCCGTACCATCGTACAAGCACTATGTATGCCAAAAAACATATTTCTTGTTTGGAGACCTCTTTAATTTTTAACTTTATTTTATTTTCATTATTTGTTGTTATAGCGGCAATAGAAATACACACTCTGTAAAAACTTCAACAATCTACCTATTATGGTTCATGAGATAGAGGCTGCTGAAAGACAAACGGACGGACCGAGGAGGCTTAGTAATAAGGTTCCGTTGGCACTCTTTTGGATACGGAACCCTAACACCCATTGTTACACTTCAAATGCACTCCAATATATCGGGATAATTTCCATAATACGAGGCTACACTGATTAGGTTTTCTAACTTAGTGTTCCTGTTTTTACTTTTCGATTCGAAATAGATTCGAAAAGAAATTTTTATTTGAAGTATTATTTCACTTTAACCAGCTTTAGATAACCGCTATCGAATCACAATGTTTTTTCCGCAAATTATAATGTTGTAGATATATGCAAGGCTTTTTGCCTTCTCCTCTTTTTCGGACTTGATTTGCATCTAATTCGCCCATGGAGCCAAATACATTATGTATGGCAATCCTATAAAGGATTCGTATGATTTTGCTCTTTCTCCGGGCTCTCTGTAATCACAATTGCTGTTTTTTTTTATCAAAGCTCGTTTTTTTTTTTAAGATTATTAAATAGCAACAGTGCTTCTAGAGGGTGTGGAAAGCAACACACTAGGGGAAATTATAAATTTATTATCGCTCTCCCAATGATCATAAGTTCTGATCATATTGCAGTCTTTTCCTGTTTGTCCTACTTTCAACTATAATTCATTATTTATCATCCTTCCCCATTATGTAGCACTTTTCCTTCTCACACTTTTTATCAATAGTGGTCTGTAGGAATATTGTACTGGCATAGGCACTCCACAACTACTGCCCTCGCGAAAGTCACTATCGACATCAGCAGGAAATGCGATGATGGTAAGAACGTGAAACACATACTTCTGGATATAAGCCCGGCTTTTGACTCCGTTCCCCATAATTTACTTGTTGTCAAGCTCCGCACTACGTTTGGTTTCAGTTCTGTTGCGTGCTCGCTCATTCTGAGCTATCTTATTGACAGAACCTTAATTGTTAGGAGTGAAGACCGTTTTAGACCCCCAGGCCCCATCTCCTGTGGGGTTCCGCAAAAGGTAGTCCTCGCCCCTCTACTGCTTTCAATATTCATTAACGATATCACCACAGCCTTAGATAGATACAAATACAATCTCTACGCAGACGACCTACAGATATACGAATCCGCCTTCACCAAGACTCTCCAAACTAAGATCTAGTCGTTTAATGTGACCCTGGGTAACATCTCTGATTGGTGCCAATCTAATGGACTAGCCGCCCTTAATCCTACCAAAACCCAAGCCATCAAATATTCCATTAGAGCCAATGTCTCGTTGTCTAACCCACTGCCCAATCTGCTCCTTTGCGACCAGATCATCCCCCTCTCTACCAGCCACGACATGAATCTCGGCCTCGGCATGGACTCTCAAGTCACTTGGCGACCTCATGTGAGCAAAGTCTTCTCAAAGATCTATTTCGGTCTTCGCTTTCTATATGCGGTCTCGCATAACCTACACCAATCCATCAGGCACTCTCTGGTAAATGCCACATTTTTCCTATGCCAATGCTGCCATGTATCCCCTGTGTGCCACAAAAATAGGTAAACTCGACAGAGTTCTAAAGACCTGCGTGCAATACATCTACCGGCTCAAACGAAACTCTCATAACTCTCAAATGGTGCGCCTATTCATGCCAGGTCCCCTCATTAAGCTCTTCAAACACCGAATTCTTTGCTTCATCCACAAGGCCAGGTGGAATCTACTTCAGGAGTATATCAGTGAAATGCTCTCTTGGAGTAGTCTCAACAACTCCAGACTTGTCTTCTACCGAACACTTACCCAATTCGGGTCCAGTGGAACGTTTGATCGGGAATTCTTCCTTTGGGATTCACTACCAAAGTCCATCAGGAGAACGCACTCAACGACGCAGTTTAAGGAGCTTGCTCCTCACCAATCACTGAGGTTCTCCCACTCCTTTCTCCGTTATCCTCATCAGCTAGGACTTGTATCCTGCTGTTTTCGGACTATTATTCTACCGTCAGTAGCTATTCCAAGACACTCTGTCATTTCACTCAATAGTGCCGCATTGCATTTCATCCTAGTTTAGGTTAGTACTTTACTTTAGTTTATTGCATACTACTCTATGTATGTTGCCTCGACTCATTCAATTCAATTTCGACTTAATAACTTTAAGCGCTCTAATAAATGTTCAATCCATTATTATAACTAATTCTAAGTTAGCTTTCTGTTGAAATGAGTCTGTTCGATACAATTTTTTTTTGTACCTACTCGATCAATGTTAATTATCTATATCCAACTCGATGTACCTGCCGTTGTAACGTAGCTTAACTTGAGGTTCTTTAACAAATGTTTTTTTTTTATTCTATTCTATTCTAAATGCGTGCCTGTCTCCCAAACTGAAGTAAAAGGATCATCAACTGATTTATAGATTTACTCTCAAGGCATGAAATATACTCCGAATCGAATAGTTCTCTCTGTTAAGGCTTTACCCCCAATTTAAATTTAAGTTAAATAGATTCTACAGAAGTGAATATATGCAGAAGATGGAGAGTCTGGAAGAACGCTATCATTATACACTCATGCAATCCGTACGCTAAAAAGTACGAGCTTTCTAATGATTCATTGTTTAATTTACTAATTCGTATCCTTCCATCCAATAAGTATTTAAGTATCGCTCCCTACTTTTATACTAATTAAAGAAAAGGAAGAAATCCAAAAAGACATCCTTCCACAAGTCTAAAAATAGCAACCATCACAAGGCGCACAATATCACCACATTAAATTGCCCTAAAGTTCGAATCACGCAAATGATAAATTTCAAAGAAGTAAATAACTTTGCAGGAGCCTCGTAAATGACAGCCGATAGACTGTAGTCTGTAGAGGCCAATGAATGCCAAGAAAATGCAACAATTTGTATGGATCTGTGTCAACAATTACATACCTATACACATACCACATACCTTCGTACGTACAAAAGTACTTATCATAAGGAATCGCAATCGCATGCCTGGGAAATAAAATTATTGAAACGGCTGGGGTTTGAATTGCAGGCAGCTCAGAGCAGCACTTGTTGGATAGATAGAAACGAAACCCCTCAATATAATCAAAATAATTTCGAACTACTAAATGTCACCTGTTCTGTTATCTACCCTCCAATGTTTGTGATATGTGATATACAATTTACCCAAGGGTTTGCGATAAAAATAGAGCCTTAAACTATAGCGAATGTATTTGAAAGCAATTAAAGTCTTTACCTAACCTGACCAATACTTATTTACTTATTTCTTGTTGTGGCAGTTCGACAATAGTAATATATGTGTGTTCTAAAAAAACCACCTCACGAACTGTATCGCGCTATTAAGGCTCCTAATGACGTTTCTTTTTCTCTAATTTATGGAACTACAAATGACTTGCTTTACACGCAGTTCTATCAATATACGACGTATAGGTGCCATTCTTAGCACAGTTCGATTGAGTCAACGACACATGAGAGTCTGTAATAAGCCTTCACTGGTGAAAGTCGTTTTGTTGAAATTTTCATTTCGTCAAAAAATAAAGCGCAGTGTTTCTGGTGTTGAGTGGCTTTGATTATCAGTTCCTTCTAAAACTTCGAAATTAAATATGTCTGAAACGGAAATAAAAGAATCTCCTACTACAGAGGAGGAACAGACATCCCAACATCCCAGAGATCAAAGAAGTGGTTCATTTGCAGCAGGCAGCTTGAAAATCGCAGATCTAAATAGGATTCAAAAAAGGATGTCATTTGCAGTAGAATCTCGTCAAAATAGTTTTGAAAAACGTTATTGTGATATTATCCACAAGAGTATTTTACATACAACTGTTAACACTACAGAGGCGAAGAAGCAACTTCAAATTTTTCTTCCTTCATCAATTAAACCAACAACATCTATAGAGTCGGGCAGTATACCTGAGGAGAACCCCGGGGATGAAGATAAATCCGATTAATATTTACTGCATCCGTCAAATATCAAAATTTAGTTATTTCTGTGATTTTTGCTCTGTGGTGATTAAAGTTTATAAAAAAAAAAAAAGTTTTGATAATAATGTGTTTGCCTCAAGTTCAGACCGCAAGGTGTCGCTAGTCAGGGTCATACCAAAATAGAATTAATTAAAAAAAAGCTTGACAGTCCTAAAAATAGTTTCGATTTGATTTCATCAAAAGTTGGTCTCCTATCGATTTGTACAAGTTCGTGTGAATTTTTTCGGCATGTTACACCCACAGCGCATTCAAAGTTGTCTGCTTTTAGTTCAACAGACTAAAATAAGGTTCCTAAACGTGTAACATAAATGTAAAATGTACCAAACACTTGTTAAAAGATACTAAAACTTGATGAACTAATTAGCAGTTTTTAAGGCTGACAATTTCGCATAAAGAAATTTACCCTCAAGTGAAATCCCGAACCATCTCAGTCGACAGATAACAAAAAATGAACAATATCAGTTCGTCAAGTCTCCAAAGCTGACGAGCTGACGACTCGTTTTTTTTCTCTAGTTGTTCCAACCCTCTGTTTAGTCGATATTTCAATTACATATATTAGGTATGTCTTCCACCTGGATTGTTTACTTGTCGAACTTTTAAAACAATACCATGCTTGCCCTTTCATATTTACAATTCTCATGCATACGATCTTAATATCCATCCAATGTCCCTGTCTAACCTCAAAATCGAATTAATCAACGAATTTCCTCCAACCGCACGAACGAGGAATGAAAATAAAAACAAATCTTTTCCTATGCGTGGGGATTTCCGTTCCCAACCATAAATACAGCATTACCTTCCGTGCTGACATGTTGACATATGTATGTAGGTAAGTAGGTAGGTATATATGTATGTATGTCCAATCGTCTTCATAACAAAAAGAAGTCATAAAGAAAATTCCGTTAGATTGTGCCATAATTGAAGACAACAAAAAGTTATTAAAGCAGCAGCAATGAAACTTATCAACTTATCAATCATGCGATTGCCTTCTTCCTCCCTTATTGATTATGGTCGCATTTGTTGCATTCTAGCTCTAGGACGACTTTTAGTATAAGTGTGGTGGAAGGAGGGGGTATAGCTTAAGGGAAGCAATGGTGGTGTATTTAGGCATAGGAATGTGGAACAGGAATTAACAAAGTGGCGTTATGCCTTTTCCTGAGTTAATGTTATATCCGGCGTCACAAGTTCTCAAAGAAAAGTGGCTTTGACTTTAACCGTTTCTCTTTCAAACAAAGGCTTCCCAGTTTCAGCTCTGTTGGTATACCAGACCAGGGACAAATTATTTATGTCTGAAAAGTGATTCTTTGATGCTTTGTAATGGGAGCAAAAAGTTTCTTTTATGCGAGATAATGAGATGACGAACATTTTTTAAATGATTACTGATGCTGAGATATAAGCGACTCTGCGAACTTTTGTATAAGCTTTGAGCGTACGGTAATTTTCTTAGACATATCTCATTTTCTGAGCCACATTTTCTCAAAAGTTGTGAAATTCTACTACCGCAGACAGACTTGCAATTTCTATATTGCAATTTGTGCTAATCCGCAAGTCTGTCTCTATATACTGAGAAACAACTCGGTATACGCTCGGTGATTCAGTATGTAGCACATTGGAACTCAATATTGAAATTGCGAAAAATGTACACGGTATACGAGTTTATTGATTGTAATATGAGCTTAGTTATAAACCATAATCCAACACGAACCTTTTAGAATCGAATTTTATACTGCAATGTTGGCTGCAACTTTTTCTGACATTTGTCAAATTGAAGTGTCTATTTAGTTTTAATTTTCTAAACATATAGACAAGTAATTTCACAATATTTGTTCGCATTTTGTACGTGCCCGGAGCTTTCTTAAATCAAATGAAAAATTAAATGACAAATCAAGTGGTAAATTAAATGTAATTTCTCTAATGAATTTCTCAGTATCGTAAACCGCATATTACAATTGACATAATTGAAATTTCAATATCTCAATATTTATTGAAAAGGGAAAATACAATTCCACTGTTTAAATATAAACTTCTTTTAGTCATGTATTGAATTCGCATTTAAAGTCTTCTTCCGGTGCTTCCGTTTTTGCGTACTAACAAGCAGCAAGCTATCAAAGATCTTAATCTGATACAAAGTTGCCTCTTCAAAACTAAAATTTGGTGAGGATTCCAACACCATCCCTTTATGTCGTTAAATAGAGCTTCCACCATTGTATAAGAAGATTTCTCAAGCTGGGCACAGATTTAAGAGGAAATACAATGCGATGGTCATCAGTGTCATGAGCTCAGATTTCATTCTATTCTATTCCATTATCAGATATAGGAATAAATTGAAATCTATGTTAATGAACGCTGATGACCACAATCAAGCTTCATAAAGTCTTATAACCATGATTTTGGAGGGGCCTCGTCCAAATTCCCTATCGGTAGTATAGAGTTCTCTCACCCCAATGTCCAAATCATATCCTTTCTTTAAAAGTCAAAGTCATCAATGCTGAATCACTCCGGTTCCGTGTAACATTAAACGAATCGTATAAGAGACTGGTATATTTTTATGTGAGAATTTCTTAAACTATTTACGAAATATTGCGCAGTGTTACCACCTCAATGAATCACAATGAAAAAATGTGCAAAGAAAGCTGAGGTCTTCGGGTTATAAGAACTACTGGCTTGAAAAAAGAGCAGCGGGTACTATTCCACAGCACTCTTAGAAACCTTTTATTTTATAGCCGCATAATAAGTTATACGGAATAAATGTATGGCAAAGTACAGCCTCTAACTTTCAACCTAAAATTTTTATTTTTTTTTAATGTATTAACAAAAATTTCCTTAAAAATTGTAAAATAAAAATAACCATTCTCATAGTTCTCCTTCCTTCCCCCCATTTCAATACTATCTGTAGAGAATTCCTATCCAAATGTTTTTCAAGCAAAAATCCATGTCATTGAAACGTGCATTAGAATCGATATACACAGAAGTTATCGATGTATGTGTGATATATATATATAAACTCAGTCAACCAATCAGCGATAAAAGCATTTAAACTCCAATATCTTCACTTCAAAGCTGGTTTTGGACTGGACATCCCGACAGTCCAAAACCAGCTTTGAAGTGAAGATATTGGATTTACTACAAATACAATAAAGTAACTCTTAGATGGAGGACGAGGATATGAAAGACATGACGAGGTACATGAAGGTAATGAGACCGCTGACTACCTAGCCAGGAGAGGAGCGAAATATCTATTTGCCGGACCTAAATCTTTCTGCGGCCTTACAAAAAGACATCTAGCAGAAGAAATAATGCCCAAAATAGAAAAGGCTCACCAGATACAATGGCGGAACCTTCCTAGATAAAGGCATGTGAAGAATTTCATTAACTTTCCATAAAAAGACTTTAAAAAAAATTCAACAACTGTGGTAAGCGCCAGAACAGGCTATATGACATAATGACTGGCCATTACCCACTTGGGTGGGTACATGCTCAAGAAAATTGGCAAGACAACTGCTGATTCTGCAACAAAAGGTAGAATCTGGCGAGCGCGTGCTCTGCAAATGTGCTCGTCAAAAAAACTCTAATTTCTAGGCAAAGGTCTTGTAAGCCTATTAGACGTCAAGAAAACTGACCCTAATGAGGTATTAACCTTCCTAAAAGAGCCACACGCATAGTGGACTTAATACTGCAGGGGCACACAACAAAGCATCTATTAGGTCGCAGTGCATAGGGGTAGGCTTTCCAGACCCAGCTCCATTTTTATAATAATAATCTATAGAGGTTTTTCGTCATGCAGTGTTAACCGTTTAATCAAGAATGAGCTTTTCCACTACCATCCCACACAAGAAGAATTATAAATTTACAAAAAATGTAACACACCCTTCTTATTTTTATGTCCCAGTGGCATGGATAAGTTTCGTATAGAATATGCCTTATAACAAACAACACTCCATCGTCCACACTCGTGCCCCTCCAAGGAAGAATATTAGGGATTATACAAATTACATATAATCGAATAACTCTCTTCAAAACCTCCCTCACCACAACTCTTCTGTCACACATGGAAACTACAAAAATGTCAAAATTCTAGGTTTGTTCTCGATGTTTAAAAACTGTTTGACGAACAGTAAAATTAAAAAAAAAAATCATCAAAGTTGGTTCGTAATTACTAAAGGTTTCCGCTTCAGGTTTTTTAGGTATACGAACACTCTTCTGCCATACACTGTCTAAAATCAGGTAGAACCTGATTTCTCAAGATTCGACGAACCCAATTACACATAGCCGAAGGAAAAGTTAGGTGAACTTTCCCGTACGATATAATTTCTAGATTTTTCATATAACCGTAGAAGGCTAAAGGAAAGCTAGGTAATCTCTCACATGACCAACGTGGTATGGGGCCCGATTTTTCTTAAAAAACAAAACTTTAAAAAAAAAACAACATCTTCATTATTCCATGGGGTTTTCTATTAGTTAACAACAAGACACGAAATATAAAAACAAGGTTTGCTTATGCGGAAGCAATGATTTGCATTTTAAACAATAAAGGCGCACCAAACATAGGATATACATTTCTTAAGATTTACTCTGTTCACTTAGAGCTCCTCCACTTAACAAGCTACTGGCACAGTCTGCCGGAATTAGGTTCGTCTTCTTTGGAAGGCTGGGCATAAAAATATGTAGCTGCTTTTTCATCTCGTGCAAATTGCATGACTCCTCTAGGATTTTCCTATTAATCAAGGACCTGTAATCATTTTCGTAACCTTTCTTTACACTTGTCACCCTATTTTTCGTACGTTTCAAATCCATGGCTGCCTTATCGAATGCTGCGTTTCCAGGTAGAGTTGAGACCATCGTATCTCCAGTTTCAACAAATTTTCTAAATCGTGCTGCAGCTGCAGCAGTGCTAACAAATTTCCTTGGAGACGTTGTTAATCCAATCCGAAATAGATCAGTGTATTTTATTGGCCGATTATACCGTACTGGAATTCCCTCCTTATCGAAAATAATGGTTATATGCTTAACGGATTCAGGACGCTTTTTTATAGCAGCAGTTGTACGAATTTGTTGCTGAAATGGGTCCTTTTCCCTCTTAATCGGTGATGATTTCTTAAAGTGATTATCTGGAGCAGTATTTGGTCGAAGTAATGGTGTTTTCCCAGCTAAATCTAACCAATTTAAAACGCGTTCGGCTAACTTTTCATCAGATCCAGTCGTGTTGTTGTTATCCACGCTTAGATTCTGCAAGGAACTTCGCTTGGAGGCTGGATCTTCTTTAATTATTGCTCCGCGTTTTCGAAGAAAATCAAAAAATGTTTTTGGAGCCGTATTCACAGTTGTACGAATATTATTCGATGCTGGTTTTGGTATTTTAAGAAAAGGTGTTGGCCTGTTTTGAGGTTTTATTGATCCCACTAATTGCAAAATATCTTCACGGTTCGTGGACTCTCCAAAAGTTGTAGGCCTGAAGATGACTAAATAAATGTATATTTAAAAAATATTTCACAAAAATAAAAATCACCGAAATCTTTACCTCTTTTTTGTTTGCAAGTCAAATCATATGATTTATTTTGTGGTCCGTTGTCCAGAATAAAATGACGATAACCTCCACAGGTTTGATTCCAGACGGATCTTACGAACAAAGGGCGATTCGCGGATTCCCATATTGTGCGATTTCTCATTGGTAACTATACTCTTCTTAAGCTGTCACCATATTCTCAACTATAACGAGATACTGAATAACGTTTTTTTTTTTTTTGGATTTTCCGGCCTGTACTGGCTGAGGTCAAAAACTCAACTGTCAGGCAAACAACATTTCCAAGTATTTGAATAAAACTTTTCCTGGAGAGACGACAAAGTCAATTGTAGCAAAGCGAATAGTTTTCTAAAGGTTTGCACGCAAATACAAGGGGAAAATGTTGGAAATTAAAGAAAATTTCCCTGAAAATTGTTATTTGCGATTTTCTCTGCGCTGAAATCGTGTGTAGGATTTTGCTAGCTACCCCCGAACGAAACAGTGGGAGGCACAAAGTAATAAAAGCCAAAAGAATTGAAAACCATCAGAATCGGAATGGGGCTGCAGGAGATGGGGGAACCGACCCCTTTGTAGTCGATCCTATCAGAAGGAAGACCCTTTTTGTCGGCCTATTCATCCTATTCTTACTTCACGGAACTATCAATCAAACTTGAAGCGCCTCTAATTGATTCACTACGGCTGGTGAAGTGTAAACACTTCAAGTCTCACATACAATAAGCCCAGAGAGCAACGGAAATAATTAAGCTAACCGCTAAACAACTACAGACGATGGAAGGCCCTAATTAACGATTGTGTTCTCCACAATTCCAGTATGCTCTTCTTCTGTTGCTTGCACGCAAGACTTTTCTTGGGTGGAAAAGTTTTAAGCGAATTTGGAAAATGCCAGAGAATTCAATTTGCAATTTGCATGCGACCGACCTTAAGCCTATTTCCTTTTTGGGTTTTGCGGTTATTATTGTGGTTACCCTCCCATTTTTGCGCTATTACTGTTGAGGTAGTCGGAAGTTTGTTTGGCTTTTTTTTTTTTGGTTTATTTAACCTAGGCCGTAGATAATCATCGAGACGGAAATGGAATTAATTTCAAAAATATGTGGGGAGGAAAACTGAAACTATCCTTAGGGATTTTTCATTGATTTTAGAAATAATTGGGAGCAAAATTTTGAATTCTTCGATTTCGATTGAAATCTCTTTATCTAGGGCAACTAGGGGCTTCGACCCCATTCATCTATTTTATCCATCTGCATTTACATGAATAGAATTTATGGCAAAGTTTTAGGTTCCAATTAGACGATGATTAGCAAACGAAGCAGTATTCTGCACGTTGTGAACGATAAATTGCCGATTGTGGTACCAAATCCTTGGCAGATTCAAAAGGAGTTGGTGATGCGTAATGCTGCCAAGGGAGGGTACAAGCAAGGAAAAGGCTGTATACATGCTTCATTCTGAAAGAACACAGCTATTCTGAATGCTAATGATTTTACGTGTTCATATTGAAGCCTGCACGTATACAACCTAGTAATCTTGTCTTGGAACTAGTACTTGGCATGCTATAATATTACTGGCTGTAGTCTCAAGCCTGTCCTAACTTGAAGGGTGGATCATAACCTTGACGTGGTCCACTGCCGTCACTTTGTGCTAATATGATTATGCCCCCGAACGTAGTAACCAGTCTCGTTTAAGGATCTGCATGAAGATCCACTGGGAGTTCTTATGACCTTATGGTCATGGACTACGAAGCCATAGCCATTGGGTAGCCGATATTGCCAACTTGGTACCACGGGGTTGAGGAGCCCTGCTATTCACCTCAACATAAAGTAGGCATCGTGGTGTTTGTGGTAGCCCATATGCGGGCACAGAGAGAGGGTCTGAGTCTGCATGACTTAGGCGGACATTCTTCTTTTACCAGAAGAGTATGTCCTTTTGAATATATTGCATACTGCGTGCGAGGATTTGAACGATGGTTTCTTATTAATGTATGCTTGGATATTTGGCTGTCGGCGTAGAGTTACGCTAAATCAACCGGGTACCGTGACCCATGTATCAGCAGAGATTTTAGATGGGTCTCGCTTCGACCAGTAAGTTCAATGTCAAGCATACACTGGGATATACTAGTACTCATTAGAACAGGATATACTCTGTCTCATGCGGGCACTGAGTGTCGCATTGATACTAATCCGTGCATTAAGACTGCCGTGGAATTAAAGCTTCGAGGTAGGTGTGAACGTAAAACCCCCATAGAATCTGTGGCACCAAATCCATTAGTCTTTTCAATGGACAATAGCTTTATCTGATTTACTTTCTTAGTGGACTGCTTAATACCTGGGGTGCGAAAACATTAGATTAGATTAGAAACTGCCTGTAAAATTGTTCTTCAAGTGATCCAAGGTTTTCCAACTTGGCGAATTTCTTGTAGATTTCAGTTTAACTATTTTGACGTTGTTACATCGGTGCACATAGCCTATCCAATTTCACTTTTTTTTTTCTTATTTCATTGGCGATCCTGTCTTGGGTGGAGTATCTTCAAAACTTTTTATTAGACACTCGGTTTCTCTAACGTACCTAAATATCTTTAGAATTTCACACAGGCATCTGTTTACAAATGTTTGCAAACAACGTTTTATGGATTGAATAATCTTCCCAATCTAGCAGTCGTATAGAATGACAGACTTTACATTGAAGTAGAACAGATGAAGCTTTGTTTTAATTGAGCCTTCGTTGGAGCTTCATAATGTCAATAGTTAACCAAATGCAGTTCTTTCGTTACTTAATACGGAAACTGATATTTTGTTCCATACTCAGTAAATACGTTACCGACCGAAATAACAAATTACAAAAGTTATCGTATGGCTAACCGGAGTTATATAAATTGTCATATGATTTCAGCACAGTTTCAATCATTTTACTGTGTAGATTTTAGTAATCGGTGGGGCTAACCAAGTTATTTATAATTGATAACTTCAAGCTTGAGCGGCTCAGCTAGTTAAAATTTACAGCTCACATAGACACAAAAGTTAGTAAACTCATTCTTTTCCATAAAATAATAGTTTTTAGTAGTTTCCAAATAATATGTACCACTTTTCATCCACCACGAGTACGAATTATCTAAACTCGTTTATTCCACATCCTGCCATAGGAAAATATATTTTGCCTATTATCTGTTTGTTTTAATTACTTCACCGTTGGTCAATTTCGTCACCTCCAAGTTCAGCAAACAATTTGAAACTCATCTCAAGCTATTAAGAGGCTATTTTAGCTACCGGGTATGCACTTAATTTCAACGTAATCCAATTTGAACTTCATTTATAAACCTTCAGCCATGCCATGGTGCCATGGAGCCATCAACAATCCGGCTCTGAGCGTTTTCAATTTAAAGGGTTTGAAAATATTTCTGAGGTAAACTTTGAATACACTTTTAAGGAATTTTTTTAACGGGGAAAATCTTGTTAAATTTGTGTAACAAGGGGTAATTGGCTTTTTGATTTAAGAGTAAAAGTGGAACTAAACCACACACTTTTGATATAGGCAAGATTGCATTCGAAGATTATTTCTTAATTTTTGTATCAATAATTTTGTAAAAATATAAAGTATAAAAGTTGATACAATTGGAACAATGTACAAAAGTTCGTTTTTGTTTCTAAAGTCGTTCAATATAAAATTTTTTATTGTATATTTACAGTTCCTATTATTCCGGAGTTTTTGTATGATATCCGTCATCCAGACGCACCTTTAGACAGCTTGCCAAGATTATTACCGCATACAACTACCACGCCTCCGCCACCTTGTCCGAATCAGCAAACTCCGCCATCGGGTGACTTTACTGAAACAACCACAATTGGAAATGGTAGAAGTTTATGCACTCCATAAAAAAATTTAATAATACTTTTTACTTTAAAGAAAATTCAAGCCTCTACGAAGAAATGGAAGAACGACACAAGGAACTTGTTGGTGAGACCGTGGAAGTTGGACTAATGTTTGCATCAAAAGCTTTCGTTCAACTTCTGGCTAATCCCATCGTTGGACCGCTTACTCACAAGTAATTAAATTCAACATTGTGCCTCGTCTCTGTTGATAACAAAATTTGTTTTCTTCTTTTTTTCTTTCAATTGCAGAATCGGTTACAGCATTCCAATGTTCGCTGGATTCGTGATCATGTTCATATCGACAATCAGTAAGTATAAAAAGTGTTGAATGCTAAATCAAAGTTCGGTTCTATGTGAAAACTCTTTTACAGTCTTTGCATTTGGACGCTCTTATGGTGTCCTCTTCATAGCACGAGCACTTCAAGGTGTTGGTTCTTCATGTTCGTCAGTCTCCGGAATGGGTATGTTGGCTGACAGGTATACAGATGACAAGGAGCGGGGAAATGCCATGGGAATTGCACTTGGTGGTCTTGCTCTGGGCGTTTTGATAGGTCCACCATTTGGAGGAATAATGTACGAATTCGTTGGTAAATCAGCTCCATTCCTTATACTTTCTGCCCTAGCATTAGGAGATGGATTGCTTCAGCTTTTCATGCTTCAACCATCTATCCAATATGCTGAAACTGATCCACCTTCTCTGAAATCTTTAATTACTGATCCTTACATTCTAATCGCTGCCGGTAAGTACTTGTATTACAATTTTTGTGTAACGAATTAGAAACCTCTACTTATTAAGGTGCAATCACTTTTGCTAATATGGGAATTGCAATGTTGGAGCCATCTCTTCCCATCTGGATGATGGACAATATGGGAGCTAGCCGTTGGGAACAAGGAGTTACATTCTTACCAGCCTCAATAAGTTACTTAATCGGTACAAATCTGTTCGGTCCTCTTGGTCATAGAATTGGAAGATGGTTAGCTGCTCTTCTAGGATTAGTCATCATTGGAGTATGCCTGATGCTGGTAAAATATATTTTGTTGGCGATCTGTTGACTTGACTCATCATCCATCTGAAAATATTAATTTTTTTTTTCTAACATATAGATTCCAATGGCCACTTCCATCAACCATTTGATCCTGCCCAACGCTGGTCTCGGATTTGCAATCGGTATGGTAGATTCATGCATGATGCCTGAACTTGGATTCTTAGTCGATATTAGGCATACAGCTGTCTACGGCAGTGTCTACGCTCTGGGTGATGTTGCATTCTGTGTTGGTTTTGCAGTAGGACCTGCTCTCAGTGGTACGCTGGTGAATACTATTGGATTCGAATGGATGTTGGTTGGAATTGCGATACTATGTTTCCTATATGCACCACTTTTAACATTCTTAAAATCACCACCAACGAAAGAGGAAAAGAAGGTTTGTAATGTCAATAATGCTTTCGAGGAGAACGAAGATTTGACCACCCATCTTTAGCATTGTTTGTGTTCTTTTAAGTTACTTAGTTATGTTTTCGTAATGCAGGGTTTTTATTTAATTGTATTTTGTAATAAATTGTTTTTTTATTTTGTTTAGTTTTTTTATTTATTTTATTTCGGATGAATATCAGAAATTTTAAAAATGTCCATCCTGGGTTCTTGTATTTGGATGCCCGTCTTGTGTAACGTTATTGGATGATGTATTAAATTCAAGATCAAAAGCCCATCTGGATTTTATAGTGTACTCCTCTGGTTGAAGTTACTGTTTCAGCAGCAATGTTCAGAAATGTCATCGAACAACGTCGTTGCAACAAAACAGACCACTAGACAAACAAAATTTAAGGATATAAAATGTGTGAAGAAGCTGCCTCTTACACTGGCGACCGTATGTAACAAAACAAGAAGATGGTAAATTGTTCCACATTCGCGCAATTCGAAATATAAAGTAATCACAAAATGTCACAAAATTTAACGATATAACTGAAGTTAAGTAGGCTTGATGAACATGGTTTGATGTACTGGACGATGGCAAAAATGTGTACAAAATATGGCAGCAGGAGCTCTATATGTGCAAAATAACTTTTCCAAAAATACAAGAAAAAACATTGAAGGTTTGTTTGTTCACCTTAAAAAGCAGTAGGAATCAACACTGATTTATTAGTGAACTCTAGATGTAAGGATCTTTTCTTCATGTTACTACCGGTGTTCCTCAAGGCTCCATTTTGAATCCACTTTTATTTTCAATATCAATACATCATTGAAATTGTAAACTTCATCTATATTTAGATGATGCACAAATATTTCTCTCAATCAAATATAACTTCAATTCATGGACTATATTACAAATAGCCGTAGATTGTTTTTAGCTGCCTTGATTTAATGATATCCTCTTATTATATATGGACGAACTAAAACACGTGGGGAAAATAATCTACCAAAATCTTAATAGCTGTGACCATATTAACAACTAAATACGCATTTCACTTATAGTGGACCAGACTCGGTGTCACAGCAACATAACTACCTAATTGATCAGACACAATTTTTATAATCTAATAAATACCGAGATCTGTAGGCTCTCTGTTTTACAAATGGCGTTTTGGTAACTCTTCACGAAACAGATCTCCAATGACGATCTGTTTGAATATTATTTACAACCGATTCCGCAAACGGTGCGTATCATAAACACTTTCAGGAAGATGCTTTAGTCACACAGTTTATGAATACTTTTTACTTTTATTATAGAATCTTCTTTTTTAATATTTGTATCTTCTTCTTTAACTAGATATTTCATCTTTTTTCTACGTTTAATTATTTTCTTCTGAATTTTGGTATCCTAAGCTTACAACAAAATTCATTTGATCGGGTACTAATTTACCAGTTTAGACCAACAATACAAAGTGAATTTATTGGTCTAACTTGATGAATTACTCGCCCCCACCAAATTAATTTTTTTGAAACACTTTATTCTATTCTATTCTAATATCATAAATTTTCAATTTATCTTCTACAGTCCTTAATTATGGGTGAGCGATCATCAGTACGATATGTGACTTATCAAAACGAAGATGACGACGAATAAAACAAAAAAAAACCATAATCCATCTACAAAAACAAAACAATAACAACAATCCTGCGGTAAGAAAATATAAAATCTTTTTAAAATTTCTGTAATTATCATCAAAAATAGAGCTTAAAGCCAGCGTGTATACAATATCTAAAATTACCAATCACTATACGCATACTGTTTAATTCAAAAACTCTTTCGAAAATCTTATGTCGTTAAAAGTTTTTGAAATGTTTAAAAAATGATAAACAACCAAAAATATCAGGAATATCATATTGAATGAATGTGTGCTAAAAACATAGAAAAAACATAGAAAAAAACATAGAAGATACCTATTTTGATGAGATAATATTTTTTGAACAATTTTCCCAAAAGTTTTGAAATTATTTATGAAAGTTATATCTATTAGTTATCAAAAACATTTCGACGATAAATATCTCTTGAATCTTGACTTTATTATTAAAAAATTTAATATGATAAGGAGAGGAGGTCCAACTTTCAAAATAGAGCAGACATTATGAAGCCAGCAACAGTATTTTCGACAAATAATTTTTGAAATATATATGAAAAAGTAGCAAATATTTTACAAACAACAAATAATTCACTTGTTAAATTCAAGCACCGCCACATTTTTATTGTTGATTCTATTTGTTAGGGACATGGTTTTTGGACGCATTTTACTTATTGAGTTTCTTAAAAAAGAAATACAAAATCATAAATTTACAAAAAATTCTAACAAAATAATACTTGAAGCAAAAGTTTTATAGAGAAATGCACCTGTAAAAGTGCTAATTGTATTAGATTCTATGTTAAAAACTAATACCACACATAAACACATACTGTTTTCTCACATACATACGCACATACAGAATATAGCAAATTACAAAAATCTAAAGAAAACCGTGTATGAGAGGAGCTTTGTTGAATGAAACTTATACATGTGAGTAGAATATTTTTGTCACAAATTAACTTATATATAAATATAGAAAAAATTACAAAAAAAAAACTTTAACAAATTTCTACAAATTTACTCCCTGCGAATGAAAGGTCAATCGCTGGATTGATTACTTTTGAAATTTTTTTAGAGGAAAGTTGCATTCACCACCATATTTTTTAAATTACTTTTTTTCTGTCTGATTTCATTTTAGCATCAGTATAGAAAATCGGAATACTCCAAGGTTGTGTTATTGGGCCAGAATTTTTTATTTTAATGGTAGCGATCGATTAAGCACTGTAATTTGTTGAACTTCATAAATAAGATTGTCTCGGTTGACCTGTTATAAGTTAATAAGTATTAGATACCTACGATTTGTTTTTCGATCTGTACTCCTTAAACATACACATTACATAGTTTATCTATATGACTCTGTTCTAAGCAACATTCTTACACCTCTCTTCCCCTGTTGGTTCGATTCCAACAATTGGTGTCATGTGATTTTATTGAAGTAGAAGTTGCCATGCTTTCCTAGTCGTCATCAATAAGATTTCTCTGATTTTGTTTAATATTTTGGCAAATGTGTAATATCCAGCGAAAACAGTAATATTACAGTAAGGATATTAATTAATTTCTCTAAAGTATTTCATAGTTTTCTAATTGTCTTTCAATTTCTTGTAGCCATTCTATTGCAATGGCTTGCCTGATGTTGAGGGATTTTTCTCAGAGAGTTAAATTCAATATTACATTGTCTTATAATGCTTGTTCTCCTTGGACTGACGTACCGCAGCTTTCTACATTAGATATATTACTGTTTATTAATTTAAGGTATTAAAGATAATTTCAAGCCTGCAACAGCAAGAGAGGAAGATAATGCTTCCTTACGTAAAATAAATTCAAAGAGTTAATACCCTCACTATGTTAATACGCTTACTCATATTAATGCTTATTCATAAATTTCACGGATCGTAGTTAATCTGATTGGTCTATTTAAATATAGTTATACATCTCATGTACATAAAAAAATATTTTTACACTTTCCACAATTTTGGACAGTGCATTAATGTATAGCCTAAAAAAAGAGGCCAAAGGATTGACCCCTCTTGCACCCAGACATTATTTTGGTCATTATGCATTTAGAAACATTTTTAAAATAAACTAATTCTAAAACTTACCTTAAGTCAATCTAGTCCTTTTACCACACCTGGAAAAATCAAAATTACTAAAGTTAGCCACTATATCTGAAATTTTTATTTTTTTACTTCAATCTCAACAATAGATAGATAGAAAAACACAACGAAATTATTACTTAATGAATACAATGTCTATGTAATTTCAGAAGCAATCAATCGAGCGCTTAAAACGGATGCTATTGAAAAAAATTATTTGAAATAAAACTGCACTCCCACATACTTCTAAACATTTTGCATGATTGTATATGGAGAGCTGTTTTATGTTGAAATTAGAATTAGACGTTTAGCGTCTGTTGCCATTCAGCACCAAATCAATTCAAAAATTGAAAAATTGTATATATAAAACAAAATTTTATGGAATGCAAAAATTGGAAATTTTTAATGTCTCCAATTCAAAATGAACAAAAAAAACAACAGACGTTAAAAATTTTTACTTTTTAAATTCAAATTTATTTCAAGCTTTAATTTGAAAATTTTATTAATAAAAAATATTTAAATGTAGAAATGCTATGGATATGATATTTGCATGAGAGTTAAAACAGATGAAAGCAGTTCCTATTTTTCTAAGCTAATTGTCTTTTTTTTTTTATATAATTCTGGTTAGAAGTGGGGGTTTAAAGTTGGTACTTTCTTGAATTATTCGAAAGTTGTCGTGAAATTTCTCAAAAACTAATACGAAAAACCAATAAAAGATAAATTTCGTCCAGTAAAATCTACGTCAGCTTCACCTGATACTCCACTAGAATTTCCCTTGTAAGTGCGTTCCGCATTAATTTTCATGACCGGATTCACGGGAGTACAAGACTGTTCATGTTCAGATTTTTGGGCGGTAAAGGGAGCAACATTTTGAAAAAGTACATTTAAACCTAAAAAGATCCACAAATTTCAAGTTGTTTCTCCAAAAGTAATGTGCATTTACTTACATTTGGCATCAAAAAATTAAAAATACCTCCCACACACCTGAGGTATATTCTATACCGCTAGAACTCACCCCACTCCACGGTGGTCAGGACCCCCCCCCCTCCAGGGGAAGGGAAGCATAGAAAAATCTGCACAAGGATGGACGAACCTTAATTCTGGTCTTGTCAATCTTGGCGACAAACAAAATAAATGATAATAAAAATAGCAACGGGTTTTCCATTTTAAAACCGCCGCTACGAAAAGGTGGTTAACGTGCGAAAATATATCCTCCACAAATGTGGAATTAATGTAAATAACTTCCACGCATGCAATAGGAAAACAATCAGATATCTCTTGCGAAGATAACTGACATTTACAGTGCAGTAGTAAAGATCTTCAGCGCGTGTATGGGATTCATCAAAACCTAAAAAATTGATAACTTAACACAACATTCACCACCTTTTCGTAGTCCATGTCACTTAAAAAAAGATTCCTTTTCCGGTTTTTGATGTTTTTCTTATTGAAAATGCAAAAATCGTGAGTTTTTTTAAATGTAGGGGACACCTGGGAAGGTTAAAAATAAAGATAAGCTTAAACATTTGTCATATTTATCAAACTATTATATCTGGCAACGCTGTTAAAGAAAAATTTGTTTTTTATACCCAATCAATTTAGCATTTGCATGATTTTTAGATTTTATGTGGTAAAGAAGACGCTCAATTTAAAAAGTTTATTTACAGTTGGGGCAAATTGAACTGGTCTATGGAAAGTTTCTTAAAAAAATACCTAAAGGGAATTACCCTAATAACCAATTTCCCTAAATGTATTGTTTTCAAATTAATATGCAACTGTTCATGCGGGAAATCCGCATTTATTGAAGATTAAGGAAGTTGCCCCTTGGTGAAATTATGTTCATTAGGGAAATTTATTTTGAGGAAATGGTTTTTCGGGAAATTATTGACGCTCTGCGTTAAAACTGAACAAATAGCATAGAAAGTTCTCCGGAGGCAAATTCATAAAATTTGTATCAACTTACCCCGGTCTCCCCTACTGGGTATTTTATTTTATTTAAAAGCTTACCTAATAAACTTATTCCTATCGTTCTTTTTCTAATTTTCTAACAACTTTCATACAAAACAAAAATGTTAAATTAGACCAAGACAAACAGTAGAAAACAAATTTAGTAGAATCTGATCAGAATAAAATTTTAAGTTGAATGTAAATCTTCAGCGAAATTCTTAAATCCCTTTTAAAATATGAATTTTGTATCATTTTGTTTTTACTTGTTCTTATATCTTTTGCTGTTTCTTTTATTCTGATTTTAATATTTTGAGATTGGCTCGCATCATTTTTTCTCCATTTTAAATCTTTTGTTATCGAGATTTAGTTAAACATTAAAGTATTCATAGCTATTTTGGGCAGATGTTTTGTGGTACATTATAGTTTGTGTCATTTTGAGTTTCGTAAACATCATCTATTTTGAACCAGTTGTAAATAAAACCGAAAACAGTAAAAGTTTTTTTAAGGCAAAAATAATCCAAAATTTAATTATTGTAAATACAAAATATTTTGTAACATTTTTTATTTTAATTTTTAAAAGAATACCAATTGTTTTATTGCTTCCACTATTTTATTCCAAATAGTTTTTTTTTTATTTAAACAAAAGTAGCTTAAATATTGCACTACGTCTATACGCGTTTCAACTTTCTAGGTCATCTAGGGCATCGACTGAAGAAATGGGCTTACATTCGTCGTGGACTACTTCGTACACATATACATACACACATTTCAAGTTAAGCTATGTATAAAACGAGGATCTAATTTGTTCATTCACTTGAAGCCACTCTCCTTAGCTTTCTTATTCTCAAAAATACATATATTTCTAGTTTATTTAGTATCGAGCCAACACCTACAGTATAAATTAATTCAACACAGTTTCCAAACTGCTGCCGTGTCTAGTCTAATTGAAATGCTTTGCTAAGCTAATAGATCGCTTAGTTTAACATGATAACATTTATGGTAATGATTTAATTCTGAACATCTTGCTGTTATTTGGCCCCTGCATTAACAATAATCTTTAATTAAACAATTAATTAAATTTGGTTGGTTTTTTTAGATGATTGGAAGTTGTTTGCTTTCATTATAAAATTTTATTCAAAGCCATTTTTCGAAAACGAATCAGAAATTATAGACGAATTGCGAAACTCTTGCCAGTTCATAAATATTTTGAGAGCTTAGTTAAAAATAAAATTTATTTTCACATTAAAGAATGTATCTCCTGCATGCAACACGGATTTGTAAGTGGAAGATCTACTTCCACCAATTTAATTCTTTTCAAATGGACTGGCTCTAAATCCAAGCAAATTTAAGTGTTATACTTTGCTAAATCTCCTTCATACGGAATACTTTATTGGTAATGTTTCCATTGAACGGCCTAATGAAATCTTCGACCTTGGTGTCGTTTTTGAAGCGAAACTGGGGAGTGGTTTGTACACTGATTATATTTGCTGTAGGGATCTTAAGATGCTTGGTTTTATAAAGCTCAACACTGAACACTTCAGAGATCATCAAACCTTAAATGTTAGTTATAATCTATAATTCTGTGGTATGATGTCCTTACACCAACCACCTTATCGATGTAGAATGGAGAAAATACAAAAAAAGAATACACTCGCTATGCATTAAGAAGATTGCATTGGGAGCATAGTTTACTCAATTATAAAGCGAGACATATGCTTTTGGGGTAACAGCTGATGAATACTAAGAGAAGAACTTCATCTATATGAGAGATATTCTATGCTACAAAATCTGCTCACCTGATTTACTAATTTTATGTGCCAGGTTTTGTCCTAAGGACTATAGATGGCTGTCACGAATACCTTATCACTGAACAGCTCTGATTGGGCGTAAATTTGCTTTTGCTAATGTTTCTTTTAATTTCGTTCAGATAATGTGGATACTTTTCACCAGGAGTTAATTTCATGTTTGTCATTATGTGGATTTGTTGGAAAAATAGACCATATTGTTAGAGATTTATTTAATTTGTCTACCCAGAGGCATCTTTAGAAGTCTATTTAAGGATGAACGAAGAGCTGACATTTTAATATTCCATGGATGAAATAACTGTGTCACAAAAGGTACTTTTTCCATCCTGCAAGGACAGCCAAGCAGCTGTAAATGCCCTGTCAAAACGTTTCCAAGCTGGTACTGGAGTGCAAGACCACCCTTAATTCCCTGTCGCTGTGTAACAAGGTACTCGACGACTCGTTGTGTGGGTGCCAGGTCACAGCGATATCAGCGGTAAAGAAAGGCCAGATGAGCTCGTTCGTATTGGTGCAATCTCAGAGGAATCATGTTCTACAATCGGGATTCCACCAAACATTCTTGCATCCTAAATTTCGGTCTGCGCTGACTGTCAATACAGAGCTATGAAGGAATTGTGGGGTAAACCTAACCCAAATCTGACGAAAAAGGTATTGGGACTGAGCAAGCCAACTCTGAGAACACTTGTGTCAATTCTTAGTGGGTACTCTTTTCTGAGGGGTCACCTACACAAGATGAGACTTGTTGATGATCATATATGTAGAGGATATGGAGAAGAATCCGAAACGGTGACTCACTTCTTATGTCATGGTCCAGCCCACTCCGGAAAGCGTTACAAATTCCTTGGCTCACACTTCCTGGTAGAACTGTACGAAACCGGGGCTAAGAGGTTTGGGGGCAAATTCTGACTTTTGTTAAAGGGTCGGGCTGGGATCTATGAGCTATTGCTCACAAGTCTAGAGAATGCACAATGGCTCTTGCTGTGGCCTAAGTTCCAGAGTCCTCTTCCCGGGAGACTCAACCTCCTTCCATTCGCGCCGTTTTAAACTCGAAATCGTTTGGTTTGAACAATGATTTCGTTCAATAACTCACATAAAAATCTTGTTTTTCGCGAACTTGCAAAAAAATCTTTCCATAATTATTCTCTTCGAGGAGTTTATTTTATTAAATCTTCCCCATTATTTACGACATATTGCCTTGCCACTATTTAGTTAACAATGTGACGCCTTGTTACTTTCGAAAACTATTATCATTTCCAACAATTTCTCGGATACGAATGCTATAAAATAGATCTTCAATTTTGCAGTTCATGAATATTTTACGTATTACGAAATTTATAAGACTTCAGTTTTTCGAAACGAAAATTCAAAATTTTCCTGTCCGAAAAACTGAAAACGTTATTTATTTTCCAAAATATACGTGAAATATTTTCAAATTTTACGCAACTATCGAACTAATTCTTAAAATTTTTCATATTTATTTTTTCTAACATTTATAATTTTTTCGGTTCGCATTTTTCGAAATTAAATTTCGATATTGTGCAAAGCGCATTATACTCATATACTCACCATATCCATAGTATTTCCATGTAATTATTATGAAATATATTTATGAGATTTTCAAAATCTACTCTTAAAGCTTCGTAAGTTAAAATATATATTAAAAAAAAAAAAATATTGGAAAATTCCTTAAACGGTGATAAAAGCTTGTGTGCGATATGAGATCATAGTTACTTTATATAATTTCTATTTTAGTCTTCTCCATTCTAAATGTAGAGATCTGACGCAATATGGGAAAATATACTCGAGAATAATAATAATAGTAATATTAAATGAAAATAAAATATCTATTTATCTTAAAAAATATTTCTATGTGATATATAGTAGTGTTAGTGCATTATATATTTGCATGTGTTTAAAACAAAACAAAAAAAACTTTATTGTCCACATGTAGAAAGTGTTGTTGCTATCCCAATCCTATAATTACAATATTACACTTCGTAGTATATAATATACCTACTATAACTATAATTAAATGCAGAAACAAGTTATAATTTTAGTTAAAAAAAAAAACATTGTTTATTATTAATCAAACAAACCGATTGGGGTTTTTCGCAAAAATTTGAATGGCTGCAAATTTTTTAAGTGTTGTTATCGGTTTTGTGCAAATTTTGAAAACGTAAAACCCATTTGAATTTTTACATACTCAAACATCGGCAGATGTGAGATATTTTGAAATGAAAACAAAACAAACAAAATAACTTTTTCCTGCATTGGATAATATCTATATAAAATAATCTCTAATTCCATTTAAATGGGTGAGTAATTGTACAACAAAAACAAATAAATAAATAATATTCACATCCCACACACCCAAGGTTATTACACATATGTTGTATGTATATCATGTTACATTTGAATAATAAATTAATTCTATTTAATATAGGAAAAATTGCATATATTGTATTTAGAATGCATACATATAGTATAGAATGCAATAACAACATAATCTATGTAGTTATGTATAATATTCCATAAAAAAGCATAACTTTTATGATTTCCTTACACACACACACAAAGTATATTGTGTATAACCCTTTGTTTCACTAAATTAGCGGTGTAGAGAGCATAAAATTGAAAACTATCATAGAGAAATATAATATTCCCAGAAAATGTTAACTAAGAGGGAATTATTAAATATTTAATTGTTCTTATCACCAATTCAAAGGTAAACGAAATACTATGTATAAGTGTGTATACCTACACATATATATAGAATATATTATATAGTATATAACACGTTTTTTGATGTCAAAATATCAAATAAAACTTAATCGTGTGTAATTTGTTGTGATTTAAACGTAAAATAGAAAAGAAAAATGAAAGTATAAATAGCTAAATTATAATAATTAGAAAGGCACCAGTAAAATTGATTTATACAAAACTTAAAAATTTTGAGAATTGCATACTCAATCAAAATATTCAGTTGCTTGATGAACAATAAATAAAACTAACACTAACTAAATAAATTTACATAGCTATTTAGCATAATACCCATACGGAAAAATGAAAACTTCAAAAATATTTTACTCAACGTTTCGTTTATATCAAAGTAAAGTGTACAATATAATGGAGAGTGTGTTGTTTTATCTATAGTTGATAGAGGAATTTTACACGCGTTGTACAGGGTAATTAGAAAAATTGAATTATTTATGCTTGCAGCTATTTTTATAATTTATAGTTCTTGATGTGCGGATTTCATAAGGCTCATTAAATAAAAACACAAATTTCAATATATCAATGACAGTTTTGAAGAATATTTTGATGAGAATCAGAAAATTCAACAGCTGTCACTGTGCTATGTATAGTCAAAAACAAACTTGACATGAATGAGGCAAGACACATTTGAATTTTTTATCAAACCTATTTGATTTGTTTTCGTTATATTTTGAACATTTTATTCATTGTTGATTTAAAAACGGGCCCCCAAATTGAAAATCAAAACCATCGTGATCATTTCATTTTTTGATGAGTATTAACCTTGTTATGTAGAACTATTTATTATTCGCAAAGGAAATTTGTTGATAGGTAGGAGGGGTGCTTCTAGCAGTGGCTAGCTTGCTTCACTTAGACCACCAGTTTGTCCATTGAGCCCCTTGTCCTCATCGGATAACCTACAAAATCACCCTAGGGCCATCCTGATTATCTTAGGAAACTCAGGATGAATCTGAACTCTTTGCTTTGCAAATCCCTGAGACTTGAAAAGATGTAGCTACCTAATAGCCTACCTCTTTTATTCATCAGAGCGGGGCACTCACAAAGTACGTGTTGGACGGATTCGACTTCCTCTGAATCCTTAAAGCTCGTACAAAAATCGTTCGCCGCTATTCTCACTCTCTTATCATGATCTGCTATTGCCCAATGACGTGTATTGACCCTACTAGATTCCTGGTAGCTGCTCTGCTGCCATTAGGCAGTTCTCTTGTCTTCTTCCTGTCACATGCAGGCCACAATTGCCTCCCGATATGACAGGTTTCCCTGTTGATCTACCGGAGGCTTGCCTTATGAAAGGCGTCCCTGATGATCTCCTCATTTAAAGCTCTGATCGGGATCCTGGGATATTCCTATGGCCAGGTACCCAGGCTATCTAGTTAATTCCTCAAGGCTGGTTTTTCATAACTGCACCAATTTCAATTTAACCAGAACAACATCCAACGCTTTAATGGCTGCCTGGCCGTCAGTGTATATGCAGATGTGTCGTGCGAACTCTCTGCATATATATTGCCGCTTGGTGAATCGCTTCGAGCTCTGACTGAAAGACACCACACTTGTCTGGCAGTCTATAAGACTCGTGCCACTGGTAGTCTCTAGACTACAATATACCCCCTGTGATCGCACTCGTCTTGGATTCATCCGTAAAAATAGAGATATCGGATGTTACCGTCATCTACTTTCCATCCCAATCACCCCAACCAAAACTTGGGAAAGGTATTTGATAGTCAGTTTTTACTGCAATCACTGCAGTCTATGTTCTGCAGTATATTCGGATACCCAAAACCCCCGTCAACCAACCCCTCACTCTGAACCTGACAGAGCTAATCGCCGCTACACTCCCACAGTGGACATCTAGCGGCAATAAGTAAAACATGACCTCAAGCCAGTCTGCTCCGCAAACACCCAGTTATTCCCAGTCAAGCGGCTCTCTGAGTTTTAGACAGCACATCTAGTTTACGAACAAAAAATTAGAAAAAGAAGTACGTGAAACGCTTTGTAAAGCTGTCCGTAGTCCCTAAAAATCATGAAATTGATGAAGTCTATCCAACCCCCTTTTCGGTTTTGTCATGTTGTCTAACATGAATGGGGAACCAAATGGGGGTCTTCACTTTTCGGATATAGAGAGCTTAGAATTCCAAAGAACCCTTATGGCATGCCTTTCCCTTGAAACATAGGTTCATGTGGAAATTTCATTATCTCAACATCGATTAAGGTCAGGATATCATTATTAACGAATCTAGCAATCCTAGAATTCTTTAAGGGTCATTGAAAGTGAACAATATGGGTTGGAAGTAGATTTAGATTTCCTCTCCTTCTCCTCCCCCACCCCTACCCTACATTTCACGATTTGAGTGAAAAAAAATCTTTTAAAAAATATAAATTTCTATGCAAAAGTAGCAGGAACGGTATACTCATCGTCCTTGATTTCCAGATTAAGATTTGTTTCTGACATGACACTATACATTACACGACAGTTCGTCCACTAATAGTGGAACGTGGTTCGTAATGAGAATATCTTATAATCTCTGTACCGTGGTTCTCGTAGTGTCCCCTTCCTCCAGAGGTTATGATCTATGGTGAAAACACAAAAAAATATGGGACCAAGCAAACACCCATATAGTAATTCTGATAATATGTTGCGAATTAAGGTTGGTATTTCGACAAAGAGTCCTGGAATTTATAGTGGCAAGCGGTATCTAATTAATCCTTTTGTCTATTCTTTATAAATGCTGCTTTGTATGTTTAATCGAAACGACTTACAATTGTATCACCTTTTTCTATAGTGGCGTGGACTATTCTAATTCTAATTGTGGCTTAGTAGGCTAGTTAAAAATTAAAAAATAAATGAGGGAAAATCATCTGTCTCGTTAGCTCAGTGATAAGAGCAGTCGCCCGGAAGGTGGAAGTTTCCGGCCTCAAACCCCGGACGAGGCGGTTGTTTTTTCCTCTTTTATTTATAATTTTTTTTAGAATCCTTAAAAATAAAAGTTCTTAAAAAATTCTTCTATTGGTCGATTCTAAGAAGTGTGGGCTCGATTTTCTCCCGGGAAAAATCAATATTCTAATTCATTAAAGGACGATAAAGACTCCACTCCAAGCTTGCTGCTACCCATTTCGAATAATTAAGGTATTGCCTGAAAGGGAAGTGATCTATATACATGGCGTTAAGTTTTGGATCAAGGAAGATTTTTGCCATTGTCCATATACTCGTATATAATAATCGCATTTTACGCATTTTGAACAATATCGTTAGCAGAAAGCATCTAATAAAGTGTCTGAAGAATATTATAAGCAGGAGGGGGATTTTTTATGCACACGGGGGTAATAAAGCAATTCAATGGATTGATAAAACAAGTTTTTGTTTGAGAACGTTGTAAGTCTAACAACCTCATCAACGTCAGATATGTATATTATGTTGTGGCCTCATTCTGTGGTTGAGTTTATACAAAATATTTAATTCAGGAAATGATTTTTGATCAGAGTAGAAATTTTCTTATTTTAGAATTTTGTGAAAATTGGGTCATACAAGAGAGCAAGAAATACGCCCAGCAAGACTTTTCATCGTATTTTATTTTGTTCACTGTTATTTCTAATTTTAACGCTTTTATCTACATAGTATTTATATATAAAAGAAAAATATACTTTCTCCGGATGTTGTTCCGTAGTTATTGTGTGAATTAGACAATAACTGACAAAAATAACACAAAAAATGAGCATAAAAATTAAAAATCCAAAAAAAAAAACATATTTGTTTCTCTCAAATGCTAAATTTTATGCTTCAATGTGAACGGCTTGTGTAAATATTTATAATTTTCTTCAATTTATTATTTATTGTACATTTATGCAAATAATATGAAAAACTTTGTATAAAAGCGGCTGGTATGGGATTCAAACTTAAAACATAAAATTAAACTATGAAAAATCACACTCTGAATTTAAAGTTTAAGTAAATATTCAATTGTTGCTTATATAATGCATGCATATTTGTTAGAACATTAAATATAAGTAAAAAAAAAACATTTGACTTTAATTGTTACATTCTAGCATAAAAAAATGTTGTTTTAATAGAATTGTGCTCTTAAATATACAAAAAAAACGAAATGATGTGTGCATAATCCTAAGAATAAGTTTGTATTTTTAGGACAGCAACTACAATTCTTGTACTATTTGTATAATAAAAACAAAAAAAAAAAAACATTCAACAACAAAACATGCTTTAGCCGGAAAATGACTGTACTTATTGTAAAAAATGGCCAATATAGAACCAATTTACTAAAAACAAAAAAATCAATGTATTTTCTAAACAAATTATATACTCAACGTACTTTCTGTGTTATGAATATGTGTACCAAAAGTATTTGATTAAAATGAACAAAAAACAAAACGTCGTCTGTGACCAAAATAAGCCAGAAATATTGGAAAAAAATAACAAAAAATATATATATTTACGTAATTAGAATTATACAAAAGAAACTTATGCCAAAATTATTGTCTGTGCTGTTTACATACGTCATAAACTATTTCAAAAATTAAGAAGAAAAATTAACAAAAAACAAAAAAAAAGTATTTTAATAAAGTAATTTTGAAACAAAGAACCTCCTTGAAAACTCAACAAGGTTACTACGAAAGGAGAAAATCATTTTTATGTAGGCTTGAAGTAGTATATGCATACATGTACTACATACGTCATATATACAATGTTTGTTAAAAAAAAAGTTTGCCAAATTAATCTAGTAACTATGTCGATAAGATAATAATTTTGAATGTTAACAGATCTTACTGTATCAGTTGTATAAACAAAAAATACTTATCCAGTCTTATGATGAACAAAATTAACTGCATTGGAACGATTTAAAATGTTTAAAATGCCTGAATAAAGGTTGTTGGTGAAAAGAACTACAGCGAAATTGTTTTATTCCGCGAGCGAAATCCTCAAAGATCCTTTTCTTGCCCTACTCTTCGGTGATAACAAATATTTTATAAACATTTCAAAAATTTGAATTGAATTTTTTTAGACGGATCTTGACGCGGGAGAACTTTATCAACGCGCGTAAGAATTCAGGAATCATAACTGTAGAATATTTGTCAAAAAAAAAATCCATTGGCTCCGGAGAAAAGTGCCAAAAACTGACATCAAATATATCCAGGTGACCTTTTTATTTTTTATATTATTAAACCAAGCTCAAGGAATACCCTATGATGCAAAGCACAGCATGGCAAGGAGATTGGGAAAGGGTTGGCGAACATCAGGAAAGTGGCGGAGGTGCTGATGTATGTCATTCTTGAGCTTTCGTAAATTGTAAGCCCGGGGAAAAACAGAAGATGGTAGAATATTCCACATTCGCACAGTTCAATATAAGAAAGCATCACGGAATTTTACTGTACGGCCGAAAGTATTTGGAAGAGTGAAAGGATGTGCGCAGGTTGCAGCGCGAGTGTTGTATGCAGGAATTAAACTACAAGGGATCAGACTGGATATTTCATTGGAACATTAACCATGAATGTAGCGATAAAGGGGCGAAAGCCACGGCCTAAATGTGCGAATTGTATTCCATTAATAACACCTTTTCAGAAATCCAATACAATTCGATGCTTATTTGGCAACAGAGAAGGTGTGGTCTGTCCAGCTTAACTTACTAGAAATATTAATGCCAAGAAGGCTTGGTGACAGTGAATCGGAAATTAATATAAGTGGTGATCTTCTTGAAAGAAATGAAACAATTTTGGGTCTTAGATGCATTGAATTCGACGCGATTCGCTTTGCCTCAAGTGAGGATATTGTCAAGATCGTTATTCAATGATCTAGTCATGCAATCTCGTTTGACACATGCGACATTCCCTCTGGAGTCCGCAAGAGTATCAAAGAAGTAAGCGATGGGATCGAAAGGGAAAGCAGATCATTAATGTAAACTAGGAAGAGACAGGGAGAGATAACAGAGCCCTGTGGCATACCGGCATTTATAGGATGAGATTCAGATAGAACGCCATCTTATACAAAATGGATTAGATAAAAAACTTTCAATCCATAATAGAAGATGAGGGGAAGGACCAAGTTCTTAAAGTTGAACTAAAAGGGCAGGATGCCAGACTCTATCAAAGGCCTTTGAAATATCCAGGGCAACAATTTTGGACTCACAAAAATTGTGGAGAATATGGTTCCAACGTTCCGTAAGAAAATTCAACAAGTCTCTAGATAAGCGACCAGTTCGGAAGTCATATTGAGTTAATAACAGATTCGAAAACATTGGACAAAAATCGGCGTGATTGCCTTCTCCTTTTATGGGAATAGGCTGAATATGGGCTAGTTTCCAAGAAGTTGAAAGAAATCCTCTCGCATAAGACAAGTAGAATAGTTTGCGCAGAGGCTTACAAGGAGAGGGTCCCTACTCGTCATCACCGATTTCATCCAAACTCACAGTATATGTAGGGCTTGACTAGAAATGAAAGTGATGCAAGTGAAAGCTCCAGATGACCAAACGAACTGAATAAATGTATAATGTAGGGGAGCTCGGGGAAATGCCTTGGAAAATGCTCAAATTTGCAAATTTTCGGGTTAAATTGCACCAGAGCTTGAACGAAAGTGCCAAGTTCATTCGGGTAAAATGCCAACCACAGAGGAGATATGTAGATTTTCGATTCTGAAAATGACGTTTCCGTACGTTTTCATAGATGTCGGTAGATGGCGAAAAGTGGGTATGCAAAATTTTTATAAATTTAATTTGTTTTAAATAGGTAAATGACATCCGCCGATCTTCCTGAAATTTTATACAGATAATCTCTTAATAAAATCGCATCAATAAGAAAACAAAAAAATGGATTAATCGATAATTTGTAGAAAAATTAAATTTCGCAACACAGAAGGGGATGGAAAATATGTTCAAAAAACCAGAAAAAAATCACAAAAACACTAGCAAAATGAATTTTGTAAATCAGATCATATTTACCCCACCTCCTTCAGAACACACGAATTCGGGAAATGAGAAACTTTCTCCCATTGATCTTTTGATCGATTTTAATGAGATTGTGTACGAATATTCTTCACAGATTAGAGTATAAAATAAATACCCCCACCCCTAGAAAAATAATTAATTTTTTTTATTATAATAATATTAAATAACCCATCACGGGCTACCACTCTGTAACCCGCTGCCATACGAATCTCGCAACGTGTTTCAAAAAATCACAAAAAACTCACAATGAACTTAGCAAAAAGAATTTTGAATATCGATCGGGATTTGCCCGAGAAATAAAGGTGGTAGCACATGTAATATAAGTTGAAAGTAATTTAGCAAACCTCGCGATCTTATTTTGGAAAATGCTCTTAAACTAATTGCGGTAATGACTTCTGGTTTTCTGTATATGAAAGATAACAGTTTATAGATAATTGTAACGAAAGGAAAGTCGCTTAAATTTTGCGAAAATACCCACAAGATGGTAATTATCAAAGTTTTCCGAAAAGTGTTAATTTTAACCCCGGGTTCACCTATATTATGCATTATTTCGGTTTCACTTGGCCATCTGGGGTTCCCACTTGCGTCACTTTAATTTCTAGTCAAGCCCAAAAAATAGTAGAGACATTCTCCTTGTTAGTCAAGGATGAGACGTTGATATCCTCAAGGATCTTGAAAACATCTCTTGTATGGATGTGTATTTGATCTTGTACACATCCACATGGAGGATTCAAAGAAGGTGTCTGTGAAGTGGGTGGAAAACGAGAATTTGATGCAAATCGAGCAGCCCACATTATTAGCCTTATCCAGAGAGTTAACAACCACTTCACCATTGTTAAGTAGTGAAGGTACAGAGGAACTGGTGAAGTTGTTCCTGAAGGTTTTTACCAGAAATCTTTGCTACCTTTGCGGCTTTCCAAGATTCCCTGCTTAACACTTCGCTCAAAACGAAATTTCTCTCTCTGGATAATGGACTTTACAGGAGTTTGTGCAGTCTTGTAGACTTGCTTCAGTTCTGGACACACCTAGATGCAATTGATAAGCGCGTCAAGCAGATTCTTTCGCTTTTATTGCTTGATTGAACTTATCGTTAAACCAAGAGCTATTTTGTTGTTGTTGTTCTGTTGTAGGAATAACAGAATGTATTCATGCATGCCAAGGCTTAGAATGTTACTAAGTTCTATTGTGCAATCGTCAACATCCCTTGAAGGAAAACAGGTCGACCAATCAATTTCTCTAAGATACTGATTGAGATTTTCCCAATCAGTATTTTCATAGTGCCAGAGAAGTAGGGCGGCATAGGTTTGAAGTGGTAAATTGTCGTGATTAAACAATGGCTGTATCAGGAATTCGCGTTGGTGCATCCACTAGCTGTTGCAAATTGAAAAATTCACAGAAGAGTTTAACGTAAAAAGCTTTTGTTTTTAGCAATGGTTACAGCTTTTCCGAAAACTCCTTCATAGATTCTTTTCTTTTTATGTCCTATATCTATAGAGTCCTTCCCCGTCCCGCTCCATAACAAAAAATATGTTATGCAAAAACAATGGGAAGTCTACGAAAGTTTCAGAAATTTGAGTTGAAATATTTTGAGACAGATTTTGACGCGGAAATTATATGTTAAAAGATCTTATTTGCAGCAATGGTTGGAGCTTTTCCGAAAATTCCTTCAGAAATTCTACTAATTATAATTAATAGAAAGTTTTTTTACTAGCATCCACATTGTGTGCCTTGAAATTTTTCCAATCTTATTAAGTGGAATCATTTCATATCCTTCTATCATTGGAAGATAGACCCCACAAATTGTCTAACTTAAAGGCTTTAAAAAAGAAAGCAATTCTTCACTGTTTCCACCAAGGATAGGTAGGTCTCATGATAATGTCCTCTGTTCGGATATTAGGTTGATTTGATACTTATTTTCTATTGGACCTAACACATTCCGAAAATGATATTATTGCAGGCGCCTGAATCAAATATTTAAAAATGTTCGATGCATATTTGTTGAGATTTGTGGAAATCGTTATTCTTTTCAATTATTTCGTGGATATGAAATCCATACCACTGAAAAATGTTAGATGAAACCAATGAAGAACATCATTTTTGTATCTTTAGTAAACAAACTACATACTTCAGCAGTAGAGTAGATAGTGTGGATGGATCCCTATATTTTGTATCGAAAGTACTTCATTGTGTAAGCCGAACTGACCTTGTGCTTAAATGAAATGACCCTCAAGAGTATTCACAATTAAATCCTGCACACATGTGCTTGCAGGTCGCAAATGTTCATAATTTAGAATTAATTTAAGTTCATTTCCACTTTACTGTTGCCAACTGCTACGTAACTTGCCGTATGTACCTATACCAATCATTTTACATGTATCTCACCTTAATTTCGCGTTGTTTGGACAGGACATATTTGAAACAGAGAGCTTTTTTCCTTTTTAACCTTCTTACTACCGTATACAGCCTCCCTACTTGAATAGTATGATTCAACCCTTGCATTTCCCAGGGGATTTAGAACTTTCGTTCTCGAGGGCTCTTACATTGTTCAATTTCCTCGACGGTGGAATTATTTCCCCAATGATATCAAGAGAGTCAAGAACACCCAACTTCGGAGCACTTTTTGTAGATTTTTTGGACTGAATGTTTCTCGTAGTGACTGATTTCGCTCAGAGTCTATCAATTTCTAGCTCATAAATTACAGTAGATTACTTATTTACATCCTTAAGGAGATATTAGAGTTACTGGCTTATTTTTCTTCTAACTTACTTCAGGATAAAAGACGTCATTCTTTTTACGATGCTCACACTTTTGCGGCTAGATCTTGTTCATCGGATAGATTAGATTAGATTTGGAATTGAGCGGGGCTAGTGGTCTTTGTTCTGCAGCATTTTATTGACTTATTGTTGTAACGAAGTCCATTTCAGCCTACACTAGAAGTGGCCTTCATTACAAACCTCTCCATCCATACACCATACGTAAATCAGTCAACCGCACTGATATGGCCGGATTACATTACCCACGCCGGCGTCGTCGTCGGCGTGGTCGTCGACCCATCTCTAATCCTAATTTTAACGCTGGCGCTCCATTGCTACCAATATGGAAGATCTAAATATATTATGAAAAAACATGAAAAAATTAAACGATATTTGAATTTCTGAAATTAAATGATTTTATATTAAAAAAATGTGGACTTGGAGGAAAAGAAAATATCTTTTTTTATTATTATTTAAAATTCTTGCCCGGCGTTTTGTTCGGCATTTGACGACGATGACGACAGTCACGCTGGCGTCGGCGTTGTTAATGTAATCCAGTCAATAGTTGTGCACCTGCCAGTGGCACTCAGTGCTATAAAAGGCGAGCCGTCAGGCCATAGTTGGCAGTCGATCTTGACCAGTCAACCCGACAAGATCTCGCAGTGCGATTGCTAAGCCAGATCAAAGCAAGCTTGTTAGGAGAAGACATCCTCCCAAACATCTGCCAGTCTAGTTAGGTAAGATCATCCATCTAACCCGGCTGATTATAGTAAACACGACAATATCCGTGTTCGATATATTGAGGTGTGTGAACATCTCCGCCAGGGAATACGAGGGCGAGGCCATCCGTATTCTAACCGCCGAGGCATGTGAACATCCACGTCTATTTGCAGACAACACGAGACCATCCGTGTTCTGTATTTTGAGATATGTGTACAACCACATCTCCGTTAGCGAATACGAGGCCATCCGTATTCTATTCACTGAGAAGTGTGCATATCTACATCTATTTCCAGGAAATACTAGACCGCGTATTCTATTTACCGAGATGTGTGTATATCCACGTCTAACTCTGTGTAATACGAGGCCATCCGCATTCTATTTACCGAGGTATGTGTTTCAGTGGATACAAGCCCACCCGTGTGCAGATCCGCGATTCAGATAATTCCGCCCGAGATAGTAACTCCGAGCACGCCCGCAGTATAATATTCACCATCATTGAACTCAACAACCAGCCTTAGGAATCATTGAACCAGTGAATTGTTTGAATTTAACAATTAGCTGTAAATACATAAGTAATGAATCGGATAACTAAACGTATTTAAATTTGGAAGTTAATAACTAGCATAGGTACAAGACTAGAAAGTGAATTATTTTTATGCAAGTATTAGTTAAACAGTCAAGACTAGTTAAACTGTATTAGGGCTTTACTGAAACCAATAAACAACCTTTGAAGTTAACATAAAAGTCTTATCATTTATATAGGACAATCCATTCACCCTAACATTATATTTTGGTGCTCGAGTAGGACTTGATTCGTCTTCTCATCGTTGGACTACCCATTTTTCCTGGCGCACTCTAGAGCTGACCCGCACCCAGCTAAACCACGTTACATTGTCCCCCGCTTTCTTATAGTTCATCCAATAATCCCAAAAAATATGAGCCAAAGGCCTGGAATCTACATTGTTCAATGGCCTCATATTCGCATAGGACGTACTGGAATGTTTTCATCCTCTTCGAAACACAACCTACATACATCAGAGGGTGATATACCTATCCGATGCATGTGTATTTGTTTAGTTTGCAGTGCCGAGCAGTTACACAGCCTTAAAAGATCATGGGTCTTCTTTGTTGAAGGCCCTTTGAGGAATCTTTTGGCTTGTCTGGAGCCTATCATTGAAGTCCATCGTTATTGTTTCATTTGGTTCTGGATACAGTTTTGGAAGGTAAGCTTCACTATGTAGGATATACCGTTAATCAGATAACTAAAATGTTGTCTGATCGGTTTAAATTTTAAAATTGTAACAGTACCCGAAAACGCAGCTGACACTTCGCCGAACCAAGAATAGAAAATTAATATTTCACCCAACTTTAACTGACTGTAATGAAAAAAAAAAACATGTACTACGCCAGTTTGGCAAGTAACTTTAAAAGTTGAGGCATTTAATAAGGATTCTAAAATTGTATAACACTTGCTTCAATATTTCTTAGATTACGGAAAAAGAATTTTTTTTTCTTTAAGAAACCCAGTTTCGAAAAATTTCTTTTCAGAAACTAAAAATGATTCTAGTGTACCCAAAGCTTGCCCTAAGACCGTAACTTTAAAATTCTAGTTTGAGTGAGACGGACAGTCATTGCATGAAGTGTGAGTGAGCCATGTAGTGTGGTCCATCTAACATTTATTATTGGGAAACTGCTCTGCAAATGTATACAAATTTATATGACCTATTTATGCGACTCCTATGATTTTTGTGTTATTTTTTCCTGTTTTTTTTTGTACACTCTTTTTCCCATAGTTAGTCAAAGTGACTTAGGTAAATTTTGAAAATTCTAATTTTCATTGAGCATCGATCCATCATCGATTGTTCGTGAGACAACTATATAAACCACCATAACCACCACGCAATGGAATTCCATTTTCACATCATCGCACGCACAATTTAACTAAAACAAAATGAATTAACCTTCAATAGAATTACCCGGAGCGGTGTGTGTTCACAATTTCCCCCAATTTGACTCTGGGCAATGTGACTTGCTCCACATTATATCAGATCGACGTGTTGGCAGCATTTAAAGTGACTTCAGACTTTCTACAAAATTTAAGAAGACTTCATCTCCGCACAAACATACATATAAATAGGGTAGTCTACACACATATGCAATTAACACGCCTAGATTTATTGCGAATCTATTTCTAAGCTGTAGTTCTTATTCTTGGGTACTACATATATTGTACCTGATAGCTATGTATACCTTTATACACGCGCTGTGGAATATAATATGAACGCGTCTTACATTCCTATACACTCGTCAAAATCATTCAGCGGAAATATCCATCATGACTTAAGCACACTGGGGTGGAGGAGGACTGAATTCCGGTTAATCTGGACCGTTTACCTAGGTTTATCTCCTGCATAAAACATGACGCATTTATCTTCCTGCCGTAAAATGTGCTCTTTTCTTATATCCACGTATCTTTTGGTCTGCGGATGAGAGGTGAAATCCAATTCATTAAGACAATCTGGGAAAGTGAGGCAATGATTTTTCTATCCGTGAAGTCAGAAGCTCTTAACAGTTTTCCTATGGATGAACCACAGATAAATTGTGTTTGCCTTCTGCAATTTGATTTGCAAATTTTCCTGAGAAATATATGTTTAAAGACCGGGTGATAACAGTAGGTTCGAAATTAAAACCTATTGCATTGTGTTCAAATAAAACTCTCTGTCCCTTAAATGAATCACACGTGCGATGTAATTCCCAATTTATACTATCTATCAATCATGATGACCTCTATACATCCAGGTAATGGTCAAGAAAATATTATTCCTTTGCAGGGTATCCTGCTCAGTGTCGCTTTTTTAACTACACATAAATTGTGTTTATCCAATGTGATACAAGATTTCAAAGAGTGGTAACAAATATCGATCCATGTTAAAAAAAAAGTTTTGGAGGTTTGTGTACTCCTGCACAGCCGTCGAACTGTTATTTCTGAACATATCTTTGCAAATTTGATAGTATGTGGCGACTTTAATTTTATTTTTTGTTGGCAGCATATTAAAGCAAGCCTCACGTTGATTGTAGTTACGGATAAAATCAAAGTATTTTCGCAGGGCTAAATTCGCCTCCACCCCTCCCCCCGGCGTCTAGTACAATTATTTACGATGATATTATTTTCGTTAATTCATTCTTGATCCAAAAACCTATTGTGAATGGTTGCAGCTTCCTTTATCTACTGTGTACATCAGTGGGCACCCAGGTGCACATTCTTTCCGCTCGATTTATGTATGTTGCAACAAAATGGGTATCCTTGGTTCACACCAAGGTTTCAGATCCGTTTTTCTGACCGTAAATATTTATATCACCGCTACAAATAGACGAAGCATATACATATAAACTTATAGCTTACAACAGAACTATTAATATAAGTACTAATCGTCATTATTCTACCTCAAACGCAGTATTACTGTTCGACGTTGACCTTGTGGCTAATAGTGGCTTTTAAACCCTGTATTAATACCGTCTTTGACTCCATTAACACCTCGCTAATCGATATACAAACAGTGAATCGAATCAAAACATTAGATAATAATTATAATCATAATCTCCTTCCGCGGGGTTAACTTTAACGAACTTAGATCCTCTACTAATTCTATCAAATCTTATGAAACAAATCCTGATAGCTTATGCACAAAATTCATAAAGCTGCTGTTTCCGTTTATTAGTAAATATATTCTGAATTCTACACATAGTTAACGCACGCAAGGTAAAGACCCTCTTAAGAACCGAGGGTTTATATTGAAGGTGATAAAAGTTTAGTTGTTTTGTGCAAAAAAACCACATCTAGTTATCACATCAGTACGGATTTAAATAGTCGGTTCCCCTTTTGGTAATCAGACCACTGTTTAATCAAACCTAAAAACCTATGCCGTCCTACTTCTCTGGCACTATAAAAATACTGATTGGGAAAATCTCAATTAGTATCTTAGAGAAATTGATTGGCCGACCTACTTTGCCTCAAGGGATGTTGACGAATGCACACCAGAACTTAGTAGCATTCTAAGCCTTGGGATGCGTGAATACATTCTGTTATTCCTACAACAGAGCAACAACAACAAAATAGCTCTTGGTTTAACCAGAAGTTCAACCAAGCAATAAAACCGAAAGAGTCTGCCTTTCACGTCTATCAGTTGCATCTAGGTGTGTCCAACACTGAAGCAAGTCTACAAGACTGCACAAATACCTGCAAAGTCCATTATCCAGAGTGAAAAAAAAATCTTTTTGACAAGAATGTTAGATAGAGAATCTTGGCAAGCCGAAAAGATTGCAAAAGTTTCTGGTCTCTCGTCAAAACCTTCAGAAACAACTTACTTCACCAGTTCCTCTATACCTTCACTACGTAACAATGGTGAAGTGGTTGTTAACTCCCTGGATAAGGCTAATAATGTGGCTGCTCGATTCGCATCAAATTCTCGTTTTCCACCCACTTCAAAAACACCTGTTTTGCATCCCCCGTATGAATGTGTACATCCATACCAGAGATGTTTTCAAGGTCCTTAAGGACAACGTCTCATCCTTAACTAAGCTTCTGCGCAAACTATTTTACTTGTCTTATTCGACAGGATTTTCTTCAACTGCTTAGAAACCAGTCCACGTTCAGCCTATTCCCATAAAAGGAGAAGGAAATCACTCCGATTTTTTCCAATGTTTTCGAATCTGTTATTAACTCAATATGGCTTCCGGACTGGTCGCTCATCTGAAGACTTGTTGACTTTTCTTACGGAACATTGGAACTATAGTCTCCACAATTTGGGTGAGTTCAAAATTGTTGCCCTGGATATTTCAAAGACCTTTGATAGAGTCTGGTATCCTGCTCTTTTAGCCTTAAAGTACTGGGTCCATCTCTTCCTCTTCTATTATGGATAGAAAGCTTTCTATCTAATTCATGTTGTATTATATGGTGTTCTATCTGAATCTCACCCTATAAATGCCGGTGTGCCATAGGGCTCTATTATCTCTCCGTCGCTCTTCCTAATTTACATTAATGATCTGCTTTCCCTGACTTCCGATCCCATCCATAACTTTGCCGATGACAGTACTCTTGATTTCGCTTACTTCTTTGACACTCTTGCGGACTCCAAAGGGAATGTCGCATGTGTCAAACGAGATTGCATGACTAGATCATTGAATAACGATCTTGACAATATCCTCACTTGAGGCAAAGCGAATCGCGTCGAATTCAATGCATCTAAGACCCGAAATTGTTTCATCACTTTGACAGCAGATCACCACTTATCGAACCATTATCATTTCATTTGATGGGTATTAATTTCCGATTCACTGTCACTAAGCCTTCTTGGCATTAATATTTCTAGTAAGTTAAGCTGGACAGACCACACCTTCCCTGTTGCCAAATAAACATCGAATTGTATTGGATTTCTGAAAAGGTGTTAGAAATATTTCAGCCCGTCAAAACTAGCGCTCCTCTACAAATCCTATATTAAATCTAGAATGGTATACAATTCTCACATTTGGGCCGGGACTGGTCGTACAGCCCTAGCTTCATTAGATATTATCCAAAAGAGAACCTTCAAGCTTATTGGTGATGTGGCAATAATTTGTCATATCGACTCACTCGAGCACCTCCGCAATTTTGGATATCTTACGCTCCTTTATCGCTACGGCTTACAATCTGCGAAGGTTCAAGAGTGACATACATCAGCACCTCCGCTTCTTTCTTAATGTCCCCTAATCCTTTCCTTATCTCTTTCCTGCCATGCTTTGTTTTGCTTCATATGGTATACCCTGAGCTTGGCTTAATAATAAAAAGTCATGGCTCATGTAATAAGTGTTACAATACCTATTCTGAGGGCTTCGCAGTTAATTTTATTTATGTAGCAACGTCACAGCGATATACGGCGTACTTTTCTTCCCAAGATTTTTTGATATCTCTTCCACCAACGGGCAGCCGAAAATAGACGACTTCTCCATTTCAACTCATTAAGATGGGGAGCATAGCGTAAGCTTTAATTAGCTAACAATCGCCGAAATCAATTTATTTCACCCGAATTCCATGACCATCGGAATTCTTCATTGTGCGATTCCTTCTAAAAATTATTTGCCGACTTAATCGAACATCATCAGCGCGTATCCTACGCCTATCACTCGCTCACTCACTACGGTGTGGTGTTGATAATTATTTTTTTTTAAGCGCTCCAATTTTCATCGCTGACATTTTATAAAGAAAAGCGAAAAAAAGGAGCCGTTCCGTGAACTTGACGGCAAATGCGTGGGGTATGGATGCTGCAAATGACATCTGAATAGCATCAATTTCATCCAATTAAGCTTCAAAGCAGAGAAAGGACCTATCGACGACTGTCGATGTGGGTTAGCTAGCTCTTAGGCTCCTCACAGTAAAACACCCCCGTTCGTTAGTATACAATATAGCTACCAATATGTATATGTATACCTACAGTTCACACGGGAGCATTGGTGTTTGCCTTCGTCTCGCCATTTCCGGGAATCGTCAACATTTTAAAAACTTTTTCGTATTCAAAAGAAATTTTTTTTTTATCAGAAAATTGTGTTATCATAGATTTTCGTTCTGAAAAACTCTCACATTTATATGAAAGAAATAAAAGAAAGGACAAATGGATTCCTTGGTAGGAAGACGACAGCCTCAAGGTGGAATGAGTATAAGATTTCGAGGGGATTTATGCTTTGCGTACATATCAAATGCATCAGCTATTTCCGTTTATATATCTAACAAATGTGTGAACCTGCATAATTCATTTATTACTGTCGTATCTGTCGAAGCTATCGGCATTTTAGAAGTAGCGCAAAAGTTTCAGGTAAGTAGGTACTTGAAAAGCACAGAAACTATTTGGAGTTCCATCAGAAGTCTCAGAAAACTTTAAAGTCCTTAAGTTGAGAACTTAACCTTTTTCTTGGTAAAATACTTTCGTGTTATTTTTTTTTTCTTCCAGGATATACATATATGTATGTATTTACCCTCATACTATGAATCACGGATTCGTGGTTTATATACTTTTCACATATGCTTTAATTGTCTTTAAAGCCTGTGAGCTGTTAGTGACTGGCACCGCTTATTACTATATAGTTACCTACAAATCTGAAATTCAATTTAATTCCAAACTTTCTCTACACACGAAAGGAAGAGTAATTAGGAGAACATTATTGTGTTTCTAGTCCTTAGTTCATTACTACATGCAGCCATCAACTTTATTCGTTACACATATTATTAAAAGGTTTTGCGGGTAGCGGGTAACCTTTTGTTGACTCTTACACAGAATTAGTTTGGCTTTCAGCAACAAGTCGATAAGTTTTAAAGCTTGATTTTACAGAACAGATCTAAATGTGAACAAGTAAAAAAGCTAGAATTCTTATGATACCCTCGATGTATGCCCGTATGTAATTTCGTATGGTCACCTCGTTTATGGTTTATTGGACAGTAAAAATGATTATGCCCAATTTCACAGGATTTCATATTCTGAAGAACTTTTCAGCACAATAAAAACGTCTAAGACTGATCGTTTTTACAGTATACGTAAAAAAACTAAATTTTTATATGGCAACACAAAAAAGGGATTGCCCGATTTAGTCCATTTTTGAAGCTTTATTTTTATTTTTTGACTATCAGAACCAGCTTAACACAAGCTCACTGCACACTTACCGGCACAGCCAGGCAAAATATTTTTATATGAAAACAAGTTAGCTAATTCACATCAACCGGCACGTAAGGGAAACTTTATTGCCGGTTGCTATAGGTGGCTAGAAACCAGACCGGCATTTGTCGGTTGCTGGTTTAGTTTCGAAGCTAACATGGGATCACTTTTCTATAGTTCTCTCTCGATATTTACCTTTATTGAAAGTTTCCTTTCAGTTTTATGTCGTTATATGTGCACGAGAAATGCCGGTGCCGGTCGATGCATGTCTGTGCCGGTTCGTACAGTGCCGGTAAATGTGCATCGACCTTTAGTCGGTGTTAGTATTAGTGAGTGCTTTTCTTTATATTTTCTGTGGAAGGTATAGAAAGAACAGGATACTGATCATATGGTACAAGAATATTCGGAACAAAAATTATTAAGTAAACAAAAATTTGACAGTTGTACACAACGCACAACATAATATCCCCTGGAGAGCTTCATATACAATTTTCAGGTCCTGAAAATAAAATATACCGTTTTAATTACAAAATTAAATTAATTATTCGGGCCTATGCTGTTGCTGGCTTCCATTTTTTTGAAATGATGTTTGCCATTTGACATTTGTCAAACTGTATTCCATTTATTCCAACTAAGGAGGTAGTTTAAAAAGAATACGTTCAGAATATACCACTACAAATAAGGAAATACAGAATGGAATAAACAGAATATTCTGAATGGGTAAATAAACACTTTTTGTGCCTTCTGAATATTCGGAATAAATAAAGAAAAGCACTCAATATGTTAAACTAAACATAAACCAAACACCAGATGAAATTACATGCAATTCAACCTTGAACAGAAAACATTAAAAGAAAATTAAATAGAACTAAAAAGATTAAATATAGACGCTTTTATAAAACATGCTTAGAAACGTCATCAGCAAAATGCTCGGCCATATTATTAACAGTAATGCACATGCGATTAATAGGTTCGTACATGAGGAGTGAACATGCAACAGAGGTAGCCTTCTCAAATTGTGCCTACTATCACGAAAAGAGAATTTGTCCAGTAACAACGGAGAGCCAATATTCGCGTTTAAAAGTTGATGCACAAAAGTTACATCGGTAATTATGTGACGTTTCTGAAGCGAGTGCATATTTAAAAGTTTCAAGCGATCTTCATAGGGTGGAAGAATTAATGAATTATTCCATGGTAGGTGCCTGAGAGCAAATCGTAAGAAGCTCCGCTGAATAGACTCGATACGGTCGATGTGTGTACCGTAAAATGAAGACCAGACCTGGCTAGTGTATTCAAGAAGATGTCTTGCAAAGCAAGTGTACAAACGCAGTGTAATGGTAGGATTCGAGAACTCTCGAGACCAACGTTTTATAAAGCCCAGCATAGAACTACTCTTTGATACCATGAAGTTTATATGGGAGACAAAATTTAATCTGTGATCACATTTGACACCCAAGTCACAGACAGAACTAACACGACGAATCGAGGAATCCGAGAACCCATAATCAGACATGATAGGCTTCTGATTCCTGTGGAAAGTCATAACCTCACATTTGTCGATATTGAGTACCAAGTTATTGCTTTTGCACCAATCGTAAAATTTGTGTGGGTCACCCCTGTACCTGTTCACAATCGTGAAAAGATTTAATCTGAGCGAAAAGTTTAATATCGTCAGCATAAATCAAGACTTTGCAGTGCTTCACAACAGGGCCATTGTCGTCAATAGATAGAATAAAGAGCAACGGGCCCAAATGGCTCCCTTGAGGTACGCCGGACGAAGCTTTCAAGCGGAAATAGATTTGGTATGTTCTGTTGATTCCGTCCATTTTAGGAATCTTAAGAAAACCCACACTTTTCCATTTTAAACAATATCACGGAGTGAGATAACGCTTTACTAAAATCAGTATAAATACAATCTGTCTGGTAGACTTTTGCAACCCTGTCAATGGTATCCGAGACAAATTCCAACAAGTTAGTGGTTAGTGGTTGTAGAGCTGCCGAAAAAAAACCATATTGGTTTGAACAAAGCAAATTCTTACAGGAAATTTATAGCTGAGAGTAAATGATTGATTCAATTAATTTGGGCATGCAAGATAGTTTCGCAAGAGGCCTATAGTTAGAAATTTCACTTTTACTACCTATTTTGTGGATAGGTATGATGAAAGAATTTTTTCCACAGATGCGGAAAACAACAACTATCGAGCGATTTTTGAAAAATAATTCTCAGCGGGGCTGCTAGAGAGAGTCAACATGACCTCAAAAAGGCTGAAGGAATCCCATCGGGACCCGTTGGGATGTCATTTGGAAGACAATTAATATGAACAAGTATATCCTAATGTGTGATTGTGGGGATAGTGAATGAAACGTTCATATGACTAAAGTTGCAATTACGATGTTGGAAATTTGACGAGGAAAATGCAATCTTTGTACCTCATGGTGTTAGAATAGTTGTCGGTTTTTTTTCTTCATATCAATAAACTTAAAAAAGTTACGTGGGTCAATAAATAATTTCGCGCGCATACTTTGAATATACTCATCATAGAATGAAGAGGAAAGTTCTTTGAACTCATTATAGGATGTGAGGAAGTTGTTGTGACTTATAATGTCCCTGTCCCTCATATAACTTTTCCGTAATTTATTCTTTCTATTTTTAAGACGTTTCAGTTCTTTATTGAACCCTGGCGGAGATGTTTTAGAGATCCGCTAACGCTCACGGAGAACATAAGATGGGAATAAATCGAAAAGAATTATATAAAACTTAGAAACATATTCATCAACACTATTGCAAAACACCAGTGTATTCAAATCAACTGGAAAATTCCGAAAAGTCAGCTGTTCTAAAATTGAAAAAGTGTTTTGTTTCGTCACAATTTGCGAGGTTTTCGATTTCATGGTAATATGTAATTAGTAGAGGGAGGTGATATTTGTCAAGAATAGACATTAAACTGAGCTAGGTTCAACTAATAAGTTACCCGCATCAGTAGAAAATACCAGGACTAACTAAACTAAACTAACCCATGTCATTCTTAACATTACTAATTTGGCTGAGACCAAGAGTTAAAATAGCGTCCAGGGACGGGATTCTGTAACTCGGAAAGTTTGGGAGATGAGAATTTTCGTTTTTCCGATTAAAACTCCCTAACTCTCCATTCGAGATTCGTGAGAAGTATCGAAATATTGAATGACGGTTAGCTCTGGGTGGGAGGATCGTAGAGCATTGGGGTTTTTTCCTACTGATTTAGGGTCTATAGCAGCGATTCTCAACCCGTGGTACGCGTACCCCTAGGGGTACGCGTTTGATGGCTTAGGGGTACGCGAAAAAAATTTAGTAATGGCGGATGTTAAAAATATACTAATCTCCTCAACGTCTTGATGCCGTAACAAGCCAGCAATACTTCGCTGCAATATAAAATCCAACGATGCCTCGACCGAATGTAGGGAAAGTCGCAATTCTTTTTTAGAAATTTACTGGAAATTTTTTCCTTAGAATTGCTATGGATTATTGGAGGTCGACAACGGATGTTTGGTCTACTTACAATTTTTATGAGCATAGACGCGTACGCGTAGATGAGCAATAAGCATTCATTTCTTTTTAGAAATTTACAGCAAATGTTTCGTCAGCATTTTTATTCAGACTGGTGGCCGACTGGAGTAACTTTCAGATACAATTTGTGCCGTTGAAGCTAGTTACCGCATTAGTTACCGTATTGCTACATGCGGTAAAAATCATACAATTGCTGAGAATCTAATTGAACCCTGTATAATAGATGCTGTTCGGTGTATGCTTGGAAAAGAACATGTGCAAAAAATAAAAATAAATGTCCTCTTTCAAACAGTACAATATCTCGAAGAATTTTGGATATATCTGATGATGCTGAAGGAACAGTGATTGATCGAATTAAAAATAGTAAGATTTTCGCTATACAAGTTGATGAAAGCGCAGATGTTGTTAATTTTGCTATTTTGCTTGTTATTGGACAATGAAGCCGGAAGAAAACCTTTTACTTGTCATGCTACGTCAGAACACACAACAGGTGAGGATATATTTAAAGCTGTCGATTATTATTTCAAAGAAAAAGGCATAAATTGGTCTAATTGTTGTGGGCTATGTACCGATGGTGGCAAGCCTATGTCAGGTATTTATTCTGATCTGCGTAGTCCTGTCATGAAGATAGCTCCCAATGTAAGCTGGAGTCCTGTTGCATCTACAGGCAAAGTTTGGCAACTAAGCACCTTCAGTGCAAATTAAACTTGTTCTTGACGAAGCTACGAAAGTGGTTAATTTTATAAAATCTAGGTCAACCAAATCGAAATTTTTTAAAGCTCTTTGTGAAGATTTGAATAGTGTTTATTCTACTCTGCTCTTTCATAGAGAAGTAAGATGGATATCTCGAGGCAAGGTCCTCACCCGGTTGTTCGAACTTAGACATGAAGAAGAACATCCTTTCCAACTTGCTTCCAAGTTACACGACTGTAATGCGCTTCAGACGCTTGCATATTTATCAGATATTTTCCTACGTATAAACAATGTAAATTTATCTCTTCAAAAAGATAAATTTGAATCAATGATTAAAAAAATTGATTTTTGGAGGAGATGTATTGAAAATGGACAACCGTAGGTATTTGAAACTTTGCATAATTTTCTATTAGAAAATAAACTTTGCCTCTCCAGAGAATTGAGCAACGACATATCTTAACACTTAAAAGAGCTAAAATCAAGTTTCGAGAAGTACTTTCACAAACCTGATGAAGGAAACAATTGGATTTCAAATGAAGAATACTTTCGAGTAGCTAAATTAGCTATCAAAGAAAAAGAGAACTTAATTGAACTTTCAAATGACTCTGCTTTGAAAGTCGAATTTAAAGGACTCTGTCTTATTAACTTTTGGTCACATATCAGCACCGAATATGAAGAGCTTTCTGCTAAAGCGCTTAACGTTTTGCTGCCATTTACAAGTACAGTGCTGGTAGAAAGAGCATTATCTTCGTATCTCTTTATTAAAAACAAATACCGTAATAAGTTGAATGCAGCTCCAGATTTAAGATTATACTTTGCATCAATCGAACCTGAGCTCAAAAAACTATCTGCCTCAAAGCAAGCTCAAGGATCTCACTGAATATAATAAGTTAAGTTAAAATTAATGTAAAATTGCGAATATTTAACTTTATGTTTATAATAGTTTATATTTATTAAGTATGTTGTTTTTTATTAAAAGTTATGTATCTATAAAAAATCTTTTAGTTTTCATCAATAAAAATTCTGGGCATACTCCTTGAAACGTTATTGCTATTTATTTATTGTTAGAACAAGCTTAAAATAATAACAACTACAAGTATTTAAATTATAAACATTTTTCTAATATAAGGGGTACAATTTAGGATAATGAATTGCCAAGGGGTACGCAAACCAGAAAAGGTTAATAACCGCTGGTCTAGAGTACTAAATTATAGGTGAACAATTTCTGGGGGAGGGGCTTTTGGGGGTGGGGGTAGCCGTACCACCCCGCCATTGGGGATTGTCCAAAATACGTCATGTTTGGTATCAAATTAAATTAATTAATTAATTAATCGAGTGGTGTAGTTTTTTTTTATCATTTTGACTTCATAACTGACTTTACACCGCCGAAAGACGGATTTTTTGCACTTGGGTCATATACACCCCAGATCCATCAATATAACTTATGCATGGGTGTACAATCCATTTTGCTCTACCAATTATGTGTTACAAACGGAGTGACAAACTTAATATACCCTATGATTTCATCTAGGGTATAAGAATTCTAAAGCAGTCCTGCATTGAAATCAAGAAAATTTTTAAAAATATTATTTGAGACCCCATATCTGATTCTTCTCGTTCAAAAACTAAAATAGCTTGAAATAATTAAACTTCTTTTTATATACACCTGAGGCCAGATTCACTAGCACGGAGAGTTGTGGAATTGCGGAGAATTCTGTAACTCCGGGACGAGTATCATACTCGTCAAAACCAAAGAAAACCCAATGACAAGATACGATACGGGCGAGATTTCTGACTGTTTTACATTTACAATGTACACAGCGAGAAAAGAAAAGAAAGAAGAAAAAAAATAACAAAAACTCAAACTCTCTTTAAAACTTTTATGAATGAAAATAAAAAATGCGAAAGTGCAGATTACATGCAACGAAACGAAGGGCAACTGATTCAATTTCGTAAATAAATCTGAAGAGGCGGAGTTTTCATATTTTACTCTCATAAAATGTTCCCGCGCTTTTGTGAAATATTGACAGATTTGGTTCCAAAGTTGTTATTGTAATGTAATCCTATGATATTTGAACGCATGTGCTTCTGTTTACATTCGTGTTGCTCTGAAGAGTTTAAGTGGGAGAAACTCATCCTGGATTCTCTGATGTTTTTGGGAAATGTGAGAATTTTATTTGAAAGGAACTTTACATCTCCATTCCTTGACCAAAGCGAAATTTATCTTTTTCATAAAAAATTGAGGTAGTGTGACCCGATGTACATTATTATAAATGGTTTAAAGGGTTTTTGGAGATATTTAACAAGATTTTATCATTCGAGTAATACTTACTACGTTTTCTCAATTTTTGTTTTAACCTCGTTGTCTCAATCGCACTGCAATTGTGCATAGTTATTTTCTTTTCCCCCATTCATGCAAAAGACGAAAGTATATGACATCACTTGTTTCTTTCTAAAAAACACCGAAAATTTCGGCGGTGTCCTATCTTTGTTATTTTGGTCAAAACTCTCAGCTGTTTTATTGTGGAGAAGTAAGAAAATATTTCTCTATTGATAGTATGTATTGTCTGTTTTTGTTGTGTTTTGTGAAGGTACCTACATAGGTACCTAGGAATTTCTAAATTCAATTATGGATTCATCGCATATTCTGGCTATATTTACAAAAACAATTTATGGAAATCCATGTAATATTTACAGAGAAATATGGATTTTGGTGTCTCTACCCCGGTAAAAATTTTAAATCTCGCGAAAATGGTCAATTTGGTCGTCTTTCAGTCCAGGGGCCCTATTCTTGAATAACAAAGACAGATTCCGTCGAAATGAATGTGCATGTGGTATTCTTGAAATCCGTATTCGTTATTTTCGTACGCAAACCATTCATTATATAACGAATTCGTAAAAACCATTCATAATTCAAGAATAGGCCCCAGAAGAGATGCTATAAAAATTTTAAATATGCACGCTAAAGCTTGCATAGTACTAATGGATGTGAAACAAAGAACGGAAGAAATATTTGCAAAATATAGGAACTGGGGTGTATATGACTTAAGAGTAAATCAGTTTTTCAGCGGTAAAAAATCAGTTATGAAGCTAAAACGATTAAAAACAAACTACACCACACAATTACCCTCTCCTCCCTCTATAATCTGATACTAAACATAACGTATTTTAGACAACCCCCTATGAGAGGTGTGGTAGGACCCCATACCCCAAAATCCCCTCCCCCAGAAATTGTTCACCTATAATTTTGTACTCTAGACCCTAAATCCGTTGGAAAAGACCCCAATGCTATACGACCCTCCCACACAGAGTTATTTATCCATAAATATTTCGACAGGGAAATTTACCGCGTCGGCCCCTCAACTTGATGAAATGAAGTTTGCTAAGTGCCTACAACGAGCCAGCAGTGCAATTGGTAGTTGCAATCATTGAATAAATAACTATGTAATAAGGAAACGGCATATCGAAAGAAAACCTAAGCCACTCGGTGAAATCTATTAGTGTGTTGTGCTTGTATTCGTTTCGTCATGGCAGTAATGAAATCGTGACATTTTGAAGGGAAACATTTTTTGTAATCCAAATTGCTATGTAAAATAAACAAATTTTTAGCGACCCCTTATTTTCAGATAATATTTCTTATCGTTGCCTTTAATAATTTAATGCACTTGTCAAAATTCAATTCTAACCAAAGAAACCGGCATTGGAAAATGTTAAATTTTTTGCCATGGCTGTTTATTTTTATAAATATTTCACTTTTCTTTTACTTAAAATACTATAATTTATAAGTAAAACTATTAAACTTACTTGAAAAATCCTTTCACACGACACAAACTCCGGTTGTTTCTGCAGCACACCACAGCGCACCATAATTCAAGATTCTGGCGTCTCGATTATATAAAATCCCATTCACAAATCGATATTTCACTATTTTACACACACTGCACACTGCTATTAAGTAAAAATCACTTTTAATTAGTTATTTACCAGAAAATTGGTAATTCAAACCCGAACGTTTTTTTTATAAACTCTGAAATGTCAAACGTATACCGTACACCGTACACTGTATTCGCACGATAGCCCGCTTCTTATTAGTTATTTATTCGATGGTGGCAATTTAAGATTTGATTTATAACGTCCCGTCCCGCATCCACTTTTGAATTTTTTATAAAAATTTGGCTTTTCTCCGCATGGTGTGGTTTTCTCCGGTATCCGGTGTCCGAACCGCTTTTTTTTGCTATTCCCCGCAGGGCGACTACTTTTAAACGCAAGGAGGCAACGGCTGCCGAAATTGTTGGCGTGAGTGTCGAATTTCACAGGTCACAACCAATTCAAAATAAACAAAAACAAAACAGCAATGACAACACAATTCACGTGTCTGTCAACTCGATTTCTCTTTCGTTTGACTTTTGGTACTTTTCAGGATGCTGAAGCATAATTTTGTAAATCTAATGTAATTCCCATCCTATCGGTGAAATTTCTGTGCCATTCGCAAAATTAATACGTAATAATTGTAGTGATGTAAAAATCGTGCAGGAAAGTTTGCTTTTCTGAAAACTCCTTTTAATGTGCTAGTGAACAAGTTCAATTTCGCGATCTTAATTCTCCAGTATGTCCAGTTTAGGCATCGGACAAAACAAGTTAACTAATATAAACAGATTCATCAACAACAACTGGAATAAACTCCCAAAGAATTGTGGTCTAGGCGGCTTAAACCGGGTAAGTTGTGAGAAGCCTGTAAATTGAAATGACAGCTAAAGTTTTAATGATTTTTTGTGCCAAGTTTAGACTATCTAAACTATCAGGAAATCATGTCTGGACATTCTTTTATTTATATCATAAAACATATTAAGTAAAGGACAATTTGTGAAGTAATTTTATCAGTGTGACGCTTCATATTGGGCGATGTTGTGAGAACATTGCATTGGTGTTTTGTTTTCGATACTCGATAGTATTAAAATCGACTGTTATTTAGCGATAAAATTACATATAGATAATAGATTCAAGCGAATATTTGCTTTGTTGCATAGAAAGTTAGAAGTGTAATTTTTATATGCACTTGTAATGATGCAGCATCGCAGTTTCTTATAATTCTTATTCTTTTTTCTAATTTTATCTCGAGTATTAGCGATACATCGAAGTTTTTTGAACATTGACTTATTGTTTGCTTTAATATCGATGTTCTATACACTTGCAAATTTTATGCGTGCGTAATTAAAAGTCCTATAAATTTAGGGCTGCCAAACTTAGGGTAAATATTAAAAAATATTGCACAGTGTTATCCTGCAGATGTTATTTACTTCACAGAGAAATCAATTCATTGCAGCCATTGAATAAATAAACTGAAAGCATGCAGCATTCACTTATTCATTCACAGATAAGACTGCTTCCAGTTTAGTTATTTATAATGTTTCCAGAATTATCGGTACAGAGTCAGAATTGGATTCGACAAGATAACATCAATTTGCTTCATGTGGAATGTGGATGTTGTGTTACCAGATATGAAAATACTTCCTTATTGCATTATGTTATGTCAGCCATGTTTGCAAGAAGTAGTACGTACGATGTGTCTGTTTACTTGAAGAGAATTTGTAATTTGTAGTAATTAATGTTGAAATTGTAATAAATTTTTTTTTTTTTTTGTAATATTCTATATTATTGCAAAATATCCATAGATTTTATATAATTAATGTGTTAAACCGAAATAATAATATCACCTACGTATTTATAAAAATTAGTTTTCATTTACTGAATACTATTCAGTGTAAAGTGTATTCACAATCGCAGTGATCAGTAAAAAGTAAATAACTAAAATTAATTTAATTTAAGTGCATTGAAGAAATTTCAATGTTTTGAAGACTTAACCTCAAAGCTTGTCACCTTCGATTTTTTTTTTTTTTTTTTTTTTTTTTTAATTATATAGGTGAGTGTTTTTGAGAGAAAAGAAGTAAAATTAGAATTACAAGTTGATAATTTTAAAAATATCTTCAAAGATGTTTTTACATCACAAAGATCGAAGTTGAAATTCCTATGTTTATTATTATTACTTTCTTAAAGACACTATAAAAAAATTAAATCCTCTTCCACCTTCTAGAAGAACAAATTCTATTTGTACTACAGAAAAATATCTGCTAAATTCTCTTTTTTTTATCTAACTTTTCTCGTCATCTAAATATGACCCATGTCCAATTTATAGGCTTGTTGTGAAAACGCTGTACATATGGAACACAGCTACTCAAGGGACTGTCGTCCCATAGAAGGTGCGAATGGACTAAAAACACGAATGTTAATGGTTCATCGACCGCCACAATGCCCGTCTTGTCATATTCATCCTATGGACGAAGGAACAGAGTTGGATGAATCAAATCATCCTCCAATTCCTTCATACAATGATATCGCGGCCAAAGAATCCATGAATGAATGTTCTCGAGTTGCAAACAGTGTAAAAAGTCTTAATTCTGATGATCAAGACTGGGAGGAAGAAGTTAACAAGTAAATTTTATTTTGTTCAAAATAAATTTCTCATAAAATTTTTAAAATTTACCAAATTAGGAATAGCTGGAGTTCAGTACAAGAAAAATTATTTTCTCGTGTTGCAAGAATTCTTGATTTGGATCATCTTGCTAGGCTAGCAACTAATGGAAGGCAGCATGAACCAGTTCAAAGACGTGTAATTATCGATAAATCTGTCCAGAGAATGCGCCAAGCTCTAGCATCGGTGTCTTGGGACTCTCGACAAACTCAATGGCTTCATGGAATGCTAATGGACAGTTTGCCGCCCACCTATATGGCATGCTATTTAGATATTTTACAAACATTAAAAACAAAACTTCCAAGTCTAATGGATAAAATGCTCTTCGGTAAGCCTATGAACATAAATCAAGATCTTCTTACACCGGTGATGAAAAAACCATGGGATCCCATTGTTTCTCAGAAGGTATCTGTAATGTCTGTTAGAAATGTTTTTAATTTTCTAATATGAATATAATTTTCAGGCAAGGAAATTGCCCGTGAATGCTGTGCTTGTTGTCATACCATCAACTCCAGTGGGGGGAACTGTACCGAATCGAACACATAAATGGTACCAATTGTTTGGAACTATGGGCCCAATTGTGCAAATAAATGTTCCAGGTAAGTTAAATATCTCTATGAATGTGATCATTGGATGTGATGCCATCAAATACAAGTGTAGTAGTAATAGTAAGATTTGCTTATAAAAGCGTTTGACTTAAATCAAGGCCTCGTATAAAATTATAGTCAATAGAAATATATTTTGTAGCCAATGTAGATTACCAATATATTTTTTTTTAATTATCTAAAATTTCTCCGGCAGGTAACTCTCTAAATAAGCAACCAATCGATCAACTTGCTGAACATATTGTTTCTATAACGCGAGTGAAAATACAAGATCTTCGTACAGAGCAACCCGGTCGACAAATAATTTTGATTGGTTTCAATGCCGGAGCAGCACTTGCATTGCAAATTGCCCACCAGGAAAATATCAATTGCATAGTTTGTATGGGATTTTCTTATAATACACTTAACGGTGCCCGCGGAAATCCTGATGATCACATGCTTGAAGTAACAACTCCCATTATGTTCGTTATTGGACAGAATGCAGCTAGGACAAGGTTAGTTAAAAAAAACAAAAAAATTAAAACTGTACTAGTGAGTCAAAATTTACCATCACAGCCAGGAAGAAATGGAATATCTTCGAGAAAAAATGCAGTCTGAGACTTCTTTAGTTGTTGTTGGCTCAGCCGATGATGTGTTGCGTGTGCCAAAAAATAAAAGGCAAATTGAAGGAGTTACGCAGGCTATGGTTGACAATATGATTACGGTAGGTTACCACGTTATTTCTACATAAACAAACAAATTCCTGTTATATCATTTTATAGGATGAGGTCTATGAATTTATTAAAAGTTGTCTAATTAACCCTCCTGGACCGCGACAACCAACCGTAAATGTTGGAGCAACACTTTCTCATACAACTTTACCTCAAGCTCGACGTATAGGTGGGTCAACGCAAGCTATTTCAAACATGATTCAGAGGAAACGAAAGATGAGTCAAGGAGATGATTCAGATCATTTAACACCTTCTAAAGTAAAAATTTCGACAGTAAATCGTTCTGGAACCTTAAGTAAGTTATTTTCTTTTTTTCTTTTTTTTTCCCAATATTTATGTTACTCTGGTGTAACCTTCCCACTTTATGCTTTTCATTTTCCCTTAATCCATTCAAGAAACTCCAAAAAAACAGAAAATTCAAGATCCATATCAAATTAAGAGGAAAGGTATTTTTCATTTCATTTCCAACATTATCGTAGATACATTCTGTTAACTATTGAACAGTGAACCTAGAAAATGTTAATTATTTTTATGAATTTTTTTTTTTTTTTAATTGCTTTAACCGAAACTTCATACACGCAAATGATGAAATTCTTCTCTTTTTCGGTATGGATTATTTTGAAAATTCATTGAAACAACCAAATAATCAAGTCGTAATGTAGATCATTTTCTGATTATGACGCCCTGCTGGACACAGGGCAAACAACATTGCTTATAATTAATTTAAAACGTCCAAAACCGGTAAAATTAAAATTCTTTCGTAGCTGTAAATGTGGTAAAATTTTGTTCATTTGTTTCGGGTTTACTGTTAAAGCAAAGATATTTTCATCACAATTTCTTCAGTTCCAACATTTACATAACTAATCCTTAATATTTAAAGAAGTTTCCTACTTTATTAATAAATTTCTATTTTCTTCAGTTGGACGTCCACGAATACGACCTCTCCCACCATCAACAGGAAAACAGCAATTACTAACGCCAACAACCGAAGCTCTGAACATGGCAATTCAAAGTATTTTACCAGATACGGAAAAACCATCTTCGTGTGTTAAACGTGAGCAGAATGGGGAAGATGGTCAGATAGTATCAACTTATGAAATAATAACACAACCGATTCAGTCCAGATCAAATCACCAAGGAGTAAATCAACTTGTGTCTAGCGCTGGTGGTACATCGTCAATGGTGCTTCCATTGATTCAGAGATCTAATATAAATAACTCTACAACAGTATCGCAGAAAATAAAAATGATTCCATCGAATCAATTTGTACAGCTTAAACCACCTGCACAATCTACCGGGCAGAAAATTTACACCATAAAAACGTCACCCATGTTAAGTGCCACCAGTCAAGGAGGAGCAGGTGGTGATAACTTAAGAAATCAAAGTCAAGTTTTTACTGTTAAGACAGCTGGATCGTCACAGTATATGCCGCCGACTTCTACTCCTCAACAATTAGTATTAAGTCCACAAAAGTTTACTGTTTTGAAGCCAACCACAAGTATATCAAGTGCGAATATTATCGGTGCTGGAGGTGATACTATAGTAAAAACTTCTGATCTCTCCTCGACAAACATATTCGATATGCCAATTCTGTTCGCTGATAATGAAGGGAATATTCATGAAACCGCTCCGATGGCCACCACTACAGTATCATCAACATCTGTGTCATCTCAACCATCACAAATAATTATAACGCAATCTGGTAGTAGTGATCAAACTACGATGAACAGAAGTTTTGTGGTAAATAGCACAATTCAAAAACCAAAGCCAAATAAAGTAGTATTTATAAATCGCAACACAATGAAACCGTGTCCCAATATAATATCAAAAACTGTTCCACCTTTAAAATATACAAAAGTGGTTGTAACAAATCCGAAAACTTCTACACCCAGTCTTGTAACAAGAGCTCCCGGTCCAAGTGATTCTGACAAACCAATGACTACGATAACTATTCAAAAGCCAAAAAATATGGAATTACCTCCCGGGACAATTGTTAAGACGACATCTGCTTTCACTGGGACATCAGGAGTCATAAACACTCACATGCCTTCTTCGGTGGCAAATAAGCCGTATCAGCCAATAATAATAAATGTAGATTCTGATAAAACAATGATTAAAAACATGATCAAAGTGGGGGACTCTCAGATGAAACCAACAATTCTATTGAAACCCGGAGGTCTTAAACAGATCCCCGTACTAAAGCCTGGAATTTTGAATCGTAACTTGACTGTGAGGAAAGTTGTTAATTTGGTGCAAACAAAATCTGGAATGACTACCATTGCCCCCATGACATCTACATCCACTTTAAGCGATACTGGAAATAATTCTGTGACTGTATCATCTGGAACACACTTCATTACTCCACCTTCGTTATCGTCACACATAGATAGTAATAGAAATTAATATTTTGAATTTAAGGAATATCCATTGTATATACATAATTTAAATTGTTGTTTTAGTAAAATTGTAATAATGAAATTTTTGGATTTGATTTCTTACAATTTATCTGGATGACTCCCATTGATAAGTTTACTCGTCAAAACGTCTGTACGGCCTCTTAATCCCCAGGACTAATCTTTATCAAAATATTCAATTGAAAATGAGTTATTAATCAATGAACTATAGCATTTTTAGCGCTAGTCACACAAAAGAGGTAAATTTTATTGTTAAGCCTACCATCACAATCACTAGATGACCATGTCATGTCAGTAGGCATCGTCCTACTACCGTATTAGGATATCACATAATTTAGTTTACTTTGGCCATTATCAACCAAATTGAAAGCTCCAATCACTGGAGCTAGCAGCTGTGTTTTTTCTTTCGGTCTCATTCTCAGCCGGTAATGAACGGGGAGTGGTACGAGCGCATATAGTAAGCATCAAATCTTTTTGTTTTTTAGGACATCAGAGCTGATTAGATCTAAGCGAGATATGTATAGAAATTAATTTACATGGGAAGTTCTTTTTACGGTGTGAAAGTAAAGATATGTATAAGGGGAGTTGGATGGTTAGATTGAAGGATGATAAAATGGTACATATATACATACTGCCGTAACAATAAATTAAATAATTTTTTTTTATATAAAATATTAAAAACAACCTAAAAACTGTCAGAGGTGCTGTTTAAATAATTTTGCTGAGGGCGATATGCTCATTTTTTCGGCGTTCTGAAATTGAATCAAGATTGAAGGATGATTCAAATGTGGGAGGAAGAAACTATCCACGGGGGGGAGGTACATACTGCCGTATCAAGAAATTAATTTTTTTTAAAGGAAAAAAATCTAAATAATTGAAAAAATTCGGAACAATTGGGGAAAATTGAAAAATTATTCGGAAAAATCGGAACAAATTGTAATAATTGAAAAAAAAAATCGGAACAATTGGAAAAAATCCAGAAAATTTGAAAAAAAATCGGAATTGGAAAATTATTCGGAACAATTGGGAAAAAAAACATAGAGAAACCGGAAAAATTTTAAATAAGTCGCAAAAGTTGAAAGAATTAAGAAAAATTGCAAAACAACAACAACCATACGCGCACACACAACTTTTGTGCAATTCTTACGAATTTCTTTGAAATTTTTACGAAAAATTGTAGCATTTAAAAAAAACTTCTTTGCGCATTTCATGTGAATCTTTTTGCAATTTTTACGAAAAAATGTAGCATTTTAAAAAAATCGGAGAAATACACTCGACGACACACACACATTTCGGCAATTCTTGCGAATTTCTTTGCCAATTTTACGAAAAATTGTAGCATTTAAAAAAATAATAAAAAGATCGCAGAAATAGCGAAAAACGCACTCGACAACACACACAAACACAATTTTTGGCAATTCTTGCAAATTTCTTTCCAATTTTTAAGATTATTTCCCGAACGTTTTGCAATCTTAACGATTTTTTGCCAATCTCAACAATTTATTTTCCGAACTTTTTGCAATCTTAACGATTATTTCCAATCTCAATGATTTATTTTTCGTACTTTTTGCAATCTGAACGAGTTCTTTGCAATTTTTACTATTTATGTTTCGAAGTTTGTGCAATCTATTTTTTTTACAATATTAACAATTTTTTTACATTACTAGACCTCAATCGAATTTTCTTTGTGTTGAGCTTTGCTTCTAGGGCACGTTGGAGTTTTCGTTTTCCTCATTATAATTGGCTTCACCCTCCAAAATTCAAATAATTGGCTGACAATGGGATTTACAAAATTACGAGATTGCAGTTATGCATGAGTATAAAACTGCAACTGGACTTTCTAAAATATAACTTTATTAGTTCTAGATGTGGAGATTAACTAATTCACAGAAAACACCTAATACATTTCACTTGTTTAATGAATAAGAAATGGATTAAATTACATTTAGGGAAATTAATATTGTACAATAGTAAGAAAATTCATACATTCTTAAATATAATTAAATAAACGGCCTAAACATAGACCTTACTACGACTCTATACCTCCCATGAACGTACAGATTTAACAGAAATAAAACATTTCTCTCTCCCCCCTCTCGAATAACACATAAAAAATAAAGGAATGGAAAAGAAGTATTAAAATATTTCAGGGCAACAAAATTCGAAAACAAGACCATCAAGAAACCTTCGTTTACTTGCTATTTTTTCTTACAAAATTATGCGTGTGTTTTTCAATTTACCATTTTTTACTTTAACATCAAGGATAATATTCTTTTTTATTCTTATCAAATATAAGGTTAATTTCAAATAATTTTTAAACTTATACCCTACAGCCACAATCCGGTTGTCGAATGCCACTCCTCTGTTTATTTTGTAAGTTGCGTAATGCTGCATCACCGTACTGTATACCACTTCCAATACGTTCAGGATCGAGTTCACCAGTTTCAATTTTTGCCAAAATTGTTTTGGAGCACTTCAAAAAAGCCTCTTCTACATTTTCACCTGTTTTAGCACTTGTCTCGAGAAATATCAACTCTAGAAAAAAAAATCGATTTACGAGATTGTAATTTCCAATTTAAACATGTCCACTTACCATTTTCTTGAGCGAAAGTGCTCGCCTCTAAGAATGTAACTTCACGTTCGTCTTCGAGATCTTTTTTGTTGCCAACTAGAAGAATTACTATATTTGGACTGGCTAGAGTACGAGCATCGTTTAGCCAATTGGAAAGAGCATTGAATGAATCGCGAGACGTTATGTCGTAAACTAAAAGAGCACCAGCTGCTCCTCGATAATATGATCGAGTAACAGAACGAAAACGTTCTTGACCTGCGGTATCCCAAATTTGTAATTTAACTGATTTACCGCCAACGCTGACAATTCTAGATCCAAATTCAACGCCAATTGTGTGCGAACTGTCGTCTTTAACTGAAATTTTGTTTGTTTGTATTCTTTTATTATTCGTCGTCAAATTACATGATCTAAATTCTTAATACATTTAACTATTATCTATGAAAACCTTAGACAATGGTAAATGGGCTCTTCTAAACAGAACAATCAGGTTGATTAAGTATATTGTGGGCAATGAGTTTAAATTAAACTGGAACTTTTAAACTCCAACTTGAAAATTGTTGTACGGTTGTACGAAACCCAATTTAATACTTGCTGGAGTAACAGAGTCTGAAAGCAAAGAACTATCATGGGGACGCTAAGGTTAAAAAAACAATCACCGTAGAAATTGAAAGCATATATGGCATTGAATTGGCAACACATTTCGACAGAAATTAGTGAAGTTAAACATGCCCAGCTTGTAGTCAAACGGATTTCTAGAGTATGACAAAAGTCTAGCTCCACAGCATCCAACTAGTACGATTCTCACTATCCAACATTCGGTAGTTAAAATGGTCTCCATCAATGAAGTGAACCGAGACCAACACACAGCTGCCGAGCCGAGCATTACACCCGCGATTCATTAGGATTAAAAATACATCATCTAGTATTGTATTAAATAAAGTTCTAATTCTAATATGTGTATTGCATTTATATACAACCTTGCTACACTAACTACATTTGTAGTGACTAAAAACCCAACCTAAATCATGAAACGTAAGAATATTTTAAATATTGTATCCACCATATAATTTGCCTTACATTTTTGTTTTAAAGACCTCTTCAATTCAACCATCATTAGCTTTTCGTGTTTGCAACTACCTAAAACCACTCACAGAAGCTCCTCTCTGCTCGACACTTTCTGTGGAAGTAAAATCCTCCTCCTTCGTTAGTAGAAGTCTTTAATACAAGCTATTGCGGGATTGTTAAATTTTTTTTCTCATTCTATATCAGCATTTTACATGTATCCTAACATATAAAATTCTACTAGAGTTAAATCGCATGATTCAAGTTTATTTATTACATACCCCGGCATAAGCGCCACGTACAAAAACGTTGGGTAAAGCGGTTTAGATATTATAATATTGAGTATATATTTTAACATAATAAGTACAAAGTTACTAAGATTGTATGTTCTTAATTTACCTAGATTCTGCCTTAAAATAGTGCAGGATAAACAGATAAAGATAGCATAAGTAACAGGTACGCCACAAGTAAACATTAAGTAAATAGGTGAGTAGTCATATAGTGGTATAAATAGATGAGGCCTCCACTAATGAGTAACAAAGAATGAACCATATTGTCCAACCCATTTTCGGTATAATCTCTGAGCAGCATTCTAAAATATATTTATAAGCTTCCAGCTAGATACCGCCACAATATCCGAGAACAAAATTCTCGAGTCCCTGTGTAGATAATTGCTTTACTTCATGGTAAAAAGTAAGGTTTGTAGTACACAAGGGATGAAGATGATGTTAATAGTGTACTTAACAATAGTTCTTATGAGTATATACGATGGCACAGGTCTCTATCGCAGCTGCTCCTGAAGCAGTAGCATTCAGGATACGAGAGAAGGATCTTGTGCTTGCTTGTCGTTTTTTTTTTCTATGTGTAAGTCAGAGTAACTAGTAATACTTTGATTTTATAATACAAAGATATTGCAGGCACATTGGATAGTTTGGCCTCAGTGAAAAATTATGTGGAATCTCCGAGATTCCACCTCTGTTGAGAAATAATTAAAACTTCGCTTTGTATACGGCCTCCACTAACCATGAGCACCAATGCCTGGACCTGATGTAGAGAAACCCTAAATTTGTTCTTAGAAAATATACTGGTTTTCTTTAGAATTTGTATTCATTTGGACGGCAATGGGTACTTGGGAGGCGGCTATTAATTTTTATGAGCGTAGACGCTAATTAAGCAATAAGCATTCATTTCTTCTTAAAAATTTACAGAAAATGTTTCGGCCGTTGTCGGCAGCCAAAAATGTATACAAATTCTAATGAAAAAATATTCAGTAAATTTCTAAGAAAAAATTGAATTCTACAGACAGGCTATACATATGCCTGCAACATCTCTGTATATAGATTGCTTCCAGTTTTAAGGTTGTCGGATAAACGCTGACGTCCAGTAAAGAAAATTTATAACCAGGATCATTAATCAAATACTGAATTCAGCGTTATTCAAAAACTTACATTTGCTTTCTATGAAATGATGCAAGAGACAACTTTTACCACTTCCTGCACTTCCGATTATCAGAAATTTAAATAGGTAATCTAAATGCAAAATAAAATGGTTAAAAAAAACTGCAACAAACACTTTTCCTGTTTTACCATAAGATTCTGACATGGTGATTTAAAGCACGTAAAATCCGTAGGCAAAGGAGGTTTTTTACTTTATTTAACAAGTAAGATCTATCACATAACACCAGAGTTGATTGGATTGCACGAAATTACATCTATTTAGAAGATTTCTGATGGATTTTGCCCGTGTTTTGACGTTTTGCTCACTTGCTTTGTTGGTGGCAAATGTTCACGTAATGCATGATTGCGGGTGTGGGTGATCAAATAGGGAATGTTCAGTAAATTGCGTTTAGAGTTATTTCAGAAAGATGGTTTGGGTTGGCAGGAATTGACCGGATGAGGGCGCCAGGGTATTGTAGTATCAAAACTCCGCCGAATTTAGATGGCGCGATTACGAGTAGCATCAAAGGTATTGGCGCTAGTGTCGGTGGTTAGAATAATTGATTTTTTATTCCATTCATAAATTCCAACCAACTTCACATATATTTTGCTTTTTTTGAAACCTTCTGAAAAATTTTCTACTGTCATTTTATTTAGTAATGTCATTTCTAAAACTTTCAAATTTTCTACTTTCAGTGAAATTTAACAACTTTCAAAAAGCGAAATTATGGGCTTATGTCGCTGCAGCATTTAACAAAGTCGACTATGATCGTTTAAAGGCGGTAGGGCCGGATAGATTATGTGCTGAATGGGTTCTTAAGAATGGTGGAGCTGTGTCGTTTACTATTACACCGGGACGCTATCTCAGAGATTATAATGCCCTACCACCGGAAAATATTCGTTTTTATATAAAAGAAATAGATGCATCCGATTCTTCTGTTATGCAAATTGGCTTAGAACATCTTAAAGATTGTAAATATATCGATAAAATTATTCTACACAATTGCAAGCATTTAGAAGATTATGGCTTAATTGGGACGGCATATGTAAAGAATACTCTTGAACATCTTCAAGTTTCTGGTTGCTATAATATCACGGATAAAGGATTGCTTGCAATTAAGGACTTAACCTTTTTGAGATATTTACAAATATCCGATATGCCCTATGTTCGGGATATTGAAAATGTTATAAGAGAAATACGAGCATCCCTTCCTAGCTGTGAAATTGATGCATCAAAATAATTTTTAATTTATTTTTGTTGATAATTTTTAATAAAAATATTATAGAGACAAAAAATAATCGTATTTAGTATCAATATAAGGTAACAGTTATTTAAATAAAATAAAAAAATCGGTAAGCTGAAGTTCTTTAATAAACCTTTTTCTATTCTACGTAAATCAAAAGTAGTTGGTTTCAAATTAAAAACGAAAAAACACATTTTAGCATGCTGAACAACATTAAAACTATTTCGATAAAATTCCCTTTCCCTTAAATCATTGCAGATACAACATACTCCCCGGCATTAGCTTGGCAACATACTTTAGAAAACATGACACCAATTAGAAGACGTTGCACAATCTGTTATCATAAAATTAGCAGAAGACATGGACCTGAAAAGGCAAGACGAGGAACAAAGCAGTCGTATTGGAAATGTAAGGCTTGCAATCGATTCTTTTGCGTAGATTGCTTTTTTGAAACCCACGTTTCAGTCTACAGAGATGTAAATTAAATGTAAAAATTCTTGTTTTTGTATAATTTAAAAATTTAATCATAAATTGGTAATTTTTGTGATTTTAATAAATAAATTCTTTTTGATATTATGTAAATAGCCAATATGTTTATTTAGTACATAACAAATTCAAATGAGTATATCTTTAAAAGGATGCGATCTAAATGTAAAATGCGATTGAACCTAAAAATATAATAAGTTGTAGAATAAATTAAATTGAAGTTGGTATAATTCGCATTAATTGATATTCTATAACTAAACACATTATTTCCTTGACAAGTTCAGTATTTTTGTTATCCATTTCCATATATAACTCCTATATCTATATTTATACACATTCACTTCGTTCTATCTATATTTAATTTCATCTTGTACATCTTTAACCATTCGCAAAGCTTAAGATTATTTACACACTGAAACATTCACTCCAGTTATAAATAAGTATACCTTAAAACTTTTCTCATATCATTAAATATATAATATAAACAGCAATGTTGCTAAAATTGATCCTTATAGAACTCCAACCAGTACATCTCTACTGTTCAAATATACACCACCAATTTTAGTTGCCTACGATGTAATGGTCAAGAACGGTGTAAACCGCTGAAACTCTGTACCTTTTTCACCACATTCCTCTAGTTTTTGAAGCAAGATAGTACGACCAATCATCTCAAAGGCTTGTCTCATATCCAAAAATACTTCAATTATGAATTTATCTTGATCTATTGCCAGCTAAAACTCATTTAAAACCCATGTCACACCACTCTTGCATGAATGCTTGCCACGAAAACCCGATTGATACTCCATCAAGATGTTATTTTTCTCTACATGATCTGCCAATTGCATATACATATATGTATGTATTTACCCTCAAACCATGAATCACGGATTTGTGGTTTATATACTTTTCACATATGCTTTAATTGTCTTAAAAGCCTGTGAGCTGTGAGTGACTGGCACCGTTTACAAATCCGAAATTCAATTTAATTCCAACCTTTCTCTACACACGAAAGGAAGAGTAATTAGTTCTCCTAATTATTGTGCTTCTAGTCCTTACTTCATTACTACATGCAGCCATCAACTTTATTCGTTACACATATTATTAAAAGGTTTTGCGGGTAGCGGATAAGCTTTTGTTGACTCTTACACAGAATTAGTTTGGGTTTCAGCAACAAGTCGATAAGTTTTAAAGCTTGATTTTACAGAAGAGATCTAAATGTGAACAATTAAAAAAGCTAGAATTCTTATGATACCCTAGATGAATGCCCGCATGTAATTTCGTATGGTCACCTCGCTGTGCAAGTTATTTTTCGCATATATTTCTAGAACGTTTCGTCGGATAGTAATAATGATTATAACCAATATTATAGGATTTCGTATTCTGAAGTTTTTAGTACAATAAAATGTCTAGGACCAAGAAAGGGCTGCCCGATTTAGTCCATTTTTGAAATTTTATTTATTTCTATAAAAACACCATGTACCATTTCAGCTCTCTATGGCGACATGTTCGCAGGTAGTGACCAGATATATAATGGAGAACGAAGTTTTTGTATGGCAACTCACGAAGGAGTTGCCCGATTTGTCTCATTTTCGAACTTATTTTTTTTTTAAAGTGCGTGTACAAAATTTCAGCTTTCTAAGTGAACGCGCAAAATAACTTTTAATATTATGCGTCGATGTCCAATCCATTTTGCTCTACCTTCATTATTTCGAGGTGTTACATATGTAATGACAAACTTCCTTCAGATTTCATCTAGAGTATAAAAATTAAACATTAAATGCAATCTTCTCTTTCATGCTCATCCAATAGAGTATTCAGCATTAATGAAATGGTGGTGTATGTATTACAACAAACTAGAATCCTCATCGTCTTGTTTTGCAGCTTGTGCATACGTTCTACTTGCTCCTTGGTACTTAGAAATAACACCGTTGAATAATACTCAAAATGAGGTTTCACCACTTTTGTTCTTTGATACCATTCAGACAAGTAAGACTCAAACCACTCATACGATTTCCCAACTATTTCGAATGCTCTTTTTAAATGTAGAAAGACGGCTAAAACTTTTTTCCTACTTTCAAGTTCACCTTTCCACCCAATTAAGTACAACTTCACACGAATGATCTCCTCGAAAAACCAGACTGCTGTTCTATCAGTACATGGTTGGACTCCAAATATTTTCCTAATTGAATTTGTGCTACCTTCTCTATTATATTTTCACTTATCGATAGTATGTTCCCTGCGCGGAAGTCCTCCTCAGCCCTAAAGGCCATTCTAAACCTTTTCAACAGGAACTATTAATGATTCTCTCCAAGGTTTTGGAAATAAGCCCTCACTGGGCGACTGATTAATTATCTTCAACAGTGGTTCGCCAAACGCAATCCAATTATCTAAAATTATTTTTGTACTCATGATTATAGTCTATTTTATTGTTCATATATTTAACCACTTTTTCAACTCGGATAACTTAATGTTTCTAAAATCAAAATTTCTATTTAAATTAGACAAGTTAAACTCAAATTTCTCATATTTCCTTATAACGATCTGAACACAGGAAAGGGGACTATTTAAGTTCAGTCCACTTGATCATCAGACTGAAAGTTCAGGTTCCATTCAAGCTGTACATCGACATAAGATATATTTCCCCCCTTTAAGAGGGTATGTTACCATGGATATGGTAAAAGTAATTAATAGAAGATGAGTTTCGAGCAACGCTAACTATTTTGCACTTCAGTCTTTGAAAAAAATTAAGTTATTTCCACACCAAACAAAAAAATTGCGTAAATCCCTAGAAAGCGATTTGCAATGAGGAATGAAAGTAATTTTCTTATCTGTCATCATTGTCTATCATATTCAAGTTATATAAAACATGGGCAATTATAAAATGAATTACATACAGGTGATTAATCTGCAGAACATCCAATGTAAAAAAAATCTCTCCAGCGTGGGCACGAAATATCACAATTTTAACCCTAACAGGAGGGTAAGAACTTAATCTGATCAGGAAAATAGACGAGATTAAAGTTGAAAAGATCTGGTGATTGGCCTTGTTTTACCGAAATTTGATTCCACCTATCTCATAGTTATAAATGATGATGAAGATGAAACTACATCACCAATTCCAACACCCAGACCAACTGTTTCATCATATAATGATCAAATTTTAACGCATTAAGCATTCAATTTTTTTTTGTAGTCATCTACATATATCAAGTCCAAATTTTTCCTACAACATATTTCATACATTAATAACTAAATAATGAAATTAAAAATAATATTCTTGTTTTCCATATATATCGGAATACGATTAAAACGCTGAGTTTTCCTGCGAAAATTTTCCTGGTGGCTAAAAAAAAATAGAAAACATTAAATACAACAATCACCATTTTCCTGTATTATTTAATTACCTGATTCACAATTTTCATCCAAATTATTAAGATATGAGGGTGGACATTTTTTTGCCGGTAAACAAAGAAGTTCCACTTCATGAAACAACTGCTATCGGCTTTTTCACGACACGTTAGAACTTCGTGCCGTACAACTCGTTGCACGCCTTCGCTGCAGCTTCTTTGCGGGCCAGTTTCTTGGACTCCCCATGCCCATCAAATATTTTGTTTCCTACTGCTATTTGAATCTGAAGCAGAGGCTTCCAACTGTTACCCGCGTCCATGAAACCTATCCCAGGGCGCATCTATATAACAAGAATACGTTATTATTAAAATCCGAAACAATATTGAACGACAATACTTACCAAGCATAGCAGCGAGGTGGGATGCATGTCATCCCACCCTGTTGGCAAATCGGCCCTGGTCCTTGGTTCCTTTTTCCTGTTTATTTTTTAACCCGCCCGACGCATTCATATCCCGCGATGCATGTTCCACACTCCCGATTATCGTGCAATTTGGCTTGGGTGTTAAGGATAACTTACTCTGTTGAAATAAATACAAAATTATTAAAAATAATTAAAGTTTTCACTGTGACTATTTTGTTAAGCCTTTTCTCCCCTGATGCTAGGGAGTACTTACATATGCGGTGCTGTTTTCCACATAATAATAATAAATAAAAGTTAATTAAAATATCTGTTCGTATTTTTTTCCCCAATCTTAAGAACTAAAGAAAAAAAACACACCTACTTGTTATTCGTTCTTGTTGAATAATTTTAGCAGGCACAGCGTTGCGCCCATCATTTGCATCCACATTTAAATTATCGCAGTCCTTTGGTGCTGGATTTTCCTGTTGCTGGCTGTCCAAGGCCAATCTACTCAATTTCTGTGAAAAATTATCTTCTATTTCTAATTCATCTTTATTTCTCTTTAGAGATGTGGGTTTTCTTTTTGGGTGCAGCACAACTTTTTGAAAAAGAATTAAAAAATATTGTAAATGAGCAAGTGGATTGCGCAAGTAGCAGAAAGAAGAATTATAACATAACTTTCAAGTCAAATGACAAATCAAATTATAAATCAAATGTAAGTTCTCTAATTAATTCTTAGTATCGTGAACCGCAAGTGTGCCTCTGAAATTCTATTATTTCAATATGAAATAATTGCAATATCAATATTTCAATTTTAAACCGCAAGTCTGTTCCCAGTATTACTTTTTTGCTCAATCATTTTATTACTATTAAAAACATGCAATTTAATTTTTCATTATTATTTAAGTTGTTTATATTTAGTCAGTAAATATTTTTAGGTCATATTATAATATTTTGTTATATTTTTGGGAAATAAGTTCTGCATTCATTGATATTTTCAATTAATATGCAGACTAGATAAATGTTTTGAGTTTTTAATTTGAACTAAAAGATAAATATTCAGCTTGCTATTGTACTACAAAAGTTTAAACTTCGATATTAAGTAAATTCTATTAAGAACGATGGCATTTCCTTAAATGGACGCGAATTGGTGCGTTTACCCGATCTGATTATTTATATAGAAATCTGAACTATATAGAGGACATTCACTCAATAAATTTAAGGAATGCCAATGAATTTAGACTTGACTTTTGCAGTAAAAGTAGATCTCAAAATTCAAAATTTACAATAAGTTAAAATGTGATAGAGCTGAAAGAAATCTATTTAGATTTAAGAAATTATGCATTGAAATTATCAAAAAAAAATTTAGATATATTTCTATAGTAATGTATTATTATGATTACTCATTGGTATTGTAAAGCTAACTAATAAATAAAACTAAAGAAGAAAAGAACTTACTTTTTGTTATTCCTTCTACTTGATATAAATCAGTAAAATTATCACTGCACCCATCATTTGCATTTAAATTCGAATTATCACAGTCCTTTGGTCCCGGCGGTATTTCTGGGCTAATGGAGGTGGTGGTGCTCCAGCTTTCTCAGACCATACTAGACCTTTTGTATGATATTGTTTCAATTTGTTTAAGGTTTTACCCCATGCATGACCCCATTCAATATCAGTTTGATCCCAGTTGCTAAATAATCGTTTGTTACTAGCATCTTCCGCATCTATTACATGGCGTTCTGGTAACTGTAATTGTAAAAATAATATATGAATATCCGTATAAGAGATATACTCACAAAGCAGACCCAACCAAGAAGTGGTATACTTTTACTAATTACTGATAAATGATGCCTTGAACATCGATTTTTCTCTCTGAAATTTTGAATTGCAGTAATTTCATCGGTACTCGGCTTCAATAGTTCCGTTTGTTTTGATTGTTCAGGCTGGACAATTTGTGTTGCAAGAGTAATACATTCAAGTTGTGCCCTGAAATTTTTTCAAAATTTTTAATTATTTATTTTGCATAAAAAAATAGGTAATATCTAACAAAAAACAAACAAAAAAACTTACTTGAATGCAAGTTTTACAAGGTGAGCATATAGTGCTACAACTCCGCCAATTTTATTTGAAAAATTTACATATTGGGCCAATGGACCGCTAATAATATCCATATAACCAGAAACGCTCATGTTTGTAGTAGCAACAACATAACGCAACAACAACAACAGCACCAGCTGATTGTTATTCTAGTTGTAAGAGATTTTCAAAATATAAGAGACTTCGAAAGACCAACTCAATGCAAACCGTCGCCCAATTGATGTTTTTGAATTATAAAACTACATGTTCACTAAAGTTGTATTGAAAACTGAATTCTTTGGTTGTAATTTTGCTTTGTATTTTTTATTTCTCATTTTAATTTATAATACGAAAAGAAATATTTATTTTTGCAATTAATTTGATATAATTATTTTCAGAGTAATTTCTTTCAACGGAATTTTAATTTTATATGTATCGTTTTTTTTTTGTTAAATATAAAGAATAAATTTTTCGTTTTACTGAAACTTTGCTTATTTATTTCGGGAAAAAGTGCTAGTCATTTCCCTGGGTTGTGGTAATTCCAATGTCATGAATTTGTCATTACCGTGATGATTCAGTCATTTCCATGATTTTGATTTCTGAAGAATTGTCAATATTTACTAAAAAAGTAAAACAAGTATAGGTTCTTCAATTTATTCATTCATATTTTCAATTTTATTATTTACTCACACCGAAATAAAACAAGAAAATCATCGACAATAAATTTTCCAATTTTGCACAATTACTGTAGAACTACCCATATAGTAAATTTAATATTATGTATAGTATTGGACAAAACTAAAGCACCCCTTTGCGAAATATCAGTTATCCTCTGATATTATCAGGAAAACTTTATGGAAAAAATTTGTTCTTAGTTTCTATTATTTATTTATATGTGTATTATAAAAAAAAACATAACAATGACAATTCAGTCTTTTCAACAACAAAAAATAAAACAAAAATATTTCTCAGCGAAGAGATGATTCTTTGATTAGAAAAAGGATCTTAGTTGAACCTACGGTCTCTTCTAATCAAATTAAAAATGATTTCAAGTTATCGATATGGGAAAGGACAATTAGGAGAAGAGCTAAAGTAGCTGGTGTGCCGGATTACCGGCCTGCAAAAACGCCTTTCATCTCAGAAAAGAACAGGGAGGGCCAGGTTAAAGTTTGCCAAGGACCATTTCGACTGGAGTATTCAAAAGTGGAGAACTGTATTCCTTTCCGACTAATCGAAATTTAATTTAAAATGTTCTGACGGAATAAGACATGTACGACGACCAAAAGGACAAAGATTTAACCCTAAGTACTGCATCCCAACAACCAAACATGGAGGAGGTAATGTCCTAGTCTGGGGTTGCTTTTCAGGAAAAGGTAGGTATTGGGCCAATTCATCGAATTGATGGTATTATGGATCGTTTCGTATACTGACATTTTACAAAACATAATACTGCCGTACGCTGAAGAGGAGATTTGAACAGGACAACGATCCCAAGCATACCTCTAAGTCGTGTAAGACTTGGCTACAAACAAATAAAATAGAAGTTTTGGATTGGCCTGCGCAATCTCCCGATCTCAACCCGATTGAGAGCTTGTGTGAAATTGCCAACAGGAGGATCAACAGGGAAAACTTCAGGACAAAAACGTTACTTTTCGAAACTATTAAGACAGCGTGGGGAAATATTCCTGAAGAGTTCATTAATAATATAATATCTTCTATGCCAAAAAGATGTGTTGCTGTTATTGAAAATAAAATACTGGCGACGAAATACTAAAACTACCCAACATTTGGTATAAATTCTGATCGTAAGCTAGGGGGTGCTTTAGTTTTGTCCATGCAGATTTTGAGTACTGAGAAATATTTTTGTTTTTGAAGAGACTGAATTGCCATTATGTTTTTTTTATAATACACATATAAATAAATAATAAAAACTAAGAACAAATTTTTTCCATCTAGTTTTCCTGATAATATCAGGATATCTGAAATTTCGCACTGTCGATGTAACACAAGTTTTTGTGAACTCTTCCAATAAAAAAGATAACAGTATACATTATTAAACTGCTTAGCATTTGTCACGGAGCACAATTTGTCTATTTCCATTATGGACCACCTACCTGGATTTCTAAAGAAAATATGTCCAGGTTCAAAATTTTCAAGAAGATTGCAATGGGTAAGAACTAAAGCTACTGAAGTGTTAATAAATAAAATAGAACCATATGCAACGAAAAGTATAGCTAAAAAATTACAGTCTAATAAATTATCTTTAACAGTGGATGATTATGTATATTTTATAAAATGTTTAGCTATTTTAGCAAGATTTTATGATAAGGAACGAAATTATGTGCTAGATAAATTTCTAGAGATTTTAAAATATATCGTAAAGGAGCTAAATTTTTTCAATCTATTTTTAAATTATTAACACAAGAAAAATATGCCAAAATTATTTACATCTTTCTTGTATTGCGTCTCGATTACAATCACTTTAAAAGCAATTTTCTCAATATTTCAATTTTATTACTTTTTCTTAGAAGACACAACCAAATCACTATAGGTACTTATAGATTGATTATTTCAAATTAAATTATTTTACGCTTTTAGTTTGTGAAATATAAACAACACTGCACAGAAGTTTTTTCAGATCATCACTTGTAAATCGCGGATATTCGAAATTGCCGCACTTTGTTTTTAGTAAATAACTTTTGCACTTTGTATATTAATTGTTTAGGCTCACTTCAAGATCTTTTTTAAAAGGATTTAATGAATCTGCCAGTAATTACCTTCTATTTCCTCTAAATATGACAAATCGCGAATGGAGTTTTCGTTTGGATGAAGCATTCAACGAATACACATATGCGATTGGTTGATAAATTTAGCGATAGGGTGTATCTAAGTTTTGAAGTGTTATACTATTGAAAAACTTATTATTACTTCTTATTTTATTACTTTTCATCAGATCAGCCGTATACCAATCATTACCATACAATTTAACAACTTTTTTTAACATGCATCTGACACCAGATTCCTCAAACACTCGCAGTATCTTCTAAACACTCAATAAAACACACCTCATTAAAATTTTGAACTAGATACCACTCATATATATGTATCTCTATTATATTTAACACTTTGAGTGCCAACTACGAGAAATCTCGTAGTTTTGCGTTACTGCCAAGGACGCCAACTACGAGTTATCTCGTAGTATTTCAAGTTTAACTATGGTTTCATGGTCACTGATTTTTAATCTATTAACTTTAATATTTATACCTTTCGATTAGTTATTGCATAATTTAGTAAGGGCTTCGATGATTCAGTAATCCTGTGGGATGCTTTCGTTGGTCGATTCAAACATGAAGAATTTAGATATCAAGTTTAGGGGTTTTACAACCAAGATGACATTCTCTCCTAAAATTACGAATAAATTTTTCTATATAGCAGATACAAGTTGAATAAAAAACCAACGACTGTCGCCCTGAAATGTAAAAACTCCACAGTTCACGCCTTATCTGGTTCAAGTTGTTTATAAAATTCCTCCCAAAACTTGATAAAACCCTGCACTGCACCGTGTCACCTATACTGCTCCTTCGAAAGAAAGAACCTTACCTCATGAATCTTTTGATTTTCTGATAAGGAAATAATTACTAAGAGCTTTGAGTACCTCCATTCAAAAATCTTCTCTTTCATCATGGATAATAAGAGTTAGGAACGCACAACATTTTTAATAGAAGCAAAACAATAACAAAAATTAGATATGTCTCGAAATAATTTATTTACAAATCATTCTTTTCCAATTAAGACAAAATCTAAATTACATACTAAACTTAATTTTAAAAGAGAAATCCAATGTATCCGTTACATTGAAATCGTCAAAAGTCGCTAAAAAGAGTTATTACGAAAATTCTTGGTGGTGCATTTTTGTTAGTTATATAATTATATACACAAAGAATTTGTATCTGCAAATTACCTAAAAAATACTGCCGCCAATTTTCAGGTTCGTAAACTTAATTTAAATTGCCAGGAAAAGACCCAGTTAATTACTAAATAATTTTTTGTACTTTGAAGCGAATTACGTGTCGTGACTTAAAGTGATTTTTGGAAAGATTAGATTTGAATAAACCAATTACAATTAAAAAGGGTGCAATTACATCTAATTAGCTTACGTATGAAAGAAACATCAAAAATTACAAAAATCAAAAGGAAAGCAAAGTAGAAACCATTAAAACACCTTCGGGATAATAAGATATCGCACCCTTGAGCAATATCGTGTCCAAGCAGAATCATAACGGGCGAAATTTCTTTTATTTACGCGCACAGCACGGTGGAACAAATTGAAAACAATAAGAAAAATGCAAATTAATGGGGCCCAATAGAACTTCCAATAGAGCGGAATTGCAAATGAAATCAATGAAAGAATATCTCCCGTGTAATTTGGTTGTCTCAATCTGCCCCAAAGTCCTCCTAAAATAAGTCGTCTTCCTTGAAAGGTTGGTACGGTATCAACATAGGCCAAGCCCATATTGTGCGGGTTCATTCTATATCGATATTTAATAGAGTTACTCATACGTTTCAAAATTAAACCTGCCATGAAAAGTAACAAAGTCGTTACAATAGCCCACCAGGGTAAAACGACACCTTGATTTTCAAGGAAATATTTTGGTATTGCGGATAATAAAAATGGCGTGACTGCATAACGAAGAAGCAACAAAGCACCAACTCCTTCTTGTTGCAGTTCAAAAGAAGCTGCTAAATGGTGCTCAAAGTAGATCCAATCGAAAACATATACAAAGAGTAAAATTGACAGTAAAAGTGAGGTTGAATCAAATTTCGTATTGTCGTAGAGATATTTTGCAGTCATAATATAAGAAAATGTTGTTCCGTTTGTATCCAGATCTTTTGCATATTGGGCTGTCATCTTGGGAACTTTGAAATTGTTGTACAGAAATGCTTCTGCAAATAACAGAGTTAAAATAAGTGATGTTCTATAGCTAACAAGCTTAACATCGACAATTCGAAACCATTTTGGATTTATTTCACGACCAATAGCAAAATCTATTGGAGCAATACCAGATTTCGCATATGGATTCCATAGATTCTGACTAATATATCTCGAACGTATATAACACCAAAAAGAGACAATAAAAGCATTAAGCACACAAAATACATAAAGTGATAAATAGTGTTTCAAGATAAATTCGGCAATAGGATAACCCAAATATTGACCGACAGCAAAACTAAATGTTATCAAAAGTGCAACAGCTAAAGTGTTGAAATAATATTCGACAGTACCACGATCATTGTAGAGTTTAACAATTCGTCCAAGAGGAAAAGCAGAGAATGTAAATATAGTCAATGTGAAAGTGATATATGCACCAACTTTTTCGGGAGTAAATATCCTTTTAATGTGCTCGATACTAGGGAGAACAAAATCGAATCGCTTAAAATCGCAAGATTTTTTCCTGCAAGTCCACTGCAAATAGTATGTTATTGCAGGGATTAAAATTAACAGTAGGCAAACAAATATCGCACCAAATTCTTTGGGCGCCGGTACTTCCCGCGAAATTTTAGCCATACGGGCATAAGAATTTCTACTAGCATGATCAGTCTTCTGAAAACTTTCGAACTGTTCTTCATGTTCATTATCAGAATATTCTGTCTTAGAATAATCATCCTCGTAAACACTGCGACTTACCGATCGGCTCTGTTCAGTGGTAGCGGTGGGCGCAGGAGTTAAATTTTTGACTAATGAAACAGATCTTCGAACAAAAGATGCTAGAGATGTAAGTTTGGCTATTTCCGAATCCCCAGATGTATCTTCAGCTTTTGTCGTTCCAATATCGATTGTATCCACTGTTGCTGTTGTTGTCATAGTCGATGAACTGTAAGCTGTTAGCACACTATGCACTGATGTTGACGCCTTCAGGTCTTTTTTATTTGGAGATGCCTTCAAAGTGATTGTTTTTGTTTTAATTGGTGATCTACTAGAAATTTTCTGAAAAATTGAAAAAGTACTTAAATAAGATGCTTATTTGAACATATGAATCGCTTAGAATTGAAAAGGCATATGTCCCAAGCCCAAAAGTCCTGGACTAAGTTGAGATTTGAAGTAAATCATGGACATGAGTTGTTTCAATACTAAATGTTGATGTATTGTTTTGATAACTTTACTTCAGTTAGATATGGACATGTGAGGTTTCTACACAAAATTGGTTTACCTCTATACAATTTATTTCCATCAAAATATGGACATACGCACTTTCAATTCTAAACAATTCATATATAGGTTTTGCGTGCTAAATAGAATTTCCATGTGATATTTCTTAGTCAATTCCATGCAATAATGCAACGGCATAATAAAAAACATAAAACTTCTGCAACGCAACGATTTAAACATGCGAGGGGACTGTGTAATCTTTCATCTACCTTTAATCATGAAGTTATATATGGACAAATTTCCCTGTTCTTAACAAGTACTATAATTGTAGGTAATCTGTTACCAGCAGAATACCTCAACCATGGATTAAGCCCATACAAACATGAGTGTTATTATACCACCGGCGTCTTTATGTCTATTACAGATAGATAGATATATAGAAAAAAAAAATTTCCAATAGTTATTTCAATGAGGCGCATACTGTCAACATGTTATTACCTTTCTACAACAAAGTTTTAGTTAAGTGCATCAGGACTAGAAGATGCAAGAGTTTTTGTGGTAGAGAGCCCATATAACAAATTTTTCCTTTAGATTTGCTCTCGTGGGTCTTTTTAATTTAATTTGAATTTGAATGTGCAGGAAACTGTAATCTCTTCCCCTAGTGTCTGTTCTCAACACTGTACAATGACTGCCAAACGTAGAGAACTATAAATAGATATTTATCACAATTTAGTATTCATTGTGAATTATTTCTATTGGACAGACTGTGTTTATCTATTCTCATCTCAGCAATCAGACCAAAGAGAAAGAAGAGAAAGATACAAATTTACTTTGAAAAAGCTTGGTGTTTAGTGTTTAAATTTAAACCCAGGCAACCACTATCGCCAGTTTATAATACCACATGGGTAAGTTATCTCAATTGTTTAATCTGTCTATTTAAAAGAAGGCAGTGCGGTGGGAGCGAGCAAGGGAAGGCAAATACTTTTGAGAATCTAATCTGGGCGATTGGCCTGTTGTAAATAACGTGGCAATTGAGCTGACGAATACCAACAGTTGTTCGCTTATATCTAATCTTCTGTCGCACCTAATTCACCTATTCACGTATCTATACACGATGAGGAAGATAAAATGAGCTTTTTTCCTATCAAAGCATTTTATCAGTGAAAATTAGTAAGACATAAAGAAAAATCCCAGTAACTAATGACAAGAAACAAATATTCTTAAAAACCGGTTTGATGTCGTTAACATTAATATTGTAACTCTAGAAAGTAGTAATTACCTCTTCATTTTTTTCCCTTAGCTCCTTAGCGGGCGTGGAAGGTTGTACGATGTTGGTATTAAGCATCACCATCGGAACAACTTTTTGGCGTGCTCTTTTCGGTGGACTTTTTCTTGCAGGCGATTTTCTGGCTGGAGATCTTCTAGCAGGAGATTTTCTTCTACCAGGAGATGCTATACGTGAAGGCGATTTTCTAATCGGCGTCGATGGCTTCACAGGAGCTTTTCTATCTGGTGATTTCTTGCTAGGCGATTTTTGGCTTGAACTTCTAGCCTCCATCGGGGAATTTCTCGGTCGTCCTCTTGCTCGGCGACTCTCCATTTTGAGTAACTATAGAAATAATGAAAATTAAGAGTCTCTATCACTAGTCTATAGAACAAAAAAAAAAAAAAAAAACTTTCCACGGCCGAAACACACAACCGCCGAGTGTACGCGCCAAATAGCGTCACATTTATCCACTTTAAATATTTTAACACAAAATTAACAAAACTCACCTTAATTATAACAAAAAGTTAATAGTTATTTATTTTAACATAAATTTAATACAATTATGTAATTATTTTTGCAGTATTCCTTTCTTTATTATTTAAATTAAAACAATCCACAAAAAGTCTGACAACAGACGCCACTTCGAAATTAATCTTCTTCTTGGCTAATGGCTGTCGTCTTGTTTTCGATTGGAATGTGGCTTGGTGGTTTTTGTATATGATATATAAAAACATTTTCGGATTTTCGGTTACAATTTAGTTTTGAGATTTAACGACAGGTGGCTCATAAATTTCAAATAATTTTAAGTCGTTTGCATATTAAAGGATATAAGGTATTAAAAAATGCTTTTCGAGGAAACTATTGTATGAGCGTATTGCGTATTGCCATTTCCCTATAGGAAAGAATGGCAAAAGTTTTATAGTTTTCTCTTTCGCCCTATGGCAGAGTTGAAGATACCAACTCAAAATATTGCTTACTAAACGCTTGCTTATGCAATTTGATGTTTTTATGTTGGCTACAAATGCAATCACCGCAGAAAGAATAAGGTAAAGATAGTGTTTACCATGCTCCGTCTCTCTTGCCAATACGCAAGATTCAGGTAAGAAGAACTTTTGAAATTTAAAGTCGGAATGAGTTTAATTCCTTAAAAGCGATTAAAATATCACTTGGGCACAAGAAAATATATATTTTTAATTTAATTTGATTTTCGGGTGTAAAATTTCATCTGATTGGTTGGGTTATACATGTTTTTTATGTAATAAACATTTTAAAGGGTGCTCTAACGGGGATATACAGAAACACAATATTTGTGCCACATGTAATAGCAAATCGCTCATTCCATTGTTATAAGTCAGTGCTATAAACACGACGAATAACGGATAGTGCGAAGAGTGACCGCCACTGGATATTAAAGAAAACTCGCTGTTAAAACAGATAAACACCGATTATGATAAATATCTCCTCAAATTTTCGAAAAATTTTACAAATTTTCTTTATTAGCTGCAATTTTGCTTCAGCCTTAAATCGTTTCAGAGATTTCGATGTTTTCCTTTTAACGCGACGGTATGAATTTTATCACTTCCGCCGCAGGCAAAAGCTAGCCCATATCAAATACACTTGGTAGTACTGTAATGTCCGAATTCTACTTTAAACTTTCGGAGTCGCATTTTGGGTTTATGATGGCAATGGCGTACCGCTGTCACAAGATTCATTGGAAATATTGGAAGTTTGGTTGCTGTTATGGAGGGGAAAGAAAGAAGTAAGAGCAACAAAATGTAAACAATGACTGACTGACAACTTCCGAGCATCGCCAACTAATTTTGTCTTAAAAAATTTGTTAAAAGTGAAAAATACAAATAATTATGGCACTTTTACGATTAGCCAGGTAATACAATGTGTTTTTTCAAAAATTTTATTGTCTAAAGTGAGCTACAGAATAATTCCACGTCACTTTAAGTTTAGACTCTTTTGTCTGTAAATTGATTTTCTGTCTTGTAAATTTAATTGATTTCTTTGAAATTTACAAAATTGTGTTGAAAATTGAAATTCGGCTGCTTTTTTTTTAATTTATACCGATCTAAAGTGTTGAGGTGTTAAATCCGCAGTTATTTCATGCAAACATAACTGCACACTTGTGACCAGCGAGACCGAGGTGGTTGATCCCTTGTCTACAGATAGATAACCTCGTCACATTTGCAGTTCGAAGGCTTGACAAAGTGTAGCTGCATATTAATAAAAGAAAGTGAAAGTGGCTTTTATATATTTATTACAAGCACTTGACATCGCGATGCATTTAAAGCATTATTTTTCGTGCTATTTTTAGAGCTAAGTAAATTTAAGTGATTCACCTTTAGCCTTACTGCGTAGATGTTTGTGTAAAAAATTGTAAATAACTTGAAGAAGTGTCATAATTACGCGTTATCAGCGGGAGATTGTTTTTTCTCGAAGAAGTAGAATCTTCTTGGATGCTGATGCGCCCGCTTAGCATGATAATAATAAAAACTCGTTTGGTGCCAGTTTAAGTTTGTTTGCGAAAAATTGTTACTGGTTTTAGCCTGTGTTTAATGAATTTTACCGGAGCAAGAGCGGCAAGATTAAAAATGAAATTTGCATGGTAGCTGATTTGATTAAAGAAAACACGATTAAGTTTTCTGTTTACTTGTGAAATTTTTAAGCTTTATGAAATGCGGAATTTTTCTTACATGAAATTTAATTTTTACGACATTGAACTGCAATGAAAATTATCTGCTAGGAGGAGATTTTTATCTGGCAACAATAAATCCGATAAAATTGCTTGAGATTTGAGAATAAACTGAACTGAAAGCTCGCCAACTTCATTTGTATTTTTGTTATTGACATTTGACAGCCATCGGCAACTTTTGTTTGTTTTCAATCGAGGTAGGTTAAAATTGTTTTGAAATCTCATCTTTCAAATGTTCGGACAGTAGATTAAATAATTTTAAAATACACAAAGAAATAAGCCGAAGGCACTTAACATAGATATTAGAAGAGATCTGTTTAGTTTTAAAAGATGCTGTCAGGCCAGTCGCACATTGCAGAATTTCTCATGAATCTTCATCATTTCCTCCAGAAAGAGCAAAACTCATGTAAATTTGTGATAAACTCAGAGTGTGGCTAGTGTAATCTACATCGAGAGCTACACGCTACAAGTTGTATACAAAGCTCTATTTCAGCGTATTCCTACCTATGAACCAAAGATAACCGAATAAAAAGTTTTCAAGTTTTCTGCTAAGAACATAATCAGTCCATGTAGCCTAGCTACACCATCTAGCTTGAAACTCTCTATGTAGATTGGACCTTACTCGACTCGTTTAGTTTGTTTTTGTTAAGTGGAGTCTATCTCTACAGTTATGTCTGTGCTGTTATTGGCCTCACCAATACTTGTAATGGACCCAAACTATCAACTAATGATTTATGACTCAATTTGAGGAATCGATATTCTATATACCTCCGTAACCATATAAGCAACTAATTTTATCTGTATAAGCTGTTAATTTAGTCTAACTGATTCTTGTTTAATAATATATTGTTTATTTTGCTATATTTTATATAAACTGTTTGTCATACTCTGTAATATCGTAGAACCCAGCGTTATATGCTGCTTTAAGCAGGGGTTTATAAATAAATACACTTTGATTTGATTTGATTTGAAAAAAAGTTAGACAATTGTCCTCTGGTAGTTAATCTCTACTGTTCGATACTTCGCAGAAAAGATAGACAATTCAAGTTTTACTTATGGGCCCAAGTTATCCATCTGCGCAAATGCCAATATAAGGATAGTCATAAAATAGTCTTCGAAATTTGAATTTCTAAATTTTCTTTTCTTTCAATAGTTATCGCTCTAAATTATTGAATGTTTCATTTCCATATCAATCAAAATTCGATTAGTTTGGCACACAATTCCATCAAATTATGGATGCAGAGGAGTAATCTTTATTCTCCGCATTCCAAATAGTTTATTAATAGCTTGAAAAGTCCAGCATTTGAGGTTACGATTGAAGTTATAGGGAGGGGGGGGGGGGGGGGGGGGGCAGGAATGAAATGCAACTTAAAATTCGAAGTCACCACTGGCCATAGAAAAAAGTATTAGAGAATTCGTTTGTACAGCTGTTCAGTAGAAAAAGTTTACCCATCAGAGTAGGCGTCATTTGAAAAAATTAATCCAAATTTTGAAAGAAAGAAATGCATGTAGCATTTAAGGAAATTGCGCATGTGTGCCAGAGAGAAATATATTTGTTTTTTCTGAAGGGGAAACGTTTACATTCTTCAATAACCAAGCACGTTGTTTTTTACACATTGACGAATAAGGATGTATTGAACAGCTGTTCAAGAGATTGCTCTATTAGTATACGCTCGCCGCCACAGACAGTACGCCGTTTTACACCCTAGATGAAATCTATAGGGTACCTATACTAAGTTTGTCATTCCGTTTTTAACGCACAGAAATAGTGATTTTAGAGCAAAATGGATTGGATACCCACGCATAATATTAACAGTTATTTTGATTTTTGCATGTCTGTCTGACTAAATGTGCGCACGATAACTCGAGAAAGCGTATACTAATGTCGATTTCGATGGGACTTCAGTGCAACACCAGTATTGCACTTTTTCCAGCAGTGCAACACTGAAAATGTTCAATGGGACAGTTTTTATAGCAGAAGTGCAACACGAGTTTTGCACTCACTTACCCTACTTGACACTGGATATTTTCAACTTGAATTGTCATCTGCTCTGCCGAAGTGTACTGTTTGTGTAATGGCTGTTATTGTTACTGATGTTAGAATCAGTGTCTAGGCTAACATTGGCCTCAGTACAACTCCGGATAGATCATAATTAATGACTAAATGTAATTCAACTGTGAAATTAAAAGATTATGACTATACAAGCTGTTAATTTAATTTAATTTAAACTAATTGAATCCTGTTTAAATTGATTATATTGTTTCTTTTGCTATAAATCATGTAAACTAATTGATAAGCTTTATACTGTCGTGGAACCCAGCGTTATACGCTGCTTTAAGCAGGGGTTAAAAAAATAAATGCACTTTGACTTTGACTGTCGCGATTATTTGTGAAATTTGCAAGTTAAACGAATTAAAAGATTTTATTTCGGTAATTTTCATACAGTGTAAGAGGGAATTTGCTTCTATATATCAATAAAGAACATTTATTACTTTTTGACAGTTCGGTGCATATAATATGTGTGCCCACAAATACAAGGAATATGACAGAAATATGTTCGATGGACTTCAGTGCTCCCAGAAATCGACATTAGAGAGCTGAAATGTACACGGAATTTTTAAAAATAAGTAAAATTAAGTTCGAAAATGAGGCAAATTGGGAACTCCTTCGTGGGGCTGCCATAACAAAATTTTGTTTTCCACTATATATTTGAACACTGGCAGAGAAAGCGTTGTGCATTGTGTTTTCATATTAATAGCAAATAAAATGCCAAAAATTAACTAAATCGGGAATCCCCTTCTTGGTGTTGCCATATAAAAATTTATGATTTTTACGTATACTGTGAAAACGATCACTCCTAGATATTTTTATTGTACTTCTTCTATAAAATTGGTTATAACCCTTTTTTCTGTCCGACGAACCGTTCTAGAAATATTAAAAGAAAAATCACTTCAATAATCAAACTTGCACAAATGTGTGACCATACGAAATTTCATAGGGTATTATAAGAATAATTGGTCTTATTGGTAGACCAATTCTAGCTTTTTTACTTTTTATTTGCTATTATGAGTCACGTGATCATCAGTTTCAAGCATTGCAGTGTGTTGTAGCTTAGCCCCTGGAATACAAGCCATAAAGTAAGTCTCAAAAGGAGAGTATCGAGCCGATTAGCGGACGACATCACACACAGTCTTGCCTCATATTACTGCAGGAGTTTTCCATATATTTGTAATTTTTTCAAACGCTATAATTTTCATAAATTTGTTCTACATGCAATTTTTTTTAAAACCATTAGAAAGAAAACATATTTGTTTGCAATTTGTGTTAACTTCATTTTTCTGTGGGAGCGATAGTTTTAGGCTTTAAAACCTGTTTAAGATGAAATCTTAGTTCTTCCTCCATGATAAATTCAAAAACAGGCAGAGTGAGGTCTTTCTTACTGCATGGGCTGTAGCCGGCCCGCTAATGGCTTTTAATATGTTAGTTTTATCGTCGACTATATGGCTTGTATTATATTCCGGCGGTTACTAGTGTTCACTAGTTGTTACATTACATAATTTGTCGATAAGTTTGTTCCACCGACTGTAAGGGAGCAAATTGATTGATGCAGTCATGAAGGACATTGTCCTTGTGACCGTCTTTTTAAAAAAAATAGCTTATAGCAAACAAGTGTACCGATTCCCATTTTATATTCTCTAAAAAAAAACCAACATTATAATTTTGCGTTTTTCTCTTTGATCTGTGGTCCTCAGTTTGATCTACCTACTGTACAGATGACGTATCTTAAAAATTTCAACAAATATCCCGCCCTAACTCCATTTCTATTGTTGATTTTCATAAATGGTATGCTCATTTTCAGTCATTTTCCACAGTTTTTCGTTTATTTTTTTTTTACATAATTGACAACTTTTGGGATGGGGACAATTTTTAGTTGAATTTACATTTAGAGATTATTTAAGTGGAGCATTGATTTTCGTCTCCTTGAGGCATTTATATTCCCGGCATCTTAGAACTTCACTTAGACTGATCACATCTGCTTCTGTGTTTCTGTAGTATACAAACACCCGGACAGGGAGCATCCTTTTGTACGACTTTTACAGGAATATCAGCTAAATTTTTACTAATCGAGGACAGTAGTTATATTAGAAAGCGCGTTTTAATTTGCGTAATCTTCTGCGTCTCACAACCATACTCATTTCACAGTTAAACAATCAAAGCTTTGTTTTCTCTGATAACTCACTCAGGAAAAATGAAATAATCTTGAAACTTTCGACCAAGCGAAAGTTCCATCAGCATAACTACTTTCTGCTCGTGTACAACATAGATCAGTGGTAGGCGATCAAAGAATAGTCACAGAATCCACAATTCCCCCACCGCATTCTTTCATAAAGAGCTATCACTTGGGCGGCTTTTTTTTTGGCGAGATACCTATTTATATTAGGTGGTATATTTTTTTTAAATATAACGTAAAACTTTTGAAGGCTCTTAGATTTTAAATTAGGACAAGCCCAAAAGTGTTGAAATAGAATTATAAAAAAATTATCATATAGAGATTTTTTAAAATGTCAGAACAAAATCTTTTACCCTTTTCCACCTTTGCGTTCTTGAACTGAACTAACGAATATTTATTTTAGGAATTAATTGAAACCATGGATAAAACTCTACTTGTAGTCAGAAACTTGCCAAATGACTTTTCCAATTTACAAGAATATTTCCGCACAAGTTATGGAGCTATTTCAGCAAAGTCATTCGGACGTTGCCGAGCAATAGTGAGATTTGCCACAGAGTATGAAGCTACAGTAGCCCTGCATAATTTGCACCAGTCTAAAATATTTGATAAAACGATTTCAGCTGAATATGTTGGAGGCCGTAGAGAAGATCGTGAAGAACCAAAAAGCGATGAAAGATCGGCAAGTGATAATGTACCGCAGATACCAGAATTTGTTAAGACTCTTTATGCAACAAGTACTAAATTCGGTTTTGAACAGCCACCCCCACCGTATTTGAAGTATTGTTATCCAAAAATCAATCGCAGCATTTTAGATAGCATATCAATTGCCCTGCTATCCAATTCAAAGTTTTACACTCAAGTGTTACATCTAATGAATCGAATGAATTTGGAGCCCCCGTTTCTTATACGTGAGAAGCCATTTAATCCTCCTGGAGAACTGCGCGATGCACAAACACAGACTGATTTTGATCAAACTTCGAAGAATCTTGTGGCTAGTGATGAATCCGAATTGGAATCAGACGAAGAAGAGGAAACGGCACAACTATCAGCACACATTCTTCCAATGAAGCGAAAAAAATTGGATAGTTTAAAATTAAAGAAAAAAGCAAGAAAAATACTAACATCTCAGTTGAATGTAAAACAACACAACATACCTCAGCGGGACCGTGAAGAGATTCTAAATAAAATTTTCGAGATAAATGAAAAATCCAATATCGGTGCTAAGATTTCTATGAATGTGACTTCATTAAAATTGCCCGAAAAAGAGGCAATAAGTTCAATTGATTCTATTTCTAGTGGCATTGAACAATATGCTTCAAAGGTACCCGAAGATACCGAATTCGAATTAAAAACAAAAGTAATTTCAGCGGAGGAACTAAAAATAAACCGAATCCCTGAGAGCCAAATGAAAGATTTGACCATCTTCAAAAATTATAAGAGGGGGGAGCCCTCAAATAAGTTGTACATAAAAAATTTAAATAAAAATGTCACGGAGGGCGATTTGCGATTAATTTACGAAACATATAAATGTGACGGATCAATTAGTATTAAACTTATGCAGCAAGGCCGTATGAAGGGTCAGGCATTTGTCACTTTCGGTGCGAACAAGGACAACGTGGGAATCGCCCAGAAGGCATTAAGTGATACCAATGGCTACATATTAAAAAATAAACCCATGGTAGTTTGCTTTGGGAAAACATCTAGTTAATAGTCTATAAAGAAATGTGTAAAACATGGATTATGTATATCCCAGTTGTTAAGTGGTATTAAATATTTTTAATTGTACAGAAAAACCAGTTTTCTATGATTATTAGGGTTGGTGCGTAGGAAACTCATATAGAATTTTTTTTATCTATTGGGAAAATATATCGAGCTGCTTGTTTAGGTAGAACAGGAGCTCCATGCACTATTTCAATTGTGGCAAGGGAAGATATGCTCTAACATTCATCGTAAATGTATAGCTGTAAAAAGTAAGTTAAGTTGGGGGTAACAACAGAGCATGGACACAGAAGTATACTGGAAATCTATCTTGTGGACAGGCGTAAGCTAATATTGTGGCTGGGACACAATTTTACTAAGATTGATCACTCTATGTTAAATATGATATCCATCCAGGAGAGAATCGACTATGAGTCAGGCAGCTTGATGGGTTTAAATTGCCATGCCCTGATGTGTAGAGCGAGAAGCAGCTGAAATCGTAAATATTGTGCATATTTCAAACGCGTTATGTAATAGCATGACCGGCTACAGACTCTGTGGTCGACCCTGCGTAAAATAGGAATGTAACTGGCAATTTTTTTTCTGTGTTTGTAGCGGGCCATTGGTTGGCATTAAATTTATAGGTTTAAATTGAAAGTATAAACATCCTGTTTATACAGTTCGGTTATCTTATTAATTTCTTTTTTAATTTCTAGGCAATTGGGCATGCTAGAAACACTCTATGGTGACGGCTCAAATGCACAAAATTCATCGTCTTCTGGTCAACGTATGCAAATAACAGTTCAACCGTTTAGTTATCTAATAGTTGTAGACTTTGAGGCAACATGCTGGGAAAAGCAGGCTCCACCAAGATGGAGGGAGGCTGAAATTATAGGTAAGACAATGAAACGATAAGTGCGAGAGAGAAAAAATGGTGCCAATAATAAAATTCATAATTTTAGAATTTCCTGCAGTTTTAATAAATCTGAAAACGGGTAAAGTCGAAGCTGAATTCCATAAATATATAATGCCAATAGAATCACCAAGATTAAGCACATTTTGCACAGAACTAACTGGAATTACACAGCCAACAGTTGATAATGGCATACCTCTCCAAACGGCATTAATGATGTTCCAAGAGTGGCTCCGAAAGGAACTGAAAAGCCGAAATTTATTGCTTCCAAAAATGTCAAAAGATAATAAATTGTGCAATTGTGCTTTTGTCACTTGGTCTGATTGGGACTTTGGTATTTGCCTAGCCAAGGAATGCAGTCGTAAAAGGCTGAAGAAACCTCAATTCTTTAATCAATGGATCGATTTAAGGGCAATATACAGAGAATGGTATAAGTTTAGACCACTCAATTTTAATGAAGCCCTCCACCATGTTGGATTAGAATTCGAAGGACGACAGCATTCCGGAATCGATGATGCTAAAAATATAGCTAGGTTAGCATATAAAATGGCCAATGATGGAGCAACGCTTACTATAACAAAGGATCTAGCACCGTATCAACTCAATATTAATTTTTCAATTTAGAGGGCACAGCAACATGGTTTTTTTATATACATATTTGTATGAATATAGTTTGTAGCCTCTCTTTTTATACTCGCTTCATTTATAAACATCTTGTGTTTTATTGCACTGCTCAGACTGGAACCTTTTAATCCTAAATATTTAAAATACTCTCCTCTGTATAATATATAATTGGAGATACGCAAACATTTTAAAGCCAAACTAAATGTATTTTGAAAGCAATAATGGCATTGGATGATTGGTCTGACGGAGTTACAATCAGGCAGAGTAAAAATATTTTGATAATTGCCAGTTTTTCTAAAATGTAAAGATTTGTTTTAATTCTACTTTAATTTGAATTGGAATTTCGCTCTGGGACAGGCTCACTAACCGTATATCACCATCTTCAGTAGTCAGAAGGTTGTAAGTTGTAGGCCTAGACTATTTTTGTAATTGCAGGTGATAGTGATGTGCATAACCCCCTCTAAGGTTATACATATAAATTTTTTCTTGGTGGATGAATTTTTTTTCAACAATAAATGTATGGCTTATCAGTTTGTTCCTGTTTTATTAGTTTGTATCTGCGAACCATTCTCTGGTTAGTATGGGAGAATTTTCCTGTTTTGATTTGTTTTGTCCACACTGATTTACACAGAAGGTTTCTTTATTGTCTTCAGTCCATTGACAAATTCTGCATTGCTTCTCGACTTCATGAGTCGTAAAAGTCTGTGCATATTACAGAGTATCTCTGTTGCAGATCTTTGCATACTTTTTTACTGGGGCTCATTAGGAGATAACGCAAGTTGTAGTAAGTACATAAGGATAAGATCAATTGTCTATTTTTTTTTTCTTAGAGAGTTGATGGTAGAAAAATGTCCTACAACTTCCGACGGAAGGTTAAATTAAGGCTGATTAGGCATCTGAGATGAATCTTACATTGATAGGGTGTATATCCAGAAAATTACAGGGTGTAAAGTGGAAAAAGTACTAAAAATCTTAAACCCCCTCTACCGCCGAAATGGCGCGTCTTCCCCCTCCTTCCCATATAATTTTTTGCTTGTGTCTACCTCAACTATCAAACCCTTGAGTTGTGCAGACCAATTTTGAGACACCCTGTATATAAAATCAATGTCTGGTAAATAAGACATTTGTGCATACATTTAGGCACTATAATTATTAAATCCGGTTCAGATTAGATCATGGTCGAAAATTACTGGGGTAAGGCTAATAAGCCTAAGTGACCATCTTGACTTAAAGGAGTATCTCAGACGATAATAAACTTTCTGTACGAATGTCCGGTCCTTGCCAGGGCAATGCATATGATTGAAAATTTCGTGTAAGGATTTGTTTCTGAATACAAATTAATTCAAGACCATTCCTAGTCTGGTTCTGTGGCGCTACAAGAAAAAATGAATTCAGTAACCATTGCAGAATATAGCAGGTGTACTCAGAGAGCTTAGAAATAACTGTTTTCATGAGTTTTGCAGAAAAAGCTCAATATTGGTAGAAAAGCTTAACATGCTGTTAGGTCGAAGAGGTGGGCGATCGTGAAGTGATATCATTGCTGTGCAGATGTATAACTCATGCAACTAACCAGCCAAACCAAGGTAAGTTTAACACATGGGCAAGAAAGTCTTAAACAAGGCAGCTAAGCCAGTTAGTCTTTCACCGTGAATGGGTAAACAAGGTCTGATTAGAGCTCTCTGCGTGTTGGAGAGATTAATTCATTTCGTTTTCGCGTTTTCTTTAGAAATTTCTCATTAACACTAGTGGCTAAAGGGGATCGATCCATCGATACAAAATTGATTCGTTTTTCGGATTATTGTCGTACTTAACGCGATAATTTATTAAAACATATAATTCCTATTAACTGTGTACGTTTTGGGACATTGAAAAGTGATCTGCCATTCAGACTTGCTTACCATTAGTCTCCTCTCTACATTTACGGTCTTGTGAAATTGTGCAAATTTTTTGTTTTATACTATAAAGCTTGGTGCCACTGTGTGAACCTTGTGGTACTACATATAATAAGATTTTCGATTGGCTTTTGTATGAGAATAAAAGAAATTTTGAATTTGAAATTTTTGAAATTTGACAAAAATTTTGTTTCGTCAACATTTTTTAGCCAGAGCGCTTGGTGTGCGATGCAGTGAATAAGTGATCGGAAGAGAGTGAAAATATATCTCCTAAGTGATTTGTGACCTACACCTATGTACATGTGTCCTTTCGACTGATTTACTAGTTTTCATTTAGTGACCAATATTTGTGCTTAATTATTGCATTACTATGGTCCTCATTTGATTGGAGATTAGATGTTAATTTTACAAAATGCAAGCTAGGCGTAAAATTATTGGATTCTTGAATGTGATAACAACTTTAATTGCTGCGCAAATTGGATACGTTTTATCACAAGGTGAGTAGAAGGATGTTGTTTTTGTTTGGAAAGAAAGTTTTCAATAGTTAAAGAGGTTTTCATGGGTTTTTGTAGCAGTAGTTAGCTACTGTTGCAGATAATATCTTAACATGAACTTCCTTATACGCCGCCCTTGCTATTTAACTGTGCATAGAATTAAGAGTAATTTCATCAGACTATTGTAAATGATAATGGAGGCTTCTTTTAAATGTGATCGGCACAGTTCAACAACAATAAAAGTGTGCTAAATAGCCAGTCCACAACCTGGAGCCAAGAATTTCTGGAATTCTGTATATAAAATCCTATCGAACATCATTTCTGAACGTCACAAACCATAATTGAAAGAAATTTTGGGAAGTACCAGCGAAAGATCTTTCAACGACTAGATCACGATCGTACGCCAAATAATGCTGGAACTCAAGGAGTGCAATATCTGTATAACTCCATATTATCGTGGTAGACAGGAATTTAGTATGAGCAATGATGACCACCAAGCTTATTGAACTTCTCTTGAAAATTTCACAGCACATGTCTGATAAGTTCGAAACCATAAGAGGTCTATGGCGGCATTGGATCATAATTTACAACAATTCAAAATTATTTCGGCATGGTCATAAGAATGTACAACCATTCTAAGCAGGTGCTTGGATATGCTGACGATTCTAATCTTAAATCTAGCTGAACATCATCAGCTAGACTTCTACACAAAAGGTTCGATAAAAGACAAATGGTGTAATGACTGAAATAGTAGCATGGATATTATATTCCTAACGAAAATCTCTGCATTGTTATTGACGCCATCTTATATCGGTCGAAAGGGGCCTTAAAGTGGCAAGTTTTTGTTAGTTTATGGTTACGGTCATCGATACAACAACCTGCCAGCCACATATAGACTGTTAAGTGGGGTATAAGATACGAACCACTCAGTTAAATATCAGTTGCACATTACATCATCGCAATGGATTTTAAGTAAGTATCCTGTTAGTAGAACCTTGCCGATTAGGCTTGCACCACTGACATATATAATATGGACTGACTACGATCATAGAATTGCACTGCAAAAAGTGGGCTCACTTCTATATTGCTGACTCTTTCGGTCTAAGCACCAAGTACCAACTGAGAGAGAACTGTAAACAACAAATAAATAACTGGGTTCATCGAAATAAATGTTTTCAAATTAATTATTTGGGTTAATTAGTGATAAAAAGTGTTTTACCAAAAGCAATATATTCATAGATACTCCACAGAAATTCGAAAGGTTATATTATAATCGCTTTTCCAGCTGCACGCTCATTTTTTCAACTTCCCGCCAATGATTTTTTCAATGTTGGCACCGGCGCGCGTAAGAACTTTTTTTGACATTAGCAATTGAGCCCACATGAAATAGAAAGTTAATCAGTCCATATTATATATGTCAGTGGCTTGCGCCCAGGCTGAAGGAAACATAAGGCGACACGGTATCCATTGTACCAACGAGGACTGTACAAAAATTAAACTTTACAGCTCTATCTAGTATTAAACAAACGAAGTCTGCATTTCTGATTCCATGAACTTGTAGGCTTAATAGCTTGACTGGGCGAAACGAAGGGCGTACAGTATACTCCAATGCCTGGCCAGGTGAAGGGACTATAGACATCAGATGACTAGAAAGCTCTACCTTAAATAGGTCACCAAGATGGCCCAACATATATGTAACTTGTAAGTCAGAGCGCAGGTGACTGTTTCTCTAGATTCAATTTTATGCAATAGGCTTAAATTAGACACCAACAACCCCATACACATGCCTAGCAAAAAATTACGGAAAAAAACCTAAAATCCTTGCACAGTATTGACTACGACCCATGGTATCACATTTTCCATTGTTACACAAAAATGATAGCATCATTTGCAAAATTCACTACAATAAGGGGTCAAAAACTGCAAATTTGGTGACCCCGGCTCATGCCAACAGCAGTAATCCATTTCAATGTTCGCCCAATTGAAAACAGCAAAATTATCAGAAAGTGATCATAGCAAAAGCAAAGTAAACAGATTTGCTGCAGGCCAGCGGCTAAAATAACGAGTTCAAGCTGATTCCGGTCTCGAAAGACTGCGCTGTGGTGCTGTTGTTATGGCATGGAAGTTGGCAGCCTTCTTCCACTTGTATCAATGAAAACTCTGGGGGTTTCCGGTTTTTGTTGTTGTGAGGTCGTACTATGTTTAACTTTTATAGTTGGATGCATAAAAAGAAGTGTGAATCCGGTTACGGGTAAAGGATACTCGCGCGAAACAAACATATATAAAATATGGATGACTTGAGCGTACACTGTAGATATGTATGTAGGTTTACGCAATATAAGTAGAAGGAGGTGGTAGCGGTGACCGTGTTGTAGGTTGGTAAGTTGGTGCTTTATTGACCACGAAAATGAATTGCAGAGCTGAAACCGTCGAGTTTCTTTCATGGATCTCTGATGATATTCTTTTATTTTTTACTGCGGCCTATCAAATAGCAGGTACTAGCTGATGATGTATTATCGCTGAGCCGTTAATTTTACAAAATTTTTCCGCTTTCCGCTTTACTTTGCGGCTATTAACTTTGCCAGTGCACAATCTTTGTTTACATTCTAGCAAATTAGCGAGCACGCAAGGTTATTGACATTTTTTTTTTTAAATAAATCCCCTTGGTTAGACTTGGTGATTGAATATATTGAATATATGTTTTTAATTATGTCTGCGCAGCATGTATTAAGTTTAGAAAGAAAGAGAGTTGAAGGATGAAGCTACTGCTGGATACAGAAATCTCAATCACTATATTTTGATATCTTCACAAAATTATCAACTATTCTGATCGTTATATAAAATAAGGTGAGTAACTAAGAGGGGGTTTGGTGGTCAGAACAGTGAGGTGAGCAGGAAATGTATTTGGGGAGAATGTAGAGTGACTAAATAGATAATCACAAAAGCCTGAAAAGAAAGATCTGGAGTGGAGATGCTTCTATAGTCAGTCATTACTCTAGGCGCTTTTCAAAGATTACCAAAATGGTATAGAGTCACGTAAAAAAATTAAAGGAGCTATACTGAGAGTTGCAAGTAGACACATTTCCTGGGCTATTCCATATCAAGCAAAGCAAGAGCGCAGGAGAAAAATGTTAATCTCCAAAAAGGTTATGCATTATTCATAAAATATTCACAAGTTGAATATCTAGAATTAGCATTTGAAGCCGAAAAAGTTGCTCGGTTTGCATTTGAGGATATAGATGGAGCTTTCAACATTACAAAATCTGATGTGGTTATGCGCTGAGAACATTTCGCAGTGAAATGGATTGACTCCATCCTTCAAAGAAGGAAAATCACACTGCTACTATGAATATGAATAGTTCCTAATATTAATCGTACTAGACGATTTACTAAGAAAATGATCGACTTATCTTCGGTAGGTACTTTTTCTACGTACTGGGAGAATTAGCAGGTAAAGTGTTGCGGAACCTGGAAAAGTTCAAGTAAGTCTTGTGGTTGGTTCAAGCACACCCCATAGCTCTTACTTAGGTATCTTTTCCAACATCACAATGTACTATAGTATAGATGGTCTAAGTGTGGCTGATCGTACATACTTTTACGATAGCCGCCACTCTAACCTAACCTAAACTAACCTATTTTCAATGTATAATTTTACGCGAATGACTATAAGGTTATCTCAAACTTAATGCAGAACGTCATCTCCATCGCATTTGATGTAGGTATAAGGAAAATTCTGAGAAGGAACCTAAAAACAAAGATGTAGTCGCGTTTACTAGTAGAAGGAAGTCATCTCTAATTACTCAGGAGGCTCTAAATAATATAGAAATATAATTTTCAAGTTAGACTAAATAGGTACCTACCTAGGGATAACTTTTGAGAAGAATACTCTATATACCTTTCGTCGTTTCGTAGACAAAACATGAGGACTGAAACTAAAAATTATGTAGGTACAATGGTATATTCTTAAGTCGGTCCCAGGCAATGTGTGCATTTGTACAAATATCTGAGTCGCTCAGTTTGTAAAATATTTTCCTCGCCTTATCTATTCTCCCACATTTTCGTTCTATTTGAAACAATGTATATGGCCAATATTTTCAGCGTATACGATTTGTTCCCACACCACTCGTTTATTCGTCAAATTTCTACCCGCAGCCGAAACATGTATGTAAATCCTTTTATTTTTTTAGCACAAAACATAACTAAAGTACCTACTATACAAAGTACTTATAACGCGAAGAACATGATAACGTATTTGCAACGAGAGCTATCGGGAAAATTTGAAAATTTCTTTAGAATTTCTGCAGCGGATTTCGAAGATCTATTAAATAAAATTGGTCCATTTATAAGAAAGGCAAACACCCACTGGAGGAAAGCAGTTCCTGTAGAATAACGATTAGGTGTTACCATCAGATATTTAGGTTGTAGAGGCAGTTTCACGAACCTGTTCTATCTCTTCAAAATTTTTCCATAGCTTGATAGTAAAAGCAATTAGGTTTGTAAATATCGTCTGTGCCTAATTTTAAAGTCGTCTTTTCCTTCAGCCTCTCTATTTTTATGTTAGAAATTTTTTGGATTCCATATACATAATAGGCTCTAGCTCATAAATTCCTATCAATTTTAGAGTCAATTTAATTGACCATTCCATTTTTGAGCGACATATAAATTTCTGCCTGATGCGCCACAGAGTGTGTATACGAATAATCGTCTGTTTACCATTTTCAGTGTGAAGCGCACACATAACAAATATTTGCTGCATTTAGCTCCCACATACCTCGCCATTCCTTTTTGTAGCTCACGCATCTCAGCAAATGAGACGCTTTGCCAAATATTTGACAAATGCACGCATTGTTTGGGATCGGCTTTAGTTAGGCTTATGGTCATGGTCACATATGCGGCTCCAAGATTTGATAGAAATTCGAAATTCATCTTCAAATTTGATAAAAACTTGCTTCATACAGAATTAAACTCCTTTAGAGAAGGATATACAATTTTGAATAATATTCGGTCTGTTTAATCCGAATTCTATAGCAAATCTTTATTTCGGGATTTTTTTATTCAGGCATCTTATACTCTGGGAAACTGGTCTTTGATTTTGTGATTTCAAATGCTCCTGATTTTTGTATACCAGCACTGAATAAGGACGATTAATTTCCTTCACGATCTAGCTTGTAATAACACCTGCGTAATAAGGTTTCGAGTAATCAGACCAGTTACTGAGAGCCTAGATCAGTATGTAGATTTCTACTGGTATCTACTTGTTTCCGAATATGTCAACAAGGTTTTTTTTGTGTTTGGCTTTTGAGATAAACAGGTATAGCAAATATTTTGCTGCCCACCAACAGAGAGACTTACTAAATCTCCAGTTATATAAAATCACATCTATAAAAATATTGAGGAAGCATAGAAAATTAAAACCAAAAGTTGCTAAAGTAGGTAATGCAATTAATGCCCATTGTAAATTAAAAAGCAGCGCCCAGCCCTATAATATTACGCTCATAATTCGCGACAGTCTCTTGAATAGAGAATAATCAAAAGTGGACAAAAAAAAAATAGATAAAACTCCTAAACATTACAGTTGACGAGAAAAACAGTCCAATTAAGGCTAGCCACTAACGGACTTAAGAGTGAAAGTGTAACCGCATAATTTGTCGAATGTTTTTCAGCGGAACGCTACTTTTCGTTGAATATTTTTTTACAATAACAACAAATCGATAATGGAGAAACTTGATTTTTCGTTTTGTCAAACTTTTTGGAATTAGTACGTGATGCGGTGTAGTTATACGGAAATATGTTCCTCACCTCCCTAGATAGAGTTGCCACAACAGTAAACACATGTGCCGTAATTACTGGAGTTTGAGAACGAATAGATGCGTCTTTTAGTAGCGCGATCAGTATGTGACAGAAAAGAAAACTATACCGAGGCGACACAAAACATTTGAATGAAAACAGTTGCGCAACAATTCCAGTCTCGAAATTGTATACCGCCATTATGCCATCGATGTAATAACGACTGAAGTTGATATTGCCAACGGCACCGCTCAAGACCAGTGCAGGCATATCCGATTGCAACTTGATTTCATGACGTGTAAAATGGGAACTTGATGGAAAAGACGCAGAGGAATGAAAATTTTCTGTGTTACACAGAGTAATACAGCAGCGCAGTTTTTCAATAGGATGGATCAACGGCGCGGCTGCGCAGATAATGAAAAGCGCGCTTCTTATAAGCTCTTGCCATGAATTCTATAAAAACGTATGCGCAGCTAACTCTTCCATCCATATGGATGAAAAAATTTCCTAATATTAAGAAATCTTGACTTGCGCACGCACTGGGAAAGACAAAAGGAAAACCAATAAAAACAAAAACAACTCAGCGGAGAAGTGAAGCGGTAAAATTCAGGTTTCACTTTTGTATGCCACTGCACTGCCTTTCGCACTGTTTCGATTAACATCGATTTCTTGGCCCCATGAGGGAAAAGTCTCAAGTAAAAGTTTGCGTATTTCCTTTTCTCCATTTTTGTTTTTTTTTTATGAAATTATTTATGCTGTGCTTGGTGATGTTGACAAAAACCACTACCGTTTACCCTACTACCCATTTTACATTGTATCAAATTTTGTACTCTGATAATTTTCTGATGAACTTCCTTAAACGATTCATACCCAATTTTTATGGTTACCTGATTTAGCTAATTCCTGCTGTGTGAAGCTGAAAGTATTTAGTTAAATAGAAGAAGAGAAAAAGTTTTTGTTTTTTGTATGAGATTTGCTCTAATAATTTATTTTTCAATATTGGAGAAATTTGATCGCCATGCCGGGGTACACATAGGAAAAACATTCTTTTTGCTCATCTTTCAGATGAGTCTATAGACAGTTCGACGGTCCACCAATATTTTGCAACACTCGTAGAGGATTCAAATGGCTCTAGAGGAGTCTCATAGGTTTCAGTCAAATCATGTATGATACTATATGTATATGCGACCTGAGTAACAGGGACATTCAACATTTTTATGGACCTCCTGATTTTCTCGCCCGTACGGTATAGGTACGACTAGGCTCGGACATGAAAACGCAGGGCCCCATTTATTTAACTGTACATCGACCTTAGAGAATAAACACGCTTAGATTGCCATGCGACGACGACCTTTCTTCTCTGCAAAGGAACGGATTACCTCACTATAGTGCACATACACTGCATAACAGAGAGTGAATTGAGCCTAATCTCCTCTGTGGTGGATCTTAAATAACGCTGCACTATTTTTAACATTGAAAACTACCGTTCTGCCGATCAGTTTGACAGTGGTGTATACAACAACATCCGGAGCGCTATTTCTACATTTGGATAAATCTTAAAAATGTTCTAAAGTTCCGTTTAAATCTCTTTCATTAGAAAGCTTGCTATGTTGCGTCATGAGAATGTTAAACTTTTTATTTAAGCTCTCATAAGCAGAACCAGGTCTTTGCAGTTCTGCAATCAACCTGTCGATAATGACGTTGAAAACGGTAAGTCTGAATCGGTCCTTGTCGGATAGTGCGACTTCGATCACGATTCCTTTTACTTCATCAATTGAGAATTTGTCGCCCCCAAAAATATATAGCTCTGCTCTGCCTGTTGGTAAATCCGTTCCATGTATGCAGGAACGATAAAGTGAATTAAATTTGTTTTAATGTGCGATGTTGTATGTCCTCCAAGTATATTATTTCTGCCCTTGGCGGGGCCCCTTGGCATCTTCCTAGCTTGCCTAGGCAGAAATTCGCCGTTGGATACGACTACACAACTTCCCCTCCCACACTGAACCTCGGGCATCAACAACCGAGGTGTACAACTGTTGGAGTTGATTACCTGAACAGAGGTGATTCTCTTGAGTCAGGGGAGTAAACCAACTTTTGATACTATCCTTAGGTAATAGATCATAAATGTAACATTTATGTTTTATAACGCCTTGCACATTTACATTAGCTGAAGGATATGGCAAGGGCAGTCTTCCCTGAATCATTGCCACATTGAGTTCTGTATGGAAGTTGATTCAGTCGAGTCAATACAGATATTAAAAACAAGCCGACATAGATCGAAGAGATTACACATGAAACTAGCTCAAGATTCGCTATTGAGAAGGAAGTATAAGGTGTTTGGTTGGACCTCTTGCAAGAGCTCTACTTAGCATTATAGAAGTATCGTTTTGTGTTACTATTGGTGTTAACTGGTTGCAGTTGTGAGCGTTGATGAGGTTTGAACTATAAACAAATTCGAAACCCTATTAGAAATGAAAATGTGCTAACATTTCATTTTGGTTATAAGAAGCGCCGATCTTCAAAGATCTAATGCAAAATTCTCAAAGAGATGGTGCTCCATGTCTAGCCAGTTCGTCAGTTCCCTTTACAATTATTTGCTCTGGAAGCTAATTGAGACGATGTGTAAAGTTGGGTATAGCATCAGTTAGTCAGAGAGATAGGAGATGAGGATGTGGCTGCACGCGCAAGATGGAATACTTCTTTTCTGCTCTTGTAAATTTTAACACGTCGTCGGTAAGAAATGAAGGACATGTGCATGGTTGCTGGTTTTTAACATTGGTTAGAAAGTCGAGCAGGTTGATTAAGATAAACTTAGTACTCTTCATGAGAAGACAAAAGCTTAGGCATTAATTAATATTCTTCCAGGTCATTTTTGTCATACTCTGCAGTTATATTTTTCTATACATATATGTTAATCCTTTCGAGGTTAACATGTGGAAGATGCATTTGGACGAAAAGATTAACGCGGCTAATAGGGACTTTTACCAGAGTAGCAAAATGGTTAGTTTGACTAGATATCACTGGTTCCATGCGGTGTATGGCTGTCGGACTTCGTACAGATTATATACAAAATATTTTATGGAAAACGGCCTTGGAACTTAAGGATTATATGTATAATAATAATAATAATTTATTAGCACTAAACGTACTTTTCACAAAAACAATAAAATTATTTATACTACCTTTTAAAAAATTTCTATGACATAGCTCGAATATATTCTGTACAAAGTTTTACAAATACATTTACGTTTCTTTCTTCCTAGTGGCAAATTATTATACATATATATATTTATATGTAAGACAAATCAGGAAGTCTGAGTTCAGGTAAAGCGTTCATTTATTAAAACTCGATGATTCGTAAATTTTTAATCTGTCTTCTAAAAACAAAACAAGACAAAACAGATAAAAAATCCAGATTTGACAAACAAAGTGTGAAGATCGCAGAAATTATACAAAATGCCAACGTTATAGTCTATAAAATCAAATTACAGACTTTTCCCAAAGACTTTTATGCGGAAAACGATACAAGTCTAATCCGAAACGGAGCGGCACGATCTTACCACAATAATTATCCACTTTAGGATTTTTGTTTTTTTAATTTTACGCCAATCAATGTTTACTCGTACCTAATTCAAGCCCCGTCAGATTTAACAGAATCTGATAAATCTCATCACAACAAAGGCGGATCGCATCAGTTTGAAAGAAAAAATACAAAAAAAAAAAAACAAGAGAAAAACAAATCGATGATGGTCAAAGCACAAAACAATGTCTACAAATCCCCCCCACCCTAGAAGGTAGTATAGGAGGCCGACGAGATCATCATGGCTAATCTGGAGAAAGATCTGTTCGAGATGATTCGTCAAAATTTCCAGTTATGTATGTCTTATAGTGTTGGCTGATGAATGATGGGTTAACAACACAAAACGTTACGATGGATATTAAAACCGAGAAAATTCTCAGAGAAATAACTTATCTAATTCGGTCGTTTTAATGAGAAGTGAAGAGGAAAGTGAGACATGTTTTTTTCGTCGTTAAGTTTAACAGGCAGAGGAAAAAAAAAATAAGAAAATATAAAAACACGCGATGCGAGAGATCATCTAAGGTTGTGCGATGAAAAAGATGGTCGAAGAGTCGCTAACTATAGGAATGCAAAAAAAAAAACGAAAACAAAAAAGTAACGTAACACAACCTAAACGAAATCGAAAGTGACTTCACATCTCACATAAAAATGCCTACAGATACAGAACAAGGCCTGTGATTGTGGATTTAATCAACTCATAACGAGAAGACACAATTCTGATTCATCTGCGCAGGTGAAGTAATGAAGTAACGGATCATGTGAGTTTAATACAAATAGCGTTTTGGATTTTCTGAAGGCCTTTAACAATATTTATTGCCAAGAAGGTGTTTTTTTTTTTTTTTTATATTACGCATGGACATCACATTGAATCGGTGGCGTCCTATTTGTCTAGTTCTAAAAACCTACAATCAATTCAGAAACCTCTGCTGAAGAAGACAATAGCATTTGTGTCAGATTGTGTCAGAACCTTCGAATTGAAGAAGAACAAGGTGACGAATATGGTATTCGAACACAATAACAAAATAGTGATACACAAGTTGTTTTGATTGGTATAAGTATTCAAACTATAGTATAAACGCAATTAGCGGTACATCCGGAACAGTTGTCGTGTTGAAAATTGAATATATATAGGTGTGACATGCATAACTGAGCACACGCCTCTAAGTTGGTTTGCTATTGCTACACAAGTTCCGTTGTTGCTTACCTGAAAGAATTCCAAGGAAATCAAAAGTATAATGCGACAATAAATGAAGTGAAATGCACTCATTAAACGCCTTCGTCATGATACTGAACAACTGCGATTTATTGCGATTGAAATCAACGGCGGGCGACGACGTTCAATTTATCTATAATTGCATTCTGCTCTACAAGTTTCCCTAAGTTGCGCTTTTCAAGCTTGTTCAAGGCCAACAACAAAAAATAGGCATGGAAATATGTATGTAAGTTGGCAGCAATCTGAGTCTATACCACGCCCGCGATTTTTCTTAAATATGTTAAGAAGTAGAAAAATTCCAAAGACATTGAAATGTTTTTTTTTTTTTTCGTACACCTTTTACTCCATTTGCAGTATACACTCATTACCTGTTTGTACTCAATTATGTTTGGCGTCTAAGCCAGCTGCTGTTGAAGTGGTCATTAGTGTTGCCCCCGTGTGGTTCGATTGAATTCCTAATAAAGCACGAATCGCTTAAATCCACTAAGATTAAGATTTTATGCAGCTATCTCCCCCCGTCGGCTAGTTTGACCTTCATTCGAGATTTGTCTTTTGTTGGATTCTTATATGAATATGATTGCAGACGTGTAACTGTAATTACCTCTGTTGGCATGGTGCTAAATTTTGCTGGTAAAATTCACAAGAGTCTTATGAAAGTGTCGGTTTTATATCTATACTAATCACGCTATAAAGATTGCATGTGGTTTTTAGTGGTTATGCTTAAAATGCAGAATATTAGTAGTTATTGTTGTTGTCAGTAATGTTATAAAATTGGCAGCCACCATGTTTACTAAGCAATTGGAAAGAATAGTTTATAACCTTTTTTTTATTGTGTTTTTTTTGTATTGAAGTAGTGGGTGTTAGACTTTTAACAACAATTACAGAGGAGATTTTGTGAAGCGTCCAGAATTGATAAATTACGGAAACTACAAAATAAATTTTCAAACAAAGTTGTAATATTTTACTAAAATGTAGTCGCTGTAGAAAAAAAAAAAAAACAATGCCCCTGCCCTAGGATAATAAAATAGGCATACCTCTATACCACTAGATTTTCAAAAATTTCCAATTTTTTATTTATTTTATTCTTATATTATATTATTAGCAATGTTTATTTCAATTGCTTGGGTCTTGAGAAGAAGTTTGAGTACCCACACTCCTATACTCGGAGATTTAAATAGACATCCCCATACTCACTTTTTTAGTATTTCACTCTTTTTTATTCGAACTGAGGTACTAAATTTTTCGCACCTTAGATTGGCTCTAACTCGGTTGGGTTATGTCCGATCGTAAAACGGGTTTCACTGATCGCCTCAGCTTATTACCAGCTACAATTCGTAGAAGAAAACTTTTCATTACATACTTTTAGGGTCGTGGTAGGAACCCTTAGGGGGGGTGTGGTTGCATGCAATACGGCATGTTTCATATCAAATTAAAGGTCTCGCCGATGGGGATGTTGGGAGAACGGCTGCACTGGCTCTGCTCATTGCTCTATGGTGTATCGGCTGGACTTGGAAAACCCTCTGGCCGGTATGCCACGGGATGCGTTGGTACCTGAGCTTCGTTTCGGGCGTCGCTTCTCTGTGAGATTTCCTGTAAGGGAATCGTGGACTGAGGGAGGTGCCTAATCAAGCTTTCCCCGGTCTGCTCTAAAAATTTTCACCGACGGCTCTCTCACTAATGAGGGAGCTGGGGCGGGTGTCTACTTTGCTGAGCCTGATTTTGGAATGGAATACTCACTTGGAAGACACACCACTGTCTTCCAAGCTGAAGTCTTCGTCATCTCAATGGCAACGAAGTTAGCCTTTGATATACAAAATCAAGGGGAATGACATTGCTATCCTTTCGGATAGTCAGGCAGCCTTCATGGCTCTGAGTGGCCCTCGGATAACGTTTAAGTTACTGGGGGATTGCAGGTCGTCAGTGGATAAGTTGTGTATTCACAACAAAGTGTCCCTCCTGTGGTTCCTGGTCACATGGGGATCATGGGAAATGAAAGGGCTGGCTCTGACTCTCCGTTCCTCGGACCGGAGCCCGGCGTAGGCGTTGCCACCTCGAATATCGGGTCTCTCATCAAAGCAGATGTTCATAGGAAGCATCAGCAGAGATGGGAGAATCTGAGTACTTGTAGGTGTACAAAACTTCGATTTTCTCATGGGGCCCGGAAGGAAACAATGTAGAACTGTGGTTCGCATCATCACCGACCACAGATCACTTCACACTCATCTAACAAGGATGGGAGTTGTTGACAGCCCTGAGCTGCAAAACCTTCCTCACCAAGACCTGGTGCCCTTCATTAAGAGAACAGGAAGGTTTTGATGAATGTGTTTCTAGCAGGTCAGCAAAATGGGCCGCCGCTATGGCCTTCGTGCTTGGGATGGGTTTCTCCTGTTCCCTTGCCTCTTAAAACAAAAAAAACCTCGCCGAGTACCTACTATCGGATGGTGTATTTCTTTTCCGATTCAGAAAACTTTCTCAGGACGTTTTTGCCACCATAAACCCAATTTTCATGCACTTGAGTCACATACACCCCAGTTACTACATTTCGCATATATTTTTGCAGTTCTTTCTTTCATGGCCATTAGTGCTCTGTACTGAACACTTTTCTCATAGGAAGTCATTTTCCACGACTCACCCATCACAAGAAGCACCCAAAACAATCGCTCAAGCTACATTCGATCACCAAAGCTTTCCTCCGCTTAATTGAAATAAACATTGTTAATAAAATATATTCAAAATATCATAATGTGTCGTTTACGACATCTGTCATGTCTGTTCATAAGGTCATTGTGTGGGTAAGATGAAGATAAAACTTTACCTTTACCTTTACCTAGTATCTACAAGTCATCTATAGTTGGTGATGATGTGTGATTTATTAAAATTGATCCTAAAAAAAACCTGATTTAAATTACTTTTCTTCTAAGGCTATTGTACATTCTCATTCACGTCTCTTACGATGCACGTGCTTAAACACCATTCCGGAAGTAAATATAAAAAAGAAATAAAAAAAAACACAGTTATAATAGTATAAAGCCACGATTTTGTATCCATTTACACATCTCCTCGGCGGTTTGCCTTATCAACTTTATTTACATAATGCAAGATGACATAGATGAAAAACACTCCTAAGAATTTTTTAAATACATTTTTGTTTTGTTTTACCTTTTATGTTTTTATTTTGATTTGAAATGCATGCATAAATCTATGCCAAACAACTACTTCCATAACAACGGTATTAGCATACTTGGATCATCAACTAGACCATTTGACCTTTTCTCCGCGCGGCAAGTTTACTACGACGCGAGTAGTTCACTTTATTATCGAATTGACTTTTGCCACACAATCTTAAGGTGAGGCTGCGTTGCTTGGAGAGTTATAGTTTTACATGAAGAATAATTGCGGTTTAGGTGATTACTGATTGCTATATTAGATTCGATTAATGGACCTACGGTTCTTCTAGAATACTTGTTTCCTTGCAATATGCTATTGTTGTTTAGCTTTTTTCTGATTAATATAATACGCGTGGGAAAATATTTTGCAATTGGTATGTTTTTTTTTTGTAATTAAGAATTCTCAATTTAGAAATGATTTCAACACCAAATGGAAAATTTTATAAAGTAAATAGTTATAAATACGGGGAGAAGTTGAAATTTAAAATTAAATCCAAGAATGAAGGTATAATTCATTTAAGACTCATTTTTGTGAGACCCTATAGATGATAGGATGCTCATAGATTTATCCAGCCCCTCTGTATTGATAATATACAAGTTAGATCATACAAATGGGTTTTGCATTTGTTTCTAGATCAGTTCGATTCGATCACATACAGTAAAAATGGCTATAACCAAGTCGATTTTACATTTCCACGAACTCTTCAGTTCACCAAAATGTCTTGGTTTGACCATTTTCCCAGGCTATCTCAACAATCTGAAAATATGAAAACTGTCGTATGGCAAATTGGCAATCTCTTACGAAGGAGCTATTCGATTTTATCTATTTTCAAACATAGATCTACAGCTCCAGCGAAATCATCTTATCATAAAAGAGATAAGGGGGGGGGGGGGGGTATTAGGAAATACTCTGCTTTCTACTTTCAGCATTTTTAGTCAGGATTTATAAATTCGTCGAAAGTGTACCTACTGACATCGATTTACGGTTGTAAATTATCGAACTGCGTTTGCAGACGTTCACATTTTAAGTAGATCGAAGCACTCTTAAGAATTTTAAAGAATTCCGTTCCCTTTTGGAGGATATCTTCGATATTTGCAAGAAGTTCCCCGTTCTCATTTTTGTCCATATTGCAATGCTTTCTGGGCAGAAAGGGCTCCGATATGACTACCTACCTGCCCAGCGGAGGAAACCAAAGATCGGCCTCTAGAATTAGTGAAGAGGATTCTAGACGTACAGGCCTGTAAGCTGGTAAATCGCAGATGGGGAGAATTGACCACATGTGCGATTTCAAGACAGCTGTGGCCCGAGGTGCGTAACCTTATCGCTGTTATTACGGGGAACTGCCTCGTTGGTATACATGCAGAGCGCATGCAAGCTCAATACAATGATTTCGCTGCAGAAGCTGTATGGATGAGGAAGAGGTTGAGAGCATTCAGCACCTGCTGTGTGAATGCCCCAACCGTGCCAGGCGTATGTAGGAGGAATACGATCGGCAGCTATGGCGAATTGGGGGAACTATCAGACAAAGAGCTGGGGGATCTGGTAACGCTTGTTAACCTTGTGACTGATTTCAGAGCACCCTCTAAATCTGAGGTATCTTTCCCAGATAGGTTCCTATTATGGTGATATCATAACTGACCACGAATGGTCTAAGTGAGGCTGATCGCAGGGGTTCGGGCGATGGCCGCCGATTTAACCTAACCTAACATAACTTAGATGCTTAGCTGGAATTTTAAAACTTTACTGAATCAAGTGGAGTACCTACACACTAACACCTACAAATACAATAACAACAATGTCAACCTGAGACTTTCAAAAAATACACAAATTGTTGCAGAAATCTTATTATGAATCAATTTCTATCCATATAATAGCCATTTACTACCATTACTAATTACATGGTCATAAGACAAAAATTAAAAAAAATAGGTAACTGACTGCCATAAATCTACATTATCATACGATCACGTGTATGAACGAACGCCCAACGTCTTTCAAAAGAGCCAAATCAAACTGAAAATAGAGACCTAAAATTCTCGTTAAGCAAGTGCAGTGCAGGTTGATTACATTTAGTTTTTTGTTTTTTTTTCTTTCTTCTAAATTTACGTAAGACAACCAGCGCAGCGTTTGAATTAAGCGCAAGAAAGTGCAAACGAAAATAATTGTATCGTTGCTGGTGTACTGCTGCAAACTTCAGGTTGGTTGGTTCATTGGTTCGTTGGTATAGCCCAAGCCAAAGTGATATACAACACTGAGGCCTTGAGCAAAAAGGAAAGTCTTTTTAACTCTGGATCGAGTTGTTTTTATGTTGGTGCTGCATTCTGTTTTGTTTTTGTTTTTTTCTTTTTAATCACGGCTTACGGCTGAGATATAAAATGCGTTTTTATTCCAATTTTCAATTCAGATTCAGTATACAATGCAATGAGTACTCTACTATGTATATGCATAGTGATGCAGACTTCCAATACTCTGCTAGAAATGCTATCTCGTATACTATTCATAATTAATTGCAATGGTATGCTGTGCATGGTTATTTAACTGTACTGAGACGGCCAAACAATCAGAGGTCGCTTTTTTTGCATACAACCACGCCAAAATGAATGAAGTTGCAAGACTTGGCAGTATCTGTAAAAGTAACGAGATCAGTGGTTTTTTTTGCCAGTGATACCCTGATACGATTCTACTGCGAATTTCAATCGGTTTTTCTCAAAAGTATAGCACTCTTGGGTTAGCCTATGTTACGCTTAGTTATAATCTTATGTATATATATACATATAGCCTCTAGGTTCTTGGAGATTTTAGTGTCAAGAAATGCTGCTTGACGGCTTGTTATACGATTGCGTTGTATACCTACAATATGCCGCATTTGTACTTTTCGAACCTCGTATCGTGCAAGAATGAACCACTAAATTACCACGAATGCTTGTTTCTCTTTTTCTAGCGTTTTCTTTCGCGCAAGTGCAATGAAATAATTCTGCTAATAGCGTTGTGTAAAAATCAAGTAAAATGTTAGTTTTGTAAGTTTTACTCTACACACAATTGTGGGAGAAGATTTTGAAAATCTTATTCGAGATTCAGTATAAAATATTTTCGCATGCTGGGAGAAAGTTTATGGTGCGTTACGAAATCGATTCCAATATATTCTGGACATGTTAGTAGGGACGACTCATTGGAATATAGTTTTTTAGTTTTTTGTTTTTAGAAAAATGTAAGACTCTGCATATAAAAAAAACATTTCCATACCAGTTAAGATAAAAAGAACTGAGCATAGAATATTGGGCATACGGGGATTGCTACTTAAGTTTCACAAATGACAATGAAGAGAATTACTTAATTTTTTATTTTTATTGTTTTTCGAAATATTCGAATTTATATTCTAAAAGCTTTTGTAAATATGGAGGAAAGAAAATATTCGAGATTATATTATAACCCGAAATTAATGTACTACTTTTGTTATGGCAAGTTTTCACCTCCGTCTTAGAAACACGTAACAACCTCTAAGGAGCTCCATTCAATACGAGTCCAACCCCTCTTCAAATTTTCATCTGCCTAAAAAGCTATTGAGGCAATCAAGGAAAATAATTCAACTTCGACTAAGACCGCATTCTCACATCATTGATTTAATAACAGTTACAAACAACATAATGCAGGTTCTGACTAGATAGAAAACATTTTTGGAGACTTGTAACTCTGATTCAACCAATAATTAATACAGCTATCGAAGGTTTCGCTTACATAGTACCTATGTACCTATGTACATAATTTTATATTCCGGATTTTGTTTTTTTTTTTTTCTACAAAAACAAGTAACAAGTTACAATAATGTCTTCAATTTTGTTTAATCAAATATTCATGCAGACCTCACCTATGTGTAGGTATGTTGTACTATAGCCTAACCGGTCTTTGACAAATTTTCTAAATACCGTCAACAAGGACATACAGCATCTATTAATAAATATTTACGCATAAATAAAGTCACCGCAGACGAACTAAAACCGCGTCATCTTTAATCATCCCTCAGCAGTGAGTCAGCATACTTTTAATCTTGGAATGATGCGCTTGGGAAATATTTTAGCTGAATAATCTCAGGAAGTATAACCCGTTAATTAAAAATTAGCTATGCGCAAGTTGGATTTATTCAATTATCAAAAAAAAAAAAATATCAATCAATAAGTGTCAGTAAAAAATAACATTGGTTAAAATTAACTGCGGTATAAACGTATGCGCTAAACCACCTGCGCATTAAAAAAAAAGAAAAAAAAAGAGAGAAATGATAGATAGAGATGAGAATTATTTTTTAATCCACTCGTAGTCGTACTTACTTTTACCAATTTTGTGGAGGAGGCAGAGAGATAAAAAAAAAATCGAAGTCATGGACAAATCAAATTGTGGCAGATTTTACCGAAAATGCTGAGTAATCCCCCTGTTTGTCAGCTGGCTTGAGATGATTCCATTCGAACATCACCAACATCAACACCTTGAGAGAGATTTGCAGCTTTTAAAAAATAAAAATAAATAAATAAAATTTATCTAGTACAAAGACTGTGCTGGTGCAGATAGACAGACAGACACAACCCGACAGATGAGGCCAAATTAACTATACCAAGTTCTTGTACATATTGTGAGAAGGTTTTAGTAAGTCACGATGAGTAGTTGTCAGAGTTGGAGCTTACAAGATTTTACCTTGCTCCTGGTTGGCGGGAAGAAAAGAATAAAATTCCGTCAAGAAGCGATTGTTATCAGGTAGCGTCTTACTGAGTTGTAGATACTGTCATCCAAGACAAATGGTCCAGAGTATAAAAAATTGTTATTGGTCTTCGCAATTATTCTTCTCTGATATCATAGGCTCCAACAAAGAAGTATTTCGACTAAGATAAGAGCTTGGAGATTTATAATTGAATTTCTAGCCTATGCACTTATGAAGCGACTAATGTATACAGTGTCATCCCTATCATTTTGAGCAACAATAACTGAACGATTTTATGAAAACTTTTGACATAATTAATGCAATTAGAACTGCTCAATGAAGTCTAGATTGATACTTCTGTAGAGGCTATGTATTTTACCTGGCGAAACAGTCGGTGTAATACAAATTGCAGATAATATGGCTGATATCTAAACAAATTTGTCATCCGCAAGACTTTTTTTATATCTTAAGTTAATACAGTGATGTCGTCGTAGTATTTGTAGAACTTAAGTGGCGTGTGATAAATTATGAGCACAATTTTTATATTTTCCCCTGCAAGATTTATCGACTGCGTATAGCAGTGGTGCTCCACGTGTTTACTTATTGGAGCCTTCATTAATTATATTGCCATCAGATAAGCGAGTTAATTTTAAAATCATTATTTTACCGCAGAAAAAAAATTAATTATTTAATAGATATAGAAAGCAGAAAAGTAATATTTCAACACAAGCGACTATAAAAACAATGAGTTATTGGAAAAGCTTTTGGGGACCAAAGAAAAAAAATTTTAGAAAGGTTCACTAATTTGCCGTGTAAATAATCTAAAAAAGTCCTAAATTTCCTGTTTTGATGGTAAATCATTAATTTTATCAGTCAAATCTTTTTCTTATTTTTTTTGTTACCTGCGAAAAACTTGAAGTTGAAGGTTTGAAATTCGTAATTAATGGAATGCTCCACATTATTTGTCATCATACTCCTAAGAAAAATTCAATGATTAACGACTCGGTGAATGTAGAAAATAGAAAAAGAGCTTATCTCAGTACCATAATTGATAAAAAGTAAATAATTTGAATTTTTTGCAAAAGAGTAAATCAATCAATGACAATATTGACATGAAAAACGAAAGACTTAAGCGACGAACTCAATTATAAAGACGATAGACAACAGACTTAAGCGTACGTAAGTTTTCATAAGTTAAGTTAGTCAAAAACACAGAATTGAATCACAAACGTGGTCTCTTTTACATATAAGATAAATTATAGATATAAAAGCACCACAAAAAGACGTAAATTAACAGCCCTAAGTCAGAATATGGCTGCACCTCTCTGTCAATTTCTTATTTTATTTCGAATTAAAAAAATCACCGATACTAGTATAACCTCAGCCTTACCAAAACTTCTCTTAACTCAAACCAAGTATGTCAGAGGTCATCTACAGATGATGAATAGCGTCCCTTAATGCGTGAGTTGCCACTAGGCTGTCATGAGAAAAATTCAACAAAAATCATGAATGAGAATAAACAGTTGATGGTTCAGGTTTTTCAGTCTCACAGATTAGGTCGTGTCTACTTTTAAAATTGGGATTCAATTTAAGTCGAGTTTACAATCATAATGGTCTACCTACAGTCTGTGATCGCCATGCTCTGCCACTGGACCCGTTCAATGACAAAAGATTGATTGAAAATTTTGAAAGGCCCACCGCTTCATCTGAAAACGTTTTGTCATCTGCATTTTGTAAATACTCGTTCGTACACGGACCTTGGAAATTTTTGTTTGTAATGTTCGAAGAGTTTCTGCCGCACTTTTGTTTTTCACTATATCAGGAAGCGAAATAGATTTAGCATTTTTGGACGATACTCAGTGAATAAATGCGCCTAATGGATTTGGCAGTGGTCGAGATGATGCAGGCAGGCGGCGATGGTGATATGGCAAATTTTAATGATTAGTTAATAATGTGTTGACAGCCATAAATGGGTATTAGATTTGCGGATAATATTTAAGCCTTGAGCATTTACCTCCGCGTATAGTACATACATATAGGTACTATGTATGTATATCACGCACCTTTTTCGAAGCTTTGTAATTAATTGTGTTAAGACGTTTTTGTTTTTATAATGTTTCAAGATTTTTCGATCCATTTTGTGGACGTACTAATTGTTGATCGATTCGAAGAAATTTTATCTTCAATTGCATTGGGAAAATATTTTTTTAAAAAAAATAATCGTCGAAGACCTATCTAAACACCTACAAATGTCTTAAGAAATTGTGTCAAGAGTTGCTAAGCAGGAACTTATTACGACGTATAACGCTATATAATTTATGAATCAGTTTTCTTTCTGCTACTTATAACTATATCAAAATACAATAAAATTCAGAAAAAGTCCAAAATTAGCCACCGGCATCAAACTTGTTTAGCATCCGCCACTAAAATGACATCATAAGCTACACAGCAACCTGATCTGCGACCGTTGAAAACTGGAATTATTGTGCCTGAGACTCAAGAATTTTCCAGCTGAATCGAATGAAATTCGTAATTTGTAAATATTACAATTTTAAGGCTCAGTTCACGACACAATTACGAGATCTCAGCTTAACTGTAAATGCTGCACACGCCTATAAATCGTGCTTGATGGAGTAATAATAAAAGAGCGGGTGGCATGGCAAATCTACCGCAAGAAAGGACAAGAATAAGAAAAATTGCTGCTAATGGTAATGCTAAAACTTAACTATCACATTTCGGTCGATTCGGTCCCATTCCAGAGGAGCAAACAAGAAGACCTTTACCTACCGCATTACTAGCATATAATATCCAACACACACATACACGCATACGCCCCACACATACGTGTTCAATCTTAGAATCGCTGTATAACTTCTTTCTATACTGTGGTATTCGATTGTCTCTGGGCGAACGCCAACATGAAATACCTTCCTGGTGCACAGCGATTATTCATGTTTTGAGGGGAGCCCTTACCTGGCAAACTGCAGAAAATTTGCGGGTAAAAGTGTAACAGGAAATAATTTTCGATTTTATATTTCAATGGATAACTGGTTTTGCGCCATTTCATGTTTCATGGAAATGTGCTTTTTGGCTTTTATTTTCAGGGTGGGCCAAGGACGGCTTTATGACTGGCTCTGCTGGAGCTGGATTATATACGGTTCCATTTGGAAGATTGGGGAAATTATTAGTTCTAACTATCCTACTACATATGAACGTATATAAGTGATACGAAGGATTTCCTCAACCAAGACCCAAATATAAGATTGCCGAGATCACTTCAATATTTAGAGTAAAATTTGTTTTCCTCCATCTGAACGACCCCCGATTATTTTTAATAATAATTTATTTTTCAGATTGGGAAAGGCTGTCATTTTACTATTTTTATTACATGCCAATGTCACACTTATTATGACATTTACTTTTGATAAATGTCATATTTAATAGGGCCGAGAGTTAAGGGAATTCGTTCACAGAAAATTTTTCCAAAACGCATGCAATGATGCCCACCAGGATGAGAAAGAGATGGTGGTAGCATTCGATATCTCTATCATTACGGATGGATCTAAGGCGAATGCGGGCACAGAGGCTGGAGCGTACTCCAGAGACTGACAGTAGCTCGTGTAGAGAGTGCCCATGATATATCTACATATACACTGATAGCCAGGCAGCCATTAAGGTGCTGGATGCAGTGCTGGTAAAATCAAAATTGGTCCCATTATGCAAGACCCAGCCTTAAGCAATTGACTACATGGCGTAAGGTTACCATATTCTGGGTACCTGGCCACAGGGATATCCCAGGTAACGAGATGGCTGATGAGTTGGCTAAAAATGATTTTAAAATGGATAGCTTCGCAACGATAGGTTATGTGAGGATCCCAATAGAAGCTCTAAAAGAGGAGATCATCAGGAGTGCCTATCAAAAGATAAGCCTCCGGTGGATCAACAGGGAAACCTGCCGTATCGCGAGGAAAATATGGCCTGCATCTGATAGGAAGAGGACAAGCCGAACATATACCAGATATCTAGTAGGTGTCATTACGGGTCATTGGTCTATAGGAGAGCATGCTAGAACACTGGGTATAGCGGCGAACGATTTCTGAGGATGCTGTGGAGCTGGTAAGGATCCGGAGGAAATCGAGTCCGTCCAAAACGTACTTTGTGAGTGCCCCGCTCTCTGATGAAAAAAAAAGAGGTAGGCTATTATGGGACTTCTTCTTTTCTAGTCTGAAGGAGCTACAAAGAGAAGAATTCAGATACATTCTGAGTTTCCTCAGGGAAGCAGGGTGGATCTAGGGTAATTTTTAAGGTTATCCCATGAGGACAAGGGGCACAATGGATCGATCCACTGCTGCTCTAAGTGAAACAGGCTAGGCACTTCTAACGACACCCCTCCTTTTACCTAACTTTTTTAAAATGCACAATTTACATAAAGGAATTTTCGCAGACATTGCGGAATAATTAATTTTTATTTCTAGATAACATAATTCAAGACGAAGGCTCTCTGGGTTCTAATTATAGACAGAGACAGCAATTTTCTACGCCATTTTCTATTATAAAAAGTTATTTCCAAGTATATTCTTGTAAAATTTAGCATAAAAGAAATCAATGAATAATTAACATCTCAAAACTATCTTGAAGGCTTTTCTTCCCGATGAATATAAAATTGTCACTTAAAGTAAAAGGCCTTGGCCAAAATTCCCAAAATAACAAGTCACATACAAAAATTCAATGTTAACAAAATTTTTCACTTAAGGAATAAATTATGTAAAGCGTCTCGTTTTACCTGTTTTGGGCTCCCAGCCGCAGTTGTAGGCTACAACAAATATTATACTTGTCTCCGCAAATCTGTTGGAAGTTGGACTTTACATGAGGATGCGACAGTAATTTATTGCCTACAAATACCATGAATGGAATATTGTGGAAATCTTTCGAGGAATTTTATCACGAATTGTAATAACTAGTTCGAATTGAAGCTGGATTTTTTTTTTCAATTCTTTTGATCTATGGGAAAGTTAGAGTTTTTCATTGCTATCGACTTACGACCGGATCTATACTCTATTACCCATAAAAGAAACTTGAAGCTATGCCATCTTGGTCTCGACGAGCATAGTTGTCTCATTAAATTCTAAGCATTCCAAGCACTTACTTACTACATACATATACAGGTCGAGCATTTTCGAACTGTTACTCATTGTCGGTTTAAAAAGTGCAGACAGAACACGTGTGTGAACAGTTTTCGGTGACATTATATTACTAGCATAAGCTCCCACTTGAAATTTATTCTGCCTGAAATGGGTTATATAGTCAGAGCAAAGCTAGAGGGTCTACTAACTATGCGAACGGGAGTACCGACAAATGTGGAACTTGAATTTCATTGCATTGGATACAAAAGTGCTGCTGCAATCGCTGCTGAGTAATACGTGAATGAATTACAAAACTCTAGGGAAAAGTTAAAAAAAAAAAATATGAAATAAAACAAAAGTAAAATGTGAACTATGGAAAAGTAAATAAAGTTGGAGCTGTGGAAAATATACATATGGACACATGAAGGTATACATATATGGCCGTTTGTTGTTGTTGTCGTTGTTGCAGAGGGAAAAACACAAAAGTTCTTCAACTTCGTGGCATAATGAATACCGACTACGTCAAATGTAATTGTTACTTTTTGTATTTGTCGTGGTTTACGGTAGTTTTCAGGGCACGACTTTAGACACGAATGTGAATTGTACTTAGGAAATGTCTTAGACAATTAATAAATGAGCTTGGCTGGAAAAATATTACTTCACTGGATCCGACAAACGTTTATGAGCGTGACATGAACCATTAAGTGTGTTTAGAGAGCAGCTAAATGTCGTATAGTTGTTGAGACTTAATAAAATAATTGTGTCGTAAAATAGGTTTAGGTTTAGGTCTTTATCTCATCAGCGAAATGAAGTGAACAGGAAAGAAAGGAAACATAAAGATTCTAGAAGAGATTATAGAAAGCATTAGTTATGCTGATGAAGATAAATGAAAGGATTAAAAATGAAATATTTCGGCATCAAATAGATTTGTAGATCATCTCGGTGCTACTAAGCTAAGGACAGTACTTTCATAGTACAAATTTGGCTTCGTTATTTCAAACTATAGACGAAAGAAGAGGTTCAATTCTGTTTTGTTTCTAAGATGACCTGACCTGCTTACCTGTAAAAAGAATGCGTAAAAAAAATCTATTTTAACTTATCCAGGACTTAACTGAGAACCACGTTAATACTAATGTTGTGGAATACAAGATATTGGTCTTCCGGATTTACACCCAATAGTAGGTACTTTTTGACAGCCTTATGGAACATTGGCCCTGAATTTGATGCCCCCATCCATCGCACTATGTTTTAGGCATCAGCCTTTAGCCAGTTCTTTGAGTTTCCACCCAATTCTCCATATCATCACTGAAACCTACCACTTTCCTTCATAAAAAAGCGACTGGACTTCATTCAACAATTTCATTAGATAGTTAGACTGGTCTGAGTGTTTTTTTCCTCGAAAGGTGGTGAGTGCTGATCGGAATCCATTATCAACATCTTCATTCCGCATAAATACAAAATTATTAAACCTAACAATACATTTTAGTTTAACAATGACTGTTATACAGAAATAAAAGACAGGCATATAAGCTGTGCCCTTCAGCGGAATTGAGACAGATCTATAGAGTGGCACGTAATACCTGCAAATCTATTATTCAGCAGCGAAGTTCCAATTCGACCAAAGAATTAGACAGAAAATCTTTACTAGTAGAAAGTGTGGTAAGAATTTCTGGTTTCTTGTTAAAACAGTCAAAAACAACTTCACCAGTTCTTCGGTACCGCCCCTAAGGAATCTTAGACAAATTCAGTTTGTTTGCACTAAGTTTGCTGCGAACTCTTTGTTATCACCTTCTTCTCAAGCTCCTGCTTCGCTACCATCATGCAATAACAGTCAAAGACCGTTACATCTCCACACAAGGGAGGTTTTCAAAGTGCTCGCAAGTCTCAATTTGTCTAACGCTACTGGACCTGATGGTATTTCGCCCCTGGTACTCAAGTGCTGCGCCTAAACCTCCACGCTAACTATTTCACTTGTCCTATTCGACACGAGTCTTTCCTTCGGCATGCAAACTTGTATATGTTCAGCCCATAACCAAAAACTAAGAGGCAAGCAATCATTCAAATTATAGAGTATAGACCAACCTCACTATGATTCTTTTGAAGGTTTTCGAAACACTCATCAACACCCAATTGATGAAATATCTAAATACCAATACCTTATTAGCAATCGCCAATACGTCTTTCGTGCTGACCGCTCTACTGGAGATTTACTCACATTCCTTACTCAGCATTGGAATCAATGTCTCCATAATTTTGATGAATTTGAAATTATCGCATTAGATATCTCGAAGGCCTTCGAAAGAGTCTGGCATTCTGCCCTTTAAGCTAAACTTCAGGCATTAGGTCTAGAAGACCATCTTTTCTTAAAATAGATTGAAAATTTTCTCTCTCGCCGTTAAATTCAAGTTATGTTGGACGGAGTTATTTCTTGACAGTTTTATAATCAATGCCGGTATACGGAAAGGTTCTGTGCTCTCTCCTACTCTCTGCCTCATATTTATTAATGCTCTTACATTCAATTCTATTAATAGTTTTGCAGACCACAGCATCCTTGATTTCGTATATTTGTTCAACTCTATAGCTTATTCCCGTAGGAATGTACGACGCCACTAAACTATGACCTTACAATAATACTCGCGGGGCGAATGGGGTTTTGTTTAATGCTTCCAAAACGCAATGTTGTCTGTTATAACTCAAACGTACTCCAACCACCGCTCAACCCATTTTCGTCTACGGAGATCTTAGACATTGAAATATCCAACAATTTTATTTGATCCGATCACATTTTTGATATTGCCAAATCCTGCGCTTCTTGCAAAGATGCAAGAAATATTTTACTCCATAAGACTTGGCGCAAATCTACAAGTCTCATATAAGGCATAGATTAGAATATAATTCCCATATTTGGGCAGGGGCTGGATGCATTGCATGGTCTGTGTTAGACAAAGTAAAAAATAGGCCTCCCGACTTATTAGCGATTATATATCAATAGCAACTATTGATTCTCTAGAACACCGGCGTAATGTGAGATATCTATCTCTTTTTTATCGCTACTTCAATCACTATTGCCCTTGTAGAATTCTTCCTATGCGCACCGCACGAGTTCACCCACTTACACTTGAAGTCAAATTCGGCCATACCGTAAACTTTCGCGGAATCCTTCGTAAGCAAAACAGTATGAATGTGGAACAGTTTGCCATATTTGCCCCCCCCCCCAAATATGACCCACAAGTATCCTAGACATAATGCCTCCATAATGACTTAATTTTTAATTAAATGGATTCGAATTTGCAGTGTGTCACACAAATGAAATCTATCAAGAACTCATTTGCCACATTTCTCATTTTCAAATGGAATAAATTTTACTCCATTTATTGAAATTTCCGTAAAAATGCCAAATATCGTCATTAAAATGACCTGAATTTATTGGAAACTGGAAATATTTTCTAATAATGTCAGCAGTGACAGCTATCACCTGATTACGAATGAGTTTTTCTTAGCGTTTTGGTTTTCTTTCAACAAAAAAAATTCTGTCTAAATGCTTCGCAACTACAACAAATACTCGCAAATTTTTTTCTATAGCAATTTATGAAATTATTAAACTCTGCCATGATCCATCCTCACAGTGAGGAACTGTCAATGATATTTCAAATGAAATAATTTCCGTCCACAGTCTGTCACCTCTTCATTTCCTTGAAATGATTGAATTTCAAATTTAGTCATTATGAACACAATCTGCCTAGAGTATAATGCTCACCATCACCTCCTTGGCTCAATCCAATAATCTTCAATTCCCCAGCCCTTCTTCCTTTCCTGCCAAGGCTGTGCTACAGCATCATAGGGTATCCATTGAGCTAACCGTGATTCAATTAAGATGCCTACAGCATCAGCAATCTCAACCATATGCACTCGGTGGTCATCAATCATGAAGCCATATTTGCTCTGCGGTGGGCTCAATTAGGCACCCGGAGCATAGGATTTGCGTCTAGTACGGTCACGAATAAAATCCATTTACCTAATTGTTAATAGTCAGGAATGATATTACAGACTCATCCAACTGGGCTGGGGCGATGTCTTATACTCATGTGAAAAATATGTTTAACTGACGGCTTAGAATTCAATTTGCTTCATGCTGTTCAGATGGCTGTCCAACATCTAACTGAAAATTTGACAGCACTTATTTGCTTAGAGCATATAACAAATTGAAGGAATTCTTTATAAGTCAAATTAAGTGAAGCTTTTCCATGTTTGTGTTGAGCTCAAGTTTTCTAGTGTGGGGGCTCAGTGCAGGAATAAACAGCTAACAGATTTCATGAAGGAGCAGTCAAGTTATTCTAATAAGAGTGCAAATTTGTTGCCATTTCTATGCGCTGCCATTGCTTTATCGTCGTTAGTCCCACTTGTTACTTGTCATTTTTGTGCTTGCATCTCATTTACTTAGCATTTTCCGTCCTCCGCTAATGTCGTCCCCTTCGAGATATTATGAGGGGAAGAAGGCTTCACTCATGTACACGAATTTTATACGATACCCGCATTCCTGTTTGATATATGCATGTTCTAAGCTTATTTGAATAATTTCCAGTGGTAGAGCCATTTCACGAATTGTGGCGCCATCTCGTAGTCTAAGCATAATCAATTCATAAAATAATTAAATAAAAAAAAAAATCCACACTCACCTTACAGAATTCTAGTTTAATCTGGTAAATTTATAATTTCTATCAACAGTTAAATATTGACACGTGTCCAAGTCTCAATATACACTGCCTAAATTCAAAACGAAATCCTTCAACTGTCATGACTAAAAAGCAGCAACAACAAAGGCACCGTGTAGGTATATAGCATAAAAGTCAAATATTAAATTCCTATTCATAAATCTAGTGGCAGAATCTGATGACGTCATACATTTAGCGCAACAATGGTATTCGATTGTATATGTGATTAGATGTAAACAGCCTGAAAACAAGGTGGTGAACATTCGCGATTCGAATTCTGCATAATCTAAACCTGCAACCGAGCAAGCGCAGGAAATTGTGACAGGCAAAATGTCGTGCACAAATTAAAGATTTAAAGACGGTCTCTATAGCCTTCGAGACATGGATTTGGATGGAGCTCAAAATTATTACATATTATTGAGCCTCCAGTGAGTAGTGTGTGCGCGATAATACTACGGTTTCCTACTCTTCATATGCTAAATGTAAAACTGGAAAACGTACACAAATGCGCAAGTGTAGAGTAATCGAGTATGCAATGGAAGCCGACTTATAATGCCCGGCATTAAAATAAATTCAAATGCAGCGTAGAGTCGCTTTAATGTTTATCGAAGGCTCATTTTATGGGATTTGCGTATTGTGTCTGCCTCGATTTCCTCTGCATGGATGTGTACAGACGGAGTAAGCTACTTTATAGAGATGCTCAGAATTTCCGAGCATACTTATAAAGCTTGATCTTAACTTTTGACATTTTCCATTAAAATATCAACAGGGTTCCAGCTAACTTAAAAGATTTAGAAAATTCCGATCATGGCTGATATAATCACGCGCAATCTGTGGTACACGTTTCTTGCCATTTTAATTGCGTCCATTTTCAATTCCCCGACGAGAGGAAATCAATTCAATTCAATTTCACTTTCGAAGGTAATTAAATAAAAAAAAAAAAGTGAAAACAAACCTTGGTACGACCTACAACAAAAGGACACCGATGGATGGGTAAGATATCTTCGAATTTTAATGAGCTCAGGTTGTAATCGAATCCCGCCTTGGTGTAGTGTGACAAGTGCTTCAATTTGGATCTTAATTGGGTGGAAGCTGCGTGTGTACAGTTCTGAAGCAGACTAGCCAATAATGGTGTGATTCTTTAGTTGTTTGCAGGTTTTCCTTGTTTTTCTGATATTTAAAAATATTTAGTTTTTTTTTTCTCTGTTAATTTATTGCACACTGCGCACCTTGAAGGTTTTCTAGTTTTGCATTTTATAAGCCACTCAAGCGCGACTCTTTGTCGATTTTCGGTTCCGCCAACATTAAAGTAAGGTCAGGCGATCGTTGGTGCAGTGTAATTTGAACTGGAAGAGCTCTAATTATTATACTTGAAACTGTTATGTACCCCTGCTAACAATTAAATAAGTTTTCTTTATCTTCTCAAGACATGATCAATTTTTCCCTCTAGCACAACCGCGCCTGCTTATTGGGTTTTGTTTTGCGTATGCGGTAATACGCGAATACAACGACAACTGTAAGCTTAAAGTTACTCATTTTGCATGCGCGGTTCACTGATTCTGCAAAGGTAAAGTAAGGCCTTAGGCTAAAATCGACCTTGCCGTAATTCTGTCACAAACTGGTTGTGAAAAGAAAAATTATTATTATTTTGTTTTTTTTTTTTGTAGTAATAGTTTCGATCTAATGCATAACTAAGTAGGTAAGTATAACTTTATTTCCCGTGTTGTCTTGTTTTGACTTAAATTTATGCAAAAAAAAAAAACGGTTGGGAGTCTGCTCCTTATAGAGAATAATATCTACAAAATTTATGACGCTTTTACTCTAAGTAAAATTGATTAATTACAATTTTTTCGAAAGTTTAAAGAAAGGCGAAACAATAAATGTTGAGAGACTCGTTGACTTGGGCTAGGCGAATTATGACACAGCTTCAAGCATACCAGTTATAATTTTTAAGTCTACTAGACATGGTCGCTGCACAGTTGAAATTTCTTAACTACATAGCTCCTGACGAAATTTTCAGCGACGCCTATTCAGAAGGGACTTATGTAACTGCATTTTTTTTATTGATTTTTGTTTACTTTGTTTTGTTTTGATTTTTTTTTTATTATTATATGAAGTGGCAATAATTTCTTGGCTTTGGTATTTAAATATTCTTTCATATACGCGGGCTTTATTTTTATACCCTAGATGAAATCTAAAGCGTATACTAAGTTTGTCATTCCGTTTGTAACACCTCGAAATAATGATGGTAGAGCAAAATGGATTGGACACCCACGCATAATATTAAAATTTATTTTAATTTTTGCAAGTCCGTCTGTCCGTCCGTCCGTCCGTGCGTACGAAAACTCAAGAACATATGTACTTAGAGAGCTGAAATTATGTACGCGGACTTTAAAAAAAAAAAGTTAAATTAAGTTCGAAAATGAGACAAATCGGGCAACTCCTTCGTGAGGTTGCCATAAAAACATTTCGGTTTCCACTATGTATTTGGACACTACCTGAAAACGCGTCGACATAGAGAGTTGAAATGTGGTACATGGTGTTTTTATAGTAATAACAAATAAAATTTCAAAAATGGACTAAATCGGGCACCGTCTGCTTGGTGTTGCCGTATAAAAATTTTAGTTTTTCACATATAATGTGAAAACTATCAGTCCTAGACATTTTTATTGTACTTATTCATAATACGGAATCCTATAAAATTGGTTATAATAACTTTTTCTGTCCGATGAACTGTTCTAGATATATTTGCGAAAAACCACTTCAAAAATCAAACTTGCATAAATCAGTGACCATATGAAATTTTAAACTGGAATTCATCTGGGGTATCATAAGAATTGGTCTTAGACCAATTCTAGCTTTTTTACTTGTTTCTTCTTATTGTTATTTTCCTATAACTCTCTCAAGTAGTAGCTCATGGTACATGGCGCAGATAGGAGAAATTCATATGTTTCTTGAAAAAATTTTTAATTAATTTTGGGAAAATTCAAACTACCGAAAGAAAGAAATATCATTCGAACACATTGAATCATGTTATAATGAATTTTAAGTAAGCATTTTATTGTTAGCACGACAGACGGGTATCAGTAAAGCCTGAACCTAGATGCAAACAAGTAAAAAAGCTAGAATTGGTCTAAGACCAACTCTTATGACACCCTAGATGAATGCCCGCATGTAAATTCGTAGGATCACCTATCTGTGCAATTTTGATTTTTGAAATAGTCTTTCGCATCTAGAACAGTTCGTTATTTTAATGAGGAAGTTTTTAGTACAATAAAAATCGTTTTCACAGTACATATACGTGGAAATCCTAAATTTTTATATGGCAATACGAAGATCGGGCTGCCTGATTTAGTCCATTTTTAAAATTTTATTTACTATTGTTCGAAGTTCCAGCTCTTTAAGTTGACGAGTTCTCAGGGCAAATATCCAAATATATAATGAAACAGGAAACATTTGTATGGCAACCCCTTGAAGGATTTACCCGATTTTTCCCATTTTCGAACTTACATTTTTTTTTTTTTTTTTTTTTTTTGAGGACGAACATCAACATTAAATGTCCTGCATCTATACTTATGCATATTGAGTTTACAACCTTAAGGCTGAATAAATCTGTAAGCATTTTGTTCCCCCTTTTTATTTTCCACAATTTATATGATATTGATTTGAAACCTTCGGCAAAATATTAGAAACTCTTCAGTTCAAATGCTACCGGGCCTAAATTTTTGAAAAAGATGTTGCGTTTTTTTTTTAATCAAAAACCTCAAAAAACCGTATTTTTTCTCCCACCCCTAAACACTTTTTCATGTATACACCAATTTTTATTATTTTCGGTACATAGATTTTCCAAACATATTTGTAAATGCTACCGGAGCTGCTTTTCCAAATTTGTGAATATTTTTCATATTATAATTACTTTTATAACATTAAGATTGAGACTTCTGTAACTTAAATAAAATTTATTGCTACACGTTTATTTTAATACAAGAATGAAGAATGAGGTGACTTTTTACAGTAGCCCAAGAACCGGATAAATCCCGTAAGTGTTTATTTTATAAAAATCAGTTTGTAAACCTCTATCATGATAAAAAGCGAATGATTTATTAATTTTAGTTCTCAAAAGATTTTTGTGATGAGGACAGGATCTAGTAGCTAATACTCGGTTTTGTATATATGTGTACAATTTTGAATAGTACTTTATAGGCATTGCTAATGTGATTAGAACGAAAGCTCACGCTACTACTACATAGTCAAAGTTTTGGAAGCTCGGAATCGAAAGCTTTATTTCCTGCCATTCAGCCTTAACCGCACTTAAAGCTCTTACCGAAAGGAAGATAGAAGAAATGCTTACAGCTTACAAAGTGAGCTGCTCATAACAGATCAGATATCAATACAGATATAAATATCAAATACAGAAGTACATACATACATAGGAGGTATGGATATCAGTTAGTTCCATATATTTTAATATATATAATGAGTCTAGTTTATACTCATCCGATATCCGAAACTCTTTCAGGAAATCTGTCCTCAATCGGTTTTCGAAAAACGATTCTGTATTTGTATAATAAAATTATCTACGCAAAACTCTTTCGTTGGCACACAGAGTATGCGTGAAATCTCCAGTATCAAGATAGAGTCCCAAAATAAAAAAAAAGAAGCAAAAATGTTGTGTCTAAGGTGACATTTTACAAAACTGGATCACAATTGTATAACTTAAATTTGCGTGAAAAGTTGTAATTTTACAATAGTTTCTTCCTACGACCAGAAAATATGGAAATGAAAAATATTTACATTTTTTTTTCCAAAACAAGTCTACCTGTCCGCTCTATGTTTACACGCTGGTTTACCTTCGACGCCAATTCAAACCGCTGCGATCGCTCTGATGATCTTTGGAACTCTATCAAAACAACTTTCATTTAGAATTATTAACTTATTATTCACAATGATCGCGTGAAGACTATTTTTATGCACCGTCAGAAATAAATCGTTAATATGTTTTTCCCAAAAAGAAATAAATACAAATTCATCCTTGCCACCGCAGCTGCCCACTACAAACATAGATTTGGTGGTATTAATTTTTCTATTTTATTTTTTCTTTCTACCTTCATAATTTGAGTTCGTTCACGTTTTGAAGAAGATAGAAATAAATTTATGTAGAAAAAGATATACAAAAAAAAAAGTTGAAGTTGATTGTGTTTTAAGATAAATATTAACGGGCAATAGCAGAGGCAATTATTGAAAAAGAAATAAATAAAAAGAAAAACAAACAAAAATTTTATACTGCAAGGCATGAATTATATTTTATTGTTTTTTTTTTTGTATGCTTTCTGTAGAAATATAAGAAAAAGTTAAATGAGAACTTACGAAAGTCTATGTGATTAGCAGGGGTAATTATAGCTTCAGTTTTATCATCTACTATATAGCTTCTTTCATGAATGAGAAATGTTTGCTTTTAACTGGATTTTGTTCTACGCGACAGCTTTTATGTTACTCTAGAATTTCACAGTATAGTTACACAGTTTTCTCCATGATGCGGTTCTTGTGTTTCCAATGCATCAAGGAAATGGAGTTGAAAGTATACGGGTATCCCGATCCTAGTGTCCAAGCAATGCAATCTCGAAGACATTTTTAAACTTTCTTGCTTAGTCTGGATCCGGATAATATGGATCCGAATTCTGATAGAAAATATTAAGGTCCGGATAGTTTAGATTCGGATTCGGATTTCAGGAATCGGATAGTTCGCAGATTCGGGTATCTGGATATCCGGATTCAATTTTCAGCTCTACTTCTTTGAAGATTCTGAATCAATTGCTTGATAACTTTACTTGCTGCACGTTGTAGAGTACGGTCACAAAATAAAACAATACAATGCGATAACCATAACATTGCGAAAAGCCCATCGAAGAACAGAAAAACTGAGGCGTTGGTATACTTTGCAAGATATGAATGTTAACAAAATCTGAGTCAATCAACGGGCAATTCTTCTTCCACACAAAATATGACTCGAAAAAAAAACTGAGATTGCGTTACGCCAACTAGCGGGCATATTTTATTTTATATTGAATTTAAAAAAAATCATACTAAATTTCATCCGTCCGAAAACTAGTTTATAACTGTCCGAAAACCAATTTTTAGTGTTTAAACTCAAAATATGGTCAAAACAAAAATATTTCAATTACCTTAAACACACAAAACCTTCCATAAATATTGTCATAAAAAAGTAATTCAGAAATAATATTGAAATTTTGCAAAGCACCTGGAGGTAAATGTTTATAAATTTAATCAAAGCAAAAACAGGAAAACAATTATGCCTGTATCATAGGTCTTCCAGAGAAAATTATTATTTTCTACGAAAAACGGTACTATCGCGGGCATTTTTTTAATAGTCTAAAAATAAAGTGAAATGGTAGTCGCTTCTTTTAAGCATCAAAATTTTACTCAATGCTATCAACAAAATGTCTGAACAGCCTTCAACTGATGGTCAACAGCATCAGCTTGTTAAAAAAAAAAAACGTAAACCTTTTTGGCTGCATGTTAAGATTGGGTTGGTACCACCAAATATATGAACAACGTCGACAAGAACTTATATCCAAAGCATAAAATGTATTAGGAAATAGGTACACATATTAAGTACCTTCCTGGTTTCTATCTTTCCAGCCACATAACACATAGGCACAAAACATGCATATGCAAACAAGTCAACTTTCTCTTCATACCTCCCTTTTTACTATGGCAACTGGAAATTTTGTGGATTTCCAAATGTGTTTATGACCCCAAGGAATGCGAGCTCTTAAATCGTTGTTGTACATTCTTTGATAATGTTTAACATGGAAATGCTCACATTCTTCGATGATTATGAAAAAATTCTCATTAATTACTCAGCTTAATTACTATCAAATGAAATCTCAATAAATTAATTTTACATACAAAAATGGTCTGTGTGCTCGTACAATGTATACAGACAGCACATAGTGGTGAAATATAAATCAAACCGGTAACATTGTGTCAAGAAAAATATGGCTGCGGGGCTGGACTGGACAGAGACTGAAGGACGCTCTCGATTGCTCCACTTGCATATATTGTGGGAGGTGGGCCAGCCAGCATATATTAAAGAAACAACAACAAATGCGATCCGATCGCCACACTGAATATCAGGCGCAGCGATTTGAATTTTAAAGTGGTTCTTAGTTAATCAGTAAAATCCCTTCCGCGATCGTGACCGCAGCTTGCTCACCAACTGAGAAAATGGTCGCGCGACGAAGAATTAGATCGAGAGTTTGATTAGTCTTTTCTGTCTTATCTGAGATATTTTTTTTTTTGCATATATTTTATATTCATCTTGAATCAGTTATGTTTTCTGATTATAAATAATCAAATTACATTTATAATACAGATGACTTCTTTCCTGTAAATAAATAGAGTAACGAGCCAAGCTTTTTTCAACATGGCTAATAACGATCGGTCGCATGATCATGAACCCTGGAAGAGGATAATTCTTTTGATGATCTTTGGTTTGGCCTTTGCTTGAATATATCACCCGAAGAATGCGAAATGAGAAAGAGGAAGCGTATCAGTACAGAATGACAAGTTTTAAGTCAAGGTCTATGTATGAGCATTGTAAAGCAAAAAGGCTAGGCTTGGCTGCAGTAGAAGCCATTGAAATTAGATCAAAACATGATTCTTGTCATAGAGACTGCGCAAGTTTCTTTTGATAGGTATACTTAAAATATACATACCTACATAATGTGTTATGTAGTTCATTCAGAATTAACTCCACTAACGTTCAATGACGACATATGTAAGATACATGTACGCAAGATGCATATCATAAAAACTTGTCTCTGATTAAATGTGCGCATGCTTCATGGATTTATCGTGATGATTTCAGCACTAATGAACATATTAAATCTGATATACGTATGTAGTAAAGCACATAACATACACCATATTTGAATTGTTGATAGAATTCTAAATATGTATTGTAAAAATACTGCTAATTTATTAACTTAAGATTATATCTCCTAATCCTCATTCCTGCTATGCTGGACTTCATATCTGAGTTTAATAATATTAAAAAACAAAAATAAAGTTTAATCTAATCAGACGATTTTCTAGAAAAGTATTTTGGTTAACTATCTACTCTTTTTTGTGTTGTTAACGATAGTTCTAGATTTATTTGGGTTCATTATTAGCAGCACTCTGCAGAATATAACGATAAAATTATAAAAATTGTACCTACATATATTTGCCGCCCAAGAACTTAGTGTTTTGTAATTTGATTATTAATTGTAATTGTTTTTTACGTAAAGTTAAAGTAAGTAACAAGAAACGCAGCCAGCATTGTCTCCCTTTACTGAAGCAGATTTGGTGGAAAATAGTATCAGATTGTACTTTTTCGAAGTAAATCAAGTTAGTATGCATCTATTTTGCATAATTTTTGATTGAAAGAAAAAGCAAATAATGTTCGTTAATGAAATAAAATAATGAAAGCTCAATTATTTTTCTGAGTTTAGCTAAAATATGTAGAGAGATGTTTAAAGACGAAATTTGTGAAAAAAAAACACTCAAAAAGATAAGCTTATGTTTTTACAGTATGAACGAACTCAATTTCTTTGGTGGTTCATACACCTGAAACTTATTTCTTATAATTTCTTTAGAAAACATAATATCTTCTGTCGTTGTACTATCTAAATTATTTATGTGTATAGTACTTTGATTAAATTCGAAGATAGCCTCTTGGCAGCTGCACTGCAATTTAAAGTAAACATAAATTTGTAAAATCAGGCTCTTCAATGTGGTTTTTAATTTTCTTTAAATTTAGTCAAAATTTAACAGGTTCTATAATATTGTTTAAAGTACCTACCCTATCATGATTACCTATTAAAGATTGCCATCAGTGATTGAATGAGTAAAAATCTGAAAGTTCTCGTAAAAGATCTTAAGAAATTATATTAAAAATACTTTAAAAACAAGTAAAAATGCTAGAAGTGGTCTAAGACCAGTTCTTATCTTATTCTGATTGTTTTCACAGTATAATAAAAAACCTAAATGCTTATATGGCAACACTAAGAAGAGGTTGCCCGATTTAGGCTATTTTTAAAATTATATTTATTATTTCTATGAAAACGCGGTGTATAAAATTCCAGCTCTCTACGTTGACGCGTTCTCAGGCAGTGTTCAAATATATAAAGAAGAACGAAATTTTTGTATGGTAACCCCCAGAAGAAGTTACCCGATTTGTCCCGCTTTCAGACTTAAATTTACTTTTTCTTTTAAATCCCGTGTGCAAGACATAAGCTCTCTAAAGACCCGACTTCTTGAGTTATCATGAGAACAAACAGACTGACGGACACGCAAAAATCAAAATAACTTTTAATAGATTCGATTGGGTCCAATCCATTTTGCTCTACCATCATTATTTCTGGGTGTTACAAACGGATTGACAAAATTAGCCAAAAATTACATTTATAAAGAAAATACAAAAAAAAAATAATTATTTTTTCCTCAGTGATAAAGAAAAGTTTCATTGCAAAATAAGAATTGCTAGAACTCAGATTAAATCTTACGATTGAATGCATTAACAATATTTTAAAATTATATTATATCGTTTAACTTTAAATGTTTGAGCTCTCAATGAATTATGTAAACTTGCAGCTTCAAGTGCATTTATTAAAAATTTGGGCATCCATCCATACTATACAATCACAATCTAACACAACGATGTCACAATTTTCACCCCATAACTATTCACTCAAACTAAATAAAAAAAACCCCACTTAAATAATCTATCCGCGTTTACTTACTACCCTAAAACTCTTCCCAAATAAAATAAATTACAAATCTATTAAGTAACCGCCATGAACGATGAAAAATTCGAAATGTCATGCTTTCCCCACTTCATATGGAAGCTAAGGGTGTGAGTGCTCGCTCTATCTACTTTTTGTTGTTCTGCATATTTATTTTTTACTCCATTTTATGTTGGGGGATGGGGGGTTCAGACCTCCTCCAACTTAAACAATAAGAATTTGCAAAAGGCAGAAAAAGAAAGTCGAAATAAAAATATTTTGTCCAGCAGGCCACCGTAAATTACATAAATCGCGAATTACAATTACGACTTCGGCTTCGACTTTGCTCAAATAGTAAATACATGACGCGAGATACATTGCAACTTCGACTGAAATTAAACTTTGCTCAAAAGTTGGTGTTCGCTGCGGCCAACTTCAGTTCAATCGCAGAAGTCGGAGGAGATCTGGTTTGTTCAATCAAGGAGTTGAAGCTTTAATTTAATTACAAATTCCACCTCAGTTCGACTTGGACAGTCGCAATCGCAATCGACAGCCTTAATTGTATTTCACGCTTAAAGCAACTAAAATTGCGTTTAATAGTCATAAATATTGAGATAAAACTATAATTATGCAATAAACAACTCCCCGTTCTACAGTGCAGTGGACCACCATTCAAAAATAACGGAGTTCATCACATCAGTCACATCTCGTCTAGTGGTGCCAGAACAAAAATATATTTTATTAAGTATTATTAAAGTCGGGGCGGCGCGAACGCCATCCCCGGCTACCAAAAATTTCACGCACGAGTTATCCGCATTAGGGACAATCGCAGAGGTCAACTCAACCGTAGTGCAATGGCAAAGCCTCACTCCGGGGGAACCGCCTTGTTGATCACGGTAACCCCTGCGCCAGGTAAGTATGCTTTTGCGTCGTTGATTCTCAACCTTTATGTGTTATTTGCAAATTCTAACTGTGAATTATATGAAGAGAAAAATTCTTTCCACTTTTTATTATGTGTTATTATTTAGTATACCCGTAAGTAAGTACTACTAGTAGGTACTAGTAATAGATAGTAAATACATAATTAAATTTTTCAATAATTCTCTCACTGCAGTAAAATTATTTTAAAGTTTAATTTTCACAAAAAGCAAGGAATTTCGGAGCAATTATTTTTCATTTTTTTAGGAATAATTCTTTGATACAAGAATTTATCTCAAAATTCAACTACACAGCTTTAATTCAATATATGGAGATTTTCTTTGTATGAGGCTTGGCACAGATGGTCTGTCGGGTCGGTTCACTCTGTGGATTCCAAGTTCGGATCTTACTGAAATCGGTTTGCGGTTATGCCTTCTTTTATCGGCAGGGGTTTCTAATAAATTTAGTACACTCCAATCAAGAAGGCTAGATTAAATAGTTCGTCAAAGCCTCCAAAGGAAGTTCTTAATAACTTCATGTTGGTCCGCAAATTAATGGGGAGTACAGATATTTTTTTTTTACTTACCTTTATTTGAGGGAAATGTTTCAATCGAAAATGTGTGGAATTATACATGCAGTTTGGAGCAATATTTCATGATTGTCATCATACCTACGCCTATACTTTGCTTTTGTTTTTATTTTCTTAATAAATGATGAAAACATGCAGAGAGTTGTTTGTCAAGGAATTATCGTATCGTATTACATGTACTTGAAAATTTATATACACACATATGTAGGTACATGTGCACTACATCTTTAATTTCTGGGATAATTCCACAAAAAAGCATCTAAGTAGGTAGGTAGGTACAACATAAAATACCTAGTTGAAGTTGTTCCCTTAAAATTTTTCAAATGACTCATAAACATAAAAAAAATTACCATCAACGAAGACGAGAATATTATTCACAAGTGACTGATCATAATTCAAATCAACGGTGATTTTGAATTTTTCAATAAGTATTGAGGTTGCTCATTTTGATCTCAGTGGCATGGAAATTCCCAGTAGGAAATCTATTCATTATTTCATTAATGAACTCAACTTCACTTATGTATATGTATACAACACCAACACCAGTGAATTTTAACGCAGAGATGCCATTGGAATCTTGGGCATTGCTCTTTAACACTTTAGTGTTTAATTAGTTCATTGAAGCGAATTTGGTAAGCCATCCATAGATTCTTTGAAGTAAAGGTAATGCTTATGATACACATAGGGTAAATTTAGCTGGGTATTTGCTTCAGGGTAATTAAATTACCTAGTTAATTGGAGACCCCTGATACACATAAATCGGGGTAATTTAAATAGTAGCGCGCATGTCTGACGTTTAGTACGGTAACTCGTAGGTGACGTTTGATTTGAGTTAAAACGAATAAGCCATTAAGTTTTAAGTTTTTAAAATGGAAGTTGAGGATGCAATTGCATTAATTCAAGCGAAGCATCAGCAGGCGATGCAGATGAGGCCGCAAGCAATTGTAAATTTAAGACAAATGCAAGATATGGGCAGGAAGACAAAACGGTTACGGCTCCTTGCAGTGAGATCTTGGCTACGGGCTAAAATGTTCACACGAATGTTATATATAAATAATTCTTATTATCGCACAAGACGAAGGAGGATATGGTCGAAGGTAAGTTCAGGAATCAAGAAGTGTGTGTAGTCCCGATGTTGTTACTTAAATCTTTTTGTCAAGTTCTTTATGCGAGTTTTTATTTCCTCGACAGAAAGCTGAAGTCCATGACTTTCCACCAACTCTTTTTTCATGTTGTGGTATACATGACAATTTCTTTTATTGCCACGAAGCTCGTCAATGTTGCTTCTCCAGACTTCAATCACAATTGATTGTTCGCCGGCACTTAAAAATTTTCGTTTCTTTAAATTTTGTTGAACTTTCGAATTGTCACTTTCCATATCCATTTTTGCTTTGATTTGTCACTGTCTATTGCTGAATATGTGCTTACACAAATTTTATATTTCTAGCGACCACCAGTTGGCGCTGTTATCAGGGTAATTGCAATTACCCAGCAATTTTTGAGGATATAGAATACCCCGAAATTACTCGCTTGTTTTTTGGGGTATTTGTCAAAATACTCGGGATATTTGGTGATACATATGGAGTAAAAGTAGGCTAATTTAATTAACCGGATAAATTTACCCCATGTGTATCACAGGCATAAGGCTGAAAATAAAACTCAATTTGAGCATTACTAAGCTATCTATTTTGAAGTATAGTTGTTTGCAGTATAATTGAAATGATTGAAATTCTCTACTAAAGTTGTGTACGAAAACTAAAGACTTTTACACTACACATTTGTTGAACCTGCCTTCGCTTTAGCGCAACTCAAAATAATCACATCGACCGGCAACTCGGTGTCCCCGTCTTCAAGAATTTGACAGTTTCGCTCTGAAACAAACAAAAATTAACAAAAAATGTCATGTTATTTTCATATGAATCAATTCTCACACTACTTAAGCAAACGCACTTATTTCACCATAAGCTCTGCACTACCCTGTCATTGATAAAATCGATATGTTGTATTCTTAGATGAAATAAACCCATTACCGTGTTCACTAATCTTTCGATTTCTTACCCGGTTTTTTTACTTAAAAGTTAGGAGTGGATTTTAATAGGACCAAATAGTGATTCTTCCATACATTTTCTTAAAAAAAAAAAAATTAAGAAAAAACGTAGTGTGGGTATTCAAACTTATTAAAAAAAAACCAATTCAAAAATGTCCTGGATTACCCATATTGTACTATTGTACTAGGACCGTTAGTTGGCGCTTTTTTGCCTTAAAAATTTCTAAAAATTTTTTTTTTTTAATTTTATGTGTGATGGATTTGTTGCCTTGCGCCCTTCAGCAATTCTATAGCAATACATACGGGGCCGTTGGTTGGCGAAGTGATGTACGATAGAGTGGTGCACAATTCTCCATCATCGTATGGGGGAAGTTTATCCACCGAAAATTGTATTACTTGCAAGCCAAGAGAACATCATATTATTCCCTCTTTGTCCTTATGTACATACTTACCTATAAAATATTGCATACTTAACTTATAAGATATATAGGCCTTGCACATCAAAAAACAAAAACGAAAACACTGAACCGAAAACACAAATTTTCCGCTAAACTAACAAAAATTTGCCGCAATACATGTAATAAAATAGCACCATCGAGTTTACGGACAGCTCTTTTTAGCTATTGAATCAATGCAATATTTACTTTATATTGCAATTATTATTTAAAAAATTACAAATAAGGAAGAAAATATGGAGCAACTTAAAGATGGAGTCAATTTCAGCTGGAACCGACCCGAGGTTGGTGTTGTTAATCATAGGTTATTAGTCCATATTGTAATAATCGCAATTTTTTAAAGTGAGAAATATTATGATGGAATGATGTCTAAAAGATGATGAATAATACAGCGAATGTGTATTCCGCGCGTTAATACTGACTAATGTGTTATAAGGTAAACAGAGCAATTAAATTAGGTTTGCCGTGTAGGCAGCTAAAGGTTTTAGTGAACGTTTCTCTCCAGCCACGGAGTTCATCAGCAGTTTTCCAGTTGTCTAAGGTGCTTGGTTAAACTCGAATTTTAAGAAGTGAGTCTATAAAAGTTGAGAGATTGTAATTTATTAAGTACGGTTGTGTTGTTATTTCAAACATTAAATTAATGATTTTACAAGATGTAGTGTTTAGAAATTATATATGAAGGCTGTTAGTCTATGAATGCTTTGGAATTTCTTTAAGCTATCTCTCCCTCACTGACTATTCTCCTCGATCTTCCACATACCTTTTCAATATCAGTGATATGATAATGGCTAAACACAGGCGTGTTTACCCTCCCTAAGCTGGAGAGATGATGAGGGCAATTTGTAGAGGTCTATGATACTATAGACTGCCCTCGCGGGACACTATAACGGTATCGGATAAATTTTTTCGTTCGTTCGATTTCTCATTTTTAATTCGTTTTCGGTCTCGGTGCTAAATTGCAATTTTTTTTGTTGAAAATTCGTTCGTTTAGGTAATTAGTTTTATTAAATTATTTTGGAAATTGGAACTTCTTGGAACTGCCACTTACCCAATTGTCAATATTGGGACTTTAAATTTTTTTTTGTCTATCTTTTGGATCTTTTTCAAAATTTTTGTGTCCGTTTTTGTTTTAGTCTCTTTTGACAATTTTGTCTTGTTTGTTTTCCTTTTGTTTGCGTCATTTTTCTGGTTTATTAGTTTTTCTAATTGTTTAATTGTCCCTATTGACCTTTTATAACTTTTAGATTTGCTAGCGTCGTTTTGTTTACACTTTGTAGAGCCTTTTGCCACCTATTTTGATGGAATTTTTAAAAGAGCCAATGAGCCACTAAATAAAGAGCAAATACAAATAAAAAAAAAATATTATATAAATCAATTTTGTTTGAACTGGAACATTCCCTATCATGGGTATTGTTTGCATCTTGAGTACAATTTACTTTGGTTCGTATTTTTAATACTACTCTCTGTTTCAGTCGCCTAGACCGCACAAAGATATTGTAGATTTGTTAATGGCAAGCTTTTCGCTTATTGCTCACTGTAACACGAAATATCTTGGAGGGTTTCTTTACTAACTTTAACTAAAAAACAAATCCATTCAGATTTAAGTTTTTCGTCCTCAGGAAACAGATGAAATTTGACAGATTGGAGTACAAAACAATTCATGACCATTTTTAAATTTAAGTGATTAAATCTGGCGCAAGCAAATAAAACTCGTTCAATAAACGCAGTGGTAACGCTGCCTACTTTTCAACATCAGAAAGTAGTGCTCCTATTAAAATACATTCACAGTGAAGGAAACGTCTGAAGAAAAAGTGAGTCTCTTGTAGAATTAATTACAAAGATACTCAAAATGATGTAACCCACTATTCACAGTGTTAGATGCTTGGGTTTCTCAAAGTAAAATAAATTAAAACTAAAATTATTGAACGGAATGTAATTCAGGTATTTAAGTGTAATTACAGTGAAGGTCGCGCATTCATCCCTGTACGTTTCTGTTGTTTTTAGCAGAAAACAAAAACAAAATCATGGAAACGAAGCTATACCAATGCATGTGCTGAGCTTATTGTAATTCTAATTTTAAATACACATCTGAAGCCTTTTCTTAAGAACTCTTTTGAAGATTTGTTTTAAAGACATTTATGAAGACAATAGTGAAAACTTAGTCAGCGCCATCTACTTTTGACATAAAATACAATATAAGACAAAGTTATGACATGTCTTAAAGCCAGAAGCGGAGAGAAGCGGACATGCCATATGCAATTGTCTTTTGAGCGTCTTTAATACTGGTCTTTAAAACTTTATTGGTAAGTCTTTGATAACACCGTCACTGGGTTCTTATGTTTTTTCGTGCGAGAAAGAAATTTTGGTTTGATTACATTTGAAGCAAACGCAATCCAACTTTTATTCGTTCGTTTTTGACATGTAAAGCATAGACGAGTTTTCGGTGTGGAACTGATTACTTATTCGTTCTCGTTTTCCGATGTGCAACCGCCCATAGAAGATAATGTTTATATTAGAAACAAATACAGCGCCATCTGGCTTTGGCAAAGAAACACAAGATAAATACATATTTTTATGAAAAAATGCTTCTACAACCGAAACGACACATATTACCCGATCAATCTTATCGATGCACTCCCCTCTCCACACTATTGAGAGAATGCAAGAAGGTAAATGAAAAATAGATTGAGCAGAAGCAGGACATCATAGGGCGATGTCACCTTGGTGGATACTGAACTGATCATGACAACGCTTTTTATGGAACCTGTAAATAAAATTCTTTTATCATTTTCTAGTAACGATTTCCCTAGAATAGCTATGCTCCTTAGAATATTTTACAACCGATACCTTTCTCAAGATAAGGAAAGAGCTATCATGGACAATGGTCGCATATTGCCTACTTCATACCGTTCTTTTACACGAAATTAAATCAAATTAATTGAAACTGACTTCAACCATATACATACCTACATAATACAGCGGCGATACATACATACATAGATCAGTGATCACGAGCTGAAGGTAATTTCTCAGGCAATCAATTCTTAAGTCTGATTTGGATCGGTAAAGTGGAGCCCATGCTTTATACTTAATTCCAATGTAAGTTGGCCGGAGCTGGACGATAGTTGCTAAGGTAAGGCTGGGCTGGTGTGGCGTGGTGTTTCTTTCGATTGGCAGCATTTCGACATTTTCCTTGACTCTTTTCGTCTTGAACGAGACATGATTTGATTAAGTTTGGATAATTTTTTATCTCTGATTTGAGTCTAATTTTTGCGAAAATTTTTTCCTTCTTATTTTTGCTTAATTGAAGAGAAGGTTAATTTGGCACAAGTTGAGTTTACCTTCCTCAGTTACCGTTTTTACCGGGCGTAACAAAACAGTTGCTCTTATTGGAAATTTGTTATTTTTTTTTTGTCTTTGTTTTTAAGTGAAATATATCAAATTTTACACGTAGAGGTCTCACCTTGCAATGTTTGTGCGCAGTCGCAAATCTATATATTTGATCGTGCCAGACAGCACTGACATCAGTGTACACACTTTTTCTATAGTTTATTTTTTAGCCTAGGTTGGAAATGTTTTTGATTTATTTCTTCAACTAAGTAGAGAACATGGTGGGTATATGTATGTAGTGTGGAACTAATATGGAAAAATTTTATTCAGAATTGTAATAAAGAATGCAATGCACTCGATTTGATGTAAATTTTTCAAGTATTAAATATTATTTTTATTTGAGCTCAATACGATCGCACTCTAGGGTGTCGAGTTTTATCCTGTCGCTGTTGTTCATGTATCGTTCAAACAAGAAAAAAACTTGAAGCGTCTATGAAGGTGCTACAACGAACAGTGACACTGTAAGATTCTTGCGATGCTTTATGGCCTGTTTATGGCTTATTTATGCAGTGGAGCCTTTGAATGCAAATTAAAAAATGCCAATAGGCTTTTAAATCAAACAAAGTGTGTTTATTTCTGGAATTATCGCTAGAAGCGTCTGTTTTTAATTTTATAATATTTTGTCATATTTATTGAAGATATCCTTGGAAAGAAAAATATTCTTTGTGTTCCATGAGCTTTATTAGACGTGAATTATTGGATAGATAGTGCCTACTTTAATATTTTTAAACCACTATCAATTGCTGTATTCTTTTGTATCTGTGGACAGATAATAGAACAATGCGAATATAAAAGAAGCTTCAAGAGAACCAGGTTTTTATTTTCATGTAGGTAGTTAATAATTACTTTCCACCCACTTTCAACCAAAATATTAACAGAATCACGACACCTTACGACCACAGCTCCATCTAGTTAGTATCAAAGATTTAAAAGAAACAAACATGACAATTATTTGTTCAATCGACAGAGCAAGAATTTCTCTTCACCATATGGGTGTTCTAGAATAAAGTAACATATATGAACAGATTTTGCACCAGCTTATATATACATTGATGAGTAATATCAATGCTCAAATCTGGTTAGGTGTTAAGGAGAAAATAAGACATGGGCTCAATGGCAATGTTTATCTCTTCGCAGTTAAGCATACAATTGCTACAAGAAATGAATGAAAAAACATCAATAAGGTAGGCGTATGTATTATCTCCCATTGAATTAAATTGAATCACAAGTGATTGAATTGCTTTGAAAAATTGTTTCTCCAAAAATATTCATATCTGAACAGAAGAAAGACCACCACTGAAGTTTCTATGTAATCTCATTACAAAACTATACCACACCACCACTTATAGTTGTTTTCTTAATCTTCTCATCCTTTTTTTCGTAGATTTTTTTCTGTTTACGTAGATATCACAAGTAATCTTCGCGTGCATATTTGCTGGGCAATGTTTTCGAAAAGGTTCAAAAGTATCTATGAGATTCTGCCCAGATCAACTGTCATGTTCCACTTTATAATCACACAGATGCTGACAAATGAACAAACATGGACAAGCTCAAAGTAGTTAAGAGGTAGGAGTTGCGTACGCAATTCCTAAGTGCACCTCCGTATGTGACTATTAAAAACAATTTAACAAAAAATATGGAAAATTGCAATATTGTAAATATCTTTGAAGTGTTCTAGAATACCCTTAACAGTAAATTGAGCTGGTCATTACTGATTGTTGGCAACGAACTCCCAGGAAGACCTTGTCAGAGTGCGTCTTTTCTTATGGTGAAGAGAACTATTATAAGCCGCCAACGCATTTTCTTTATAATTTCTTGACACTTCTCAATGATCCTCTTGCGTTCGAAGTACTGAAGTGCGAAATTATGATACCTAGGGTGCTCTTACACAAAAAAAAAAAAAAAACTCTATGCCAAGTCGAAATCAATTTTCTTCAAAGAAGTAGAAATTAACGTCAACTATCCTTGGAGTCAACGACTCTTCTTCAGCAGGAGGTTATAGTGCAACGGATCTCTTCTCTTGACTGTTGATAAAAATAAAAAAATAAAAACGATGATGACTACGGCTGTAGTAATGTTTGGGAATTTCATGGGAAACTATAGAGTATATACCGCCATCATGTAAATTGCAATTGTTAAAGGTAGGTGCACACTGCATTGTAAGTACCTACTGCAACTAAATAGCATTGAGAATTGCGAGTTCCCAAAGAATTAATGGAATTAAAAAAAAACGCAGGCAATTTGAACAATAAATTTGCATGAAAATAAGATTTTGATTGGTCTGCGGTTGTCATCGCTAATTTCACGGCTTCTTGGTTTATTGTGATCATGAGCACTTCGCTCCTGCTCGAATTGTCTCATAATCTGATTCAGCTCTGAGCTACATTTTTGCTTCTCTCACTACCGCCTACTGGCGTTGAATTTCTGATTATGCGCGCCTTATGAAAGAATTGTAAATTTCGCTGCATATGGGAGTTATCCACCTTTTGAGGTGCTTTTGTGCTTATGGATATTTTATATAGGTAGTTTGGCGGCGCATTTATTTTAAATAGGGATTTATGAAGCCTGGGACATTTATATGAATTAATCGAGAGAAAATTTTCATGTAACTGCTTTAGGTTCTGCTTTGTAACATTTTTTTCCTAGCAGGGGAAGCAAAGTTCCAAGAATGGCGGCAATAAACGGTTTATCCCCTTTTGTGGATAGCGGTATCGCCGACCAAGGTGGATTTGAATGATAGTGAACACTTAAATCTGACATGACTCTGACTATGAGTAAATTTGATAGAGCAGACGAGCAAACACCTCCTTGGCAAGCGCTGGATGTATTTAGATAGACATAGCATAGATAGCATAACACGAACCATTTTACATTTTACATTTACACCGAATATAAAAAACAATTTAAAACTAATCGAGTCTCAAATAAACACAAACTCTTCAGACAGACAGACCAAGTCTCGGTATAAAACAGATCAGAACTACCTGGAAAAGAACGATGTTTTGACAGAAACAGATTTTTTTTTAACAATTTAGTAACTTCTTCGAAAGAATGACCAAAAATGTGACTTGTTGTTTTTACATAAAGCCCAGTAACGGCAATTGATTGTCACTGATTTTGTTATGGTATAGCAAGATTGAGTGATGGTTACTGAACGTGAAGTCCTAACTATGAGCCCAGTATCCCGCGATCCATGGGGCGATTGTAAACCAACCGATGAGCAATTCTTCAACCAGTAAGACCTGTCAACTGTCGCCGTCCTGTCGCCGTGGATTAGTTTAGTACGCACACAGTGAGTAATTGTCCGTTTTTTGTTTGGGTGTAAATTTCGCTCTTCGCAAGCACGAGATTAAAATCAAAATTCATGATTTCATTCATCAATATAAATTTTGAGGATACAGCTGGGATATGTGTATTTGTCATAAGTATTTAGAAAATATCAACGAAAGAAACGCTAATGGATAATTTCGATTTGGAGCGAAAGGCTGCTTAAAGGAAAATTTCACTTAATGTTTGATGAAATACGATCCTATGAAAAATTCCGTTGATGTTTCCGTATGAGTGTTGAAAGAGTTGATGATTTGATGATTTACTACTATACATTTTGAGACCTACTCTAACTTATCAAAGTACCAATATGTGAGCATCAATTTAACCCGATGAGAGACTTACTGTAACTCTAAGGTCCATAAACATTTTCACGGATATTTTCCCTCACATTTTTATCTTCAATTTCTATCATAGTATTCCTTCACATTTTTGTTGTAAAGAGGTTGGCTCATTTGTACTTCCTGTGTTAATGCTTCATTATTTATATCATCCTCTCACACTATCGTTGCAGCATCCGTTCTTCAAAAACAAAGATGGTATGTTTCTTCCCATCTCTACAATGTCTCCCAAAACGATGGCAGTCAAGCGGCGATAAAAATGGTATTGGTACGTGCACACTCATATAAAAATGCTAGCCGGAAGAACTAAAGTCACCTTGCTTTTCACGTCACTTCATACACGCATTTATATTAGAACCTATGGAATTAACGGTGGTGACAAACTATTACGGGACAAAAAGTCTCCAACGCACGATTGGCCTTAACATACTTCAAGTGATATTTCTGTTGATAACCGAAAGTATTTTAGAAATAATCTCTGTTAGGGGGCCCCTAAAGTAGCCAGGACCCCCACATGACTAAAGATGGCCATGCTGATAGCTCAGCGTTGACGATGCAGGGCGGCATGCTAACACCTCGGGCTATATGCGGAGAGTATGGGTGAGTTCACAAAAAAAAAATCTGCCACTGCTACGAACTATATAGAAAAAAGATTCGTACCTTAACAAAAAAAAAAGAAACCGAACAAGCAGAAGAATGTACACATCTAGTCCTGAAGAGGCCTTTCACCCCACTTACCTGAAGATCAGATCATAAGATCCTCTGCGTCTATCCTCGGCCTCCCACGGCATCGCCGGTTCCTATGAACTTGAAAATGCGGACCTAACGACCTTCATCTGCTTATAGCGGAATCACGATACGTCTCGAGCTCATTTTCGTAAATAATATGGTCGAAAAGTTCTGATAAAGTTATCTAGCATACATACTAGCGAAATTTTTCAAGTTCATTTCTTCAAGTAATATGATAATAAAAAAATCTAATTAAGTTTGTTGATGAGGATCCGTCGCCGAGGTGTCTCCGATAGATTCCGTTATGCCACTGATTCTTAGCTAGATGCAAATTAATTTTGATTATCGAAAAGCTTATACTACGTGTGATAAAACTTGAAACTTGACTACAAAATGTTACTCGCTGGGATGATGATGATGGGGGATGATGGGAGTTCTAATGATGTTGTCCAATATGCGAACCACATTTTGATTACCTTGCCTCGTTTTTATCAATTTTCTAATCTTCGAACTCTACACCGAACTAATTTTTCAGTTTTTTTTTTTTTCATTTTAGACTGCCACCCTCACGTTTTTATCACTTTTTCTTTCTGACCGGCAGTTTCCCGCCTTGTAAAAAAAAAAGTTCTCATCATTCTGTGTGGCATTTCTGTACTTCAATTTGCCTTGACAGCAGTGCCAGCGACCATAAAAACAAATGTCTCTCGAGATATTCCAAAAGAATGAAGTTAGTAGAGTGAAGATAATGTTCAGAAGACCTCAACTCAAATCTCAATCTCATCTGACAACAGCTGTAGGAATTTAATATTTTTTTTGCGTTTTGACAAATTTATACAATTTCCAATGTTACTTGCAGTTGCATCACATCAGTCACATGAGCATTCATTAGCAAATCTTCTTTGGATCTTCGATAATTATCTTTCAAATCCAAGTTTCCTATGAGTCCATGTACATATACAACTGTGTTTACTATGCTGTTCATAATTAAATACTCGGACAAACTTACATACATACTTAAAGAGCGAACATAACTTTCACTTCAACGGAGATATGGAACGCTGACAGTAGCATCATTATAAAGTACACAAAACTAGCATGCAAGAAGAGACATGTATACAGCAATATAACCAACCACAAACCATCCAGGTCCGAGGTCGCTGTCTTAGGCCAAGTTTTGACTGACACTTTATTTGCTATCTGTAAATGCTACTACTACTATATATGACACGCCGACGCCGTTTCGGTTAATTATGCTAGATTTACTTGAGAAAATACTCATAAAATCATATGCCTATGCTTGCGGCAAAATCCAATGATGATCGTCAATAAAAATTGTTGTTTCCGAAAATTTTATGTAAATCCACCCATAGTGATCGCAACGGACAATGTAATTCCCATGCAAACACAATTGTCTAGGCGCTTAGTGCGCTAATTGTAATAGAAAATATGTTTGAGTTGTGGGTGTGTGTGTGCTGAATAGATGAAAAAGGCATAAAATAATGTCAGAAAACCGCCAAAACGAATTTTCCTCTCGCTTTCATTATCTTCACTTGATGGACTGACAGTGTCATGTCTTCAGAAAAGGAAGTCTTCAATGCATTCCGGTTACGGTAGTATCTACAAATTAATCTAAGCCTGAGTTTACCTATGGTTGATCTCTTGATAGGTATTGTACTGTACCACAAGCCGATTTGAAGAGCATATGTTGATATTTCCAGGTCTTCCATCTGCCGGTATTGAAACTTTGTCTGAAGATTGTCTTAGGTATTGTGAAACTTTGAAGAACTTACCCGTGACAGCCAGTACCGATTACCTGAATATGTTCATCTAACTACATTTATATGACTTATCTACCTGAAGTTACCTAGCTACATATAAGTAGGTATATAAGCTCACCTTATTAAATCAGCTGCTTCAGTTCATCGGAACGTGTATTCATTCATCTTGCCATCATCCCACAAGTATTGGAATTCTTCAAATTCTGTTGGTAGTGATTTCTTGGCTTACGTAACTCTTATGACCTATACACGATCGCTTATTTGCAAAATTTTCGAATTCCTTTTATTACTGGAGTCGAAAAATTTAATTAGAATAATTACAATAGTTACGGAACCCGCAGTCAGTTGGCGTGTGAGTGCCCCGTGTTTTCGATTAGGAATTTCGAATAATTCGCGTAACTGAAACGCACCAATAAAAGTATTGGCAACTGCCAACTTCTTAAAGTAAAACGTGAATTCTTGAGCAGTTTTTTTTTTTTTTATTGCATAAAGAGGCGAATTACAATATTGCGTTTTGTTAGTTTCAGTTGAATGGTGAATAGTTTCTACAGCAGTTTATAACATGTAAATTCAACGAAATCATGCAAAAAATTAAATTTGTTACTAATACCGAATGTGATTTTGGTGAATCCAATTAATTTTCTAATTATTTCCAATTCTTGTGCTACTACAGTTGTAAAGTTGATAGAATGTTGAGCAATTGAATGTTCATGGGTACAGTAGGGTTATGTACTCTTTTAACAAGAGGTTACATTTTGAACATGTTTTTATATTTTTCAATTTTTCTTATCTGCTTATGTATTGGTAATTAAAAGAAAGGTTTTAAGGTCGTTGAACGAAATTAAAAACATTGGGACACAACAAGTGTTTTTTTTTTTTTTTTTTTTTTTTTTGTAAAGGTTACCAGGAATTAGCTGAATATAGCGGAGTGTATATTTTGTAACAATTGTTTTTTCAAAATTTTTACTACTACCAGGTGAAATTCTCCAAATGTATATATCCCAGTTAGGCGACCGAAACTACAACCTTGTGTAACGTTTTTTTCCTATTTTTGTTTTGTTTTGATTAGTGTAGAACGTAACCTGAAATCTTGTCATCAATTCATAAAAATCAATAACGATTTTGCTTGCACAAAATAGAAATATCTATGTTCTTAGGATATTGCCAAGGTAAAAGAAGAATCCTTGACATAGGTTCAATCGAAAATGTTTTCTATCTATTTATCTTTTAAAAAGTAGGTACATAAGGGGAATGCCCATTATACCCGACGTCAACAGACATGAGAGATGTCTCTGAGATAAATCTCTGAACATATTTTATTAACAATATTTATTTCAATTAAGCGGTGGAAGGTTTGGGTGTGTCAAATTTTGATCTAGTATATTTTGGAAAATCTAGTACAGAATCAAATTCCTTGGATCCTGAGAAGAGATTTGAGTACCCACACTCCTTAAATAGCCATCCTTAAATAGCCATCCCCATACTCACTTTTTTTAGTATTCCATTTTTTTTTATTCGAACTGAGCTACTAGATTTTTCACATCTTAGATCGGATCTAATTCGGTAGGGTTATGTCCGATCGGAAAACGGGTTTTAGTATTCGTCTTAGGTCATTACCAGCTACAATTCGTAACAGAATTTTTTTTCTCTACATACTTTTAGGGTGGGAGGTATTTGGTAGGAGCCCCGGGCAGGGAAAGGTGGTGCCAATATGGCATGTTGTCAAATTAAAGGTGTCACCGAGTGCTATCGAGTGATATTCATTTTTCCCGATTCAGAAGACTTTTTGAGACATTTTTGCTGCTGGAAAAACCTTTTTTATGCAATTGGGACACATACACCCCAGTTACTACATTTTGCATATATTTTTTCAGTTCTTTCTTCTATGATCATTAGTGCTCTGTTGTGAAAATTTTTCTCATAGGAAGTCATTTTCCAGTCCATTTTTTCACCAAGCTCAAGCTACATCCCATAGCCAAAGCTTTCCCCCGCTAGATAGAAATAAACATTGTTCAGAGTATCATAATGCATCGTTTACGACATCTCTTATGTCTGTTGATGTCGGGCCTAAAGTTGTATGAAAAGTGGGCATTCCCCTTTAGTTTATTGAAGATCATGAATACTCATAAAATAATTCTCCTTTCCCTCACTAGCAAAATCACAAAGGCATTCAAAATCTACATAACTGGTCATTCCCTATGGACGTCTAATATTTAAATTTTATGTGAACAAGGATGCTGAGGTAAATTGAAAAGAATCCCTATTCAAGGAGTAATGCATTTATGTAGATATTAATCCTATAGCGATCCGTTCATACTCAAAATGAATTATTCAAAAACAATCGGAACATTTTAGATAAGTACACAAATTCTCATATCAAAAACGATTTCAGCAAACTTTACAACATTATCGCATTTAGCAACAGCAATCCTTTGAGAATTTATTTCTTTCAATTGAAAATTCCTTGATATAATCCGCACGTCTATTATAGTACCTATACATGATGCAATTCCTGGAAATGCGTTTTCATAGAAGAAGACATTGCGGCAAGACTGCCATCAGGCGTTCAGCTAGAGATTCTATAGAGGAAGGTGTTGACGCAGGAGGCATTGTATTGCGAACAATTTATTGCTGAAATTATCCTCGATGTGCATGATTTTTACATTCTCTCTGTGCCGTAATCTTGTGCATTGCAGCCAGTTTATAACTTCATAGTAAAAATTAATTTAACCTTTAGGTGTAGGCATAGCCGGATGAAGAAAAAGGTGGTAGGTATATACTATATGCATCTAGATACGTTCGTACGATAGTATCAATGCTGTAGCTTCTGCGTCAATATTTCACATTTTATTGTCCAGGCTTTTTAAGCAAATAATGGATGACTTCTTGGAGAATATTTCCAAGAAAACACTAAGGTGTTGTGGACTTGGGCTTGCCATTTGTTTGTGTCCGTTTCTTCGTTTTATTTTACATTTAGCTGAGCACATTGGACAAGAAAATATTCCCGTAAAGGAATGGGATTAATTGACATACAAAGGTGCATATCAGATGTACCGACCAATTTTAAATGCCGAAGAGGCTGTTACGATGACAAGAGATCATACATAATTTACCCAATTTCGCTTTAAAAGTATGAACAAAAGTTGAAGCCTGTCACTTCATAAAACTCTTAGTCATGTTAAATGATTCCATTGAATATAGATTTTATTATTGTCCTACTATGGTATCAAATTCGACAGGTATTGCAACTTCTTTGGATAGAAATGCCATCAACAAAATTTTCAATTCGATATAAGAAATTCATTAAATGGGTCCAGGAAAAATCTCTATGACTGCCGAGAATTAGTAGCAGATGTGGATGAGCAAGCAGCTCTTCTTCAGAGGCCAAAAACTAAAATTTCATGAACTTTCTTTTGGGGTCAATATGAGATAATCAGAGCTAGAGGTCATTATCCTTATACTGATCGTAGTATAATTAATACTCCACTAGTATTAGACAAAAAAAGAAAAAAAAAGCATTTAGCGCAACATCATATTTGGGTGCTAATAAAAAATTTCAAAAAACCGAAAATAAAACTTTTGTCGAATCGAGATAATCTCATTTGTCGCTGTCTTTTAAAATGCCACCACTTCTTAATCTTCTTAAATAACGATGGACAAATTTAGGAAGTGCTTTCACGTAACTTCGCCAAAAAACCACACAGCATCAAATGTCAGAGACAAATCCAAGGAAATATTTTAGAGCAACGGCTAACCTATCCGAAATGCATCGCTGAAGATTTGGTAACGCGGAGTTATGATGATGCTTTCAGCATGATTAAGTTTTAAGAAACTTTAAAAACTACTAAAAAAGAAATGTGCTATGATTTCGTAAGTATTTTATCCTGATACCATTTTAGCAACATAGCACCACAAAAAGACACACCTTGCAATTCTAGTGAATTCCATTAGACTTTTGAAATTCTCGAAAGAGTTCAATAACTCTAGCTGGTGATGTGTGTCTTTTGTTAAAGAAAAAAAAATTTATTTGCACAAGGTGAAGCAACAATTTCTGCAACAGCCATCAAACTCACAATTCACCCACCATTTGACAAATGGCTTTCATTTGGGACTTTATCTTCGGCTTCTGGTCCTCCTATATAGTTACGAAACAAGCTTCACTCTGTGTCACCACACCAAGTCTTAACTGTAGTAAGACAAATTTTTTTGTCATTAAAGTTGCATAAGTTGAGCGATTTGACTTTAATTAATAAATAAAAAATACGGAAATGCTCCCGATTGCAGTTAGGCTAGCCAAAGCAGAATAATTACGATAACATACAGTCTGGCGTTGATGCAAGCAATGCGGAATTTTTTCTCCCGCTAAATCGCGGGACAGTGAAGAATTGTGATTCAATGGGTGATGGCGAGCAATGAGCACAAAGAAAATGCAAATTGCAATTGAATTGATACTCTGCGTCTACCGAGGGAATCAAATTATTCCATGGAAGCAGATGGCTTTATTCTGTTCAGGTGGTAAATTCCTATAGTTGCAGGTATACCAAGCCTTGAAATAACTTTGTTCTGCTCAGTGCTTATTTCATGGGAATTTTTCAATTGGTAAGCAATTTTAATATTAACCCGAAAAATGGTTTAAAATGGAATGCTATATGTTGCCCATATTAAATAGAAGGACGCATAGACCATGAATGGAAATCTATCTAAGTTGCGACTATTTTATTGATTCAAAGTTGATGAAGAAGTTTATAGTTTTGTTCGAGAATCGTATAATTGCTCCTAGGTTTTGATTACCTATTACGTCATATTTGCAGCAAGAGGTCGCAATAGCGTAACACTTCCCCGACTATAGGATTGAAGAAGATCTGCAGGTGTACTATATTGCGGACATCCCCAACCTCTTTGCAGTGGTGTTGATTGGTCCACTGCTACCAAGGTAGTTGATATCGAGAAGGTGAAATGGTCAGTTTCAACCTTCTCGGCCTTCAAAAACCCGGGTCCAGACGGAATTCTTCTGAGAGCGTTGTGCTGACTCCTTACATTGATTCCATTTTTAAGGCATGTATCGCTTTTGGATATGTGTCTGTTTCCTTTGGAAATGCCTAGAGAGGCTCGTGGATGAATATATTAAGGGAGAAGCCCTAAAGGTCTCTCCCTTAAACATCTCACAGCATGTTTACCGAAGGAGCAGATCTACTGAGATGGCTCCATTCAATGGTTATTGTCATCGAACTGGGTCTGGATCGTAGGCTGTTTACCTCTGTAGCCTTTCTGGACATCGAGGGGGTATTTGACAGAGCCATCTTCAAGTGGGGCAACTCGTCGACATGGTGTTGTACTGTCGTGAGATGGATCGGCCAAATGCGGAGGCGACGACGCTTAAGCGTGTAGTGGGATGGGCAAACCCCTCTCAGTGTGCTGGTCACTCATCACGGTGCTGAAAAATGAGGGATTCTTATGTGAAGCGTATGTGGATGAATGCCTCTGCTCATCTCCAGGTAAAGCATGGCTGCTGCTTATGCCTTCATGCAACGAAGCCTCAATACTGTTGAGGATTGGCGCACCCGTCATGAAATAACAGTGAACAAAACAAAGATCAGCTTGGTGCTCTTCTCCAGTAGACGTAAGCTTGGGAACTTTGTTCTTCCAAAGCTCTGCAACTGTCGCCCCTTTTCAAGCACCTCGGAATCTACCTTGACTCGAAGCTAATGTGGGGATTGTATGTATAAGAAAAAGTTAATGCGGCTATGAGGGTCTTCGTTCAATGCAGGAGAACGTTTGTCTCTATATGGGGCATAAAATCGAGTGTTGGGATCTGGATCTACACCTCGACTGTAAGACCCATGCTCATATATGCCTCTTGTGCATAGTGGCCGACGACGCAAGTAAGGACTGCGATCTGGAAGCTGGCGGGCCTGTAAAAGTTTGCTTGCCGAGGAATTACAGGCTCCATGCGATCTACTGATACTGCTGCCCTTGAGGTCTTACCTAATGTGCCACCCCTATAGATCTTGTCATTCAGGTAGATGCAAAAAGAGCTGTGTGTATATTGTGCTCATGGAGATGATGGGAGGATGGCTGGACTGGTTCTTTCTATTACTCATTGGCGTGTAGGCTGGAACGGGTAACCCTCTGCCTAGCGTGGCACTTGATGCGATGGTGCAAGAGCTTAGTTTTGGGCGTCGGTTTTCTGTGAGTGTTCCTGAAAGGGAATCGTGGGCTGAGGGAGGTGCCTTATCGTATTACTTTCTTAAACCATATATGGCTCTGAGTGGCCCTAGGATAGCATCTAAGTTATTGGAGGAGTGTAGGGTCTGTGGATAAGCTGCGTAGGTGTCTCTTCTGTAGGTTCTGATTACATGGGGATCATATCGAATGAAAGGGCTGATTTTCTAGCCAGGTTTGGCTCTGGTTCTCTGTTCCTTGGACCGGAACCCGCCGTAGGTATTGCCACCTCGGTTATTGGGTCTCTCATCAAAGCGAATGTTCGACCGAAACATCAACAGAGATGGGCAAGCCTGAGCAGGTTCAAAAAACTGTTTCTTGATGGGACTAATAGGATTTTCTCTTGGGGCTCGAAAGGAAACAATGTAGAACTGTGGTTGGCATCATCACTGGCCACAGACCGCTTAACGCTCATCTAACAAGGATACAAATTGTTGACAGCCGTGAGTGTCTGTCCTGCCTGGAAGGAGAGCCTGAGACAACCGGACATTTTCTGTGTGCTTGTCCGACTTTTGCCCGGAGTAGGCTGGATACGCTTAGGTTCTGCCCTCCTATTTATAGATGAACTGAAAAACTTACCTCACCAAGACCTGCTGCGCTTCATTAAGAGGACTGGAAGGTTTTAGTGAAAGGATTTCTAACACGCTAGAGCAATGGGTCACGTCCCCTGCCTAAAAAAACCAATTCGAAAATATATTCTACCTATGTATTTGTAACAAAAGGTCGCAATCTCGAATCATTTTCTGGCCGTGATCAACCGTACTAAACATACTTCAAATACTTCTAGCATGCATAAACTATAGGATTTATTATCACACATACTTACATATTGTGACACATAGTTACAGATTTGATAATGATCTCATACAGTTCGTGATTCCTTCTAAACAAACTTTGTGCACTCCGTTTACTGTTACATCTGCTCAAAAATACTAAAAGTGCAATGAACTAATTAAAATTCATTTTTATATAGTCGTCGATGCGAAGGTAAACATCGCAATAAATTACACAGAAAAAAAGCAATTAATTTCTCTAAGTAAAGACCAAGGAAGTTCTAATACTGCACTCAAACACTGACTCCAGATTTTATAGCGAATAATTTCTGCATTATCTTACCATTCGACGATGAATACTGGCGTAATAAAGAGTTTAAAGACCACAGCGTGGGAGCTCAAATGAAATCCGAATGAATTGCTAACGAACAAATGTCTAACTTAACATTAATAGCATGGATATTAAATTGCAGTGCACTCGCCACACACAGCACAGCATCCCATACAATAAATGGAGTGACCACAAAACCATAAATTACATCCAAAAATGGCTAATGCGCAACCGCTACGAGTTCATCTTCTTCTTTTCAGACTCTTTCTTGTTACTCTCGGACAATCATCAGATTTGTGTATATCTTCGAAATCGACTGGTATTCGCCTCAACCATTATTTGGGGTTTTTATCGATTAATCGGAGATTCACACTGTAGCAGTGGGTTCAATACCCTCCCGCGGTATAGATGATCACCACTAAAGGTGGAATCCGATTGCTAAAGACTCGATTCGGTTCGTTTCTTTAAAGACAGACATTTGAATGGTGGTGCTTCAACAAATACGGCCCAAACATGACCGGAATTCAACCATGTTAAAATACAACATGCAAATTAGGCCCAAAATAAAAGAGAATCGGATAAGAAAAAAACTACTTTCGCCGAAAATTGATGCATCTTCAATCTTCGATGAAGACTTTTACTTTTTGCTTCAAGTAGGTATATTATTTTTTTCCCCACTGTTTTTCACGTGATGTGTTTTTTTATGGATTCATTGTTTCTTGCTGATCGATAGATATGAAATTTTTGATGAAATTGTGTGGAAATTTATGTCTATATAGTTAGTAGCAATAGTTTGTACAAAAGAAACTTAATTAACAATTTAACGAGCTAATTTTTTTCTCCGTTTTATATTTACAGAATCTCAACCATTCTCATTTGGACAAACTGGTCAGGGACGTTTTGTGCCATCATTTCAAAGCAGTCGAAATGGATTCTTTTCACCAAGTTCCTTTAATACATTGAAAAATGCTCATTCTCCAAATACTCAGGATCAAGTTGTGTTCTTAGAAAATGAGGCGGCATCAATACCACGAGAATCACCGTCATCATTTAACCACTTTTCTCCATTTCTGGTAAGTAATTGTAACACTTCATAACTGGATTTAATTTCTAGAGATATTAAATATAAGTGTATACGTAATAATGTTGTTAAATGTGAGCTTTAATGAGAGTCTTAAATGCATTGACAGTTTGGGCCTTCTGAACGCTAACGGGTAGACTATTCCAAAGAAGGGCAGCCTGAACTCATTCCCTGTTCCATAACCAATTTACAATATTATGAGTACGTGGGGAAGAAGACAACTGGATATTCTGGCTGGTTGCTCTTTAATCTTCTGAAGATAAGAAGAACCGTTCTTCTCTTAAGATACGCACTCAGTGAACAACCAAGTGAGATCTTAATAACCGGGGGAAAACATGGTCAAATCTTCGTAGGCCATAAACAAATCGCACGCAATCATTGAAAGCCACCTTCATCCTACGCCTACACTAACTATCCAAGCTAGAAAAAACATGATTTCCAAATGTGAAATAGGGCAAAATCAGTGTAATTACTAATTTCAACCTCATATTTGTTCCCAGAATACTAGTCGAGAGTCATAACCTCTCAACCCCGCATAAGCCTTATTGAGAATCATACTAACGTTGTCAATACCATCCTTAAGAAGCCCAATAGGTCTGCTTAGATACATCTGGTCTTCGTCGGCATACATGTGTAGCTTTACATTCTCTACTACCAAAGGAAGGCCAATCACAGAAACCTGCGGAACACCACACGGCGCCGCTCCCGGTGTGACACTCACTGTAACCTGTTGAAGTTTATGAGTTACACGCTCCTCAAATCATTTAGCAATTGAGCAAAATTTTTCATAAGTCTTCTCTCCAGAAGCTCCATAGAATCAGTTGAAATAATGGAACTGGATCGCCTCCACAAGTTAGAAGTACCACTGCCAGTAAAGGTGCATTTCTTTGGTTGTATTTTTGTGTTGTGCTTCCTGCCTGGCAGCTATACTCCTCGTGAATATTGTTTTTGGTGCAATGGTATTAGAATTTTTAGAGTTTGTGGTCGGTTTATTATATTTCCCCATATTAACCACTTGAGTTAAAAATTTAGTTTTAGTTTTAAATATTAAATATTTACACCAAATCTGCACTATTGACGGAAATACTGTGAATCGCTTTGCTGCTGGACTAATTAATGTGAAACTGCCACACTACTGTTCAAAGCTCGAATAATTACTTGGGAAAGAAACAAAAACTCAAGAGCTTTATAGAACACGTCTATTCACAAGACATCACTCACGAAATTGTTTATATTATTTCATTAGCAAATGAACCGAAAGAAACTTTCAAATATAAACGCAACAAAAATACTTTTAGATGTTTTTTGAAGCTTTTATGATATTTCGTAAAAAATATTTACATGACAACACAAAACTTTTGTCTGAAAAGCGTTTTCAAAAGGGTTGGCCCCATTTAGACCATTATGTGAAATTTTCATTACAGGGCGATTAAGAAATTGCTATAATTTTTTACTAAACATTCTGCATTTTTTTGAAAACCACAGGCGCAGGATGACTTGACATTTCTAATACGAATAATTGCCTTTTTTTCCCTTTTTAAAATATTGTTGCGAGCGTGGCCTTTGGTTCGTTATTTAAAACACAATATTAAGTATTTAATATACAAGTTCTTTATTTCACTCTAATCATACAAAATTTATAAACTTTCAATTAATCAATTCAACTCTAATTATCGCTAATACTGTACTTTCAATTATCGCAATCTAATTACAACACTTCCGCACGTTTATTACTTTCGCTTGTTAACACTGCAACGTCTAAGACAAGACTCTTATTCTGGTCATAGCCAGAACAGTTATATTTATACCCTAGAAACTCTCCAGATTATTCTCGAGTGTTCTATTTTCCAGAAGCTTCTTTACTGTTCTATTCATTCTATTCATTCTATTCCTGAACCTTCCTGTAGATACCATAATCAATTCTCCGACCCTGAAGTCGTTTACTTCGCCATTGCCAGTAGATGTCACCAGTTGTCTCTTTCTATTGCACGTAATAATATAGAAAGTGGTGATAACCCAGCAAATAAACACAACTTTCCGAACTTCAGTTTTTGGAAAACTGAACAAAGCAAAAAACTTCGCTTCCGTCCGATGGTTCTTTACGAATTCTTTATGATTGTCGGAAGTGCGAATATTCGTAACAATTTCTTACGAAGATGTCGAAAAAGCGAATATTCAATTTCAATTCCTTACGAACTTTCGTTACGAATTTGTAAAGAAATCGATTCATTGTATTTGTAATTTTACGAAATTGAAGGGCACAGCATTACGAATTGTGATTTCTTGTAGTGCGGTTCAGTGTTTTATTTTTGTTTTTTTAAGTTAAATTAATAACCAAATACTAAAAGCGGAATATAGAAAAACGTAAGTTTTACACCTTTGAAGTACATATATACATATTTTTATAAAATGAACTATGATTTTTACTTTGATTTTTACAGGTGCGAGCTCATTTCTGGGTGCTGTTGTTACATCAATAGACAAAAACAGAAACGCTGAATCGAAAAATTAATTTTTCTACCCTTGTAACACCGAATATTTCCAACAAAACTTATATTAAAAGATCAGCAATATTAAAGAATAAGAAAAGAAAAAGATTAATAGGAAAAATTCGTTGTTGCAGAGTACCAAAATGAGTTTTTTTGATCCAGCGTTTTCGTTTGCGTTTTCGTCTATCAATGTGACAACGGTGCCCAGAAATGAGCTCCCACCAGTATTCAGACTTTTCTTATCGAAGTCGTAACTAATTTCCCTTACCCGGCGGTTAAACGAGATAGTATAGCTTGCATGCAACTTGCACTGCCATACTTCTTGCACGTGTAATCCCTACTGCCATGCAGGCAGCTCATCTTTCAGCGAACTTGCATGTGGCAGCTGAGATGATAGTAATTTGACATTATAAAGTTTTCAAGATGGCAGAAAAGAAATGCTTGAGAGAAATTAATAAATTTTTACCGGGAAAATGAAATTTTCTGGGATCATTTGCCAACACCTTCCTCTTCCTTTTTTCTTCTGTTTTTCTGAATTTGCTTCTTCCTTTATTACTAAAATTTCCGACATACACAAGACTTTACGTCTCAATAATTTTTTTTAAAATGGACTTGAATACAAGATGATAAGACATCAAGCTAACTACCTTCTGCTATCAAATTTAAAATCACGTTGGAAGGAAGGCTTGCATGTAAGCTGTACTATCTCGTGTAATCCCCAGGCTACGAAGTCGTGTCAACCGCTTCAAGCCTGAAACACAATTGGAGCTTTTCAGCCAGCTTAAGATTTGTTGACAATTGCTATGTTTCCATTTGCCAGAGTTGAGTTAGGATTGAGTTAGCGTTAAGTTTTGCTGGCTGAGTTAACTCGATGCTGTTTCCATGAAGACTTGTGTTGAGTTGACAGATGAAATATTTCATACAATGTTTTGTGTTGGTTAAAACACCCATCCGCACTATTCTAACTAATACTTAGACAAAATCCAACTCAACTCGACTGGTTTCGTAGAGTTAAGATGGATTGAACGAAACTCAACTCAATTCACGTTTCAATGAGCACTAATTTGGATTCAATTCGAATTGAACTCCGCATTTAAACATAGTAAATATAACTTTTTTTGCCAGTTTCAAGCTGACTTGAGATTTGATCAAATCGCAAATTTCAAGCACAATGACTGCCAACTTGAGGGAATTATTAATGTTGCCAACTATGTGAATGTCGAATATTAGATAAGAATTGCTTCTATTGACACATTTAAGAAGTAAACAGCTACCAAAATGTTAAAATGGAAGAAAACTTATAGAGTTATATAGAGATAAGCAATTTCTGTGGTACATCTCGAAACTATCCAAAAAAGCATGAATTTATCTTGGAAGCATTAACTGTCTTTCCGTAATCAAAGTTCTCAATGTAAACAAGTTAAAGTTGCAAATGTCAAAACGGCAGTAATGTTCAATTCAACTCAGTCGAGTCAGCTTTGGAAGAAAGCTGGTGATAAAGCTGACTGAAAAGCTCCAATTGTGTTTCAGACCTCATTCATGTTTCGAAATGAACTTGGGTACGAAATCGATTCCGAAGACTTTGTGTTACCTTACGACTTCGAAAGAAAATCGGAAAATTTGGTTTGCTTTGAGGGCAAATTTAACGTAGTCAAATTCTGGTTCTGTTAGAATCTGTTGGCGCTGTGTGGAAGTTAAATACAGGCGTGTAGTAGATATTCATATTGTTAAAAATACTGCGGTTGCTCCCACCGAAAATGCTTTTGGTCGTGCTTTCAGTCGCTGTCATCGCGCAAGAGTACCCAGGGAATTTTTCAGCTGTTTTAAATGTAGGCACATTTCTCCAAATGTAGGTACATTTCTCCTATTTCTCCTATTCAAGTTTGGGGTCTTTAAATAGGGTAAATTGGAGAGATGTATTTATGAAAAGCCACGCTCATGTACACGAATTTTATAGGTATCAATACTTCCAGTTCTCTCAATATTCTAAGCTCCGGTTCCTCCTCCTTTATGCTTGTAAGTCAAAATTTTAAAAATTTTAACAAAATATTTTTCATTTTCGGATGATAACGATGTCAAAGACCATGAATTCAAAATATGTGGCTCCCTTATTTAGGTAACTACTATGCAAAGGTTTTCAAAACGATTTTGGAAATCTTATACTCGGATTCCGTTAAAGAAATGGAATTAATAGCCAATAGCCCATTAATAAAAAAACCTTCCGAAAAAATTCACAAAATCAGCCAGCTAAGGGTACCGTATACATCTCAAATTCGCATTATAACATCAAATCAAGTAAATAATAAATAATGCGTAATTCTGAAATCTTTACCTCATTATGTGCCATTTTGAAGCCACAAATGAAGAGTGCCTTCAAGGCAAATAATATAGGGAGAGTTTGCTTTGCATGTTAGGTATGTACTTGTACAGGTATTCAAAGTAAAAACGTGACTTAAGCTTTGAATCAGATGCAACTACGTAGGTAGGTGTACATAAGTATACATGCGGTTTGGTTTGGGTCATGGTCTTGTTGATTAATGATGGCTTTGTCGGTGGTACAATTTACAATATTTTTGTCATATCTTCTTCAAGGCTTTTGAACTATGAAAATTTTGTCGCCAAACTTGCAAAATTGCATTTTATGAATGAAACCATCAACCATTTAATACATCACCAAAAATAAAAAAAAAACTATTTTTCCCTCGGAAATTTCTAACACAATACATTTCGAACAAGCCATAATTTTACGAAATTCCCAGGATAGATTTATAACATATCCATATACATTATGATAGTCCTACATATGACATTGGATTAAGATTTATTTTATAGGTTTGAAAATATCACCTACATACCTGTGTACATACATACATATATTTACTTGTATATAAATGAATCTCAAGGCCTTAGAAATATTTTACGCATTTCTGTCATCTTCTCCTCGTAGGCACTTAAAACATCGCAAATATACCAAAAGGCATAGATTTGAAATTACCTAAGACTGCTCCATCGTCAACTCATTTGATTAATATTTTCCATTTCTATAGTGCAAAACGGTAAAAGTGTAGAGATTGTAATAAGAAGAAGGTACAGTGAAAAGTAGTGACTGAAAGATGAAACAAGTGAGTGGCACTGCGGCACCTGTGGTGGTCGCGATCGTGTAATACCTGAAACGTGAGAAATTATCTTACTTCACCAAACATGGCCGTTGGCATCAAAACATATTTTTTTCTTAAGCTAGTTACTTTCGTAGTGTGATTATAAAAATAAAAAAAAATAAAAAAATTCAGAAAAAAAAACTCCGAAAGGTTAGATTGCTCTTGGCGCGCATAATATTGCAGCAGCAGCAACGGTGTGAGCATGCGCAATTAAATTTGTTAATTAGAGCAAGACGTTAAGTTAAGTTAAGTTAAGGTATACCTACTACCACCACGAGATTTTTCACTGGCATAAATACAAAAAAAGAAACCACAAAAACAAAAAAAACAGACAACAAAAACACAAAATATGACACTAAGCTGCAGCAGAGTAGATCCCTATCTACATCACTTGCGCCTTTATTGATTTAGTTTCGCCTTCTTACAGCTTTTTAAATTGCACATTAAACGACGAACGAACAATAACAATAATTGAAATGGAAAACAGATTGAAAGCCGCAGATAACATTGTTCTGCCGAAATTCGTTCTCCCGGACTAAATTCGCGTAAAACTGTGTTTACCAGTGCTGCACCAGGTGATTCGTGCAAAGCTTATTATTGCGGATTAATTTGTTGCTCGGCATTGAACTTATTTTTTTTTAAGCTTCCCACGCATGTGCTAATGTTTTCGGATGTAGGCGGAAGAATATAATATCTTTAGATGAAAATAATTATGACATTTTGAACTAATAGAAGTCGGACAGAGACTAAAACTGTATACGTAAGTAGGTATTATAACATGATGCCGTTATTTTGGAAAATTAATATGCTGATTGGATGAAAATGTGTTCTATGGAGATTTCTATAGCTGTTCAACATGAACTTGCCGAAATTATAGTTAGCCTTGTTTATATGCAAGCAAGGAGTAAAAAACGTTTTGAATTTAAAATTTGTTGGATAATATCTAGACGAGTAATTGGAAGTAGCGAGTTGAAATTGACTTAGTACTATCACATAAAAAAATAATTTACTATTGGTTCACAAGGCGTGTTGAAAAGTGCCGAAAAGAGAATATACATATATTGCCCATGTTATTACAGGCTAACGATATTTCATTAACACTTTGCAAATGCGATCTTGTAGAAGAGTGAAGTTGAAAGAAAGCTACCATTTAACTGTTTATCAACAAATTTTTAAAAAAATTTTGAGAAAGAGCATCGAACTGCAGTTTAAGAAAACTCCACGTTTAAAAAAAAACATAAGACCGGCGCGGCGGTAGAATTCGCGCAAAACATATCATCCCGGCAATTCGTACTTGTGAACATAGAAAGGGAAACATTTTTGTTTGGGATAGTCGTGCATAGAAACTGGAATACAGAAGTCTTAGTACAAACCCCAGAAACTTTCTTATCTGTTTCATACCGACAAAATTATATTCTTCGGCCTCGATTTGACAAACTCGATGTCATATACATAGATAGGTGTTGGCGGCATGAACTGGGAATTTTCTGTACCCTCTGTCTTCTCTATAGTTACATTAATATTCAGTTCACTAATTAAAAATTAATCTCTTGGTCCAAATATTAAGAAGCAGTGCAACAAGCATATAGGCTTTGTCGGCAAAGCATTTTCGAGTAAGTCATGATCACATCTTCTGAAGACTTTTGAAAGCTTGATAGAGGCGCCTACGGAAAGCCTGTTAAGGGGAAGTGAGATTGCGAGTTCCAGCACGCATACCTTAAAGGTAAATCGGTTGAAATTGCCCTACATGACGTGTTAAGAACCATTGAAAAATCAATCGATAAAAAATATTATACCATAGGTGCATTTCTGGATATCGAGGGAGCCTTAACAATATTAGAATAGATGCCATTCAGGTTGGTCTAGGAATCGTATCCCATATATGCAGATGGATTAACTCAATTCTCAATAACCGCCTATCGTCTAGTATACGCAGAACTAGGCAGCAATGAAGTTAGCAAGAGTCTCCATATGTATTCCACAAGGAGGAATTCTTTCACCTAGACTGTGGCTATTGTGGTAGTTAATGGAATTCTCGTCTCTATTTATAGAGGGAAGAAATAAAAGCGATAGCATATTCTGACAATTAGCAAACTAACCCAAAGATCCTTGCAAGAGCTTCTTAACTGGATCAAGAATTCTGATCTGGGGTTCAACCCCGGAAAGACTAGTCTTCTTTACATGGAGGAAAGTTATTCCTACTTTCGCTTCCTTGAAACTGGTAGCATTACTCTTGAATTTAAAACTAAAGCCAAGTTCCTAGGAGTGATAGTATAGACTCCAAGTTAAATTAGAGGATAAATGTGAATGAACGCGTCAAAAAGGCGGCCATTGCACTGTATACCTGCAAGAAAACTTTTGGCAAAAGATGGGGCACACACCCTCGCATCGTGCACTGGTTGTACACCGCTCTTGTGAGGCCTATCCTCAGCTATGGAATCTTGGTGTGGTTAAATGCTTACCTGAATAGTCTAACAAAAATACAGAGAGCTGCCTGTCTAGGTGTTACAAGTGCTCTTCGTACAACACCAACTGCAGCAATGGAAATCATACTCCGACTCCTGCCACTTGACATACATGGGAGCAACAAAAACTGCAGTAAGGTTTAGGGAGTCAGGCTGCTGAACAACAGCAGATCTTGGTCATAGCAGAATAATGAAGTTTTTTCCTGGGGACTGTATACGGGGAGCTACGGATTATATGGTCCCTAGACTAGACTTTGAGATTTTGTATTGACAGCCAAGCTGCAATCAAGTCCCTGAACTCGAACACCATTAGATCGCGCCTTATGCAACGATTTCGTTGTGAGCTCGAGATTGAGAGCGTTCAGCACCTGCTGTGTGATTGCCCTAATCTTGCCAAGGGTAGGAGGAATGCGCTCGGCAACTACTTCTTCGGCGAATTGGGGGAGGTGGCAGACAAGGAGTTGGGGGACCTGATAAGATTCATTAACTCTAGTGTGGCTGGTTTCAGCACACCTCATAAATCTGAGGTATATCTTTCCCAAGTATGGTCTCAATAAAGTGGTATCGCAGGGATTCGCGCGATGGCCATGACTTCAACCTAACCTAACCTAAGTCATAGTAAAATTTGTCAACAATGAAAAGTAGTAGAACTAGATGTCTACCCTGAGGAATCACAAAAGAATTATTTATTGCATCATAGGTCTATGAAAAACAACCCACTGCATACGACCAGACAAGTAAGGGCAAACCAATTTTACAAAGATTGCTGGAAAATTGAGAGTATACGACTTTTCAAATAGAGTTCTGTGAATGATTCTGTCGAAAGCGTAATTGGTAAACTCTAAAAATTTAATCGCAGTCGATATGGTATATCTTTTATAAAACCATACTGAAATTTTATGTTGAAAAAATTGCATTAACTCTAAAGGAATAATCTGATCAATTAGCAGCGACATATCGTCATCGTCAGAAGAGACCACTACCAAATTAGGAGATTGCAAATGTCTCTTTGTACAAACTTTGTAATTATAACAGCAAAATGAACAAGGAAATAAATTACAAAATAAATTAACAGAAACATACCATTACTACTCGAATTTAGCACAATATTACCATTTAGATTATCTCAGTTATATATACCGGAAAGATGTTAGTACTTTTATATTCCCCATCTTCCTTAATAAGTGAATGTACCACTCTTAATTCGGGGCTTGGTTTATGAGATCAATTTTCAATAACTCGACGGGGACTAGATCGAAATTAATTTTGATTTCGATATCCAATGGACTGTTGCTGTGTTTGCGGAAGCCATTCACTTTACCCAATATCATTTTGTAATGAATTTAATTTCTCCCTTGAAATGTGATTCTCAACTATAATACGAGTATATCTTATACGCCTCTGGCTAAATTAGCTTTCAGATTCGTTATTTGAACAGAAAACGCCTCCTTTTTTGTCGAATTTTCTATATATACATATGTATGTAAAATCAATTGAATGTAATCGGCTTAGTTCCAATACTACGTTAAAATGCTTTTCAAATTCATTTATTAGTTCGACTCTGAATGCGAACATCTTCGATTGTATATTATGAAAAGTTAGAAAGCGCTACAATGAAAGCCTCGCATACAAAATTGATTTGACGGACTCCATATAGAAAATATTATGGACGCGCATAATATTTCCAACAAGTTTTTTGATTAATGTGTTCCGAGATCTAGCTAATATCGTACAAGCAGAAACAGAAATTTTAAGATTTTTCTTTATTCATTTACACCATTTTACACCAATAATTATACAGTATTTTTCGTATTTGAATGAGTTCCTTTGTTCTGTACTTTGTATACCATGAAAAATGGATTTTGCATCTTAATTTGCATAAACATCTAATTGGGAATTGTTAAAATGTAATGCTATGGCTTTCGTTCTCTGTTCATATATTTGAGATGCAAATCATTATAATTGGAGAGCATCTTTATCGATTGTTAAACATTGAACGTTTTAGCTCTGATGAATTGTGAACCTGTAGATAAATTTTGTCTGAGCTAAAAATAATTAATTTATTTAATTAAAGTTTCTCGCGAAACTCAAAAATAAATTGCGAAGTTGATGGAAAAGCAACGCTATTATCGGCGAAGAAAAAACTCTTATCTTCCACCACGACAATACAGCAAATCACAGGTCTGCAATTCGTAATTGCCACGGTCGAAATAATCGAATTGCGTACTACGAACTGCTCCACCACTCACCTTTTCTCTAGATTTGTAGGGAATTTTCTTTCTCATTCCTATCCTGTTTTGGGAGGTTCGAAAATTGAGTGTTGGTAAAATGCTTATATGAAAGCAAAGATATGACTCAGCTTATTCGATATTGCGCCCCATTTTCCGACGAAATACCCATATTTTCGCGCCGTCTCTGACGCATATCTATAAATTAAAATTAATTTAAATTTAAACTTATTACCCTAACACACCGTTTTACTTCTAAATTATAATTTATTATGGAAAATGAAAATCTTGCGTTTGTTTCGAATTCCGAATTTAGAGCTACTGAACCTCCCTCCATCCTCCCCAATAAAATTTAAATAAACACACAATCGCTAACTGCTTCTCTCTGTTCACCAATTTTCCCATGTTAAAATCATTCATAAACATTAAAAGTGATATAATTGTACAGTTGAGTTGAGACTTGGGTGGGACCACTGTCATCGTTTGATCTTAAGGTGGCCATCGTGATGTAATAAAGGTGGTCTGGTTGATCCGCTGGATGGAATATGTATAATTAGCCAAAAAAAGGTATTCATGGCCAAGCTAAGAAAAATTTTCTTATGACTTTTTGAGATTTGGGAATTGTTAGTAGTATTATTTAAGATGGGCGCTGTAATATAATTGTTGCATAAGAAGTCGGAGACTCGAAGTGAATTACGATTGTTGGTTAAAACAAAAAAAAAAAAAATTATATTCGAGGAAAGTCTTGCTCTTTTGCATAAATAAACATAATTTTGTCGTGGCTCTTTTTCATCATTAATTTAATTTGCCATTAATTATGATTTCGAACTCATTATTCAGACTTAAGATGAGCTTTGTTTGTTATAAAATGTTTCTTTCTGATTTGTTCAAATTAAATTCCAAATGATATAATAACAACATCGGTGTTTATTATATATTTGACATTTTAGTAAATGAAATATATATAATACATATAAATATATTATAATAAAATTGTCATTTTTGTGGATCAAAAAGAAAACTCTGGTTTGTTTTAAAATCACCTGTTTTCTTGCCGGCTGGAAAAATGATTGGCCAATAAAAAATCTGTACATCTGTGTATATAGAGTGGCAAGATTACAACTGTTTTGCCGATCAGATACCTATGTCGGATAGTAAATTACTTCTACGCCTGTAGATCATTGGAAGCCGAACGTTAAGAGACGAAGATCACCTGGAACTCCCTTCACATCCGTAACATCACAAGAGTTGACAAGAATAATCATTAATAAGCAATAAACACTCAAACTTATTGTGCGTCTTACATTTTCGATACCGATTGTGATAGGTCACACTAGCTGGGTAATACTTAAGTAATAAAAAGGCTTAAGTAATACTTAATTTACTTTTTCTTTACTTAAGACTTATTGCTTAATACTTTTGAAATGCCCTACTTAGTAGGTACTTGAACATAAATATTTGCTTACTTAAGACTTAGTATTGTGCTTAAGTACCAAGATTTTTACTCAAGTATTTATGAGTATATTAAGTACCTACATAAAACAATATCTAACTCCGTAGAAAAGCAAACACAATCTCTTGCACAGCCTCTTTTTTTGTTGAGTTTTAAAGCACGCAAAAAACTGTCAAAGCAGTAGGTACTCTAGACAAAGTAATATAATACCATTCAAGCAAGACTGAGCAAGGAGAAAAAAAGCCAGTAAACGCCTCGCTCGAAAATAAAATCGACGATGCCTCGACATGATGACGTAAGCAAAGGTAAGTCAGCAATACCTCGCTCCAATATAAAATCAACAATGCCTCAACTTAAGACCTCAATTTTTTCTTAGAAATTGGCTATTAATAAATAAATACTTTTTGAAAACTATAATAAGGTAACCATTGGTTACTATATTATTTTATTAACTAATCTCTATAAACTTCATTATATTACTTCCAACGTACAAAGATTCTAATAAAATACTTTAAAAACTACTCAGTACTTTTTATATTCTTAGTACTTACTTACAAGTATTTTTCATACATGCGGTACTTGTACTTACGCTGAAGTACTCAGGCTTTCAGTACTTGCACTTATACTTAAGTACTTTTTCTTTCGTACTTGCCGAGCTCTGCACTGAACTAAAGGCTTATTGTTTCTTAAATTCGATACATTACTAATGATGATATGTTTTTTTTTAATAGTAGTTACCAAAATGATAGCGAAATATTAAAATTTCGACTCCCCTTAGCCATAACTTAGAAACGGAATGATGAAAAGGCCATTGAAAATTTTTTAAAAACTTATAAGGTAATTCATAAAAAATTTAGACAAATTTGTTAGCTTAGCTAGAATTGACTACCATGTCTGTCATAAAATTTTTGTTTTTTGCTTATTTCACCGAGACCAATCCATAGCTGGTTGGTTATCAACTTTTCTTAGCATATACCCCGTATAAGATAGGGATAAGCGGTAAAATTTATACCTACTTCATGACGAAGAAGCAATATACAAAAATCCGCCTCTTTCTAGGTACGGTTTTCGGTGAAATTTAGTCGTCTAGCTTTTGGATATTTTGTTTTGATAAAGTAATGGCTGAGTAATAATAGTTGGGTTGTTTTATTCAAACAGACTGTATTACTTCATCTCTAATCTCTCGCTTTCCAACTATATCTGTGTTACAGAATTCGGCCCCAGATTAATTAGAATTCAAATGGCACGACTTTTATATAGCTGCCTTTTCTATGTCGGCATTATTCAGGGTAAGACAACCAAATGTTTTGGTACCACATGAAATAGAAAATCGGTCTGTCTATATAACTGCATACATATAAGCGCTGACTTAGAAAAAATCCGACCATCTTTCCCTTCCCACTACTCATCTCCAGATATATACAATTACGGAGCTCTGGTAATATTACATTACATCAACTTATAATTGCAAGCCATTAAGTGAAAAGTTCTTATGCAGTGAAAATCGAAGTCAGTCAAGAAGAAAATCCCAAACTAATTCTTTCCAGTCATATGAAAAATCTGAATATGTCTCAAAGAGGCTTAGCTAAAAATTTGAAGAAAAAAAATGTTCTTATTAAATTTTGGGAATCTTGAGAAAGTCCGGAACAGGTAGGAAATCAGGTTCGGTAGACCAAAAATTGGCCAAAGAAGTGGTAGACAACTTGAAACGAAATCGCAACATGCCGTTCATATGCATATATATGGCTGATAAAGTTGGAGCATCGTCTATGCTACGGTTCATCGAATTAAAATAAGAGAAGGCCTATGAAATTTCCATGTTCAAAAAATACCGAACCAAGTTGCAAAATCCAGGAGCCGGATTTTTTAAGAAAACCCCTAACGAAATTCGATTGCTGCATTATGGATGATGAAACTTAGATGAAAACGAACTTCAACCAGTTTCCAGAGCAAGAATTTTATGTGGGAAAAAAGAGCGATGACGCAGATCTCAAGTTTAAGAATCGTCGGTACACCAAATTTCCCGGTAAATACTTAATTTGACAAGCAATATGTATGTCTGGCCAGAAATCAGTCTTTAGAAGCACCTTTTTCCATTCTTTAGAAAGCATGATGCACAAGCTTTCTTTCGACCGAATTTAGTAACTACGGCAGCAAAGCGAGAGATATCTACGATGCCCAATGCATACCCATAGTAACCAAGGAGGTGAATTCTCAAAATTTTCCGGAACTAATGCCAATCGAAAAATATTGGGCTAATATTAAAAGAAAATTAAAAAAACAAAAAAAAACAAACACTCCTCTAACATAGCCACTTTTAAGAGGCAGTACAAATGGGCGTCCGATACTGTCTCTGTACAAAATTTAATGAAGAACGGTAAGCAAAAAGTCCACCAATTTTATAGCACACTAATTATATCATATCGGTTATGTCTAATGCTGATGATTAAGTAATCGTTCATTAAAAATTATTTGACAACAAAAAAGAAAAGGGTTTTCTTGTTGATTTCATCATTCATAGGTGGTCGGTTTTTTTTCTGAATCACACATATCATCATATGTATACATAATATGTTAGTGATTAGAACCAGAATGTTCCCAGCAGACGATAGTAAAATATCCTACTCTGCTAACATTCGGCTCTGACTCCTAGATTAGATGACCTTTCTTTTCTCCTTTCTTTTACCGCAAGCTATTATCTCTATCCTGTTTTCAGGATCGCTTATTTCATTTGCGGATACCTTTTCACCTTTGATTGGAAATATTCTGTTTGTACATTTCCAATTACTCGTCGTAGTAATTATTTACCCGTACAACAGCATTACATATTTCAGCAAGACAATATGCTGTGAAATATTGAAAAATTACACTCCATTATACCATGCAAAGGTGCTGCCCAAACTTAAACAAATTATTTTTTTATTCTCTAGGTATTCATGGCTCAACAACGAGTTGTACTCTCCCAATTTGCATTCAGTAAAAAAAAAAACATTATTTTGCCACACGGTAATTATCTACCTGCAAACAGCAACAACACCAACAACATTAAAGGTGAAAATCTGACAAAAAAAAAATAAGTAGAAATTAAACGCTTTGCGCAATCATTTAAAAGCTCACTTACTCATACTTTACTTAAGTACTTCGGGTGGATATAAGTTACCAACAGTAGCGGCCGAAGTCGCTTGATGAAATTAAAGAGGTCACTGCCTGCGTGTACGACTCTTTAATTCCATTGACAGGGTGTGATTCACACTAGCAAATTAAGTGTTTTGACACTGAAAAGGTGTGAAACAATCGCGGCCTAATGCGCAGGCTTAATCGGCTCTTGGAATTTATTTCACACAATTTTGTCCAAAATTACTTTCGGACATCTAAGTAAAATGCATTTCGGGACAGAAAAGTGTATCAAGGTCATTACGAATATATGCCTACAGCTTTGTATGGAAAGCGTGAGAAATTTGATAAATTCAGGAGATCTACAATGTAAATGGGTTTCATTTTTAGGCATTGGATGAAGTGATATTATTATTGTATCATTTCTAGCATATGCGACCATTTTAAGGGTTTAATATTTATGTATGATGTGCCACGAACATTAACGGAAATGACTATAGTTATAAACTGGAAGAATGGACTAAAATTTAAGAAATAATAGATTTGTTGCCAAAAAATACCTGGAGATGTTGGCAAAAACCTTTTCCGAAGAATTTTGGAAACCAATAACATATTTAGATTTTTTGTGTCTTCTGCGGAAAACGATACCTAAGTCGTAGACCTTTCAATATAAACCAAACTGTTTTCGAAGAAACTGAAAAAAATAATGCAATAATCTTTCGAATACATCTCCAAGAGGCTTTCTTACTAATTTAACAATAGGTCTTGTGTATCTCACTCGATAATACGTAGTTTAATTGCTTAAAATTAAAAATTATGAAATTATTACAACCAAATCATGCGCGTTATATTTAAACCCATAAGTAGGTACAAATGACTACAATACACTACACACATACAATAGACTACATCTCCTTCTGTAGCTGTGTAGAGCCAACACTCTTTTGATAAATAAATTACGCTTGAGATAGCAAGTAATTACATTTGTTCGAGTCTTGTATAGGCTCAGATAATTGGGCATGCTCGTCTTGAATTTATATACTTTGCATGCGCGTGCATCAAGATTAACCAAATTAGCATTCTTAAACGTAATTTCTTTCGCTATCAACCATTTCGACCACCCATCCTGTGCAGGGGTTTTCCTTTTTTTTTTTTTACAAAAATCAGGATAATCTAACTTCTATTTATGTTTCTGCGCACGAAGCTAAGCAAAAAACATTTTTTCTCACAATTATAAACGAAGTGATATTAACTTCCCGTTTAAATATAGGCGCCAGTTTGTGATCAAGTCCTCAGAAGTCTTTTCAGTTCAACAGCTCCTTAGTTTTGTAACTCTATTAAGAATAGACAGACCTCTTATGTTGTCTTGCATTTTAAATTGCACACCTAGGGGTTCTTATTGAGAGGATTGAAACAATAATTCAAGAAGAGTGGAAAGTGTTAGGAAGGATGGACTGATGGACTTTTCCGCCTTTGGGTTCTGCAATTTAAAATTTCTTTTGCAATGAATGAACGGTCAACGGAAATGGAAACATCTTGTACATAGTTATCTCTATATATGTACGAGTAGTTATGGGCGGAAGCGGATTTATACATAAAAAGTCATAGCTAGCGGCCGATGAAAGGAAAGGAAACCAAACTGACCACGTAACTGCCAGTTGCAGTTTATTATTATTTTTTTTTTATGTCATAAACCGGGCGCTTAGAGAATATCCTTTGATGCAAAGGTCCCCTAACAAAAAATATAACCCGCAGACCGGAACAATGGTAGAGAATTTTTGAGATGCGTCTTTACCAGTTCGACTGTACTGACCTGGAAAATGATGTTGAATGGTAGGTTAGGTTAAGTCTGGTCCATCGAGCTATTTTACGAATGGTCCATTGTGATACGACCTCGTTGAAACCCTACCTGGAGATATTTTTTTGATAGAAATTGTGGAAACTAGCCAAAAGAAGCCACAAGAATTAATGATATTTCCAAGTCCGCTCTTTCGACAATTTGCGGAAAGCTGTTTGTTTCTTCTTCTTCTTCTGTTGGTAAGATTTTAGTATTGACTCCACAAGGGCAATGCACACTTTTCATACAAATTTAAGCCCGACATGAACAGACATGGGAGATATCTTAAACAATGTATGATAATATTCTGAGCAATATTCGACTAACAATGTTTATTTCAATTAAGCGGAGGAAAGCTTTGGCGATCGAATGTAGGCTTGAGCGACTTTCTAGGGTGAAAAAGTGAACTTTTCTACTTCTCCTAATTTGCGGGATTGATGCATCGTGGAAATGACTTACTTTGAGAAAAATGTTCACAAAAAAGTACTAAGAAGAAAGAACTGCAAAAATATGTGTGAAATGTAGTAACTGGGGTATATGTGTCCCAAGCACATGAAAATCTGTTTTTCGGCGGCGAAAACATCCCGAGAAAGTTTTCTGAATCGGGAAAAAAATGCATAACCCAATAGTACTCGACTAGACCTTTAATTTGATATGCAACATGTCGTATTAGAACCCCCTTCCCCAAAAAAAAAAACATTGCAGAGAAAAATGTTCTTCTATGAATGTAGCTGACAATGATTTGAGGCGAACTGTGAAGTAAAATCCGTTTTCCGATCGAACCTAACCCTAACGAGTTAGAGCCGATCTAAGATACGAAAAATCTAGTACCTCTGTTCGAATAAAAAAAGGGCAATACCTACTAAAAAAGAGAGTAGAGGAATCGCTATTTAAGCCTCCGAGTATAGTAATGTGGGTACTCAAGCTTCTTCTTGAGACCTAAAGAATTTGGTTCTGTTACTGTATTTACCAAAATGTACTATATATTAACCATCCCCCAAACTTTCCCCCGCTTAATTTAAATAAACGTTATTAATAAAATATGTTCAGAGTATCATAATTCATGGTTTAAGAGAACTCTAATGTCTAGGGCCTAAAATGGGCTTTCCTCTTTTAAATGTTGTTCAGTCCATATAACTTCTACAAAACTGTCTGAATAAAATTTGTACGTACACCTTTTTCACAAAAACTGGAATTGGAGCAGTCATCTGATGCGACTGACACAATAGTCTTTGACACGCCCTCTCTGGTACTCTCAAAAGAACTCCTCAAGTATGATATCATATCATAGAAATAATTAAGTAGCACAAATTGAACAGGCCTGGGTGGACAGGAGTCACGCTTTGTCTCAGAAGAGAATAGATCAAGAATAAATTTTTAAAGGCAATTTAGTCTGATTTTAGTAATTCTCAATAGCTTACTTCCCAACTATAGTTGCAAAATCCCCGTATAAATTTGGGATTACTGTCTGAATTATTAAATTATTCTGTTTTAGCCCCGTTACATGAATTATTTCAAAGTTTTAAAATGCATCAACGTTAGAACTCCATATCTGTTCAAGCTCAAGTATTGTTGAATATGTCGCCGCAAGAGTTCAAAAGGCCAATCAATCACGTTAATTGCGTCTGTCCCGTTTAATATTTTTCCAAAATGATCACGTTAGCTACATACTCGCCTGCAATTGGGTATAGCTGTCATTGTAGGTCAGCGCGCAATTATTAAAACTTGGTCGCCATGTTAGGCGGCCCCAAAGTTGCCATATTTGTGTAAACCTAAGGCCATGATCCGTTGGGCATTCTGAAAAGATCAGCGCTTGGGCTTGGGCTGAACAATGCGAATTACTCATGCTACTACTTGGCCCAACTGCGACTCTAGTTTGAATTGAAAAATTTTCTCTGTCCATTTGTCAATCATCCGAGTCCACTTTAGACCGCTATCGATAGATTTTTATCGAAATGCCGTTTCACTAGCAGGCAGCTGGACAATTGTAATCTTGTCTGTCGTCATTAAAGCATAGGAAATGGGTCAACTTTTTTCAGTTTTAATTTTCGTCACGCACTTTTGGTTCCGTTAAATTTTGTTGGCGCTTTTGTTTTGTTTTTTTCTTTTTTTTTGCATTTTTTTTTTTTTTTGTAGTTGGATTGAGACGTAAATAACAAAGTGCTCGCGAGTATTTCATTGAGTAATTGACGTTTAACACAAATTATTGTGTTATGAATGTGCGGTTCGAAAAGGCGCTAAAATCGAGCGAGCCATAAAATTTTAATGTTTTTTACCGAGTGCTTTTATACCGTCGTATATCTATACCTTTAAAGAAATTTTTCATTTTTTTACCTGTTCAGAAGTACAATTAGTCTTAGTGTTTCGAAATCGTATTGGTTTTTATATCAAAGAGTATGGAGGGACAGCGAAAGATTGATCTCACTAGGAACTTTCGAAATTAATCAATTTGTGTAAAAATTTGGATGATTGTAAGACTTATAAAAATCGAACTCATGTTTGGTGCGTTTTTTTTATCTATTTTACATCAATCATTTCATTTCAGTTGTTTAATGAAGAAATGGAAGATAGACCTGACTCTCGAACAAATATGATACAAATCTTATTGTAATGTGGGAACATCAGCTGCATCTGACATCATCTTAATTGCTTAATTCAGGAACTTCTCTCAATTGACTATAAAAAGTTAATAAGAATTAAGAAAAATTACTTTCTTGCTTCCATTGCTTCTGTTTATTTTACTAATTGATACTTCATACTTATTTGCATTAATAGGTACTATTTTTCGATACATAGATAAACAGGGTGACCCGTATGTGGTCTGGGACCCGAAGGCTATGGATAGGTCATGCTTTGACAAGCAAAAAATAGTATGGGTGGAAGGGAACGGTTTCTCAGATATCGGGACTTAAAGATATTTTTGTATGTTTTTATAGATCACTCTTTAACTTCTAGTTACACCTTATGGTCTACAAGTTTTTCCCCTTTTGTAGTTATGGCTCAACAAAATTAAAATTTAGTAAATTACTACTTTTATCAAAAATCACGTCATCAACACTAATTTTATATATTAGATTTAAGAAGCTCAAAAACTTCTGCTTAAAACAACCTATCACATTCTGTACCTAAAATGTACCCCTTTCTGCGTTTTTTGCACATAAAAATACTAGTTAACTGAAAAAAAAAACGAGTTAAAATTCCGAAATTTTTCGAAATTTAAGCTTTGTTGAGCCATAACTTTAAAACGGAGAGGAGGAGGGGAAAGATGTAGATCATTGGAAAGATCCAACGATTATCTATCTAATAAATTTCAAATAATCATTATAGTGTGTAACGTTCAGGAGTTACAGGGTGATCTATAAAAACATACCCAAATATCTTTAATTCCTGTTATCTCGGAAACCGATAGGATTCCCAGCTCCCCATACAATTTTTTACTTGAGAATGACCTATCCATAGCCTTCGGATCCCAGACCACATACGGGGCACCATGTATGTACATACTATATATGGTATATTAAAGAACGCAGGTAGTTATCAGCTGTTCTTGTTAGATGGACTTATGTTGTGACAAAGAGTCATCTATGAATGAATATGTATAAAAAAAGTTTTTTACTCTTTTAAAAAATAAAATAAATTTCAAAGATTTTGGGTACTTATAAACCTTTTGTTGTGTCCCGTCTGACCTGAGTTGAATTCATACTTTTTGGAGTATTATTTTGAAAAACGTTATAAATTTCAAAAGTATGAAGTATAAATTGGACTAACGGCTAACGCAGATTCAAAAATTAAAGGATATATTAAGCTTCGGACATCTTCCAGAATGCTTCTCCAGCGGTCTATTTAGTTTCATGTTCTTTCATCTTTTATCCATCTGTAACTACCATAGAATTTTAGTCACCCAACAATTCATCAGCAGGCAATTTTGTTTTTTCTGTATTGTTTGAAGATTTTACTGCTATCTCTAAGTATGGAAAAGTTGTGCGGAATACTCTGTATATTATTTTTATGATTAATTAAGATGAAAAAAAAACTTAAATAAGGGCATCTAAATTTGTCGAAAATAACTGACTTAAGCTCTAAGTTACGAACTACATCTATCTATACATCATTTTCAATTTCCCACGAAAATGTATATTTAGAAATTGAATTTCTTATAAAAGTCTCTCTCTCTCTCCTCTCTCTCTCTCTCTCTCTCTCTCTCTCTCTCTCTCTCTCTCTCTCTCTCTCTCTATTTATATTGTCTTCGACTTTTTTCCAAATTTCTTAAAAACCACCTACATTTTGCAATTTACAGTAACACAATGTATTTAAGTACATACATACCTATATATATAATAAAATCTTCCGCATCTTAAACAAAGTGAACGTTTTGATCCAATAAGTCACGCCCTAATTTATTCTAAAGTAATTTGAGAAATATTTACCGATGCGCATGTAATTTGAAATTTTCCAACTTCATGAAAAACACGGAAGTAAATTGAGCGGAAATCACATGTTAAAGAAAACTTAATTTGGATAGCAATTAATGTGCCACAAGAAGCACCTACAAATTAAATTCATTTCCACTGAGTTAACTAGATTTTGTTGCAAAAACAAGAAAAGAAAAAACAAAAAACAAATTTTTTAAATCCTCGAAAAAACATCTTGTTCGTTGCATTCAATAAACGGAACGCGCGCACATAATTAAGTAGCTTAGCCAAGAAATCCATATATGGATGTAACTGGATGGAAAAAAAATTATTTAAGCTCATAGTGAAATAATTGTTTGCTATAATACCGTTCTACAGAGCTCTACTTATATTCTTAAAAGAAAAACAGAATAGAAAAACACCAATAGATGGCAGCATATGTAAAATTAGGGTGAGAGTGAGAGTTTACTTAAAACCTATACAGAGTGGAAAATAGTCTTGTTCTAAACTGAACATCGTTATTTCTAAATCCTTAATTTTTTATTCCTAGTAATAAACACATTTTCTACCTATACCCTTTAGCGGTATCCATACCAACAAAGGCTCACACCATATATATGTATATTGTCGATATATTTGCCGATGTTTCAAGGGAGTGAAGCGTATCAAATCGACCATAAATATCCACTTTTCTAGCTAAAATTAGTACTATCAATCATGTTTACATAAGACCACCGCTCAATGGAATTTTCTAATTGGTCTCTGAGCATGCAATCATCGATGGTAGTGTGTGACTAATCGATTGCGGTTTGGTATCAAAGACAAACCCTACATACATCAACAATGATCTTTTATCGATTGTTTCAAGTCCTTGAATGTCGAAGCAATTAACAAATGCCGCCACACATGTTCCATCGTGTCTCTTCGGTAGAATGTCACTCACTCAATTCAAATCTAACAAATTGCCCAGATAAAGAGTAACAGATTTCATCCAGAAAAGGTAGGCAAATTCATAGTCGCATAATTGAATAAGTAGTATGACTTCAAAACAAGTCCGGAAAATCTGATTATTAAGAGCGTAAGTAGTACAACAACAGAAGGTGCAGCTCAAATGCATACAAGCATTTTATTTATACACATTTACTAGAGCTATTGACGCACCCGCGCGCACAATCAATTATTCTCACTTGAAATTGATTGACTTTACCAATTTATTTTACCCCAGCTTCTTTTGGTAGCAAATTACTCACTTGACTCACACGGAGTCTTGATTAATGTGGGAGATGCCACGCAAAAATTCTATGTGATGATCCCTCGGAAATATAATGGTAGTTGAGGTTCTAGAGGTACAGGTAGAGGTGCGAATATCCAATAATGGAAATTTCGTAATTGTGACTTTAGATTGATGAAACGTTTGTATCACGATGGTTAAAAAATAATTCTTTTGTCTTTGAAGCATAAAAGAAACAATTTTGCAACAATCACTGACTGATTGTCAGGTTAACGTTGGGGTTTTAATGAATTGAAATTCTTATTAAGTCATTTTTGGTTTCAATTAACTTTGCATATGAATCAATCCCATGGACCTTCAACATTGCTTTTTAATTTTTTAAGAAAATTAATGATTATATTGGTTTCGCATGTATTTCAACCACCCCCCCCCCCTACACCTTCCTTTGAAGAGAAAAAAAACTGAGGATAAGATTTTGTGATCTTACGAAATTTTGAAAATCTGTATTTTGTTCAAAATAAAATTCGCAATTTTGTTTTTCAGAATTGAGGGGTTTTTAGGATTTTAACTAGCGACTCATTAAACCATAATGATTCATTACGCAACTCAAGACACACGGCCATTTCTTTAATTAAGTTGTACTGTCAAACTGGTTTTGTCATTACTCCTTATGACAGGGAAGAAACGAAATGGATTAATGATTTGGAAATGAAAAAACATTATATTAACAAGTGAAACAGTTAGAATTGGTCTAAGACCAATTCTTATGATACCCTAGATGAATGCCCGTATGAAATTTCGTATTGTCACCCTTCTGTGCAAGTTTGATTTTTGAAGTGGTTTTTCGCATATATTTCTAGAACGGTTTGTCGCACAGAAAAAATGATTATAACCAATTTTATAGGATTTCGTATTCTGAAGAAGTTTTTAGTACAATAAAAATGTCTTGGACTGGTCGTTTTCACAGTATACATAAAAAACCAAAATTTTTATATGGCAACACCAAGAAGGAGTTGCCCGATTTAGTCCATTTTTGAAATTTTTTTGCTAGTACAATGAAAACACTATGTACCAAATTTTAGCTATCTATATCGATGCGTTCTCAGGCAGTGTCCAAATATACAGAGGAAAACGACAGTTTTGTATGGCAACCCCACGAAGGAGTCGCCCGATTTGTCTCATTTTCGAAATTAATTTTACTTTTTTTTTTAAAGTCCGTGTACAAAATTTCAGCTCTCTAGGTATACGCGTTCTCGAGTTATCGTGCGCAAAGACGGACAGACGGACAGATAGACGGACAGACGGACGGACACGCAAAAATCAAAATAACTTTTAAGATTATGCGTGGGTGGTGTCCAATCCATTTTGCTCTACCATCATTATTTCGAGGTGTTACAAACGTAATGACAAACTTAGTATACCCCTATAGATTTCATCTAGGGTATAAAAAGTATTTTGGTAATATAATTTGTGCAATAATTTGTGTAAAAACGGGAAGCCTCCGATGTCCGTCCGTTGTATCTCATGAAACGTAATGGTAGACAATCGAAATTTTCACAGAGTGTGTATTTCTATTGCCGCTATAACAAAAAATAATATAGATTAAATTAAATTAAAAATTAAAGGGGGCCCCCATACAAGAAACGTGATTTTTTCGGCGTTTTTTTCCTCGTTTTATTCTCATTCATTATTATTATCATAAGTAGGCATATTTTTTTTCAAATGATGCCTACTCATTTGAAAATAAAATAAAAAGTACATAGTGTTAAATTTTTGGTACGGAACCCTTCATGCGCTAGTCCAACTCGCCCTTGGCCGATTTTTTTTTTTAAATGGGCATATGCACAGCGCTGCTTCTGATTTATATTATATACCAAAATACATTCAGTTCTAGCACATTTTTCCTCAGTAGAGCTCTAATGAAGGTAAAAAACACTCCATTAGTGTACTTCATTATGATCTGATTTTCGAGCCATAATTTTTAATAAGTACATACTAAATGACACACAGAGTTTTAATGAATTAGTACTAATGATTCATTAGATTGTGATGTGTGTCTAGGGTATAATTCTTCAAGATATTGTTTTCATTTTGTAGGTTTTAAGTATGATACCTAACGGTTTTTATAAGTCGAATGTTTTTATGTTTAATATAACACTCCTGCACGTTGCAATATAAGGCAAACCGAAATGGCGATAAGTACATAGTTGAATTAATTTTCAGTGTTAAACGTAAAATTTAAAAAGGCCAAAACGGCTGACAAAATTTTATTAAATATTTATTTTTCGTGAAATTCCTTTTCCTTTAGATTTTCGATTACAATCGCTCTCACATATTCCTCCTACATATTCCTTCGATAATTCTTTTACCTCTAAAAACTAAACTATGCACATTATCCGTTTAAAGTATATCGTATACCAAATACGGAAGATTAGATTAGATTTGTGGAGGGGTGTGCAGGTTTTGGCCTCGCATTCATTGCGACCTGAAAGATCTATTATGAGTCCCCGTTCGACTTACTCCCTTCCTTCTAATATCATTCTGGGACTTGGGTTCCACACGTAGTTTGGTGGAGGAAAAGCATATTCGAGGTGGTGTATTCTCCGCCTGGCTAATGCTTCGCAGTTGCAGAGCAAGTTCTCCGAGGTTCTCCGAGCATCCTAATAGAAGCGACAGAACAAAGTCTCGGCCAAGGGCATCTTGTATAGGTGATGAACTGCCTGAGAAGAGCTCTGTAATCATCTTGAGCTCTATTCTTCGAAGGAGTAAGAGTTCCTTTGTTTTTGCGCCAGAGGTGTCAATAAACTATTTTGCCTGACGAAGTCCTTGAAGCCTGCCGCAATAAAGGGATTATTTTTTATTCTCCCAGCTATTTAGGGTAGCTCGCAGGTAACACTTTGAAGTTCCAGAAAATGCCTCTGGTCCGACAAAGGAAGTTTCTGCTCCTCTTTTGGCTACGCCGTCAGCAATTTCATTGCCTTTATAGCCCTCATGTCCAGGCAATCACATAAGGATAACTTTATTTTTCCTTGATAAATTTTTTAGAGCCTTCAAACACTACCAGACTATCCTTGATTTAATATTGAAGGATTTTGAGGTTGAGCCATTTGTGGCTCTCATAATGCAGTTATTGGTGTATTCTCCTATGACCTGTATCTCGGCTGGAATACGGTAGGCCTAGAGCCCAAGGCCTTTGATATACGGCATCTGGGGCCGTATGTACCCATCCGACTCCACTCTTCGTTTTGGAATCATCTGAACACTTCACCGTCAATCCTTGTTGGAAGGACGGTTTAGTGAACGCCATTGCTGTTGGTCTCCCAAAACCACGTCGAATGGATTTTACAAAATCCACCTTGGGTGTGATTATATCAGATATTGTCGTCATTAGCTCGAAGCATATCTGTTTTAAGATACTTAAATGACCAACCAGATGACCTGACTTCGACTGTTTCTTCTTTTGCAGTCTGATAGCACTGGAGATCGCTTCCTTTTTCACCTGCAAATGCAGGGTTGACGGTTTAATAAGGCTTCCATGGCTGCTGTAGGACAGGTCCTCATGGAACCCCAGGTATTCCTAGACAGTTAAGTCGCTGGGTTTTTTTAAGCAAAAGGCCACATAGGTAACCATGGGTATAATAACCATGGTGCACATCCAGTATACATCAGTTTTGGCTTCAGACCCCATGTTCTGCTAATGAAGCGACGACACGTGTAGAAAGATCCTACCGCTCCTTCCGTCACTCTGGATCTGGACAGATGCGAATTCCAAGTTTCTTATCTAGAGTGACCCCCAGAAATTTGACTTCGTTTGAAAATATCAATTCCGTGTTATCAAGAAGGGGAGCCGTTAGTACCAAAAAGGAAAAGTACAAAAAGAACTTTCATCGACGTTTTTCCACTAAATGGCACTACCGCTAAAATACGGGGAAAGGAGGGAAATGAATATGTATCAAGATTCAAAATGTACAAATGCAAACTAATCATCAAGGGTTTTTTTTGTTGGCCATATCTATGATAATTCTGAAGAAAATGCTCGAATAAATGTTCAGGAGAAAAAACAATCTCTAGATCTTAGATCCATTGCATAGCAACAAGAAAAAATCAAATCAATCATCTCACTCGCATTCCTTTACTACACGGAAATACATTATATGCCGTCCATTGAAACGATCAAAATAATGTTATAAAGCATTTCCCTGGGCAAACTCTATTGACGACCTTCAGCAAGTCAACTTGAAAACGATCATTAAATCAGATCAAACTGCAACGCTCAATGATACCTGGGCAATTTGTCGATCGTTGTAACAGCAAACTTATTTCAAGGCCAAGCCCATAGCACAAGATTCCCGGCTTAATGATATCTCACAGCTCGATTACATGCGCTCGCATTAAGATTCCATTAACATATTAAGCTCCTCATTAGCTTCTGCCATATCATACATTTTTAAAAAAAAATATTTCTTTTTTATTTATCTCTTTCCAGTCGACCAGAAGCCCCGACTATTTTGAATTGTCACCACGGCCCTTTGGTGTGGCATCGCCGCCATCATCATCCTTCGTCCGGCCCAATTCAATTAGGCCTAGCGGTAGTGGCGGATTCATTCCAAGCAAGACCGGACGTGTCAATGTTCCACATCAACAAAGCCAGTTTCTGGCGCATTTCAATGAACAGGTAAGGTAAAATAACAATAAGCGCACTGGGCGCCGTCGTTCAGGTATAGACTAGAGGAGAAAACAAAAGATACAAATTTTTCCATGAATGGATATCTCCAATCACCTCCCAATGAAATACTATAAATCTTAGTATCTTGTATAGATATTAGGCCTATTGGCGTCGTCGTCGTCAGATGGATGCGCGCGAAATTCCAAAAATTCCTCCCCACACACCTTCCGCGTACAGAAATCACGGCTTAAACAGTTTCCTCCATTGTCAACCAGAAGGTGTTGGGTTGATTTTTATTGAAATTATAATCATCGCGGCACGTCATGTCAATCGCGCCGAGACATTCAACACTAATTTGCATTCAAACAAAGGTGATATCGGAACGTTATTAAATCGAATGGAAAAAATTTAACAGCATAAACGAGATTGACCCAGATTTTAACTTCAAAGTGATTTTTTTTTGTTGGGGGAGCATAATGAGACTGCCTTCATGTGAAATTGATTTTCCGAGGTCTATTGAAAGCGAAATTCCCAAAAATGTTTCACGTATATGTACATAGGTACCTACTCTCTGTTATGGAGTGGACAGAGGACAAGAGTTTTTTTTTCGTTATTTACCTTTAATAATTAAGTGATTATTATCGCAATGCATCGCAAACTGTTGCATCTAGTTACGCAGAGATTTAATTGAATTCTGGAACTGCTACCATGCAGGATTTGCTTTGGGTTGGGTGGGTGTAGTCTGCCATGTAGGCGCTTGTCAAGACTACGATTAATTTCCTTTTGCGGATAGAGGAGGTATCTGATTTGTGGACTTATAAGGCTTGTCTTAAGTTAGTATGAAAATATACAATTCATTTATAAAAGATTATCAATCACCATCTGATCAGATTTAGATAACCGCATAAACTTCAATTAGAGTATAGGCATTGATTTTTTATATATAGATGTGCCCAGAATCATTGACGTCTTAGAAAGGAGATGTCTCTACTTGCAAAAAATGTAATAGAAACTTTTATTTAATGGTAAATAAAATGTTTCTAACATATAATATAAAAATGGTTAAAAAACAAATAAAACATTATATTCAGTCATTAAAAACTATTTTATTCTAAGTTTTATAGCCGGAAATAACAAGCGAAAGTCAAGTAGCGGCATCTACTTTTTAAGACGTCAATGATTCTGGGCAAATCTATAAATAAATAATCAATAGTATAAGTCTTGAAAATTGCAATCCGGTAAATGTCACAGAACGTCTTATCTAAATCATCTAAGAGAAATATTGAGAGACTCACTGCTAGTGCTCAGTGAGGGTACTCGAAAATAATATTATGGATTCACATACATACATGGATGGATATTTCGAAATCAAAATTCGTGGAGCTGGAAAATATTTGAAGCATTTTCTTTTTCTAACTCGTTTTAAAGCGACCCTAAATGGATGATACACAAGCTGGTCATAATATCTACCACACCAACTTTAAAACTAAAGGCAGAAACATATCCAGGCCTCGAGGCCTCCTCGAGGCGTTGTCAAAATTTCCAACATGGGATTTAAATCAGGAAACCAAGCCAACAGCTAGCCTCAAGGCTCGGCCGCAAGGCGCGCTTTGCTCTATTTTCGAAATTTTTCTCTACAGGCCTGCTTCTGTTAATAGATATACTATCAAAATTACAATGACAGAAACCGAGCCCGGTAGTATCATTTTGTTTTCAATTCTCTGAGGCAAGTCTTGAGGAGAGCTGCGAGGAAGCCTTAAGCTGGCTTCCCACGACGCGTGGTTTCACACGCCGCGCCGCGCGAGCACAAGCCAACGCGCCGTGGGAAGGGTCCGGCTCGAGGTGGCGCGAGCTCGCTTGTGCTGGCGCGCCCGATCCATTTCGAGTCGGTAACTTCAAAGGCGCGGCGCGAGCGTGCGCGAGGTGGCTCGAGGCGCGTGACATTTACTCTTCATGCGGCACCGCGCCGCAAATCAACTTGAGCCAACACGCGCCGTGGGAAGTGTATAGGCGCGGCGCGGGCTGACGAAAGCTCGTAGCAGGCTTCCCACGGCCTGTGATTTCACGGGCCGCGCCGCGCGAGCACGAGCTGGCTTGGCTCGTGAAACCACGCGCCGTGGGAAGCCACCTTTAGAGAAGACAGGCCTGAGGCTTGCTTGGATGTGTTTCTGCCTTTAAAGTTGAAGCTACACGGCGACAGACTTTGTTCTCTGTCAGAGGTCCGTTTGGCTGTGTGTACACTTCGGAGCCGCAAAAAATCTCTAAACGGACCTAGCCTGTAGAGAATTTTTTTGTCTCCGGTCTCCCGTCGTGTATTTTAAAATAAACAGGTCTCTAGGTTCGGTCTCCAAAGTTTGTTCATTTTTCATCTCCAGGTCTCTGGAGACTATTTATGTGTTCTGGTCAGTTAAGTGTACTCGGAAAGGGAAAGGGATAAAGTAGAGTTTGACAAATTGTTATAAAGAAAATAATAAAAAAATTAATAATTAATATAATGAATTTAGGGCAGAAAATTTGTTTCGTCAACAGAGTTCTGGTTATTTAAAAAAAACAATCACACAAATTTGTTTTGTTTATCCCGTAAAATTTTTATACCAAGCAAGAATATATTTTTATTAAGCTTTCTCACTTTTTCCATAACATAAACATTAATAACTTCGGAGATAATTCTTTCTAAAATACTCTTGCTTGACAATTAACAAAGATCTCTGGAGATGTCTAGAGACCAAACTTCAAATTTCGTGTATACACTTCGGAGACGTATCTCTAGAGACTTTTTTATTATGGTCTCCAGAGACAAAAGTCTCTTGCCGTGTAAACATTTCGGAGATTTAAGTCTCTGTAAGCCGAAAACTGGACAATAAAAGTCTCTCACCGTGCATCTTTACCTTAATGAACACACTTACCTACGTCTCACTTTTGCATGTACTTCTTGAAGACAGAGGAAAGAAGACTTAAGTCAGGTTGCGTAAATTTCAACTGGACTTCTCCTTGTATGACCAGGTTATAACCCTGAAGAAATCCAAACGAAATTCAGGGCTTGAATTAAAACTTCAAATTACCTAAGCCTTCCTCCTTGCATCACTAAATTCGCTTAATTTCTTATTCAAGAAACCAAAGTTAAATAATTTCGGCTAGTTTCAGATTGCGTCACTATTTTCGTCACATTGTACTGCATGAAGTTGAATTTCTTGTTTCTCTAGCACAGGCACCCACCCCTCCAAACGTATAGATATAGTATTTTCAATAAATCCAGTTTTGTCTCAATTATTTTTCTACGCTAGCCGCAATTTGTTATAAATTGAACCAATTTCAATGACAGTCACGCAGCATGATACAGACATAGTGCATTTGCTGGAACACATTCGAGTCCACCTATATTACAACTGCTCTAGCTGACCATGCACAATCGAATTTAATTGCATTGCACCTGTGGAAATAGAAAACTGATTTTCTCTTTTTAACTGACCCACCCCACTTTATGCCGATTGTAATAAAATTATTTCGTTTTCGTTGCTTTCCTTTCGACAAATGTTAGATATATGCGGACAGACAGCCATGCCAGTTTTGTCAATGAAAACTTTTCCTCATAATATTTCTATTACTCTATGGTAGCCATAAATAGCCAGAAGGTGATATTTAGCAACAACCTAACTGGGTCTACAACTTTTTTCCTCCAGCCTAAAACCACGTTCCATTATTGTAATTGTAAATATTCCACTATAAATTTATATACAAGGTATGTACGGTAATGTTTTGTTTGCTACTCAAACTTTGCCATAGGTGGCCACCGTGGTGATTATTTTCCGGCTTAACTAGATCGGTGAGGTGTTAGCAAATCTCGCTAAATCCAACTGGAACCTATTTACTTACTGCGAGCCTAAGTGTTTACCAACAAACAGTACCACTGCCTTTATGTTTTGCCTTGTTGAGTGCTCGACTCACAACCTATGTGTGAAAGTTGAACACCTCATGGGAAGTGAGTTGACAATTTTTATAACTTATCTCAGGTACCTACCGACATTCATAGGTGCATATGTGATAAACTTGTCAAATACTCGTAAGTGAGCATTTTTTGTATATTTCTAAATTTTATCTTGAAAAGGGGGCTAACGATTTTAATGAAATGAGGTGAAATGCTGCGTTCAGTTGCGAATTACTGCCTAATAGCACGAATCTACCGTTTTCGGGTGTGTGAAAAAGTGATTTTGGGAAAACTCATTTAAGCGCTATTTATTCGATAGGGCATAAAAAGCTAATTTTAGAGGTAATTTAACCCCAAATATTGAATTCATCAAAATTGCGTTGTATCTACGCCATTTAGCTAGATGTCGAGAAAGTTCCCTTAAGGAGGTATTTAGGGGTATAATTAGAATGTAATGGTCTAAGGCCAATTCTTATGATACCCTAGATGAATGCCCGTATAAAATTTCATATGGTCACCGATCTATGCAAGTTTGATTTTTGAAGTGGTTTTTCGGATACATTTCTAGAACGGATCGTCGGACCAGAAAAAATGATTATAACCAATTTTATAGGATTTCATATTCTAAAGAAGTTTTTAGTACAATAAAAATGTCTAGGACTGATCGTTTTCACAGTATATGTAAAAAACCTAAATTTTTATATGGCCAAGAAGGGGTTGCCCGATTTAGCCCATGTTTGAAATTTTAATTGTTATTACTATAAAAATACCATGTACCAGATTTCAGCTCTCTATCTCGATGCGCTCTCAGGCAGTGTCCAAATATATATTGGAAACCGAAATTTTTGTATGGCAAACCCACGAAGGAGTTGCCCGATTTGTCTCATTTTGGAACTTAATTTTACTTTTTTTTTTTAAAGTCCGTGTACAAAATATCAGCCTTCTAAGTGAACGTGTTCTCGAGTTATCGTGCGCACGGACAGACGGACGAACATGCAAAAATCAAAATAACTTTTAATATTATGCGATGGGGTGTCCAATCCATTTTGCGCTACAAACTTAGTATGCCCTTTAGATTTCATCTAGGTAAAAAAAAAACTCATGTCAGGGGTATAATCACGAGATAATACTGTTTTTCAATGCAATTGGGTGAATCTGTGGTTAACGGGTCCGACAAATGAATTTAGCTGATTCCTGACCGTGGGAAAGCTCATTTAAGGGGGTATTTAGGAGGTTATTAAGGAGTAATACTAGATTTGAATGAATTTGGGTCAATCTACCGTTTTCAGGTGCAAGAAAGCGATTTAGATTAGTTGAGGGTGATTAAAGGGTAGATATATAAGGGAGCTTATCCTAAAATAGCATACTAAGACAAAATGACACAATGCTCTTTTTTCGAATTTCGAATTAAGTGCAATTTTTTGGAGCACATCACTGAATAGGTACAGAACTAACAAACAGTAAAGCTGAGAAAATTCCAGTCAGTTTGGGCGCTTACTGTGAAAGCAAACCTTCAAAGAATGTATTATCCGGCGATTACACAAGTCAATAGAACTGACGGTCAGTACTCAATTCTTCTGTCAATTTTATTGACTACAAATGCTTCGTGTTCGATCAACTGACTAGTCAGTTCATTATAAAAATATCGTCAAGCTGTCTTCTGTATGCATTTCTAATAATTTCTTCCTTATTCCGTCATTTATCTCTAAAAAATGAAGAATTACAATGCATTAAACACTCTCTCTAAAGGTATTTCTGAAAAACTTGTTAATGTAGTAAAAATATAAGAACGTAACGCTATGTGTGTGAGTATTGGCTTAAGTTATTTGCTATTTGCTACTTTTGTTGTATTACAAAAAAATATCCAACTATAGATTTAAGGGTAAAATGCCATATCATCGTTTATATGAATACTTGAGGACTTGACTTGAAATCCACTTGAACTCAGGTAGAGCGGTTGATTGAATTAATTCCAATTACTTGACTTGAATTTTTCTTGAATTTAATTTTCCAATTAGTTAAGTTAAAATTTACGCGTTGAATGAGCGTTTTCATGATATTTTGATTACTTGAAGCATACTTCAAGTATCCTTCAAGTATTCATGTAAACGTACTGATACTTGAGGGTAAAACGACATATTATGTCATTTTACACCCATAGTGCTCCATAATACATGTTATTTTCAGTCAGAGCCTAAGACTGCGACTAATGAGCCTAGTGAGGATTTCGACCCAAATGATGATGATTTCGATGAGCCCTGCCTTTACTGTATACTGATATTTATAGCAGGTCTAAACCAGGTAAACGATGGATACAGTGCAGTTTATGTTCTAAATGAGCATATAATTGATATGCAGGATTAGAGAATAGCTCGAAGAAGTTCATTTGTGATGTGTGCAAACAATTATTAAAAATGAAATGCGCACTACCAACTTCTCCTCGGATAAAATGGTTTTCATAAAGTTCAAAGTGTTACTTTAAAACTACCTTATTTCACCTTATTTCACAATTTCAATCATTATATGCATTACATATCATTTATTTGTTTATGTTCAGAAAATTTGTATTGTTCCAGAAAATCAAGACTTACCATATGTCATATGACTGCGGTCTAACAATAAAATACAACTACATTACTACTAAAATATGTTCATCGCCGTTGATGTGTTGTGTGAATCTGAATACTCAATCATTCCTAAGAGAGGTTATGTGTATTCTATACGTAGGTACCTACCCCATCAAATTTGGTAACTATTCTATCCCAGGTAACAGGAGTTTTCCATATCCTCCTTTCCTTAATAATAATTTACGTAGATGCAGATAGTATGATTTGGGTTCAATTACCGCTTATTCGAATGCTTAAAAACGCGCATATTTATCCACAACTTTCTTAATAGAGCGAACAAGAACTTTTTTTTCTTTCAATCTACTCCTCTACATCAAAATACCTGAACTCAATAATACTAAAATGTCAAGAGTAACAAGTACCCTAAAACACCCACAAGTTTCTAATTAATTAATTTCTCTTAACTTTTAGAATCATCCGTCTGGAGCACACCAAACTGAAAAAGCAATAACACAATCTAGTCGTGTAACACGTCCATTTGGTACTGGATTCTCTCGAAACCGACCGGTTAGTGGCTTTAATCGACAGACCACAGAAGACTTATTTCCAAGCCAACAACAATTACCATTCCGTAATAGTCGCAATAGATTCCAGCCAAGTGCTGAACGGACATCAACTAGCAGTACCACAACCACATCAACAACTACTACTGAAAAGATATCACGATTTAATCGTTACGGTTCTGGAAGATCCGCGAAAACCTCTAAAGTGCCAACTTCAAGTTCATCACCGACACCAGAAAGGCCGAAGCCAAATAAAGCACTTTTTCAGCCACGGCGACCTGTTTTTATCAGTCGTGAAATCAATGAACCAGTTCACCTGAAGAACAAAGTCGTCCCTAGCAAGATAACAATTAATCACAATGGAAGCAATGACAGCCAAGAAGACGAGGAGCAAGACGACATTTTAGAAGAGGAAATAAACGACGCTAATCACGTTCCAAATAAGCAAGACAACAACGGAGATGGTAAGGAAATTCCACTAGAGTCTTATGAAAAGCTCAGACTTTATGAGGCAATTAAGAGCTCAACTACGCAAGATCCAGGTCCAACTGCCCCTGAAAAACCTGATGAGCATACTGTCATACTAACCTCTAATTTTTTCTTACCCCAAGAACAACAACCTCATCTGCAAGAAAACGATTCCGTAAGTGGACAGACTTCTATAGAGGAGCAAATAAATCAAGTGCCTGTGACAACACACAGTCCCGCAGATTACGAATACGAGTACGAAGACTACGAGGACAAGTCGACCACAATACCTGCTGATTCAAAAGAAGCCGCAAGAGATAACGTGGAAAATCCCGAAAAATCTATTACTCCTCCAATACCTGAGTCACTTGAAGAAGAAACAAATGATACCAGGGAGACTGAAGAAATTACAACAGATTCATCTGAATCATCGCTTGATGAAACCACCTTAAACCACCTGCACTCAGACGAATCCAGTACTGAGTACTATGATGAAGAGTTTGAAGACGAAGACGGCACAGAAGAATCCGACGAGGGAGATGATGATGCGTCTGATGAACCAGAACAGAAAAATGTTCAGAAAAATCCCTCAGGTATTGTGGGACAAGCGGTGGTTCAAGTCATTACAACGAAAAGTGTTATCAATGGATCAACAGCGTATCCGCAGCAGGTAAGTGCTTTCAGTATCCGCACATTGACAGATCTGAGTTAGGAAATTTCGTAAATAATTTTTTTGTAATTTCTTCATCCAGTTTACTAATTAAAAAATTTCATTATTCAGGTAACACCAAGCGCATCATCTGAAGAAGAGGCTGAGAGCTCTGAAAACAAACCTCCTGAGAAAGAATCAGCAGAAATCAAAGAAATTCCAGTGTCTGAAGAGCCCAAAGAAATGGATCCTGTATTGGAAGATGGATCCATTAATAATGCCACCGAGAGTTATGTTGTGGTTGCATCCATTCAAACTAGTCGCAGTATATCAGGAGCCCGATTTCTTCCATTCCCTGTAGTAGAACAGGAAGAAACGAAACAGACATTATCCGAATTAGAACGCAAAATACATGAGCAGAAAAAGAAAAAAGCTCAACCTATAGATCAAGAATCCGAAGTAAATGAAAATGTATCACCAAAGGAACAAGAAACAACAACTGAAGCGACAATTATCACTACAATAAATGCAGTCCTACCAGAAGAAACTACTGAAAAAAATGTTGTGAATCAGTCGATATCCACAGAGAGTATAATAGACAAGTTGGACCGAGTCCAATCAGAGCTTTCAAGCGGACTACTAACTGGGAAATTTCCCATACTTAATGAAATGCCTGATTTAGATTTGTCCTCGTCAACGACTACAACGACCACCACTACGGCAGCACCGAAATTTGTTCCCAACATAAGAAAATTCATGCCAAAGTCGACCACTGTAAGGCCTGAGAGGAAAATAGATATCGAAGCTATTCCTATGGATGATCTCACAGGATTACTGCCACCTGGTTTCAAGCCAAGAATAACTAGTTTTAGAAATAGAAAAATAACTACGACAACATCCACTGAAGCACCGAAATTGCGTCTGGACAATTTAGCTTACAAACCATCTAGAAATTCGACAATTGGACGATCATTCAAGAATTCACCGGTTGCAGTTCAGGATGTTGGATTAGTTGGTCTTCTGCCAAAAGGATACAAACTAAATACGACTGTAACAACAGAATCGCCTGTTACACAAAAAAGTCTCAAAGACATACTCAGCAAAATCAAATTCGAAGATAATTTAGACAAGCTGTTACCAAGGGATTACAAAGAAAAAGCCTCTAAGACTAACACACCTACTACAAGTAAGTCTTCTGTAGGAGCAGTCGATGAGATTAGCAAGTTCTTACCACCCGGATACAAGCATCCAGCATCCACTACAACCAAAAAACCTTTGCCAGTTATACCAATAAAAGAGGATATCGCCAATCTTCTTCCACCGGGATATAAACCCCAGAATATTACAACAACAAGTAAATCTTCAATTGGGGTGGTGCCATTGCAGGACAATATAAGCAAGTTCCTTCCACCTGGATTTAAACCAGATACCAGCAAGCAGGAGGATAACATCGGTTCTATAGATATTTCGCAACTACTTCCAAAGGACTACAAAGCAAAGGAGGAAGGCAAAGAGACTGAAAGTATCCTTAAGAAAATCGAATTTAAGGATATATCTTCCCTTCTACCCACTGGCTTCAAGGAAAATACAACTAATGAAGCAAAGCCACTTTCTGAAACAGAAAAGCCAGACGCCGGCTTTAAAGTGGTTTTCCCAAAAGGTTTGAATAAGCGACCCGGCGTTAGATTAACGACACCCAAAACTCTAGGAGTTGATGGACCAACACAACCACAAATTGTTATTAAAAAAGGACCTCCAACAAGGTGCTTTGACTTACTACTTTATTAGAACTATTTAATCAAACCAATTACTAATGACGTTTAATTTTAGAGTAACCACTGAATTCACTGGTTGGCCAACACCATCCACAACTCCGTTCTCTATTGAAAAACTTCTCGAGCAGCAAAGGACAGCATCAATTGACATATCTGAGCTTTTCCCTTCGTCAACCACAACCACTACGACTACAACAACTACAACAACTCCAGAGCCTCCAAAACCAACGGAACCTGGTCTTTGTCATTCTGAATGTGATCTTGCCGGGACAATTAAAATTATTGATGGAGTTAAGTGGAAGCCTGAATTACTCGATCATAACACAGACGAATGGAAAACCCTAGCCAGAGAAGTTGAAGCTCAGGTAAGTTCTGAGAAATACGATTTCACCAATAACAAAAACTGATCCCTTTTGCCTAGCTCAACGAAGTGTACAGTAATGCACCACGTCTCAGTAAATGGTACAAGAAAGTTCGCATCGATAGCTTCAACAAAGGCAGTGTTTTAGTCGATTATTTCGTCGAATTATCGAATATATCTCGTGAAGTTGATACATTGGAGATTAAGCAACTATTCCACGAAGCATTGACGACTGCACCGCTTCCGGTATTGCCACTGTCAGAAAATAATGAAACAATAGAATATAATGAGCCCGGCGAGAGGAAAGGTGAAAAACTAGTCAAAGAAACGTATCTTTTAGGCAGATTTGTTGTTGATCCAGTATCAACTGATTTTATTGGTAATAATATCAAATTTAAATTTTATTAAAATTAAGATACATAACATCACATTTATTCTCAGTTATACCAAAACCAGCTTCACCAACAATTGAGTTCGCTGAAGAGGAATTACTTATTCCACAATGGGCAATTGTTGTAATAGTCATCGGTGTTGGATCCTTGTGCTTTATTGTGATATTTGGTGTGACTGTGGTAAGTCTTGTGAAATATATTTACCGAGATTTTCTTTCACCAATTCTGCTTCCCACTTTCACAATAGTTGGTAAACCGACAGAAGCGCTCGAAGAAAACTCCGACACCCTTGACGAATGATATGCTGCATGAGCTCAACAAAAATCATATGGGAGGTGTCGACAATTACGGAGCCGATGAGTTCTACAACGTTGAAGACACTTGGAACGATACTAAGCAACCAATCAAACCAAAGGTAATGAAATAAATTTTTCATGTCGTTTTTATAGTTATTGATCGATTTTTTTTTTTTCTTTACAGCGTTTTACAAATTCAATGCACGGCAGTAGTGCCTCAAACATCTACGATAGTTGGCGATCTCAACGAGGTGGCGGTGACTACTATTATGACAACCACAACTATACACCACATAAAATAGACCCGTATCCTCCAGATGCCTTTTCTGATGCACACCAAATGTACACATATAACCCAAGGTCGAGGTACTTCAAAGATTATGATCCAGACTTCTAGAGAATCAAGAATTCTCAAACTCTGACTACTTTTTTTTTACCATTGCCTCATAATGTCGTTTTCTAGTTCTTAGGCTAAAGTTAGGAAATAAATAAATTCTAGGTTATCTAATTGATATTAAAACCCCGTTCACCAATTATTGTTTGAATTTCTAATTGTCATGTCCTAGTGTGCCTTCTACAGAATACTTTTTGTCAGCATTTGTCGCTAATAGCAGTCCCTAGTTGAATTGTTGTAAATATAATATGGCGCAAAGTGTAAAATTACAATTTAATAATTTATGTAACGAGATTAATTGAATAAGACAGACAATTTATAACTTGTACGCGATGAGTTTTTCTACTGCGGTGTGAAAGCTGCAAAGACTTTCATTAAGAAATGTTTTGTGATTGTGACTTTATTATGGTGGGTGCTATTGGATGGAAACATATTCATAGGCAGTATTAATTTTTCCTTAGCCAAACAAAGTACAACAAAGTTCAGAACCGCAAGAAAATTGTCCAACATTGCATTTTTAAATATAATGTTTGTCACATAACCGCAATTTCAGAACTAGACTAGGCTTTACTCCCCTGTTTCCTCTTTATTTCACAACTTCCAAAGGGTCTTCATTAATAACAGTAGGCCTGTTTCTACTTGCCTGTAAAAAGTAAAGAAATAAACTTGAACAAATGAACAGCAGAAGCCGAGTCAGCTAAAGTCACAAGTTAAACAATAAATGTTGGCAGCTTAGCTTACAGACCTTGTACAGACTTATGGGGATAGCTTGCTCTCCTTAGATCTCAGTAAGTCCTCCCATACCATATCCTTTTTAAAAATAATAGAAGATAACGTGAGACTAGCAGGCTCCCAGAGCTTCATTAACTGCAGAGCAGATGTAGCATGTACCAAGTCATTTAATTTAAAATCTGCTGCTGCTAGGTATATTGTGCTCAGTTTATAAGAACATGTTTGAGGAGAGGACGTTTATTTCTTTTATAGGAATTCGAATGTAAAAAGCATATTTAAAATCTTAAAAATACGGAAGTTGTGTTAAAATAATAAACGGATTGTGATAAGCTTTTTTGAGTATTGTTTTGGAGAATGGAAATGTTTTGCCAGCATCCATTTCCTAAAATAATGGATACATACTTAAAAGATGGGTAGTAATATGCTCGGTATTTGTGGTGTTACTAATCCAGTATACGCGACCCATTTATTCTAAATAGGAGATCTCATAAATTTGCCATTATTTATTTTTATTTATTTTCAATGCCAAAAAAGGAATCCCCAGGCAAGGCAATATGACCCAAAACAAATGAATGTCAAACAGGATCAGTAGTTCTTAATGGTTTTAAATATACTGGAGTCGCTGAAACTCTTCGTTCAGAAGATGGAAATGGATTTAAAAATTGCCCCATCAAAAGAAATAATAGGTCTGTCTGTTTACTGTTGAGTAAAAATCTTTGCGTAAAAATCAAGTAAAAACTTTTATGCGGTAGAGGGGATAAATCAAGAAAAGTTACCAGACACTTTTCGAGTAAATTTTGTTTAGCTTGTCATGTGTCAAAAATTTGGCTGCTACCTTTCCGTCTGAAACAGAAAACAATTAATTAATTTGAAATACGTTTTAAAAAACCAACCCTCTTTAATATTTTTTTTTAATTTCGACTCTTTAGATTAACATTTTACATTCTTTCGATAACCCAACAAACGGCTTAACCTCAAATTTAATACTTTTGACAGTCAGCTGATTGCCTATCAAAGTTACACATCCTCTTGATCGAGTAAAAATGTGCAACTTTGTGCAAGAGGGGAAACGTATAAATTTACTCGATTTTTACTAGTTAAAAGTAAACAGACGGTTTGTGAGTAAAAATGCGTAAAAGTTTTTACACCGAGTAAAAACTTTCGAGTAAACAGACAGACCTAATGAGTCACATTTCTGCCGCGTCTTGAGACGATGCATAGGTGACTTATTTTCAATGTGAGATGTGGGTTCAAAGCCTTGTGTTATAAAAACGGACGTAAGTTTTCTGTAGGCTCCTACAAGACAATTAAATTTACTGTTTTTGAAAATAATTTAATAATAAAATTAAAAAATTAATCAAAAACAAATGCATCGGCCGGGAATCGAACCCGGGCCGCCCGCGTGGCAGGCGAGCATTCTACCACTGAACCACCGATGCTTGCGTTTGGTTTCTTTACATATTTATCTTAACCATTACGGACAAAAAAAACTGTGAAAGAATTAGAGTTTAACCTTTAATAGATACTAATTATTCATTAAAATACGATGTTTGTGTGTCACATAGTATTCATAATAATAGCTCGAAAATCAGATCATAATGAAGTACACAAATGAAGTGTTTTTTTCCTTCATTAAAGTCCTAATGAAGAAAAATATACTAGAACTGAATGTATTTTGGTTTATAATAAAAATCAATAGCTCCACATCTGCCCATTTGAAAAATAAGAAGAAATGCAAAGCACAAACTAGATTATCAAAATATATTTTTTAATGTTTTTTCATTTCCAAAACGTTAAATTGAAAAATAAAATAAATAAAAACTAAGATTATCGCACAGATTCAATCCATTTCGTTTCTTCACTGTCATAAGTATGTCAAAACCAGTTTGAAAGCACAATTCAATTAAAGAAATGACTGTTTGTCTGCATTTGCCTAATTAATTATTATTGTCTATTGAGCCGTTAGTTAATTATGCATTAGGAGAGCTGTGTGTCTAGCGCAATAAATTCTGTCGTCAAATATAAAATTAAACAAAATTTCTAAGTTTTATTTTCTTATAAAATTAAAAACTACAAAAAGATTAAACAAAGCGGGCGGTATCATATGTGACATTGAGTTAAAAAACTTGTTGTCTTACACAACTACGACAGATTCAAATGTTTTGTTTTACATATAAACTAAAAATGAAGACCGTAGCTAATTTTAATCAGTTAATCTATCATAAGGACCTAGGTCATCTCTGATTTGGTATATGTAAAGACTTACCCCATTCACAAAAGTTCGTCAAAATCAACTTCTATTAACCTGTGATGGAGGTAGTAATCACAGTTAATCCTGCAAAATAAAAGTAACTGCATTTAAAAGATGTGCTTGCAATTTGTTTTAAAGCAAAAGTTGTTATAGTCATGCTGTTTCTTTATCCATTTTCCTGACCTTGACTTTTAGATTGCTTAAATTCTGTGAAATCTCTTGTACTCTATTGGCATGCAAGTATCAAAGCACCACCATTACATACTGCAAACTTAAGACTTCTTAATTTTTACCACCGCAGCAGTTTATCTTGATTTCTCAGGAAACCGTTAAACCAGCTATTATTTATAAAAGCAGTCAGCTGAATCACTCACAGATTCAGGCGCTGTTGTTTAACATAACGACTTCTGATAAATGAACAAAGAAAGAAGCTAATATCGAAATTTTTTAATACTATGTAGTTTATTATATTCAGCTAAAATAACTTTTTAAGTTAAAATTTAACATAAGTTCCGTTTATTACGACTAAAAATATTTTCAGTAGTATTCAGAAAACAGTTTTCTTTCAAAATCGATTTTCGTTTAGGACAATTTTTTTCATTGTGGCCAATTTTGCAGCATACAAGACAAAGTCTACAGCCCTTTTTGGTCGCAGTAGCAGCCAAACGGACGACATTCCTATGAATTTTGTATCTTTTTGAAAGTCTTATCCAATTTTGGCAATTCAGCTCTGTGTGGCCTCGTTCTTTGCAAATCCAACAGTGTAAATTACTCTGATACTTCGTACAAGAATGATTATCTCGTTGTGTACATCTTCCACAATTATAACAATGTAAATAGTTTGGCTTAACACAAGTCGCACAGAGAATACAGTGTCTGTAACTTTCACCGTTCTTTGAACAACACTCCTTACATATGTCACAGTGAATATTTTCAATGCCAGTCCATCGATTGCATTCCTCACAAAACTTGTATCCTTCGGATAATGGTAATTCAATTAAGTTTGGCGAAATATTAGTAAATAGACGAACAGGGCTGCCTTGTTTCCTACCCTTTAGTCTATCATGGTACAAGTCATGATTGATATAATTTATTTTATAGTCTATCATTTCCATTTCAGGCATGTACATTTTTATGTAATTTTCCATGAAATACGGGAATATCCAGAAAACAGGTAAAATTTTAAAATATGAATTTACCCGCTGATATGTTGCTGCTATCTCTTTGATGGTATTAACTAGAGGCTCCGTTCTGCATCCAAATGGAGGATCCGTGACTAGAAGGACTGACTCGTCACTGAAACAAATAAACAGAAATTATTTGAAAATTTTGTTTTATTTTATTTATTCAAGTCCTATACATACCTGTTGCACTTAAGGAAATTCTCAAATATTTCAATTTTCTGATTTCCTTCGAAGAAATGATTGTTAAACATGTTAAACCACCCGAATTCATCATACTCGAGAAAATAGAAAAACCTGTAATCCAAGTCTAGCAGAAAAGTATCTATTTCCAGTTGCTTTTGTTTACTTTTTAGATATTCGTGTAGGCGAGGTGCTCCAATGCAGATAACTTTTCTAAATTAAAAAAGTTCCACAATTTTCTGATATGTATTTATATCTCTTTCAATTTCAATTAAATTTAAAGATATATTAAAATAACTGTACTAACTCCCAATGTTAATGGGCCATCCCAGACGAGTGCTCTTGATGCAGTATGCAAACCGGTTTTTTAAGGAAAAGGTGAAAAGACGCAAAGAAATATCTCTTTCCCTTCCCTAAAAACCCGGTCAGCATACTGCATCAAGAATACTCGTCTGGGATGGCCCAATGTGTGCAATAAAACAAAAATTATGGTTATGTCGTGTGCAATTAAAGAAATGTAAACTGTCACTTGAGATTACGTTAACATTTAACATGGGTGGTTGTAGGTTTACAGGAATGAGAAAACCACTGAAGAAATCGTAGTAATTAGGAATATAGGAATTTTCAAAATTCTAATAAGAAAAATTACAAAGGAAATAAATACAAGAGAAAAATTCATTCTGTTGTGATTGTTTCTGGTACTTTTGCTAGTTTAGCACGGAAAAAATCTTGATGTAATTATTTTTATTGTAAACTTTTCCAATGAAGATACTATTCAACAATATACTACTCCAATTATCTTCAAAGTTGTCTAAGGAATGGTTTCGGCAAAACAAAAATGAAATTATTTGAGCCCGAACAGGTCTGTCCTGTTTGGCAGAGAAAATAAATAGTAATTTTAATTCGTAATAATGCCTGAATTTTTCACTTTGACTAAGAACTTCCAATTACAATATTTCAAAGTATTAATAATCGTGGAAAAAGAAGACCAAAAGAATTGCTTTAGCTTCAAGAATAGAAAGAGTTTTATGTGTGCGGGCTAAGTACTAATGAAGTTTGCTTACTTTTCTATCCAAATACATATACTTACCTAAATCCAAGTTTGCTTATACAATTCCCAAAAAACTCAAGGGTAGTTGCATTAAAAAAATACTGAGCTTCAGCTTTATTATTGCTTAGGGGTTGCAGAACCCTTGTTGGATATCTGAATAGTTCATCTGAGATACCTTCAAGGATGGTATGTTTTCTATGAAGATCGATGTGACGCTCTTTAAACAAGATATTACAAGTATGGCAATAGCACCTCTTTTCAGGTTTTTTAGAATGTATCTGAAAAACCAAGTGCTCTGAGAATGAAATATTTCCTTTATTTTTTCTTTTACTTACTTTTATTCTAAGTTTTACTGCCAATTGCGGATCAAAATGTAATTGATTTTTGCTAAACTGTTTACTTCTATCTTTTTCATAATCAGATTTTTTCAAATAAAATTTACAATCTTTGAAACTGCGATATGCTGAACATGAGAAATATTCTTCAATTATTTGACCAACAGCAGACTGTTTCCTAAATAATAAAGTTGGTCCATGCGGGCAGTACGGATTTTTTGATAAATTATGGCAAATAACTATTAGCTTGTCCTCTAAAAGTTCTAAGTTTTGTGACATTATTATAAAAAATGTAAAAGTCTAGAATATTTTACTGAATTCGTCTTTTATAATAAACAATGTAAATTGAACTGTAAAAAAAACTTCTAGATGATAAAAATAATGCTTTAATATATGAAACTATCCAGCATAAATTGAGTAACCTCAAAAATCAGCTTGTTGTTTGTAAACAAATATCACACTTTTGTTCTAAAAATAAGTCCAATTTCGTGGCCAACTTCGTTCGATACATATAATTTTCAAAAAATAAAAATAAACTAGTAAAAGGCAATTAAAAATTAAGCACTTTAGTTCCAAATTTTCCAGACGCCATACGTAATTCGAATTTAACTTTTTAATGGAAATCATAAGCACTAGAATATCATTACTCTATAAAATTTCAATTTTATCTTTCACCTAACAAAATTGCACATGGCATTCCTTTTACAAATGACAATCGCTCAGTTTTCCATTCTGTTCCATCTTTTTGTCTTGCACTTGCAGTCTTGCGTCATTCAATTTTTGTGGAGTTTTTGTGAAAGTTAACCGGCTTTGCATAAGTTTGTAAAATTTATAAAAAATAATCATGGCAATGAAAGCACTAGCAAAGACGACTTTCCGATTAGCATCAATGAGTGGATTTTCTTCTGCTCTAAAGACGACAATTGGAAAACGAGATTTCACCCGCACCCTTTGGCACATGTGTAAAACTCCAGATAATTCAACGTCAGGTTTTACATTGAAAATACATAGTCCAAGTTTAAATTGCAGTTGCGGTTGTGGATCGAAAGGTATTCACACAAAAGGTAAAATTTCAATTCTTTGCTACCCCCTAGTTGCGCCCCCTTCAAGTTCATACATAACCTCAAACTTATTCTGCTGTTCATTTGCAGGTGAGAGAGAACTCGTAGAATTCTTGACAGAAGAAATTGTTGCAGAAAGGAAGGCTCAAAAGGTTAAGACTGTGCCGACAGAGGTAGATGGCTTCAAGGTAAGCCTCGATGGAGCAGAGGTAGAGCTCACAAAGTGCACTGACAAAGAGAAGTAAGTAATGACTTATCATAGGTTCTTTCGGGTTTGGTTCTGAAGCTTGGCAAAGCAGTCATGTTGGGGTTAGAGCTTAAAAGTACAGCAGCAAACTCGAAAATGTATATGACTTATAAATATTTTTTTTTATAACTCCTCCTTAGGATTCTTATTTCATTCAATATAAATCACACTGTGGATGCTGATGATGAAGCAGAGATCGAACCCTCAGCTGAGAAGCCAAATTTTGCAGAAATGAAAAGTAAGCCACAATTTGAGGTCGACATCGTCAAAGGGGACACAACGGTTTCATTTACATGCTCTTTCCTTCATGAAGCTGCACAGGAGGGTGAATATAGTGGGTGTAATTTTCTCAAGGCCAATTTTCATTTACTTACAAAGTTGTTTGCTTACAGATGACATATTCGGAATTGATGAAATAACAATCTACAAAGGTGAATGGAATGATAAAGTCTATGCGGTTGCTGGAGATGTCCTAGATGGTGTATGTAGCAAAATATCATATAAAGCATTCAAATTTTATTTAATGTATATTTTTTAGTATCTTTACGATCTTCTAATGAACGTCCTTGAAGAAAAAGGAATTAGCAACGAGTTTGTTGAGAAACTCTCAGGATTGAGTACAGCCTACGAGCATTCTGCTTACATAGGCCTGTTAGAAGGTTTATCTAAGTTTACAACCGGAAAGTAGTTTTTTTTAGTTTCCTATTCCTATCAAAAGTCTTGGTTTAGTATAGATTTAAGAATTAAGACAAATGCATTATATTGTTTTTATTCAATGAATTACTCTAATTTTATGAGGGTATTATCAACATCTCTTAATTTACAGGTAGCATAAGTTCTGAAGATCCACTCCAACAAGTAAACGTCAAGATATTCCCATCCTCATCCCGTCTCCTAGAGTAAAATACTGTAGGCGATATCCTTTCTTTTTTTTTTTATTACATCTTGTATGTTTTCAGCATTTGTTTCATGAAAAATATTTTTATTTAAATAAATTGTTCTACTAAAAAATGTTCATTGTAAATCATTCCAACTAAGAAGTTGCTCAGTTTTCTGCCTCACGAATAACTTGTTGAGTCTGGTCATTACTTGATTGACCAAAAATAATACTCTTATTACAAGTAATCCAATCTCATGCTTTACCTGTGGAAAATATCTGTTTTTGCTTTGGAGCTGACGACACTACACCAACCAGCTTTGCTATGAACTCTAATTTTTCGAGAAACACGGAACTCAAGTTGTAAAAAGGAAAGTCCCCAAAATATGCAAAAATAAATCTTTGGGAAAATAAAATAGAAATATATTTCCTTAAAGCTTTGCCTTCAAACGTATATATCTATACAAAATCGAATAAACAGATTGGAGTAAAAATCAATTCGAATAATAACTAAAAAATTTAAGTTAGGAACGCACATCGGGAATTTATTCAGATAGAGTTTACCCTTCTCCTAGAAGGACGTCGGCTTACATTAATTTCCTGTCAGCTGGTACTTTTATTCGGAGGTGGTTTGAATTCAGAGCCTAGATAGTCCCCTTCAAGTTCTTTAAATTCTAGTTTTTGATCTCTCATAGCTTTCTGAAAGAAGATTATAATTATAGTTACTATTTCTTTTATTGTTTTAAGCGTGAAATTATGCTTTACCTTTACACATTCCTGGTAAATTTTAAATAGTGGTGCACACATAGAATCATCGGTACTTCCTTTCAAAAACTTTTCCGAAAACCAAACATTAAAGCAAGCATCATACTGCTTTTTAAGCTCGGTGCAGTTCTCACCGATGCTGTTCATTCGTAAGAGGTCTGAAAGTAATACGAATTACATTTACCGTTTTAATAACTTTAGGGAGCAAAGTAAATTATCAGTCAACAATCAGACAAAAATGTATAAAAACGAGACTTTACACCATACTCTCAGCAGCCTTATTGGGTTGATCTGATCTTGATAATATGTAGATTAGATTTAATTTGAATATTGATTAGATATTACGCAAGAATCAGGATGGGTTATAGCATGGTAGAATTTCATATGAATCTAACAATATTAATCAGCAATTATGTTTTTTCTATATCATTTAGCAAAACTAGTTAATCTCTGTGATAAATCAATAACAATTCAAGTTTATGACGACAACTTTAACCAAACTTCAAGCTGAGATAACTCTTTTACTTTCAACAATTTTTCGTTTTTTACTTTTGTAGTTAGTAACTAAGTCCCAAAACCTTTTAATACTTTATTTGAATACATAAAACAATAAATCTACAGTTAATCAGTTATTTATTTTCACTTAACAATTATACAATGAAATCAACTCAGGAATGACAAAATGCTATACATATGCTGTGAGGTATATCTTCCTAAAGCAATGATAGCAAAATAAATAGTTATTAGTTACCTTTTGTTTATTTTTAACTAATGGTTTATGTCACGAAATGCAAAGAGATTAAAAATATAAATATCAGGAAATTCAGCAACCTCTATTAAAATCTAAACGTCATTTATCTTCTTCTTAATAGAACTCCAAAAGTTTTTATTTTGTAATAGAATATAATCCACATGGATGGAAGATGGAACTTAGGAACATGGATGAAAAACAAAATTTGACATTTCTTTTTTAGTACCCGAAAAATCGATCTGTCAGTCAGTAAAGTTTTCCTGCGTCGTGGGTTCTGCAAAGTAAGAGCTAAGGAAGAGCGAAAAATTTATTATTGTTTATTAAAATTTTTAATTTGTGATAATAAGGAAAATGTAAAGTTTACTAATAAAATATTCCAAAAGTTCACGTTTGTTGCAAAAATATTTTGAAATGGCCAAGTAAGACTATCATTGAACCACTCTCTATTTTGCATGAAAGGGAATTTTCTTAGATAATTTTCGTTGTTTTTACTTTTTTTTTATAGTTGTTGTAAAAAACATTGTGGCAAAAATAAAAGGTTTGTGTTAATTATTTTATATGTTTTATTATTATTATTAGGTATTACTAATATACTATATTATTTCACGAACTTGAAGGCAAGATTTGGTAATTGTTTTTTTTTATACATTTTACCAAATGCAGTTTAGATATATTTTAGAATATAAAATTGTTATATTACATTGAAAAGAGTATTTTTTATATTCAAGGCAATACAGATAACGCCACCAGCGAAGTATGCAATTTGCATGATAAATTCCAAAAGTTAGAAGTCTGTAAAATGTAAATATTTTGAAAGGCTTCAATCTGTTGATTAATTCCGAAAGTTCAAATGTCAAGAAATATCAAGAGCAAGCAAGAATTAGTAATTAACGTCCCACGTGCCTTATGGCTTGTGTCATAGTCCAAGCTTACTCTTCTCTAGTTTGAAAGGAGCAAAATTTGCCTTAAGGAGGCCCTTGGCTCAAACTCGAACTGAACTTTTTCCTTTAAGATTTTTCTCGATACCTATGGGTGCGTTCACCGACACGATAGCGTCTTGTAGCGTAGCGTAGTAATCATGTGTCAACGGAGTTGCTTTGACAGTTAATTACTACGCTACATACTTTGCCACGGTGAACGAAAGAAAGCGTAGCGTAGTATCATAATCGTAACCCCCGTAAGATACAAGCCATGAACAAAGTCGAAAAAAGAGGGCAGCGGGCCGGTCAGCAGGCGACATCCATAGTCTTCTTGCCTTGTCTTACTGAAGGAGTTTTTCATATAAAAGTTGCTTGTATTTTGTTCAAACGCTATAATTTTCATAAATTTGTTCTACATGCTATTTTTTTTTTAACTATTAGAAAGAAAACATATTTGGCTGCAATTTGTTTTAACTTCATTTTGCTATGGGAGCGACAGTTTTGGGCTTTAGGACCTGTTTAAGATGAAATTTTAGTTTTTCCACAATGACGAGTATACAAAAAGCAGTGAGAGTGAGCTCTTACTGCATGCTGTACCCGGCAAGGTAAGACCTTTTAATGTGTCGGTGCCTTCGGCGACTTCATGGCTTGTATTATATTCCGGGAGTTACAGTAGTGTAGTAAAAACTTTGAATTTTTAGAATTCGACTTTTTTAACATAAAATAATAAAATATGTTCGCAAATGTATGAACAAAAATTTATAATAATAAATACAATACAAATGATATTAGAATATTTAATATTGCTATTTTATTTTAACTTTCCAATCTGGCAAACTGTATACAGTGTAAATTCCTTGCAGCTTACGTAGATCATAGATACAAGAATGTGTGAAATTTATTAAAGAAAAAATAACAGAACCAACAGCTGCATTGCTTTGAAATACAGCACTAGTCCATACTAAAGATTTACCATCTTGCGATCTCATAATAATACTTTTTATGTATAACTTAGTAAAGCTTGTCAAACCCATTACACATGTCCAGCTAATTATTAGAAGCACCTGTCCCCAAACTGAGTACTAATAGTGGATTTGGACAATGCGCTGCAGTTACTGTTGTATAAACTCCAGCCACTATTCTGAAGACTGATATAAGCAAAATTGTTCGCATCGACATACGTATGTGGCAGAGATAAGGCCAGGAAACAGCACACAGACTAGCCATGGTACTAAGAGAGGCATCATCTTTTGTTCCATTATCGTAGACGTAATACAATATTTTTAGGTTTTCTAAAAGAAAAGTCAAAAAACTAGATAACATTATGGAAAAAACAAAAACAGAAAATTCTCTGGTACTAAAATTTGGTGAAGGGATATTGTGGTCCATCGGCTGTATTAACTAGAATGTAGTCTGCTGAATTGCTTCCAGCACCTTGTATTAAAGTCACAGCACTGTGTAAAAATCTTACTAATCCCTCGCCTATTAATAATATAATAAGTACGTTTCCCTGAATTGTAGGGCACGAAGAGAACAGAACTAGTGCATCCTACTAGAACTAGGAAAAACAATAAAACAAAAATTGCGATTCTTTATGGTTGACGTCCTATTAATACCGTTTTATCGTGAAGGCAGTCAATTGAGATGTTATCAGTCAAATAATCTTAACTAAGAAGCTTTTTTAATAAAATAAGGTAGTATTTATCAGGATATTGCCTTTATTTACATAACTTAGTAACAATCATTCAGGAAAATATAATAAAGGCTCGAACTATATTCGCTAACCTATAAGGTTGCGATGTTATTGTCGTCTTCCACCCGTATCCATGGTAACACGTCACTTCGCTACACAAAATACGATAGTGAAAGGTAGCGCGCTACAAGTAACTGTCAGTCGACTCAGTGAACGCAGAAGAAAGTGAAAGGAAGTGTTTAACTGTAATTTTTCGTGCACAGTGAATGCACGATCTTATGTCGATTTCGATGGGACCATTCACTGTCACTGCGCCAACATACCCTGGGAGTTTCTCAGCTGTAATAAACGTAAACAAATCTCGGTGGATGAAGGAATTTTTCAATATTTCATCGTTTTTGTTATGTATTTTTAATTAAATTTAAATAAAAAAGTATGTAAAGTACACAAAATAATATTTTATAACTACACTTGCCTAAAAAATGATTTTCCACGTCGTACCTTGGTGTTGTTGTGGCAATTTTTCACTGAACACTTCATTCTGAAAATACATGAACATCACTTAGAAATTTATCACTATAATATCAACAGATAATTACTTACACTCTTTACTTTATTTAGCACTATTTTTAAATATAATATCTTTCACTTTTCACAAGTTTTAAATTAGATTCAAATTTTGCAAATTAGGAAACTTCATTTGACAGCTGAAAATACATTTGTTTCTTTCTTCAATATAATGCTGACCTACTTCACTGGACCCTGAAAAAATCCACGATCATTAACACGAATTTTACAAGTATCAAAACTTCCTGTTGTCTCTATATTCTAAGCGCCCGATAGCGTTTGGTAGTGACAAAAAGTCACTGCACGCTTTTTTTCTGTCGGTGAAGCACCCTATGTAGATAAAAGGTTGATGGTATGAAATGTTCAGATGTATCAGCTGACTGGTTAACTGATTTTACTTTCTTTAAACTTAAAATTTTTTAATCATGCCTTATGGTCATTGGACAGAGACAAGAAGCTATGAAAAACTAGTAATTATTCAGAGCAGAAGCTCTGTCAATCCTAAATAAGAAATTTTATTACACAAAAGTAGATCCCAGTTGACATTGTGCTGATTGGCCAGCAGATAGAATCAGGGCTCCATTAGTACAGCGCAAACACCAATACTATTAGTATCAGCATATCACACGTGCTGCTCTTACCAGCATCGAGAAAGTCAAACGGTCTTAACTTTTGCATCAGCACTGGTCAATCAACATAATGTTAAATCTTTATTGACTGTTCATGTTGAAAATTGTTAAAACAAAAATTTCTTTGTTAAAAACAAAAGTGATAGAAATAGATATTGTTCTATTGATCTAGACCTAAACAATTTGTAATTATTCAGATATCATCCATAGTAGTTTTGGTTTTGTAAGTTTCTGATTAAAAGAAGCAATTGCAATCGAAGCTTCAATGCAGATCCATGTAATATTAGGTGATCAGCTGCTTTGTTTGTTTGAAATAAAACATTTGTTTTTAGCGGTCTCTATTTGGGTCATTAGTTCTAACATAAAGGCAACCGCGCATTAATCGCGTATAAACAGAATACCATGCCTAACATACTATTCAATGCAGATATTATTGAATGACAGAAATAAAAACAATTATCAAAAACGAAACATAATATGCTCCCCCTATAAATACTTCCATCTCTAATTAAAGGCGCCACTTTTACAACAAACAAATACTTATTTTTAGAATATCGGCACAGTTAAAAAAGCACCCGAGGCCTCTTGACCACACTTCACCAATAACTGATAACTCCCTCCTAGAAAATGATCCACGCACGCATAGATAAGATGCGCTCGCGTTTACTCCACATAGTATTTCCAAATTAATGACATATTATGTCTGTAATAATTAGTCATTACGACGGAAGTTATCATGCTCTGGGCCCCTGCCTGGGATCACTGGTTATACACGAACTTTTTTATTGAGTTACTCTGTTAGTTGGTTTGGTAAGAAAATATGACGGAAAAGGTGTGAAAGAAAGTCTGCCTGAAGATCGTTTTGTTTTTGTTTTTTATTTATGGCAGCGTTGAATGTTTTCGGTTAATTTTGTAGTTTTTGTGTTGTGTACAATAAATAATAAAATCTTATGACTTTTTTTTACGTCCGATAAGATTTTTCGTGAATTGCTTTTAATTTTTGAACTCAAATATTTTCTAATAGGGAAACAATGATAGTTTTCGTCTACGACACTGAATGTTGTAAAGAAGAATCTGATGATCCTGTTGCAGCTGTTCTTTATTTTCATCCTAGTTGGGTTTCGGATATTCAAAAATTATCTCTCTGTGGGCAACTGATGGGGACTACACATTTTCTCAAGGAGAATTTCTTCAGGCCGAAAATTGTTTCTTTGCAAAATGGGAAATTTATTTTAAAGGAGTTTGGTCGATTTATTTTGGTAATTTTTACACATAGTTAGCTAGTAAACTGGTTTTAAGTTATACACATATTTTCTTCTTTTTTAACTTAGGCTGTTGGAACCGACAGAAATTTAACAGATTCACTTTTAGAACATCGTGCTGAGTTGCTTACTTCATTGGTAAAATTTTTTCATCGTGATATTCAAACTATTTATGAGCAATTCTCAATAAATGGGCAGTACAAAAACTTGTCGGAAAAACTTTATCATATTTTCGAGACATATCTTCCGATTTTACAGTACAATGGTAACGTTTTCCAGAATGTACCAACTTTACGTTTACCTAAAGTAAGTGGATATTTTTTTTTCTTTTGTATAGTAAAGTACATAAAGTAAACTCTTTCCATTATCTGCCTAGAAGCCACTTAGCGGCAAATGAAGATGCGCTACATCTGTTTCTAGATAACGGCATCAAGAAATAGTGTAAAATTATTAGAAATCGGCTTTCCGAAATTTTGCTTATCTGATTTTTTTCTACATAAAAGCTTTGCCAATTCACAGCTTTAAAAAGAATTGTCTACGTCCATGTATAGTGTCACTAAAATATAACCTTATGCTGATTATAAATAGCTCGAATTCGCTTTTAGTATCTAATAAAAAGTGTAGTGACACCAAAATCCTAAAATCTTTTTTTTGCTGCCGGTCTCAATTAGCATGAAGTTGTTTTTGGTGTCACAGCTATAAAGCAGTTAAGATTAGAGTTTTTTTTAACTCTTTAGGACTTAATGAAGTAATCGGCTGATGTAAAGACTTAACATTTAATTAGAATACATATAATCTGTAAAATTTTTTTTTTTGTTATAAATAATCAAATTTTTGTTATTTTCCTCAGAGCGCAAGTAATATATTTTTGGATGCAATGCAAACGCTTCAGAGTTGTCAACAAACTAAGAGTGTACTTGGTGGCACAATTTTATATCACAATAAGTAATTCCTCGGTACATTTAAATTTTAAGTAAATTATATAAAAAAAAACACGTTTTTCAGGGTGTTGGCAACTCAGCTATCTGCGGATATTACAAAAAACCTAGTCCTAACAGATCCATATCGGATAAAATCCACAGCCGAACCAATTACAGTAGATTTCTATGTCCCGAATGGAGTTCAAATGATTGTTGTCTACATTCCCATCCGAGATTTTCGTAAACTCACTTTGGATGCACAGCGGGCCCAAAATGTTCTTACGCAAAATTTCACAAATCCTCTCCTACCATTTCAGTATCAAAAACGAAAAATGAAACGAGATAAGTCTCTGATTTTTTCGAATATTCCCGAGGAAGGAATTTGTGATACAACAACAAATGGAGTAGCTCCCATTGATGTTCCCAAAGTAAAGACTGTTAGTCGACCAAATCACTTGCCTCTTCGATTTAAGAATGTCACTGCTAAAGAAATACCTGAAAGTGGAATTGCTTCAATAAATTTCGATGAATCTGACAGTTATCCGGAATTTATTGGCAGAACCAGCGTTTGTTCTACTCCGATGACTGAGAATAAAGTCCTTCATGGAAATCTAATGTCAATTTGTGCTAATCCTACTGAGAATTTTATTGTGAAAGAAACAAAATCATCTGAAGCAGCAGGAAGTTCAAAACGAAACGGCGTTAAAATTGATTTCGAAAAGTTTTTCTCCAATTTCATTAGCAATCCTAACAAAATGCAAAGGAGAAGCTCACTTACAGATATTCATGACTCATTGAAGAAAATTTCAAAAAGAATGACCCTCAGGCAATTGGGATTTGGACTGCCGAAATTAGATATAAACAAAAATGGAACTGAAACCCCCGACTATGTCGACGATGTTGACAATAGGAAAATTAATCACACCATAACTGATCCTACTTATCCAGTTTTTAACAGTGATGGTGAACCTATTTCGAAAAGCCTATTTCAAGAATTTCTGGAACGTTACTATTCGTCTTGGAATGAAAAGACAAAGAATGATGAAAACATTTCAAAATTGCTGGAAGAATTTAAAGGTTTTGACAATGAATTGCAGAAACTTGATTCAAAATTTAAAGATCAACCCACCAATGATAAAGATAAAGATCCAGATTATATTGAAGAAATAGAGAAGTTCCCACCAAAATTTATTCCGAATCGGAAAGCTTTAACACTACCTTTGAAACCTTTGAATGATTCAAATGATCGGGACCAATCGAATCCGACTGGGATATTTGAGAAGAAAAAACTTTCTGGAATTCAACTGACTCCTTTAATGGCAAAACTATCAGTTCTTGCTTTTAATGAGGAGCGATCGAGTGGATTTTGTAGTTGGGATGCGACTCCTGGCTTAGAGTTAGCTACTCCAATCGACACGAATAAGCCTTTTAGGAGGAAGTCTTCTGTTCGACTTGAGGAATCTATTGATTTACCTGATGATGATAGTTTCCAGAAGGTAGAACTATATATTTGCGGTCAACAAAATATGACACTTTTGCTTTTACTGGAGGAAGGTGGCGCTCAGAAGCAGAACTTAGTACAAACAATGGTAAGTAATAGCAGTAAGGAAATTGAAAGTTAAAAAGAAATTTGTTCTATTGTGCGGCATGTAGAGGGGAGTGATTCTTTACAGTTTATATTGAGTTTTTGTTTTGTTGATTTTTCTCTATAATTTTATTTTTATATTCTCTCTTCGAATTAATGTTGGAAACCCGTTACTAGTTCATATAATTTGAGACAGAATATCTTTTTCGTTGATGTTCTGGAACAGACACTTTTCGAAATAATAACGGAGGCATTCCTTGCTCCGCCCCATTTATTCTTTGTTTTAAGAACTTAAGAGAAGGACTATTCATTTTTATGTTATTCCCAATCACGAGATTTCAGACTTGGTTTACTCACTGAAAGTTTCTGCTAATATGAAAAAGGATTGTGCGTTTTTGTTTTTGTAGGATGTTTTAGAAATCTTCAATTATAACCGATATGCCGTGGAATTCACAGCAGGATAATTTTGTTGGCTCCTGCCAGAATTATCTATGTAGAATTCCCCTGGTAAGCCACTTAATGCTGGACTGGCTCTTCTCATTGCTCTCTGGCGATTGGGCTGGACTTGGAAAACTCTTTGGCCAGGGAGTGCCTTATCGAGCCTTACCCTTCACTAATGAGGGAGCTGGGGCGGGTGTCTACTTTCCTTAGCCTGATATTGGGATGGAGTACTCACGTGGAAGACACACCACTGTCTTCCAGGTTGAAGTCTTCGCCATCACAATGCCAGCGAAGTTAGCGCTTGATATGCAAAACAAGATGAAGAACCTTGGTATCCTTTCAGATAGTCAGGCTCTGAGTGGACCTAGGATAACATCTAAGTTACTGAAGGATTGCAGGTCGTCTGTGGATAAGTTGTGTATCCACAACAAGGTGTCCTTTTTGTGAGTTCTTGGTTACATGTGGATCATGGAGAATGAAAGGGCTGGCTCTGATTCTCCGTTCCTCTTACTGAAACCCGCCGTAGTCCCTGCCACCTCCAGTTTCGGGTCTCTCATCATAGCGGATATTTATAGCTATAGCCTCCGTGCTTGGGATGAGGTCTCCTGTCCCCCTGCCTAGAAAAAAAGCCATTTACTATTTGAATGGCCAAAAGCAATTATGAGCAATAATAGTTCATAATTTTCAATTCATTCCATAACTATACGTCTTTGCTTAGCGCAAGTATTCTGATTTGCATGCATAGCTTTAATGTAAAGTTGAACGAGGATCAGGAATTAGGAAAACATAACTAGACTCGGTTTTCTTTTTTACGCTTTCTGAATCATAGAAATATCAGGCAACTCTTCATTAGTGAATTCATTTTTTATTTTGCTTTATATCTTGAATGTTGTCGTCTAATTTCTTAATAATTCTTTTATAAATTTTATTTTAAAACGGAATACTTTTTGCTTAGTTTGACACATGTGTATCACGATTAACACGCATTGAAGCAAATCTCAATCAAACATTGAATGTAAACGTGGATGGTGATAAAAGTGAAGGAGGCTACAGCTATATTTGTGTTGATCCTCAGTGGGATACATTACAGAGGGGTGGTCCTTGGTCTCCAGCAGACATGTCGTCATTAGAACATATGCACAAGGATTTAAATATGAAATATCCTATAACAGATTTGCTACTAAGGTAATTTGTTATAGTTGTTGGAAAATTAAGCTTTTGTTGACATAAACTTTTTAAATTTTTTTTTTTAGAACTGATGACAGTGTCTTATACGGTTATAAGTGTGGACGAACTGAAATTTTCTACAAGCAGCCTGCAAATCCACAAGCTGGTCTTCCACCGCCAGCTGATACAATGGGAACAATAGCTATGCGAGCTAAACGACGTCTTGAACGTGATCATTCATTCATTTTACTTTAATTTATTTCGTTTTATTTTTGAAACTCTTTCTCCGGATGTTTCAATACTTTTTATATCAATTGGGGACGATAGTAATTATTTATATAAGTAGCCAAAGGGTTAGCAACATGTTGCTCCAATTAAAATTAAATTACTTACTGTTACAGAATAGATAGCATGTATACGAGTAGTGTAGCGAATGGTTTTGGTTCCACTTACACTATTTAATTTCTTGCTGCAGCTTGCCTCTACTACGACGACAAATTTATTTTACAAATGAGCTTTAATATTTTTTTTTTAAAAGTACAAAGTATTGTTTTTTTCCTTCCTTTTTGTTATTTATTGCATAAACTTAACTCTAAAAACTTGTCTACAGTATCATTAAGCATCCCATCGATTTTATTATAACATTGGATGCGTGTCAATATCCAGCATATTTTGGAAAGATATACCAAAAATGTATAGCGACTGGCCTAATGCGTTAAACTGGTAGTATATCTCAAACATTAAAATATTGATACTCACCAATTATTTCGAAATTTTACATTTTATTTATTTAATATTAAAATTTTATTTTTAAGGTTTACTATGCGGAGGAATGCAGTTTAGACCTTTTCGGTTGGTGTAATTAAATCTTGAAAATGTCTAATAAAATCTCAAATAAAATTTTAAAAATAAATCAACATTCCTTCGCAGATAAATGTTTTTGTTAAATTTTACCACGAATTTATCTAGTCTAATTTAAATAATTTACGTAAATTGTTGATTTCTCGATAAAATTAAAAATAATTTAATTTTTTTATTTTATTGATATCGATGTGCAATATTTGTCAATTAAGGACCAGATCTGATTGAAATGATAAATTATTCCGACAAAAAATTAAAAAAAAAGAAATTCTGTTGATATTAAATGTGCCAATCAAAATGTGAATTACGTGTAACTTTTTTTTGTAATTGTTTTTAGAAGGATTATCTTCTTCGAAATTCAAGAAATAAATATACAAATAAAAAACAAAATCCTCTAGGGTATTTTAGTAACTATCCATGGCAACCTGCCTGATTTTCTGTAGTGATAGTAATCATATGCCAATTTCCCCAACACGAAAACAATTAGAAATGCTAATATTCCACTGACCAAATCCAGGGGTTGAACTTTATATTCAGTGGGTAATTTGCAGACGTCTCCTCGATTAAGTGACAAAACTTGAGATAGAAAATGCTCATCGCCTTTGATATTCATGCAGCTGACGTTGTCCGAGTCTTTGATTATTGTGTGGTACTTCATTAGAATCTCTCGAAATCTCATGGTAAATTTGCAATCACAAATCCAAGGGTTTGCGCTTAATTGAAGTTTTGCAGCGTTGTGATTATTTTCTAAAGCGTTGTCCAATGCGTATACTGGAAGCTGTAAATATAATATAATTAGCATTACTAAGAAGATTAAGCCCATATAAAAAAAAAATTTATAGTATGGCAGAATTCTTGTGCCATTATTGTGGATTTTTTGTTAAATAGATCTAGCACATCGCATTACATTTATTGTATTCAATTACTTTGGGACTGTAAGGATATAGCCCATATTCTTTATGGTACTTTATTGTACTTTTCAAAAAAGCTTGTTTTTGTAAGAACTTGGCCTCCATACCTACCTAACCTAGACACCCTTTGGAAACAAGGTTTTACACTGCGTGACTGGCAGGATTAAACATCCTTTCCTCACCTTCTTAATCCTTTTTATTATTTCCAGTTCCTTGAACAATGAAAAACGTTCTTGTATGCCTACAAAATCTGTCTCTCTTCTCAACAACAAAATTCAAGGCCGAAAATATTCTGACGAGGGATAGATGTGTGCACGTTACATGGTTGTAAACGATACTTGTAGAGTATGCAAACTATCTGCCTTGCACAAGCAATCCGGTGTGTTGAGAAATCCTACATGCTTGTAGGTGAGCAAGACGATACTTTTTGAAAAGATTGAGACAAAATTTAATTTCTCCTTTGATGGCTGGTTTTAAAAATTGAATGGCCTTTATTCCAGATAGCAAAGAATATGCGGATGGGTGAACATACATGACACGCCGCTCCAAACTGTCCTTCCGGCAAACTCTGCGCGGGGAGTCATGGCGACGTAATAGGCTTAGGCTTGTTGTAGCCGAAGCCTCTACGTGCTATTTCCTTGGTCAGGGGAGGGGTGTGCTTCTGTTAAAGTTCCTTGTGCAATGGCCTGCCCTGCAGTTGGGCTAGGCCAATTTGCAGAATATTTTTGCCGGCGTTGACGTCCCGGTTCCACATGGTACGACAGTTTGTACGAAACTGGTACCTATGTGGAGACCAAGAGGGCTTCGCCGGCTCAAAACAACTGCTGCACAGCTCATCCACTTCGAGGACAGAACAATTGAAGTGCCTGCAACAATTTCGTGTGTGACGTCCGCACGTAGCCACATATTGGCGAATTTGCGGCTATTTGCGTTGAACCAATGCACACTAGAGTTTCACGAGTATTCTTCGTGATTTCTTTCGCCAAGCGATACACTGCACGCTCCGTGCAAATATATTGCTTGAAGCGCAAACGCGAAACTTTGCGCTGCCGATACACCCTTTGACGTTTCGAAAACCATTGCAGACGTTCTTTGGTGTACGCCACGTAATCTAGTTGCATCGGAGATTGTGTGCTCGTTACTGCACTTGTAGGAAGCGATTTCGTGTACTTCGCCAACAAAACTTTGCGTGCATGTAATGGAATGTCGAACTCTTGATTTTTATTAGATCAACAGGTTCGTTTTCATTAGGCACCGCCAGCGATTAGTCGACAACCAGGATCTAATCCAAGACTTTATTTTGAAAATAAAAGTGAAAAATATTAATTAAAAAGAAAAAATGCATGAACTATACTACTTCGTTGTGATGTATAAAGAGAGATATATAAAAATCACTTACCCTTGTTAATTTATTCCCCTTTAGACTTAACACTCTAAAATGCCTAAGCCAATATCCGGCCTCAAGAACATCAATGGTCTGAATCTGATTATTATCCAAGTAAACATCTGTAACTGTTCTGTAGACGATATTATTCCTCAGAGGTCTGACATCTGAAATCTGCACCAATTTTTCATTGAATCCAGTTCACTTTCACTGCATCTCACTTTTAACTCACCTGGTTATCAGTTGCATAAAAAATTGTCGTATTCTCTGGAAGGTAAGCGGGAAAATTATACAAATGCAAATGAGAACAATTCACAGCATAAATGGGGGTTAAAGATTTGCCATCTTCAGTTTTTCGAATGTAGTGCATTGAACAAGAGCAATTTCGTATATCGGTATGACTCTGACATTCTTGTTTTAGGATCTTTAAATGTAAAGTGAATTAAGAGTTTTTTTTTTAAATTAATATAAACGTCTGCAATCATCGTACCACTTTGTACTGCATCACAGTCAACAGATGTTTTCCCAAATATTTATAATCCATACATTGAAGTATATCCCGGTCTACAACGTGTTGACTCTTCTCAGAATTCATAAGCCATTTTAGATTTCTTGTGCAATTCCAAGGATTCCCTATTAATCTCAGAAATTATTTTCTAGCTATCACCAGCCTGCACTCTATTAAAGTTACCAGCCAAATATAAACGTTCGAAATTTTTTGGAAGTTGAAATGGGCCTTCCATTTGAGCTAGTTGATTCCATCGTAAATCCAAGTATTTTAGATTGTGGACTTTTTTGAATAGCGTAGGGCAAAAAGAGGAAAATTTTGTCCAGGAAATATTTATAATCTATCCAAAGACATTTAATTAATTTATGAAGATAATAATCGATTTCTTTGAGGTATTTTACAAGAAAGCTTACCTCAAGGTGATACATGTCTGGAAAGTCATTGTGAATATGTGTTAGATTGCTCTGCTCTATTCGAAGGTCTCTTAGTTTTGGAAAGTTTTTTAGCAATAAATGAGCATCGAAGGAGTTATTTGGCCAACCGCACAAGATCACTTCTTCAATTTTTTTCATTTTTGTAGTACTGAAAACAGTTTTTTGTTTTTTTTTTTTAAATATTTTATTGATTTTATTTTTACCTCATTTGATGAAGATTTGTTACTCCACCAAAACAATGCAGAGATTTTCCACCCTTTATACATTCTGCGGCATTACTTTCTACTACCGATGTCCAGTTTACGCAGATCCCTTTATCTACAGGAATTGCAGCAAAGAATCGCGTATTCGAGATACTGCACGAAAATGTTAGTTTAATTTTAGTTTTATATGTAAATTTCTAGATTTAAAACAAATAGATAAAAGTAGTATAGGAAATTCTTAGTAGATGTTTTATTGAAAGACCCTGGACAAGGCCACGTCCTTAAACGGTGGGTATATAGATCTACAGTGGTTACTTAATTACTAGGACAAAATCTAGCATTAAATAAAAGAATGGTAAATAGTATATACCACTTAACGTGATTGAGCAGGTACTTAATTAGGTAGGAAAAATACATCTGAAGTCAGACTAACAAAACCGAAACAAAAATAAAGCACAAAACGGGTAAATATAACAAATAAAGAATACAAGAACTCATTTTCACATAAAATACAAATAAACCTTAAACCTAATACCGAAAATGTAAAAAGTAGTACAACACCGGCGACTCAGTTAATTTAATTTATTAATAAAGAGGGCTCAGAGGGAAATGGAACATGCGTAAAATTAAAAAAAAGGTAATTGGAGATGAGATGACAGTACCAAAATTTCTATGAGATTTATTCAAATTTTCGCTTCTTTTCACAATATTCAGAAGTAATTTCTTGGCTATAACTACATATGCAAACAGCAAAGCTGCGACGTTATAATGAAGTCCCAAGTGTTAATTAGATTATCCAAATCTCAATTTCAATAATACTACATACATATGGTGGGATCTTGATTGAAAATAATAAATTGTGCCCAATAATTAGTAAAAGTTTTGCTTAATTTTTGTGTGTATATTTTATGGAAAATAACATCACAATTATTTTTAATTACCTAATGAATATTTTTTGCACAAATAACATATTACGTATTTGTGCCGCAAAATAAACTTTCTAAGGAATCTGTGTTTCGACACTACCCCCAAGGAACATATATATATATGCTGTGTTCTTTTGTGTACCTTGTTAGAACTCCCATATACTGGAGAGAACAAATAGCTCTGTTGATTGAAGCGAACTATTTGTACTGTTCGCTTCATTTATAAATCTTCTATGAAAATGTATGAGGCGTTCTTTTGTGTAGCTTTTGTTCTGCGGACACAAAAGAACACAGCTATAGTTAAAGGCAAGTTTGTAAAATTTTTTAAAACATCTTTCCGATTTAAAACGCTTGTTCGAGGGATCCGGCTAGAAGGACCAATATTTTGATCAAACACTTTTAAGCATAGCGTAAAGTTAATACAACGAAAATGTATCTACATACTTATTTTCATGTAAGTCTTCATAAGATCAATATTTTTACGTACAGAAAATAAATCGTTTACGTACTCGAGCCAAAAAACATATATAAATAGGATGTTTTCTGGAGAGATCCGTTCTGAAAAAATTGAAGTCTATTATTACACGGAACAGATTGCGATGGACTACATATGTCCACCCTTACTGGGTGTAATGTTTACACTAATCTATTGAATTAAATTCATTTATGCAAACACAAACCTTGATAGATATTCACATTTAACAAGGAAACACAGCAACAAAAATTGGAACAAAGAAAACATTTCTATGTAAATCACTTTCACTAAACCACAAAAGTTGTGTTGTTCCTGATGCTTCTCAAAAGCTGAACTGAAAAGTCTTTTCGAAGTGAATAGTTTTTCGGGCAACGTTTCTTTTTTTTTCGTATAACCCTGTTAAGTGGTAAAATGCTATTTGCAATTTGTAAGGTTGTAACTGCTCTATTTGTTTTTGTATTGTGATCGTTTTCTTGATTATGTAATCTGTTGAAAAGCTTGACACATGCAGGGGATGATGTTTATTTAGATATTAGTAAAAATACAAAAAACATTTCAGTTATGTGTAGTCTTTCTTTAAAAGAGAAGAGTCGATTTTCGAATACATATTTGAATGCTTTTTTTACTATATCAAATAAAACCTTCCATCTATAACATTAAAGAACGTGACCGATCAGAGGAGGTTTTCCATTGATGTGAGTATCAAAAATGTGAAGATCTGATATGAGATTTGTATATGAACGTCTGGAGACAGCTCTTGTGCCCCATGTGCGTGCATGGCTCGTTTTGGTGCAAGTAGCTCATAATTTATTATTTCCATAATTTGCTTTAGATTTAAAGTAACTAATTTCTAGTCTAATTTTGTAAATTATAATGGCTATGGCTGCGTGAGTGGCCTTGCACTGTTTTTTGTACAACTTGCGATAGTTGCATCTCCTGATGCCGATGATTCATGCTGGCAGAATAGGAGCCTTAGTTAATGTATTTGATCTCCATAATAATTAATTGGTTAAATTACTTAAAATCTGGCTGATACTCTATTTCAGCTGGTTTGTGTGAAGTTTGAATCCTGCATTTGGTATTGGACGGCAGTGATAGGATTAGATGTGATATAGTCATATCAGATGAGCTTAAATTGTGGGAAGTGTGAAAAAGGTTTCAACAGAAATGATATTAGGTGCGTCTGTAATTGTTTTTGCGGTGGTATGGTACATGCCAAGTATGTGGGCCAGTACCTTATTAATGCCATAAATACCAACAATAACCTGAAGTTTGTTTGTGACAATTGCGACAATGCAATGAAGATGGTGGCTGATGCACATGCAGGAGATATGTGAGAATGGGGGTTCATGAAGAAATCCGAGGATGATTTATGTGCGATTATTAATTTGTAGAGAGACACGTTAAGAAAGGTTGATCAATTTGTCAACTCAAACATACAGATAGAAAAGGGAATAGAAAGACTGCAGGTTGACGTTGATCGACATTTTGAGGCAGTCACTGCTTCCTATGCAACTGTAACAAGAAACAATGGTACGCAGCCAATGACAGGTCAGCATGCGTTGAAGTCCACTGCGCAGGGTATCGTTGTAAAGTCAAAACAAAAACCAAAGCAATGACGGACTTTAAACTTAATTTGCAACCGGGGAGGTGTACCAATTGTTAATATTAATGGGGGAGGAGTGATAATGAAGTCAGATTGTCAGGGAAATAATACAAAAATCGCTGAATCTATCAGGGGCATGCTGGGTGCAGATTATGAAGTTTACATCAGAGAGAGCCCCAAGACTCTTTATTGCGAATGTAGAAAATGATTATACAACGTATGAACTCCTATTGGAGCTATAAGACAACTTTACGGATGATAAAGGTAGGATCAAGTTAGTTCATAGTAGAAAATATAGTCGCACCGGGAGACGGACTATTTTCTTGGAGGCCTGTGGGACTACATACAGGAAAATGGTCAATCAATATGTAAATGTGGGCTGGAACACCCATTTTGTTATGGAGGATTTTAGGATAAGGAGATGTTTTAACTGCAATGGATATAATCATAAAGCGGATAGCTGCAGAAATAAAATGGCATGCTGTAAATGTGCAGGAGGACATCAGACCCTGTATTGCAACTCGGAATTGCTTGTGTGTGTGAATTGACGGGGAAAGGGGGACAGTGTATGCAAATCAAAACTCCACTCTGCTGATTGTGAAATATGCCATGAATACTTGAAGAAAATTAATTTTGTACAAAGAAATACGAATTATACAGTAGAGTGCATATAAAAATGAATCGGACCTGTAAAGAATTGAATATGCTTTACCTTAATGTTAGAAGTTTACGAAACACATTAGGTCTGTCTGTTTACTTTTGAGTAAAAATCTTTGTGTAAAAATCAAGTAAAAACTTTTATGTGGTAGAGGGGATAAATCAAGAAAAGTTACCAGACACTTTTCGAGTAAATTTTGTTTAGCTTGTCATGTGTCAAAATTTTGGCTGCTACCTTCCGTCTAAAACAGAAAAAAATTAATTAATTTGAAATACGTTTTAAAAAACCCACCCTCTTTAATATTTTTTTTTTTAATTTCGACTCTTTAGATTATCATTTTACATTCTTTCGATAACCCAACAAACGGCTTAACCTCAAATTTAATACTTTTGACAGTCAGCTGATTGCATATCAAAGTTACACATCCTCTTGATCATGAGTAAAAATGTGCAACTTTGTGCAAGAGGGGAAACGTAAAAATTTACTCGATTTTTACTAGTTAAAAGTAAACAGACGGTTTGTGAGTAAAAATGCGTAAAAGTTTTTACATCGAGTAAAAACTTTCGAGTAAACAGACAGACCTATTGTCTGTCTGTTTGCTTTTGAGTAAAAATCTTTGTGTAAAAATCAAGTAAAAACTTTTATGCGGTAGAGGGGATAAATCAAGAAAAGTTACCAGACACTTTTCGAGTAAATTTTGTTAGCTTGTCATGTGTCAAATATTTGGCTGCTACCTTTCCGTCTGAAACAGAAAACAATTAATTAATTTGAAATACGTTTTAAAAACCAACCCTCTTGAATATTTTTTGTTTAATTTCGACTCTTTAGATTATCATTTTACATTCTTTCGATAACCCAACAAACGGCTTAACCTCAAATTTAATACTTTTGACAGTCAGCTGATTGCATATCAAAGTTACACATCCTCTTGATCATGAGTAAAAATGTGCAACTTTGTGCAAGAGGGGAAACGTAAAAATTTACTCGATTTTTACTAGTTAAAAGTAAACAGACGGTTTGTGAGTAAAAATGCGTAAAAGTTTTTACACCGAGTAAAAACTTTCGAGTAAACAGACAGACCTTGTATGAAATATAAGCACTTGTTATGAAACATCATCCGGTTGAAGTTTTATTGCTAAATGAAACTTGGCTTCACTCAAATGAAGTGCAATATTACCACCTATCTGATTACCTTGCTGAGTTTAATTGCAGAAATGACTCCAGAGGAGGGGGAATCGGTATTTACATTCATAAAAGCCTCATTTACCTGGTTATTCTTAATGACTGTAAATTTAATACTACTATTATAGAGATGGAAACGGTAAATAGAAGAAAGCTGAGAGTGATGAGAGTGAGAACCTGTTGGATTTCATCCAACATTTGGGAATGCTTTTTACTACATATAAGGGTGTCGTTTTCATTGGTGATACCAACATTGATCTTCTAAATGGAAATAGGACGGCATTGAAGAAGACAGTTATACGAGGCAGGATGTGCGCACACGTACGATCATTGACCATAGCATCTCGGATTTGATGCGTTTCTACAGACTGTTCTCTACATAGCACTGCTATTTCCGATCATCGGATTATATCCGTTCACATTTATGCTAGATGTGCCACTAAGCAATCTATGAAGGCAATGTTGATACCTAGGAAAAACAAGGAGAGGTACAGGTGGAATTTTGATTCGCTTGGGACGTAAAGTCCCGACTGTCAGCATGAGCTGACAGATCACTCGACGGGCAGCGTTGACTGCAGGGCGGCACGCTAGTTCGCCTCAGATATTGGCAGAGAGTGTGGGGGGGGTTCCACAAAAACCTGCCGCTGCCGTCAGCCATAATCAAAAAAAAATTTCGTGTCTATCACACCAAAGTCGGCACATATTCGGTCCTGAAGGGACCCTTACGTCACTTACCTGTATCCCATCGAAGGCGCAGATGGTCTGCCTTCTTTGCCTGCCCCATCCTCCCATCTGACTCTGAGGGGCATAATTCTTCAGAGTCCCTAGTTGACCTGTACAGAGAGAGAGAGACTAATAATAACTATAATAATAAATTATGGTTAAGTACTACAAAAATATAAAATATCTTTTTTTTAGTACGAAAAAAGCAGAAAAAGAATAAGTCAAAAACAAGCAAATATTATTAAAAAGTTCGAGATACGAAACTAAAAATTAAATTTGAAAAATCATACTAAAAAACAACAGAATCAAAATTTTCATATATTACTTAAAACATAAGATTACAAATAAAAGAAAAAAATACAAATATAACAACTAAGCACTAGAAAACACAGAGCCAAGACTTCCTAAAACACATCTAAAAGTCTATCCCACAACGGTGCTACAGCGCGATATCCGCTCCATAAACCCACAAGTCGAACTCGTACGCTGTATATAGGATGGTAAATTATTCCAAGTTCGAGCAGCACGAACAAAGAACGAATTTTCCATTAATGAATATTGAAAGTTTGGTATCAGCAAGTCGAACCAGTTAGAATAAGATGAAGATAAGAACTTGGTCTTAGTTTGTTAGAATAGATGAGCTTATGAAGAGATGCCAGACGCCCACGTAAAACGTATAGATTTGAGAAGCAACCAAGTAGATGATTACGATGTTGTGAAAAATGATCGAATCTCTATTTAAGCAGAAGACGAATCTTGTGCAGTTGCTGAAAGCCACATATGGTTTGATAGAAAAGGAGGAGCACAAGTTAGGAAAAAGGAGACTGCCATAGGAAAAGTACGGCAGAATCAAAGATTTAATTAGCATCGAACGAGTGTTCGTAGACAAGGTTCCCGAAGACAACCACAGCCGACGAAGTCCACCTTAAATACTACCACTTATATAATTAACATGATCACAGCATTGTATTCTAGAATTGAGGAAGATGCCAAAATTTTTTACACGAACTGAGTTATTTAAAAATACAGGTGGAAGATCAGATACCTCAACTGCTCTGAGATAGAAAGCAATGTACTGCGATTTTCCGGCATTAAACAACAAAAGATTGCTAGCAGCCCAGCGTGTATAGGATGAGGGATAGCAGACAAACTTGCATTTTAGATCTATTAAATTTATTTTATTTGAAATCATGGATGATTAAAAATCGATTAAGTGTATGCTGTTAATTTTTATTTTAATTATTTGTATGTAAAATCCTCAAAAAGAAAATAGAAGCGCTAAACAAAAATTTCCTAATCTATCATCACGGAAAGTAAGTGCGGTAAACATTATCCGCAAATTAATTCCTTAAAAACACTATTATACCTGAGGTAGCGCATGAATTCGAGATCAGATTACCTGTTTTTTTTTTTTTACACATTCCTACATTTCTACAATTTCATCTATTCTGGAAAATATAGATATCTTAATAATTGAGCTTATACAGAGGCAACTTCTTTTGCCAGTGTTGTTGGACTTGAATCCTTCATAATCTCCACATCATTGACGTTTACTTGTAGTTTTTCATTAGTTTCTGCCTGCTTCTGCCTTTCATATTCTCTAACGTCATCTATAGTCATATCGTACCACTCATCAATCCAAGTAAATGCCTGACGATGTCCTAAAAGCAATACTTCTCGAATGGATTTCTGAATGTAGTCCTCCACACGAGTTTGGAATCCCCAAACTTCAAAGGACGCATTTACTACCTTATAGGAACACATAACCGGCTTGTCTGTATCGCGCCATCCTTCTATCAGAGGCCCTCTTCCTGTAAATAATTAGTATTTAGCCTTACAGGAACGAAAATAATGGGATTTATTAAATAAACACCTGTTTTAATAGACTTGAAGAATTTTGGATCCTCCTCTTGTTTGTAATGTTTCGGACTAGAAAGATCATCGAATGCTATATCAATATGATCTACAGTCCTATCTTTGATTTCTTCCTCAGGCAATCCTAAACACTGGAAATCTTTATTTAATACAATTCTAAAAGAAAAAGATAAAACTGTTGTTTATAAATACATTTTCAGTCGATCCATTGTTGTTCTCATATCTTGTACGAATAGATACGCACAGCTTTGGTACGAATGAGCACTAAAAATGAAAATTTAGGATCCATCAATAATTTTTACAATAAATTTGTTACTTACTGTGTACTCTGTTGAAAAGGAGGAATCAAAGAGTAAAGGCAACATGAAAGAAAGTTAAGAATACTTTTAGAAATGTAATTTACCAAAAATTTAACTAAAAGTAGGAAATAGAAAAAAAAAAGAGCAGCTAACTTTGGAGTACAGAAGGAAGGGAACGCAATCTAGTCATTTGTAGGCTTTTGTAATTATGTAGGTGACTACGCCGTAAATTTTAAAAATTCGGTAGGCAGGCAGTTTGTCAAACGCAGAACTGCTTCTATGACGAAACGTAAGAAGAAAACGGAAATGAATTGGTCGCACAATATGGCGTGATGAAACAGTAAAGCAATTTCTGTAACTTCAAGACAGCCTGAGAAGGAGGGTATCATATTCATTTCGTTAAGAAACAGGCCTGAATCAAACACTTTGAATGTATAAAAGTCTACGGCAGATGAAATGCAATGTTCCTGCCAGCAGCAAGCTTAGATCTTTCAGGACAAATATACATTATAGTAAAATATAGTGATAGTTTGTGTTGAGCTTTATAGGTCACATTTCATTGTCTGCAAAATTTCACAATTCAATTTTACATAAAAGCTTATAAACAGATGTCTGCTCTTCTAACATTCACTTTAAAAAAAAAACAGATGTTTTTACTGCCACATACGTATATCATATCGACGATAGTAATCTTCGTGGCGTGCTTATCAATAAAAGTAATTAAATCGCCGACATGGTATTACAGCATATAATTCACCACCCTCCATTATCAATTCACACTAAAGGACCTAAATTTAGGCGGCAATATATTTTTAGAACTAACAACTCATGCCATGCAACAAATCTGACTCCGAAAGTGTGGGACACTAAATTTTGTACACGCCAACGGCTTCCAAATTAAATTTCTATAAATAAAGCAATTACATACCTGTAGAGGTGTAAGGATAATAGTTCCAAGATTTTTCCGTTACATAAAATACTCTGGGACATATTGATTGCAACCAGTATGGTAGGCGGCTATAGTTTTTTTTTCAAAAATAATTACTATTTAAAAAAAACTTAAGGATGATATTAAGATAAAAACAAATTACCTGGAAAGATGAATCCTTTTCTCGGTATATTGCCCTTTCCCATGTTCAGTATCGTCGCATTCACAGTTTTGAACAACTTCTACACCTTCGCCATCTCCAGATTGCTCTAAACTGTGTCGAGCTATCATGTAAAGTTGACCAATTCGATACTGAAAAAATAATTAAATTAATTAAGAAAATACGACAGGCTACAGGTGTTATATCAGATTCAGATGATTTTGAAAAATTATCATTATTATGAAATAAATATGTAATAAATTACTTCTTCCACGGTTAAAGGCATACCAATGCGATATTCTTTTATTAAAACCATTATTTTAATTGGTTGTAAATCTCGTTTTTACACAAATTTATCGAGTATTTTAAGCGCCCTCGTACACAAATGAATGACAGCTTCTACAGAACGAACCAAACTAGCGAGTTTGAGGTCGGATGGAACGGAACGGGATTATGAAAATGAAAACCGACACTAGCGCCGCCACTTTTAGTTTGTTACTACAGTACGGTGGCGTCATCTAAGTTTTAATACTACAGTACGCTGGCGCCCTCAATCGGATCAATTCCGGAGTGCTAACTTTTTCAGTGATGCAGCACCGACACTAACGCCAACCTTTGATACTACTCGTTAATCACGCCATCTAAGTTCGGCGGAGTTTTGATACTACAATACGCTGGCGACCTCATTCGGACTTCGCAACATGTCGTTTGACAAAAACGGGATGAGTTTAAAAACAAGCCAGGTGGAAACAAAAGTTTAACGAACGTATACTCGACGTTTTTTTTTAGCTGGTTAGCCTCCAATGATTTTGTGTTGTAGAAACGCAGAAAGTTGTGTAAAATTTTAAGTTGATTTTAGGAGTAAGCTTTTAAGCAAACAATATAGAAAAGGTGAAAATATTGCAAACAAGTTGTGAATCATCCTCAATAATTTGAAGTGGTAAAAGTTAGTGGAAACGTTTCTTCTTTAAATAAAAACAAAACTTGTTTTCTTGCTTTGTCTATGGCGATATGTCAAAATAATTTATTGATACATACCAACAGCTCAGTCAAGTGTGGAGTAATTTGTTTATTTAGAATTGTTATTTTCCTTACAGTTTCGGTGGTGTTTTTTTTAATGAAATGCTAAGGATTCGTGTCAAAATGGGTCCACCAAGAAGTAAAGAATGGACTTGCTGCTTTGGCCTGCATGTCCACACGGCTACCATTATGATTGGTCTTTGGCATTTGGTAAGTTTTTTTTTGGTGTTTAATCATTTTTCTTCATTTTATGCCGTTATACAATAAATTTTTTTGCACATAAAAGGAACTCGAACTAAGTTTAATTAGTAAAATATAATAAGTAAGTAGGTAGCATAAATTGATGACAATTGTCGTATGATGCCTTTTTTTACGATTCGGCATTGCCATTGAAATTTTATTGCCAGCAACACAGTCATTCATCTCTTCACGTATTCATTTGGCTGCTTTATATTTATCGCTTTCTCATATACTGTAAAGAATGATGGGCTCAAAAATATTATAATAAGTGCAAAGAAAATTAAACATTTTCAATGTTTGTATAATGAAAATATAAACAAAACGTGATGATTTCAAAGAGTGAAAAAGTTCATGAAAATGCAATTCGAATCATTTGCAAATTACAAAGTGTAGCTTGTTGTGACAACAAAAGCGCCAGATAACTTTTAGTAATTAGACATAGTTCATGTACAAACCGTTTACTAATACTTTAATGTGTAGGGTCTGGCAAATAAACAAGTTTTCTCAAAATCCTTAATGAAAAATTTGGTCAAGAACAACCAGTTTCTATGTTTTTTTTTGCTATTAGAGGATTCTAAAATGATTTTTTTTATATGAACGGATTATAAGGAAGTTCTAACTTTAAATTTCTACATTTTTGTTTTTAATAATATAATACCTATATATGTATGTATATATAATATAAGTCATTGAACGCGAAATGTTCGACAATTTTGAATTAATTTCATATCAGATTGAAATTCATGCCAAACTAGCCTTCTTAGCTTCGATTACATAACAATAAGTGTCGGTACTTTACATAACTGTCAACACAATTTTCTGTTACTTTTACTTCTACGATATCTTGTGATTGCCACAAATTTATGGAAATTTCAATTTCAAAGTTTACTTATTACATACCCCGGCATGAGCGCTACGTCACTGACGTTGGGTAAAGCGATTTACATGTTTAATAGTATACATAGTTTACATAGTTTAGCTAAAAGTTTTTAGGTACATTGTTCAGAGCTTAGTTACTAGTATTGCACGATCTATTTTAGCCAGAGCCTACCTTAAGCTGGTGCAAGTTACATGGGCAAGATAGCGACTGTTAACACTACATAACATGGTGGTTGGTAATAATGGACTAGTGGTACTAAGATAGAAATACAAGGTTGGTAGAGACTTACAATGATATATACAGATGAGACTTACAATGGTAAATATATATAAGCCCTCCGCTAATGAGGCTGGCATATGGCCCTATTTAGTACTATGACTAGTGCTACATATTAAAAACTGGCAAAGATCAGGTAATTGTTATTGCCAATTATTACGCAAGTTACATGAAATGGTATGTTTAGATTTAGATCCGGCTACAGATCAGCAGAATATTTATTCATTTATTTGTTGCGGTTTACATGCAGGTATGAAGATGGTAACTTTATTTAGATATTAAAATAGTTTACTGGCTACTACCAAGGGACACGTTCGTCAACTGCATTGAGAGGTGCATTCAACCACGGGCTACTAGCAAAATCAAAATAGGAATAGTCCTTACACCGTAGATACATATCGAGTTAGCATGCTCCGTTTACAGGTAATCTGTGGAGCCAGGTACTGTGTATTGCACATACATTATATATTAACTTAACGGTGGCATCACTGACAATTTCCTGCAATTATGGTGTATTGCCAGCTAAAGCCAGACCTTAAATACTATCCCATGAACCAAATATGACTAATGGGTTGTAAGCTTATCATGGAGTAGTATCCTAAGAAAATATCACATAACAGTGGACCAAAGATCTGAGCAGTGAGGCAAAATAAACACCCATGAACATCGATATTTACATATCAAGATAATGTCATACATATTGTAGATGCGCTGGATTCGCCCAGAGCTGATTACTGTGTGGAGATCACATGGTTCAGGACACCAATCTTGAAATTACCCAGGCTGGTCGATTCCCTAATAAGAGTTGGCAGGGCATTCCAGCACGAGACCCCCTGTCCGTATACACTGTTGGATCCATATTGGAACCTAGTTCGAGACTGCGTGACACGAGAGGTGTATACCCTACTCCAGCTGAATTTCGTGTTGACGTATTCTGGGAGCAGCTTGAGCTTAGAACGCATGATATAGGTGAGAACTTGCACTTTATACAGATTGGGAAGCGAGCACGGGAGGAAAAGGCTCTTGAATGGTGAAATGTGCTCAGAGCGACGGAGGCCAAACACACCGGACACAAGCCTTGAGAGCGCGCATAAATTTGTCTATTACGCCGCTCTGCAGAGGATACATGACAATGTCCGCATAAAGGAATTATAAGCGCCTTCAATAGCCTGATCCGAATGCCAGGAGGCAGTTTGAGCGCCACCGCATATAGTGAGCGAAGTCCACCATAGATCCTAGCACATATCGTTTTCAATTGTGGTCCCCACTTGAGATGAGTGTCCATCAGCAGGCCCAAATTCTTAACATGACCCACCGAGATGGGAATGACCGAGCCACGCAAGATCAGTGGGGGATCAGATGAAGTGGGGCAAGCGTTCTAGTACATGAGGAGTATACCATCGCCTGCGATTTGAGCGGATTGATGTTGAACATATTATCCGCACACCATCGTGAAACATTGCCAAGTTTACTGTTGAGCGACGCAATTAGAGTTGGAAGATTGCTGACCGAAGACGCATCATAAATTTGTAGGTCATCAGCATATAACTGGAAGTGGTGGCCGGCCGCAGAAGGCAACCCAGCCAAAATATGAGCCACATCGTTGATAAACATGGAGAAAAGAAGGAAAGCCATAACTGCTCCCTGTGGGACGCCGGAGCTCATGGCCGATGATCGTGATCTCTTACCATTTGCACCAACGATTTTATAGATAACTGGCAATCATGGAGCATGCAGACGTGGAAAAGTCAAATAATCTAGTAAGCTTATTGACCAGTATAGAGTGCGGGACAGAGTCAAATGCTCTACTCAAGGTGCTGACTGATCTGTTCATTAATGATAGACTCAAAAGCTTTGGAGATAGTAGGCAATATGATGATGGGCCTCCAGTCTGACATAGCCCTGGGTGAGGTGATCTTAGGTATCGGAGGGATGAGTCCTATTTTTCAGTAATCTGGAAAGTGTGAGCTTTAATGAAAGTTTAGTCAATGGGCAGTCATTTCATATCGTTGCCTTAAAGCCATAATATGTAAATTTGTTTTTTTTTTAAGTATCGTGTACTCATGAGATTTAGAAAAATTAAATCTGATATTCTGTAAAAATCTTTCGGTATATATTGCTTTACTATGGATAAATTATACGCCCTGTCAAAAACGTTAACTCCTTAAAAACTTTTAAATTACTATCCCTATGAAGGTATTTCAAAAAATTAAATTCTCAGTTTTGTGACTAGCATTAGGGCGACGATATATGGTAACACAATCCGCTATTTTGACGTTCGATGCCATTCGGCATCTACTTGATTCAAATGTGGCCTCGGTAGCTCAGTGGGTAAGCTCGGTGAGTATCATCCCTGAGGTCGTGGTTTCGATTCCCATTTCGACTTGGTCCTGTGCTTATCCTTCTAACTACCTTCTTTCCAATTATACATTTTCCTTAACTGTCACTAATAATTAATTCTTCAATTGACAATTGTATCTGTGTTTCTAAGTGCTTGATGTATATGTACCTACGTAGCTTGTAAAAACAATGTTTCCTTAGTCCGGATGATTGTAAAATCGGTAGGCTGAATAAAAACAAAACATGCGATAATAGCTGTGATATGTGATAATTTAAAACAGCCGTCATGATCTGTTATCCTATTTACTGACCATTTCCAAGTTTTTCGAGATCATTCATACTAACTTGCTTCCCTTAAGAGGATATTAATAATACAACAGAAAAAGACAAATGATGCCATCTACTTGGAATGGAGAGTAAACAACTAAGCAATTTACTCTCCATTCCCAGTGGATGGCATTACTTGTCTCTTTCTGTTGCACGTAACAACATGTAGATAAGTGATGCAGCTTGCTGTTGAGGTTCTGTTAACAAGAGGAGGTATTAGCGATTTTAATATTACAGTTAAAAGCTCAATCTCTTAAAAATTCACCAAGTTAGAGCTAAGAGCTCAATGTCTGGTTTAGGTATTATTACGTGCAACAGAAAGAGACAAGTGCTGACATCTACTGGAAATGGAGAGTAAACAGCTTCAGGTTCGAAGAATCGATGAAGGAATCTTCGGGAAGGTTCAAGAATAGAATAGTCAAGAAGATTCTGAAATAGAACACTCCAGGAGAATCTGGAGAGTTTCTAGGGTATAAATATAACAGTTGCTACCGCCAGAAAAAGAGCCTTGTCTTATGGTGAATTCTTTTCACCAAAACCGAGCAGGCACTGAACTGAACCAGAACCTGTCAGATCTACACCGAACTTAGCCCTGTCCTGAGCGGGGATAAGGTGAAAAGAATGGAAGAAAGTAAAAAACCTGAACCAGCCCGGTTTTGTGGTGAAAAGAACTCATTTGATGATGCATTTACGAGTAATGCCTTTTTAAAATGTTCGTCGTTTATAATTTTAATAAAAAAATAAATCACTTTGACAAAATAATTTCACTTCCAAATGTTTGCACATACACACTGATAACAAATAATTTTGATTTGACGTTTAGTTCGGAACCGTAACCACAAATTTTCACGGAACAAGAAAGTTCAAAACCGGAGCAGAAACCGAACATGAACCGCTGTGAAAAGAACATACGTTCTGAACCAGTTCTGTGTCAGTGCGGTGAACAAAACACTTTGGGTGTAGGAACCGAACGAGTTATGGTTCAGTTCAGGTGAAAAGAATTCACCATTAGACATTGCAGTGTTAACAAGCGAAAGTAATAAACAGGCGGGAGTGTTCTAATTGGATTGCGATAATTGAAAGTACAGTATTAGCGATAATTAAAGTCGAGTTGATTTATATTTAATATTGTGTTTTAAATAACGAACAAAGGCCACGCCCGCAATAGTATTGAGTGTGGTGGAACAAAAAGCCAATATTAAAGTCAGAGTATGAGGGATACGTTAAGTGAATGAATATCAGCTCTAGAGTTCGAGTACTGCTCAGGGGTAGGTTTTTCTATATCAAGAAAGTTTTCATGCTGACGGTTCCTTGACATAATGGTCAGATAACAATTGGTTAAGTCCACGGACTAAATTTGCTAATAAAATTAGGAAGATGAGTACTTATTGCAGTTAAATGACATGCTAACGAATATTAACAAAAAAGTAATATCTAAGTCTGTTGATTAAAGAGGAAATTTCCCGAGTTTCGGCACCAGAATGTTAAACTGAATTCCTTTCCCGTGTCTCGCTCTTGAGACTTCGATTAGTTGTCTTGATATCTATTGAGCCTTCAGCACGTAAAAGTTTGGTTTTGGACGTTTGGTAAAAACAAAACTTGCTAACAACAAATTTATTTTCCTACCTCACAGCTTACTAGTCTACAGCGAAAATTAGCAAACATAAAAGCAATTGTGATTACATTCTCCCCGCCGTTAAGAAATTTGTTTCTTAACCGACTGGTAGCTTGCATACCCGTTGATTGCTCTTTTAAAAATTCCATTCATTGTTTTGACGGACACAACGTGCACCAAGTTGTCTTTACCCGGATTAGTGTGAATTATTCTGCCCAGATGCCATTTTGTAGGTGGAATGTTGTCTTCGCGAAGTATGACTAAATCGCCTTGTTTCAGAGACGCATTTTTTCTAGTCCACTTTTGAAGCTCTTGAAGTGTAGATAGATAGTTCAGTCGCCATCTCTTCCAGAAACCCTACACCATGGCTTGTATCAGCTGCCACCGACGTAGTTGAGAGATAGGTTGTTCTGAATGCTCCCTTTGAGGTAGACTTGTCAGGGCCTGTCCAATTAAGAAATGCGCCGGAGTCGAGGCATTAAAATCATCAGGATCACTTGATGAAGCACAGAGCGGCCGTGAATTTAAAACAGCTTTAATTTGTGTGAGCATGGTTGTCATCTCTTCAAATCCCAACAGCGTTTCCCCAACAACTCTTCGCAGATAACCTTTACCGGAACGCACGCCATCTTCCCAAAGCCCACCAAAATTTGGAGCTCCAGGAGGTATGAAATGCCAGACTATATTTTGCTCTGAAATGAAGGAAGAGATTAGTGGATCTTTGTCTACTGATATCGCAAACTTATTTAAGTCATTTAAATGTCGTTTGGCACCCACAAAATTTGTGTCATTGTCGCTTTAAAAATCTTTAGTCACATCACGACGAGCTACAAATCACTGAAGTGCAGCAATGAAGGCTTCACTACTGAGAGAAGTAACTGCTTCGAGGTGCAGAGCCTTGGTTGCGAAACATACAAACAGGGCGATATATGCCTTCATCGTCCTTGAACCTCGACCTGTTCTAGTGCTCAGTGTTAGTGGGCCTGCATAATCTACACCGACTTGAGAAAAAGGACGTGAAATTGTGACTCGAGGCCTGGGAAGGTTTCCCATCAACTGTGTTGGTGGTCTAGTGGCCTGCACATCTAAAACAGGTGACGCAGTCTCGACATATCATTCTCACCATATTCCTCACTGATGGGATCCAATAACGTTGGCGAGTGATGCTTATGAGTGAGGATGGTCCTGGATGCAGATATGTTCTGTGAAGATCTTATATAAAATATAAAAAGCTTTGTGGTGATAGGATGATAGGATACTGAGCGTCAAAGCAATAATCTGAATTTTGAAGTCTTTCGCCGGCACGTAAGGTTGCTTCTTTATCTATAAAGGGGCATAATTTGTAGAGCGTGCTCTTTCTTGGTATCAGTCGATTGGCCTTGAGCTCATTTACTTCCCTGGAGTATGCAGTTTCTTGCATCAATTTGGTGCAAGTGGTTCTTGCTCTATTTGATTTATTTCATTTGTAGATAAGAAAGAAAGATCTCGGTCCGATGACAATTTTCTTGTGTTCGGAATGAAGCGAATACAATATGCCAGCACACGTACTAACTTGCGATAGGAAGAATACTTGGACGATAGTTCTGTAAGAGTAACGTTTGACAGCTCTTGGAAATATGAAAAAACTCCCACCTTGCGTTCTTCCTTTCCTACTTCGGTTACGGAAACTGAGCCTGGATTACAGGGCCATTTATCTTGTTGTAAGGCCAACCAGTGCGGTCCCTGCCACCATAATATATGTTCCACTAATTCTGTAGACGTGATTCCACGAGAAGCACAATCAGCCGGGCTATCTCGAGATGGCACATGTCTCCATCACGTATTGGGAAGCATTTCTAAGATTTCTGAAGTCCTGTTCGCTATATATGATTTCCATCTTCGTGGTACATCTGACAGCCAAGCTAGAAGAACAGAGGAGTCGGTCCATGCATAAAGTTTGATCTCATTATTAAGAGTAAGCGATTGTATGACCTTTCTAAGCAAAAGAGCAAAAGAGCAGCACATAACTCCAATCTTGGAAGTGAGATTTGTTTTAAGGGTTCCACCCTTGTCTTGGCGGCAACTAGTCTAATGATGGATTTACCCTCCTTCTTGCTTCGAGAATAAATAACTGTTGCGTATGCAAGCTCTGATGCGTCAGCAAAATCATACAACTCCATCAAATGTATAGACGAGTAAATTTGTCGTGGTATTCTTATCTGAGTGATTGTTGATAAATTTTCGCTTAAACTTTCCCACTTTCGTGCTATGTCATTGGGTAGAACCTCATCCTAATCTTGTTTAAGCAGCCATCATTTTTGAAATAGAATTTTGAGGTTGATTGTAATTGGAGAAAGCCAGCCCATGGGATCGAATATCCTAGATGCTTCTGAAAGGATTTTTCGTTTCGTATCAGCTTTGGGAAAATCTGTAGATATGTTGAATAAGAAGACATCGTCTGCTGGGGCCCATTGAATGCCAAGCACCTTGGCAGAGTCATCAACAATCGGCAGCGAATCAATATTTGTCATACCAGATGACATATTCGATCGCCATTTCACTAGGGGAAATCCACTCGCACTTGAATTTCAGTTAGCTGCTGTTGTAATAAGATTGCGCTCTCAATGGTATCTGCTCCCGAGAGAAGATCGTCGACGTAAAAATCATTTTGAATTATAGTTGCTACATCAGGTGATGTTTTCTTAGCCTCTTCGCCAATTTGATGCAATGCTCGGAATGGTGCAGATGAGGTACAATAGGTAACTGTGTTTAGTCTGAAGTGACATATAGGTTTTGAAGGATCTTCTCGCCAGAGAATTCGTTGGTAATTCCTACCATATTGATCTACTAGTACCTGGTGATACATTTTTTCTACATCAGCTGACAATGCTACCCTATGTTTACGAAAACTTATCAGGATAGATTTCAGATCCCGCTGGATTGTAGGGCCCATCATTAACGCTTGGTTAAGCGATATTCTAGAGCTAGTTTTGCAGGATCCATCGAAGACTATCCGTATTTTAGGATTTGGTCCCTTTTTGAACACGGCGTGATGGGGAAGGTAAAAGTATTTATCTGCTTCCCTTGACATTTCCTTAGTAGGTACATGCTCCATATGTCCCAGTTGTTCATATTCACGCATGAAAGATATGTATGCTTGTTTGTAGTCAGAATCTCTAGAAAACCGTCGCTCTATTGATCATAAACGAGCTATTGCATTTTGTAGAGAGCTACCAAGGTGCTGCTTGCTTTTTTTGAATAGAATTGAAACTACATATCGGCCACTCTCTTTACGACAGAATGTTGCTTTAAAATGAGTCTCAGCCAGTGATTCTTCTTTACTCATGGTGACAGTTGAAGTGGGTAGCTCCTCTATGGTCCAAAACCGTTGCAAAGTTTTATCAAGGTTGGTGAAAACTGTCGTGTTCATGCTGTGCACTAAAGATTCTAAAGCCAAAAACTGTCTCTTGAGCAATAAGAACTTCCATGTCATTGTACAATTTTCCTGCTCTAAGTACTTCGAAGAACTTGTCAGCCCCTAGCAGTATGTCAATGGGTGAGGGCTGGCGAAAACTAGGATCTGCTAGCTTTAATTCCTTAATGTTGACGTATTCAATCGTTTCTATTGTTTTAGACGGAATGAAGGATGACAAATTGCTTATTATGAATGCCATTACTTCAATTAGTCGAGAGTTTTGGCAGCGTGGGAAGAGATTTAGATTAATCTTGCCCTTGGTAATTACTTCTCAAGCCCAACCGATCTGCACATGATTGGGAAATAAGAGATATTTGGGAACCAGAATCTAATAGTAATAGACAGTTTTGATAATTCCCTTTAGCATCTCTAACGTAACAAACAGCTGTGGGCAAAAGAGCAATTGCCGATGTGTTATTACAATTACTTGACAGCTTGTCTGGGTAAGTCGTAAACTATGCCAGCTTAGAGTCTTGCGGTGAACTGAGATTTCTTTTAAGGTTACAAATTGGTGGTGTTGAGATGTTTTCTACGTTGATTTGAGAATTTGAGTTGATTGAAGAGATTGGGTTTATTGCAAAGCTGTTGATAGGAGTGTCAATATTGAGGGAAGAATTGAAGTTGCCAGAAAAATCATTCGCAACTGTGGAACTGACTGTCGTTGTTTTCTGGCACAATTTGAAACTTGAGCTATGTAGCAACCAATGGCGGTTACCCTTACACTGCTGACAACGTATCTTTGACCAACAATTCCTGACCGAATGGTTACAGCCCAAACATCGAAAGCAGAGCGATATAGGAACAACACATTATTTGCGATCCTGCAAGGTACTAGTCTTAAACTCGGGGCATTGATAGATTAAATGATTTCTTGTGTACTTGGGACACGTTTCTTGCTTTGTTGACACTGAACTGTGGAGTGTTTTTACTGTTTGCGACGATTTTTTCCCACCGATCATTATTGCTTTTTGGATGTCACATTTCTTGTTCAGAAACTTTAAAAATTCCTCAAATGAAGGAAAATTCTTTTCAGATGTTTCCTGCGACCATAGTTCTCTGGTTTCAAAATCAAGTTTCGATAAGGCTATATGTATGAGCCACGGATCACGTTTTTCAGCATTGACACCTAAACGCCTTAAGCCGCGAATGACCTTATCAAGCGTATCTGTAAGGTTTCGCAACGATTTTGCACTGATAGTAGCTACCGTGGATTGATGCAGAAATGTTTTGATAAAAGACGTGTCTATATGGGATGGTTTGTCAAATCGTTCCTTGAGTTTGTTCCATGCCTCAGTATAAGTGGCGTCAGACACAGACAAATGCCGCATCAATGCTGCTGGAGTGTCCCTTTATAGCCCTTTCAAGTACTGAAACTTTAGAGATCCACTAAGTGAATCATTTGCGTTAATAAAAGAATCAAAAAGATCCTTGTAGTCGCGAAGGACGGAAGATTTAACTTGGGAAGGCGAGCGAATTGAGAGTTGTTCTGAGATCGATCCAGGCCTTGAAACATGGACTGTTGTGTTAGCAATAATTGGCTCATGGTCGAATTTAAATCGCTGTTAGGAGCAGCATGTTGTTGATGTGCATGTTCTCGATCATTTTGAGCGCGTAAGAGTAAAGATTTTATGTCGAAATATTTATGTTCCATTTCTTCTATTTCAGAAACTTGTGGATCAATCAGAAGTAAACAATCTTCAATTGAGCAAAATTCTTTCCAACTTTCTTCTAATTTTTGAAGTCAAACTGTAATCTCCTCTAAAGAATTTACAGAGGTAATATTATCTGCAAAGGTTTTTAAACGCGTAAGAGTACCCTTGACTCGACCACGTTTCTGAATTAACGTGTTCTTATCTTTTTCCTTCATTTTATCAGAAATGCTGATAACACTGTAAATCGCTGTAAATTCTCAGGCCTTGTAGAAGGTTTCACTTAAACCTATGGTTTGTTTTCCCTCTAATTTGTTAGCACTTTGATTTTTGCACTATTATACTCGGCATATGAATGTATATTTAATCTGATGATTGAAGAGGAAGTATCCCGGGTTTCGGGATGTCTGTTTTCATCACAATAAATAAAATTACTCCATTCCGTGGTCCAGCCCATGTAAAGGGTTTTCCAATAAGAGGTGTTATTTTAATTAGTCCGCTATTTCGGTAGATGTCACTTTTGGAGCTGTCATTTTTTGACATTTGACAAGTAGAAACTACGCCATTAATAAAAATGGAACGATACACGATTCAACAACGCATTGAAATTATTAAAATTCACTATAAAAATGGTGAAAATGTGGCAGAGACGGTTCGTAAAACTCGAACATTTTTGGGTCGTCGTGAAGCACCTTGTCGGACCGCAATACAGAAATTGGTAGAAAAATTCGAGCTGTCGGGACAAGTTAGTGATGTGAAGAATAAAACCCGTGCACGTCGCTCAAGAACAGCCGAGAATATTGCTGCTGTAGCCGAAAGTGTTGAAGAAAACCCAGGTTTGTCCATTCCTCGTCGTTCTTTGGAATTAGGCATTCCACAAACGTCATTACACCGTATTTTGCATAAAGATTTGGTCTTAAGGCTTATAAAGTTCAGTTAACACAAGAACTCAAGCCGGCCGATCATCAACAACGTCGAGTTTTTGCTGATTGGGTACTTGAAATGCATGAAAATGATCTGGAATTCCATCGAAAACTCATCTTGATTGATGAGGCCCATTTCCACCTCGATGGCTTCGTTAACAAGCAAAATTGTAGCATCTGGGGCTCGGAAAACCCAAGAGTTATTGTTGAAAAGCCTCTCTATCCTCAACGTGTGACTGTTTGGTGCGGTTTATGGTCCCGCGGAGTCATTGGACCTTACTTTTTCGAAAATGAGGCTGGAGCAACAGTTACGGTAAATGGATTGCGCTATCGAAAGATGATTAATGATTTTTATGGCCGGAATTGGATGGTATTGATCTGGACAACGTTTACTTTCAACAAGACGGCGCTACGTGCCATACAAGCAACGAAACCATTGATCTTTTACGGGAAAAGTTTCCGGATCGTGTTATCTCTCGAAGAGGTTATTACAATTGGCCACAGAGATCTTGTGACTTAACACCTTGCGACTTCTTTCTTTAGGGCCACTTTCTGGCGAAATTGATACGTTTTCTCTGATTATATGGTGTTACTACAGGTATCTTTTTCCGACGAAGCTGTTTTGTTAGTAGAAATTATTTTAACATGTGTTTTAAAGTTCAGCAGTAATTTTATCCTTTGTCTGTTCTTATACAAATGGGACAATTGTTTTCCCGCAAATGTGAACTAATGACGTTTTGGCTCACTTCCAATCAACATTAATTAGGTCAGGAGCCTGCCTTAGTATGGAAATTAAAAAAGTTTTTGATTAAAATTCCAAAACATAGTCATTCTATAATAATAAATAAATTCTATAATAATTCTATAATAAGCAGTTTCTTAATATCAGTAAGACTAACTACCTCTACATTTTCTAGTCATTAAAATTCTATAATAAGCAGTTTCTTAATATCAGTAAGACTAACTAGCTCTACATTTTCTATTCGTTTTGTTATCCTTTTACGCTTAACATTACGATCTGGAAGATAGCGAGTGAGATATAAGCCACATAATTTTTATTACATAAACCGCTTCCGTCGATTCAGACTGTTTTTTTCCGGCTTATTCTTTAAGATCAAACCCAGGATGATATTTAGCATTACTATATTTGATCTTCACTTTTTTCGATAGATGGCAATGTTGTATTTTCTGACTCCTTAAAAAAAATTTCCGCAGATTAATTATTTTTTTTACCTCATTCCATATTGAATTATTTTTCAATAATTTTAATCTGAAATTTTCGTTTTATTTTCTTTCCAGTTTTTAAATATTCTTGCCCTAAGCTTACTTGCCGTTATTTTACGTAATCCTGAAATGATGCATGAATTGGAAAGTAGCTACGAAGATTCTGTAGATCACGATGCTCCCGTTCTCCCGACTCCTTTAAGTAAAATCGATCATCCATACGCTTATAAAGATCATTCCTTGAATTATCGTAAGTTGATTAACATTGTTAATAATTTTCATCATTGCAAAAGAATATTATTTGATTGCAGAAAATATGGATATGGGAGGTCTAGTCTGCATATGTATGATAGCGATAACATTGATGATGATCTATGGTGCAGTAAAAGGAAAACCGTCACATCTGTTGCCGTTCTTCTGTTTACAATTGTTTGATTTCGCCATAACAACGTTAGTTAAAATCATATTACATAAGTCAAAATTAAATATTTTTAAACTAATAAACTAATATAGTCTTACGGCTGCTGGATATCTGTGCTATTTACAATCAGTTCATCGCCTTATTGCTGAAAGTCATCGCTTACCATGGCGTGAAAAACTTCTACAACTTTCTCCGGATGCACTTGTTATGGTTGTACTTATAGCTTTCGTAAGTATTGTTTTGCTAAAAGCCTATGCTATCGGGATCGTTTGGAGATGCTATAAGTATTTAACAATGCGTCAACATAATTTGCGTTCTATGTTACCGTACATAATTCCCCATGTATCTTCGACACAACATAACCAGGAACGTGATTACTCAACACTATTGCCCGATTATGATGAAGCAATTGCTCAGAGTATGAAACAGCCTCCGCCACCATCGTATCAGGTAGCAATGTCCAATCTACAAGAGGAAGAAACTACCGCAGAAACTGAGAATAATAATGACAACAATTTAAATAATAATGATAATAATAACAATACTGATGAAGCATCCAATGAAGGAACGAATGCACAAATAAGTTCTTCTGATGTTACACCAACACCACCAACACCACCTCCTCCACCTTATAGTCCTGATTCTTTACCAGTCCATTCCACAAATGCCAGTGAGGTTGATATAGTCACAAATGCTCAACAACGTCAAAACAATGAGAGCACAGCTTAAGAGGTTTGCAAATTTCAAATCTTATTTATTTTCTATCAGTTATTTTTTCACTTTAAATATTATATTTTTTTAAGTTTTAGTGGTCTTTGTTATTATATAACCACACTTTAGACATATTTAAAATATACACTTTAGAAACGATACGACAAGCGTTTACAGAACGGTCCTAAAGATATTCCGTTTTATTATTTCCAGATTATATATTTAAATTTTCCGTTGTTCAACGAATTTGGATAGAAAAATGGATTTCAAGAAGAATAGAGAATAAGATTTGTGGAAAATTTAATTTTATTTGTATTAAAGAAAACATTTTCAAGACGGCTTAAATTTTAACTGCTGCCATATTGTGTATAGGGTTGAACGAATGGGCTATTTGGTGTACAATTCAATAGATGGCGGTATTATGTGAGACCCTTACGATTTCTTTACTTTTGGAAAATTTGCTTTTAAAGAGAAGTTGGCAGGGATTTTAATATTAATAAATTTTCTAAAAGATTACATCTGTTTGACAAAAAAAGAGCTTTATGCGTGCAGTGTGTATACGTGTGGCTTTAAAATGCTACAACAATTCAGGATAAATCCTTTCCTCTGATATATACGTGGAATTAGTAAAAGGGCAAGTAAAAGGATCTCGCTTTTATAACTACACATAAGGTTAATCCGTAGGCTTTCTTTGTTTCACTTTTTATTTACTCCTGTTTTGCTAGTTATTTTATGGGATGAGATAATCTATGTATACTAGTGCCGAGTGTGATTGTGATTTGTACGATTTTTACGTTTTCGTCTAATTTGTGGTATTTTTATACAATCGTCGCATTTTTAGTAATTGGGCGCTGCTATGTCCCGTAAATTTGCTCGATTGGGAATCCTTTCTCATTCACGTTCCTTAAATTTTTGTAACGTTATACTCGCCAGAAGAAGCTGGGCATTATCCTAATTGATTATTATTATTTAATATTTTTCATCTTGAAACCAGAAATGGGCACTTGTCTTTTAACGTTAACTGTAAGACGTAGTGAATAGACTTCTGTTTTGCTATAGTTTGGTTTGTGATCTCAAGCTTTTGTTTGAAATTTCGTGTAATGGGTTACACTTATTATTGTGGGATTTTGTTGCACTGTCCCTTCACTATGCACTGCAAAAAATCGCAACTATTTAATAATTTTTATTCTTCACATACTACTATTATTGCGTGGAAGTTCGTGTTGATTACGACATAACACAATATTTATGTAGATAAAACAAGTGAAATGGAAATTGTTTGAACCGTGCTGCTCGATGTTCGGTGACCAGTATTTTGCTTGATATCTTTTTACACTGGATCATCTAGAACTATTTTCGTTATCGGCGTGCAAAAACTTAGCAGTATAATTCGGATTACTTTGTTTTTCAGTAATCCGAATTATACTGCTAAGTTTTTTCACGCCGATACATATTTCTTAATAAATGTGTTTTTCACTGCACTATGCATTATATAAGAAAAAATTGTTGAGAAGCAAGATATATTTTCTTAATTGTTTAAATATATATATATTAAAGATTATTATATTTGAGTGAATTTTAGCAAATTTAAACCACAGCTACAATTGATAAGTCCATTTTCCACCTCCGATCTACACAAAAATAAATAAAATAAATTTCTAAAGTAGAATCCAGCTCGTCCGCTTCTATGTTCTAAACCGAAAATCTATGAAGATGCCTACTGGGTAGTCTCATCCAAATTAGTAAACATTTGGTCAGCATTATAGCACCATGGAAGTTCCTGAAATTGGAAGTACATACATAATATTTAATATCTACGTCAATTATAATATAATTTCATGTAAAAAGAGAGTAGAAGTAAAAGCCTAGAAATGTTAAGGAAATAGATTTATTTCATGCCGCACGCCCCGGTAGGGTTATGCTAGTAAAGCAAATTCAAAAATAACATAAACATTAATAAACATTTTCTGATAAATATTCTATAAATGTAAGTTTTAATCCATTGAGAAATGCCAGTTAAACGTTACTTGTCTCACACAGAACTCTTAAATCCAAGTTTATATGTAGATGTTTTAAGCAGTTTCAAATTTTACATAAAATGACTAAAATAATATAAATATATAAAAAAAAAACTAAATGGCTAATTTAATGACATAAAATATAATTGCACAAAAAAAAAAAGAAAAGAAAAGGAAGAAAATATTTGTCCTAAAAATTTACTGTAAAGACTTGATGGTAACTAAAACTCTGAAATAAAAATTCTAACGAAATAGTGAAATTGTATTATGTACATATACATATATACCTACACTATGAAGAAAAATAACAAAAATATAAAAATATTCTGCATAAGTTGTACTTTATTATTGTTTTTATTTATTAAACATTTCTTTTATTCCTTTTAATAATAATAAAACAAATAAGTAGAAATATTTATACGAATACAAACATGGAAAAATATTTGCATAAAATAGAGCAAAACAAAGAAGAGGCAAGGCAAGACAAATTAACAATTAATTATTTTACACGTGTGGATAATTATAATAAATTGTGATAGATAAGAATTTATAGATAAGTTAGAAGAAGGTATTTATTGACTGCAGAAGCAAAATTGAGAAAATGATGATTTTTAGGCGATATTTACATACATAAATAAAGAATACATACTTGATATTATCTCCAAAAGCAGAATCATCTTTGTAATGTAGTGTTATTTTCCTTTTTGTTTTTAATTGAATTTTCTATTGTGTTCTGTATGTACGTACCTACACAGTCTTGCTCAAAATATATATTATTTCCAAATTTTATACACATCTATGTATCTTGAATACTTATTAACATTTTAAGCCATCCTGATGAAATATAAACTTATATATACATAAATTCATATATATATACATATATATACAGAGTAAAAATGTGTTTTTACTTGGTAAAATAACGTCTTCTTTCCTTAAATTAGGTTAGGTCTAAGGATCGTTTGGTTGGGATAAAAGATAGTTCTATTTTGATAGAATAACAAGATTTGCTTTCTAATCTAATACCCAAGGGCCTAGATGAATAAGTTAATATCTTTAGTGAAATATGTTGAACTATTTATTTCGCGGCTGCTATTTAAATATTCGTAGCTACAGAGACGAGCTAAACAGAAAACGAAACAACAACATATTCGAACATAAAGACGGGGATTTGCAAAGAAATGTTTGAACGACAGACTACGCGAGCAAATACAGTCTGACGTAACGGAAATTTCTGCACTCTCCATGGAAATTTCAATTTATATCCATTACAAATTAAATAAGGCATGGGAAGACGGTCACTTCGGGCCAATAAAGTTCTTAGACTATTTTTACGCTCTGATGAAGGGCAGCAAGGCCAGATAAAACGTTGACCCGGCATGCAAGTTTTCGTGACATTTACATAAAAGATGATTTCTACGATACGTCTCATAAAGCGAATCTTTTTAAGTTTGGTGAAAGGCAATACGAGACGATCTTCCACAATAACATTTGGCGGCATGCGTACGTTAGAATAAAAAAATTCTTATATCGTTTCTCAGGAGATAAACCAGAAATTTATAAAACGTTAGATTATTTATTCACACGCGAAAGTACGTCTGTACCGAAGGCGGATCTCTTGCAACAAATGAGTGAACATCTTGGGTTATGTTGATGATGGTGTGAAGTTTTTACAACATTAAGCAACAGCCACACAAATATTTGCAGATATTCTATAAGCTGCAACGTTACAACGAGACAAATAACTTGAAAATTTTTGCTCTAATACCCATATACGAACATGGGCTGCACCATGTGCACTACGGCTCATTTGCGCTCTGGAAACGTCTATGTGGACTGAAATTGTATAAGGGTCTTTTTAAAAACTTTGTTCGTCAAGAAGAATGTCGAAATACTTTAATCTACCGACATCGGTAGGGCGTAAAAAATTCGATTGGTCTAATTGCACGGATGGCGTAGCGCTTACCTTTTCTATGGAGAAGGAAGTGGAGTAGCACCATTACTACCACCGGTATAACGCCGGAAAACAAATAATTGTAAAGTGGAGGATAACGTGCCATATTCGGGCTAAATTTCAATCCGGCTATTATAAGAAACTTGTTGGATTAGATCCTGGTTGTCGACTGATCGCTGGCGGTGTACGAGCACCGAATGAATACGAACCTGCTACTCTAATAAAAATCAAAAGTTCGACTTTCCATCACAAGACATCTATGCAGGGTACGTAAAAGCTCGCTCGCGAGCCGCTCTCGAAAGAGCGCTCCAGAAAAGCTCTTTGTAAAATAGCTCTCGCTCGCGAGCTGGAGCCAAAAAAAAATTCTTACAGGCTCTCGCTCCTGAGCCCGAGCCGTTAAATAGCTCGGGCTCGCTATCGAGCCATTGTATCGCTCCATTATACAGGGTGTCCCGTAAGTCGACGTCAAGCCGGAACCGGGTGATAGACCAAATCGTAACAGTTACCAGAAAAATATTAAAAAAGAATGTAAGTCGTGTATTTTTCAAATTATAGGCATTTCTTTTGTTTTCGAGAAAATGTACACCTTGTGATGGTTTTTTAGCTCCGGTCGGTAATTTTAATTCCTAAGAATGAGCAAGGGACAGTGTAAACAAAACAAGAAAATTGTTCATGAGCAAAGAAGAGCCAATAGAAGGATGCTCGCAGCTCCCGCTACACAGCTCTTGCTCGGGAGCGGGAGCCACTTGGAAAATTATTGGCTCTGGCTTGCGAGCTGCGAGCCGCATCAGGAGCCGCTCGCAAGCGAGCTTTTACGTATCCTGCATCTATGTATGCACGCAGTTTCGTTGGCGAAGTACACGAAATAGCTTCCTACAAGTGCAGTAACGAGCACGCAATCGCCGATGCAACTAGATTATGTGGCGTACACCAAAACGTCTGCAATGGTTTTCGAGACGAGGTGTATGGGCAGCGCAAAGTTGCACGTTTGCGTTTCTTGCAATATATATGCACGGTGCGTGCAGTGCATCGCCTGGAGAAAGAAATCACAAACAACACTCGTGAAACTCTAGCGTGCATTGGTTCCACGAAAATAGCCGCAAATTCGCCAATACGTGGCTACGTGCGGACGCCACACGAAATTGTTGCGGGCACTTCAATCTCGAAGTGGATGAGTTCCGCACAACGAAGCTGTGCAGCAGTTGTTTTGAGCCGGCGAAGACGTCTCGGTCTCCACATAGGTACCAGTTTTGTACAAACTGTCGTACCACTTGGAACCGGGACGTCAACGCCGGTAAAAATATTCTACAAATTGGCATAGCCCAATTGCATGGCAGGCCATTGCATGCCAATTTTAATAGAAGTACGTCGCCATGACTCCCCTTGAGGAGTTTACCGGGAGGACTGTTTGGAGCGGCGTGGCATGTATAGGCTACATATATTGGGTATATGTGCACCCATCCGCTTGACAGTCGCAATTACTCAGTTCATCCCTGTAGCCGCGTTTATCGCCTTTAAGTTACCTACTCATTTTATTAAATATGACGGTACCGTGAGTAAGGTGGCGTGAGCGATATGGAACACCATGAATTCGCAGTACTCGCAGTGATCGGTAGTCTATTAGACGAATGTTTAGTTATCTAGGAAACGAAATTAGTGACTATAAAAACTTCCTGAGAATGGATGATACCCAACTTACACTGTTCCTCGAGTTGGTTAAACCATACATATGCAAATAAAATACTTTAACTTTACATTTTCTCTTTTAAAAGCAGTCCGCATATTTGCAATGCCTTTGCGTACGTAATCTTTAATTTCATTGCTCTTTTCAACTAGTTTTCCTAAAGCATATTCCCGCATATTTTTATTGCTGTAATCTTTCCATGCCCCATAAACAAGGTAAGTTTTGATACATCTCAATGAATTTTTCGCAAAAGTCCAGACAAAAAATGATTAGATCCAATTTTATAGAATTTCATATTCTGAAGAACTTTTCAGTACATTAAAACCGTATAGGACTGATCATTTTCACAGAATACGTAAAAATCCTTAGTTTTGGTATGGCAACACGAGCAAGGGGCTGCCCGATTTAGTCTATTTTTGAAATTATATTTACTATTTTTATGAAAACACTATACGAAATTTCAGCGCTCTACGTTGACGCTTTCTCAGGTATTGTCCAAATATGTAGTGAAAAACGAAAATTTTGTATGTCCCATTTACGAACTTAATTATACTTTTTTTTTTAAGTCCATGTCCAAAATTAAAGCACACGCGTTCTCGAGTTATCGTGAAGAAGGACACGCAAAATCCAAAATAACTATGGGTGTCCAATCCATTTTGCTCTACCATTATTATTTCTAGGTGTTACAAACGGAATAACAAACTTAGTATACCCTATGATTTCATCTAGGGTATAAAAAACGATGGTCACTGTATGAAAACTGCAGGGAAAATGAAATCGGATCAACGGTTGCACAATAAACGCATATATCATACAACGGTCGCATATACAACAGCGGTTTGACTGAATGCACATCCAACCGTCCAACCGAGCTTGTGATCGTTGCATGCTTCGTACAATTGGCTCACGCACCATATAACGATTACACGCCAACATGAATTGGTACAACAGTTGGACCGACAGCTGTATCGTGTGTGGGCCGCTTTAGTTCGACTTAGGGAGGTTTTTGAGGAATGAATTTCGAAAAATTCAGTTGGGTGCCAAATGAAGTGCAAAATTTCGATTTAAAGATAAATTCGAATAAGAAGATGTTGGATTTAGACAGGTTTGACTGCATAAAATGAATGAATGAAAAAACGTTTATTTTTATTATTATTAATAATTATATTGCAAGAAATTATCTTGCAGTGTTTTTATATACATAGCATATACATGGCTCGTCACAGTATATGTTTTATAGCTTGTTCCCATAATCTGCAGCCTAGATCGATCTGAGACCTTGTTCTAAGCATAAACAGTTTAGCAAACTGCTTGATCCAATGTATGCAAGTTAAGTACAGGCTATTCAATTCCAAGTATCAATTTATACCAGCTTCTGATGAAATGAGCAAAGAGTTGATAGAATGGGAGTCCCGTCCTGACTATTACAAGGTGGGAAAGGATATTCGAGTATGAACAACATTGATTTGCACGGGGAATGTAAAAACTTTTTAATTAGCCTTCCAAATCGCAAACAAAACCGGATTTTGAAATCCGAAAATCGACAAAACCGATTAATCCAGATTGGGATGTGAAATTTAAAAATAAATGGATACATTTTTTTACAAATTACTCGTGAACATTTATGGATGGAACACTCTCGATTGCAAGTCTGAAAAATAATCTGGCCCAAATTTATTCTTTTCGTTGGAAAAGCTTGAAAATGTAATAAATTCATTCCTTGAGTGCCCGCCTCGTTGCGAGTCAAAAATCCGTTTCAAAACATTTTCAAAAAAGGGGCAAAGAGTTTGGAAATCCAGAATTCAGAAAATTTCGAATTAAGTAAAAAACTTAATTCTAAATTTGTCTAGGACTTGAAAATTTCAAAACAATAATCTACTAAGATTAAAATTTAGGTAAGAAAATTATAAACCACTAAGAAATTTAAAACAAATGTAATTATTTGAATTATTAATTTTTCTTAATTTCAAGAAAAAGCAAGTCGACAACTTCTAACGAACTTAAATTCGGCTAATTAATGAAGAATCGTTGGGCTAGCGTAAAAAAACATTATAATCAGTACCAAAACATATGCAATCATATTTAAATTAAAAATCCACTTTTCTAAAATAAGACAACCCTAATTCCACCGAATACAGAATAAGTTCCATTTTGTTTAAAAATTTTAAAGAGAATTTTCTTTCTGCGCTGCGAGCTTTTTCAAAAACTTGCTACACGTTGTCCGCCCATCAACACTGAATTTCTCATTGATTCTGCAGGACGAATCTTGGAGAATTCTTTTTCGCTTCTTTCTCGGGAATCGTGAAAATGTTTTGAATTAATAATTAATATAACATCCTTGAACCCGCCCACGTCAATTGAGCCTGGTCCTGTCAAAAAATATTGCAGTGAAATTATTTGCAAATTTTTGCAACACAAAATTGAATAATTTTTTCTTATGTTTTAACTGACTTTGAAGGAGTTTTTGCGTAATCAATGATTTGGTCGTTTCAAGAAGGGGCTGGATTCCGCAACTATGAGTTTTCGCGTGTACACAAACTTTTGTGTACACCACTTTGTTCCGATTCCGCAAAAGTGGAAATGAGTTTTTGTATCAAAATTGTGTACACTTTAATTAATATTTTCTCATGGCCATTTTGGTCGTGAATTTTGAATAGGTACCTGTGAGTTTTTGTCAAACGGTATTGTCAAAATTATTTGATATGTTATTTATTTTACCATTCTCTAAGACGTAGTCGCCTTAATACTAGTGAATTCATGTCACTCATTTCTTATAACTAAACTTAACTTCTTCAAACAGACTATTTTCTCACTCAAACAACATTCAGCACAGAAAATTTTCATTCAGCACTTAAGTGTACACAGATCCTTACGGAATCGCTTGAAATTCAAAAGTGTACACTTGCGCTCACGTGAGTTTTTCAAATCGTGTACACTTGCAAATTCTTCACAGTTGCGGAATCCAGCCCCAGGGGTCCAAAAACTTTCAAAAAACGCAATGGGATTCGAGAAAAGGAAATAAACAAAAAAATTTGAATCAGGATAACTAGTGGTGTGGAAACTGGAATTCGCAATGTGGATACTGGAACTTTTGCCAGTTCAACTCAAACTTAGAAATATATGAAAGAATGTGGGTATCGCATAAAATTCGTGTACAATTATACCCTTCGCAATATCTCGAAATGTACATTTTAACGAAGGGGGAAAGAGATTTAGGCCTGAATTACAATTACGACTGATCTGTCGACTGCGACTTGATTTTAAGTCGAAGTTGACGCTGAGGTGAAATTTGTAATTAAATTAAAGCTTCAACTGCTTGAACAAACCAGAAGCACGACTTTTGTGATTGAACTGAAGTTGGCCGCAGCCAACACCAACTTTGAGCAAAGTTTAGTTTCAGTCGAAGTTGCAATTGTATTTTGCCACATGCATTTACCATTTGGGCAAAGTCGTAGTCGGCTGATCAGTCGTAATTGTAATTCACGTCTTATTCACAGAAAAAATAAGTGCAGGTAGAAATGGCAACAAATTTGCACTGTTATTAAAATAACTTTTCTCTTACACGAATTTTGCTAGCTATGCATGGTGCTTTCTTTCTACACTAGAAACCTTTTGGCTCTCAACAAAAACCGCCCTCGGCTACCGTTTCGTTTACATCTAAAAAAAACGTATAAAGTGCAAGTCGACTATTACTGCAACGAACTTATATTCGGCTACTATTTACTATATGATCAAAAGCTCGCTGCGCCATCTGTTAATGAGTATTTGAAAAAATATGTCAACGTCAAACGTCAATACGGTGTACGTCTCCCCGTAGGGTTGTTTTGTTGAAAAAATGGACAATTTATGCAATTAAAAGTTACAGATTTAAGTTATTGTTGGGTGAAAAGTTGCAAAAGAGATTATTTAAATAATATAAATTGTAAATAAAAGAAAATGGCTCTACCAGGAAATGGAATTTTTGTTGTTCGAGGTGAAATGTCGACGCTTATGACGGCAATGAGAAGGGGAGCTCGATGGAGTTCCACATCATATCAAGTAAGAATTAATCAAATTCGATGTCTAATTGAATAAATATTTACTATAAGAAATTTTTTAGGATGAAGAACAGGATGCTCTTATGAAACAATTTATTGAACTCAAGCAAATCCTTAATCAAATTGAAGATCTTAGGCTTATCGATCCGAATGTATTTCTTGGCCCTTTTCTTGAGGTCATACGTACTGAGGAAACAACAGGTGCCGTAACAAGTCTAAGTTTGTCTGCGGTCAACAAATTTTTATCGTACGGATTGATTGGTATATTATTAAAATATTAGTTTTGCTGTTGTATATTCTATATCGAATTTCCATAGATCCAACACATCCTACACTTGCAGTGACTGTAGAAAATATTGCAGATGCAGTCACTCATGCAAGGTTTATGGGAACTGACCAAGCATCAGATGGTGTAACTTTAATGCGGGTTGTAGAAGTCTTGCATACATTAATGCGCAGTCCAGAAGGTAGTGCTCTTACAAATGAAAGTGTTTGCGAAGTGATGTTAAGTTGTTTCAAAATATGTTTTGAGCCCCGGCTGAATGAACTCCTGCGACGTACTGCCGAGCAAGCTCTCAAGGACATGGTGCTGCTTTTGTTTATGCGACTACCGCAGTTTTCAGAAGAGCGTTACACGTCTGGCTTACTTAGGAAATTCAAAATGATGGCTGGATCAATCGAACAAATGACTAAAAAGAAAAAATCTAAGAGTGCTCAAAAGCAAAATATTAGTAAACCGAATGTGCCGAGAATTAGTTCTATCAAAAATGAGGAAAAACCTCCAACGAATAGCGCAACTGCAACTGATCCAAAAAGTCCTAATTTGAGTGTACAACAATTAAAACCCCCAATCTTAGCAACAACTCCTGCTACACCGGGAGGTAATATTGTCGATATGCAAGGAAAAATTACACAGACGCCTACAACATCACAACTTGTTGAAGGAGCAGGAGATGTTGCTGTAGTTAATGAACCACTGAGCTTAGATGCTGAACAAGAAGAAAAATTGTTGAAGCCAGAAGAAAGTGTCGATAACGATGCTGATGTTGAAGATGAACTGGTAGCAGATGTTAAGGATGGAGGGAAGCCAAACAATGAGGGCGGAGAATACATAAATTCAGTTGGAGTTCGGTTCACTCATCAGAAATCAGTGGATGGGAATGGGGCGAATCCTCTCCTCCCGTACGGCTTACCGTGCATACAAGAACTTTTTAGGTTTTTAATTTTACTTTGCAATCCTTTGGACAAACAGAATACTGATACCATGATGCATATGGGGCTAAGTTTACTCACTGTTGCCTTTGAAGTAGCAGCAGATAATATTGGAAAATATGATACCCTTTTGGCTCTGGTGAAGGATGAAATGTGCCGCAATCTATTTGCCGTAAGTGTTTTACTTTTCCTTTCTTATTGTAAAACTAAGTTTTCTATATTCGATTTTCTTTCAGCTTCTAAATTCAGAACGTCTGACAATTTTCGCAGCAGATCTTCAAGTTTGTTTTTTACTCTTCGAATCCCTCCGATTACATTTGAAATTTCAATTAGAATTTTACTTAACAAAATTATCCGAAATTATTGCGAGCGAAAATCCACGGACTCCTTACGAAATGCGAGAGCTGGCTTTGGATAATCTTTTGCAACTTTGGCGAATTCCAGGTTTCGTTGCTGAATTGTACGTCAACTATGACTGTGATCTATATTGCTCTGATCTATTTGAGAGTCTTACAAAACTTCTATCAAAGAATACTCTGTCTGCGACTAGCGCAATCTATAGTACCCATGTTTTCTCTATGGATACTCTAGTTTCCGTTATTGAAAATGTTGAAAAGAACTGCGCTGCCGCGAAATCGGGAAATATTTCCTTGCAAAGTACTACCCGACATTCAAGAAACAATTCTGGCGTGGAAGCAATTACCATAGAAGCAGATTTAAATGCAAGTAGTAATGAAAGCTCTGGCGTTGAAAATATCACGAGCTTCATATACAAACATAAGGAGAAAAAACAACTAGATGCCCAAAAAATATCTAAGGAGGAATTGGCGGGTTTAAAGAATAAAAAACGAATTCTAGCCCAAGGAACGGATTTATTTAATCAACGTCCAGAAAAAGGAATACAATTTTTACAGGAAAATGGTATTTTTAAACCTGTACTAGATCCTATGGAAATTGCATTATTTCTCCGAGAAAATCCTGGTCTAGATAAGAAAATGATTGGCGATTATATTAGTAAAAAGAAAAATGTTGAAAGTAAAATTCTGGAGAATTTCGTAAAATCTTTTGATTTTGCCAATATGAGGATCGATCAAGCGTTGCGGTTATACTTGGAGACATTTAGATTACCGGGAGAGGCGCCTCTTATATTCCTAGTTATGGAACACTTTGCTGAGCATTGGCACGTAAGTACATGTTTTGTTTTATTATCGGAGCTAAGAGCTTGATTTTTTATTTGGTTTAACTGAACTGTATGAATATTTTGTTTAATATGACTGCGTTGTTTTAATCTTAAGATAGTTTTCACCAGTATTACAGGATGAATGGAGTCTGTTAAAAGCATAAAAATGATTAAAAATAAAAGCAATATTCGACGAAATCTGGAGTAAAACTTATGGAACATTCCACCTTAAAGCTGTTACTAAGATTTTCAGAATGTCGAGCGTTAGTAACAAAGATCGCTCATAAAAGCAACCATAGTAAAAGTGATAAAATACCATTTCGATGGTATTCTTCTCTTTCTACTTTGCTTGCCAAGTCAGTCAATTGTTCTGTCGTTCAACATGAGTGTGTTGTGCGATTTAGTACTTAAGTGCTTTGTTCATTCAATGTTTAGTGAGGGTCACTGTAGGGTTTATGAGTCGAATAGATGTTAATTACCATGGCATCCGATCAATAGATGGTTCTGATATTTTATTTATCAGTTATCATAAAGTCACATCAATTTGGGATTTGGATGATACCAAAATATCATAAAATTTCTCAATGATAATCTTTGAGACGTTGAAAATGTATTTCCTGCTCGAAGTTATCTCACTAGGAAATATTTCCTAACTTTGCCTTAATTTTGTTTTTATAAAGAGCGACTCATTTGAGAGCCCATTTTACAGAAGTCCACTCGACGTATGTACATGCATAGCTCCATATACATATATATGACTGGTATCCATAAATTTGCAAGTTATTTCTTAAAATGAATCATACCGAGTTAACAAGATTAAAATGCAAATTCTCTCCTTTTGGCCCAGGAGAGTGATATCAGATTGTTTCAAGAAACAACAAAAATTCACAAATCCTCATGAAAATTCGATTTCTCTGAGTGCCACTTATCAACAACAGATTACATAAGAAATGCAATTTACTACAGCCTTGTTTCTAGGATAAAGTCTTGAGTTGGAATCTTATGGCGGGAATGCATTTCTTGGGTAGACCGAATCCGAGCAGCTCCTGTTTTATGTATATTGGAGATAAAAACATTAAGAACGCCGCAATATTATCTTGTGGTAGATTCTCAAAACAATTTCGATTTTCATAGGACTACTTCTCTTCTTCTGTTTATTCTTAAAATGTCTTCACAGAACTTTCTCTGAATTTTTTATTTATTTTTTAAATGTTTATATTCGACAGAAATGCAACCATGAACCATTTGCAAATACGGATGCAGCTTTTAGACTTGCCTACTCTATAATCATGCTGAATATGGATCAACATAATTACAATGCGAAAAGGTTAAATGTTCCAATGACGCCAGAGGATTTTTTGAAAAATCTTCGTGGGCTGAATGGTAACAAAGATTTCGATCAGGATATGCTTTCGAATATTTTCAGTGCGACTAAGTGAGTTCATTGCTTTATAAAAGAAAAGATAAAAATAATATGAAAATGAATGAAAACTCTAAAATAATTCTAGAAATGAAGAAATAGTTATGCCGGCTGAGCAAACAGGAATAGTACGTGAAAACTACTTGTGGAAGGTTCTACTTAGGCGAGGCGTTGGTAAAGACGGTATTTTCTATCATGTTTACGATTCTTCATACGACAAGGAACTATTTAATATAATTTGGGGGTCATCGTTGGCAGCTCTTAGTTTTATGTTTGATAAAAGTAGCGAAAATGGCTTTCATAAGACCCTTACAGGTGTGTATAAGGCTTTGAAAATATGAATAAAAAATTAGTCTGGATTAATGTATATTTTTAGGCTTTAAGAAATGCGCTGGTATATCGGCATTTTATAATCTGCACGAAGATTTTGATGCACTCATTTTGACTCTATGCAAATTCACAACACTCTTGAGTATCCAGCAGGATGCAAATGATATAACTGTGGCTGTCTCATTTGGTCTAAATCAAAAAGCTCAAGCAGCCATGAAAACTGTATTCTGTTTGGTTCATGATTATGGCGATTGCCTACGTGAAAGTTGGAAAAATATCCTCGAAGTTATTGTACAGCTTTTCCGATTAAAGCTTCTACCAAAATCTCTAATGGAAGTGGAGGACTTTTGTGAACCTAATGGTAAAGCAACTCTTATTTTGGAGAAACCTAGCCAGAAACCTGAAGCTGGACTATTCAGTAGCCTTTACTCTTATCTTAGTTCAGAAGGACAACGCGAACCAACATATGAAGAGCAAGAGATAATGAAAATAGCAAAGAAATGCATTAGAGAATGTCAAATCGATCAAATTATTTCGGAATCGAAATTTGTACAATTCGAAAGTCTTCAGGAGTTGCTGAAATGCTTTTTGAACTCTCTAAAACCGCCAAACGTTCATAAATCTGTTGGATTATCATATTCTGAGGATACCGTAGTTTTTCTAATGGAAACTCTTGTTCGCATTGTAATTCAAAATCGTGACAGAATGATACCACTGTGGACGACGTGTCGTGATCAAATTTATTTATTGCTAATGGGTGGTGCTTCTTGTGGATATGATTATCTTCTGAATAGAACCACTGTTGCTCTATTAAAATTGGCTATTTATTTGATGAGAAATGAGGAGCTGTGCCCAATTGTGTTACAAAGTTTAAAAATGTTGCTCATGTTAAAACCGAATGTGCTTTACAGAATATCAAAACAAATATCGATTGGAATGTATGAGCTGCTGAAAACCAGGTAAGATCACTGAAAAGTTGTAAAATTTATTTCTTATTTCTTGTTTTTTTGTTTTTGTTATTTGAAGTGCCCAAAATATACACACCGAAGCAGACTGGCAGATAATATTTGCTCTGTTGGAATGTATAGGAGCAGGTGCCGTACCTCCAGACTTTGAAGATGGTCCTCCACCAGTTGGAACGAAATCGGATGGGGCTTTAAGTAGTGAAGAAGATTCTGGTTTACCTGATCGTGGCTATATATCTGATTCAGAAGTTGTAAATGCCAAAAGTGTGACAAATTCTCCTTCAAGTACGCCGTTCAGTCCAAGCGGAGAAAATTGGATTCTAGTCAATAAGGATTCAGAATTATCAGTTAGCACTCGTCCTCAATCACCAATTGGAAGTAGTTTAGTTTACCCCTGTAAGCTTCTTGATCATCTACCGTTCGCTCTATTCAAGTGCTGGGATAGTTTAGCGTTTATTGTTAGAAATGTGGCACATATTACACCGTACAACTTCGAAAGTTGCGTGCGATGTATTCGTACATTTGTAGAAGCATGCCTGGATGGTGGGATTAAAATACGAAGAAAACTGGATGCAGGAAAAATTCATAGGAAAAAATCACAGAGAAAGGATACCTCTAGAAACAGAAAGCGTGATGATAACAGTAGTGAAAGTGAAGATGAAGAGTTGAATCAAAGATATGAAACTCTTGCCATTCAATTATTAGATCTCATGTACACACTCTATACACGCACGGCTCAGATATTTCGATGGTGGGCTGAGGAAGGTTGTGCTGTACCACAATGTTCGGCTTTATGGGCACAAGGATGGTGTCCTTTACTACAAGGAATAGCACGTTTAGCAATGGATAGACGGCGAGAAGTTCGAACGTATGCCATATCTTGTTTACAGCAAAGGGCTCTATTGGTTCATGACTTACAAACTTTAAGTGGTTCAGAATGGGCAAGCTGTTTTAAACAGGTAAAATAAAAGCAAAAATTTATGACTAGCGTTTATAATATTTTATCTGATTTTTCTTCTCATTATTTATTATTCAGGTACTTTTTCCACTTCTCACTGAACTTTTACCGGAAAGCGCATCTATTGCATACATTGATCCAGTCCTCCTTGAAGAGTCTCGCATTCGAACAGCAACGATAATGTCAAAGGTTTTCCTTCATCATTTGACCCCTTTGATTGAATTATCAACATTCCACGACCTTTGGGTGGAAATTTTGGACTATATCGAGAAATTTATGAAGGTTGGCTCAGATATGCTTTATGAGCAAATGTTAGAGATTCTAAAGAATATGCTTCTGGTAATGCATTCGGTTCGTATATTTCATTACAACGACGGTACAACACATTCTCCTTTGTGGGAATTAACATGGAAAAGAATAGGCGAATTTTTACCAAATCTTAAGGACGAACTGTTCAAAGAAGAAGGTGAGTTCAATTCAGACAAGGTTTGAAGATAGTTTAACGTACTTCGAAAGGTTTTTTCCTAATGCTGTTTTAGAGTAAGAAAAGATTTATTTTGTGAACAGTTTTTCTGAAAGTATGAACCAATTTCGCAGTAAATCGCTCTCATATGGCAATGACTCAGATACCTTCTCAATCAGATGTCGGGTCCTCTCAGTATATCCATGCAATATCTGCAGCAATTCCGACGAGTACTATGGTTCCCAATGTGGCTGGGGATATTCATTTGCAAGGAGCTCTAAGGAAATCAGATATGGAGACACTTGCGCCAGCCTGTGTTAAAGGCAGCATAATTTTGCAGCCACCTGTTGATATTCTGGCAGGGCAAAGAGTAATTCTTGGACAGGTAATAATTTTTTTCTATGAACAATTAAAAAAGGATGTGCTAATTTTTAAAAAACTATTTCGGCTTATTTCATTTCTAGGCTAATTCAACTCCACAACAAAATGTTCCAATCTTGATCCCACAAGCTCAATTGCATCCACATCAGATGGGCATGACAAATACTAGCAAAATTGGTACTCCCACTGCATCACATCATTCATCATCAGTATTGTCGGCATGCCCGCAACAGGCGCCTGTATTTTATTCTAGTAAAACTGACGCCAGTCTTCCAGATCTTGTGAATGATGCTTCCAAAATAATCGATAGCGGCAATACCTATGTCACGACTCCTGGAGGAACACCGAAACGAGATACTGGCTTTAGTGGGAATGTTTATCAAATAAGAAATAATACTGAATTTTCTAATGTAATTGAATTGCCGGAAACACCACCACCAGCACCACACAAGCCAGAAAATCAAACACAAGATGTTGGTGTAAATGAGATCGATAACAAACAGCTAAATGACTACATTCAACCGAATGTAGAAAAGTTAGGTGTGAAATATCAGCAGCCATTTATACAACAATCACATCATCAACAACAACAGTGTGAAAATCATTACCACCACCCATTGTCGCCGCAGCATTATCGTGATGAACAACATCAATATCTAGAGAATCACCAATTTACCATGCCGAATGACCAGCCTTTAGAGAGTACAAACGAATCAATGATTAATGTGCCAATAAGTCATCTAATAGCGGGTACTCAGTATCCAAGTCTAAACAAGATACCACCTTCAGCGATCGTACAGAGTTTTTCACCGGTCTATGTGCAAGCACAGGTTCCCCAGTCAGGAACTGATATATATTCGGATTACGTACAAAATCCATATAATTTGACCCTACAACAGTCGCATTCTTCCATCGGTTCAGATTCTACCGGAAATTTCCAGAATTCCGCGAAGGAAGACGCCGGTAGAGATGAACCTAAAACACAAGTCTTAGGTGTTTCGAATATGTTCCAGTCGGCTAATTACTTTGGAGGTGTAGATCAGAGTACGATACCACCTGGATCTGAGATGCTCTTCGGACAACCGTAGAAATAACGAATCGTTACTATTTTATTATTATTTCTTATTTTATTTCGAATAACTCCGACATTCCAAGTTGGGACACATTTATTGGTGGTTTCGCTTTCGTTGTGATGCTATTGGTTTTGGAGATGTAAACGAAAAAACTTTCCGTTGTGAGCTCTTTTTACAAAAAGTTGTTTAAATTTTATTTTTTACAATAGTTTTGTTATTCGTATGTAATTATTGTTTTTAATATTTAGCCAATTGAATTATTTAATAAATGGTATGCATCCAGATTTTAAGGTTGTCTTTCAATGTTTGCATGAGTTTTGAGTCGGGGAAATTGCTTAAATAAAGCCTTTGGAGTCCGCGCCATGAAAATTGAGCTATCAAAGTCATCAGAGGAAAATTAGTTTGTACCATTGTGTACATTCCAAATGGTAAAAGAACATTCCAAGGGCATTGCCAGTAAAAAGGGAATTTTAAATTATTTCCGGATGTTCAGTAAGAATATCGGGAAATAACTGATTACAAGTAAGCAAATAAACTCTCACTTAAAGAACACGACATAACAGATGTTTTCGTGACGAAATTTACCTAACTTTGTTGAAAATCTATAAAATAACTTATTTGAAATTCTTGAACATAATATTTCTAACCATTTCCAATGTAGGTAGCACCTGTACATTCGTTTACATGCCATACATATTCCATATTAGACAAATTTACTAAGTTTTATAGTATTTTTGTTTGGTCACAGCTGCGTAAAAAAGCTTAAGTTATTTTAAAAACCTTATTCAACAAAATGATTGGTTTGATGAAAAATGTAAAATATTTAAAGACAGAATAGGTACTTGTGTTTGAAAGAATTTTCCGAACCTTTAAAACACTGACCAATCAAAGTTTTTTTTTTAACTAATGTAACTTAATATAGTAAAATGTCACTCGCCTACAGAATCCCAACGGTTCTTGTTTTTATTTTCAAAAAGCGCATAATCAACGGTTGTTATTTCAAGTTTGCATTTATGCGCAACGAATTTTTATGTCCTGTTTATAGAATTTTTCTTAGTAAAATTATTGTACTATTTTCAGTTATATTTTACATCCACTAAATATACGTTACGAAATATTTGAAAATAATCTCAGCTCTGCACAAATTAGTTTAGTTAATATCAAAAAACAAAAACTGATCTGCAGAACAACTGTCAAAACTAGGTCGGTACTGTAGAGTTGGCGAGCAAATAATTTTGCAAAATGTTGGATGGCTAATAAAAAGTTTTAGTTCACACAAAAGGAGTTAAGTTTGCGTTCAGTGAGAAAGATGGAAGGTGTTGTTTAAAATGTGAAAAAATGCCAGGTTTACCTTAATTTAAATCATTTAGATTGGTGTATTACCGCTTTTTTTTGTTGGCTTTTAAGAGATCATGGATATTTCTGACGAAGATTAATAGAGAATTTAAGGTAAGTTTGAATTTTCATCGTCCTTTATGATTAAATGATGTCATCTTGTGTTAGAATTCAAATAAATTTAGTTATTAAATTAAAGTTAAGTGGAGACTTGTACATCAACCTGGTTGGTAATAAGTTCTGTTTGTAGCAAGTCGCAAGTGCTTGGAACCCGCAGGATAAATAGAAGTAGAAATATTTTTATTGTTGGCCTTCGAGCTTTACAATTTTCAATTTAGATTGTTCGAGCAAAAGAAAGAAAAAAATACAGCGACAGCAGTGGCGTCAGTAAGCTATATCAGGCGTGGTTCACCCCCCAATTCACAATTCAAGAACTAGACGAGTGGCAAAGAAGTGAACTGACATTTCCAATTTGGAGGAATGACTGTGAAATGTGTTCAGGTCCATGGCAAGTAGCTTCATGAATGTACATACATATATGAATAGAACTCACACGTAGCTGCATTGCATTCTTAGTTTTTCCTATTTTTTACAAAAAAATAAAAACAAGAAAAATCGTTTTCTAGTAGTAGCATTTAATTTGAAAAAATGGGCTGTTTGATTAAGCGTCCTTACATCGATTCGATCAGATAGTCAGTCTACAAGCAAATCTGTTGTTATCCTGAGCCAATTTTAATTCATTTTCTTAGTGCTATCGCTTTTGTTTCGACCCAAATGTATCCATCCACCACTGTAATAGTTGAGTGAAGTTTTTATTGAACAGGTCACAAAAAAAGAAAATTGGATATCCAGGATTAAGGAGGCTTACGTACTTTTTGCAAGCTAGGCAATTAATGAAAAGAAAATCGGTCACATGTGAACAACATACTCGTACCTACATACTAAGAATTAAGTCGCAAATAGAATTCCAAAGAAGGTACTCAATCAGTAGGTACATATATATATCCTGAAGGTATTTATTTGCAGGCATTCTAATCCCAGAAAGGAATTTAAAGAAATGTAAGTGCAATTGTTGCAGCTTTTGATCTATTTAGTGCGATTTAGTGGGATTACCTTGCAGTTACTATTTGCGGTTAGGTTACCACATTCCAGAAAAAGGGGCGAATTTAAGTATTTTAAATTAAAAATCAGATTAAAGAAAGTGTTAGTGGAATACGAAGGACGATTGAATATTGGTAGGACCGGACATGAAGAGCCAGGGCTCCTAGGTCGTTAATAGGGTCCCTTTTTTAAATAATTGAACAAGACAAAAATGTTACCGTTAGGTTAGGGTGGCGGCCATCGCACGAACTCCTGCGATCAGAAAGGGATATAACAATTAAGTATGAAATTATATGCAAAGAAAGTTCGTTGTGTGTAAGCATACGCTTACTTTGAATTGCGACGAACTGTCTTGTCTGCAAAGGAGCGGTTTACCTCACTATAGTCCATATACTGCATTATTTCTGACTCTATATAGGTACAGCACAAAAAGTGAACTGATGCTGATCTCCTGACTGCAGTGGATCTTAAATAGTTCTTTGTTATGGTCGCAGCTTACGTGGTGCACTATGTTGCCAAGTTTCACCTTACTGTACGACTGACATCGGGCTGACAGACCAGGAACGGCGGGTTCGATGATAAACAAAAAGAAGAAGAGTAAATGTAACTTTGAACAGAGCTGACAGTGATCAGAAAAATAAAATATCGTAGATTTAAAGCGAAATTTAAATTGAGTGAAGAAAATAGAGATTCCTGCAACCCAGCAGTTGAAAAGGTGAAATTTCAATTTTATTTCCGTTTCTCTATAACCAGATTTCTAATGCCAGTGAAAACACAGGAATCAGTAATAGTAAAGAGGGAAAATAATTTTTCAAGTCCCGCCCTTTTTCGAGCGTAGTACTGTTCATCTGAGACGTGCACATTAGAAGTAAATTTACCGGTTATACAGTTTTACAACTGATCACAAGTTTTAACCTTTGCTGACCTCACCGGTATTGCAGCAATGTCAAAGAGTGACTGAGGAAATGGCATCTGCGAACATTACATCAAGTCCTCACTAGATCTACAGGTAAGTGGTGTAAAAGGTCCCTTCAGGACCGGATGTGAGCTTCATCTCGGTTGTGTTGTGTAGGCATGAGTTTTTTTTTTGTATATGGCGCGTGACATCGGCTGACCCACCCCACACTCTGTCAATAGCCGAGGTATGCTAGCGTGCTGCGTTGTATCGCTTGTCACGGAGTGAGTTATCAGCTTTGGCTGATAGTCTGGTAGACTTCACGTACAAAGTATACTCACTCATATGCTTCCATAACATCTTCACTCGTTTTAGCGCTGAAAACGATCATTCTGCCGAGCAGTTTGTCTCTGGTTTACACAACAATATCCGGAGCGCTATTTCCACATTTGCATAAATATCCAAAAAGCCTTTTTCCAGAATATATTTGTATAACTCCAGGACGGATAATTGCTTTCCCAGTGTAGCCACAACAGACGACAAATGAGGTCGCAGGTGCAAATACTTGTTTTCCAAAGTCCTGTCTAAATCTCCTAGATAGAAGACTTTCAAGTTCCGTGCGCCCTCGTGGATATCTTGGGATTAGAAGCTATGTAACTTCATGAGAAAGTCAAACTTTTTACTTAAATTCTCGTAAGCAAAATCACGTCTTTGTAGTTCTGCAATCTACCTGCCGATAATAACGTTGAAAACGGTAAGTCTGAGTCCGTAGCTTCCGGCTAGTACGACTTCGATCGTAGCTAGAGCCAAATTATAGGTAGGGCATCAGAAATTTGAAGTAGGGCGCAAGTTTTGGGATTTGGGATACATCGGGTCATGTGAAGGGACATTTTTTGAAAAGATAAGCTTGTAGAACTCTCATTTTAGCACATATATTTTAATAGATGAACTAAAACTGATACCTTAATATTTTCTCTGTTCTCTTCCGTTCAAATGCTAGAAACACCAAGCCTGCCATTCTCTCGTGAGCCATTGACAATCTTTGAGGCTTGTTGATATCAGTTAGTGTCGGTAGACTCGCACGAAGCAGTACTGTATCCGAATGTTTCCACTGATGCAAACAGTTCATAGGTATCTCTGAAGGCTTCCCTTTGTTGGTATAGAACTTCTAATATATTTTCGTTCTGATCTCCTCAACCATTTAACACATTTAAGTACCTTTGCACAACAGTGGCCTCTTCTTTGGAAGGAATTTTTATACCTGCAAAATAAATGTAATTACGAATTTGATTTTTTCTCATTATTTTGTTCACAATTATTATATATATAATTTTTGAACACACCTAAACTTTGCAAAGGTACCATCTTTTCAATGTCAAGCTCATCAAGATTCAAAATTGAATTTAGTAGATCTTCCTTGTCGCTAAATCTTCTTTTCGTCTCAGCTGTTATTATGTCTAGAGTTTCGTAATATTCCGCTTTAAATGGCCGAGCTACAATAATTCTTTCAGTGTTTTGACGAGACGGTGATGGAATATACAGCACGAAGTCATCCAGATGTCTTTATTTATTTCTTCTGGGAAATATTTTCAGATTCTGTTTTTAGAATATTCTCAGCTTCTTCTCTTCTGACCTCAGGCTAAGAATTTTTTCTTGGACGCATTTTATTATTAATATGGCTTCCTTCAAGCCCGTGCTTCGACCCTGTAAAGCTGCAGGTGGTTGCAGAACACACAATATTTTTTTTGCTATGATCATTGCCAGTCGAAATTCCTTGTTTGACATAACACTTTTAATGCCAATACATTTAGCAATATCGTCACCACTGAACTTTCCATTTTTTATTCCATCTAGAGTCTTCAAGATGACAGAATAATTTTGATATACGACTCTTGTAACAGCCAAATGTCCTGACCAACACTGTTCAAGTAGTCGACCAATCGTCTTACCTCATACAAGCCAGCCACTTTGCCATGTTGAAAAAATTCATGCAACATAACATATTGGTAAAAAAATCGACGAATGAATGTCAGGTGGTGATTGCAGCAATGAACGTACGGAATTTGTCTTTTCAAATTCTGTTCAATTCTGGTGGCAACACTTGGAATTTTGCCACTCATAACACTAGCGCCATCATAGCACTGTCTCAAAAGACGAGTGAGGTCGATTTTATTTTCCATTAGGATATTCAACGTTGTCTCCGTGAAAGTGGCTGCATCTAGATTTTTAGTAGTAGTCACTGTTAGCAACGACTCTTTCATTGTTCCATCTTTAACATAGCGGGTAGCTATAGCTATATTTTCCCGGTTGTTTTTATTCCTGGTTCCATCTTCCATCAGAGTAAACCATGGGACGTCAGATTCTTGAATATCCGCGACAATAGATCCTCAAACAGTTTCCACCATTGCTTGGATTATTTGATTTTGTATTTCCAAGGATCAATATTTTGCATTTTGTCGAATATGAACATTAGCTTCTTTCAAGATTGTGTCTTTGTTAATCGTATATTCAAACAGTCTATGAAATAAACCTTGTTCCCTTTCTTCTTCTAATATATAACTACCTCGGAAACCTAGTTCGTTGATTGCCAGAAACTATGTCACCTCAATAATAGACTTTACATAATATCTGTTTTTTTTTTCTAAGATATATTTAGGTTGAGCAAAGTTCCAACACTGTTGGAAGTAGTTAATCTACGGATTTTATCTTCCCAAATAGACATTGCTTGAATATGCGGGATTGTTTAGCGAAACCACAATCGGCTACAAACGCTCTATTATTTTCTCTTCTCGGATAATTATTCATAATGATTTGCTTGATTGGCTCCCCAATTTGGATTTCCACAACTAACACTAGAAATGTTTTGTCTTGAAATTATAGAAGGTACAACTGTTGGATTCTCTCCCTCTGCTTTCATCTGTGTTGAGGAATGAGGTTGTTCTATTTCTTCTTCTATGTAAAGTCACAGCTTTTTATTAAAAAAAATTCTTATATTCATAGTATACCTACTTGTCAACGGTTACACTTTTTAAAATAAAATAGGAAAAATATTCAAACTGCACAATGGGCAAAATCGGTCACTTTATTAACTCAGAATCGATTGATTGGGCGAAAAGAATCATTGTGAATAATTCGATTGCAAAAACTCAGAGGAATTTCTCCCAACCACAATTCTCACACAATTCCTTGAAATTGTGTCGGCAAACTCTGCCAAATCTTCTTGGGCAAGAAGAGTCCATAAAGTTGACTGAAAAATTCAGAGAAATTCTTCCCATCGACAATTCTCGCACAATTTCTTGAATTTGCGCGGGAAAATTCTGCCAATTCTCTTTAATTTTTTGTGTTCTTATGACTTCCACATAGTCGTGCAAAACGTACAATGTCTTATAAACCTGAGGCCGTATAGTGTAAAATAAAGATATTTATAAATATTGCATCTTATTTTATTATAGATTTTTATAAATTGGACCATATTCAAAACCATACAATATTTCGTATTTGGTTATTTTGGTAGAATCAGTAAAATGATCCAGAAGACCTAAGTCAATCACTCATACGGTTGTACCGAAACTAGGTGTTCACATATTACCGAACGGAGTGCTGTTGGCTGTTCACTTGTTGTATGGTTGCCGAGTGGTGATTTTGTTTTTTATATTATTAAGCCCAGCTTAGGGGATACCCTATGATGCAAAGCACAGCATGCCAGGAAGGAGATATGGAAAGGATTAGGGGATATGAGGAGAATCGCGGAGGTAACGATGTATGTCGCCCTTAAACTTCCGTACATTGTATGCCGGAGGAAAAACAGGATCTGGTAAATTGTTCCACATACGCACTGTTCGGGATAAAAAAGCATCACGGAATTTTACTGTACGGCCGAAAGTAATTTGAAGTGTAAAAGGATGTGCGCGGTTTGCAGCGCGAGTATTGCGTGCAGGAATCACTCTACAAGGGATTAGACTAGATATTTCATCAGAGCATTAACCATGCATGTAGCAATAAAGGAGCGAAAGGCAACCAACATTGCGGCGGTGTTCGAGTGAGTCGATATGACAAGTTATTGCAATATCACCAATGAGCTTGAAGGTTCTCTTTTGGACAATATGCAATGAAGCTAAGGCTGTACGACCAGCCCCAGCACATATATGGGAATTGTATTCCATTCTAATGTAGGACTTGTAGAGGAGCGGGCTGAAATATTTCTTACACCTTTTCAAAAATCCAAGACGTTTCGATGCTTCTTTGGCAACAGAGAAGATGTGATTCATGCCAAGAATGCTTAGTGACGGTGAATCAGAAATTAATGCTCCATCAAAATAAACAGGAGTGGTTAAGTTATGGTCTTGTTTTAATGAATGAGAGGAATGATTGGAAATTTTGAGATAACATTCACGGATAATTAAGTATGCAGGGACTGCACTGCATTTATAAAACTGCAAGGGTACGGAAGTCAATTCTGGACTCCAGAAAATCACCCACGGTCTGCGAATTTCTTGATGTGAGCAGTTACATGACTGCTGGGTGTCTTTTGGCTTTTTCTTTCGTAAAAGTATGGCCTAGGCAACTAAATGATTGACCGGTATTGGTGGGAAACATTTAAGCAAAGAACATATAACCTAACACTTGTTATATGTTCTTTGATTTAAGTCATCTTGCTGACTAGGCTAAAATGACCGAATCGTTTTCGCGACCGACACATCACTTGCAAAATGCGATTGACACGGGGATGCCTCTTGATGCGGGCGAGCAAAACAGTAAGAGGTGGGAGGTAAGCAACCAAACGTGAACGAGTAGTGGCCGACCGGTCAGTGTTGCCGGTCATACGGATTTGCCACGACGATTTTTATGACGTGACGTCGCCGCAGAATACGGAATAAGTTGGCAATTTTTAAGGTAGGGCATTTCCCCTCTATGCCCTACCCAAGCTACGGCTCTGCTTCGATCTCGTTCCCCTTTCCTTCATCAATTAAGAATTTGCCGCCCGGCTCGGCATATTGGTAAATCTGTCCCGGTATGCAAGAATAATAAAGTGAATACGTCGTATGTCGTATGTCCTTCATGTATATCATTTCGGCTCCTAGCGGGGCTTCTCTACAAGTTTGGGCCCCTAGGCAACTGTCTAGTTTACTTAGGCAGAAATTCGCCATTGAATATTGATGTTATGAAAGTTAGTTGAGCTAGACTAGAAGTAGGTATCTTTAATTGACGGCTGATTGGCTTATAATCAAAACTATTTTTCATACTGAAAAATGTCTTGCAGGAGTTTTACAACGTTTTGTTCTACCTCACGAAAAATATATTGGGTCATAATCATCAAAATAACATTTATTTTATTTTTTTATTAATTCAAATTTAAACCCATGACTATAAATATAATTATTCCAAAATCGTGCGCACTTAATCAGAAAATAAATAAACTTAAGTTTGAATTTCATTATACTTAAAATACCACACCCCCGCTAGTCATATTGGCCATTTGAATCCAAGGGCGTTGTTGTAATGATTCAAACCGACAAGATATAAAAACATGAAATTGTCAGTTCCGCCAGTAAATTTTGTGAAATTATCGTAAATGTTCATGGAGTCTTAAATATTCATGGCTTCGTAGTGAAGTAGTGTGCTCTTCATTACCTTTATGAGTACCATACTTGCCGCCTGCCTATATGTACATCGTTAAAGTGTGGATCGTTATCCTTTATGCAATAATTGGCACAAATTGCGGCGCAAAAAAGGCATATACCTACCTACAAGTCCTAATATCGCCAGAAAAATAAACAAATTATTGCAAATTTAAGTAAGTTCGTCCTCACATATAATAGTTCAGTCTAGTCAGAGTTTGGATCATTTGTCATAAGTTGGTCGAAGAATTGGTGTCACATTTTTTAATCATTCATCGTAATATAAGTATATTAAAAAAAAAAGATGCATTTCGTTGATTTCATTGCTGGATTAGTTTTAGTGAGTTCTGCTAGTTCAAGAAGTGTTCTTGAAGTAACGAAACCGAAGTTATTCCCTGCGGTAAAGTACATCACAGATTTGGAGAAAATATACAACTTCCAAACAATTGTTTTTTTCCAAGAAGATAATTTCATCCTTAGACAAAGAGACACCCGCTTACGAAAATATATCCAGAAAGATCTGAAAGTTCCCGTAATATCATTGACCAAGTATCCTGGCCAAGAATTGAAATATTTTGTGGGAAACAACACGATTTCACTTGTTTTTTTTGAAAGGGTCCACAGTGATATCTTAAATATCGTCAGTAAAACTCTTCGTGGGATTCATTATACAAAAATCGTCTTCATCATGCCGAGCACGCATTTTGGATTGATTGAAGTTCAATACTTACTTCGTTGGTGTTGGACGGAAGGAATGGTAAATGTGAATGTTCTTCTTGTCGGCGCTGATGAAAGAATTTTTATATATGGCAGCAAACCTTTTGTAAGCAATTCTCTCGTTAATTTAACAACAAAATCTGCAGATGAGTATTTCGTAAATAGATTGAAGAACTTTTGTGGTTATAAATTTCGTTCACCTGTTAAAGAGGATATGCCAAGAGTTTTCACGCTTCCGGATAAAAAGATGAAAAATAGTCGAATTTACGATGGGATTGGGGGTCGAACTTTAATCAGCTTTATTGAAAAATACAACGGTACTTTCGAGGAGCTGTACATTCCAAATTCTAGTAAAAACGTAGAAATGAGATCTGTGCTTAGATTCGTTTTAAACAAGAATATCGACATTTCTATGCACCCTTATGGAAATTTCAATAGATCTAATTACGGTGCTAGTTATCCGTACTTGCTGACGCGATATTGTTTGGTGGTTCCAGTAAAGAATGAAGTTCCTGCTTATATGTATCTAATAAAACCATTTAAAAGTTCAACCTGGGCTGCCATCATATTCAGTATTTTTTATATTTCCACGTGCTTATTCATTGCAGCAGTGATAACACATGGAAAAAAGGACTTTGGTCATGCCTTGTGTAACTGCCTTTGCGGAATTTTAAATATATCAATGCCAATAACTTCTTTTCCCAGCACTAAGCGTTCCTTACTAATTTACGGACAAGTTATACTTCTTGGCTTTATATTGTCCAATTTGTATCTGACTAAACTATTCAGTTTCCTTACGAAACCATTCTATGGACGACAACTGGAAACGTTAGATGAAATCTACAATTCCGGCTTGAAAATTCTTATCGAAGAATTTGAGACACTTACTGTGAAGGGAATGAATTTCCCTAGGAAATATGATGATATGCTGTTGGTAAAAGATGCTGACACTGTTGCATTGCACTTTAAAGCCTTAAATGCTTCATACGGATATGCAATGACCACAGAGCAATGGGCTTTATATCGACAGCAACAAAATTACATGCACCAAAAGCGGCTGAGGGTAACGAATGTCTGCTTTGGACAATATTTGGTTTCCTTTCCTATGCAATTCGATTCTCCTTTCATGGATTTATTGAGCATGTTCCTTCTGGACCTTCAGGCAGCTGGACTACATAATCGGTGGCACCTTCAAATTTTCAGGAGTACTGTTTGGGCTGGTTTATTACACAGGTTCAGAGACACGAAACTATATGATGTTCCAACACCGCTGAGTATGGAGAATTTGACCTTGATGTGGTTGATCTATATCTATGGGAATTTATGTGCCGTTTGTGGCTTTTTACTTGAACACGTTCGTTTTTGGTACTCGAAGCATTATTGTGAGCGATGTCATAAGGTACACATTCGAAATTGTAAAATGTAAAGTTGTAGAATAGCTGATATAGTTTAAGATTAAAATGTTAAGTGTGTTGCACCACTTAGATTATGCGTAAAAATTTGGCTGAGTAACATTTTACTTAACTTGCAATTGTAACAATAAGAAATAAACTTTGCTGTACAGCACATGCAAAAATTCATTTGATAAAAGGACTTTAATTTAATTTTATGTGTATACAATACAGGTACTTTTAAAAAAAGTGTGTGTGTGTGTGTGTGTCAAAATTTGATCTAGTACATTTTGGAAAATCTAGTACAGAATCGAATTCCTTAGGTCCTGGGAAGAAGTTTGAGTACTCATACTCCTACACTCGAGGAGTTAAATAACTATTTATAGCCATACCCATACTCAGATTTTTAGTATTTCCCTCTTTTTAATTAATACTGAGGTACCTACTAGACTTTTCGTATTTTATATCGGCTCTAACTCGGTAGAGTTATGTCCGATCGGAAAACGGTTTTCACTGCTCGCCTCAGCTCAATACTAGATACAATTCACAGAAGAAAAATTTTCTCTGCACATTTTTAGGGGCGGGGTGGGAGCCCCGGCGGGGGATGTTTCCAATACTGCATGTTTCAAAACTCATTTTCATGCACTTGGGTCACACATACCCCAGATACTACATTTCGCATATATTTTTGTAGTTCTTTCTTCCACGGCCATTAGTGCTCTATTGTGAACATTTTTCTTACGACTCACCAATTCCGCGCAATCACGAGGAGTAGAAAATTCCAATTTTTCACCCAAGAAAGTCGCTCAAGCTACATCCGATCGGCAAAGCTTTCCCCCGCTGAATTGAAATAAACTTTGTTAATAAAATATGTTCAAAGTATTAAAATACATCGTTTAATATATCGCTCGTGTCTGGAGCTATCGGGAATAAAGTTGTATGAAAATTCGATATTCCCCTTTTCATCATGTTGAACGCTATGAAAATCATACAAAGTTACAGATTCATTTATTGCCAATTCTCTTTGGAATTACAACATGGATAAAGAGCATTGAACTGTCCACTCAGGGGCAATATTGGAATTAATGCTTCCGAGCGAAAGTATGCTGAAGTATATAGATTGGGGTATGGATAAGGAATTAAAATGAGAAATTGTTTTTCTCATTGGTACCAGAATTTTGGTTCTCACCACATAAACAAGAAGATATAACGTCACACAGTATAACTAACCATATAAACTTAGGCGAGTGACGTCACAGGTTAATGTTAAAGGTTTTTATGGATACCTTGTGTGTGTTTTATAGAGAAGAGTCCCCTTTTTCCTAGTGGATTAAAATTTTTTTATATCTATTTTCCTCTTATTGTCTAAAATCTTTGATCTAAGTCTTAATGCAAATCAGAGACTCCCTTTTGCTATTTTTATTTATTTTTATCTTGCTCCATACGCTGTACGCTGATGGAATAGAATTTAGTTTTGGATTTTTGGCAGACAATTTAACTCGTCAAGGAAAAATTTCAAAACCTCAATCACCTGGAATATGACAAGATTTTCAAATTTCGAGCATTTCATTTATCCAATTATTCACTAACTTTACTCGGATGAATATGATTTCATTAATTAACGAGGTTCTAATTCCATGTAAAATTTAAATTTCCTGTGGCACAAGCGAGATCAACAAGTACGATTGTCAATGGAATAGAAGAATTTTAGAAAACTTTTTATTTTTACGATTCTTAATCAAACTAATAAATACAATAGAAAAACAGGCGCCCCGTCCGGTTTTTGATACCGGGATCTTCCGCTTTCTGGGTGACTGCTCTTACCACTGTGCTAACGAGACAGCCCTTACCTCTTGAATTTGTTAATTTGTGTAGCCTATTAAGCCACATTTGCTCTCAGCTGGCATTAACCAGAACCGATAAAAGCGCAAAAATAAATGGTGAATTTAACTCAACAGTAAGAGCAGTCACCTGGAAAGCGGAAAGTCACGGCTTCAAGAACCGGATGCGGCAGTTTTCTCTCGTATTTCTTAATTTAATTTAGAATCGCAAAAACAACAAGTTCTCTAAAACTTCTCCCTTTTGCTATTATTTTTTGACATTATGTAAGTTTGGTTTTTTTTTTTGAAAATATAAGCAGTTAGATACATGGATTCTGGCAATAGTTAGGCTTAGAATAAAGATGAGTGTTTGATTTTTCTAGTAAACTAACAGCAGTCTTTTCGGTTAAATGTAGATGAAATCGGAGGGCGATAATCGATCGAAGAGATAATGAGCACAAAAATATGGCGAAAATTCGTTTTACAATACAATATTTTTCCAAACCTAAAACTCACCAAATTGGAAGGGATTTCACTAAATACGAATTACTATGTTTCATACTATATGGTCGAATATTTTTGTCCTCAGTAATACCATAGCTTTGGCTACTCTCCAATTACCTGAAAAACATTGTGTTGTTATCGAGCCAACATTTTCAATCAAAAGAAAATTAGAAATAACAAATTTGAATGAATAGGTTTCTTGTTTACAACAAAAGCTTATTGATTTCAATGGAAGCTTTTCAATTTGAAACCCTGCGGCTTAAAACAACATCCAGCAATGTTTGTATTTATGTCGATGACTATAGTAGGCAAAAAAAAACTTCATTTTAACTTCTCAGCACAATTGAGAACAAATCACGGAAAACTTTTGAAGGACTACGTCAAATTCATTAATCAAACAAACTAACGTGATCCTAATTAATTTCATTTGCCGAAAGAATCTATTCTCTATATTCTATTCCTTTGGGAATCTATCCTGTTGGTAATTAATATTACTATTTCCAAGGTCAGGTATACACGTATATAAAGCCTTACTGGAGAATAGAAACTGGGTATCTACTTCAAAATGGCTTTAGTTCGTTTTGGCATTTTAATATCCATATGTGCTACGAGTTTAACAGCGGGCTTTGATTCTAACGTTATACTTGAAACAGTGCGAAATCTAACTGAATTGTATAATATTGACACAATCATAGTTTTTGAAACTGACTATAATTGTGAGAATGTTGAGTTTTGTGAGTTTTCATCAATTCTTAAAACTTTCATCCCAGTGGCAAGAGTGCTTTTATCGCGGGCACCAAATCAAATCTGGTTAAGGAATAATCTCAGCAAGCTGCACACTTTATCGCTCGTCCTAGTACATTCTAGAAATGATCGAATTAAGAAAGAGGTGAATCAAGCGCTTAAAGGAATTCGTTTGTCCAAAATAATATTCATCCTTGGATTCGACAAAGTTCGACATATTGATCTTGTACAACTTTTCCATTTTTGCTGGAAAAAGAATATGCTGAATGCCGTAGCAGTCTTTGAAAACAGCATAAAAAGATGGCAGACTTTCATGTATAATCCCTATCCATATATGATTTTGCGCAATATAACGAGCCAAGGAGCGAACAACATTTTTCCAAATAAAATATCCAACTTGAAGGGATATCCGTTAAAATCTCCTGTAAGCAAAGACGCCCCACGTGTATTCAAAACTCGTAACCGTAAAGGTAAGGCATCCATCACAGGGCTAGCAGGACGGCTCCTTTTGGAATTTATAAAAAAAATAAACGGAACATTTGAGGAAATCGTCATTCCGAATTCCACAACATACGTCGACATAAAGAAAATTTATACCATGCTATACTTGAAGCAAATCCATGTCAGCATTCATCCATATGGGCACTTCAATGGATCACTTTCCAGTGTTAGTTATCCACTCGCACTAACTGACTGGTGTCTAATGTTACCTGTGAATAATGAAATTCCGCCCTACATGTACTTGCTACTTCCTTTCCAGCCTCCTGTTTGGTATGTCATTATTTTCACATTATTCGTCCTCACAATTGCTCAGTACCTGACGATGCAACCCACCAGAATAGAATTGGGACTAGCTTTCTGTAACAATATTCGAGCAATTTTATATACACCGATACCAACACTAAACTTGACAATCAGGTGGCAATCCATTATCATTTTCGGATTAGCTATACTCCAAGGATTTATGCTGTCGAACATGTATCTAGCCTCTCTTACAAGCTTTTTCACAATTACCATTTATGGTAGGCAACTCGTGACTGTAGATGACATAATCAAAGCAAAACTAAAAATTATGGTCGTGAATTATGAGCTGAACGACCTTCTGAATTCAAGGAACTATCCAGAAAAGTTCATTAATTTAACTATTCCCGTGGATGCAGACACCGTAGGACGTCACCGAGATAAGTTGAACACATCGTACGCGTACCCGATATACTGGGATAGATGGTCCTATCTCATTATGCAAGAGCAATATTTACGGCGTCATACTGTTCGCTTTTCAAATATATGCTTCGGCTGGTATATTCTGGCATATCCGATGCAGCTGGATTCGCCATTTATGGAGCCATTAGGATTGTTCATAATGAAATCGCAACAGGTTGGACTCTACAACAAGTGGAACTCTAGAACTTTCAAGGAGGGCGTCGAAGTTGGTTTGGTGAATATTATCCCAGCGCCGGAACAGCCCGCCCGACCCATGAGCTTTACACATTTATCGCTTATATGGTACGTGCTGGGAATTGGTTCCCTAATAAGTTGTTGCTGCTTTGCTGCAGAACATTTGAGATATTTTCTTGAGATAAACAATTGCAGGCGTTTGAAAGCAATTTTAAGCAGGTTGAGAAGGATTTTCAGGTAGACTAGACGATGCGATAAAATAAAATACGACAGAAGAGAAATGGAACAAATGTTTCTGATGGGAGAGAGAAATTAGAATAAATTGGAATTTGCCGTTTTTGTTGCTGTAAATGAAAATACCTTAATAAATGAGCTTAAATGAATTTGGAGGGATTTTCTATAAAAAAAACTCTGTTCATTGTTAGTTAAATTATACTAAATGGATTTTAAAATCAATGGAATATTTTTGCCAGCAGGTATGAATGAAATTATTTGTTGTTAATGACCTGAATTGGTTCAAGTTAATAGATCGATCTGGCTCTTTACTCACCAAGGAAACATCAAAAAATGTTTGCATCTCCAAGTTTAGCTTTTTAGTCTTAATTTTTTTTATGAAACTGCTTGCTTCTTACCATACAGTGAACTCAGATGCCAATAAGCTGCTGGTGGATACATATAATATACATTTATTTAAAAATGTAAATGTGATTGCTGTTCTGATGAGATCGCCCTGTTACTGCTGATCGAAACACATTACACACAGTATCTATAGTCTCAAAAAATTTCTTTATTGAATTTTTTGATTTTCGGCTTTAGGCCAGAGATTGATAGTACTTCGGTACGGGTCTCGAAAGAGTATAAAAGTCATTACAGCTTTCTATCGAAAAAAATAAGAAAAGTGGACTCTATATGTCAGATATGGAATTAAAATCTGGTTTTCTTGAAGGAAAGCTGGACCAGGTTCATGTGGTGTTGTTTTGTGTGTAAATGAAACTGAATTATTTCAGGTTAGTGAATAACGTACGCGATTTTGTTATTATTATTATATAAATATGCATCTATATACATATTATATTATTTCTATGATGTTTGGTCAAAAGCACATATCTCCAAAAATGGCGTTTTGGAGTTATGTATATCAAAAAGTTTGAAAAAAATTTCTCTGTCTGCACCTCCCTTCAAAATAATGAAAATAATGTGTCCAAAATATATTATTCCAAAAAACCTTAATATTATTTCGCTTAAAACCGCTCAACTTTGTAATTAGAGCAAAGTACATTTTTGGACTTATTTACTTCTGATAAAACACCACAGATTAAGCACGTCCTTCTTTCAACACAGCTAACCCGTCTCTTTTTTGGATTTATTTCTCTCTATATTTACTTACAAGTGATTTCATATGTTCGAATAAATCCCCCACAATTGCTCTTGTGACTATGATATTATTATTTTTTTCGCTCTGTTTTTGCACCTCATACGGATACTATTATAGAAAGCTCTATAAATATATATGTATGTATGTCAAATTTGATCTAGAGACACTACCAGTGGCCTATTTCACAAAATTACAAATTACAACTACAAATTTGTACTTGTAGATCATTTACAATACAATACAATACAAAAATATTTTATTGAAAGACCCTGGCCAAGGCCACTTCCTTAAACGGTAGGTACATAGATCTGTAGTAGTTATTTAATTATAAGCATAAACTCTAGCAAACAAGCATTTCACCAGATTTGTAGTTGAGTTGTAAACTGAAAGTGTTTTCTCTCTTACAAATTTGTCGAGATGAAATCGAAAGAAAAATTAAGCGACTCGAAAAGAAACCAGGTAATATAAATAGGATTTTGCTGCTTTTAATATTTGGTTTTGAAAATGTTGTCCCTTTTAACACACAAACCCCTTATTATTCTTTTTTTATGAAAAGTAATTAAGAAAACTATTCAATATAATTCCATCTAAATTATCCGACTCCTCATCATCAGAATCTTTCAAGTTTTCGTCGAGTTCGATGAGCAATTCGTGGTCCAATAATGAAAACTATTTCCTCTGTCTTACGGCGATCAAATGAAAAAACTTTGGCTGAATTAAAAAAAAAAATCGAATAACGAATGAACGCGAAGACAACATACTTTTCTTCGAAGAATTAAAACAATTCACCACTTCCGCTACTATCATTGCTATCTTGTCTACTCATCAATGACATTTTCTTATTTATATGTTTAGGTGTGTATGTTTACTCGAAAGCTTTTACACAGGCTTCAAAGTTTTTACACAAACTCTAAAGTTTTTAACCCATAATGTCTATGTTAACTTCTCGGACTAGAAAAATTTGGCAGTTGAATTTGCATTTCTCCTGCTGAACAAAAGTTAACTTTTTACACACTTTCATTTGTCATATGAAATAATTCAGTGCGATTTTTTTAAAAAATAATAAATAAATAAAATAAGTGCGATTCGTTTCAAAAGTTCTTTATTTATTTATTATAAAATACAGACAGACAGTTCACCGGAGTTCAAATAACAAAAATTATTGTTGATTTTTGACAGCTGAAAAAATTACTTCGATTTACCCAGGTCTTACTCATAAGTTGTCTGTTAACTGTTTTTATTGTCATCTAGTAATATTCCCTCGACCGAAAGAAAGTCTTTACTTGAATTATACTCAGGCATTTTTACACAATTAAGTATTATGTTATACTTTAAGTAGAAACAAATTTGTAGAAAATTACACAGCACCTTTCACTTGTGAAATATTGTCGTGTATATGTACAAATTTTGTAGCTCCAATTACTTTAGTGGAACAAAAATTTACATGAAAGTTATATTTCTACAAATTTGTAACTTTTGAATTAATTACAAGTGCAAATAACTTTTGGTGAAACGAAAAATGAAAAAATCCTACAAATTACTCCTTGTAGAATACAACTACAATTTTGTATCACAGAAATTTTATGAAACTAAAAATATCAGTTTTAATTTATTTTTTTTTTTTAAATAAAGCTCTCGATTCCGAGCTTCCAAAATATTGACTTTGTAGTAGTAGCGTGAGCTTTCGTTTAAATCACATAAGCAATGCCTACTAATATTATTTATAAAGTAGGTACCCTAGTAGAAATTGCTCATAGTTTACCTTGTCTCTTGCCCGCAAGGGCAAAATTAATCTCCGATGAGCATTCATTAAATCTCATCGAAGAGCTCATTGGATATCATGAAACTGCTCCATATATACTAAACCAGCAATAAATAAATCTTTATTCTTGTTATCACAATTTTTAAATTATTTATTTTAAATTAATTTTTTGATTTATTTTTCCGCGGAAAGACTGTCGCCCATATGCTGAACAAAACATTATATGTCCATATCGCGTTACGCCTCAGCGTCGAATTTGGAAAAATATGTGAAATCAATCATAAAATCATTTTCTCATTTATGAACTCATCATGACACCCATTCATATACTCATTAATAAGATTTAAAAAAAAAAAAACCAACATCTTTTTCGAAAATCTAAACCCGGTAGCATTTGTACTGAAGTGTTTCTAATATTTTGCCGAAGGTTTCAAATCAATATCATAAAAATCGTGGATAATAAAAAGGGGTAACAAAATTCTTGCAAAATTATTCAGCCTTAAACATCACATGTAAGTTCATCAAATGGGTCAAATGGGTCATAAGGGCCTTCAATCATATTCTGAATTGAAAAATTCGAAAAAGTCTGGTCTGAGATCTTTGCCATTTCATTTTTGTGAAGGTAACATGAACACATAAATTTATATTAAGGAGTGCTAGCAAAGACGACATTTGCCTTTTATTTTTAAGCAATTTAATTAAAGACAAGAATCTGCATATGTACTAAAAAAGTTTGAAATTTTAGGGAATTTTATAGGACATAAATGGACTCCATTTGATTTCTATAAAACTTCTCCTTGGTAGCTTCTAAGGAAAATACTTATTTAGCTGCTTAAAATATCATCATTACATGCAATTATGGAATTTTAATGTCGTTCTATTAGTGTCCATAGATTAGACAACAATACTGATTCATTAACTGTCTATAGGGACTTGCCAAAGAAAATATGAACTGTATATGCATACAAGACCTCTGCCTTTGGAGTACAAGGAATTTTCCCTTGAATTTAAATCTGAAAATGTCAAAAACGACCTGTAAGCCACAAAATAAACCAGAAAATCCATACCAACATTAAAAATTCGCCAGTTCCGGAGAGATGACTTTGGAACTCATGCATTAATAGCGTTTAAGTGAAATATTCATAAGGCTCCACCAGGAAAGTGAAGGGAAGTATGCACTGGGGGGTATCAAGTGCAAGTAGGTCTAGTTGGGATATAGGAGTACCTACAGAGATACAAAGCCATGCATAAAAAGGGATCAAGTTGCTGTGCATACTGCATATACTATTCGAAGTGTCGTTGCTTCAGATATTCTTGTTTTACAATTCCACCTCTTGACTTTTTGATGGCTCCTCGAAATAGATTATGATGATGCTCCCCATTTGTAATTGTATCCTGTGGTAAACAGCAGTTGTTCTCTATCTAATATTTATCACAATATGACAGTCAAAGATGCTTGTTGTAATAATTTTTAATTTTTTGTGGAAATGGAAATTGCTTTTGAATAAATTTGTCAAAGTTATATCCACAGGATTTTATTGCAAGTATATGTTGAGATAAAAAAGTTATCACATTATCCCTTTACATTGAACTTTGACCTCTATACGATGTATAACTACATAAATTTCCGGATTTCAAACATAAATCACTTCTGTCTTACAGGATAAATTTCGCTGCCCTATAAAAAAGTTAACGGTAGTAAATTATCTAAGCTAGACCCTATTTGGCCCAACCAATATAAAGACTCTGAATATGGTATTATAGAAAGATCAATGATTCAGGGAAGACTATTCAGGCATCCTCCCTTGACACATATTGAAAATCCAAAGATATCAAAGCTATTCAGTCTCACTATACCCGGCTCATATCTCTTTAACGACAGGACAGTACACAAACTTACTATCGACCAACTATTTGCACCATTAAGGAATAAAAATTGGTCCTCAAAGCGCCACCGCATAACCTTATGAAGACAAATAGGCTAGTGATGGGCGATGGGTATTGTATTTGAGCAAACCACGTCTACCTCTATTGCTGGTGCTGCTGTTGCTGCTGCAAAGACATGACATGGGGAGAGTCTAGCGACAAAATTCTCTAGCAAAGGACGTGTATATGGCGTGTTTGAGCCATTTATTCACATTTTCCTATCAGAGATTCAATAAACAGATTCCTAGACGAGGTCTGAAAGGACATTTATTATAAAAAGGTTGAAAATTGAATACCACGTCCGTTGCTGATCCACATTCCTGGTAAAAGTCGAATGTCCTAAGGGTCTGAAGAAGGGCGGAGTGAAAGGGGGAGAGGGGGGGGGGAGAAATAGATATTTTTACTAAGAACATATTATTTGTATGGAAATCAAAAGGAACCATTAATATAGCGTCAAGGTTCCAAGTTTATTAGTTTTGCGGAAAGAAGGATTTTACGAGATTATGTCTAAGTGAAAAATGGGATTTGATGAGGATTATAATTAAGAAATATGAATCGGTTACAGTTATGTATATAGTTATATGGTGTCCAGATTGAATACCTGACTTTCCAGTTTAAATTAAAACTTGACAATAAGTATTATAAGTGAAATATAAGCTGTGCTCAGTTCAACGTTTGTAACGTATAGTAAAATTTAACTTGTCATTTTTGTTGGGCTTACTATGTAATTCTCCAAGATTATACATATGCTGTTGCTGATAACTCGGATACATTGTTAAGTCAAAATTATCCAAAAATAATCATTATGAGAGATTTCAATATCGATCTTCTTAATTAGTGCTGCACTACGTGTTCTTTTTAAAATTAATTATCGCTAACTGCTAAGGTAACACAGCTGACAGCTGTTAATCAGTACTAATACCACATCCAAATACGCATAGATTCCTTTCTTTCATTTATATGCATAATGAATTGGAGTGTAACGGCGTTCCATTGAAGAATTTCCACATAACTATAATTTCACATAAAACTTTCGACACTTGCATTAATGATCAAATCAATGATCAAATAAAAGTATCCAAGAAATAAAATTCCAAACGAAAAAGTATATGTATATGTAATTTGATTACGCCACACATTTCAAGATTCCTAGAAAGTACTTGTGTAACAACAAAACAGACCCAGCATAGCATGGGATAAGTAATTTTAGTTCAAGTGGATTTGGACTTGCCTCCGATTTGGGAAAGTACACGTCTGGCTTTATTTATAGTTGGCGCTTCTTTTGGGAGCTAAATCACATCTGACTAGTCCAAAGTGGGCATAACTACTGTGTTTTAATGGAAAAACCGATTTTCTTCATTGATTTATTTTTAATCGTAATTTCAAAATAATTACGGCTTTGGCATCTTGCGAGATGAAATTTCACTTAAAGTCGAAAACTATAAGGAGTCTTGATAGTTATCAGCAAAAATTCCAATCTGCAAAATATTTAAAGTATGCGAATTGCTATAAATGTAGCTGATATTGGTTTTTCATTTAATAACAGGAAATTTTTTTGACCGTCCTTATTCTTAATTATGCAATTTTTAAAAAGATCTTGGCATTTCAATTGATGTAAAATTTTATTTAATTTTGGGGACGGGGGTATTACTTTGAAATTCTGGCAAAAATTTTAACCAATGACACTTAGTAAAAGATAACTCTGCTGGAGTTAGATAATACCCTGTGAATGTATGAGTTGTTGAAATTGAAGAAATATTTGTGACCACGTGCCTTGCTGCAAATTCTTGAACCGCGATGGACATACATATGTACCTATGCTGAGTACTATGTAGATGGAAAGTCCCTTACAAACAGGCAAAATTATACAAACGTCTAAAAATTCCAAGAACTGAAGAGCAGCTCATTTAAGTAATATGACTCAATATTGATCCAATAAAGAATTAAGACAACGCAGTCTCTCAAAAAATTAGAGGATAGAGGATTGCGTTTACTTCGCTTTTCTGATCTCCAGGGCCACAGGGGCCTTCGATCAATGTAGAGTACTTACACACGTATCGAAATGTTATTCATTCTAAAAAAAAAACTGGGTAATTTAAATAATAATAAACATTGTAAACTAAAATCTATCGATATATTTTAGGGATAACCACATACGCTGACTTAAAAGTGCTATGCATGCAGACTAATGGCCGGTTTCACAGTCCGGGCTTAAGCCACAGCAATGGCTTAAGCCAAGGCTTAATAAATATTTCGGTTTCACAGTCAAGGCTTAAGTGAAATCACTGGCTTAAGGCAAGCTTAACTTAAAGCCCGCCAACTCGAAGGCTTAAGCCTCAGATTTTGGGGTGAAACACATAAGAAATTATTGCTTAATATATATTTTGCCTAAATATTATAATTTTTGTTATTAAATTAACATGCATATTTCAAAAGTTATTTTTGACTACTGTCTGGCAGCTAGTGTCAGCATTCCATTTGACGTTTTAAGAAGAAACCAAACAGTTTAGGACAAAAATGAGTTATTTATCTGATGCAGAGGATATAAGAGACCAAGAAATGTATAATATAATATCGCAAGGTGTGACCCGTCAAAAATTATAAAAAGGCTCCCGCAACATTTCGAGAAATGGGATGACGTTGATTTTAATTCTCGGTTCCGGCTGTAGAAACATTCGGCTTTGATGGTTTACGCTGCCGAAACATTCTGTAACAATGAGTACGTTTAGACCGCAGCTATTTAGAACTAGTTTTACGTAATTCGACTTACGTAGGACTAATCCGGCTGCCGTTTAGTTCACTCGTATTAAAGCTTTGACAGTTGTCAAATTTGTCAGATCTGCCTACTTCTTCACGAGAAAAATGAGAAATAATATTTTAATTTTGTACAACAGAGAATAGAGCATAAGAAAAAAATTAATTTTTTTACCATCCATTACGAACGGAATACTTTCTTCAATAAGTCAAAAGTCTATAAAAGAATTTGTCCCTCCCTCTGACCAGTCGCACTTTTTTCCTTCTTAATTCCACTCATTTTCATTAAAACAAAATAGCAATTCTCTCCATGAATAAACAATTCCTTATTTGAGGTTTATGTCTACGTTTAATACTAATTTTGTAGGTCAATATCGCATCAAATACCGGATTAAAGTAGGACTAGTTTTTCGTAATACGGCATGTTTACACCACTTCATATTAGTTCTACTTAAGTCGACTTCGTAAAACTAGTTTTAAATGGCACGGTCTAAACGGGCTTAATGATTTTGGATTTGATATCATTCCAGATAAAAACCACAACAAACTGGTAAATAAAAAGTTCTTCTTCTTTTCGCTTGTTTTTAATCCACAATGGCAATTTTCCTTTAAAAAAATTAACTTAAAAATTTTCATCCGCGGCTTAACTAAGACTCAGTTTACTGAGTACTGTGAAACCGAGTAGGCTTAAGCCTGGACTGTGAAACCGGCCATAAGAAGCATACCACAATATCCTAGATCCTAATAGCTTAGTGAGTAAGTATAGCTGTATTCTATTACAGCCCATTGAGAAAAACAGCGCTTACTTTCCCTATGTTTTTTGAAGGTGTTTTTCAAAAGCTTTAATGAGCTTTTTGAATAATCATCGCAGTGCCTCTTCCTTAAACTCATAAGAGGCTTTCAAGATTGCTTCCTGAGAGCATTAATAAGGTGCTTGCTCTTGCTTATGATTATTTGTGGTAATAAATTTTATGAAGTTTATGATAAGCCAATATTCTCCCATTTATTGTCACTTTCTCATTTTCAATGTGAAGTTCAGAGTGGTTAGAAGTAATCTGAAGTTTTGGTTAAGAAAAGTGGCAATAAATGGGAGAATATTGGCTTATCATAAACTTCATAAAATTTAATACCACAAATAATCACAGGTACGCGCAAGTATCTTACTACTGTTCTCAGGAAGCAGTCTTGAAAGCCCCTTATGAGATTACGGAAAAGGCACTGCGATGATTATTCAAAAAGCTCATTAAAGCTTATGAAAAGACACCCTCAATCTGAGGGCCTCAAAAATCATCATCGTCGATCATTTAGGATACCTCCTAGAGCACTTCTTAAGAACAGCATTGCAGCGATTGTCTCTGTCTCTCTCTGTAAAAAAGCAAAAGTATGGGATAGGGAAAAGCAGCGCTACGAGCTTCCACGGAAACACTTCAGGAGGTTTCTTAGAGCGCTTTTTTCCTAGCGGGAATAAATAACATTGAAAAATAGAAAATAATAATCTTACGTGTCGCATTTGAGTTCCATCAATTAATTTTTTTTCCGCCTTACATTCCTGGAGGAATTGAATGAAAATTGCTGATGATGAACCATCAAACCACGCTCGGAAACTTCGTTTGAAGTGAACGCAAGTATTTGGTGCAATGACGACTTTGCTGTTAACTTAATCTTTCTTAGATTTAATTAAGGCTTATCATATAGACTTATCCTGAAGGTGTAAATTTTTCTTTATAGCCTTACCTACATACATATATGTATAGAAGGCAGTTTATTGTCCTCACAAACTGTGTATGGGATTTTTCTTTAGGCGATCTGATAAAAACAGGCTCTTCAATGCTTTAAAAAAGAAGGATTCACTGATGAGACTATCTATAATATGTATAACTGTACTCATCATAAAATATCCAAGGCAAGCATATAAAATGTAATCCCAAAAATATCGGCTCTCGCTTTCTAATCTTCATTTTTGTTTTTATGAAAGTTTAATAGCAAAAGCATTAAATTTCATGTTACCTTGTCAGTTAACGGTATACCCGGGAAAATTACCAGGATTATAATTAGCCATGAAAAGTAAACAAATTTTATTAATCGTAAAAAATGCTTTTAGTGTTTTCCATTTCACAGTGGAGAGCGGCGAGTCCTTTAATGAAAGCAATTTCAAATTTGATAACGGGAAATGGTTGACTGCTATACAAATGCAGGTATGTATATGTGTGCATGTTCCTATTCGAAATGCGAGAGAATTAAAGCAATGTAAATTGTTAAAGGAATTTTTTTCAATAATTTAATAATTGTTATAAAATTAAAGCAAAATTTAAATAATTACGTAATGAATAATAAAGGATGTTCATGCTTTTAATCATTGTGTATTATGTACCTACATAATATGTATATTGATTACGATCGGCTTTCATTGGTTTTATTGTAGATGGCGATACATGTGTTATAAGTTGAGATGCAGACTCACATTAATTTTTGTTTTGTAATTTGGGTAATTTAAGTTTAAAAAATTAATTTTTGCATCTCCTTTATTTGGATGATTAATTTTAATGCCTAAAATATAATGCAAGTAGTTACTGTGGCGAACTATAATTTTTTTTTTTAAATAATGAAAGAAAGAAATTTATTATTTTACAAAATTTCACAAATTATTCTTTTACTATGTCTAAATATTATAGATAAGCTTAATAAAAAAATTGTCGACTGCAATTTGTCGCTAGCTAGACTACAAAACTAAGAGCTAGAGGGCAACGCGATACTATTGATAATAATTAGTATATATGAAATGTGATCGTTACATGTTTGAAGATTTCTTCGTTCAAATTGTTCATATTTGTTCATATTAAAGGCTGGATCACAATTGCCGTAAAGAAATTTAAGATTTAACGAGACTGACGTTTACTTTCGAAAAATTGATATTTTTAGCCTAAATAGATATCATACTCCGTAAGGGTTATTATTTTGATATTTAATGTTTTCAATTTTAAAAAGTGGTAAAAAAAAAACAAAAATAAGAAATGGAAGTTGATTTAATCGAGGATTTGTGCTTCCTATTAATTCGCAGTTCCATTCTTGTTCAATTTAATTTTTACATTGCACTTTTGAATCATTTAATAACAATTTAATTGTTTGACACTTCACGTCCTTACGGAATGAGCGATTTTTACCGCACCTTTACTGGCTGCAATTTGACATTTAAACTTAAAGAAAGTTCCCCTCTGCCGCCTTAGAATTTGTGTACGTATGTTAAATTTAAAGGGCACGCTCGCCACACTTAAGTAAATTTACTTACGAATACTGCAATTGTGTTCCAGCCATAACAAAATTATATGCAGTATAAGGTAGCAATCGCATATGTAGGTACTTCCATTAAGCCTAACTTTAACCTCATATTGGGAATAATTGTGTGAGAGAACTATGTAAGTTCATCAAATTAATTAGAAATGTTACAAACGTATACATAGCTCTTATCTAAAATCTCGCCCTTAATTTGCTAAAAACTCAAGGTCGTCATTAATTATTTTCTTGCCTAAAAACTTCAAACTTCAAACGTCCTTCAGTTGTAATATATATCTCACTAATTTGGCTCATTCCGATTTCTCTTACATTATATACATAAGTACATACATATGTATGTATGACTTTTGAAGTCTGGAGCTGTATAACCTTCTCGCTTAGTTTATATAACGAAGAAAATATTTTTGTGTACATGTATAAGCATAATACCATAAATACAGAAAATTATTGAGAGGAAAATGGTCCCACTTATGACGTAGTACCATATATAAGAGAAATATAAGCATTCAGATTTCACGTGTATTTCGAGATGGTCTTTGTAGCATAGTTAAGCATATTCCTAGGCAGCCATGATTGACAGACAGCTACACCATTACTGTGACAGAGTTTTTTTCTCCGCATTTTTCAATCTTCAGATTATTTGCATACGTCCTCGTCAAAGCATCTCATTGACGTAATTATTTCTCATGTTTTCTTAATTAATTGCACAACTCATGGAGGTTCACTTACTTCCAATTAAATTAAAGGTCCTTGTCGATTTTACCTGTTCTCGAGTTTATCCAATTAAATGTGATCCTGTTTCATTTACTGCGAAGGTTTTCAATTTCCTCCCATCAAGCTTGGACGTTGATAGGAAGTTAGTTTGCGACTATCGAAACATTCTGACACATGAAGGTGGAGGTGATGGAATAAAGAAAATTTCACTCAATTTCGGCTACATAACTCCCTTGATTGCTGTGCGTTCATTGGCTAATACAGAAATATGTTTGACAGCTGCTCTGCCTGTAGTAATCTCTCTTCGATTAATTAATTTTTGTTCCGCAAGAAGAACGGTCGGAATTAGTTCGGTGAGATTTTATGTTTGTCAGCGCAATAAAGTTCTCGATTTTAACAGAGATTTGCTTAACAGGTTTCTTAGAGTTGAATTAATCGTGTATTCCGTCACTCACATCTCGGTCTGACTCTGAGTTTGAAATATATTTATTAAGAATAACTCAAAGGTTAGTTTTGAAGTACATACATTCAGAAAGGAGTCATAGTGGCTCGTTAAATCTTTTGCGATTCTGGGTACAGATATCCTATGATATTTCGAGGATTTGTAGGAGGCTGTTTATACTGATATATTTGAGTCTACTTTCAATTCACAACCATTACATTTATAGCGGTTACTGTTGTTACTGTTTGACACGCCTTTTAGTTTTATTTATTTTATTATTTCTATTCCTATTTCAAAAGATTTTCAAGACTGTTTACTATAGATACCAGAGAAAAGGATAAAAATGATAATTTTAAATAAACTGAATGTTAAAAAGACACGACATTGGTGTTAATGGCTTAATCATGGGCACATAGCTGGTCTGATTATAGGAAAGATGGAGAAAGTTCTTCGAGATATTAAAGTTTAAAATAATTTTGAAAACCTTTTAAAAAACGTTCGGAAATAAATAGATATAAATAAATTTTAATTGATCATGGAGCGGAGACAGGATGATTTGATTGTCCGAAGGAAAACAATGGAGTACAATTCAGAAATTTCTGCGTTGAATGGTTTCCAGTTGGTTCATGTGTATTAAAGAAAAAGGAGACCAAACGAGACTAGTATACTTCAATATCGATCTAACAAAAGTAGAGTAAAGAACTTTTATGATATGTGGGCCAGAAAACTCCTTACATCATCTTTGGACAGCTTCTAGATTTGAACTGCTAATAATGTAGTCTATATAATCCTCTAAAGAAAGATGGAACTTGATAATGAGCTATCCTAAATATAGTTGAAAAGAATCTTGTGAAAATGTCATATATTAAAGGAAAGATGACTACTGTAATATCATTTATGAAAAATGGCTAAGTAACTGTTTACAAGAGCATATTAGACAGTATTAGTAATAAGACTAAATATGTTTTTATCATCTGCCTAACAAAAACTTTAAGAAATAGTCAAAAGTGAGGACAAACATTCAAAATAAAAATTAGCGGACCAATACTACTTTGAGGTACTCCAGAGGTATTCCTCATCTCAGAGGAAAGACATCGCGAAATAAAACAATGCCTATGTTTATACAAATTAGAAGACAGCAAATGTAAATAAGTGTGAGGAACTCAGCAACTGAGAACATTTAATCAGAGGTGCATAGTGAATTTTTTTTTTTACTAAAATTCGTGAAGATGCATTTAACCTGCTTACCCAATTCAATGGCAGGCAGGAAAATGTGTACGAATTCCAGTATTTTCTTTTATTTTATTGTATTTTATCTTATTTTATTTTATTAAAACAGTTAACACCAATTATTCACTTACAATTAACTTAATTAGTTAAAAAGAAAAAAGATCTACAATAAGAATTAATTTATAAAGTAGAAGAAGCGACTAAACCTAAATTAAACCAAAGAGTAAAACAGAAATACAAAACTGCAACTGAAGCTAAGGCAATTAGTTAAGGAAATGTACCTAATAATAAAAATTAAAAAATCAGAAAAATAATAATAATATCAAAACGAAAACAATCAAATTCAATTCAAATTTGAAGAAAATATATCTACATTTATATAAAAAAGTATCAGGAAAAAAAAAATGAAGGACGACAAGAATATTTCCAAGAAGTTGCCCATGTTGAGCCAATTCCGAAAAAAGTAGACGGTAGCGATCCCTCGTCAGTATGGCTTCCGGATTGGATGCTCATCTGCTTTTGATAGAGTCTGGCATCTTGTTCTTTCAGCTAAACATAAATCACTTGGTCTCTCCCCTCCTCTTCTAATACAGATTGAAAGCTTTCTATCTCGTCGCCTAATACGTATTGATGTTAGACGGTGTTACATCTGAACCTCATCCTTTAAATTCTGGTGTACCCCAGGGCTCTGTTATCTCTCAGTTTCTCTTTTTAATTTTTATTATCTGCATGATCTGCTTTCCTTACTTTCAATCCCATTCATAATTTCGCTGATGACAATACCCTTGGTTTTGCTTACTCATTTGACACTCTTGCTGACTCCAGGGGAAATGTCGCATGTGTTAAACGAGATTGCATGATTAGATCATTAAATAACGATCTTGACAATATCCTCGCTTAGGGCGAATTGCGTCGAATTCAATGCATCTAAGACCCAAAGCTGTTTCATCTCTCTAGTGCAAGATCACCACTTAACCATTCCCATTTCATCCGATTCACCATTACTAAGCATTCTTGGCATTAATATTTCAAGTAAATTAAGTTGGACAGACCACATCTTCTCTGTTGAAAGAAGCATCGAAGGATCTTGGATTTCTGAAAAGTTGTAAGAAATATTTAAACCCATCGAATCTAGTGCTCTCTACAAGTCCTACATCAGACATAGAATGGAATATAATTATCATATCTGGCTGGGTGGTTGCACAGCCTTAGCTTTATTGGATATTGTCCAAAAGAGTGCCTTGAAGCTCATTGGCAATAGCTTGTCATATCAACTCACTGGAGCATCGCCGCAATGTTAGATGCCTTTCGCTCCTTCATCGTTATATGTATAGCCAAAGTTCCGATAAAATATCTAGTCTGATCCCTTGTAAAATGGTTTCTGCGTGCAATACTCGTGTTGCAAGCCATTCACATCCCTTCCTCGTTCAAAATACTTACTTTCGGCCGTACAGTAAAGTTCTGCGATGCTTTCTTATCCCGAACTGTGCGAATGTGGAACAATCTACCTACCATCTTCTGTTTTTCCTCGGGCTTACATTCGGCGAAGATTCAAGAGTGACATACCTCAGCACCTTCGCTACTTTCCTCATGTCCCTAATTCTTTCCCTATCTCCTTCGTGCCATGCTGCCGAAAAGTTGAAACACAAAGATGGAAAAAGTCAAGATCATTGAAATGAAATTGAAATTATGAGATTTCTAAATCCTGACAATAGGAGACTTCAATCCTGTATTTGTGCGGTGTGATTCGGGATTAAATATTAATAGTTGACGTATAGGGCGAGATGAAGCAATAATGCAAATTTTGGATAGAATTTCAAGCAACTTAAATAAAAATAACTCGTCAATATAGGAACATCGAATAAGTAAAGTTTACATGGATAGTCTACTTAATCTGACGTCATAATGGCGGATGATTGTTTAGATTAAGTAAACCATATAAGCTGCATACCTGGCCTGTAAACTAACTCTCACACTAGTACGCAGGGGTACAGTAATAATCTTATCTCCAACTAGTAGCTAGCTAATCAGCCAGGACCTTTATACAAGCATCATATAATCATGTTGTTTAGTTTAATATACATTATAAACGTGCAATAACTCAGTTAATTTCTCCATAAAGTTCACTCAATTAGAATGATAACATTCCACTGTGAAAATCGCGTCCTTATACGAAAATCCAAAGTCGTTAACATTGAATCACTGCTATTCCGAGGCATCATTATACATATAGCTCGTAGCAGTAAACTGAATTAAACATCTGTTCCTACCAGATGCCATTACACCACTGCACTGTTATTTTACATTAAAAATATAAATTCATCTCCAAGGATGCCATCTTCATGGCATTACCATTATGTAATTTCCAACTTTCAGACCAAATCAAAACTTCGCTTAACCAAGCTATGATTAGCTTAAACAAGAGTGTGCAACTATTAGCAGACATTAATTAACATTATGCCCACAGTTTTCCGTAATTTACCCAGAAAGAGCTACGGAATATTCCACTTAAAGCTTGCTCATAAGGATAAAAGGATAATGCTGCCCTGCTGCTCTAGAAACTAAGTATGTACAACATATGTAAAGCTAGCAAAAATATTTCGAAATTCTTCCAACAATCAACAAAGTTGGTGTATATAGCCACTACTCGTTTTATCTGATGTTCAAGAAGTTCTCGTACTCTTCATGTTCTGAGTTGATTCCTTAAAAATTATAAGACTCATCTAGATGGGAATGTCACTTGGGAGGGATGGGGATTTTCCTCCTCATCCTTGTATTCAGATATGCGATAGTTGGAACCGACTCAGAACGTCCTCACAAAGGATAAATAAATGATCTGAATTTGAAGTTGGGAACTGTATGCTCGACACTTAAGAGAACTTGAAGCTGGTGCTGGTTTATGCTTTGTGCATATAGTTAAGACACAGGGTTTCCCGAAATAATTAAAACTACTCCCCGCAAAGAGGGTATACAGATACGTATATTCCCTGGCAACAGATCTTCTAAATAGAAAAGCATTAGGCTATGTGGAGTGTCAACTTTCTCCGGAAGTTTGTAGTTTGCTAGTTTTTACGGAAATATTTCTTCGTTCTTGCTTTTGGAATGAATTCAAACAAAAATTTGAAAAGTTTTAAGTAAGTAATTTGCATCAATGGAAAAGTTACTCTTGAATTTGGGTAATTTCAGATGAATCAGGAGGAAGATTCATGTCAAGGAAAATACCTGTTCTGCTAATCTGTTACGCGTCTTTAATTTTCTGATGTTTGATAGATGCACTCATGCACTCATGAGAATGCTACTTAATTTAAAGTGACAAATTTAATCACATAACTAGAAATTCCGCAGCTCTTGTTAACCCTTTATGTGTATACGCCAGTTTTAATTTGTTTTAATTAAACATTCTGGTGGATATAATCTGCGCCGGAATCGTTTATTTCAATGCAATCGACTAACATGGCTTGATACTACTTTACCCCTAATTTGTTGCGATTATATAGAATTACAGTAGGAGCAACATGACTCAGTGATCCATTAAGTCGAAAGTTGGAATTATGGAATTTTTCCCTTGAGGCGTTCAGATGATCACCTACATATTGTAGATTAAGGTATTGTGAGAGGGGTATAAGTCCCATTCACTGCTATCAATATGGGGCAAAGAAAGGTTCGCTGAACTTTTACAACTGAACAGGCATGAAGAAAGGTGTATTGTCGTGCTATCGACCAGATACTGTTGGCTGAATAAGTGCCGATATTATTCGGAAGGCGCATTACTCCCGTAAAAATAATAGGATAGAAAACCACTATTTTAAATTGGCGAGCTCTTCACAATGGCAGCTTCAATAATAATTCCGGAGCTTGTGTATACTATTGTTGCTCCTATTTCTTATTGTCATCAACGATATTCTTGCATTTGATAACAATTTGCGTGGCATACAATATGTTGATGATATCTGCTTGCAGCAGAAATACACTCAATTCAACGAAAGCAAATGAAATACTTGTTAATATAAGATCTATAACCCAAAAATAATAATTATCGAGATTAGTTGTCTCTACATAAAGGGAAATTATTTCCTGTATATAAATAAATCGGGAAGTACATTTTTCCAGCTATGCCGGATATAAATATTCCAATGAGATGTCTGTTACAATAAAATCGTGCCTTTTTAATTCCAATTTAAAAACAAGCCAACTTCTACGGTTGCGATACGTAACCCACCGATTGCATACTTTTGTCAATAGGTGTCTTCGTTGAATTCATAAAATTCGTTGAAGGGACTAAGTCTGAATTTACACAGGACATTTTAATCATGCTTTCATTATTTATCAGAGTTGCTGATTAAATCATTTTCTTTTACCGTTATGAATGTAAAGAGGAATATGCGTAGATATGTATGTGGCGTTCTGATTGAATCAATACTGAAGGATGATTAAAACGTTCGGTGTGAATGCAGCCTAAGAGTCCAGCCAGAACAGGATCAACGTGAATTTAAAATAAAGGGAATTGAATTGAATAGGCTCCTTTTCGGTTTTATAGTAAAAAGTGCGTGAAAGAAATTTTTTTCTATAATTAAATTTTCTTTCGATTCCCTGCTAGGATTATGAAGAAAGATTTTAAGTACCTACTAAGTATATATGGCTTGTCCGATGTCGCTGCTTCGCATGTTTCGGCCATCGCTCACACCTGGAAGAGTTCCATTAGTGAAATTTCATTTAAATAAATTGTCATGAGTACAAAATTACACGTGATCACTTTAAGTGACGGCTGAAATGATTCTCGTACATCACTCAGCGCCAGCATGAACAGAGCTCCCCTCCCACCTGAAAACGAATTACACCTGGAGCTGTAAGTGAATACAAATGGTTCTCAGGTAGGATCCTGTGAAAAACCTTTAGAACGGTGTGTTTTGGCAATCTCATCCTTCATCCTACTGCCAGCCAGTCAGGAGCTTATTTTCGTGTTTTGCATTCAAGAGCAGTGTCCGCCCAACCAAACGCTCTGTGCTCGTGTACCTACATGAATTAAATTTAGTGGACAGGAAATTTCAATAATTTTTAATTAATTAATACAATTATGAGATTTGTTTGCTCTCACCCTCCTCCCTCCCATTTATGGGAGTCTTATCCTGGTAGCTGACGTTGATTTGTGGATGGAAGTCGAGACCATACACAAGAATCCGTTGTGGTTGCGGTTTTTTTTTATTGGTACACCGGGATTCGACCCAATCTTCATCTCATTTCGTAAATTACGTAAAAGAAATTCAGTTGGGAATTGACGGCAGGGATATAATTTATGTTGCTTACCATTCTAGAGGGAAATATTTTTCTCTGAAGGTGTTCTGATTGCTTCTTATTTTGATTATTTTTGCGTGTTAGGATTTGTGTCTTTAAGAATAGCTAAAACGACTTGCCTAATTTACGGTTGGTTCAAGATAAGGCGATTGCCTTTAAGATAAATAGTGTATATTTAGGTCTGTTGGCGTAGTTTTTCAAGTAAAAAATTGAATAACGTCAAAATGTATAATAAAGAGAGAAAATGAGAGTGACACTCACAAAATTGAAATTTTCCTAGCATATAAACAAATTTAATTTACCACTTTGAATACGTTGAAATGTTCTTGGAGAACATTGTTCTTCTAGTGGAGGAGGAGTAACAGGTTTTTCCATTTTTTTTAAACTAAAAACTTGAAAAATAACTGAAAATTTTGAAAATAACTGAAAATTTTGAAAATAACTGAAAACCGGCGACGAGCTGTCAAAACTGACACTTTCGAAGTTTGTCCTCGACGATTTTTCGCGAGTTAAATCAAGTAATAAATTGAACGGAGGGGAAAAGTGACGTCACTCTCTCAATTTTCGAATACGCAAACGCTTTCGAGTAAAAACTTTTCAAGCTAGTATGCGAACAGACCTATAATATTCGTAATTTTAATTTCTTAGACGTTACAAGGTGGTCAGATACAAGAGATCGTACGATTCTTATCATGAATATGACGAATTGTTATATATTGGGTAGCTCAAAGATAATTTGTTCCCTTTGTGGGCGACAACATGTCATTTAAAAAAAATATAGGTCATACCGATATAAGTTATACATATAAATAAAAATCAATTGTCGCATGTATGTTACATCATCACTTTATTTGTTGTGTTCGTAATTCCGGACAAGGATTTTAGGGAAAGATAAATTAGAATCGGGAACCCTTTCTTGGTGTTGCCATACAAAACTTTGGGTTTTCACTATATATTTCCAAACTGCCTGAGAACGCGTCGGCGTGGAGAGCTCAAATTTTGTACACGCCGTTTAAAAAAAATGTAAATTTAAGTTCAAAAATGGGACCAATCTGGCAACTCCGTAGAGTTGCCATACAAAAATTTCGTTTTTAACTATATATTTGGGCACTGCCGGAGAACGTGTCAACGTAGAGAGCTTAAATTTAGTGCATTGTGTTTTCATAGCAATAATAATTACGAGTTCAACAATGGACTAAATTTGGAAACCTATTCGTAGTGTTGCCATATAAAAACTTAGTTAGAATTTAGTTTAGAACGCGTCGATGTGGAGAGTTCGAATTTTTACACTGCATTTTCGTATACATTGCCAATACAAGTACAAAAATGGACATAAATCGGGCGAGCTGTTTTTGGTGTTGCCACTTCACTGCCTCTCTCGTTGGCGCATAGAGTGAAATTTTGCACACGGGGTTTTTTTTAAAAAAAAAAGGAAATTTAAGTTCGAAAGTGGGACCAATCGGGCAACTCCTTCGTAGGGTTGCTTTACGAAAATTTCGTTTTTTACTATATATATGGGCACTGCCTGACAACGCGTCGATGTACAGCACTACACCCTCCCACACATATGAACACACACACACACACACACACACACACACACACACACACACACACACACACACACACACGCACAGAGTGTGAAACACCAGAGTACGGAATCGCGTGTTTGAGTCAGATGATAGCTTAGATATTATGCATCTCTAACCACCCCACCCTAACCCATTTAGGTTTTTATATTATCGACGGGAAAACCTATAGTGAGTTAATAATTTTTAAATGGCTACAATTATGAGTTAGGTGTAATGTGTCAAATTGAAGGGGAGATTCCACAGTTTACAGTTCTTACAAATAAAAGTCATGTTAATCCGGTTTTTGTAAAAATAAATGATGTAAAAGTAAAAAAAAGGGAAGAAAATCCGAGGCTTTTATCTTAGAATACCATAACCCTGGAGACGAGAGGACTGTGGAGCTGGTTGAGCAGTCGTTGGAAAGGCCATGAAAAATTGAAATAGGTTCCCTCATTCTCTTTACCTTCATTTTAGATTTTTAATTCATACATTTTATAAAAGTCTGCGGTGAAATTTGTTTTAAGTGCACTGAGCTGAAAAATTTCTACAATTTATGTCATGATGTTTCACAAATTTACCACAAACTTTATACAATATTCATACGTACATAAACTGCATGCTATAAATCAAAAATTTAAATAATTTCTACATTTGCTGCATAAAATATGTGAATTTTCTTTACAGGAAAAAGCAGTCCTAATTTCCTAAATATGGTTTCCTGTGCTGTGTGCTGGACATCGGAATTTGTTGAAATGGTAACTAAGTTAACCTTAGTTGTTGAATTGTGTACCAATTGGAAGGATTTGAAAGGATAGGACCTGTATAGGCACACTATTTACTTTCTAAAAGAGAGGAGAAACCTCCAGTCATTTCGTTTTGTTCTCTAAGAGGACGTTCACAGCGAGGGGAGGCGAGGCGAGGCTATATCAAGAGTTAAGAAATAAAATGATTGCACGCTATAATAAATAATGTTCATAGCAACGCACACGTGTACAACGAGGCGAGGCCTGGCGAGGCGAGGTTGGGCAGTTGAGCGAGGCGAGGTGGAAGATTCATCTGAAAGTGTAGTGTATACAACAAGGCGTTCAGTTTCTTGGCAAATCGTGAACTGAGAGCATAAATGATGTCATCAGATTCTGAAGAAGAATTTTGTGTTTGTCAAGTAGTGCAACTATGTCGCATTTTTCACGTAAGTGTACCTTTCGATGTTTTGCTTGCCACCTGATAAATATGAAACGTTTGGAATTGGGCGAATTTCATCATCTATATGAAGATTTATGAACTGATCATGATAGATTCTTCTGATATGTGAGAATGAGTAAAGAACCCTTCGATTATATAAAAGACAAACCCTATAAGAATATATCAGCTATTAAAATTAGCGCGCTGCACCTCGCGAAAAAATGAAAAATTTTATTTTCGAGCGGGATACCTCGAGGTTTCTCGCCACATCGCGCATCTCGCCACAGCGTTGTTATGAACACTTTCATAGTATAGCGTACAATCATTTCATTTTTTCAACTTTTCATATAGTCTCGCCTCGCCTCGCCTGCCTCGTTGAGCACGTACCCTAACTCATTTTTTCATAAATAATGCTAGGTCATTATAATACCTCCATGAAGTATTACACGACCCGTTGGCTTTAGTTCGTTTACCATTTGATGTTCTGATGTCACCACAAAAAATTTTTTTCATCGTTATAGCTTGGAAAAAAGAAATATTTTTCTAAAAAAATACACAGATAAAATATGATTACTGGTAATTAGGCATAACTATTGATGGTCGGTTTCATTGGGCTAAAAATAAATTACCCACTCTGAGGCTCCCTGCAAAAGTCGTTTAAATGCATTAAAGGATATCTCTTGAAATGTGATGAAAAAGCATAAAAGTTTCTCAATCTTTCTAACTTTAATATTCCTGATTAACTGTCAGTCTTCAGACAATTGTCTCGAAAGTATTAGGCACTGGAATTTTTAATGAGGAATTTGCTTAGTTATTTAGAATTTTCTCATTCGAGCTTTGGATAGCTTTCCGCTATAGTTGTTTTGTTCTTATTTTGCCAATGGGGCCATCGTACCACATTTAACCGTGTTATAAGTCGGCTCATGCGACAATAGAAACAATTAAACAACTCTACTCTATCTCGACAGCAGCAAAGCATTGCGCTACCTCAAAAGTGTGGGAGAATGATTTTCCAAGCGGAGGATATCTTTTCACTTACATAGTAGCGAAAGTTGGAATACGATTCTTCTGATGAAAATATAAATGAAATTTTCTTGAAAAAAAAAAAACAGGATCAGCTCTCATCTAAAGAAGATAATGACAGCATTTTGTAAGACCAACACGAAAAGTTTTTGTAAGTTTAATCGGAAAAAGTGCAAAACATCCTCCCAGTCTCCTGAATTCATAAGAATATATAATAAATTGCGTAAAGTATTCTCTTTATTTCCGGGACATGCGAAGGCTTCGTTGTTAAAACTCGATTGTAGTCTTCCAGATTAATAAGGGAAAAAGTAAAGAACACTCAAATATTAAATATTGAAAATGACTGCACGAATTTTTATCTTATTATGCCAAAGCTGCTTTTGGGAAACATTACAACAGGATAACGAGAATATCATTTTCTTCCCCTTCCATCCAATCCCTTTACATAGTACCTATGCATATATGAGCCTTCCAACAGGTTCTTAAAACATTAAAGGTAAAAAATCTTCACTTCTGCTTTTATTGCGTAAAATTGTGTAATTTTCTGTTATTGCGCTCTGGATGGCAGGGAAACTGATATTAAAAGCACGTTTTTTTTTTAACTTTTGATCTGATATACCAAGTAGGTAGTAAAGGAATATGGAAAAGATAAAAACGAGCTCATGTTGCTCTTTCCATTTAACTTTTTCGATTGTGATTCGCCGAAATCATTTTTAATTTGAATAATGGCGTAAATTGAATAAGGGATTGAGATGGTGTAATTTGCTCAACTTGGAAATTCTATTGGTATTGAATATGAAATGAAAAGGTACACTAATCTCGTCACTGCCGGTTCGTTTGTTTGTCTGTCTGTCTGTTTGTCGGCATTACCTAGGTATTTAGTCTGAAATACGGTTTCGACTCTTGTGTATGAGCAATGGACAAGCAGGTAGATTTGCGCAGTTTTCCTCCATGTTTCTTAGACTTTATTTTCGACCATAGTTTATAATTGTTATAGACATCACTTGACTATGTAGAAGTAACCAAACCAATTTTAGTTCTGTAATAATTCCCAGCAATAAATCAAAAACAAAGAAAAAACATTGCACTTTGAATTGTGTTTTTAAAAGAATTTAACTCGTTTAACTGATTGAGGACGCCTGTTTACCCTGGGGACACTTGATTACCCATTTTGTTGTTGTCATATTAGATGTCAGTGTAAATGTAATGATATCAATTATTAAAGCACGTACCTCAGCTTACACAGTGAAAATGACATTTTCTTTAATTAATAAATCAAAGAGTTATTGTACTAAGAACTACTCTGAAATTTAAATGTCCCTACACGTTTTGAAGAGGACTTAAAAGTCGATTGTGGAAGTTTTCTAGTAATTTGATTTTCAGCAATTTCACAGATATCTTCTTTGTCAGGCCATGTAAAATGTTTATCGTTAATTTTTTTCGCAAAGCGAATAATTTCATATCCGTCTGTGATCCGATGAAAAGGTGTAGAATGTTTTGCTTCTGAAATGCAGTTCACGATGGCCCAGAGTGTCCAGGGTCTATGTTTTTATTGTTTCAGTCTACATTTTCCCATTCACGTAACATGTAATCAATTCCGGCATCGAAAACTACAAAATCCGACTCAGGGAGTGGGGCCAGCAATTCTTCTTCAGCCGTTGTTGAGTCTTCTAATGGTTTCAATATGCGTTTCACTCGTCTTGCGTCGGCTTTGCGTTGAATCTCTTTCTTCTTTTCTGGCCTTGCCCTTATTTGTCTTTCAAAGGAGCACTAATAGGAGCAGCAATATTCCCAGCAATCGGAGCAACAGCAACATCCATAAGATTGAGAACAGACAGCCGCATAATCCACAGTAATTAAGGCAACGGTACCTCCTGCAATAGTTGGAGCAGCAATACCGTCAACAGTAGGATTCTCCCAATCAGTACTGAATTAAAACTCATTATCAGTGGAAGCGTCGGATTTAAATGATGAAATACCAGTCACACGAAAGCCATTTTGAATGTTTCTCGGTGTCATCATCGGACTAGGAAAAGCTTTCTCAAGCATCTGGCAATGTCGTATAGTTATCCAGTCATCGCATTCTGAATTGAAGTAAGCCCTTAAAGGTCCAAAAATTGTCCTATCAAGAGGTTGGCGTTTGTGAGAAGTGTGTGGAGAAATCCTGAGTTATGCCATTTTCTTGGGCGAAATGCAGTGATTCTATGCCTATGTGAATCTCATGATTGCCAAAGATTATTAGGCATTGGTTGTCCTTAGAAGAATTTATTTGATTACTTTTTTAAATGATTGAGGAAATTATAAAACTAGGGGTAGTCATCCATCCACTTGGATGAACAGCTCCAGTCGTGCCAGGTGGTGTATTATCCATCATTCTTTCTTGCCAGGTTTTCCTCGGCATGATCATAAATGCCGATAGATGTTTTCCAATTGCATTTATAGCGGCGCAGGGAGTAACTAATTCACCACATTCTCCGGAACTTACTTTTCCGACCTGCTGTTCACCCCGACATGCTATGATTGTTTTTTGGTTTATGGACGGTGTTGATGCCTGTTTTGTCGATGTTCCATATTTGCTCTGGACCAAAGTTATAATGGTCTTGTAGACTACGCAAGTTATCAAAGAATTTAGACACATTTGGTCTATTGAAACTGATAACTCGGGCTATACTTGTTGCTTCTGGTACGCGTAACGAAAGGGTCGTTTGTTTTCTCATGAAACCATAACACCAAACTGCTTCTTCTTTTACCTATATCCCACTTTTTTGGGCACTTTTTCTGTTTTGTCGAGCATATTGGTATGCTAATTGGTGTAGATTATATGCTGTCAAGCCATTTTGCCACTTGCTGGCCTTTTCTAGGTAAAATACAGATTTTTCTTCTCTTTGTATAGCTTATTTCTTCTGCCTGCTCGTTCTGTTTTCTAGCATACCTTTTTAAGGTCATTACAGGTACAACGAAACCCTTTGCTGTACACCTGATTAATTTCCGTTCTAATACTGCCTGTACATATTTTCTTAGTTTGCCTATATACAAAGACTTCCTCTTCTTAGATCCTTCTTTTGTTTTGTATACTCGCGGTATTATGGATACTATAATATAATTAAAAAAAAAACGTTGTTATCATGTGTCCCCAAAGGACAATTTATAACTAACTCAGCCCAAAAATCCACCTGAAACGTTTTCTTTGACAACGTATAGCAAAATGAACAGGCCTTTAAATATATTATATTGTGAGTAATTAAGCAGGGTGAAAATCTATTTTGAAAAGTATTTAAAATTGAATATAAAACTTACCTAATAAATAAGTAAAACCAAATATTACAAATCACTCCGCCACTAACCGTACATGTGGATGCAACGATTGACAGCTTCTACTATAACGTGAAGTTAGCTTAGCTTAATGACAACGAGCATTGACAGTCGACAAAAATTCTATGTACCACGTCTCCCGTAAAGATCAAGTGTCCTTTAGAATTGTTATGCACTTTTGGATGCTGAACCGATAACAATCAAAAATTAGCGCAAAGAAACAACGCTTTGGTGACTAAGATTAACTTAATTCATGAAAAGATTCATAGATCAGGTCTTAGGAATCTTTGTGTTCGTATATTGCAAATAAAAAACTCCAATGCAATTTAAAATTTATTAATAATTTAGTGAGAAAAGAAAAACTTATAAAATACATGCTCTAAACCGAAACAGATAATACTACCAGTGATACCAACTCCATAAATAGCCCATAGCAGTGTGAGATGCGTAACAGTGAGCGCCTTTGAGTTACTTTCAGGACTTCTTAAAATGTGCAGCATATTAGACCTCACAGCTTGATCAAAAGTTGTAGCCTGCCACTTGTAATACAGTCCATGTTCGCTAACTTGATTTATAAAATTACTCAAGGGCTCTATAAAAGGTGAATCATACTGCAGCGGAAAAGCCAAGTGATAGTGTCCAAAACATACATCAGAAACGCGTAGAATCGGTGTTTCCAGATAACGTTGTTGTTGCAAAAAGAACTCCCATCTGTCTGTGGTCATCGGGTATCCATATGAGGTATTCAAGCTATTTCTGTGCTTCGCTAAAGTATCTGGATCGACAATATCAAGAATTGGAGTATATTTTGGGGGGAAATTCTCCTGCCCAACGATTGAAGATGTTTCAAACTTGATGGTCATGATTTTCAGTCCCGCTTGGTAAATGTCTTCCACTGTATTCATTTGAGGTCCATAAAGTGTTGCTGCTAAAAAACTTGTTAATGATGACAAATACAGGTTCGATAAAATGAATCCTAAAAGCATTAGTTGTCCATAGAATAACGAATTGTGTATGGAGCACGAAGGATATTTGATCGGAATTGTTATGTAAAGAGTACCACAAAGGATGTCTCCAAGTACTTGCCCGAACTCAGATTGCTTTCGACACTTCACAGAGGACAGGTGCTTCACTAGAGAGATATATAAGATTCCAGCAATAATAGTGCACCAAACTATACCGTCAAAGGGCAGAATCAAATACATAAAAGCTGGAACTTCTCGGATGACTGGGACTACAAAACACCAGTGGGTAGGGAGAAATGGGTAACTGGCCCCGTAAACTTTCCTATCGAAATTTCCATACGGATGAATGGAAACGTCAATTTCCTTTTTGTCAATCATACTTAAAATCCCTAAGATATCCACGTGGCTTGTTTCGTTAGGCATAATAATCTCTTGAAATGTCGCATTTAACTTGTCCACAAAATTGAGAAAGATTTGCGGTCCGATCCCTGCGTACACCCGCTCTCCGCGAATATTTCGATATTTAAACACTCGCGGTGCGTCTTGTCTGACGGGTGACTGAAAACAATATCCTTGAAAGTTTTTTAGTCTGTCCGGGAAGAAATTGGTAGATGAAAGAGTAGTCACGTTTTCCAATATAATTTCCGGAAATGGCTGGTAGCTATAGATCTGCAGCTTACTGTTGTCACCATCATCCTTGTCTTCAATGAATAATAAAAGAACATTAACCATGCCTCGAGCCCAACACCATTTGAACAGTTTCTTTGCGCTTTTTGCGGCGGCTGGCTTTCTCATTATGAAAATTATTTTCGAGATGTGAATACCTATTAGACCAGCATCTGAAATTTGTAGAATGTCATCATTCATGTTTTTTAGAAAAACGTAGGAAATCGTTGGCTGGTCAACCAGATCCCTTAGAGCAGTCTTTGGTGGCAGCGATAGTAAAAAGGTTGCAACAACAATTTCAGTATGCAGCAACTGTTGAAATTGATTGATTTCTGATGCTTTGCTGGTTTTATTATTGTAGAACAAGACAATATTTTGCACTTGATGCGATTTACAAAGTTCTGCAGTCAGGCTAACCAAATCCGTGAAATTGAATGCACAATTCACTGAAAGTATGAAACAGAATAGAGTAAGAACAGCGTTGGATCCCATGGTAAGATAGATACTTCCTGGGAGGATAATCTGAAGCGTTCACCTTATATATAGCTTGAATTTTATAGTAACACTAGCCGAGCTCATGGCTTACATTGTATTCCAGTAAAGCATTCATCAAATTCCCGAAATATTGCAATAATTAAAGTTAATAAGAAAATAACTGTAGGGAACGTCGACATCAAGAGAATGCCTTTAATGTGATAATTGCAGATTAATTTCTACGACATATTTTTGAAAAGGTAAGATAAGATGAAATTGGTTAATTACCTTCCCTACATTCTCGTGGGATAGTAATTTTCGTGTATATAACTCTATTAACTTTCGTCGAAGAAGGCCTTGAATTCAGTTGACAGAAACTACGTATATTCGTGGTGGCAGAATATTACATAAGGGAGGAAAAATTGTAGAAATATTAGAGCTAAAATATCTGAAAAAAAAAACACCATCACAGATGGTTATTCGATAAGGATGCTTTATCTTGGCGCTGTACTTAATGGTAGTAATCAAAGATTTTTTTTCTGATTGGGCTCGACGTTAATACAAGCCATATATAAGTCCACAAGACTTAATAAGACAATTATATAAATATTACGTAATAATAGCTTGCAAGGTTATTATAACTTTGAAGTAACGCATTAGGGAAAAATATGTAATCTTTCCTTATTAAGTTTCTTTGTGGTTGTAAAAAAACATCTAACGATATGCCCTTTTTCCTTCCTTTGTTTTTATTCTTCTCATACTAAGGTGAAGTAGGCCTAGAGAATTCCCGTATAGTTGAAGCTACGTATTTAGGCTTTCAAAGTAAATCACATAAGAAATGTTGTTATTTTCACCGTTTGAAAGAAAATAATTTTTAATTTTTTAGAAATAAAATACACCTTTAATGGTTTCAATGCCTCCACCGTTTTTATAATGCTCATAATTATGTAAGTAGAATCCCAACATTTGACCACTTATCTGTTTGCGGATACGACTTGTTAAGAGCGCTCACCGTATTGAGAGGAACGCCCAGCTAGTAGCTGACAGCCCCTTCCCGAATGCAAGAAATACTCTGGAAGCTTGTTATATACCAGTTTGTGCAGAAGAATGAGTTCACGGCGGCTTAAATACGTTTTAAGAGTAGTGCCTGAGACAACTTACAACTAGATGTGCAAAACTCCATATAAACCCGGAACACTTTTTGAAAGTTCTTTAAATTGTTATTCAACCAAAGAAACTTATCATTGCGAAGAATTTATGTGGCATAATACAGCAAGAGAGAGAGAGAGAGAATGTGTAGAGCTTTCTATTAGAGAGCCATTAGCTCGTTTTAGTTGACCGCGTTTTTATGAGGTTTTGCACATCTAGATGTAAGTTGTCTCAGATAATGCCCAGCAGTGACAATGCATACTGAGATACATGAGCATTCCGAGGAAGCCTATAAACAAAGTTAACCTAATGACAATCAAATGCCTTGCTAAAATCAAGAAGAACCAGTACTCTTATCTGGTTCTTATCGAAAGCTTCATAAATATCTGCAGATACTCTCAGAAGTGCAGTCTCGCAACTATGCCTATGTCGATAACCAGACTGCCACATTGTCAAAGTCCTCTGCTCGTTAATAAATTTGATGATTTGTTGGGACATAATTTTTCCAAAACTTTAGCAAGGAAACTAAGCATGCTAATTGGCCTAAAGTCGCTGCGGTTGGATCCAGAGGGCATTTTATAAATAGGTGCTACCAGTGCATTCTTCCACTGAGTTGGGAATTGGGACGTGGTTAAGCAAAAAATATAAATATGAACAAATGGAATCAATATGTAGGAAGTGAGTCTGGACCAGGATTTATGGATTTAATAGAAAATATCACTGAATGAACCTCAGCGCTATCCACACACGCAAACGCAAAATATTCCACAGCATCGCCAATGGCTAGGTTAGTTTAAGTAAGAGGAGTGCCGCTAGATGTGCCTAGCCTGCTTCACTTAGATCTCCAGGGGGTCCATTGTGCCCCTTAACCTCATGGGAAAAAACTGCCCTAGATCCATGCTGCTTCCCTTAGGAATCTCAGGATACATCTGAACTCTGCTTCGCAGCTCACCAGATTTGAAAAGAAGTAACTACCTAATAGCCTACCCCTTTTATTCAATAGAACGGGGCACTTGCAAAGTACGTGTTGGACCGATTCTATATTGCTGCTATTCCTAGTCTTCTAGCATGGTCTTCTGTGGCCCAGTGACCCGTAATGACCCTTACTGGATTCCTGGTATTTGTTCTACTGCCATTAAGCAAGCAGTCTATTGTCCTCTTCCTGTCGCGTTACGGTAGGTGTCCCTGTTTATGCACTGGAAGCTTGCCTTTTGATAGGCCCCCCTGATGATCTCCTCTTTTAAAGCTCCGATCGGGATCCTTACATAAGCTACCGCTGCGGAGCTATCCATTTCAGAGCGCTTTTTGGCCAATTCATCAGCCATCTGTTTGCCTGGGATATTCCTGTGGTCAGAGACCCAGCATAGGACCACCTAGTACCGTGTAGCAATTCCTCAAGGTTGGATGTCAGCGTATATGCAGATGTGACGTGCGGGCTCTCTACATAGATACTAATATTGCTGCCTGTAAAATCGCTGCGAGCTCTATCTGAAACACACTACATGTGTCCGGCAATCTGTTAGACTCGTACACGTGCCACTGGCAGTTTCTGGAGTACACTCTAGCCCCTGTGCCCTGCATCCATCCGTAAAGATAGAAATATTGGGTGTTACCACCATCTCCTTCCCATCCCAATCCAATCACTTCTGGTAAGCATAATTGTATCAGACATGTGGTTAAATCCTTTAAACATTTTCTTTGTACATTACTGGATGCACTTAGTTCGAATTTCAAACAAAAGTTGCTGGTTCAGTTACAGCAGTGTAATATTTTAAAACAACATTTTTATATTAAATTTCCTTCTTTTATGAAAGTTAAGTTATGCCTTAACTGGAAGCTTCTATATGTCGTTAAGACCTTATGCCTAGTTCTTTTTCAAATTAATTCGGGCTACCATATTCTTCGGCGTAAAAACTGCACGTAATTCCTCCATCGCACTCTGTGACTACATATCTTCAGTCGTTAAATTAAATTTCGATTACTAAAATTCTAAATGTTCCAGAAAACGATTTTTAATTGCTCTATAGCTATGTAAAAAAGGGCTTTCCTTGATTGTGTCACTCAGTATTCCTTACAATGCCTCATGCCTAGAAGACAGTTAGATCAGCACGTTTCCGCCTTCACATAAAGCCATCACGAGTGAGAAATAGAGCAGAACTCATTAGGAATCAGCAATAAGGTTTAGCTCATTACGGTCATTTATGGTCATTTGTTCAGAATTTAAAAACAAAAGGATACGGTACAGCTGTGCAAATGATGCCAGGTTTCACCTCACGTTAAGCTACTCACAAAAAACGCAACTGAGCAAGTTTCCTGCGGTTATCAAATCAGAAATCGGGAGACGATTTGTCTGTGTTTTGATTAAATTCGGTCTACCAATTAATTAGCCCAGGGATATCAGTTCGGTGACATTTTATTGATGATGAACACTTTGGACATTTTGCCAAATTGAGATTTTTATTTGCGTCATTAACCCCAACTGAATATCGTCCGTGGTTACGGCGGATAACCAATTTGCATTTGTCGGAATAGAAACTGCTTAGTAAGCTAGCATTGATTCGGAAAGAGAAATGCAATGATTTTGAATTTCAGAAATTGTTCACAGTGCTACAAATTAGAATTGTCATTGAATGTTTGTCATAATTTGGACAAGTATTTGCTGAATCGATTGTCCGATCAGCGTTATTGGTTAATTTTGTAAGGAAGATTTATGCTGTTTGGCAAACACACAATAATTTATGATTTTGGACGAAATGTGCTAATTTTATGCTGAGCAAAACAAAATGACAATTAGGTGTTATGAAAATATAGCATGGGGCGTAGTCCTCGGAATATACAAGTCATGTACAAAGTCTGGATGCTATTTTTTTTTACAACCGTTAGAAAGAAAACATATTTGGCTGCAATTTGTTTTAACTTCATTTTTCTCTGGAAGCGATAGTTTTCGGCTTTAGACAAAGTTAACTTAACAACAAGTTAAGAAGCAGGCGAGATTTCCGAGTGTTTTATATTTAAAATGCACACGGCAAGAAAAGGAAGAAAGAAAAAAATCAAAATAAAAAATCAAACTCTCTTTAAAACTTTTATGAATAAAAATAAAAATTGTGAAAGCGCAAGTTGCATGCAACGAAACAGAATGGCAAATGTTTCACTTTCGTAAATAAATGAGAAGGGGCGGAGTTTTCACGTTTTACTCTAATAAAATGCTCCCGCGCTTTTGTGAAAACCGGTTTTCATGAAATATTGATAATGTTAGGACACATGTTGTTGTTGTAAAAGGGCTAGAAGGACACATGTTGTTGCTGTAATCCTATGATATTTGAACAGCACGTGTTTCTGTTTACATCGGTTTTGCTATGAAGAGATTAAGTGGGAGAACTCATGCTAGACTCTCTGATATTTTCGGGAAAAATGAGGATTTTATTTGAGAGGAACTTTACATCTCCTTTCAGTACCTTGGCCAAAGCGAAATTTACCTTTTTCTTAAAAATAGGAGGTAGTGTGACCCGAAGTACATTATTATGAATAGTTTGATAGGATTTTGAGGGATTCAATAAGATTTTGTCGTTCGGGTAATCCTACGTTCACTCGATTTTTGTTTTTAACTCGTTGTCTCAGTTGCACTACAATAGTGTATAGCCAAGTTCTTTTCCCCCATTCATGCAAAGACGAAAGTATATGAAATTACTGTTTCATTTTAAAAAAACACCAAAAAATTTCCAATTTTGCTCTACTGCTTCTTAACTTGTTATTAAGTTAACTTTGTTTTAGGGCCTGTTTAAGATGTAATCTTAGTTCTTCCTCCATGATGAGTGTACAAAACAAGTGAAGGAGGGCTCTTACTGCATGTCATCGCCGACTTATGTCTTGTATCTTCCGGCGGTTACGCATGGGACCATTTAAATTGGTATAGGTGTCACTGGGAGATAGTTAAGAGTATACCGACTTTTATATGGGCAAAGCAGAGTTTTCTATAATGGGTCTATCAGTTGGAGTATCAACATTAACATAATGGAACCTTTTATGATGTATTTGAGAGGAAGGAAGGAATATTAGGCGAATGAGAAAAAAGTCTATTCAGAGCTGAGGAAATTCTGACTAGCAACGGCGTGTCCATCTAACGGATTGATTGCGAAATGTCCGATTACAAAATTCTCGAAAGGGGAAAAATCACTTACGATCACTCAGATATCTAGAAAATGGTATAAAGGTTAGCTTATTTCACGTTTTGTTTAAAGAGAAAAGAATATTCATTTATGAGTGCAACCTACACCACCATTCTATATTGGCCGAATTTCCATGGTGTCCGGCTTCAGTAACTTTGTTGCTTGTTGGATGTCGAATAAGATTTACTTAGGTAATTACCTACCTACCTAAAAAAATCTTATTCATCTGTGTTATGCCCAACATACTTTCATGATGTGCTAGATTTTTGCCAAGCATTCTCCATAATCGGTTTAAATCCATGTGAAATATAAAGAAATAACCATACTTTTCACAGTAATATGACTTGAACATCATGCAATTCCAGGTCATTGCTTTTATAAGAATAAGTCATTGACTTGTACAGATCAGAGACTTCGACGTCCAATGGAGTTGGAGTAGGTTACCAGAGGTCTTCACCGGGAACCGCTTATGCAATCAGTAACAATAATTGGGACATATTTTCAGGGAAATGTGTTCTATTAGTTCTGTCCCCCTTTCTCCAATGCCTGCCGCTGAAAATAAATGGACAATTGAAAACAATTCTATCTGTTAGAACCAGAATAGTGTTTGTAGGCGATGTCAGTTTTGATCTTCACCTATAGGTATTTTTCATTATAGCCCGTGATATTTCATATTTAACCCTGCATTTGATTTTAAAATCGAAGGTCCTTTATTTTTCATTTTTTGCAATTCTAAAATATCAATAAATTCCAACAATAAAAAATTACCATTTTTGCAATAAAGTACAAAAGAGAAAGGTGAACGAAATTTATGACAGTATATAGTATCTTGAACCATACATAATTATGATGGATTTCGGATATATCAGGGATGTGTCGTATGTATTCCTGCATCCCATGTCGTGCTGATGATATCAACATTTCATGGGAAATTATTTACTGTCGACTGTTGAATAAATGAAGAGCTTCCTGCAAATGAAATTTATGATCCAACAAAAAAGTAAAAAAAAAAGTAAAAAAGAAAACATTACAGGATCGGCTCATAAAACGAGGTGGAGTTTCAATATAAATCTTTGCAATCTGACGTAAAATTGGCTCTGCTACAATTTCAAAACCCCATCGTCAGTAATGGAGAAGCTGGCACGAAAACAATATTTTGAAAAAGGAACGGTTGATATAGGGAGAGCAACGAAGTTGTATTTTAAGCTATTGATTTATTATTATTATTTTGTTGAAGTGTGGGTAAAAGAACGAACGACAAGATATGGATATTTCAGTTAAGTATAGCGTGTACTTGTGGAAATCAATTCTTCGACCTCATCAACTTATATAAATGGCAGTCGGCAGTCGGCAAATGGAAGTATGTCACTTATGGACAAGGAAATACATGACATGACCTTTTCTCCTTAACGACTGAAATTGAATGATTCTATTCAATGCAGACAGACAAGAGTATTGACGTGTACAAATGTTTACCGACGGTAGTAAATTAATCCTTGATCAAGGCGAACAATGTTAATAATTCACAAGGAGGCTCACCCACTGGCATTTCCAAATACTCCTGCCACCTGGATTATTCAAAAGACAGACGGAGGTGGAAACATAATTAGAATCGTCAACAGTGGCAACGAGTCACGACAATACTATACCGAACATCGTAGCTTAATAATTTGACTAATTAAAGCCATTATTTCGCCCAGGCAAGAAACAGAAATAATCAACTATAACGGAAAGTATCCTTGGAAAGGACAAATCATCATCCTTTGGCAACATGTTATTGGGAAACTTTCGGATGCAATCAAAGCCTGTTGGATTACTGTAGGTTTTTCGTTGCAGAGTCTACTCTCTGATCAACTAAATTAATCCAAGGATTACATAAATATATACATATATATACCTACAGGACTAGAAATATCTACCCACTATTTACCTTTAGGCTATCTCTGTACATATCACACATAAAACTGTGAGCAGAGACTTTCAGGTATGGGCGCTATGGTTCTATGAATAAACAACTTAATGACGGCATGACAATGTTTGAAGAGTAGGTACGAAGCTCCTGGGACAGATGGGACAAAAAGTTTCAGAAACCTACAGGACTTACACTAGTAATGTAATTTACCAACTATTTGCTAAGTTCTTGGTTCTTCTGAAATTATTTCCTCTATCATCAAAGGTATATACCTATGTACAACAGGAAAACATTGTGGAAAATTTTGGCAAAATTCTCCTGATTTTAGGAGAGATTTTGAGGTTGATTCGTATTGACGCAAACGGGAATGAACTTGTAATCTATGGTGAGATTGGTTGGGTAAAATAAATGAAATCAAATTAAGTTTTCCTGCAATGATCTAAGTGAGATGGATATTAAAACAAGTAAATAAATTGGATGGTTATGGAAGGTGGTTATAAATCCAAACATCGTGGTTGGTACATTTTAAAAGTTTGTGCTCATATTGATCTTTTCTTGTCTGAAATGCAGTTTGCGCATTTAAGTACAGTGAACTCGTCGCCAACTTATTTTACTCTCTTGGATTGTTTTCTAATTAGCAAACGTCGTTCGATGCTTTTCTCTCAGTATTTTGGATAACGATATTATATTCTGATGTAAAACTATGTTTAAATGTTATTCCCAAATATAGTTACTTTAGAAACTTAAACAGTATAGATTTGTATTCTCTATTGATTGACTGTGAATCGATATCATGGAACCATGTATACGGCCTATGTTCTGTGGATGATAAATTAAATTTATCAGCGACTCAATAGCATATTTATATATGATAAACAAAAAGGTTTAAACCGAAATCCTGTCCATGGTATAAATTCAGTCAATGATCACCGAGAGGGAATATCTGTTTTTTTTTTTTTTTTTGTTATCGCAGACTTAAGACTAGTAACAGTCGCAAGGGTGTTACGAAAAAAAGGCAATTTTAAAAATTCGTAATGTTAAGCGAGCATACTATAAAAATAAGTTTGATTTAAATGCACCCACTAAAACTCTATGGCACAATCTTCATAGCGACAAGGTTTAAGGAAAAGAAAAATCTGAAAATTACATCAATTCGAATGAACTTAATTCATATTCTGTTGAAAGTCCTCTACCGCATGGTGACATACTAGCACATGAAACCTTGTATCTAGCTCTAGAGTTTTCCTCTGGATTATGTTTTCGTGAGGTTGATTGCACCGAAGTATATAATGCCATTTATTCCATTAAAGTGGAGGCAATTGGCTCAGATGGTATGCCACCAAAATTTATCACATTAACTGCTACGCCCAGCCCATTATCAGTCCACTACTACATCTTTTTAACACTTGTATTACTATGTACATATTTCCCAGTGTATGGAAGATTGCTAACGTGGTTTCAATACCTAAAAAACCTATCGCTCTATTCTCCTCCGACTTTAGACCTATTAGCTTGCTGTCTTTTCTTTCGAAGGTATTCGAAAATCTTTTATGTACCAAATCCAGAAGCACTTACGAATTTTTGAGCAGCCTCCAGTCAGGATTTCGGCCTGGATATATCTGTGAAACGGCATTCGATAGTGTTTGTTTATCGAATAGCGCTGTTAACCTAATGAAGAGTTTTCTTACCCAGAGAGCTCTCAGAAAGTAACTCTTGAGAATGGTAATCACTCTGATTTCCTTTTATCTCACCTGTGGAGTTCCACAGGGATCTATCCTAGGTCCGCTGTGTTTCAGTCTGTAAATTAACGACATATCCTCGATGATCCGTGATGCTAACATACACATGTATGCCGATGATGTCAAAATTTATCTTTTTCATCCTATCGGACTCATCGAAGACTGTGTAGCCCGCGTTAATGAAGACTTGAAAGAAATATGTAAATGGGCTTTAAATAACAATCTCAATCTAAACCCTGCCAAGTCTCAGTGCATTGCTTTCTCTCATGGTCCACTTGATACTTTGTCGTTACCATCTATCAAAATAAATGACATAACTATCCCATATGAATCCAGAATCCGCAATTTGGGAGTTATTTTAAACTCGCACAAGAAATGTTGCGACCATGTCGATTTAACTCTATCTAAAATCTAATCTACCTTGCGTCGTTTTTGGCTGTCAGCTCTTTCTCCCAAGTTACGTTGCCATCTAGTCAAATCATTGATATTGCCATATTTTAGTCAAGGTTGTCTTGTATTTTCTAGGTTTAATTCTCGATGCTTTAGAAAATTAAATGTAGCACTTAAAGATTGCATTAGGTTTATTTTTGGAGTACGAAGGTATGACTATGTCTCTCATTTTAGTTTTTCGTTGCTAGGGTGCTCGCTGAAGATTTACTTTGAGCGATGGGTTTTAATGTTTCCTTACAAACTGGCTTTTTCTTCACAGCCTTCTTATTTGTGCAATATGATTCGGTCTTTAAATACAAGTGGGGAATATAAATTTCGACTGCCAAAATTTTACACCACTGTGTTTGAAGGATCTTACATTGCTCAGGCCATTAGACTTTGGAACGGTTTGTCCAATAATCTGCAGAGGGCGGGCTCATTCGGTACATTTCTTACCAGAATCGCTTCACCTAGTCAATGTTGTAGATTTGTTTTGAGATTTTATGTGTGCATGCATATTTACCTTTTTACTAATTTACTTATTTTATAGATTTATTTAATTTTCTTACTTTTCTTGTCAACATTTTCTCTTACTTTTCAAATAATGGATCATATACCTTTTTTAATTTCTAGTAGTCATTAGTTATACTTGGGATAACGTACTCTGTTTTTATTTTTAGTTTTAGTTCTTAGATTAACTTGGTTTTTTTTATATGTCTATATTTGTTTCCCAATATTACATAAATATAGAGGGACCTTAATAGTGCGAACCCCAAACATTTATACCATGTTCAGATGTACTAAGCGGTCGGATTATAATATGTACATATTTTGGAAGGCATTTTGCCAAATAAAACAAAGTTTTTTGTAATTGAAAGAAATGTTTTAATCATGCGAAAATGTTATGTAATTAAAGTATATTGCTATTAATCGCACTTTTTTAAGAATTCCAATATATTGCTTTAATTTATGCAAAACATTTTTTCTGGAATCGAAATATCGACTTCATCCGCCCATTCCAAGCAAGTATTTAAGGCAGACACAGCTTGAGCATGTGAAATCCTTAGAATTATTGGTTCCGATATTTGTGATGCCTCCAATTCTTCGTTTTCACTGTCATGCTCATTTATTACTTGTCGTACTATGTCTTCATCATCCAGACACAGCTTGACTGCAGCCTGTGCCTTCATGCACCGTGGCCTCAACATTGTTGACGACTGGTGCACCCGTCATGACATGACAGTTATCCCAACAAACACCAACTTGGTGCTCTTCTTCAGAAGACGTAAGCTTGGGTACTTTGTTCTTCCAGAGCTTTTTGGATACACTGCAACTCTCTCCTCATGTCAAGCATCTTGGAGTCTTCCTCGACTCGAAGCTGACATGGGGATGGCACGTAGAGGAAAAAGTTAATGCAGCTATGAGGGTCTTCGCTCAATACAGAAGAACCTTTGGCTGCACATGACGCATGAGACCGAGGGTCGTGCATGGATGTACACCTCGATAGTTAGACCCATGCTTACATATGCCTCCTGTGAATGGTGGCCGAGGACGCTTGTGGGGACTACGATCCGTAAGCTGGCAGGCCTGCAAAGGCCCGCCTGCTTGGATATTACGGGCTCCATGCGATCTACGGCTACTGCGGCTCTGGAGCTCCTACTCAATCTGCCACCCCTGGATCTAGTCATTCAGGCAGATGCCAAAAGGGCTGTGTGCAGGTTGTGCTCATGGGGATGTTGGGGGGGGGGCTGGACTGGCTCTTTTCATTGTTCTCTGGCGTACCCTCTGGCCAGTATGCCACGTGAAGCGATGGTACCTGAGCTTCGGTTTGGGCGGCGCTTCTCTGTAAGCTTTCCTGTCAGGGAATCGTGGACTGAGGGAAGTGCCTTATCGAGCCTTCTCCGGTCCGCTCTAAAAATATTCATCGATGGCTCTCTCACTAATGAGGGAGCTGGGCGGGTGTCTACTTTCCTGAGCCTGATGTTGGAATGGAGTACTCACTTGGCAGACACACCAATGTCTTCCATGCTGAAGTCTTCGCCGGATAGTCACGCAGCCTTGATGGCTCCGAGTGGCCCTCGAATAACATCTAAGTTACTGGGGGACTGCACGGCTTCTGTGGATAAGCTGTGTATCCACAACAAGGTGTCCCTTCTGTGGGTTCCTGGTCACATGGGGATCATGGGGAATGAAAGGGCTGACCTTTTAGCTAGGGCTGGCTCTGTTTCTCCGTTCGACGAAACCGGAACCTGCCGTGGGCGTTGCTATCTCGATATCGTGTCTCTGATTAAAGTAGATGTTCGTAGAAAGTATCAGCAGATTTGGACGAACCTGAATACTTGCAGGTGTACTAAACTGTTTCTTGATAGGTCCAATGGAAATATCTCCGATTTTCTCATGGGGCTCGAAAGGAAACAATATAGAACTGTGGTTGGCATCATTACCGGCCACAGCTCACTTCACGCTCATCTAACAAGGATGGGAGTTGTTGACAGCCCTGAGTGTCTGTCCTACCTGGAGGGAGAGCTCGAGACAACCGAACACTTTTTGTGTGCGTGTGCGACCTTCGCCCGATGCAGGCTGGATACTCTAGGGTCTGACCTTCTATCTGTGGATGAGCTGAAAAACCGGCCTCTCCAAGACCTGATGGATGCGCTTCATTAAGAAGATAGGAAGGTTTTGGTGAATGGCCTTCTAGTAGGACAGCACAATGGGCCGCTTTGGCCTCCGTGCTTTGGAATGGGGTCACTTGTACCCCTACCATTTAATTAAAAAAAAATGTCTTCATCAGCTAAGGGCTCCTGACAATCAATATCATCATTTCTTACCAAGAAATTGTTGATCTCCACTTCGGAAAGGTCTCTGTTATGAAAAATGCTTAATGGAAAATTATTTTTGGGAAGCTCATCCTGGCCAAAAATTTCCTCTGATTCAAATAATAAGGGCTACAGTGGCTTCCAAGACTTTATAATCAGATTTGAAGACAGGTGCTGCCAACTTTGGGCCAGTGAAAATACTGCATTTTTCATTGTAGTTTTTTAAGAACTTCAGATAGTGTGCATTCTGGAACAACTTATTGCTGTCTAAAAACTTGCAACAGGAGTTTTTTTTTGTAATTTACTTTAATGTTCTGGATTATATTTTATTCCATGGGTTGATTTAGGGCTGTACATTGGGCGAGATGTACAGAACAATACAATTTTCATCAATCGATATCAGATCTTCTTCGAGTGGATGCACTGTGCGAATTTGGATAATGAGTTTCAAAAGTATTGTTTAAACTTCCTGATGTCCTTTACTTCATAAACTATTAACACAAAACTAAAGACGAACGAAACTTGCCTCAAAACGAAAGTTTAAAAACAGCTGCAAAAAAACCACAAACAAAACATGAAATTGCTCACAAGACCACAAAGGGCTGACTAACTTACCCAACAGAGTTAAGTTTTCGAGTGGTCTTTAAATCACATAAAAACATTCAAGATCTTGAGGCTGTACCAATTTCAGATGATGTGGACCAGTACAGCAATAAATGGAAGAAGTCCCCTTTTGTCATCCTGCCATCTCTTTGCAAGTCTTCGTTCTTATATGGCTACCCTAACAAACTTAAAGCTAATTAAATGGCAATTTCAGAGGGTCACAGAAAGGTTAAAATAACTAAAAAATGTAAAGAATGATGGGGTAAGTGAGAAAATCTCTGTAATGGGACAAACAGCTGCAAAAAATTATTTCCACTTTTTTAACTTAATACTACTTGGGTTATCCGCTTAGTGGACATTGTTACGTATATGCAAATTTTCGACTCTAACGAAGTCATCATATTTAAAAGATATTGGTGGATTTGCTGGCCAGGTGTTGGTATACTGTGAGATCGTTACCATCTTTGAATTATTGAACATTCCCACCCCAAATTCTTACCAGTATGTTTGAATTACACGATACGCTACGTTCCGTAGTAACAAAAAGTTAACTTCAATCCCTGGGGTCAAATGCGATACAAATGAAAGCAAGATTCAATTTCGCCGCCTGATTAATAATTAAACGCTCAAATTCTAGCGCAGCGGATGGACCTGCGCTCATCTCTAAGGTGGTGAAGGCCAGATTTTATTATGTACAAATGATTTCCGACTTATAAGGAAATTATTAATGCGACTACTCCAGGAGGATAACGTTTTCCAATGGTATTGAAAAATCCGATTCCGACGTTAAATATTTATTTATCACCTTTTGCTACTCTTGCTTTTGTGGCAAATGCTTTGTGAGCATAAGAGTAGGAACGAATTCGTTTTCATCTGCAAACAAAGTGCCCAGTCAGGTGTGGAATCATGTAACTGAAATTCTCTCAAGATTCAAGCTTTAATTTTCATTTTTATATGTGAAAATTTGCATTTTAAGGGAAGCCCTGGGTAAATAGAGGTAAAAGGAAAAAAACCCTTCTCTTATGTGAAATATTCTGAAATAATGAATTGCTGAATTTTTAACATTCGACAATTGTAATTTTTTATTTTTCTGTGAAATTGTATTTCAGAATTTTACGTAATTATGTGTGCCAGGAAAATGTTTTTCATAGTCGGAATTTTTTCGCTCAACTGAAGCTTAAATTTAATAAAATAATAGCGAAACAGCTGTCAAAAATTAAAATTATATAAGTATTTTTTGAATTTATCTTCTAGTATCCATAACTTGCCTTCCTGTAGAGCTTTGTTTGAAAGGCGCTTCAGAATCTTGGTTGATGGTATCTACATCAGCAAAATGTTCAGTTATTATTTTTTTATTTAAGGGAAGAAAAAAGGGCAGTCCGGGGGTGATTCTGATCTTTTGTCGTCGCTTAGGCGTATAGTTTAGTCACATATTTTGACATTTCACTCCAAATTTATCGTACTTTTATATTCACCATGTTCATTTTGATTTATCCTTTTCATTAAGCACAAAATAAACTAAAATGAATTTGCAATAAATAATCGTCGGAATATACGCCTAAAAGTACGACGAATTAGTCAATTGCTTTCGAGGTTGCGGCAAAAAATATAAACTATGACAAATGGATACTCTACACCAACTTAGAGTAATACAAGTGCTTAAATTCGAAATAATATTTTCGAATTTATATTATGAAGTGTCATTTTCAGTTCATTCTACGTAATGCAAGGCTAGGTACGACAAAAGATCAGCATGGTGATTCTGATCTTTTCTCGTACTTTAATGCTAAAATATACGCCTAATTGAAATGAACTTTTCTACTGATGTGTTTTTAATCACTTCAGCATGCCTTGCATTACGTAGAATGAACTTAAAATGACACTTCACATTACAAATTCAAAATATTACTTCGAATTTAAGCACTTGTATTGCTATAAGTTGGTATAGAATATCCATTTACCACAGTATAAAATTTTTGTCACAACCTCGGAAGCAGTTGACTAATTTGTCGTACTTTTAGGCGTATATTCCGATGTTTATCATTGGAAATATTGGCAATCTGAAGGATGAATGTATGCATAGATATTTGGCTTTAGGCGTGGAGTTGCGCTAAATCAACCGGATGCCATGACCCAGAGATCAGCAGAGATTTTAGATGGGTCTCGCTTCGACCAGTAGGTAAGTTAAATAGTAAGCATGCACTGGTATATACTGATACTCATTGGGACAGGATATACCCTGTCTCATAAGGGCGCTGATTATCGCAGTGATACTAATCCGTGCATTAAGACTACCGTGGAATTAAAGCTTCGAGCTAGGTGTCCACGTAAAACCCCGACAGAATCTGTTGGAATATTCCAGCAAGTCAGCAAATTCAACTTCAAGAGGCAGCGTATTTGAAGTCCCTCGTTTTAATTAAGGCAGCTAGTTCTGTAAACGGCCCAGATAATTCCGTCCATATCGATTTGCTTATTACTTCTAAAGGATATAAGTATTATAGATGTGCAGAAAACCAATCTTAAAAATCATGTAGGGATTCCCTACCACAGCCATAGCTATTACTGATACGTTCTGTAAATAAAGGCACTGCAATCAGGTCAAGATGGGAAGAATTCAAAGAACTGTACGAATAGGATCCATGGCTGTCCTTTAGTCTACTCGAACAGGTTCCTTAAGTGTACATCTACGCCTAATCTCTTCTGATTTCCACATTGAAAAGCAGGTATCATTTTCACAGTTGTAGCTAGCTTGCGCTATATCTAGGACGGTAAAATTACGGTGACTAAGACTGATTTCTGGATCGAACTGTTATAATCATTCTCCTCCATTCCTTTCTGACAGACTTAATCTGGGGGAGATTCTGTGGGATGACTCTGATCTTTTGTCGTAACTTAGGCGGATATTTTTGTCAGATATTTTGACCTTTCACCCCAAATTTGTCGTACTTTTATTTTCACCATGGTTCATTTTGATCTACCCCTTTCATCAACTACAAAATAAACAGTATGCAATTTATACAAGAGACATACTTCTCTGTTAAAAGAAGAATGTCCACCTAAGTCATATAGACTCAGTAATTCTCTCTCGGCCCGCATATGGGCTACCATAACAATCACCATGCTCTCATAAAGGGGCCTTCTCCATGTTGAGGTGAAGTGTTCTACTATATAGTACAACCATTGAACAAATAACTAATAAGGAAACGGCATATCGGGTGAAAACCTAAGCCACTCGGGGAAATGTATTAGTGTGCTGTGTTTGTTTTCGTTTCGTCATTGCAGTAGTGAACCCGTGAAATTTTGAAGGGTGACATTTTTTATAATCCAAATTACTATGTAAAATAAACAAATTTTTGGCGCCCCCTTCTCTTCAGATAATATTACTTGGCGTTGCCTATGATTATTTAAGTGACTTGTTAAGCAGAATTTTCAAATAAGTGACCAGCCCTCTTGTCATTTCTCCCCCAGCTCCATGGGTTTGACTGTCATTGAATTGCCTACTCATGTACGGTGTATTCGCACGAAACCCCGCTTTCAAATTAGTTATTTATTCAATGAGTACAACTATTCCGGGCTCCTCAACCCCGTGGTACCAAGTAAGAAATGTCGGCTACCCAATTGCTATGGCTTCGTAGTCCATGATCATAAGGCCATGGGTATTCCCAGTAGATTTTCATGCAGATCCTTAAACGAGACTGGTTACTCCGTTCGGGCTTAATCATATTGGTATAAAGTGACGGCAATGGACCGCGTGTAGGTTATGATCCGCCCTTCAAGTTAGGAGAGGCTTGAGACTACAGCTAGTAATCTGATAGTATACCAAAGTACTAATTCCAGAATAAGACCACTAGGCTATATACGTGCAGGCCTCACTCTAAACACGAACAATCATCATTGATCAGAGTAGCTGTGTTTTTGCACGAAATATATATGTATACAGCCTTTCAGAATATTCCAACAATAGAAATGATCGAGGGATGACACAAAAAGAAGACTAGTGATTTGCATGGGTGGATCTCGTTAGATATAAAAGCTACGCTACTTGAAAAATTACTCTGAAGATCCCTCAACATGAGCAGTAAAAGTACCCACTATTTTTCCTTGAATCCGTAATAGTAACCTAAATATGTACACAACTGTACCCTAAACTTATTACCAAAAATTATTCAAAATAAATTTCAACCTATACCATAACATAAAAATTCTTTTATGATACCACTACCACTATGCAGCCACATTTTCCTAGAACATTTAAAATCTCCTGCTGGCGCTAAGTATGAGAAGGATGCGGGGTGTGACCATTCTCTCCATTAATTTGCCATATCTATGTCACGTAGGAAAATGAAATTCTTTGTGGGCATCTAAAGATTTTCTTTAATGTTCCTCCAGCTGGGTGGAGTCTCTTGTGGCCAAAAGAAGCAACATACATAAATCACATCCAAAAATGCCATTTTACTTGTAAACACTCCAAAAAATGGGTCCCTTAATGGGCAAATTTAAACTCATAACTGCCTCCATAAGTTTTTGTGATGGATCCTCCCAGGACAGCATCTGGGGTATCATTATAAGGGAATCAGGCCAATTGCAAGATAAAAGCGTTTGCAATAAATAAGTAGTAAAAGAATTGCAAGAAAGGCGGCGACAAAATTTAAGAAGAAAAGACTTGTTTTGTACGCTGCTCATTGCTACAGGTAGTCATAGTCTCACAAACTTTATAGGCTGAAAGATGCCAGCCTTTAAGCGCCATTAAGAGGAAGAGCACTAACAAACTGAATTGCTAGCCTGGAAGAGATTTTGCTTCTTCCTGCCGGGAGTTTACTATATACAAGACCACTCGCCGAAAGAAAGCAATGCAAAGAAAAGCTGAGTATAAGACGGGATAAGGAGATACTTCCACACCTAGTGATTTTGCCTTGGGTACTTTTCTAGATGAGATCCGCTTTCCTTAGCTAAAGTGAAAAAGCTTAGAAATTCCTTTTTGCTATCTCCTCCAATCCTTAAGGAGAAGTGAAAAATTCTAAAAGCAGCCCTGCATCATGGACACGTTGTGCTGTGTTAATGTGCTACCTCTTCCTTTTAATTGCCACACCAGCACGTTAATTCATGGGAAATATCTCGCCATTATCACCTCTATAGGATTTGTTTGAAACAGAGCAGCTCTGATAATGATGGCGTCGTCGTTAACAATTTTTTGTTGGTGTTATATATTGGAATCAAAGTATCAAAACGGATGCGGGCGCTTTTAACGTAAATTGGATGCAAATTACCCGGAACGGAAAATTACATGCAAAATATGCAATTCGAGTACGGCGATAATTTATTTCAACAGGGCCGACCCGGGCGTGGCGACGGACTGAAAATTTTATATCTTACGTAGGAAAGTGCACAGTTACGGAGCGGAGCGTATATTTATCTCCCGCATAAGGAATTTAATTTATTCGATGGACCACTTGTGTTGAAAGGACGTTTTTTGTTAACTACTCCTACTTGCAGGTATTTTGCATATTTAAAGCGCTAATCCTGCATATATTTGGTTTTTATTCGAATGATTAATGTGGAGAATCTTATTTCAGTTTTATTCAATATCTATTCTTTGGGGAAACCAACAGCGTTTAGATAAAATAATGAAAATTGGAAAGTGAGTTGTTATTAGGTATTCCTGAAACGTTCTCTGGACTGGATGGCAATTTATCCTCATTCAAATGAACTCAATTAACTTAAAGTTATTTCTTTCCAGCATCAACTTCAAGAGCATCCTTAAAATCTTCGATTGTTATGATAATTGATGAAGAAATTCGTATTATATATTTCTGGGATAAAAACAAATGTTGTGATTGGACCTACAATTTTAGGTGGTCTCAGAGCTTTCCAACTTTCTAGATCCAAAATCTTTCGGATCTGTTATGTAGAGCGTAAATAGATCATAATCTAATGTCGACATTTATTTGGTCTTTTCATCTATGAAAGGCTAAAAGTATACATACCTTTTGTTTTTTTTGTTCTTTCATATTATTAACCCAGGCTCAGGAGATGAAATATTTAGTCTAATCTCTTGTAGAATGATTCCTGCACGCAATACTCGCGCTGCAAGCCGCACACATCCTTTTACACTTCAAATTACTTTCGGCCGTACATTAAAATTCCGTCATGCTTTTTTATCCCGAACAGAGCGAATGTAGAATAGTTTACCATCTTCTGTTTTTCCTCTGGCACACAATCTGCGGAAGTTTAAGGGTGACATACATCGGCACCTCCGCTATTCTCCACATACCCCCTAATTCTTTCCCTATATCCTTCCTGCCATGCTGGGCTTTGCATCATAGAGTATCCTATGGCTTAATAAAAAAAAAAAAAAACTTAATGATGCAAAGCACAGCATGGCAGGAAGGAGATAGGGAAAGGATTAAGGGACATGCGGAAAGTCGCGGAAGTGCCGATGTATGTCACTCTTGATTTTAAGCCCGAGGAAACCCAGAAGATGGTAGACTGTTCCACATTCCCACAGTTCGGGACAAGAAAGCATCACGGAATTTTACTGTTGGGCCGAAAGTATTTTCAAGGCTGAGAGGATGTGCGCGGCTTGCAGCGCGAGTATTTCGTGCAAGAATTAATCTACAAGGGATCAGACTAGATATTTCATCGGAACATTGACCATGCGTGTAGCGATAAAGGAGCGAACGACATCCAACATTGCGGCGACGCGAATGAGTATATATGATAAGTTAAAGATTCTGTTTTGGACAATATCCAATGAAGCTAAGGCTGTACGACCAGCCCCAGCCCAGATATGTGACTTGTATTCCATTTTAGATCTGATATAGGACTTGTAGAGAGGCGTTAGATTTAATGGGCTGAAATATTTCTTATACCTTTTCAGAAATCCAAGACATTTCGATGCCTTTTTGGCAACAAAGAAGATGCAGGTCTGTCCAGCTTAGTTTATTGGAAATGTTAATGCCAAGAATGCTTAATGACGGGGAATCGGAAATTAATGCTCCATCAAATGAAATGGTAGTGGTTAAGTGGTGATGTTGCTTTAAAGAGATAAGACAGGTTTAGGTCTTAGATGCATTGAATTCGACGCTGTTCGCTTTGCACCAAGCAAGGATAATATCAAGATCGTTATTCAATGATCTAGTCATGCAATGACGATTGACTCATGCGGCATTCCCTATGGAGTCCGAAATTTCTCTCTCTGGATGATGGACTTGCAGGTGTTCTGTACAGTCTTGTAGACTTGTCTCAGCTCTGCACATGGATGTAATTGATAAATGCGAAAAGCAGACTCCTTAGCTCTTATAGCTTGAATTCACTTATCATTAAACCATGAGCTACTTTGTTGTTGCTTCGATCTGCTGTAGAAAGACGGAATGTATTCGCGCATGCTAAGACTTAGAATATTACTAAGCTCCAAGTGCATTTACCGACATCCCCCGAAGCAAAACGGGCTGACCAATCAATCTCCCTGAGGTATTGATTGATACTTTTTCCTGATCGTAGAAAAGTGATCGATCGTTCGCAATAATTTAAATTTTAATAAATTCTAAAGAGATATCTCGGTCAATATTTTGCAAATATGTTCATAGAGAAAAAAATCCATAAATTATTTATAAACTTTTTTATTAAAGGTTGAGTTGTACCTACATGGCCAAAATATAACCCAATCGAGCTGTTCTTTAAACTATTTCGTAGGGAAATTATACTGTGCGAAATCCGCTCTTCACGAGATTTTTCCAATCCATCGTACAAGAGTTCTTACCAATATTGTCAAACATCTCACTTTTGCAAATGCAGCAATTATGAGTTTTCCATTAAGATAGGCATTCAAACACTAATAAAACTACTAGCGGACGACGATCGGTCGAGTGCGGGCCAACAATTGTCTTAAAGCCCTAAACACAGAGCATGCGACACGAAAAACTCGTTGACATTTTTTTTCTAATAACGCATGGATCGGTTTACTCGAAAGTTTTTACTCGGTGTAAAAACTTTTACGCATTTTTACTCACAAACCGTCTGTTTACGTTTAACTAGTAAAAATCGAGTAAATTTATACGTTTCCCCTCTTACACAAAGTTGCACATTTTTACTCAAGATTAAGAAGATGAGTAACTTCGATTTGCAATCAGATCAGCTGACTGTCAAAAGTATTAAATTTGACGTTAACACGCTTGTTGTGATATGAAGTGAAAGTTGATTTGAATTGCGATTGGAATACAACTCTCGATTGTACTATCACTGCTAATCGAATCTGCCAGAATGGCGACCTTTTAGCACATTTTTTTCCATTTTTTAATTAAATTAGAGAAAGATGTTTTATTTAATCACAATTATTATTTTCAAACCTTCTTTTGCATAGAAAACTTATCTGTCAAATTTTTGACACACGGCAAGCTTAACAAAATTTACTCGAGAAGTGTCTGGTAACTTTTCTTGAGTTATCCCCTCTACCGCATAAAAGTTTATACTTGATTTTTACGCAAAGATTTTTACTCGAAAGTAAACAGACAGACCTAATGTTTGTCATTGTGGCAGAGATTAAAATAAAATAAAATTTGAAATTTTGTCGGTGCGCACACAGAAAGTTTTGTAAAAAATCTGCACTTGCCGTCTTCCCGTTTTGAATTTAAAAATTTTAAAAAACTTTTTTCTTTTTATGAATTTTTAGAAATTTTTGGGATATTTATAAAAGTCAAGCTAAACAATACGAATGCGGTGACTTTTCTGAAAAAAGTGCTTTTAATAAAAAACATTATCCGATTAACAAGCTTTTAAGGAAAAACATAAAAAAGCTCTTTTAGTTGCCAAATGTCTGGGGTTCGGGATCGCTCCAATACATTGGAAATACAATACTCGTGGCATTGGAGAAACACTTGCAGTTATTAAATCTATATGGTGATTAGAGTTATGTATAATAAAGATAATAGAAAATACATGTACATAGTAGAGAAAGACAGTGGTGGAGAATACAGCAAAGTGACGTGAAATAGTCAATTGTAGTCGAGATCTTGTCTATTTAATAGTTGCAGAAACGAGCTACTCATATCACTTACATCTTCAAAATTTGGCAATATATACTAATACTCAAACCTATCTTTAAAATTTGAGATACAAAACCCTCCCAAGCCTTAAAACAGACTCTCTCACTACCACGTGAGAGCTCCAACTTAGTCCTAACATTCTAAAATATTTGCAGCGTGACCTATTCACACAGAAAAATTGTTTTCTGATAGGCTTAAGCTTGTTTTCTTATCTTTCCAACTGTAATCAAATTTTCATAACTTTTTCAACAAAATTATTTAAAGAAATTTATCTTAACCAAATGACTACGATTCTGCAAACAAAAACTCTCAACTCAGTAATAATTGTATAGCGAGTGTGCCGTGGTCTGATGAATTCGATTCATTCAATCTGCCTACAGATTCGGACTACGGCCGCACATACACTATTGCAATCAGGTCCTGGGAGAGCTTTCATGGGTCCCAGGCCAATCAGAAAAATGGGGCAAGGGCCAACCAGAAAAATGTGTCAGCTAAATAATATAACATACAAAAGGATTTTTGTAAACATTTACCTTAAACCTTATTAGCAGGAAATTTTTTTAAAAAACAGCTTCCTTTCGAGCTTTGTTTTCTGAGAATTCCTTTATAATCGTTCATTGTCCACGCAATATCAGAATTTATAACCTTTTTAACCTTTCATGAGACATTGTAGATCTATTAATATTCTTCACTCTTTTTAAAACGCTAAAGCTCCATTCTGCGGAAACTGGTAGGCTCAAAAGTATTCTTAGTGCTACAAACAAACTTAGAGACAACCCAATTAAATTTGTTTCTTTTATGTTCTGTAGCAAATTTACTGGAGTTAATTCTGAATTAAAGTTGGTTGTCTAAATGTTCTCCATAAAAATCAATTCGTCGCATATATGTTATATAAAATTTCCTTTGAATATTTCTGTTGTAATATGTACATATGTACATATGTATATGCGTTGAGGTTTTCATTTCCTCTTCATTTAAATCGTCGAAAGTCCATAAGATTTTAAATAAATTACAGATTTCGCGCAGGGATTCAAAACGCATTGTTAATCCAGATATAATCGAATCAATAATATAAAAGAAAACGTTTGTTCTATAATGCTTTTTGGCGTCGTATTGTGTTTTAATGCTACGTATTATTTGAAACTCTCTCTCTCTCTCTCTCTCTCTCTCTCTCTCTCTCTCTTGTCTTTGAAAGTAGTTTGTTCCATTCCTCACGTGCTTACTGAATTTTTAAAATAAGATTATCTATGCTCTTCATCTCGACGTCCAAAGTCGCGTTACGAAATTCAATTGACAAGTTTGTTTGGTGTACTTAATAATGTTAAATTTTTAAGCCATATTGTTGATAAAATGACACATTCGAATGTACCCAAATATTGACTAATAGATTGTAAAAATTCTGCCTCATTTACGGCAGATCGTTTTTTCGTCAAATATTTTGCAACGGGCTTAACTGCGTCGAGTCTTGCAGACCATAATGTTTTCGATGTGGCATTATTAGTCATTAATAACGGGGGGAGGATGCAGAGACAGGACTCCTGCCTCTCATCTTATCATCGCGACCTATAAGATCTTTTGTGACATTACCTCTAAATGCCCCAGGGCGCCCATTCGAACTTAAGGTCTTTGATGAAGCTTATAATGTTCTTGGGTGTCATTTTTTCGATATTCTCTGGCAGTGGAAATGCCTTTCTAAGATATCTTCGGCTTATGTGGCACAGAGCTTCACAGTCACATAGGACATGTTCAGCGGTTTCATCGTCTTCCATACAGGAGCGACAGGTCTCATCATCGACCTTACCCATCGTTATAAGATGGTATCTAAGTGGACAGTGCCCAGAAAGTAGGTCCGTTATGAGAATTACTTCCTTTCGGCTGTTTGTGAGGAATGCTTTTGTTGCGAATAGTTTATAAACTTCTTCGCTTGTCTCAGCCCCGGGGTATTTTCCTAGTGTTCTTTCTTAGATCTGTCCTCCCAAAGCCTGATCTGAGCTGAGAGGTGACTTTTTGGGTGTCTAAAGACAGGCTCAGGGCCAATAAATAGATATTTGGTTCCTTCCTTTGCAAGACGGTCCGCATTCTCGTTTCCCTTAATGCCTCCTGGTACCCAGATCAGTCACCCTATTTGTTTCGGCCAGCTGTTTCAAGTCAGTAAAACAGTCCCAAACCAGTTTAGACTCAAAGGTAAACGAGTTTAATGCTGTAAGTGCTGCTTGGCTGTCTGATATTATGTATATTTTAGTTCCACGCATATTCTTGTGGATTATTTCTATGTTCTATGGCGTGTATTTCTGCCTGAAAAATGGTTCGTGAGGCCCCCAGTGCCTTTGAGAGATGGCATCTTGGCCCATATATGCCCACGCCTGTTTTACCTTCAATTTTTGACCCATCCGTGTACCATTTAAGAGATCCTTTTTCAAATGGTAGTTCCCCAGTGTGCCACTGTTGATGGTCCCCAAGATCACTTTAAATGGTATTTCAAAGCTATGGCGTTTCGGCATTACTTCTGAAATTGGGTTAGCAATCGGGTCCTCTATTAAATCCTGGAGGACTTTCAGGTGGCCAACCAAATTATTTGTACTTTGGAGGTTTGCCCTTTGTAGCCTAATTTTGTACTAAGTGTGGCCTCCTCCCTAATATGTAAATTTAGAGGTAGTATGTCCAACATAGCCTCTAAGGCCGCAGTTGGGCAGGTACGCATGGTACCGGTTACTCTTAGACATGCAAGCCGTTGCAGTTTGACCCGTCTTTTGTTTTGTTTTTGGCGTATGCGGCCATGGGCCTTATACTAGATGTGTATGACCACCAGAGTCATTTTTGGTTTAAGACCACATGTTTTTCCAAAAAGCCTGCGGCATGTCCATGTTGTCACTGTAGCCTTATCTAGTACTCTTTTTAAGTGGGAGTTTCAGGTTAGTCTGCCATCTAAGGTAATACCTAGTTATTTGACCTCCTTTGAGAATTCCACTACTGTTCCCTTAAGAGATGTAAGTAAAGCTTCCTTTCGATGTGGCATGAACTGGAGCAGTTAAATTGTTCTTTAATAATTCCCATCTCTGTGGACTGCTGTTAAAGAAATTATACATTTGCTGAATTCTTCCAAAATACATATCGCTTCCTTAGATGTTTCGACACTACAAACTCCAACAAGATTCAATGTATGTTTTCCGGAAAAAAAAAAAAAATTAAATTTCTTTTAAGCAAAATGGCTTGCACATCATTATATTTTCGTGCCATATTAGCACCGTTGTCATATACCTAGGTATGCTTTGCCAATACATAAATTAAGATCAAGTCCAAAATCTTTTAAAATTTCCAGAATTCTAAAAGCAATTTCCTTTCCTGTCTTGTGTAAAGGAATCAAATTTTATAAATTTTTTCTCTATAGATAACTTTTGAATTATCAATTATCTTTACATAACGAAAAATGAGACTAGTTTGTTCTTTGTGTGAACAATCTGGGGTTGAATCTACGATGATTGAAAAATATCTAGAATTTTGAATTTCTTTAGAAATTCTCTTTTGTACTAATGATCCGCAAATATCGATTAAATGAGGAAAGGTAATGTACTTGCAGTCGCTTATGATTTACTTGTGCTGCTCGCACTCTTTTAACATGATCGTATAAAATTGGATCGTACTTACTTAGACATTTTATAATTCCGAGGAAGTTTCCATTGTGGGAATCTCCAATATGTTCATTGGAGCCAAGAAAGGCTAACCCTCTGCTGCTTAAAAAAAGTATAACTTCTAGAATTCGCTGGAGAAGTCATTTCTAAGTATTGGTTTCAGCTGTCGGTTCTTTCAAGGGAAAAGATCCCAAGGATTACTTTGACGATGCAGATTTACTGGCCGACTTTCAATAAAGATAGTTATGCCTACATAACACGCATAAATATAACCTATAGGAAAGGATCGTTCGAAATGCAAACAATATAGATATATACTTTTTAGTTATTTTAAAATATATGACAAAACAATATTTTTATTTCAGTTACGGTTAGTCTATGGATTTAGAGGCCCCTCCGTGGGCTAGGGGTCTGTGCCCCTCTAGCTGGCCCTGATTTCTACTATTACTCAGCTGAGTGTTATTGAGTGTAAAATGGTAAGGTTACTTACTTTTTAATCAAAACTATTTTATTATTTTGTTAAGTAAGGTATATAGTAAGTGTAGCCTTTGGGAAGGTAAGGAACCTCTATGAATAGTAGCTTAGGCTTTATGGCATATATACATAAAATCAATGTCTAGTCACTTTTCCATAAGAATCAATATAAAACATTTTACAGAATTGGGCTAGCACGCACACATATAGATTTCCGTTCCATGGCTTGGGAAGTATTTCTCGAGGGTTTTGAGAGATATGATGATAAACAGTTCCAAAAGTTTTACCATACTTCTAAATTGTTCCCGCACTCTCATCTCTAAAACCATAAATTTTGAAATACTTCGCTACACTTTGTTATAAATTTATAAATTTGTGTTATTTATCATAAAATTATTTTTGATATGAATTTCCCTCTGAGATGATTTAGAATTTTCCATTCTTTATTTTTCTTCGTTCGTTTTGGTATATTCTCATCCTTCATACATGATGAGGATAAATACGATGCTAGGCAAGCTCTGCACTCATCCCGCAAGAGGTAATCGGTTGTAGCTAAAAGGAAAATTCTATCAATAACAGAGCACAAAATCGTTTTCATATTTTTGATATGTTCTCAAACATTTTTCAATGAAATGATGGACGAGAACATCCAGGTGAGAAATATTTCAACACACGTGTAAATAACTAGTGGACGGAGGCGGCATCTACTGAGTGAGTTATTACCAAATTCAAAAAGCCGTTTGGTGAAATACTCCTTGCTAAAACAAAGGTTCTCATTCTCACATTACATAAAATACGAGTTATGGGCCTTAAGGTGGCATGATAGCTTGGAGCCGCTATTAAATGCCAATATTCAGTCGATATCCATTCTCTTTACATCACGTGTACATATTTTTCCGCTAACTGAAGCTTTTCATTCGTTTTCGAGACAAATAATGGCCTCTAGTGCTAGACAGATGCTATATAGAGAGTTATCACAGAAGAAATATTATCCTTTTGCTGGTTCGTAAAGGCATCAATCTCAATGCATCAACCGCGTCATCAAGTTTCGTCATTCAGGTCAAACAGTGTTAATGGCTATATCAGGAATACGAAAGGTCATTCGGTCAGCATCCTTTTATAGACGTTAGCCATTTCGATTTCTGCTTACATGATTCGAATGAATGCCACCGCTAATTGGTTATAGAGGGTCAGACAGGAGGTTAAGTAAGAGAACATCCCCAGCAAATGACTGACCCTTGAGTGGGAGTTGTAATAAACATTGCACATCCACTTCCATAGCGGTTCTGGTTTATGTTTCGCATGGGAAAGATCATTCTCATATAAAGTGCTTTATTTTTGCTGGTCATTTCGTATTAAATAACTCTCAGTTAAGAGGCTCACATTTCCACAAGGTTCAGGTTTCATTTGGAATAGGCTTTTCCATGAGTTATTCCTCTACACATATATATACCATAGAAGGCATTGAGAGCCTTGTAAATTTTCTAGGAGGCACATTATTCTTATATGTTGTTGCTTTTGTTTTACGTTTTACATTGGAAATGTATAGAAACATATTCGTTACCGAATTATTATAAATTTAGATAAGTAGAAATTGGGTTCTGCAAATGGACCAAAAAAAGTAAATTGATTAATCGATTTATCTCAGATTTGAAATGTTTTATGAAACTCTGCCTGTGAGTTATTTAAGAAAAAGTATAGGCTCGGAAAACAACCTCTGTCGTTGGTATCCATTCTGTCCCATAGCAACGCGGTGAACTGATAGTCAGAATACACACCATTATTGAGGCAGTTTAGTTGATACCATGTAAGCCCTCCCTCTGTCAAGATGTAGGCTTTTAGCACATTTCATGTTCCAGAAAGAGATTTCGAATTTTTCATCGTTGTGGTTATTGAGTTTGTTTTGGAAACCATAGCTACTATAGCCCTTCGAGGAAGGCGTGAATATCTCAATTAAGGTGAATAACTGAAAGTTGGCTTTTGTGATCACAATTTTATTAGCTTTGAACTTTCTTGATTCTTATACAAGCAAAAACTCAGTGAATCAAAATGCTTTTAGCCTAATAAGCTTACGATTGCCGCAGAGTCTTCATACAAAAGCAAGCTCTTCTTAGGAAATAATAGTAATTTCCGTCCATTCATCTATATTTTCCCAAAAATTATGTTTACTCGGCACATATAACTTAATAAGTGCTTCCTTTATACCCAAAAACCTTATGCAGTACACCTCAGTTGCACTCAAAGAAGCTCCTAGCTCAGACATATCTACTCAGTTAGAATGGATTTATTATTTTGGATATTGCTTTTGAATTCTTCCCGTGGAATTAATTTCACTCAGTTTGAAGGATTTACAACAAGTATCCATGCGATATACAAATTCGGGAGTATTGTAATTATATCGAATGACAATTTTTTGGACAAATCAATGGAAGTTAATGGGCTCATAAAATTTATTACGACAAAACTGCAAATTCCAACAGTTTCGGTCCACGGATCAGTAGATTTGAGATTACGAAGTATTTTAAACCAAAATAATTTAGCGATAGTATTCATGAACACCTTAAATGATGCATCTCTCTTGAATACTACGGATTTGGCGTTAAGAAGGAGACATAATACAAAAGTCATTGTTGTACTTGCACAAGAATTGTTTAAAGCTCAAGAATCGGAGTCGATTTTTAGATTATGTAGAGCGCTTAACTTTGTGAATGTGGTTTTATGGTTTGAAGACATACAAGGGGACGCACAAATATTCACTTACAATCCATTCCCGGATCTTTCAATCAAAAATTTTACTGGTCGCATAGATCGAGATCTATTTGAGGATAAAGTAAGAAATATTCAAGGATATACTTTTAAGTCTCCAGTTGCACAGGATGCACCACGTGTGATTAAATTAAGGAAAAAAGATGGTTCAACCTATATTACTGGAACTGCAGCGAAAATTCTGCTCAATTTCATAAAAAGGATCAATGGAACATTCAAAGAGATGCAGATCCCGAATTTTACTCTAAGTGCAGATATGAAGAGGCTCAGAAGATTGGTCAAGAACAAGGAGATAGAGATCGGAATTCATCCGTATGGAGTCTTCAATTTGTCCCAACTATCCGCCAGTTATCCTCTTCATACAGTCGATTGGTGTATACTTGTGCCAGTTAACGAAGAGGTTCCTCCATATATGTATCTCATTCTCCCATTCAACGTGAACGTATGGTTTTATCTGCTTGCGGCTATATTCTACATTCCTGCCGTGGAGTATTTTGCAATGAGGATCACTAGAAAAGAACGGGAATTCGGTTACCTTTGGTGTAAAGTTTTGCGTCAGATTCTTTATGTTTCTGGATATAGAACTTCGAGCCTTCTGAGAGACATCTGGATCAATTCTCCAGTACTTGTGCTTGGATTTATGATTTCAAATCTCTATGTGGCGTTTCTTACGAGTTTTTTAACAAGTCCAGTTCGCCTACCACAAATCAATACTGCAAAGGATCTTATCGAGAGTAATATCAAAATTATGGCTATAGACTATGAGTATTATTACTTTTTAGAAACGTATGAAAATGACTTTCCTATGGGATTCTTTGACAAGTTCGAGATAACTCATATTGATAGTTTTGTTTCCCATCGTAAGAGTCTGAACAAAACTTATGCATATCCTGCAACAACGGAGCGGTGGGAGTATCTTTTGGCACAACAAAAGTATCAAAAGCAACGTTCGTTTCGCGCCTCGGATATATGTTTTGGGACATACTTTTTAGCATTTGGGATGCAGTTGGATTCACCATTTTTAGATTCAATGAACAAATTTTTAGTGCTTATTCAACAGACTGGTCTGTACTCGAAATGGGAGGATAATACTATTCAGGAAGCACTTCAGGCAGGTCTTTTAAGACCCGTGTTTTATCAGAGAGAATCATTTCAGACTTTGAGTTTTACACATCTTACTTTGGCTTGGTGCATTTTGTGTTTTGGTTTACTTTTTTCTGTCATATGCTTTACAGTTGAACAAGTGTTTTATTTTGTGTATTTTTCAAAATAAAATAAAATAAATTTTCGTGAGACTTTGCAATTATATTTTGTGGAATTTCATTATTAGTAAGAAACTTTATAGCATGAGGTATAGCATTCCAATGAATTTTTTTAATAAAATTCGTGTGAGAGGTCTTACAACCATTTTTTACTTCTCAGATTTTTCTTGTTTCTCAAGCGGGAGTAAAATTTTAATGGGCGTCCATTGCAATCCATGAAAGCTGCCAATAAATGGTTGTTCTCCGAATTTTTTAGTTTAAACCAACAGAACTATGAAGAGAAGAGGGGCACGGAGCTGACTGAGATGTCGTTGGAAAGACAATGAAGTTCTACATACATTGAGCTCTTGGCAGTGATAGCACATACTGTACTTTTTAAGACAATTTGTGTGAAAATCTAGCATAATTTCTTAATCACCCTGTAGCTTCCAAACGGTTGAAATTCAGAATTGATGCAGATATTATTTTAATGAGGATTATTTTAATGAGGAACAGAAATATGTAAAAAGCCATGTACATTTAGACAGGAAGCTAAAAATATTATGCTTTTTGGATATGGATTGACGAAAAACAGTTAAATATCTCCATGCAAACGTTATAATTATAGTGCGATACTTCTAAAAACAACCAGTGAATTCTGAAGTAGATGTGATCGGTCAAGCTGCTTAGAGGCTTCTAACTGGCTTTCTTGTCTCTAGTTTCATCACCTAGTTTAGTTAATCCGCAGCGGTATAGCGATGACTCTACTTCAAGCTTGCATACGTATTCTGTCCGTCAGTAAATAATTTCGCTCCAAGGTTTAAGTGTATATAATTTCCACGTTACATTTTTTCAATGCAAATAGAACAATAGATGCTAACAAATGTTTTAATGCTTTCTCCTAAAAGGACCAGTTCCATACCAGAAATTTTCATAACATTAAGTGCCTTGTAAAGAGCATCAGCAATAACTTGAACATTATGACTATCAGCTTGACGCAAGCTCGCTGCATGGACACGTTTAATAAATAAACGGTACACAATACATGCGTTTCATCACTTAGTCGGTGTTAGTATTAGTACTAAACATAGACCAAACATCGGATGAAATTACATACGATGCACAAAAACATTAAACAAAAGATATTAAATGTTATATAGACGTTTTTATAAAACATGCCTAGAAAAGTCAACAATAAAATGCTCAGTCATATTATTAACAGTAATACACATGCGATTAATAGGTTCGTACATGAGGAGTGAACATGCAACAGAGGTAGCCTTCTTAAATTGTGCGTACTATCAGTAAGTACTCCCGTTTAAGAGTTGATGCACAAAAGTTACATCGGCAACCATGCGACGTTTCTCAAGCGAGTGCATATTTAAAAGCTTCAAGCTATCCTCATAGGGTGGAAGAATTAATGAATTATTCCAGGTTAGGTGCCTAAGAGCAAGTCGTAAAAAGTTTCTCTGAACAGACTCGATAGGGTCGATGTATGTATCGTAAAATGCAGTCCAGACCTGGTCTCACAAAGCAAGTGTAGAAACGCAATGTTATGGTAGGATTCGAAAACTCTCGGGACCAACGTTTTATAAAACCCAGCATAGAACTACTCTTTGATATCATATAGTTTATATGGGAGATAAAATTCAATCTGTGGTCACATTTGACACCCAAGTCACAGACAGAGTCTACACAGCGCATCGAGGAATACGAGAACGCATAATCATAAGTGATTGGTGTCTGATTCCTATGGAAAGTTATAACCTCACATTTGTCGATATTGAGTACCAAATTATTGCTCTCGCACCAATTGCAAAATTTTTGAAGGTCACCCTGTACCTGTTTACAATCGTGAACAGATTTAATCTGAGCGAAAGGCTTAACATCATCAGCACAAATCAAGATCTTACAGTACCTCCACACAGAGACAATGTCGTCAATAGACAGAATAAAGAACAATGGGCCCAAGTGATTCCCTTGAGGTACGCCCAACGAAGCCTTCAAGACTCTAGAGATGGAATGGCGGAATAAGATTTGGTATGTTCTGTTATTTAAATAAGACTCTGCCCATTTTAGAAAACCCATACTTTTTACATTTTAAAGGGTATCATGGAGTGAGATAACTTTTCGAACCCTTTACTAAAGTCTGTTTAAATACAATCTGTCTGATAGCCTTTTGCCAACCCGAAAATGGTATTTGAGACAAATTCCAACAAGTTAGTAGTTGTAGAGCTGCCCGAAATAAGCCCATGTTGGTTTGAAAAGAACAAATTCTTACAGGAAATTGATAGTTGACAGATACCCTTTTTATGGATATGATAAAAGAATTCTTCCACAGCTGTAGAAAACAACCACCATCGGTGATTTTTGGAAATTAAACATATTCTACACATAGAAACTTTTGTGTAATTTTTCTTTTTATATATTTCTCACATTATGAAAACTTTACAAGGATCGTTTTAATCTAAAGTTGCTTCCGACAGTTTTTCTGCCCCGCTATATCCTTCAATTGAATTTAATGAAATACTTTCAAAGGAACTCTTGGCACAATTTCAGAGGACTGGCGCGAGACAACACACACACACACACACATATACACTGATATCTAATGACTTTTTACTAAAAAGATATTCCCAGAGAAATTAGGCCAAGACAAATAGCGTAATGTCTATACGTTGCTGGAAATATGAAATTATTCCAGGAACATGCAAATCTAAAGTTCAAGCTTAATTCAAGTTTATGAAGAAACACCTTGAGATGCGTCTCATTAGTATTTCTAAAAGCTCCGAATCGAGAAACAATTAGAATTTATGTTTCTTTCCTTGTTCAAATAGAGAGTCTCCTTATAGAGCATGGAGTGATAAGGTGGAGGCGGGGAGACTGTGTATACGATGTATGTATTTCTACGCGTAAACGCGAAATACCTTTCCGATACCACCGTCTGAAAGCATTTAACCCTGTCCGGAATTTTGGTTTCCGACTAATGAACGGTAACAGTACAATATAGCGCACCGTAAAGAGTGCTTTATCAAATATTTATAAAATCGATATGCCTTTCCCGCGTTGGCCGCCGCATAATTAGGCTAATGAAGACAAATGTTAGCTCACCTCCTCATTGCGGCTTAATTAAGTTTGGTTATTTCTAGCCGTATCGCAAGGTATGCCTATTGCGTTATTCCAAAATCGATTTATTTTGAAATGACATGGAAAATGTTATACTGTTAGTCGTAGATGGATCCGTAATAGTAATTTACTGATTTTCCCGAAAGGTACAACTGATTTTTAGTTGCAACACATAAATTCCTGGAGTAGTGGGAGAAAAACTCCATTGGCCCGAAGAAGCTAGGACTTAGTTTAGCACCAGTATACAGTACTTTGAAATGCAAAAGTCATTGAAAGCCTCCCCTTGGCAAGAACTTTATAAAGTTGATCTTGGGCCGATTCAGTGGAAGAAACTTAGCATGTCCTTCAATGCTGGAGAAGAACGAAGCATTTTTGTCCAACTGATTCCCTAGTTACTGGTGCAAGTCATGTTCACTGACAATTTGACATTTCTTTTTTTGCAAAGGTAAGCAGCACAGCACAGTGTGTTTGCTTGCTTACTTGCTGTTGCTGTACAGTGCACAAGAGCACCCCCACCCCCACTCCTCCTCGGGGCACATTCCACCTGCCTGATGCAATTTTTCAATATCTTCCCACTTGATGGCCGCCTGTTGGTTGCTTTTCTCAGAGAAAACACCTTCACCATGGACGAACCAAGAACTTTCATCTGTAATTGAATCAGGTGAAACTTTCTACATTACACTCGAAGTTCAGTGTTGAATGTCATGTTCGAGCTACCCAATAAAATTTCCAGAGAGTGCTGGGTCTTAATGGGAGTTAGGACAGCTATGTAGAAAATATAGAAAACATCCACTCAGGAGCTATATAGAGTTGCCTCCTTGTACCATTATGTGCCCGCTGCGGGCGTGTGGAGCAACTTTTTAAATTTTAAATGGAAACGGGGGAAGGTTAAAAGTAGCAAAGGATGTGGAATATTTTTCAGCAAGCAGCAGTTTTTGAAGTTCTTTCCAGAAAACTTAACAATTTCTTTCCACATATGGTTCCCATGAGCCCTTATCTCTCAAATTTGGGTTCTCTCATGTGGAAAATTCCGTAGGATTTCGAAAAGATTTTTATAGTTGTTAAAGGATCGTCAGTTATACACTGAAAAGTGGGGATTTTGTCGCGAAGAATAGAAAATTGCATTTAATGGAGTCTGAACTTTGAAAGTCGTTCAAGAGTTGCACAAATCGAATATATTTCTGATTGTATTAACTTGGTAATCTATTATTATTTCGAAAGTTTCTTTGGTGGGAACGAATTTTTTAAAGTTTTGATGATGTTGCAATATACTTATAAAAAAAAATTGGTACTTCTTGAAGTATCGGATCAATTTTTTCATGATTGGTATACGCTGGAGGCGTGCTATCTTCTTTATTAGCATTTTCCTCTAGATTTAAATGATCTAAAGGTGCAAAAATTAGAATAGAATATAAAAGCATTAATTAAAAAAACCTTAGCTTACGCTACGTCACAAACGTTAGGTACATCCAGTTTAAAATAGATAACAGTATTATATCGAATGAGAATAAAAGCTTAGAAAAATAAACAAAAGTGCAGGAAACAGACTCCTTGCAGTATAAATTATCAAGTATAAATTATAAAGTAACATTAAAGTAATGCAGAATACAATGATTACAGTAACTACATAATGTATAAAAAACGTTAAATACAAGGGTATTAAGCTATAAACTTCAATACTTCTCCTCTTTTACCTCCTCCAACTCTTCTCCTTTTGTCATTTTTCCCCTTCTCAAGATCGAACGTTCAGGGTGTGATAATAATGAATTTATCGAGGGGGGGATTGAGAAGAGCATCCTGCGTGGAGAGCAGGTGATGCATCATACAGGTTTGGTTGGGAAGCAAGTGTCCGAAGCTGTTGCCCTATGGCGAGCGTGAAGCGATCGTACTGAACATTGGAAGAGACGTCCGCAGACTGCCTGTATATATATATGTTTTCTGTGTCTGGTTGAGACATGCAATAAAATTAGCTCGTTTAAGTTTCAGGGCTTGGAGGAGAAGTCCAAGACTCTTGCATCAGAACTGCGGGAATAATGGAGTTAAGTGTTATTGGTTGCGAGCGAAGTTGCATTATATAAGCCTGAAAGAACATGGCGCAGTCTTCTTCCTTGAAGAAACGAATAAAGCCTTCAGGTTTCCTGAGTTGGGGTTGCAAGGAGGATGAGGGGCATCTGAAGAGCTCCGCCTTCTGAATGGTTTGGTGGTAGCTCTAATAAAGACCCACACCCCATAAAGTTGGCAGCAGATGCTTCCAAGTGCTAATACTATAGCTTCAGGAATATTACTGAGTATTAATGTGCGCTTCCTGGGGCAGCCTTGGCTTTAGCCTTAAGTAAATATTTTCGTTTCAAAACAATTTTTTTCTTATGTTGATTAGTAGTTTCATTGGATGATGTCTGCATAATTTCATTTTTTTTCTATAACAAACATATATCTTTTTTTACTTATGATTCTAAAGCAGCTATTTGCTCCTCATCTGTCAGGACCCCTTCATCTAAAAGTTCCTCGGGTATTGTTGCATCTTCAAGAAGAGCTGTTTGCAGCCGCTCCTGTAGTTCAGCTTTATTCTCTACTGTAAATAAACCACGAAGCTTTAACTCCCTCCGTAGGTCAGCAACCTTTATTTTCAACACATCCGTTTCAGACATGATTTCTGCAGAAGTGGACAATAAATAATAAAATAAAATTTTTACGACTTGACAGTTCGACTACTTTGATACATACTGATCAATTTTAAATTGAAGATGCTTAAGCTACAAAAATATAATATGAAAAACTAGTGTTGATGTTGTTTCTTACAAGAATAATTTTCATTTTAAAGCTACATGCATTTTTTGGATGGAAGGAAGGGCCGGGGGGTAATATTGCGTTTTTAAAATGGCCCACGGGTGCAATTTATCTGTGATTTTCAAAAGACATGGTATTTTATAAAAATAAAAAAAATTAAAATAAAATCTTAGCTCAGAACTTAAAGTTCCTTTTTCTATTTTTTGTCACCGACATTTTCAAGTCAGACAATGCTATTTTTCCTGCTAATTAACACTTTGTTTTGTAGACCTGCAGGGTAAATAGGGACTTCTTGCCACTTGCATACATTCATACATACATAATTATGTCCTGGTATACACACCCAACAGTTATCTTGTTTGTCCTTGATAGTAGATAAAAGGTATTCTTCTCAAACCAGATTTGAAGTGGTACCATTTGATTTTCAAATTTAATTTGGAAGAAATTCATAGGGTATCCGAAAATATTCGTTTCGGTCTCTAAAAAAGAGCTACTTATGCCAGCCTTCTTTTGTGTATCTGAATCAATATTGGACCTGAGCAAATGGCTTTCACAACATTTAGTTTGCATCTGGGACTTTATGTACGTTCAATCGATTTTGACAAAAGCAGTTTTTTGAAAAGCTTTTCTAGTGGAATAGTTGTGAGTTCTATACTAGATCTCAGTATTCTTTTGAAAAATTTGTAAAAGGGGTAGGTAAAAGCAATTTACATTATCTGTACGAAATATTCTCAATATCTAGAGACTTTTTACTTAATTTTCCATTGTTCCAATAAATGAAAGCGGTTAGTTAAAACTTTAATCAACGAAAATTAAGGTTATTATGGTTGACTAAAATTATAGAGTCATATATGTCCTGTAAGTGGTGTTAAACCCGAAGGTTATGGATAGGTCATACTTAGACAAGTAAAAAATTGTTATCGTTGGATCGTTCCAATCGTCTCTCAATTTTTCCCCTCCTCTTCTCCATTTTGAAGTTATGGTTCAACAACGTCAAAGTTTCTAAATTTTAACTCGGTTTTTTTTATTTAACTACCATTTTTATCAAAAAACACGTCATCAATATCGATTTTTAATATTGGACTTAAGAAGCACGGAAACTTATCATTAAAATGTCCTATCATACTCTGTATCCAAAATATAACCCTTTCTTTTCTCTTTTTCTCTTGAGCATATCCAGTGAATAAAGACAGAAAGTAGGCAATTATCTTTTGGGAATGAGCTTTTTAAGCCATTTGCGCTGGATATGTTCAAGAAAAAGTGTAGATAAAAAACGCAGAAAGGGTTACATTTTGGGTACAGAATGTAATAGGTCATTTTAAAGGGGAGCCTTTGGGCTTTTTTAATCTAGTTGGAGTTGATGACGTGTTTTTTGATAAACATATTAGTTAAATAGAAAAAAACAGCCGAGTTAAAATTCCGAAATTTTAATTTTGTTGAGCCATAACTTCAAACCGGAGAAGAGAAGCAGGAAAATTTATAATTTATAAACGTTCAGAAGTTACAGGGTGATCTATAAAAACATGCCCAAATATTTTTAAGTCCCGTCAGATCCAAAATCATCATAGCCGAATGTTTCGACAGTCGGAACCGAGAATTAAAATCATCGTCTTATAACTTTTTCATGAGTCACAATTTGCGATATTATATTATACATTTCTTGGTCGCTTATATCCTCTGCATCAGATAAATAACTCATTTTTGTCTTAAACTGCTAACTATAGATAACTATTTTTCGCTTGGAAAATTTCAATTTAGTTTTAAAGCATAACTTTTGAAATATGTACGTTCGTTTAATAATAAAAATTATAATATTAAGCAAAATATATTCATATTTAGCAATAATCTCCACAGTAACATTTGAGGCTTAAGCCTTCGAGATGACGGGCTTTAGTTAAGCTTGCCTTAAGCCAGTGATGTCACTTAAGCCTTGACTGTGAAACCGAAAAATTAATAAGCCTTGGCTTAAGCCATCGCTGTGGCTGAGCCTTGACTGTGAAACCGGCTATAAGTATTACCTATCCACAGCCTTCGGGTTTAACACTACTTACGCGACACCGTCTATAATAGCTGTCTAGGAAAAAGAGTAACCCTATGTTGTCACAAGGGAAGTTCTGATGACCACACAAATAAAAGAATTAGTGTTTTTTTTTAATAATAATAATTTATTATACTTCAGTTACAATTGTTCCTTTTATATATATATATATATAATTATATATAATATTCGATCGCTGGTATAATTTTCAGTTGTTTCACATTAGACTTCTCTTGATTTGCATTTTTTTTATTTGAAATGTTTTTAAAACATTTGTGTCCATTCAAAAGCGTAAACAATACACTAAATTTGTAATAGATTTAATAAAAAGAGACAAAAATTCCCTAAACAACTATTTTTCTTTTATGTATACTATATTCTCTCAAAATTATAATTTAACTATTTTTTGTTTATTAATTTTATTTATTACAATTCTGTCTCCTCATAAAACAAACAATTCGATAATTTCACGTATGTGTTGGATGAATGATGTTTTTTTTTATTTTTATCCTCTTACTTTCTACTCGTGTCTCGTTTATTACTTTTTTTTATTTTATTTTATATTTATGTACGTCTATACAAAGAGATATTTTCAAGATAGTAATTGTATTTTAGATATAAAGATATGCGCGGACATCGATTGACTTTATTGATTTTTCATTTGTAATTATTAATTTTTTTTTGTTTTTCATTTTTAATACTAAAATGCGTCTCCTTGTTTTATTCTTTTGCTTAATAAAATATATATTTCTTGCCTTTTTTTTATTTTTATAATTGTATATATTTTTCTCTGTGAATTTCGCATCTAATTTATTATTATAATTTCACAATCTGCGGTTTTTGATGGATTTCTTCGTATGTTTTTATTTTTTTATTGTTAGAAATTTTAGAAATTAGTTAGAAATTTTAGTTTCTATTTATTTTCTTTCCTAATGTTGTAAATATTTATATTTATTTTTTATTCGGTGTGCACTGGAGTAGGTAATAATGCCTTCCACTTTTACTTTAGTAATATACTATTTATTTTCTTTGGCAATTTTTTATTATTGTTTAGACATTTTGCGCGAGTTAATTTCTCTGAATTTAATTATAAATATAATAATAATATTATGTTAATTGAATAAAAATGAAATGAAAATAAATTTTCTATACACTAAAATTACTGAAAAATTTATAAATAGTTCGTATAATTCTAATATTATAATTTTAATCAATTTTATTTTTATATCTACATATTTTGTATTTTATTTATTTATTTGTTTATTGACTAAACTATTATTATTCTTTTATTTTCACTTAAATTTTTATTTTATGTGATAATTTCTTATTAACGACTTACTTTTCAGTATCAGTAATTGTGTTTTAAATTGACATTAGGATATTCTTTCGACATTCTGCGATTATTTTTGAATCAAAAATCCAAGAATTAATGGCATTAATATAATATTATGTACAAATTTGATATTAATAACACAAAGTTATTAGATTTGTTTAAATTTTGTTATTTTTGTTTTTTTATAAATAAAATCTTATATTAAATATTTAGAACCTTTAGGGAAGTATTACATACATACATATGTAATTTGTCTTCTTGGATTCTGATTCAATAAAAATCACTGAAGATTTTTATCTTACAATGAATAATACTATTTTTCAGTTAGTTACATACATATTTAACTTATTTTTGATTAATCTAATATTCACTAGTTAATTTGTAAAACGTCTAAATTTAATTCAGAATTTGTTTTTTGTTTTGAATAAGTTCTAAGGATTTTAAAAAATGACAAAAATTCAGTACTATTCAATGTTCTAATTAAAAAATTAGTAAAAATTAATATTTGTAATTGTCAAATCTGTGAAATTTTTTCGAAAAATAAAATAAAAATTATACAAATAACGTCGCAAGCTTTTAACAGTTGAACAAATTTTCTACATAGCTGTACATATGATTTTTAATAGTGATATATAAACGAGCATTTATTTACATACTAAAATGAACAAAAAGAAATACAACAACATAGTTCGATAGTGAAACCTATTTTATAATGATAATTAACATTTAATCTATTCTCTCTCTCCCTCTCTTTCTCTCTGTCGGTCTGTCTATCTGTCTGAAAAATTAATTTTTAACTAATCTTTATTGTATTTTATGAAATTTTTTAACAGCGAATAAAATTAGCAACGAAATATACAATACTTTCATATTTATCTACTACATATTTATTCACTCTAGCTATTTACAATCATTTTTTTTAACTATGTTTAAATATTTTTTTTTCTTTTTAGAATTATCAATGCAAGACTTTTATTTCTTTTCGGTGTTTTAATCATTTCGCACTTTTTTGCAATTTATAAATCTCAAGACAAAATAGGGCGCGCACGTGTCTTTTATTTTAATTTTTCTGAAAATTATTATGCGGTGTTGCTTTATAGTCCAGTCAATAGGGGTTTTTGTCCCACAAAAGGTGGATTAATTGTGATTTCTATATGTTACTTAGTTCCGGGCGAAGATGAAAAATTCAAGATTTCACTATTGGAGGGGGTCTGCGCGGTCCGCCATCTTGGATTAAAGGTACAAAAAACTGATTTTTTCACAATAATTCCTCAACGGTTAAGCCTACGACAAAAATGGCTGACAAAAATTTGAAGAAGACTAAATTCTCTACATTTTTTGTATAAACACTTTTTTTGTAAGTCTGATAGTGGTCACCTAGTCAAACAAAAAATTATAAGGCAAGGCGGGGGGGGGGGCATCTGAACCGTTTCGGAGTTACAGGGTGATTAAGAAAATTTGGTAGTCTTCCACAAAATACCTTGTATATTAAAAAGTTCAAAGTGTACGGTCACTTACAGAGCTCATTGTATGCAGAACTTCATGGCCTTTCCAATGACTGCTCGACCAGAACCGTACTCCCTTATCGACCAATTTCGGAATGACCTGAAAAGGTTATGAGCTAATTGTTTAACGGTTAAGCCTAGTACTAAGGTCCGCGCTAAGCTAAATTTTGTATGAAAATTTAGCAAGCTAACAGATATTGGCGAAAGATTATCCTGAATTTTAGCGAGAGCGGTACTAAGGTCAACGAGCTAAATTTGCCTTTGGGTTTTGATTAGAGATGGCACCACCAGTAAGTCTCCAAAAAATTTAGTTTGAATTTATCCGCCCGGGCCGTTCTTTAGCGCGCTAAAAATATTTATTGTCAGAGTTCTGAGATTTGATAAATTTATTGACCGGATTTTTGTAGTTAACGTAGTTTTGTACGTCTTTGCTGTAAGTACGGATGAATTAGATTTCTTTTCGTGGCCGTATTTTTAATATCATTGTTAATTTTTTTTTATTGTATACATTATTCATATTATTTTTATATTTTGAATAAAGGTATAAAAATGTAAGAAAATCTGAAAATCTTAGTTTACAGCTACATAACTCCTGATGGGAGAGCAGTACGGGGCTGGACGTGCAGTCGTTGGAAAGGCCATGAAGTTCTGTAAGTGACCGTGTACCTTGAAAGAAAGAGTAACAAATTTTCTTAATGACCCTGGAACTCCGAAATGGTTGAGATGCCGATCGCCCTTGCCTTACAATGTTGTGTTTGACTAGGTGACTACTATCACCTTCACCACCACCATGGACGAAACACCCTGTATAAGAGGTGCTATGCGTATAAAATTTGCTGGAATAATGTTCACTTTTCCGCCGCTGTAACTCCTTACACATGTTTATACAAAAAATCTAGGGAATTTAGTCTTCTTCAAATTTGTATCAGCCACTGTTATCGTAGGCTGAACCGTTGAGGAATTATTTTGAAAAAACAAAATTGTTTGTACTTTTAATCCGAGATGGCGGACCACACAGACACCTTCCAATGGTGAAAACATGAATTTTTCATCGGAGCGCGGAAATATGTAACATATATAAAAATCATAACTACCACACTTTTTATAGGGCAAACTCTTTATTTAGCTCCTATTGACTGGACTATTACGAATATAATTGAGAATTAGCCAGCTATATCTATAGGTCTAGCTGAGAAAGCAAAAAAAAAAAATTATGTCGGACAGGGAATAAATCCAATTGGTTATGAAAACTGTGGCAGGTAAACGACTGTTTCTAAATTTTGTATGAATCACCCTTTAACATCTGAACGTTACATCTTATGTTGAATATTTTTGATTTACTAGATAAATAATCATTGGAGCTTTCCAATGCCTTTACTTTCTTTTCCTTTCCTCTTTTTTGTAGTTAATGCTCCTCAACAAAATCGATATTTCAAAATTATAACTTACTCTCAGTCTCACTCTTCAAGTTAACACATAAAAGGACCCATACAACCTAATTTTTTTCTATAAATCACGTCATCAATACTAGTTTTTCATATTAAACAGTTAGGATCTACCATCTTCCCACCAGCCACAACATATGTAATTTATTTACTTGTCCCATTTAGATCTATCCTTAGCTGGCTGGTTGTCAACTATTCATAGAACACCCTGTATGAAAACTGAGCACTACATAATTAGAACAAGCGTCTTCCGAAAATTTTAATTTAGTTCGTTGTAAGCGAAATTAGTTGCAATTAGCTACCTACATAAGGATGTGATTCTGTTTATTCAATTCTTCCTATAATATCATCATGTTTTTTGCTTAGGTGGGTTGCAGAATTCTTTAAAATTTAAAGTATAGTTTAAAATTAACAAAAAAAAAGTTTACTCTAATCAATAGTTTTCCAAAATTTCGAAAAACTGTCCTACTAAAAACAATTTTTTCAAAATATTCACCATATAAGAAAATCGATTTATTTGAAAGATCAGAATTAAAATAAATAATAGGGGACAAAATTAATAAACACACCCTAATTTTTTCTTTACTCGTTCAGATGGGTGTTTAAGTATTTATAAAATTTTAAAGTAATTTCGGGGAGGGTGCAACAATTTTATATATCGTTAACTAAGAGTTAAAAACAATTTAAAAGTTTTTCTGACAACAGGCAGAAGAATATTTATATCAGTAGAAGGCACCAATGGGTTTCGATACCAGACCCAATGAACCATGAACTAATATGTAACCCGTTATAACAGAAACTGCTTCTAAACATAGCAGTAATATCGTTCTTATAATCTGGCTTGAATGTCTTCTTCTATGTATAATTGTCATTTTATAGTCTATTTTATGGTAAAAATGTCATAAGCAAATCAAATAAAGTAAATGTGGAGCACAAAAGGAAGGCAGTAGAGATCTAGGCAGGCACTAATCAAAGCGTGACATTCACATTACCCATATACTGAAATCGTAACCATAAAATGCTCACACTCGTTAAAGGTGACATTAAGCACAGTGGCATAGGTAGAGTTTAACGACGGGAAAATTAAGCTGCCTTAAATGGACTGTGATGTGAGATAACCAAAGTTTTGATGAGCTTCAACCGCATTCCGATGTTTGATGCAAATAACCTCAGCTTCCGAAGTCATATACGTACACGATTTTGTTATGGTAGTTGTCTTCCTGTAAACGATCCAGGTCATGCGAGAATTGAATATTACACGTAAGGGAGTTATAGCTATTTTGAGATAATCACGTTGTTTACTGTTATTTAGTGGGTTATAAAGTATTAAAAAAGATTTAGTTATCAGCGTTAAAAATAACATGCTTAGTTAGCAATGGAAGAAGTATAGGTTGTTGTCGGTAAATGCCCATCCATTAAGACTATGAACTCTTACCAGTTTCCGCGTATATCATAATATCACCACAGAAAAGTTCTGCTTTTAAAAAGGAGGTTTATGGACGTATATCCTTTTTGGCCATCGTCCAGCTTATTTATATCCGCTCTCAAAAATAAATAAGTTATGTTGTGTGTCTGGTGGGATTGACAACTAAGAATTTTTGAACGAATCAAGTTGTCAATTTAAGGTCATCTCGATTACATATATTGTATATTTGTGTAATAAGGTAGAAAAGGTAGGCGTAGGATCATATTCGAATAGGATTATGCTAGACCAAAAGTGGTGGTAGGCTCCTTGAGCAGTTAAAATCTGCTGCACATTGCACGACAACTGCATATTTTTGCTTCATAGTTTTGCTTCAAAATTGAACTTTCTTTCTGACGGATAGGTGGCAGTCATTTCAAAAGTGCTCTCTGGGATATAGTGATTTCATTTCTAAAAACTATAGACTATTAGAAATCGTTCAACGCTTTTATGATCGTAGCCAAAGATTTATTATTTCTTTGAAATTTACTCCCAAATTTTCCCTCTGAGCAAGTAGGTAGTGCGGACATGTTCCAAATTGTTGCTCATCATAAATCTCAGAATGCTAATACATATGTATGAATCTATGGCTGGGCTCCCATCCTTTCCGGCCTCTTTCATGTACTGTTAGCAGATATTTGTGATATCTTGATTGGCTCTTCTCTTCATCGTGGCAACAGACATCCTCCTTAACTATCTTTGTCGTGTTACTTTTCTTTTATTTCCAAAACTGATATTGAAGTTCAATGGACGTCTCAGCATTGATTTGAAAGGAATTTAGAATTTCGGATAAACAAAACTAAAAACGTTTTGTATTTTTGAAGGCCAGTGCGTAACATTTTGGATACACCGTGTGTTTTAATCTAGACGAACATGTGTTTGTGTGGCATAATCAAAACTGTGTGGCTCGTCTGCTTTTCATAAATGAACCCCGATAATTAAAGTTTTTTTTTTTTGCAAATCAATACAAATCATTTTCCCTTTCTTCGTATATATCCATGTAGTTGCCACATTTATTTTATATAATTTCAATTTCAACCAATTTACTTTGTCATAGGCGCTGAAAGGGACTAAATGGAAATAACTAAAAGCATTCCAGGTTAATGCGCGACTAATTAAGCAAAAAGCAACAATTCCAAATGAGCTCGAACGATCTGTTTTCCATTTCCATTAGTGAAAGCCACCGCGAACCGTAACTAATAAAATAAATCAAATTGCTGCACAAAATTCCGAATGTAAATGAATATCTGCCACACCACCGCTCGACCGTCGGGTCGACATATTGGAAATGTTCGCCATTTATGTAGTTTTGTAAATTCTCCGAGGGACTGCGTCGTAATCATTTTCTAAACAAAATCGAGAGCATGTTGAGCTCATTAAAATGTTTTCCAGGACGCCCACTGCGTGTAAATAAACTGAAAATTAATTTGCTATAAAATGTCGATGTACCTAACTGTGTAAACAAACGGTCGAAGTTGAATGGCGCACAGTTCGTCTATGATGGCAAAATATCGAAATTTTATTAGTTTATAACCACCGCGGCCGACCCCACTCCTCATAAGACGTCCAGGTCGATGCAATGTTTGTTTCGATAAGTGACTAATCGATAATCGTTAATGGCTCCAATTAATATTTTTAGAAGGTGGAGCCTAATTGTGTCATTGCCGGTGTAATAATTATAGGTTCGCCACGAAATGAAGCAGGAATCAATGGCATCGTAATGCTGGTCAAATGAGTGCTTTGTTCGCGAATTAGAGCTACCTACCTTTATATGGTCAGGCATCCTGCTGTTGCTGCTGCTAAGGTCGTTTGATTTACTTGGGAGGACTAACAAGCTGTCATTAATGTGTCCAATCCTGTGGACACCGGCAATTTAATGGACACTCAGAATCGAATCGTTCCTGTTCGTTTTCCTGCTAAATCCAATGTGGTAGGTAAGCTGAGCTGTCCTGTCGTTAAATTGTTTTCCATTAGGTTCCCCTTACTTTAGTTCGAAGGATTGAATGACTCGTAGGCATTCACTGGGTTTCAAAAAACAAGAGACCTGACACCCACATCACCAAAATACTGATTTTTATCTTGAATGTCATTCACCCAATGTATATGATTCTGTTCGTTTGGATGAAGTCTTTTACCAGCTCTCAGCTGAACATCGTTTCATTTGGTTGGTTTCTGAAAATTTTTCAGGAAAAACAGAAAAACGAACGAATATCAGGCAGCTATATAATGTACCTAGTTCTTATCATCTGTGAGGATAAGTAGATATAGGGTGGTTCATTGGTATAAATCTGTAATTTCCCAAAATGACACTGGGGACGACTGTGGGTGTACTATACTCGATGGTCTAAATGGTCGCATACCAAACTCATGTGAAATCTAGGGCTACAGATGTCTATGTATAGTTGTCTCCTTGCTGGATTTTCTTAATTCTAGGGTAGGTTGAGTTGATAGATTGTCGGGTAACACATGTTTCATGTCAACGTTTTTATCCAGAAAATTACTCACAATTGAATTTCTTGCTCTTTCCCTGTGGAGTTTGCCAGTTTTGTGTGCTTGTTGAAAAATATCTTTACGCTCTGGTTTGGTTTGGAGGGATAAAATGTATTCCCGAATCCCGGAACTTTTCGGTGATGTAAATTAAACGAGATATTAATTCCCAGCAGATGTAGATATGGCTTAGAAGGAAATTTCATCATTTATTAGAAGTCCTGAAAATATGTACGAAAAAAAAGAATGGATGAAGGAAGATTTATTCTTTGATATTTATCGTTCTAAGAAATATAATAAGCAAAGATGCGTGCAGGGTACAAGCTAATTTAAGGACTTGTTTCTATTGTGTAATGAAACATTCGGCAGGTTACTTGCTTTTTGCTAGTCGTGGTTCAATTAGTTTTCGTTGGAGTTTTCAGTTCTTTTACTGTCGTTTAAGTGCACTTAGTTTTGTGATACAGATACGATAATACATTCGTTTTTATGGAATTGAGGTTTATCCATTAACTTAATAAACTGACAATGGCTTAAATGGTAGAGTACAGAGCTATAATTATAAAGTATGGACTATGGAAGGTTAGAGTCTCATCGGTGTTCATGCTATTGTTTTTCTGATTTCCACAGACTTATATGTATGCTGTTCATAGACTTCTTTGATTTTTGAAGAGAACACAGAAACTAATAACGAAGTAAGTACCATAAAAGCTCCTCAGTTTTTCCGAAAAAAAAACAAGCTCTAGGCCGAATTATCCCATATTGTTGCTTTCAAATTCTAGTGTCCCATTCCGAAAATATACCTGACAAAATATCGATACCAGAAAACTTGAAATCAACATTATCCAAATATTTTCATATTATAAAATTATTTCGACAGTAGTGGTGTACCTTAAGCAATCAACTTATATATCCATGACATAAGATTTCTCTCTGCTCTGCTTCCTTTAGCAACTTATAAGCGCTTAAAACTGTCGAAAATAATTTAATAATTTTTAATCAAACTCTGGCGAATTAATCCCGGAAGACTTTAAATTTTTCGAAGAGAAAATGTTCTGTGAACATTTTCTCGTAGAATCAATTATTTAAAGTCTTTCATCTTCCATCGCTTTGCACCATTCTATGCGACTATGTACCTCCAAAGTATTGTCAATTAACAAAGCATATCTTGTTTCTATAGAATCTCCATTTTAACCCTATCAGACCCGGTTTTGTTTCAAAACAACATAATTTTAATAAATTTTTTTTCATCGCAATCCTAAAGTGCATTTATATAATAGACTTTGTAATAACCACCAGAATGTTTTTAGGAAACAATTGTTTTTATTTTTTCGAGTCTGCCAGCGTTATCTATATTTTATAAAAAATAAAGGTTTCATGCGGCTTTAGGAATCTTGTACAACGCGTGTTTTACTGTGAAAGTGTAGGAAAAAAAGTTACAAAATGTAATTTTTTTTGCTCGCCTACGTTCTACAGGGTGTTTCTTCCATGGTGGTCCATAGAGGTGATAGTACTCATTTAGACAAACAAAAAATTGGATGGCAGGAGGAGACCATATCAACCATTTCGGAGTTACAGGGTGATAAAGAAAATATGCAAAGTTATCACAAAATACCCTGTATCTGAAAAAGTACAGTCACCAACAAAGTAAAAAACAAAGGTAATAATCTCCGAAATTTTTAGTTTAGACCACCATAACTCCTGAGGGAAGAGTAGTATGCGGCTGGTTGAGTAGTTGTTGGAAAAGCCATGAAATCGTGCATTACAATCAGCTCTTGACAGTGACCGTAAATCCTGTACTTTTTAGATGCAGGGTGTTTTGTAAAAACCTAGAATATTTTCTTAATAACCCTGTAACTCCGAAACGTTTAAATGGCCCCCCTGAGTACCTACTATCACCTCTCGCTCTATGGACCACCATGGAGGAAACACCTTCTATAAACATAATATTTTATCAATTTCATAAAATATTGCTCATAATTATAGTAAGATCTGGTTAGTTTACTCAGCAATATCAGTATTGTTTTAAAATAGACCTGTAAAGTATTCTATATTGATACTTAAGTACTAGTACTACATAGTACCAGGACCTGAAATTAATTTTTTTTTTAAATACAAGTACAAGTCCCGGTATTGGTACTCAAAAAATTTTCAAGTACAACATATAGAAGCCTAAGTATCCCATACCAAAGTACTCACCTACTACAAATACCGCCATAACGCGAAGTACTTCACCTCTTGTAAATTATTTAAATTGAATTTACTTAGAAGGAGTAATAATAGAGGTTTAGGAGCAGGGACAGTAACGGTTATGATTTTTTCCCAAAAAAATGTCCAGTGATTTTTATTTTTAAGTTCTTCAATAAATTGAATTAGTTAATCTGTTTTATTTTTTGTGAAATTATTCACTCCGTCTCTGCTAATTGCTATGTTCACATCCGTTGTCGCCTTTACCTCCACTTCTTCATCCGTTTTCACCACTTGAGGTTCTTTTTCCACCTCGGAGCTGCAAGCAACATTTATTGACTATGGTTACGATGATATATGTTAGTGAAAAATCAAATACTGTTTACAAATTACCATTATGATATTTTGCCACTTTTACTCGTTATTGTTTCAGCTTCTGCTTATGTGGATCTCGACAGTACCCAGAAAAACCTCATTCAGATTTTTCAAAATTAATGATTTGAGTTTTCGGAAGCATTTGAACCTCTATTATGAAAAGTAATTGATCATAATGCGGTAACGATCTCCATTGACCATAACGCGAATTCCGGCCTTATTTTTAAAGAAATAAGTCCCGATGTTGCCACCAGCGTGTAAACCGCACCAAACGGTGCTTTTTTCTGAATGGAATGGAGTCTGTAGGGTCTGTTGTGGATTGGTCTCACTCCATGTGCGGCAATTTTATTAACACAACCGGCCAGCCTAAAATGAGCCTCATCGCTGAACACAATATGGCGAAAAAACAACGTGTAACTTTCCAACTGCTGTAGAGCCTAATCGTCTAAAGAACGACGCATATGATGGCCATGTGGCTTTAATTCCTGCACCAGCTGGATCTTATACGACGAATCAATAAGTTTGGATATTCTTCCAAACTTTCGTTTACAGCGGCGATATTCTCTTCAGTATGCTCATTTTTTTGACGTGTTGGTGTTCTTGCATCATCCAGAGAGTATGTGGTATGAAATCTATGCACAGTTCGACGGATGGCTTGCTCAGATGGACGATTATGTACGCCATAAAAATCACGAAGTCGTCTATAAGTTGCGCGAATCGACGACTGATTATCAAAGTAAATTTGAATAACTTGGTAGCGTTGTTCAAGCGTGAATTCGTCCATGATAACTTGTCAGAGTATACTGATCATAAATATCCAAAAGTGGCAGCAGTATGACAGCTCGTTTGACAGTTACACCTTTGGAAAGTTCTATCTAAGCAAAAAAAAAAATACCCTTTATATGGGACTAATGAGTACCAGTACCTGGACTTGTACTTAATCGGAACTACATAGTACTTTTAAGTTTAGTTCCTGGTACTTGTACTTGGTAATCTAAAATATTATTGGGTCTGATATGTAATTATTTTGCTTGCTTAGAGAATGTACTTGGTACTTTTTTGAATATCAACATATTCGCTGTATTTTTTAGCTAGAATATCAGTATGAACTGCATAAATTGGGAATTAAAGCCTTAACCCGTGCAGGGGTAAGTGGATTTGTCTACGATTTTAAGATCTATACTGAGAAAGGTACCGAAATTGAGTAAGAAAACTGAACTTTTCAAAACTGAAAAGCAATTGAAAAGGGAAATTCGCAGATTATATGATTATAAAACTCTATATATAATGAGAAATACGACGACAACAAGGTAGTATATTTTGTATCATCATACAAGGGCTTAGAGCGAGTGGATCACAGTTAGACGTTGGTCCCAGGCAAGCCGAATTTTTGTTGATATGCCGTAGCCAAATATTGTTAAAAAATATAAGTGATTCATTACATTGGTATATCTCCAAAATATATTTATTAGTGTTAGTCTACCGTAGAAGGCTTAAGACGTTCTATCTGCGAATTATTTTTCACCTACTTGATTGGTGCTTCGCCCCTGCTTGCTATATATGTTATCAAAGAGAAGAAAAGCTTAAGCTGCTGATAGAGCTCCATCCTGAAATTGCTAGAGTAGCCTGAAATAAAGTTTGCCTTCAAATGATTCTTTGACTGGTCTTACGAAAAAAAAAGCCTAGGCAATTGTAGCATCGCCCTATCGATTATCGGCTGGGGCATTTTCCCAAGGTTTCCAAGGTTGTATGTCGCCGATGTCAAGTCCGACTATAATTTGCTCCGGACCGTAATTGCTTTTCCGAAAACCACGACAAAAAATAAAAAAAGAATTTATAGATTAAAAAGCATGTATAGAATAGCAAAAAGCAAAAAAATTTAATATAAAAATTTATTATGCATTTTGTATTATTTTTCTTTTATTATTTAGTTATAAATCTTTTTTTTTTTTAATATTTTAATAGTTTCAAATTTGTTATACTTTTTTTATACAATTATACCACTTTTTAATATTAGGTATGAGAAAAAGTAAGTTCCGTTTTCTAAATAGATGGCATAACTCTTATTGTATGTATGTATTACATCTGAACCGCTTTGACATGTATTTAACAGGTCTAATGTCAGTGTCAGAATCCATTATTTCTCGATCTGTTAGTGTTTACAACAGATTTTATTTTGCGATTGAACATGGAGAATTTTGTACCAAATAACCGACATTTGCAGGAAGTATTGTTATACTTCTATAATTTAAAGAAATCCGCTGCTGAAAGTAATCGTTTGCTAGTAGAAACATACGGTGAACATGCTTTTTTATGTGCAGAAGATGGTTTAGACAGTTTAAAGATGACTTTTTCGATGTTGACGACGCTGAACGTGAAGGGAGACCGAAAAAGTGAACTGATGAACAACTGGAAAAGTTCCTCGACGAAGATCCATGCCAAACTCAAGAAGAAATGGCAGCAGCATTAAAGGTTGACCGATCAACTACGAAAAACGTTTGCAGGTAATGGGATTCATCCAGAAACATGGAAATTGAGTACCTCATGAGCTAAACGAAAGACAAGAAGAAAACCGAAAAACTATCTGTGAAATGCTGCTTTTACACAGGATTGTTACTGGAGAAGAAAAGTGGATTCACTATGGCAATCCTAAGTGTAAAAAATCTTGGGTTAAGCCTGGTGAACAATGTCCATCGCAGCCAAAGCGGGATATTCATAGTGATACAGTGTATATGGTGGGATATGATAGGTGTTATTTATAATGAGTTTCTAAAACTGTCTGAAACCGTTACTGGCGCTGTCTACAGGCGGCAACTAATGCGTTTAAAGCGAGCTATTGAAGAAAAACGACCAGAATGAGACAATCGACATGATAAGATAATATTTTACATGACAATGCAAGACCTCATATAGCTCAACTAGTGGTGAAAAACTATTTAGAAGAGCTGAACGGGGAAGTGTTATAGAACCCACCGTACTCACAGAATATTGCACCTCGTTCAGATTAATATTTGTTCCGGTCGATGCAGTCAGCCCTTAGTGGAGAACAGTTTCATTCTTTTGAAAGTATTCAAATTTGGCTCAATAATTTGATCGCCTTGAAGGACTAGTAATTCTTTAGGGATGGAATTGCAAGTTGTCGGAAAGATGGGCAAACGTCGTAGCTTCCGATGGAGCATATTTTCAATGATATTCAAGAAAGATATATTTTATAAATAAAGACTTGCTTTTACCAAAAAAACGGAACTTACTTACAGTGTTTCAATTATCTCTCTTTTACCAATATTTTTATCACTGAGACCCAATTTTATTTTAAAAAAAGTAAAAAAGACCAACTCGTATGGCACCCTAGATGAATGCACGTATGAAATTTCGTATGGTCACCCATTTGAGTGATTTTGATTTTTGAAGTGGGTTTTCGAATATATTTCTAGAAAGGTTCGTAGGACAGAAATAATGATTATAACCAATTTTATAGGATTTCGTGTTCTGAAGAAGTTTTTTGTACAATAAAAATGGCTAGGACTGATCGTTTTCACAGTATATGTAAAAAACCCTAATTTTTATATGGCAACATCAACATCTCATTTTCGAACTTAATTTTACTTTTTTTTTTTTTTAAAGTCTACATACAAAATTTCAGCGTTCTAAGTACACACGTTCTCCGGTTTTCATGCGCACGGACGGACGGACGGAGATGCAAAAATTAAAATAACTTTTAATATTATGCGTGAGTGTCCAATCCATTTTGCTCTACCAGCATTATTTCGAGGTGTTTCAAACGGAATGAAAAACTTAGTATACCCTATAGATTTCATCTAGGGTATTACAACAAGCTGAAACCATTATATAAAAAAAAAAAATCATATAATTGATCGAACGACATTCTTTTGCTTAAAAAAGTAGCACCCCTGACTTTTAAATGCTTTAGTTTTCTCATGGGTCTGAAAGGAGTTAACTGGGTTAACTGAACGAGTCAATTTACCATCTACAAAACATTTACTACAGGCTTAAACAGCCCCCAACAAACATGAAACGCTTTAATCGATTCTCTCCAAAGTTTACCCTGCTGTAGAACTGTTATCACTGGCACTATCTTATCTGTTCAAGCATTGTGAGCATTAAAATCGAGTTCCTCTTAAGTAGCTTTTGTGTTCCTGTAAGAATGTGGGGAAGAAGAAAATTTATCGGGACGGACGGGTTGGCATTTAACCGATGTCTCGCACTGGATTTACATAGACTGAAAGCATCTTTGTTGTGTAAACAATTCGAGGAGAAAATCTATTCGAATAAACCTTTCGAACGTGGCATCAGAGATTAAACGATACCTAGGTGTTGAGGAAATTTTATATAAGTTAAAATAAAAATCTGCCAAAAGGTCAACTCATTCCAGGAAAACACTGAAAGAAAGAAGATGTAAAGTGCTCCTGTTTTATTGGCAATATCGATCTTAGGATAATGCGTAGACAACACAGAAACTCTCTTTCTGACAAATTTTGTTAGCTGTGCCCCTCCTACTCCCCAGTTTCTAGAATCTATGTAAATTCAAACAATTTTTTTAGACTACCAATTTCCCACAACGCGGACTATTGGCATTGATTGAAATTTATACTCAAACCTAAACCCAACGGTGATTTTTATTGAGCCTGCTAGCGGAAATGTTCAGTGACGAAGTGATTTTCATCGCAGAAATGTAATTTAATTCAATTTCCATTGAGATTTGATAGAAGGATTTTCTTGATGGATTTTTTTTCCCATTAACAACCTTGTTTCGGAGGGAATTCTCTAAATTGATAAATCTTGAAGATGGGCTATCAAAAGGATATTAAATTTGTCTATAAAATAAAAGTCATAGAACGTTTAGTAGAGTTATTGTTATTGAAATTAAGAAAATTACACAGTCTATATCCTGGATGAATCAGTTATAAATGTATCCATAGTTGTCAGTGGGACATATTCACCCAAAACAAAGGTACCCAAAAGCTGCCCATGTACCTATTCAGAGTTATCTGTGTAAGAAATGTCACTAATGGAACTTAAATCTTCTTTCTTGCCAGTCATATTAACGCCGAAAAGTTTTTTATTTCGACGTTACGTCACACTCTGTTCACAGTTTATATCGAGCATACCTTGTTTTGTACATTGTACGTTTTTTACACGGTATACTTACAGTAATAAGGTAAGACTGCTGAGAGCCACGGTAAGCCATATTGAGCCTAACGGCATCATACGATTGTACTAAAGGTATTTTATAATAATTAATTTTATGTTTTATATTAATCTCAGCAATCATGAAATATTAACATTTTTTTAAAAAAAATTTAAATATGGAATGTGTCAAAATTTTAAAGGGAATATTTTGTATTCTCTACTGTATTCTGCATCTGTATTGTTCTTGAAAATAGTGCGTTTTTTTATACGATTTTGAACTTCAGCATAAACGTCCAACTAATTTATGCAATTGAAAAATTGATGCCACAAGTGACACTTCGCTATAAAGAGTGGGAAATAATGCTTTGACAGTCGATCACCTCTTCCTTTTTTTCTAACAGTGCAAAGTAATAAGACCGTCTCACTCACTTTCTCAGTAAAATCGCATGTTCGAGTAATGTAAATCAGCCATCAAACTGGCTTGAATTGTGAAAGTGATCAAATTGCAAATTTCAAGTCCAATGGCTGCACGACTTGAGGGAATTTTGAATGCTGCCACATATCACATGTGAATGTCTTCTGTTGATACATTTTTTGACACAGTTGAGAATTAAACAACTACTAAAAATATTGTTTTTTTTTTTTTTTTGTAAATATAACTAGGCATCTCGAAAACTATCCAAAAAAGCATGAATTTATCGTAATTTTGGAAAATCGGATGCATTTCTGTTTTTCCTTAATGGCACTCACGAATAGAAGTTCGCACCATAAACAAGTTAAAGTTGCAAATGTCAAAAAGTCAGTTGTGTTCAACTCGGCTTTAGAAGAAAGCTGGTTGAAAATTTCCAATTGTCTTTCAGGCTTCATTCATGCACATTTTTGACATTGGCATTTTCGATTGAAAATTTCTTAACCAAAAAAGATGATTGGGATAGCAAGCAAATGATTTAATTTCCGATTTAGTTTTCTGTTTGTATTTTTCACAAGACGCAACTGATGATTTTTTTTTATTTAAATTGTAATAGTACAAGTAACTACATATTTATATGTATATTGAAATAGTAGAGTGCAGTAATGGGTCTGGTGTTGTCCATGGCTGAATTAAGGTTCTTTTGGTAGATTATACCCAGCTCTAAAAGTTACTCTTGCAAACGAAGTGTCTATATCAGTCGTGGAAGGCGGTAGAAGACGTCAGATTTAAAAACAATAAAAATTCCAAAAAAATTCCATGTCCATGGCAGAAATTGTTACGTTACATTTGGACCATCGAGAAGTGATTGGAATAAATATAAATAAAAAAAATAAAATAAAAAATAAAAAACAATTGAATTTCAATGCGAAACTTGGTAAGATGATATACCCAGGATTGATTGAAAAACAATCTTGTGTCCCAAGATCCACAATTTTGGTGTTGTGATTTTTGGAAAATGTAGAAATAAAATTACTGGGAAAAATTGTGCCACTGTCTGCATGGAGTTTCTAACTTATTGAAAGCCAATTTTCTGCCAAATTGATGAATTATAGTGCAAGATCTTCCAATCTGACGTATTCGTTTTATCAAATAGGTTAAGTTACGGAAATTTAATTGCTATTTTAATGTGGGAAAAGACTTCTGTCCGGGATATATGTATTTATTCAGGAAAAATGCAGAGTTTTCCGATTTTTCCGAAAAAGTTTTCTAAATTGTGCAGGATCAAGTTCCCTATCAACTGGCATCATTACTTTCTCTCCGACAATGGTTAAAACTTGCAGAAAAAATCGAGGAAAATTCATGTAAAACGCTTTTCCGGAGTTTTTCCTACCAAGGAAGCGTTTGAGCGTTTTGCAACCTAAGACAAAGTTGTAAAGCGAAATGAGTTGCATAAAGTTGCTTTTGTGGAAAACTCCATGGAAAACCCGGAAAAGCGGGAAAATCGGAAAAATTTTCATTGATATGATTAGTGATAAATCTGTTTCAGGAAAAATGCAGAATTTTCCAATTTAGTTAACGTGAAAAAGGCAGAAAATAAAATAAGTAAAAAATGAGTTTTCAAACATAACTGACGCCAAGTCGCATGAAAAAGTAGAAAATAAACTTTTCTTCACACACAGAGATGAACTCAGATTTTATCTTCACACACAGAGGTGGACTCAGATTTTATTCGCTGACAATCACCGATATATTTCAGTAAGATCAATCAGAGGTAATAAGTTATTTGATTCATGAAGAGAAAGAATATTCAAGAGAAATGTCCCAATCAAAAAATCTGAGTCCACCTCTGTGTGTGAAGATAAAATCTGAGTCCATCTCTGTGTGTGAAGAAAAGTTTATTTTCTACTTTTTCATGCGACTTGGCCTCAGTTTTGTTTGAAAACTCGTTTTTTACTTATTTTATTTTGTTTTGTACACTCACTTTTTTCTTTCACCTATTCCGTAATAAAAAAATGAATTATTTTAGGAAAACTTAATTAAAGGGAAAAGTACCACTGATGGAGGTATTTGTTTCTATATATTAAAGAGATATTTTTAGACACCAATTGAGCAAAATATCATTCATTATGTCTACAATTCACTATATTTTATGTTTATTCCCATCTATAATAGTGAATTATTTACATTTGTTTAATAGTTCATCAAACATAGTGCATCGAATGTTCCCTTGCTCCTTTGGAAAGAATTCCTACATTCGGCAGAAAATTACTCAATATGCATCTACAGGGTGGGCCAACTTGGACTGACATTGGCATTTTCTGTCGCAAGCAAAATCAATCTATTGGCATATTGTAACCGTTGTGGTGCATCCCTCGGCAATAATTCTTGGGCCAATTGAATTTTATAGGGGAACATCCTCAGATCAAATTTTAGAATACGTCGTAGCGATGTTCTGGAGATGCCCAATTGAGTAGCACGTCGACGAGTAGACACAGTTGGATTCGTGTTAACACTTTCTCGTACAGCATCTACAGCTTTTTCAGTGCGAACAACATTTCTTCGTGGTTCATCACCTACTGAACCCCAATTCTCAAAACGGGTCATTAGGCTTCTTATCATGTTTACAGTGGGGGCCGCCGCAGTATTAAAATACTGACGGTATTTTCTTTGTGCTGTAACAATTGATCGTCCGGAAGCATAATAAAATTCAACAATTTTTACATGTTCTTGCACTGAGTATGATGACATTATAAAAATAAATAAAATAAAAAAACTTTAAAAATAAAATAATTATAAGCATTTCAAATCAGTCAGTCCAAGTTGGCCCACCCTGCAACTTTATCATAGGTACTTCAACCACTTGTTTACCCTTAATTTATTCAAAAATTTCTCTAAATTGAACGGATGTTTCCACAAAATTTATGTATTTAATTTATTGAATATCACCCAACTTCTCCCGATAGGAAATTCATTAAAGCCTATCGAATTTAAACTCCCTATAGATAGGTGAAACTTAGCTATCTCCAAAGCCCAAAGTGTACTTCTCCTTCAAGTTAGCGAAATATGCCTAAACTTTTGTGACACAAATTGTTGCCACTGAATTTAGGGAAATATTTTATATAGTGCAGGATAAGTATGGATAACACAACTCTCAATTAATACCCATGTTATGGCACGCGTAAAGGGGCTCCCGCACGCATTTTCCTGGTAAGTTTTACCTCTTCCAATAGATCGATTTTGGCAGAAAATAATATTTCCGCATTCTCCACATTAAGATCAATGATTTGAGGCTAATATCGATAATGGACATTAATTTTTACGAATTTTATTTTTTTAATTCTGCCACGATTAACTGAAAATTCTTTTCCCATCAGTTGTTGGTCATCCAAATGTATAATGTAGGTAACCATTTCTGCCATGGACATTATATTTTTTGAATTTATACAGTTGTCAAATCTGACGCCCTCCACCATCCTCCACTATGATTAATTTATTTACAGGAATGATTTTCTAGAGCGAGGTATAATCTACGAAAACAAAATTTATTCATCCATGGACAGCACCAGACCCATTATTGCATTCATCTCTCTAGCTCTAAGCAGAAATGGTCCCAGAATGGAACTCTAAAGAACCTCGAATTAATTCTCTGTATTGGGAAAAAAAATCACGAATCTATAGTATATGCAATTTTTAGAAAGAAAAGCAGAGTTGTAAAATAATGCACTCCTTTTTGTTACTAATAATTCAAGATTAAGAATTAAGAATTATCATTTGGAAAAAAAAAATGCACATAAAAAGATTTTAATCGTTGTACATTTCTGACACGTTTGCGCAAGACTGCCATATCACTGCTGTCACTAGAAATGTCTTGGATATCGTCTTCGTGCTCCATTGGTGAAATTATTTGTGATCTCTTGAACATAATAAGCACCAGTCTCTTGTGGTGCGTTGTTTTAGTGGATTTAAGAACGAAATCAGTAATTAATTGTTGTGTGCGTGTTTTGGTTAGGCTATTATATAATTCTCTGTAAGAGACCATAAATGACTTCAGATCATCTTCCCAGTTCGTTTCTTATTAGGACCATGTTTGAAAACTGCTTACCCAATTTACTGGACAGTTCAAGACCGTTTTTAATTAAGTCTGCATTTAGAACAGGATCTTATTCGTCATTATCATTATGTTCTTTAAGGCCTGGAGCTTCAAGGACCACCTCTAAATCATTTTATCTTCATTTAAGGCTTTGTCAAAGAGCAGTTTGCTGCTCTTCTCCATGAAACGTAAGCTTGGGAATTTTGTTCTTCCAAAGATCTTTGGATACATTCTGCAACTTTCTTCCCATGTCAAGCACCTCGGAGTCTACCATGAAACGAAACTGACATGAAGATTGCATGTAGAGAAAGAAAATTAAGGCGGCTATGAGGGTTTTCACTCAATGCGGGAGAGCCTTTGGCTACAAATGGGGCATAAACCGAGGGTTGTGCATTGGATGTACACCTCGATTGTACGACCCTTGATTACATATGCCTCATGTGTATGGTGGCCGAGGATTTAAGTGGGGATTGCAATCCGGAAGCTGGCGGGCCTGCAAGGACTTGCTTGCCTGGGAATTATAGCCTCCATGCGATCCATGCCTACCGGTGCTCAAGAGGTCTTAATTGTTCTGCCACTCCTGCATCTTGTCATTTAGGCAGATGCCAAAAAGGCTGTGTGTAGATTGCGCTCATGGGGATGATTAATGACATACTGAAAATTTCAATTTCAATTTCATCATAACCTCAATTTTACCTGCTTTCATATGACAATATTGTAAAATCTTTAATTATTAATTATTAAGCTTTGATGTACCTACCTAGATTAGTGTAATTATTTACAACATTGCTGCAAAATTCCAATTGACACAATTAAAATTCTTTTGAAATTGTCATAAAAATTCTATTATAGTTGTGCAGAAAGGAGAAACGGAAGTAGTTTGAGAGAAACTGTTCTGTTGGAGCCTTGAGTGTTGTTGTTGTTGTTGTAGTGGTTGTAGTTGTAAATATCATCTTCTTGACTATATATATTGTTGTTGTTGTTATTGTTGTTATTTTATTGTTGAGAACTGTTGGTGTCGTACATAGTCATCAACTGATAAAAAAAGAAACTTCGTCTTTAGGAGTTCGAAAGTAAAATCCAGGATGAGGTGGAGTGTTGTTTTGGTGAATTAAAAAAAAAACGAGTTTCTCTATGTTTTTTATTGTGTTTCTTGTTTCACATGTATTCTTAACTCTGAATGATATCTTTTGTATGTTTTTATGTTTCTTGCTTAAATTTTAAATAAGAGAATTTTCTTCTTTATGCTACGCTCACTAATTTAGTTAAGATTGCACATAATATGTATCGTTACTAATTTGAATTGAATATTATTTAATTTCTCCTCCTTCTTCTTCTTCTTCTTCTTATTGAATCTTGCATTCAATTTAAATTTAGAGTAAAACATTTCCGAGGTGAATTGATATACTTAAATAATTTTTTGAAGAGATTTTGAGGCTATTGTTTTGAAAAATGTAAATTTATTTATTTTGCATCTTTGCAAAGCAACTCAATTGTGGTTTTCTGTGAAATTACTATTTCAAAAATAATACAAAAATGAAATTTTGATTTGGTTTTGTATTTTTTGTGTGTGTGTACAAATAATGTTTTTTTTTTAAGTGTGTGTGTGTGTGTCAATTGTATTTATAATTAATTCGTTAAGCATCTTCGATATTGGCTATTCCTCGGTAGTAATTAGCACTCTATATGTATATGTTTGTATGTATGTATCTATGTATGCATGTATGTATATAATTCTATAGTAAACTACTGACACCGATTTATCTGAAATTGACACCATTTTAAGCCTATTCAAGAACAGATACTTAAGCTGGCCTATAAGTAAGTAATGTACTAGACAGTTATTACAACACCAACTACACAGAGAAAAGTATTGTATGTAAATGTGATATTGTATTTTTTTTTTCTGTAAAAAGCTTCCCAGTGTTTGTGTATAGAGTGATCTGCTGGGAGAGGCCTCGTATCATATATTACTATTTTTAATTATTATTATTTATTATTATTTAAACACCTAGTGATAACATTTATAAGGAAGAAAGAAGATATTTTTTGTAATACTTTCAGTATCGTTTAGTTGCATGTGGAAATAATACTTATTTCGTTACCTAAAATACTCTCATGTAGTGCTACTTACAAATATTTTTGATATTTTAACCCAAAATAAGACTCTCCAAAAATAAGTGATCTTTCGTTGTGTGATATTATTTAGTCAGTTTTTGGATTATTTATTCGTTTCTAGATTTTCTAGTGGTTCGTTACTCTGCTGTCTTAATGTTATATACATAGTACAAAGTTGCGAGCTTAATAAACATTATAATATGATAATAACCTTAGGCCGATCCGACACTGAAAATCAAATTAAATATTATTATTTATCTGAAGCTGTGATTAAAAAAAAAAGGAACGAAAGAAAAACAAATGGACTCATTTAAAATTTTGTGTCATCCCTCTGGGGAGAACGTATTGCATTCATGAGGGTATTGAAGAGTTTTAGTTTGGAATTTATTAAAAATTATTCTGCACATTTCAAAAAGTTTTCATACAGATTTAAGCCCGACATGTACAGACATGAAAGATATCTTAAACGATGTACTATGACATTCTGAGCATATTTTACTAACAATGTTTATTTCAATTCAGCGGAGGAAAGTTTTGGCGATCAAATGTAGCTTGAGCGACTTTCTTGGGTGAAAAAGTGGACTTTTCTACTTCTCGTAATTGTGCGGAATTGATGCATCGTGGAAAATGACTTGCTTTGAGAAAATGTTCACAACAAAGCACTAAGAAGAAAGAACTGCAAAAATATGTAAGGTATATGTATGTGACCCAAGTACATGAAAATAGGTTTTCCGGCAGCGAAAACATTCCGAGAAAGTTTTCTGAATCGGGAAAAAAGTACATCAGTCGATAGCACTCGGCTTGACATTTCATTTGATATGCAACATGCCGCATTGGAACCACCCCACCCCAACCGAGTGATCCTCCTCCACCCTTAAGGTATCCAGAGAAAAAATTTCTCCTCCGAATTGTAGCTAGTAATAATCTGAGGCGAACAATGAAATCCGTTCTCCGATCGGACATAACTCTTCCGAGTTAGAGCCGATCTAAAGTGCGAAAAATCTAGTACCTCAGTTTGAATAAAAAAGAGGGAAATACTAAAAAAGTGAGTATGGGAATGGCTATAAATAGCTATTTAAGCCTCCGCGTATAGAAGTGTGGTTACTCTACCTTCTTCTCATGACCTAAGGAATCAGATTCTTTACTAGATTTTCCAAAATGTACTAGATCAAACTTTGACCCCCCATCTCCCAGGCTTCGCCCGCTTAATTTAAATAAACATTATTAATAAAATATATTCTGAGTATAATTTATCGTTTAAAAAATCACTCATTCCCTTTTGTGGTGCTAAATGTATCTTGAGTTATGCAGAGAGGTGAACACTATTTGCATAGTTTTTATATGCATATTTCACATGATTTTATAATATACTTACAACTATTATATAGATTGATATGGTAATTCTTTCAAAAAGGAATTATATTCAATAATTTAATTACTAACAAATAGAATTATGTGGGTTTTAGTAGAATATTCTAATCAAATTATTCTGACTATCTACCATATTAATTTGTCACAAATATTTTCGACAATATTACCTACATGATAGTCGCAGTGTCTCTAGTGCATAAGCTTCTGCGCCATTCTATTTCATCTTTCAAATCTCCTATTCGATGTTGAGTGACGAAATGGGCAGTGTCTTTAATATTAGAAATCGTAAGAAGTTACCAAATGCAATTTACATAGTACAATTTTACTTTTGTGAAACGAATGAAGTATTTTGTGTACGCATAAGTAGACGACATCGTCTGAAATGATTGGAGTTTTCCCAGAATACCTACTCTGAAATGTTTTTCGAATAATTTATAAATTGAGTAAAAAATAGCATCCTTGTCCCAATCTAATCACCGATACCCGACCTTCTCTAATATTTGTAATGAAAAATTATTTCTAATTACAATTTTGTTATTTATTGCTTTCTTTTGTAGATGAGTTTAGAAAAAGGGAGGCCATTTTGGCTTTTACGTGTAGGGATGCCATATATGTATACTAGAGCCGCACCTGATTACACCGTTAGATTTCGTGCAATTATACAATGTGCGAAATTGCTTTAAAGCTCATAGGCTCTTATCTATAGAAAGTCGATTAAACAATATTTTGCTTGCCAATTCTACTTGAACGTTTTTTGTTATTAAATGGCATACCTCAGAGTTCATTGCTAGGTCTACTACAATTTTGGATTCAGTCTCTAAATTTATTTAAATAGCAGATGATGTAAACTGATTTTTCATAATCTTGGACAGATTTCATCTATTCTCTTTATCTAAGCCGTAGGAACAAAACTATTTTATTTTGCTATATAAGCTAAATGTTTTGCTAGCTATGGACTCAGAATACTGATCAAGGTTATCATGCAAATAATGATATAATAGGTGAGGTTTATCTACCAGGTCGACTGTTTCGACTGGTGACATAATTTAGAAGTTTCTTACTTAAATCCAAATATGTACATAACTATTATATCTAACTTCTTAATCTGTATGAATCTCTTCACACCTATCAGAAGCTCCTAGATGACCTGGAAAGCTAAAATTATGCACACTTATAAGTAATAGACCACACCGAAAAGCAGTCAACTGAGCCAGATTTTCATTTTAAATGTATTTTATATATATGTAATACAAACAAAACAGAAATACAAAAAGTTAAAAAACAAATGCTTATAGTTGGCAGTCTTCTATAAATTGCACCTTTAAGCTGTCCTGAAACTATCTTTACGAATTCAAATTCAGTCAATAAGTTCACACGCTTTTATCGAGTTAACTCCATTCTTCATTAAATTTTTACATACACAAAATATGCCTAGTATGCAGTTTTACTCCCAGTTTGAATGTGTTATGTATTTGAAAAATATTAATTGGCAAAGAGTACATACGGCATGTCTTGTAATTTTTATCCGAAAATGGTAATAATGCTGCACACAGAAGCGTTACTTTATGGCAAACATTTGGTGATCATTGCCGCCATCTTAGCGATCGTCAACTGTTCTCTCATTGAGCTACTTTACACGATCAATGTTGCAATTTTTATAATTGTGATCAATTCCCAAATATAGTGACTGCGCGTGATATGTTGCCTGATCATCGAGATGCTGCGATCGTTTTCAAGATCTTAGTTGCATACACCTGTGCGTTACGTTTTGTGAACATTCTTGGCAGGCTTAATGATAAGACGTCATTGTTTCGTTATATTTATAAGCTATAATAGATTTTGTTACTTTAGGTTTCTTCTGCTGACTTCAGAATTTTCTATCCGGTTACCTTTAATCGTTATTGAGACAAAAAAATTAAAACAGATGCTATTAAACTCCCATGGTGATTAGTTGTTCGAATCTGACTCATAAATATAGTTTCTCGTTCCTTGTAAGGAGAGCTCTTTGTCAATCTTATAATCGTAGCAAGTTCGTTAAAATTTAACTCAAATAGTTGCTTTTTTATATGCAATGTAACTATCCCAATCTTAAATGTTGTAGACAACATGAAAAAATTTAGGAAATCTTTATTCAAATGCGACTAGACTTACTGCAAGAGCATTAGGGAACAATTTTGCTCAATTCATGACAAAAAAAAATCTCATGCTGATTTCTAACAATGATTATATTATTTCATAGTAGATCATCAAGGAAGAAATGAAATAGTTTAGTACGACAATAGTGAGTTCTTGTTGGCCGTGATAAAATATCTGCGTCTGTAAAATCTAGAATATATTTCGAAATGCAAAAGCAAATTCTATCTCAGTTGGATTTATCTCAACTCCTTCTAAAATTAACCTCTTTCGGTTTATCGGAGCTCTTGTAGAATGACCCGCATTCCATACGTTAATTCAAAGCTTAGTTAATTGTAATAATGACCACACTGGCTCACAAAAATTACTGTACCACAAAGATAGTTTTGGTGGCTCTGCACACTTGAGAAAAAAATTGCAGAAAATTAATCTATAATTACTAAATTTACTCGAATTTTATTTCGTTTATTATTAAGTATTTTCTTTTGTTTGCATTAAAATAGCTACAATAATTGCAGCAGGACTTCTTACTGAACTTCTGTATGTAGTTAAATAAAGTCCTCTAAGGTTCTAAAAACAAATCTTATCTAAATCGATGGTGTCTGCAAAAAGATCTAATTGCTGTAGGCCGCCGTAATTATGACGTATAGATTCTTCGATTTTCCGGATATAAAAGTCATATTTAAAGTGAAGATATTCAGTTGAAAACACGGATAATAATCAAAATCGTAATAAATTTAGTTGGCTTAAATCATTCTTCCTCGACGGGCCCAAGTCGTAGTTGGTCTAGAAGTGGAACTATCAAATCCGCGTGATGCCTCACCTTCCATTTTGGAGCTCAAGAAAGCCCAAACAAGGGTTCCAAGAACTTCAACATCTGAATCTGTTCAAACAGCCAAGCTACGTTCCTAGCTCTTTCCTCTTAAGTCTTTGAGTCGAAACTAGTCTGGAGCTGCTATTCGAATCTCTACCTACTATCTAGGCACAATCAAGTAACCTTGATTTGGATTTCTAGACACGAAGTAATGGACTGTAATGAAAAAGCAGACAAACAGGCTAAAACCGGAGCCGGCTGTCCATACGCTGGTCCCTACCCGACATTTGCCCTACCAAAAAGCCACTTTAGGGGGGAACAGGGGAAAACAGGCAACTGGAACTCCTTTGGCGTAGCGCACCCGGTATAAGGCAGGCCAAGAAATTCTTCAACCCCTCTCCTCTCTAGACGCGCCAACTTATTGGACTTAACAGACAGTCGCTCAGACTGAAGAAGATAGGTAAATCCGAGAGTGAACTGTGTCGACTGTGCGAAGAGGAAGATGAAACCTCAATGCATGTTATATGTAAGTATCCAGCGCATGCAGGTCTAAGGCTGCGAATCACTGGAGGAACACTAATCGCTCCAAATAAGGTTTACAATCTAACCCCAAGAGTAATAATCAAGCTCATTAAAAGACTCTAATTTGCCTAGCCACCTTAGCGGAAGGCGCCATAGATCAATTCTGGTTGCAGTGTTAGTATAGTTCTATAGAGGTGTAATCGCCCCTACTCTTAACACTAACATTAAATTTTTCTTTTTCTGAAATTTTTTTAAGGTACTTTTGTAATCTTGTAAAAGAGAATTATTCAAAGTTCGGACATTATGACTTTGGCAAGCTATTTCCACTGAATGCTTAGGAAAAATGTGTTTGGAAGGCGGGGAAATATAGGATATTTTATATAAACCTACCAGGTAATGTTCGCAGTGTATCTTTTCGGAAACTCGATGTATTATCTACCCCCAAACCCTCCCATACAGACCTATCAAATGAACATCAAGTTAGCTCACTAAAACACATACAGCCCACGTTTTTTACAATACAGCACCTTAGTTGTTGAAGTATACATGCTGGAGATAACGACATCACTATATAAATGGTAAAATATTGGTTTTGTGTAGTACACCTACAACTCTTTCTAGCACCTAGCACTAAAAAATTTAACTGTATTATAGTTTTATCACTTTTCAGACAAAGTTTTTAGTGGAATGTTTGAATTGCATAATTTACATTTGTGATTAACCCCGCAACCATCAAGTTTTCCTGTGTGCGCCACTGCTCTAGTCTATTTTTCGACTTTGTTAGATCAAAAATTAACTCCAAAAAACCTGAACCTAAGCAAAAAGCTTGAGAAAATTACAGGCATTTTCCACAAATTTTTGTTTTGTAGCTTCATTAAAATAAATTGATTTTTTTTTGCATATTTAAGTTGAATTAATAATCGTTAAAAAAACGAAGAAAATTAAATGGCTGCAAATAAAGTGGGCCGGTATTTTTTTTTTAATTAACTAATATTATATCAGTCGACCGCTTTTCTTAAAAAAAAAAAATCATAAAGATCTCATCAATAATTAACAATTTTACATGCCTAGGTATAATAGTTATGAGAAAATTCGCCGATAAATATAATCCATTTACACGCCTCTCTCTTCAATTTCACTAACAATAAGTTGGACCACAATAAATTATTATAATCGTTTTGCTTCCTTGATGCATTTTAATGATTAGTTTTTGTATAATTTATTACATTCTCTTCTTCCCCAAAAACAAAGAAAAGAAAGAACTAAGCGAGTAATTTTGCTTTAACTTTAACTTCCTTTACTTTACGAGGAAAATTTTATTTTAAGTTATTTCCAAAAATTTGTTTTCGATATGTTGATTTTCAGGATAATTTCTTTTTATACTGATACTTTTGTTTTGAAAATAAACATAAAAGAAGTGCAAAACTACGCTCATGTTGACTACAATTTATGCCCAGGAGAATGGAATCCGCAAACAAACAAGAACACGACAGAAAATCATTTAAGGAGCGGGGATGTATACTGCCACCCACAAAGGAGATATATTGCACAACATTGGATGAACTACTTACGGGCTGTATGTACTTCGGGAATTTAATTGAAAAATAAAAAATTAATTCTTGCCATGAAAGAAAATTACTTATTTCTTCCAGCAATGCAAGCACCATCCCCACCACCTCAACTACATTACCACAGTAACAATGTAAGCCGGTTTAGAGATAGACCCAAAACTTACAAGGTGTAAAAGAATGTTTACACTAGTTTTTTTAATAAAGCAAGAAAGCCTACGCTCACGTGTAAACGTAACCCATGGAATAGTTTTATCGACGAAACTCGAAAGCAGACATATTTGGTAGTTATATTCTACTCATCAATACGCATACAACGAGTGCTTACATGTCAAAATCGGTGACAAAAAAAATTTAACAAAAATTTCGCAAAAAACATGAGCTATAGCCTATAGATTTTTTGATGAAAAATATGAAATGTCTCTGATCTTGACTAGCGATGGCTCATTCGACGAGGAATAAGAAAAGAAGAAGACGCCAAAAAGAATTTTTCCAAAAAAGCCGCTAGATTAAAAATTAGACCAAAAAACTGCTCATGGGACCGGTTATTTTGGCATATTTCGAAAACCAGCTTTTTTCTCGCTGCGAAGATTTGCAAGTATATTCTACTCACTATTGCACTTCCAACGAGTACTGACATGTCAAAATCATGGGTTATACTAGAGATTTTTTAAATGAAAAATATGAATGTCACTGATCTTGGCTCGTTAGATAGAAGAAAATAAGGTGTAAAAGAATTTGTCTGAAAAAAAACTAGGGTGTAGGAAAAAAATAAACATGTGCGATGGTATCTGCAAATAATGAATGAAAGAAAGGCCGAAAGACAATCGTAGAATTTTAAATAAATATCTTAAGTTTTGGTTGGGTTGTGGTTGTGGTGGTAGTTGGTTGGTGTTTCTATGTCTACTATATAGATATAGATTTACTTTGGGGTTGTAATGGTTGAACAATAATCTGTAACTCTATAAAATCAAATCTCCGTTGTGAGTGCTGTTAATGAAAACAAAAAAAGAAAGCAAAACAAAATGAATGAATAAAATATCCATTTACATGAAGATGTCATATATTTTCAAATAATTAAAAAAAAAAATATATATAAGAACAAAAACAATCATAATAAATCTGGGAGGCGGCTATGCCTATTATTCATAATAAAATTAAAAACATTCTCTAAACAAAATCGCTACCTAAAATAAAAAAAAAAAATTAAATAAAATACCGAACATAATGAGAAATTCTTACATAAGAAAAAACTAAATTTTCATCTCAGTTAATGCATAATCATATATTACTTACTCTATACACATACATCTCTCTTTAATTATAAATTTAATTGAAGAATAACAAAAAATATAAAGAAACAGAAATAAAAAGTTTCGCGCTCTCATTAACAACTATATTTTGCAGTAAATGTAATAATACTATAAAAGAAAGAAAGAAAAAAAACATCGAATTACAAATAAACTAAGAATTACGCGTGTAACTTTGTTACACCCCGTACTGCTGCTGCTGCTGCTGCATAAATATGCATAAAAATAAATTCATATTTATAATTATAAAATATTGCTAATGTGAACAACAACAACAACCAATTGCACAAAAATTCCTGTTCCTATATAGTCACCAAAGAGTCTTGAGAACAAACACGATTTCAAAATTAAAACTAAGAAATTAAAGTAAAAACATAAATTATTTCATATGCACATGCGCGCGCGCGTTGTTAGTATTTAATTAACACACGCCTGCGCCATCTCTATAAATGAAATGAACTACATAGTCAAATATGAACTGAAGCTGCGCGCTGCGGGCGCATTGTTTCCTTCAACAAAAAAACGCATTTCCCGCTTCTCCTTTCCTCTCTTTACATATACCGTAATTTGAACTAAATCCTTATTTTTTTTGTTTTTTTGTTTTTTTTTTTTTATTAAATATTACATTTAAATTTATTTATAACGATTCTCTTCATATTATTAGTTTTTACTTTTATACAGTATTTTTGATATGGTTATTACTTGATATTGCTGTACTCAATTTCCTTGAATTACTTCTGATGCCTCTCTTTCTACAGACTTTTTTTTACTTCTATTGAATTTTTTCCAAGTAAAAAAAAATTAATTTACTTAAAGACAAATTCGACATTAAATATAAAAAGACAACAGAAACTAAAAGAAAACTGTAAGAACTAAAAACAAAAACAGCTGTTAAGATTAGTACAAGAAAATATGTCTTTTGTAGTCGTTTGTTTCCCTTTTGTTTTTTAGTTTAGTTTAGTTTAGTTAGTTCAGAGGGGTTTTCTTAATATGTTTACTATACAAAAAAATCACTTAACTTACCTTTATCAATTGGATTCTTCCTCTTTTGCCCTTCCTTACTTCTCATTTAAATTATAATTATTAATTATTCATAAATTAACAGTTATTTTAGAAATTACCAACTAGTCTTATATGTATACTCTTTGCATTATTAAAATTCCTTTAGTGTTGCTTTTCCATTTTCTTTTTTTTTTGTTTTGTTTACTCTTCTTCAAGAATAAATATTGTCAAACGAAATATGTCCCATTTTACACTTATGTATGTTTTGCGCTATATTTTGTCCACAATTTGATTTGTGAATTGTTTTGTTTTTTTGTTTTTTTGGTACCCAATAACGCATTTTTTTATGTACTACATCGCTCATTTACAAAAATCATAATAAAATTAAATAAACAAAAAATCGTAAATTGGTAAGAGAAATCGGTTTCAGTATTTTTGGTATTTTCAGTAACAAAAAACATCGTCACAAGCAGACAAATAATTATACAACAAAGTTTAAAATAAATAAAAAAAAAAAAATAACGAAAACAGATATTGAACAGGGGGGTGTGGGGAAAATGTTTTTTGTTTGTGTTTGTTTTTGTTTAGAGAAAATTGAAATTTAGAGAACAGATTCGTGTGTGCAATGTTTCCATGAATTTCTTGCTGTTACAAGAAAAATTAAATAAATTCGTTTAAATTAAACTAATAACATAAATCTGTGTATGTGTGTGTGTATATATATTATATATATATGTAAATATTAATTAATGAATATAGTATGTGTAAGTGTGTATGTGTGTAGGCAGGCGCGCATATTAATTTACACAATTTGTATTAAATCTCAATAGCTGCCGTCATTTGTTTTTATAATGTCATTCTCTTTCTCGATGATTCCCTCGTTGGTGGCATTATTCCATGCGCCGTTCATACTTTTTGATGATGAGAAACAAAGCTTCATGATGAAGGGGAATTTTGTACCTGCAAAGAGCTTGAATTAGTTACGTTTTTGGCCGATTGCGCCAGCGTAGTGGATCACCACCATAAAAGCAAGCAAAAGTCTAGAATAATAATAATTATTGGTATTGTTAGTGATATTATTATTATCAATTATTATTGGAATTATAATAATAATAAAAATATAACTGAATGTTGGAATTTCAAGAAGCAATACGCAATTATTATTACATCAGATTTTTACTTATTATGGTTGCAATTAAAATTGAAATAATGAAAAAAATATTGCATTTGACACGATTAAAATTTAGAGCCAATTTATTAGACCATTTACCATATAGAGATTTAGTAGATACATTAGGTGTATACTAAAAGTATCGTCCGTCGTTCGACTCAATACTATTATTAGGAAAGAAGGAAATTTTTTATATATTATTTTGTGCAGGGTGTTGACAGCCAGCCCAGTGATGGGTATAGAGTGAGAAAAACAAATAAAAACCTTATAGCAGAGTTGGTTGGTTGGTTGGAGGAGCGCTTAAGGAGCGCTTACAATGACAATGGAGGGGTTCGGTACGAAATCCAGAAAGACAAACTCCAGAAGTGACAAAATCCAGAGGCGTTGATATTCAGAGAAAATTCAGAAAAGATATTCGCGCGCGTGAATATCTTTTCTGGATTTCCTGTTAGTTTGAATTCTTCATGATGGTTGGGTTGGCACTATATTGGGATTTGGTGATGGTATAGATATCGGATGGAAATCCTGTGTCAACTAGGATAAAGTTCTGATGCAATCCAACTGTGCCCAGTTTATATGCATTGAAGAAAGGTGTGGCTCAAGGACCCCTTAAATGTGTCCGTGACTAACAGTTGTTAAGTTCCCACACTTTTATTTACATGCATATAAACTGGCACCAGAACTTCATCCTGGATGACACAGGTTTCCATCAGATTTAAATCTATATATAAAGTCAGTTAACGCTATCAAATATAATCACGCGCGACTACTTTATTGCGTTTACAATAAAATATATAATGCTCAGAGTGAGAGGAGGGTTAGTTAGTTTAGTATACTCGTGTCGTTCATCCGAGTCACATTGCGATGGCAGCGCAGCTCCATATAAAGTACACGACAGCCGAACGCGTGTCTCTTGTCAGGGTAACTACGTTACAATGCCGACTACAATACGATTTTTGAAGAGTTTGAGGCGCAGCATCGTGGCAGACCTATTCCTACGAGACAAATGCCGTATAAACTAATACGCAATAATAAACGACATTTAAAAGAGGATTGAAGAAGAATTTGAAACTCTTCGTACCAATGCAGAATTCTGTAGGAAGACCTGTTTTACCATATATAAGCGATGCCAAAAATGTATTGATGATGGTGGTTCACACTTGAACATAAAATGTAGTTGTTTGTATGTTTTTGTATAATTTTCTAAGTTTTTTTTAATAATAAACCAAGTTTTTGTTTGTTTTTATTAATATTCGATTAACTGACTTTTGCCGCACCCTGTATATATTATGTTTCTAACAGATGTCGCGCACTGATATTTATAAACTATAATAACAAAATTCATAAAAAGTCATGGCAATTTGATATTTTTTTCATATGTACCTTCAAAACCTTTTCTACTACTATGCACACCTCACATTGCAGAGTAGAGCAGTGAGCTTTAAGTCCCAGAACGAAGGTGTTCAGAATGCAGCGCAGAGTGAAATTCAAGTTTTAAAATTAACATAGCAAAACGCCATAACAACGCCAAATCGAGAAACAAGCCAAGAACTGTCGTTGTCAAAACAATATATTCGAAAAAGGAGACACCCCTGTTGGCACCATCCAGATTGCTTCGAAACTAGCTAAAAATTAATGAACTTGTTTTTTTGTTTTTAAACATGAAGTTTGCACAAAATACCTCCTGTTTTTTATTCGCATTCATAAAAAATATTAAATGAAGAAATAACATGAAAACATAAAAAAAAAAGTATGAAGATTTTGTCACGCCATCTACATGCTAGCAGTTCGAAATAATTCCAGTTTGTAAGCTTTTGGAAATGGCAGCGTGAAAATAGAATAGAGCCTATTTTCATGCAGCTTCACTCTGATCTACGTAGAGCTATACAGAGATGACCATATGTGCATTAAAATGTTCAGTAAAATGAGTGGAGACTTACAAAGCGCCATCTATTTTAAAATAGAGAATTATTCACTTTTTATCAGTGATCTCCGTACTGCACTAGTAAAATTATCAGCAACATTTTTGCTTGCGATTTTACTAGCGATAAAATTTGTATGAAAATGTCACATTTTACTCGAACTCGATACTAGGCTTAACAGAAAAAACAACTATGAAAAAAGCGGCAGTTGTCCTTAATGCCTACTAACCCTGATAATACAAAAATTTTAGCTTTGAAAACTTAGAAGATCAAGGGGGAATGGTGTTTTTTTGTCACATTTTAGGCTAATCGATTTTTATAACAAATTCACTAAAATTTTTGGTTTAAAAAAACAACACAAAAAGAAATTTTTTGAGAAGGCACAACTCACATAAAAATTAAAGAAAATAAAAAACTAAATTTCATAATCTTTTCTGTCGAAATATGTCCGCGTAACGAAGATCGAACATTCTGCCAAATTTCGACAGACGAAAGGACGCAAAAGTGATCATATAAGGGTTTAGTTTTTACTGCATTTGAGCTACCGAATCCTAAAAAGAAACAAATATTGTTTTTTTTTTTTGTTTAAGATGTTGCCAAAACTCAGGGGATCCCTATTATGCCGTGCACTGCCTTGACAGAAAGAAGGGGTAGGGAATTGACGATTATTGGGTTGAAGCAAGTAGGTGACGGTGCGCATTACGCTTGAATGTTTGTAGCTCATAGCTGGGCAGAAAACAGAGGATGGAGAACTGTTCCAAATTCGTACTGTTCTGCTTATAAACGATTGGATTCACGGAATTCCACGGTACGGCCGAATTTGACTTCGAACGTGTGAGGGTGAGCTCGGGTTACAGCTCGTGTGGTGCTTATAGCAGGAATTGTACAAGTGATCAGGCTAAAAATTTCCTCAGGGCAATGACCATAGAAGTAGCGATCAAAACGAGACAGACATCCGGCATTACGCCAATGCTCTAGAGAATCAAGAGTTGCTATTGATATGCCATCGCTAATAAGCCGGAAGGTCTTCTTTTGGACTTTGTCTAACACTGACAATGCAATGCATCCAGTCCTACTCAAAAATTCTAATCTAGGCCTGATGTAAGACTTGTAGATTTGCACAAAGTCTAATAGAGTAAAACATTTCTTGCATCTTTGCAAGAGGCCCAGGCATTTCATATCGTTTTTGGCAATACCAAAAATATGATCGGAACAACTAATATTGTTGGATATTTCAATGCCTAAGATGTTAAGAGATGAAGAGTTCTCCATTGACGGAAATGGGTCTTGCACCTTCGAAGCAATCGAAGTGAGGGCAATTGGCCTATAATTTTAGAGATCGCTAGCCTCTGCGTTTTTGAGTATTGGCTGAACATGTACAAGTTTCCATGCCGAAGGAAAGACTCCTGTCGAATTGGACAGGTGAAATAGTATGCGTAGAGAATTAGCTAAAGAATGGGCACTTGAGTATCAGAGGCGAAATATCATCAAGCCCAGCAGCCTTATATACACATTCAGACCTGCGAGCAATTTGAAATCTTTCCTTGTGCGGAAACGTGTGTAATCTGTGCAATTTCTTTGTGAAAATAGACATTTTCAAGCCGCCAAATGCAGTAAAACTAAACATCATGCAAAAGAATTTAGATCGTTTATAAATTAAGAGGATGGCGCAAAATATCCGAATAGTCGCAACGACTAGATGAGAGGTGGATGAAAGTTCTCCAATTTAACCTTACGACATTCATTAAAAAAAAAAAAAAAACAAAAAAAAAGCACCCACACTTTCCCAAGTAACTGGAGATACTTTGATAAAGCCATTAATTTCTAGAACTATAAAAAAAACGACGATAAGATAAATCAAAAGTTTTTAAATCGTCCATTGAAGGGCATATTTATTTGCACACTACTTACATATCTGTCTTAAGAGGTTAAGGGAGGAGTTTGTAGACGTACATCAGTCATAAAACATAAAATTCATACTCTACCTAAAAATAAAGAATCTTGCAAAAAAAAAAAAGCGTCCAAAGCCATGTGAGATTCAGAGGAGGAACGAAAACCCCCGAAATGTTTCCGAAAATGTCACGAAAGTTGTTAGACCGCTTGAACGCTTCCATAGAAGATTGGAATTCGACTTTTTCCAACTTCAATGGAATCCATATTTATAGTTCAGTGGACGAATGTAAGCATAGATGTAATAAATCGGGCGGAAGTGCATGTTTTTGCACGCTCAACTCACTTTCGACTATCGTTTTTTTTTTCATATTTTTACACCTTCACCCGGAAAACACCAATTTTAAAGAAAATCCGAGCGTAAATGGAAAGTAGAGTGGGTGGGTTCTCAGGCTCACCTAACATCTCCTCATTTTAATATTTTCACTCATTTTTCACATTTTTTTTTCGATAATTTCTCTCGTCCATTGCTGCAATGCAAATGTTCCACAGTAGTTCTTTCTCCGCTTTTTACTTTTCTTGCCAAAATTCGATTTCTAATAACACAAAAAAAAGCAAAAAAGCACAAAAAAAAGAAAAAAAAGAAAGACAGTTACAGCAGCGAGCATCTGGTAGATTCAAAATTGGCAGTGGCCAGCGAAGCAAAACGCCGTAATTTTATAACGCGCGCGTTTATCAGGCATTTTCACGAGTCTTCATCTAGTTAAATTGGAGAAGAATGGGCCCCTTTGCCGCTCCGCTGACTCAGCTGTGGGAAGGGGCACTTGCCGAAATATATATCGGTACTATGACCTTTTTGTTCTCCCTGGCATCACCTCACATTTAAGTATTCATAACGGAAGAGATTTGAGGAATTGATAAAAACGATTTGTTCTTCTCCTCTGTATGATGAGATGAGAGTCGTCTTAACTGGGCCACAATAAATTTATCCGAGAATATGAAAATTGCTCTTCGCAGGTGCTAAATCAACCACCGCAGTTGAGATTTTTGCTGCGATAGCCTTCGTTGAATTGTATAGAAATAACCACTAGCCAGATACACGGAAAACTCTGTTTGTGTTTTTCCACCGGCCGATAATCCTCGTCAATTCGTGAACGTTGTCTAAAAAGATTTTTAATTCTGGTCAAGGATCTAATTCGGAACTGATTTGTTTGCTTCTATTTTCGTCACTGTTCGTCATTCAAGTGGCGTTTGTTTTCGTTCGTACCAATTGGAGCATTTAGAGAGTATCGAAGATTTTGCATCTTTTAGAATAATTTATTAAATTGGAATGCATGTAACAAAAGATTGAATCCAAGATGTATTTGTATTTGCTTATCTGAGAGGAGTACCGGATGTTGTTGTTAAGTTAAATGGTGACGGGGTGAAGGTGAACGCATCCATTAAAACTGATAGTCGATAATATTTATAGGAATGGAGACGATATGAAAAATTGTATTGGGACCTCCTGTGTGGCATACAGTCCAAAGAGATGAGAGATTATATGCGTGACCAACTTTGGGCTGGCACGAGCCAACTGGTCATCCTCGTTAAATTTAAGAATTACTGAGATCCGGGTAGCTCTGCTTTTACTCACCCACCTAAACATGTATTTAGGTGTTTTTTCTTTAATCTAAGCCACCATGGTGGAAAGCGTAGCTCGGTAAGCTTAGGGAAAAATCGCGAAAACTGTGTAATGCAACCAAGCGCAGTGATGGTGTCTGCACTGAGATCCATTATGCTGCAGAAGGCACTAAGGAGCCTAATAGTATGGCTAGTGTCTATCTATAAAATCTGCCTGAGGATTGGTGTCTTGGCCAGAGCCAGGTAGGATGTGAGTGTAATCTTCATTCCTAAGGCAGGTAGAAAGAGCCATATCGAGGCAGACTTCAGACCTATTAGCCTCTCCTCTTTCTTGCTTAAAGTTTTGGAGAGACTAATTGAGGCATATATAAGAAGTGTATGGCAGGGCAACAGTGGTAGCTAGCATGCCTACAAAAAAGTCAGCACTACATGCAGTGCATAGTGGATCCCTCGAAAACAAATCTAGCGATTTTTACAAGAAAAAGGCAGAAAGAAAGTTTCACACTTATTTCTCCAGAGAAGCAAAGTATCTTGGAATCTTACTAGATTCCAAGCTGAGCTGGAAGGTTAATTTAGACGAACGTGTTAAGAAGGCCAGTATGGCTCTCTACACGTGCAAAAGAATTTTCGGTGGCAACTTGGGACTAAGACCCAGGGTGTTACGTTGAATGTACACAGATATAGTTCGGCCGATCCTTTGTTATGGCTTCACGGTCTGGTGGACGGCACTGAGGAGGGCCCCTTGTCTGGGAATAACTGCGTGTTTGCGCGACACGCCCATAGATTGCCAGTTATACGAGTTTTCTAGACTGCCTGACAGATGTAGTATTTTTCAGGCAGAGCTTGTGACGATTTACAAGGCGGTAATATTGGCATCTATGTGCAGAGTCCGCACTACATATCTGCATATACACTGACAGCCAGGCAGCCATCAAGGCGCTGGATGCTATGCCGGTAAAATAAAAATTGGTGCAGTTATCACGGGCAATGAAATGGTTGACGAGTTAGCCAAAAAGGCTCTGAAATGGATAGATCTGCAGCGATAGCTTATGCGAGGATCCCGATAGATGAACAGAGAAACCTGCCGTATCGCGAGGCAAATATGGCCTGCATATGACAGGAAAAGGACAAGAGAACTGCTTAATGGCAGCAGAACATATACTAGGTATCTAGTAGGGGTCATTGGGCCATAGAAGACCATGCTAGAAGCCTACGAATAGAGAAGAACGATTTCGCAGAATTCGGAGGAAATCGAATCAGTACAACACGTACTTTGCGAGTTCCCCGTTCTGTTGAATAAAACGGGTAGACCAGACCATAAGGTAGCTACTTCTTTACAAGTCTGGGGAGCTGTAAAGCAAAGAGTCCAGATGTATCCTGAGATTCCCAAGGGAAGTAGGATGAATCTAGGGTGATTTCCGAAGGTTATCCCATGAGGACAAGGGGCACAATGGACCTATTGATGGTTTAAGCGAAGCAGGCTAGGTACTTCTAGTGGCACCCCTCTTACTTAACCTAATCTAGGACATTTTTAGCAGAAGTTCTTTCGAACAAAGTTTACTAATTCGAAATTTAATGTAACGTATTCGAACTAAGAAAGATAATTTTGTCAGAAAACCTTTTTTGTTAATTTTTAGGTATACGACCGTGTAGTAGGAATAAAGGTGAAATATACAACCCCATTACGATGGAGTTGGAGTTTTGATTTTCAGAAATTCTCTAAATTCGATGTACGATTTTTATAAAAAAATTTCATTCCAAAGAATTGAGAAGGTAGTGAATTCAGTGCAGCATCACATTCGATTTTTAATGTGGATTAGGCGCTTGCTAGGATACATTTTAGGCCATAGCCCTATTAAGATAACGCAGGCCGTTAATTGTTCCCACCTATAGTTAACTGGTCTACAGATTAGAATCCGTTTATCTAGGATTGATATCTTCGCACTTCTACAAACAACAAAAACAAATACATATATGGAGAAGGAGGAGCTAATGATTTTCATTGATTTGCTTAAGTCTGCTAAATTTATGTGAAAAGTCAGTCTGATTACAAGTTAAATCACAAAACGCTTAAAAGTCACCTTTCTTCCTTGTTTGTCAAACCTTGTGTTATTCATCATAAGCATATCGGAACGATATCAAATTAGACGTTCACCGCCACCACCGCCGCCGACGCGTCTTTTATGATGCCATTCTACCCATGGGAAGAGTCTCAAGTACAAATTCATTAAAACTTGTTGAGCCCGCACAGTAACCAGATTTGAAATTATGGCCCTGGAGTCTGAAGTGATTTCTAATAACCAAGAAGTAGTTCATTACGGAGCTTCTGGGAAATACTTTTTCTTAAGAAGGTTGGAAACTTCCAGAAGGAAAACAATTTCCCACTGCTGTGGAGTTTCAATAAGTTGTGTGTATGGAGAGTATAAGGTAGGTAGGCAGAACATTGCTCTCCTAGTGAAACGGAGGGAAAGGTAAGGGGGATTAGAGAGAGAGCTGCAGCACGAGTGTTCACTTGAACTGATTAAATAATTTCCGGGCGTATTTTGACATTTACAAAACTGGCTAGGCTATCCGGTAAATGGGTTAAAATGGCGGAGAAAATTTTTCCACCCAGCAATATATGCGAGGGAAATATATTTTCCTGACGATTACATATGGTCTGGTAACAGCATTGTAAATTCAATTAAAGTAGCCCAAAGCCACTCCACTACACGAACGTCCTTAAATCATTAAATGTATAGAGGAAATTGTCCTCGTTGGTCGAAAATTCATCAATTTACAGATCAAAAATAAAACACCAATCCGGACGTGAAGGATTTTGTTAGGAAATTTTCCACGAGAGTGAAACTGAAGCAATAAACAATGACGGAAACCAAGGTCATCATCGTAATCGTCGTCTTATAGCTACTGAAACACATTTTCACTACAATTTTGGGTGAGTTCTGTTTTATCGTTGAGCATTATGCAAATTGAAAGGGGCTAAGCTAGCGCAGCGCGGCGGCAGTGAATTAGGGAGTTTGGTAAAGAGAAGCTGATTGAGGTCTGTTTTTAATTACTCAAACCCTTTTTATTATTTGAGTGCTTAAGCACTTGGGCTTACTATACTTTATGAAGAGTCACAAGTAACGGCTTTTATAATGCAGAGATAATGTTACAAATAATGAAATCTAATTAGGCTTCCTGTGCTGAGTGTTAATTGTAATTGCAAGTGGTTGGAGAGGATGGTTTGGAAATTTTATTGTGTACTTTTGGTAAACATTTCTGTACTCGACAGATGAATATTAACTCAAGGATTAGAGCCTTCGACTTTTGAGATAGTCCATAGATTTGGATACTAATCAGGACTGCCGCTGTTTAAAGGCATATGTGGAATATCTGTGATACTTCAGTGATCCAATATTCGAACAAAAAAAGAAATCTTATCTTGGATGCTGGAAAATGGCACGATTAAATTAGAAGAGTTCATCCACCCTCGAGTCCGCCCAGCGGGCGTCAAGCTTTCACGTTATCTACATACATATGTATGCTTGCGTTATGTTATTTGACTTAGTGGTGAATATAAAAAATTCACAAAAATGTTTGTCAGTAAATCAGGACCAAAATCTCTCCATTCTACCCCTGCTGCACAGTTCTTTTTTCGATAAAATTTCGCTCACCTTGGGGGCAATAGAAATGTTTAAGTTATGACAAAGCAGCAGGACGAGTTCTCATGAAAGTGTCAACTCAAGCTTTTCGCCTCCACAATGTTATACATTTCGAGTGTGGTAAAGTGCACTACTGCCTGAAGCGCTCTACAAATTACCCTGGCGGGACCTAGTAAAAAATTAATCGCAAAGGAACTATCTCCGCTCTTCTCGTCCGACCGCCCAATACACATACAGCCATACTACGCACACACACAGGTATACTAGTTTAATTTTTTAGCAGTGCTTGATAAAACTGTTGCCCTTATTCTCTCGGGTCCTAAACCCTTTCTGACTATTAATGCCCGTGAGCCTATCCATCAGCAGGAAGGATGCTTTCCCACTGAATGGCAAATAGAACATGAAAAATTCAGAGCCATGCCTCTGGAAAATATTTACGATTTTGTTTTTACGGAGCCTTTTAAGTTTTTATTTTTCGATACTTTTATGGGAAGAAGTAACCACCACCCACCCTACCTACCCTTAGGCTTACAAATTTTTTACTAGTTTCTCTCCTTTTTTTTTATATATATATTTTTTTAAAGTGGTGATGTTGTTTACTTTCCGACGCTCTTTTCCACAAATAAATGCTCCACCAAGTCATATTGACTGAATGGAATTGGAGCAGAAATTGTTTTTGTGTTTTAATTTGATACCTTTACTCAGGATTTGCGTCAGTGGACTGCTGATGGAAAGTACCCGTAAATGGTGTTTTTAAAATTGTCGATTTTAGAGCAGAGGATAAATCTCGTTATAATACTGTCGTTAGTGGAACATATAAAAACTGCGACCAATGCGTGCTTAATTCGATGAAAATTATTGTGACAATGTGGTTTCGTCCGCGAGGGATAATAATGACATTCACGGTACATTTTTCGATCCATAAATGAAATCAGGGACTGTACTCCAATGGGAATTTATTGAAAATTACGGGTTCATTAAAATTAAGGTAGATAAATGAAAGCGCATTTGTTGTTAAGTAAATTTTAGTGGATGGAAGTGATTTATACGTAATAGATGAAAAAAAAATCAGTTTAAAAACTTTTGGCATATGAAAGAAGTGAGTGAAAAAGATAGAAAGAGAAGAATTCTGAAATATTTCTTTTTGTCGAAAGAATGTTTCTTGGCAAAAAAAATCCTCTAACAGAACTATTTAGTGCGCTGATGGAATGTAATTCAGTTTAGGATTTTTGGTAGGCAATTTAACTCGGTACGGAAAAATGTCAAACCGTAATCACCTGGAAGATGAAAAAAGTCGACTATTTCATTTACCAAATCAAGTTTAACAAACAAACAATAACAAATTTTTTGTGGCACAAGCGGGATCAAGTAAGATTGTTAAGTTTATTCAGAGGAGCAAATATATGTAACGATAGAGGCAGATGTAGAAAAAGAAAATCTAAATTTGTGCTTTATGCAAAGCATAGACAGTTGTCTCTGTAACAAAAATAGATCATTTTCTCTCTCTTTTGATCGTTGTCGTAGAAGGAGTGACACGAGTTATAATGTTATGACTTTTTAATAAATGATTTAATTTCTCTTCCATATAATAAAATTTATTTCGAAAAAAAAAATGATGGTATGCCAATAAAATGAAAATCTTAGACTTAATCAAATTGCCAGTACCGAATATAATCATGGTTTCTAAAAATATTTTGCTCCTATCTCAACTTCCTGCTTTTATATAGGGGAACATGAGGAACGTTAGGTTAAGATGCAATATCAGCAATATGACGTTTTTGATGCGGAAAAAAGACTTTTTTGGCATTTTCCGGCACTATTCGTTAAACAATAAATATGTATAGGTTACACGAATCGCATATCCAAAACAAACTGCATAAAGTAGACAGTGAGATTTGGGAACCAATTCTTCAATTGAAAATCCGGTTTGAATTAATGAATAGAGTTCCGTAAATAATGAGGGGAAACAAAACTCATTGTTTACCCCCATTATTTACAGGTTAGGGACTAAGTTGGGGAGCTCCAAAATGTGAGGCTCAACCTTCTTTCAATCCATCCAATACAAGTGTTCAAAGAAAACAGTTTTTTTAATTTAAAAAAATTACCGACTTTTACGTTGGTATGTTTTTTTTTTACATTCAGTTAGGAAAATTTCATTAATTTATCATTTAAACCTCCCCCGAACAATTGAAATCGCTCCCGAAAAATAGAAATTAAACGTTTAAAATCGAGGAAATTTTCCATATAAATTTCGTCCATAAATTATGTATCCCCTCCCCCCTCTATGACAATATTCAATTAAATAGAAAAATCACCCTCATCATCTATACACAGAATCAAGTCAAATGTTTTCCATTGTTTTAATTAAAAAAAAAATCATCTGATTGCAAGCGACCGAAAAAAGGTTCTTTCAGTCCTTTACACCTTCCAATAAATATATTTGAAGGAGTACCACCGACGGACCTTCGTAGAAGTTAAAAAAAGGACACAATTTTCCTAGCAATTATTTACAAATTTCGTTCGATCGAACGAGCAGGGAAAAGAAGAGGACGAGTGGGGGTGGGGGAGAGTCTCAACCAACAGCCTAATCTCAATACTACCAAGTAAAGCATGAAATTTCAATCATGAAGAAATTACGAACTAAAGTATCCTCCTAATGGTCGCTCTCACCAAGCCAACAAAACACTGTTGTCGTCGTCGTCCTAGCCCTATCGAAAAACCATTAAAAGGACCCATTCACCTAAGCGAGGTGATATAAAAGTGCAAGGTTCCTTGACATTTTCGTATAACGGTTGATTGATTTTCTGTATATAGTCTATAATATAACATTCATCCCCTCTCTACGTGTCGGGTCGTTGAAGTTTCTTAATAATTCAAGAATGGCATCGATTACTTGACAAATTTGTGGAACCACAGAGTAGCTTAGCCACTTTCGGGAAAAATTATTATTAGAAATAAAAGATGGGTGGGGGCGTGTTGTCAGAAGGAAACAGGGCAGGCAGTCAAATAAAAAGCTTCCAGCTCCCACTTTAGATTGTCGAGCAGCAAACACTAGACGGACACGAATTCGATACTAATGGCATTGAGTAATGGCCCAAAATTGACTCTGAACTTACCTTTACCTTCAATTGGTAGGTGATTGCACTTCATAATCGCCAGGACTGCTTGAGCGATATTGCCGAATTCGATTAGCCCTGACGATGAGCGCTCTGTTTTCAGTGGGAACATTCTAACCGACGTTGGGGGGACTTCCTTAATATTAAAAATTCCTATCAGCTGCTCCTCAGTTAATCCAGGTGGTGTGTTGAAAAAATGTAAAATCTGTCGAAAAGAAAGGCACAAAATAAAAATTAAAAAAAAATTTAATTTTAATTTCATTAGTACAAAAATTAAAATTATACTCTTCCTCCCCTCTTACCTTACTCGGTGGTTGGATACGATTTTTACTGGCCTGTGCTGGTGATAAAAATCGATTGTTTTTTGAGCCCGTATATTCCTTAAAACTTGGCGTATGATCTGGAAGACTAAATGGATTGATGACTTCCGACAGGAAATTCTGTTTTGAGAAGGCTATCTGTATTTTTCCATTGTTTCCGACGGGAATGTTGTTTAGATGCTGCACACAACGCTCAACTGCCACTGAATCACCCATTTGTACCATTGCTGTACCTTCTTTGGTTTTCAAAAATTTTATCTGCAAAGAGAAAAAGTGGTAGAGAACAATTTTAATTGGCGTTTTTTGTTTGTTTTGTTTTGTTTTGTGAAATCATTAATAATAATAAATATCCAAATTTCAATCAAACTCGCAGAATTAATGGTATTTTTGATTGGTTTAGGTATCCTCATCAAATTATTTTGATTGGGTTATCTTCTCTATCTTTCAACTTACTTTAAGAAACTTTCTATTCCTTGCAAAAGATACTTTGGCACAATTAAGAAAAATTTGCCAATGGATAATAAATATTCTTTAATCTTCAAAATAATTAATAAATTCTAGATGTCATAATTGCGACAATATTTATTTAGGATAAAGAGGAGAGTAACAGTAGACAGACATTTTACAGTGGTTTATGTTTACCAGAACACCTGTCTCCGTACATTATTTGCATTAAAAATTGTAAATTTTTTCGAACATCAAAATTTTCGAAATTCAAATTAAAAACACATTTAAAACAAACAAAAAAATAAAAATATTGTGACGGGCATTGTTCTTGAATACCGTGGCTTTCAAAAGGAAATTTTTTTTTTTTTTTTTTTTGTACAGACTTTACTGACATAGCGGTGTACAACAGAAATTCGTTTGTAGCCACAATCGCTATTTTTAAATAATTTCATTCGCCAAATAAATATAAAAAATATGTTTTATGTACGTTTTTTTATTAAATTCATTACATATATTAGCTGTGTTCTTTTGGTTCCGTGCAGTGCACTGCAGAACACAGGAGATTGCAAATTGAATTGACTTGCAGAGTGCATAGAAGTAGAAATTTTTTTGCAAGCATAGAGAGAATAATCTAGGTGCCATGACTTTAATTCTTACAAAACGTTAAACCTGTCAAATTTTGCCCCGAAGTTTATCAAGTTCTATTTTGACATTTTGCAAGGATTCAAGTCATGGCAATTTGATCATTTTCTCTATACTTTCAAGACATTTTTTATTTTTATGCACCCTACAAGTCAATTCAATTCGAAATCTCCTGTGTTCTGCAGTGCACTGCACGGAACCAAAAACACATAGCTATTGTATCATTGTAGTTCACAAGTTATTATTAAGATAAAAAAATCCGAAAATTCTTAATGTGATGTTTGCCAATTTTTTTCTTGCACCATGCCCTTAAAATCTGGTATAAAACCCACGTTAACTGCACATTTTAGTTCTGCCTCCAAATTTTTGTAAATAATATTGGATCGATACTTTGATTTTATGAAATTTACAACTAAAAAAGTGGACTCGATTCGCACACCCATGTTGTTCCATACATATTCAATAGCTTTGCAATACCTAAATCCAGTGTCAAAAACTCATTTGACTTTAATAAGGCGAGCCCACATTAATAAAACTGACTCTTCGTTTCTAGGATAATCGTTTTGGCTTTGAAACAAAAGCATATCTGATTCAAAGTTACGCCAGGGAATTGGTGATGTCAAAACGGAAAGGATCTTGCATGAGTTGGAAGGCCGGTCTGAATTTTTCAATGTCAACAAAACGATCGTCAAATTTTCCTTGCAGTTCCTGCAACCATTCTACATAACGCTGCCTATTAAAATTAGAATCTTCTTTATATTTTAACGAAATGTGTGAAATCAGGATTTTCCATGTGTATTACAAATTCTTGTACATACTGCGCTAGATCACATATTAGTTTTTTTGTTTCCCTGAAGTTTTAAATTCAACTCATTAATGATGGTGGTAAACTGTAAGTCGCATTGCCATTCATTTCTTTTGTTTCAAGAAAATCCCGAATAGGAATAATCAGTGAAGAAAATCTTTGCAAAACCTTTCTACGGCTTAACCAACGAACATTTGTAAAAGACAAAAGATCATTCAATTCAGTGTCATCAATTTCTTTCAATAGCTCCAAAACCTGATGGTTCATAGCACTACTTCGAATATAATTAAAAACTTTAACAACTTTATCCATCACATTTTTAAAAATGTCAGTTCTGTATAATTGAGCACAAACATTTTCTACATGTATCATGCAATGGAATGAAGCTACCAAAGACACGTTAGTTTGTTGTTTCAAAGTACCTACAAATCAAGAATTCTGTCCAAGCATTGCTTGAGCACCATCTGTCGTGAAATATACAAATTTGGTCATATCTAATTGAAAATCTTGAGCGACATTTAGTCAGTTTTAGTCACATTTAGTCAGTTTTAAAAATATCTATACCTCTAGTAACGGTCTTTCATTCCACGAATTGTTAACATTTCTTTATATATTTCAAAGTCATTTGATACAAGACGTATCCAAAAAATTAACTGTGCAGTGTCTCGGATATCAAATGATTCGTCCAGCCTCATTTTCGAAAAAGTAAGGTCCAATGACCCCGCGGGACCATAAACCGCACCAAACAGTCACACGTTGAGGATAGAGAGGCTTTTCAACAATAACTCTTGGGTTTTCCGAGCCCCAGATGAGACAATTTTGCTTGTTGACGAAGCCATCGAGGTGGAAATGGGCCTCATCACTCAAGATGAGTTTTCGATGGAATTCCGGATCATTTTCATGCATTTCAAGGACACAATCAGCAAAGACTCGACGTTGTTGATGATCGGCCGGCTTGAGTTCTTGTGTTAATTGAAGTTTGTAAGCCTTAAGACCCAAATCTTTATGCAAAATACGGTGTAATGACGTTTGTGGAATGCCTAATTCCAAAGAACGACGAGGAATGGACAAACCTGGGTTTTCTTCAACACTTTCGGCTACAGCAGCAATATTCTCGGCTGTTCTTGAGCGACATGCACGGATTTTATTCTTCACATCACTAACTTGTCCTGACAGCTCGAATTTTTCTACCAATTTCTGTATTGCGGTCCGACAAGGTGCTTCACGACGACCCAAAAATGTTCGAGTTTTACGAACCGTCTCTGCCACATTTTCACCATTTTTATAGTGAATTTTAATAATTTCAATGCGTTGTTGAATCGTGTATCGCCTTTAAGGAATATTTCGCCACATTCACAAAGTCTATTCGCCACATGTGGCGAGTGGCGATGGTATTGGACACCGCTGTTATAGTAAGAGGAAAATGGGATTCGAGGACTGAATGGATTCTTTCAGAGAGAGAAATTTAAAAAATTTTCTTCGAGATTTTTTTTTTTTGTATAAGTCGAATACAAAAAAGGATATTTCTCTAAACTGTTATACGTGCAACTTAGCATTTCGAAAACAGTGACATCTGTTCGGTCGCGCAAATTTTAACGACTCCCGTCCAGCCAGAAGTAAAAGCATTATGAAGAAATCTTTGGGAATGGAATCGGACAATTTTCAGACAATTTAATATGTAACAGGTCCGCCACACGCGGCGCAACAATATTTTGTACTCTCCTAATCTAATTTCGGTCTGAAGAGGAAACACTTTTTGTTGAATTCACCCAAATTTAGGCCCAACATTTTTCAAACCTTTCAGTTTATTATGTCTACATAATTTCTGATGTATATACAGTTCAAATTCACACGTTATTTTTACTGCTTCTCACGAACTAAGCCTCATCCCGTTATAACAGTTATTGAGAACGTAACTATTATAAAACATAAGAAATGGTGACGAAACACGTCGTTCACATTTGTTATTAGGTTGTCTACATGTAATTAACTATTACGTTACGTTTGGGTCTTGATAATTAACTGATATTTAACTGTTATACTGGCGCAAAACTTACCTTCAATTTCAGAGAATGATGCAGGAAGGAGATATGGAAAGGATTAGGGGAAATGAGGAAAGTGGCAGAAATGCGGATGTATGTAGCCCTTAAAATTTCGCAGTGTATGCCGGAGGAAAGACAGAAGATGGGAGACTGTTCCACATTCGCACACTTCTGTACTGTACTGTACGGCCGAAAGTAATTTGAAGGATGTGCGGGGTTTGCAGCTCGAGTAGTGCGAGCGAAAGGCATCCAACATTGTGGTGGTGCTCTAGTGAGTCGATATGACAAGTTATTGCCACATCGCCAATGAGCTGCTTGAACGCTCTCTTTTGGACAATATTAAATGAAGCTAAGGCTTTGCGACCAACCCCAGCCCATATATGGAAATTGTATTCCATTATAGGTCTAATGTAGGTCTTGTAGAGGAGCGCTAGATTTGATGGGCTGAAATATTTCTTACACTTTTTCAAAAATCCAAAACATTTCGATGCTTCGTTGGAAACAAAGATATGAACGATCTGTCTAGCTTTACTTACTGGAAATATTAATGCCAAGAATGCTTAGTGACGGTGAATCAGAAATTAATACTCATTAAAAGAAACAAGGGTGGTTAAGTGATGATCTTGTTTTAATGAGATGAGACAGCTTTGAGTCTTAGATGCATTGAATTTGATGCGATTCGCTTTGCCCCAACCGAGGATATAATGTGATTTCAATATCTCAATATCAGTTATAACAAGGTCAAAAGAAGATGATGATAGATACCATTGGTATGGGTCACATGGTATAAACTTATAAAACAGATTTTTCCTATTCTCGTATAGCTCGAAAAGATGCTACGACAGCTACATACTAAACCACCGTCCACTTTTCATCAAATTAAGTCAGATAACCGCAAATTTCTCGCCTCCTTGGCTTAGTGTCATGTATATAACTGATTTATCTGTGTAAAGAAAAGGCGCAGAAGGTACAAAGTATTCTAGCCATGATAATCCTTTGTTCACAAAATTTTTCGTTTCTTCTCCGTTTATTGTTGTCGAGGACAGCTGACAATTGCTTTCATCTGCGCTCAGGCCACAAACCAATCAATTTAGGTGTCCATTCTTCGCAGGAAAATACACTCTGCCTTGTCTACGAGTATATATCTACCTAGCTAGCTACCAATCTATTTACAAACTCTAGTATAAAGCAGAAAATAATGGTCAATTTCTTCAGATAATGGGGGTTTGATTTCAACTGATTGAATCAATATTATTCATTTCAGAAGGGCAGTAACTGGCTATTTGCCACCCACCTCCGCAATTCACCACCACCCACCCTGTCATCCAATCAACATCACTCAACTTCTCTGGCAGGGATGGAGGGATCATAAGAATCGTTTTTACAATGCAAGACCGATACTTTTCGGATTCGGATGCGATTTTATATTCCATAGATATACGACGAGTAGAAAGTATATGCTGCCGTCGGCCAAATGAATAGGACTCCTAATTGCAGGATTATTAAAGAAGGCAGAACTGGAAAATCTAGAAATCAAAGGAAGAATTTGAAAGGATATTTTTTTCTCTAATTAAACTGCTTTTGAAAGTCTCAAGGAAAGGAAAGGGGGGGGGGGGCGGTGTTTTTTTTTAGTTTGAAAGTTGAGATAATTTGAAATTTTGCTACTGAAGAGATCTTTTTCTTTCAATGGGGAGAGGTACATATTGAACGAATTTCCATATTTTTTTTTTGCAAATCCATATTTATGAATCCTTAATTAGATTTGCAGAAATTAAAGGATAAATTGAGCTTTGGCCTCATTTTTTGTTTGCCTACTTTAGATAAAAGTTATAATTGCAAGAGAGGGACGTTGACCTTTGAAGTTTGCTTGTATAGAATATTTTTCAATGATAGCTAAGCCTAGCGATCTCTAAAGGAATATTTATGATTTTGATTGCAAGAGTCCCCCATAAATCCCTTATGCAGTCATAATTTGCGACTATCATAAAATTTTTTATATTCGTTTTATGCCTTCATAAAAAATTCGTCGTCAATTAGGAGAAACAGGGTAGAACTCTGTTATTGCAGTTCTACTAGAAAAATGTATCCAAGGATCATTTTCAAAGCAACTCTGGAAGGAAAGTACAACTCCAGAGAGTTGCACTGGAGTGGATTGAAAATTGTCATAAACGGAAGTTCGCGTTCACAGTAGCATGCTTTTTTACATAACCTCCCTTTTTATGACATCATATTAAAGTCTTTCACATCTAGATGGCAGTAGTAGGTAAGACTTTTCTACCAACATGACCGAAAATATTGTGTTAAAATATAGCAAAAATAATTGAAATAAATTTTAATCTCTTTACAAATGAAATTCATTTTATACTCTTCGCAGCATTGTCCTCAGCTTGTAAAAACGTATATACCTCTTCCGAGCAGCAATTTATTAAAAGACTCGCAATAAAAATGCCAAAGTCAATAAGGTGCAAACTACACAGGGAAAATAAAATAAAATCTTAATTGCTGTAGAGCATGCATGCACTCCACAAATTTCAGAAAATACCAGCTATTTCTGACAAGATACTATGAGAATAGGGTTGAGCTGGGTTTTGTGGGTGAGTGGGTGAGAGAGGAGAGTCGACGGTAACTAATCCCATGATTCAGTAAATCGGTGCACGATGCACACCTGCAATGGTAGAACAGGTAGCAACCATTATAAGCAGTTAGTTAGAAGCAAAACCAGCCTTCGAGCCAACTCTGAATTCGAAATGATAATTCGATTTTCGAATGAACTCGAGGGTATTAATGCAATTTTGCCGCCTTAGATGCATTTATGCTCATTACATTAGCAATTTCTCGTATGAAATGGCATGGGAAATCGCAATGATTGAATTGATTCGATTTGAGTTGTACTATTTAAGTACTGTGCTTTCATTGTGGCAATGTGTAATAATTATGATTATAGAAATAGTTTTGTAAGTGTTATCTTATCTCTCTCGCTCCTCTGTATTACTTAAAGTACTTAATGCAATAATTTTTCGGTAGAAATTTTAGATCAAAGAGAAAACGATAAAAATAATAAAAGAAAATTAATTAGTTAGAAAAAAAAGTTTGAGGATAGCAAGACAAAAGCTCTGTGATTTGCAATCAGGTCTATATCAACTACGAGATCCTGGGCTCAAATTTCTGATTGGATTTGAAATTAAACAAATTTTATTTGATGAGTTGTTTGAGGCCATATCTGGTACAGAGTTACCCACGTAACGTGTTTTTTGGGCATTTTTCTCGAAAATGTGCGAAGATATCGAAAAATTCCTACTAAGAAAAGTTACGTAGCAATAGTAAAGATATCCTTTAGCATACAGTAATCGAAATTCACTTAAAATCAATGCATTTTACCAGGGACAGACTTGCGGCTTCAAATTGAGATATTGATATTGAAATTATGTCATATTGCAATAATAAAATTTCAGAGACACTTGCGGTTTACGATACTGAAAATTAATTACAGAACTTACATTTTGATTTGTCACTTGATTTGTCATTTGACTTAAGAAAGTTCCGCGCACGTAAAAAATGCGAGCAAATATTATGAAATTACTTGTTGATATGTCAAATAAAAATGAAATCATTGAATAAATAACTAATAAGGAAGCGGGGTACCGTGCGAATACAGTATACGTGTTTAAACAATTCAATGACAGTATGACCTATGATCAGAGGGGAAAATGACAAGGGGGCCTACTGCCTATTGTGCGCGTCAGTTCAACGTTTCTGACAGTTCATATTTTATGAAATTGAATTTGCTGCATAAATTATGTCAGTCATACAAAGGCAACACCAAGATATATTATCTGAAAATAAGGGGGCGCTAAAAATTTGTTTTTTTTTACATAGCAATTTGGATTATAAAAAATGTCCTCCTTCAAAAGGATTTCATTAGTGCGATGACGAAACGAATACAAACACAGCACACTAATACATTTCGCCGAGTGGCTTCGGTTTTCACCCGATATGCCGCTTCCTTATTAGTTATTTATTCAATGAAATAAACACTTTATCTTGACAAGTCTCAAATATTAAATGTCGGAAAAAGTTGCAGCCAACATTGCAGTAAAAAATTTGGTTCTAAAAGGTTCGTGTATTGATTGATTATGTTTATAACTTGGGTCAGATTGCAATAAACTCTCTATACCGCGAAATTTTTCGCAATTTCAATATTGAGTGTAGAACATTGGTACTCAACACAGAGTGTATACAGTATTTAGAGACACACTTGCGGTTTAGTGCAAATTGCAATATTGAAACCGCAAGTCTGTCTCCGGTATTATAGATTTTAAAAGATTAAGAAAAGACAAAAAATGAAATTTCGAAGAAGATCGGCCGATCCCATAATTTTTTAAAACTAGGCGACAAATAAGCGAAAATTTCCAAATAATGGGTTTGGGAAAAAATTCGTGACGTTTTCCCTGATAGATGGCGTCAATTGCAAATAACTCACGAGCTACGAATCATAGCAACACCATTAAACACTTCTAGTAACACTTTGAGTGTAAAAACATCAAAATTAGTGCAGTGGTTGGAAAGTTTTGTGTGTTTGAAAATGAAGAAAAATATTAAAAAATTGTGCTATATTTTGCAATATTATTACGAAAAAGGGAAGAATGCTGCGCAGAATTGTGAAAAAACTTGAAGGTACCTTATCAAAATCTGCTGCCCGGAAATGGTTCGCTCGCTTTCGTTGTGGTAATTCTGATGTGAAATCAGGCTCTGGTCGTCCAATCACTGAAAAAACCGTTCATGACGATGAAAAACTAGATTTGTTTTTACATAATTAATCATCTTTAAAGTGTTTAGAACACTTTAACCGTCCGCCGGCTAGAAAACAGGTATTTGAGGCGCTCGCAGGGGAGACCTTTTCTCGCTACCTGGGGCCGGATTCACTAATTCGGAGAGCTGTGGAGATGAGAGTTCTTTTGACACTTATTTGTATTAAGAATTACCAAACTCTCTATTCCACTCGACAAAAATCTCGGCTCTGTTAGTTGTGGAGAGCCAAAAAGAATATTTCTCAATTGTCAGAACTGTCTGCTTTTGTTGTGTGTTATGAAGGTACCTAGGTAACTTGGATTTTCAAAATAAATTATGGGCTCACCGCATCCTGACTATGTTTATAATAACAAATTACGGAAATCCTTACAATACTTCCAGAGGAATATGGATGTCTCAAGGTACCCGCTAAAAATTGTAAATCACGCGAAAATGGTCAATTTGGTTATCTCCCAGTACAGAAGAGACGCTATCAAATTTTTAAATATGCACGCTAAAGCTTGCATGTAGTATGAAATCGCATCTATATTTTGTCCCTAATTCGATATGTAATTAGTTTTTGAGTCTGGTAAATAGTTTTGGAGATAACTGCAAAAGAAGTGAATCAGTCCTTTTTAAGATGAAAAAATGGGCGTTTTTTGGTACAACAAAAATGGACATATTTTCAACTCATCATTATGAAGAACTGGTAAGTCGTGGAAATTCACTTTCCATGAGAAAAATGTTCACGACAGAGTACTTATGGATGTGAAACAAAGAACGGAAGAAATATATGCAAAATATAGGAACTGGGGTATATGATCAAACTGCAAAAAAATCCGTCTTTCTGCGGTAAAAAGTCAGTTATGAAGTTAAAATGATCAAAAACAAAGTACACCACTCAATTACCCGCTTCTCCCTATTTAATTTGATATCAAACATGGCATATTTTGGATAACCCCCAATGAGGGGTACCCTGTACATGTATATAGAAGCTAGATAAGCTTCCAGGAACCCTTGAATAAAAAAAGGATAGAGTTGTAATAGTGAGGAAAATCATATGAGTAGTAAAAACTTGCCTGATTATTTTATAAATGTAGAAAAATTGAACCTTTCGACCCAGCGATCAGAGAGGTCATATCAGTACGGTTGTCTCTGATCGCCTACCATAGAAGTTCAAATTTTTCAGCTTATTTTCTAAATTTGAAGAAAGTGTTGAAAATATAAAAATTATCGAGGACGGAAGATATTTATTCCTTATAGGAAAGAAAATTTGTGGCAACTGATTTACATCAGTTTGGGAATAGAACTCTATTCAAAAGTTATAGGATAAAAAAAATTGAACTCTTCTTAATTTCTAACTATGCACACTTCGGTTGCAAATAATTATTTTTTTAAACTTTTTAAGTAATTCTTAAGTTTCTGCAAAAATGCAATTACCTATAATTTCCTTCACCTAGATAATATCTACCTAGTTAGGGCTATGAAGAATGCGCCTATCTACCTAGCCCAGACCGGAGAACAAAGAATTTCTATTAAAAGTTTTTCCTACACACTCTGCAAAAGAAAGTCGCTAAAGCAATGGCGGCAGCAGCAGCAACTTATAAATTGTGAATTACAGTGGAGAGATGCTCTAGTTTTCCGAAGAAAAATGTTGTTACATAACTGCCAGCCGCAAGGAATTATTTTCCTGATGGCAGCGGTAATTCCTATCCATAAACAATGTTCTTAGAAAATTGGAAATTTCGCTGGATACAGATACTGCACTCCTCGCCTCTGACATAGTCGCTGGAATCATAAAAACGTTTCTTGAAAGTTTTTGAAGGCATCCCACAAGAGAATTATTGACGATGATACAAGTTATAGTGAATGCGGCGCGGCGGGTCTTCGTTGTTGGTCTTTTGACATGGGCATCATTTCCGCGAGCTTAAAAACTAAAGAGATTGCTTTTTTTCTCAAAACGTCACTTCACTCCTGACTGCTCCTCTTAATATAATAGTAAAGGTCGATTTATAAATTATGTCGTCAGTATCCATCATGTCGTTCCTTGTCAGTGGATCCATATTTACTTTGTTGTTATTGTTGTGGTGGAGATTTTTGTAAATGCTTGCTTCCGGATATATGGCAATTTTGAACACGGCTTTTTCGGAAGAAGTTTAGGTGTTAGTGTGAAAATGGGAAAAACTGAGCAACTCCCCAATCTTATATTTGGATAATGCTTGAGAATACGTTGAACTAGAGAGATGAAATTTTAGACGTTTCTTTTTTGTAAAAAATTTTAGTTGTATAATTAAAGAAAAAAAATTAATTATGCATTAAAATCGGGAAACAATCTTAAAGGAGTGCCATATGAATCATATATTTGGTAAAATGGATGAGAACGACCTGACACAGAGACTTCAAATGACGCCTGCAGTATTTAAATTGCAATTTTCAGTGTAAATTTAAAATGGACTAAATCTGGCAACTCTTATTAGCCCAACGTTTACTTCATATAACTCTGACCTGTAATGCTTCATACGTGGCAACTCCAAATTTAGTGAGTTTTTCTCACTTCTTGGAACAAACGGTTTCTTATTGGTTCCACTAATTTTTGCTTATTAGTTCGCTCACAGCAGAAACAGTTACGTTGCTGGTGTTATTGGATCAAATTTTTCCTATATATATACATATAAGTTTGAAAGTGGTTATACTGTTATAATATTGTTTTGAGCACGAAATAGTATTGTAAAACATTGGTGAAAAATGAGTAGCCATGTAGGTTGTTTGAAGGTTTGATTTCTCCAAATTTTTGTTCATTATTTCGTAATAGGACAACGAAGAAGCGCAGAGGTTGCGGGAGTATATGTGCGAGGACAGCTCTGACAATAACGAAGAGGAAAATTCTTGATTTTTACCCGTCAAGAGGCACGGAAGTCCTCTTTCTAATACTTCAGTTGAAAGATATATGTAGAGTTGAAAACGTGATGAACACCACTCCAGTACCTACATCTTATGCAACATCGCGACTACATGACATCAAATCTTCATTTGAATTGTTCCTTCCAACTGTAATGGAAAACCTTGTTATTGGTATGACAAATATTGAAGATCTTGCAGCTGAGTAGAATTTTATATTGAAATAATTTTTGCAGGTAACAGAGTATTCGGTGAGGGTTGGATACCGGTCGATCACATTACCATGCAAGTCTATATAGGATTGCGGGTCCTAGCAGGTGTATATCGTTCACATGGTGAGTCATTAGAAAGTTTATGGGACGACAAGATGGAAAGACCTATTTTTCGAGCTGCGATGAGTTTACAGCGACTTGGGAATATTACACGAGTATGCGCTTTGACGATCGTATACAGGGTGTCCCGTAAGTGGTGTAATATCCAAAATGTACCGATATGTCGAGCTTAGACGAAAGATATTTGAGTATGTTGTTATAGATCACCCTGTAACTTCGGAACGTTACACCCTATGATGATGATTTAAACTTTGCTCGATAGATATTCGTTAGACCTTTCCAATGATCTGTGAATTCTTTCCAGCCTCTTCTTTGTTTTTTAAGTTATGGTTCAACAAAGTTAAAATTTCGGAATTTCTACTCGTTTTTTTATATTTAACTACTATTTTTTGTATTTGTATCAAATGTCATTACTACCAATTTTTCATATTGAATTTAAGAAGCCCAAAACCTTTGCTTTCAAATGACCTATCACACTCTCTACCGAAAATGTAACCCTTTCTGTGTTTTTTACACTTTTTCAAGCATCTCCAGCGAAAATGGCTGATAAAATTCAATAAGTGCCAGAAAGTAGGCAACTATCTTTTGGAAATGACCTTTTTCAGTCATTCTCGCTGAATATGCTGAAGAAAAAGTGCAAAAAACGCAGAAAGGGTTACATTTTCGGTACAGAGCTAAGGTTTTGGGATTCCTAAATCCAATATAAAAAATTAGTATTGATGACGTGTTTTTTGAGTAATTAAATAAAAAAAAAGGGGTTATAATTCCGAAATTTCAACTTTGTTGAGCTTTAACGTTAAAACAGAGGGATGGAGGGAAAAAATTTATAGACCATTGGAAAGGTCTAACGATTATCTATCTACCAAAGTCCAAATTATCATAGGGTGGAACGTTCAGAAGTTATAGGGTGATCTATAAAAACATACCTAAATATCTTTATGTCCCGTTATCTCGGAAATACGAAGACGGATTAGGGAAATCGGTAGTGCTACAAATTAAGGCCATTGAGGATTTAGGCTGTAAGGTGTACTTCGGCAACTTTTTTAATTCACTGCTACTGGATAAAAATATCAAAATATCTTACAAGTTTAAATGGAATATAAGATGTGACGTGGATGGACAACAAGCCCGTATATATTTTGACAAACTTCCTATCACCTGTACTAGTAACCACAGTAAAACGCCGAAAAGCATATAACAAAAATATGGGCGGTGCCGATCTCATGGATCAGCGCAAAGTATATGCTATGAATTGGATCACAACTCAAAGATGAAATATGATGTGTCTTTGTTTTTTTCTGATCTTCTGGATATATCTTTTAATAATGGGTATATCATTTACATAAAGTTTCGCGAAAAGAGAACGTGTTGAGGGACCTGTACTGTCCTACCTCGACTGCAGACGACAGGTCATGGCTCGAACGTCGATTGGGAAATTTTTCCCCGAGACAGAGGTCCATATCCACAATAGTGACAAGTGCAAAAAGTATATTTTTGAAACGTCCCATGCCTTCTCATCCCATGGGAAAAACAAATATTCGAAAAAAGATGTGCAAATTGTGCTAAAAGTAAAATAGAATACATCACAAATAATATTTGCGTAACAAGCAACGTTCACATATGCTATACAAATGATCGGAATTGTTTTGCTCAAGACAACAGCTAAAATTCTTTCTAAGGTCAATTTCCTAACCTTAACGTCCATCGGGACATGTGTTCCATAGAATTTCATTAAACCTGCTGTACGTTTTCACATTACAATATTATTTTATATTTAGTTTATCTTTAATAAAGTAACTTTAATGCCTAAGAACCTTGTTTCATTCCTGGTATCTTAATTGTAATGAAAGGGTTAAGCACACATAAAAGCAGGTGGTTACACGTTGTCAACGCCGCACCGGCCTGCGGGCATCAGTCCAGACAATCTAAGCCGAAGTACATAGATGCTACATATTAACGGCAAAGATAAGTAGCAAGAAACTGAAGCAACTTAAAAACTTTGGTTCTCCAAAGTAAATTTCAATCAAACCATCTATGCATTGTGAAAAAAGAAACAGTTGAATTTAATTAATGACAGGAGATATTCTAGTAAAGTCTTTGGAGAAGTAAATGTGTAAATCTTGGTTAACGATTCTCTATTGTAAATAATTAAATGTTATTAAACTAGTGCAATAAATATTTAAAATGCTAGTGAAATTGTGTTGGGAATCTTTATAAATAAGCAAGTTTCAAAGTTTCAAGTACGATAACTGTGTGCTTGAACATTTGTCTTATTTCCATTCAATAAGTTTCAAGTGCGATAACTGTGTGCTTGAACATTGGTCCTTCAAGAGCCGGATCCTATTACTGAAACAGGATTTGCGAATGTAAGTGTACACGTCTAGAACTATAAAGTGAGTGTGGATGAGAAAACAAACATTTATAGTGTAAATGGACGCAAGATTCAAATAAGTTATAATTAAAGAAAGATGAAATCTCATATATATTACTGCTGGGACACTGGTAAGTGAATATATGTATGTATTAGGTTTTTCTTGTCATCAATAACTTTAATATTCAAATATACATATTTGCGTAATATATTTACAATCATTATATAATCTAACCAATTTAATATTTAAAATATTTGAAATAATAAAATAGAAGCTATCATGGAAAGCTTAGTTAAAAAACAAAATGCCCTAAAATCAATATTTAATACGTTTCTAAAAAATTACGATAAAAATGATACAAGTAAGCATACATTGGGATATTTAAATGGTCGTAAAAATGGAATAGAGAACATTTGGTCAGACTTTACAGCTAACCATTTGGAATTTGTGGAGATAGCTACTGACGAAGATATTAGCACGAACGATTATTTCAATAAGTCAGTATACGAAAAATTAGAAGAGACTTATTACCTTTCATTAGGAGAGATTTCAGATGCTTTAGAGCTCGTCATGCAAAATAGTACAAAAAATAGCCCTGCAATAAATAATACTACTGTTAATAACTCTACTATCAATTCAGCTCAAAGTGACTTAAAACTTCCTACGATAAGCATACCGACATTTAGCGGGTCCTATCTTTCGTGGAATTCATTTAAAGACCTTTTCACGGCTCTGGTCCATGAGAAGTCTTCTCTAACCAATGTGCAGAAGTTGCACTATCTGAAATGCAATTTATCAGGCGAAGCAGAGCAAATACTGCGACACTTAAGCATAACGGATGCTAATTATGATATCGCTTGGCAATCTCTATTTGATAGGTACGAGAACAAAAGAGTTTTAGTTGATGCTCAGCTAACGCTTCTACTAAGTCAACCACCCATAATCAAAGAAAATTCTCAATTATTGAAAAGATTACTCGATACTACGAAAGAATGTGTACACTCATTAAAAAACATGAACATTAAAACTGATTGCTGGGATCCAATAATAGTGTATATCACTATTAAGAAACTTCCTCAAGAGACGTATCAACTCTGGGAATCAAAACACGAAGGATGTAAAGAATTATTGACCTTCCAACAGCTTCAAGAGTTCCTAGAGGGACGCTTTCATACCTTGGAAAGAATTTCTGAACAACAAAAATCTATTGCAAAGGAATCTCCTTTTAAACAGCAAACTGCTATCAGTTGTAAATTCAACAATAAGTCATTCCATGTGACAGACATCTTTGCTTGTATCATATGCAAAAAGTCCCATTCCGTCAGACAATGTCCAGAATTTCTTAAATTAAAAACACCACAGAGGCACGAACTGGCCAAAAGTAAAGGTCTTTGCTTCAATTGTCTTTCCCAACGACATCAAACTAATAAATGCACAAGCACTAGTAAATGTTATGTATGTGGCTTGAAACACCATACGCTCTTGCATTTCATAAAACCTTCTAACATACATACAACAACGCAAGACACATCCCTAAACTTACCAGGTACTTCACAAATGAATTACATGAATCTCGCTGAAGCTAAACAATCGAGCTCCAATGTTCACATCTACTATTCATCTGAAACTAATTCCAAGTGCATACTCTTGGCAACAGCATTGGTAAACGCTCGTTCTGCATCAGGACATGTTTATACTCTGAGAGCCCTTATTGATCAAGGATCCCAAGCATCTTTTATATCTGAAGATGCCGTTCAAAAACTCAAATTGAAAAGACAACCTGTCTTAACGTCTATCAGTGGACTCAGTAGCAGTCAGCCTCTTAAGTCTCTTGGACTTATTAGTTTAAGTCTATATCCTCATACTGATATAGCACAGAATCTGCAGGTGAACTTACTGGTGATATCTTCAATCACGAGTTTATTACCAACTCACACGATTGCAAATCAAAATTGGAATCATCTTACTAAACTCCCATTAGCCGACCCAACATACTGGAAGCCGGGGAAGGTTGATATTTTACTAGGCGCGGACGTATATCCCGATATACTTTTAAATGGTATGATAAAAGGCCCTCCAGGTTCCCCTATTGCACAACAAACTACTCTTGGTTGGATATTGTCAGGTCCGTCTAAAATCCACAGTACTACAGGAAACATCATTACAATGCACAGCCAATGTGATCTCGATCTAAGCCTTAGAAGATTTTGGGAGATTGAGGAGATAAAACCAGACAGAATAATGTCTCAGGCCGAACTTAAATGTGAGGAGATGTATCAGAAAACGCACCAAAGGGATTCAAAGAATGGAACTTATACAGTAAGCTTACCGTTCTCAGACCCATCAGGGCAAAGTAAATCTTTGGGGAAATCAAGAGACCTTGCGTTTAAAAGATATCTCTATTTAGAAAACAAATTAAAAGGAAACCCGCTTTTATTAGAACAACATAATACCTGCCTTCGGGAATATCTTGAAATGGGACACATGGAAGTAGTCACGACTACAGAGTTGGATCACGTAATCAAAACTGACAATGATATTTACTACACATGCTCGTACTTACCACATCATGGAGTTGTTAAGGAAGGCAGCTCTACTACTAAATATCGCGTAGTTTTCGATGCTTCATGCAAGACATCATCAGGAAAGTCACTCAATGACGAACTTTTAGTCGGACCTACTATTCAAGATGAGTTGATACAAATTCTTTTGCGATGGCGTACACACAGAATAGCATTCACAGCAGATATTGCCAAAATGTATCGGCAAATAAAACTAATTAAAGAACATGCCGATTTTCAGAGAATTCTTTGGAGGTTCCATCCCGACGAACAAATAAAGGAGTACAAATTGAAGACTGTAACATTTGGAACATCATCAGCTCATTTTTTGGCAATAAGAACGTTACAACAGTTGGCTAAAGATGAGTCAGACAAGTTTCCAATTGCCTCCAGGGTGACTTTAAGGGACTTCTATGTAGATGACTTAATGTCTGGCGCAGACACACTACCGGAAGCTATTGAGTTACAGAAGCAATTAAATGATCTCACTATAGCAGGAGGTTTTCAGCTTAGAAAATGGATAAGCAATTGTACCGAAGCTCTACAAGGAATTCCTATAAGCGATTTAGAATGCAACCTACCTCTATCTATTGATATAGATCCGACAATTAAAACATTAGGCATTATATGGAATCCAGCAAACGATTCATTTCATTTCAAAGTGAATCTTCCACCCTTACAAGGTTTATTAACCAAAAGGAGAATTCTTTCGGATATCGCGCGACTATTTGATCCACTGGGATGGCTCGCACCTACTATCATAACAGCTAAGATTTTCATGCAAAGATTATGGCTGAAAGGTCTAACATGGGATGAAGAGGTTCCTGGAGATATTATGCAAAACTGGCTGATATATAGAAAGGAACTACAACTCTTAGAACACATTAAAATTCCTCGATGGATCACCACTACTAGGAAAATACCATGCGAATTGCATGGATTCTGTGATGCTTCACAAAGTGCATACGCAGCCGTATTGTATCTTCGAATAATTGATTCCACTCATACCAACGTCTGTCTTCTTACATCCAAAACTAGAGTAGCACCACTGAAAGAGATATCTCTTCCTCGTTTAGAGCTCTGTGGAGCAGTCTTACTCGCAAAGCTTTTTAAAAAGGTTCTAAGGTGCTTAGATCAAAATATAGTTTCCATGCATGCGTGGACGGATTCAACTATCGTCCTCTCTTGGATTTGTAGCCAACCGAATAGGTGGAAATCATTTGTCGCTAATAGGGTTACAGAAATAACATCGACATTAAATCCTGAAATTTGGCGTCATGTGGTTTCAGGAGAAAATCCTGCAGACTGCGCATCTCGAGGAATATCTTCAAAAGCACTCGCCATGAATTCACTCTGGTGGAATGGACCACAGTGGCTTCAGAAACCTTCGACTGAATGGCCAATAAAAATTACTGTTGATCTACAACAAACGAGTGAAGAGAAGAGGAATGCTACCTTTTTCATGCAGACTGGTAAGGAAGAGTGCACAATGATGAGCAGATTTTCATCACTAAACAGGTTAATTCGAATAACAGCCTACTGCTATCGATTCGTAAATAATAACAGAGGACCTAAACCGAAAAGAGAAATAGAATGGCTAAAGACATATGAACTGCGGGTTGCGCTACAAAAATTATTAAAATGTGCACAGTCAGAAATGTATAGCGACGAAAAACGGCGCCTACAGGGAGATAGACTACTTCCATCGAAAAATCGACTTCTTTCACTAAGTCCCTTTCTGGACAAAAATGAACTGATGAGAGTAGGAGGACGTCTCCAAGAAGCAAATTTAAAGTTTTCTGAACGACACCCAGTAATTCTCTCCAGCAAACACCACCTAACAAAGCTATTGATTGATCAAGCTCACAAGGTGACATTACATGGAGGCGCTCAGCTAATGCTGTCATTTCTTAGAAGAAGGTATTGGATAATCGACGCACGTAATGCATTACGACATCACGTTCATAAATGCCTGAAATGTTTTCGCGAGACAGCGCAACCTAACAAACAACTAATGGGAAATTTACCGCAACCACGAATATCGATTACTCGACCTTTTACGCATGTAGGAGTAGATTACGCGGGTCCCGTGGACATTCGAGTATCCAAAGGAAGAGGAAACAAATCCTACAAAGGTTATATTTCAATATTCGTATGTCTGTCAACAAAGGGAATTCATATAGAAGCAGTTAGTGATATGACATCGAACGCATTTCTTGCTGCATTCCGTCGATTTGTTTCAAGACGAGGACTACCAAGTCACGTATATAGTGACTGCGGCACCAATTTCATTGGCGCTAATAATCAACTTTCTAAAGATGTGCGACATTTTAAACGTTCCGACAAGGAAATAGCGGAGCTCTTGGCCAACGATGGTATTGAGTGGCATTTTATTCCACCAGCTTCTCCACATTTTGGAGGACTATGGGAGGCTGGTGTGAAATCAATGAAATTTCACATGCGAAGAATACTAGGTAACACTTTCTTAACTTTCGAAGAATTGACAACAGTACTGTGTCAAATAGAGGCATGCCTAAATTCACGGCCACTTTGTCCGATAACTAGCGATCCAACAGACCTTAGTATTCTTACTCCCGGACACTTCCAAATGGGAACTGCACCAATAACGCCACCAGAAGTGCAACTACTAAATATGAAAACACATTCGCTGTCACGATGGCAATTACTTCAAAAACTATACCAGGATTTCTGGAGCAGATGGAGTAGTGAGTACTTGAGTAGGTTACAGCAACGACCTAAATGGGCTACCAGATGTCCGAATGTTCAAAAAAACGAACTTGTTCTAATTAAAGATGAAAGGATACCAGCCTGTAAATGGTTATTGGGGCGAGTTATTGAGACGCATCCAGGCAAAGATGGTGTAATAAGAGTAGTGACGTTAAAAACAGCAAACTCTGTAATTAAAAGACCAATCACAAAAATATGCTCGTTACCAAACCCAAAGGTGGAGGATCAATAATAAATTGGAACCAAGACTAACTTATAAAATCTAAACTAATAATTACATTATTAATTCTAAAATAATTTATATATAACAATCTAAAATTACTAGTTATAAAAAAAAAAAAAAAAAAAAAAAAGAACTCATCCAACGTCGCGAATACACTCACATCGGGTTCGCGAAATATTCATCGTTCGTCCGTCGCGTACGAAAGCGAGTCACCTGTAAATCTGGAATTATATAACAAAAAAACAAAGACGCTTCGAAGTTTTTCATCATTAGACTACACGAACATACATTTCATTCAAGACTGGATGCTGAAGAGCGATTTGGATAAAAAGAAGGGGGTGTTCCTAGCTACACCCTCCTATCTCCGAAGCTAAGTTGCATCAATATATATACAAAACAAACAAACAAAATCTAATAATCATATTTTGTCCCTTTATGTCAGGTTAAATCCACAACTCTGTTGAAATGGCATATTTCAAGGCGCGGAGAAATGTCAACGCCGCACCGGCCTGCGGGCATCAGTCCAGACAATCTAAGCCGAAGTACATAGATGCTACATATTAACGGCAAAGATAAGTAGCAAGAAACTGAAGCAACTTAAAAACTTTGGTTCTCCAAAGTAAATTTCAATCAAACCATCTATGCATTGTGAAAAAAGAAACAGTTGAATTTAATTAATGACAGGAGATATTCTAGTAAAGTCTTTGGAGAAGTAAATGTGTAAATCTTGGTTAACGATTCTCTATTGTAAATAATTAAATGTTATTAAACTAGTGCAATAAATATTTAAAATGCTAGTGAAATTGTGTTGGGAATCTTTATAAATAAGCAAGTTTCAAAGTTTCAAGTACGATAACTGTGTGCTTGAACATTTGTCTTATTTCCATTCAATAAGTTTCAAGTGCGATAACTGTGTGCTTGAACACACGTAATGACAAAAGTCTGTGTAAGGAGTAAATTTCAGTTAGTTAACGCACCCTCTAGTGGATAGTAGCTCAAAAATCTCAAAATTTGAGCGAATAGCGATTGAATTGAATTGAATAGAAAAAAAAAAAAAGATCCAAAAGTTTAATGTCATGTTTATCTGGCGTTTGGTCATTTTTGGTTTTATCTGTGGTGTAAAAGTGTTAAAGAGAATTTTTTCTGATAAGTTTATCATTTCCCAGCCACTGCATACACCAACTCGATTGATACGTACTTGCTGCCAACACTAGGCTTATCTGGCCATAAAATTTGTTTGCATTGTTTCAGAGGTGTTAATGTAACACACTCAAAAATGAAACATTCCCCACTTAATATGCTGCTCACGCCTTTGAACTTTAAATCTGAGTTTCTGGTCGTTTTTGTTTTTTATTGCAGTTCTGAAATCGACTGTAATTGCAGGCAGTATACAGCTACAAAAATTTATCGTTCTCCAGCTTCATGTTTGCTTTTTTACGTGCAGCCCAATTTTTTGTTTTATTTTTTACATTCTTGCCCCTTGTTTGTAGTTGCTACAATTATTTCAGTTGTACTCTGTGCTTACACAACTAACTTTCACTTGTTTTTTATTTCACCGAAAGCGGGTCGACGGAACGGCGATGTTTTTTATTAGGATTCATGTGGTGATGGTTGTGGTATCATACGCGATTTTAAATTGTAAAAAAATATATATGATTTTGTTCCACCTCTACTCCACCACCACACAGGGGGCATTCACTCACTTAAAAAGATATCATCACAACTTTTCACCTCAATTTAACTGAAGTCAAGCACACAACGTGACATTCTTCATAAAATCCTCTTCAATTTCCTTCCATATTGCATTAGACGGATTTCTCCCCGTTCTTTCTGAAAATTCTCAAGATATGTGAAAAAATCCATTCGAGACGAGCAATGTTGGGTCATAAATCTCCAAACAAATAAAGTCGATTGCATCATGACGATGAGATGGTGGCCTTATCAATGGTTCACAAGTCATAAAGCAAGTGAGGCACATATGAGGAAAACACTTGCTCTGGAGGACCACGAGCGGTTGCAGCTAAAAGTGTATGTCTTGTGCTACTTACGATGTCCCGAGAGGTGGAATGGGAATATACTTAGTTAAGAGGTTTCTCTTTTGAGGTTTCTTAAGAAATTCCTAATCTCAAAAGACAAAACATTGTCGACCTAGAAAATTTTAAAAAGCACCTTAAGGCGATACATTTCAAGTTTTATAGTGTTTGATGATGCGGGTTGGGTGGCCCAGGGATGGAGAGATGATGTTTGATTGGAAGAGCATGTTTGAGATAAAACAATTCGTAAGTGGAGAATTAGAAAATGTGATTCGACTTTTAATGTCTCTTCCACATGTTTAGCAAGTGATAAGGGGATAAGTTTTTCAAATTACAGCTGCGATTGATGAAATACAGAGAAGTGATGATGTCGTTTTCGAAGACGAAATGGATTCAATTATTTTGGGGAAACAATTTAGAGTTGATTTTTTTTTTTGTGATAAAACAAGCAAAAAAAGCAAGGGAGATTTTATATTAAGTAACTCCCGTCCAATCCACATGAAATTAAGGCAGAATAGACCCTTTAATTAAATACATATTAGGCAGCAACCCACTGGATTTCCGTTACTAAATTGTTCCATAAACGCGCTGCTTAAACATGGAAATAACCTTTCATAATGGAATGACTGAACCGAGAAACCGAGGAAATATTCTGGTAGCGTAGCTCGATGAACATCCTCAGATCGAGTAAATCGAGTATAAGCTCGATTTTATAGTCTACTATCAGCTATATAATCATTCTACAATGTGTACATCATTGAAAAGTTGTTATTGTTGGTAAACATGGGAGCTCCTCAATAGGAAAGTTTCAGTCAACACACAAAATGGGAGAACCAACGACATCTTATTTGGGGATAGTCTATATCACTAATCGCTGAGCCTTCTCAACCCGAAAAGTACAGCTGATATCATATAAATTTTGTATTAATGGACGAATCTGCCAAACTATGGAGACTAAGTACCTGGGCGAGTAAGAATCAAGACAACCTCTGCCATCACACAGGGCAATACAAATTTTGGAACCGGTAAGACCTTTTGTAAGACTCTAGTCTGTTTCGCCAAAGTGAAAGTGCCGCGAATGGATATCCCCTCCAACAATATAATTTTTTCTATATATATCACCAGTTGTCAACGTCACCTGAACAAAATTCAGAATAGCAAAATTTAAATATAAGCAAGAAAAAAACATCAGAGGTGCGATTACTCCTTTACATCCTGTGCTATCAGAAGATTTTCAGAAAGAGAGTCAATATTGACTTCAATCTATCTTACCTCTATACCTCTAGACTTCTCATCAACTAACAAAAATTGTATTTGCAGTACAGTCAAGAGCTTAAAAAGAAAAGCACGACTTTCTTGTTCTTAACTCCAATTCCATCAGTGAGCGCATCTTCAAAGTAATCCCCATTTCATTTGGTCTTGTCTCTTGAAAAAGTGCAAAAAAAATTAGCTTACAACATCCTGTGTATCAACTTCCTTTAAAAGCACCAACACAATAGAGATGAAGGATAATAGTTCCCAAGAAGATTACTTCTCCGGTGGCATCTTCTTTAATTGCACAATCATCTTAGAAAATCTTCTGGTCTAAAAAAAGAAAAAAAAAGAGAAAAGACACCCCACCCACACCCACTAGAAGATGCAGGGTGACTAGGGGCTGCGTTAATGACGTTTTCTTCTTGTAACCTTTTCCTTCCTGCTGTAATGAATTGCACGTTAAAAAGCGCTTTTAATTTGTAACGCAATCAAAAATGCTCAGGTGTAATTACTTGCCGCCCCTACCATCCTCCCTCTTTCTCCCAGCCCTAGTCATTTTTCCTTCATCTTATGAGTTCACCACTGGAGCACGTTAAGTGTATTTACTCTGTTAATTACTTGACAAGTTCTTAGCCATTTTTTAAATAATTTTAACCAGGTCTTGTGGAGTTGGGCGGAGGGCGGGATTTGTTTTTTTTTTGTTTATGCATTTTTTCTTTTCTTTTATACATGTGCAGAAACTTCTTTTGTAGCCAGTCGTTGTGGAAGTACTCTCCGAGTCAAACGGAAAAAGGACATAAATATAATAAGGAAAGCGAAAAAGAGGCAAAGTGCCAACGATTCCCTTTGAAACTTTCGCAACACAAACACATTGTTAACATTTTATCCAACTTTTATTTTGTGCTTCATGAAGAAACGCTTTGCCACACTGAGCCTGTACACCTCCCGGCTCCTTCCGGCTTCATAGGGGTTTCTGTTTTTTTTTACCTCCATTACCATTACTAAAGAATGAACTGGAAGAAGGCTGATGAACACCGATGCAATATTTTCCATGACAAAAAGTTCACAGGACACAAAGCAGTTCACTCAGAGTTTCTGCACAGCAGCAGCATAAGTATGCAGAGGCAAAGGGGCCATTTGGATTATTTTAAATTCCATTAAAGGTTAAGTTGCCCTTGAGGAGGTACGAATTGAGTTCAAAAGTGTATGTTTAGTGGGTTTTTATACTTGAGGAGACCATTATTGCCAGGGATAAGTAGATGGTGTGCAGCCCTGTAATTGAAAGTTTTTGTCGAAACTTATTTGGGCGCATTGCATTTTTGGCCCTACAAAAGGGGTTTGCGGGTTGTATAATTTGTTAGTCTTTAATTTATCTATCTATCTTTGAGGAGTTTTGCACTTTTGCAGATAGGATCGCAATCGCTTGAAAGAAGCATTGACACTTTAAGTTTCACCATACGAAATCAAATAGCACCAAAAAATGTACTAATGGAGATGTGAACTTAAGTAAATATGGGAATTCGTCTGCTATAAAGAAAATAGAAAGAGTCCTGCAAATACCGTCGGGCCAATATTATGAAGATTTCTGAAGAAGGTACACTGCGTTATGAAGAAAGCAAAGAAACTTCATAATACTGAATGTTCCGGTAATTGTTAAGGAAAGGTACCATCGCAGGTCGTTAAGATATAGACTGAAAAACAGCGGGCTACATAACAGTACCTACACCTGAGATTATAGAAAGAATTTAATTGCGCATTCTTCTTTAAAAAATTATGGAATTGGAAATTTTTATATCAACGCTCAGTTTTATGGGAAAAATTTACATGCTTAGGAGACTTCATCCACCGATGTAATTGATGAGACGACAACATGATTTAAGTCGTATATAAATGTAATAAATTATACCAGTTAAAACAATTTATTACTTCTAAACTATCTTCAATCTAGCTTGAAATCAAGCCATAGTTGCACAACGGCCTATTCAAACCGATCTTTTAGCAAACTTTTCCAATTCGATCGATTTCATTTCTATTTATTAGTTTTTTGATTTTTTTCCATTAGATTTCGAGGAATTTTATTTCAGTTTATATATTCGTCTAAACAGGGTGTTTGAAAAATAATTGGAATATGAATAGAGTATGGAAATCGATTCATGATCAAGATGATGCTTTTTTACAACGAAGAGTAGCTGATTTTCATAATTTTTATAAGTTCGTTTGCCTGATTTACACTTGGCAACAAAAAAAATTAATTTTTTCTGCGGTATTAGGTTTGAGAGTGTTTTTAGTATACACTATCATTGTAAATACCCGACGACGTGTAGTTAATCTATTATATTTCTGTTGGCTCTCTTGAGAACCACGCATTCCAAAATAATAAAACTCCTGCAGGCAGCGCATGCTTTTAACAAGTAACGTGGCAGAACCATTTTTTTTTTATTACAATGAACCCAAAACAAGCTCTGGCAACACTAAAATCAGCTAAAAAAAAAAAGCAAAAATACGTGTGCATTGCATTCATTGGGCTGGGCCATCCCACATGAGAATTCTTGATACAGTATGCAAACAGGTTTCCTAGGAAAAGTTAAAGGAAACAAAGAAAAAACTCTGCAATCTGGACAGTAGCTCTTTGCTTCTTTTACCTCTTCCCTAGAAAGCCAGTTTGTTTTTTGTTATAAACTTTGGCTAAAGCGTACGAATGAAAAATATTCCTCTTTGTAGCTCACACACACACAGCTCTTCAAATCAGACGCTGCCAAATATTTGACAAATGCACGCATTGTGTGGGACCCGCTTTACACACGTACACTGTATTCCCAGGATATCCCGCTTTATTATTAGTTATTTATTCAATGATAAAGATCGATGCACACTTACCGGCACAGACAGGCATCGACCGGCATCGGCATTTTTCGTGCACATATAACGACATAAAACGGTAAGGAAACTTTCAATTAAGGCAGGTATCGCGAGAAAACTATAGAAAAGTGACCCGATGTTAACTTCGCAACTAGAACAGCAACCGACAAATGCCGGTCTGGTTTCTAGCCACCGATAGCGACCGGCAATGAAGTTTCCGTTTCGTGTCAGTATCTGCCAGTGCCGGTTGATGTGAATTAGCTAACTTGTTTTCATATAAAAATATTTTGCCTGCCTGTGCCGGTTCGTGTTGTGCCGGGAAGTGTGCAGCGACCTTAAAGTATGTAAAGCTTGTTTGGAGTCTCTCCGATACTAAACTCATTGAGGACGAAAATAACTTAAATTTGAAGTGCCGATGACGTGGAATGAGCCAAAAAATCATCTTGATGATTGCTTCTTATGTGCCGTAAAGGTGAAGGGTATGAACCGACACAGCACACGGGTTTATCCTAATATATGTACATACATACAATCGGCTAAACCACCAATACCACACAGTGAAGATTTGCGAGTACCGATATATACTGTTTATCAAAGGATTTCTATGAAGGGGCTGAAATGTTAGACAATCATATTGAAAGCAATAGTGAAAACAAATTTGAAGGGTGCTGTTCTACACTTCAGGGTTTTCCATGAGTTCAATAACTTGATCCGCGATTTAAGTTTATCAAAAACATCAGCTGAACTTCTTACATCCAGATCTAAAGAAAAACATTGCCTTCAGTCAGGCATAAAAATAACATCTTACCGAATTAGAGAGGAAAAAATTCCTTTTTATTTGTGTATTGTAATAATGTTCCAGTATACTTTGGTGGATCTACCGGAATATAGGCCAGAGCAGTGAGTGGAGTATCTTCATGGACAGTTCAAAAAGAAGTTTGAAATGTGTGTTACTGCATAACAACAAAACTTAAGGAAGAATACGCAAATATTGTTTGTTTTAGAAAAAATTTCGTTTGTTCAACATCAGTGGTCGGTATGCATCGATTTAAAGATGGTGAATTTTGTATTACTTACTTGGTCAGCAAAGTGGATACACCAAATACGTTTTCTCTGTCTTTGGGACAGTCGTGCAAAACAATAACATTGGAGTAGCAAGGAATGGTCGTTGAGAGAAAGTATGACTGTGTGGGAGAAGCAAACATCAATCATGAACCATTAATAGACTGTAAAAAATTCATTATTCCACCATTTCATATAAAGCTTGGGCTAATAAAACAGTTCGTCAAAGCCTTAAATAAGAGCATTTCGTAGTCTTAGTATGGAAAAATTAAAAGTAAGCATCTTTGATGGTCCACAAATCCGTAGCCTTATAAAAGATACTAATTTTACAAGCCTACACGTGTCAGATAGAATTTGATGCCTGGAAAAAGTTTGTATCAGTTATCAAAAAAGTTTTGGGCAACCAAAGAGTAGCCAAAATGCTTGAAAATTTTGAGAAATTGGGAGCTAATATGAGTGTCAAAGTACATTTTTTTTAAATAGCCATTTAGACAAATTCCCTGACAACCTTGGCGATTACAATGAAGAGCAAGGAAAGGAGTTCCACCAGGACATCAGGATAATGAAGGAAAGATACCAAGGGCGGTGAGACGGCCATATGATGGCGGACTATTGCTGGACCTTACAAAAGGACTGTCCTGGCCAAAAACACAGTAGATTATCAGACGACGGTTTTCTTATCCATTTTCATGTAACTTATGTCATATAAAATACCATTTATAACGCATTTTTGTTATTTGAAAATAAAGGTCTCAATATATATTTAATATATTTTTTACATCTTTATATTATTATAAGTAGGTTATCCTTATCTCAAAAACAGGAGTCAATTTAACAACGGATAAAATTACTCTAAATCCGCTCTCAAACCCCATACCGCAGAATCACATTTCCTCAGTGTAATCTTTCTTGAGCCCTTTGATTTTTTTTTCAACTTTTATTGTAAGCTTTGAAAAGAACTTTTAATTCCAATTTTAAAAATTGACACATGCAAAAGTAAACCTATTCCTTCTTAGTACCTAATTTCTGCAAGTCTCTAAAAATCGTGATTATTTTTCTTTTTAATGTGAATAAAAATTAAATGAACTGCGAGAAAAAAAATTTCTTACGTAAAATAGACACTTAAAATAGGGAATTAAAATTTTGATAGCCACCTTTCGTTTCACGTATCATATCAGTATTGCCAGCATAAAAAATTGTGAAATTCATATAATTCTTTGTAAAAAAAAAAAGAACAACAAAAATCTGACTGTCAACATAAAGAAGATGACATTGATGTCAATGACGCGTTCCAGCTCACATTAATAATCCATATCAATCAAGATGCCGAAAATTTCAGGATTACCACAAGGCTCGATATATACTCCTTTGTTGTTATTTTCATACAAAAAGAAGAATATTTCTTTAATTCTAAATCAGTATTCACCCTTTTAAAGGATAAGCAAGTCCTAGGACAGAAAGTTTCCAGCTATGTTTTTTGCTTTTGCCTTATTCTTTGTTTTCTGCAGATGTCTGCACCACGAAATTAGTTTAAAGAGCAGCCTCTAGCGCTTTGAAAGAAAGCAGTCTTATCCTGAATCTTTCTCTCTCTCTCTCTCTCTCTCTCTCTCTCTCTCTCTCTCTCTCTCTCTCTATAATAACTAGAAATGTAGCTAATTCAGCGATACTTACTTAGGGATAAAAAAAAAGAGCAAAAACAAATATAGCAAGAAAATACTCACCCTTGCAACATTTCCGTAGAGGCAAACTAAGTTGAATAGTTTGTCTGTGTTTGAAGTCTCGTGGTCGAGTCCGTAGACCATCATAACGGCGCCTTGCTTTATTTTGTTAATGATGATTATGCAAAGTAGTAATCCAGGCAATGGGCAGCATGGAAAAAACACAAGTAAAGGAAAGAAGGACAAATTTTAGTTTTTTTTTTTTTTTGTTTTAAGGAATTCTTTTTGTTTTGTATATTTAATACTTAAAAAACAAGCCACTCACCTGTTGCTGTCCTTGTGCTGGAAATGTTACTGGACCATTTCGTCCTGGTGCTATTGGTGGTTCTTTCATTAGTCCTGTAGGATGCATTGGTGCTCCCTTCCAACTTTCGGTGGTCTGATGAAAATCCGGTGGGCCGTAAGGTGGAAATCCTGCTCCTGGTCCCAACAGTGGTGGCTCTTCAAATCGATAATAATTTCTCATGAGGCCAGCTTCATTTTGGTTTTATTTTTTTTTAGGTTTTTGTTTTTTTTTTACAATTTTCATTTGTGTTTGGTTGGTGGTGATGGTGTTATTTCGGGATTTTTTTTTTTAATTTTTTGTTTTGGGGATTTGGTGGTTTTTTCACATGCGACAACAAAAATGAAAATAAAATGAGAAAAAGAAAACAAATGAAATTAATTAAAATATAGTGTCATGGAAAAAAAACAAAAACAAAAAAAAAATAGTAGGAAAATAGGATGTGAATGTGATGTTATATTATGACGTAACTCCATACAAGAATTTCAAATAGTGTGAGTAAAATAATGCTTTATTCATTCATGAGGATGTACATATACAATGGTGATGAGATTTTGACGATGAATTATGAATTAAGCGATTTAATACCGGTTTATATCAGGCCCAATGTGATGACATCAAGTCCTTATGGTTGCCTAACACAGCAGAACTCACACACAAGTATGTACAGACAACACGCAAAAGGATTCCATTTTCAAATTATGGATGGATGGACGAATGATGGTTTCTGATTCGAATCATAGCACCATGGATATCTCGATAAATGCAATTTTATTCCATTTTTATGTAGGGTTAGAGGTGGGTGAGGGAGAGGAGGCAACATCAGTATTGCGAAAAAATAATTTTACGATTTTCCCAATTGGAATTTATATTTCAACTCGTTTTATATTGGAAATTGAATTGAGTTAAAGTGAAGTGTTCCATAATGAAAAAAGGTTTAATGTATCCTTTGAATGAGTATGAAGGGAAGGTCAAAGCAATAATGGGACGTAACACCAGATAACGAAGCATTATAACAACAAACAGGAAGAGAAACAAGATAAGTCGCTTAAAGGTCCTTACGGTCTTGCTGCCTGATATAAAAACAAAATATAACTAAAAGGACTCCCAGCAGAGAAGTGAACTAGAATTTTTTTGTTACAAGCGTAGATAGTCATAGATTTCCTTATAGTACTATTCTTAGGAATTTACGAGTACAATTTTCTCACGGATGCATATGCAATATTCTGTTCTTCTTTGGTTTGTGTTTGTGAAGCTTCAAGATTTTTCAAAAAGTATCTTCCAATTGTAGTTCTAGTGATAAAAACGAAAAAATGATCTACTTTTTAGTAATAACTTCTATGCACTCTCTCACTCTCCTATATCTCTCTCACATGACAAAAAACTATGTAAATCCATGTATGTTTACTACCCTAAAGCACCTTTATTACGAACGACTCTTGCAGGCGCTCAGGCATAAAGTTATTCGGTCAGGGGCTAGTGAGTACATAAAAGTTATTGAAAAAATATGCTATTTAATAGCACCCAGCGAGAACTTTAATTTGGTATCACACACGGCCCAAATTTAGATTAAGAGCTGGTGACCGAAATACTTAAGTCATTTCATAAACAAAATTTTCCATCTTATCACACTGTCTTAACATCATTGATAACTTATCCGTGAGTCTGCCTGACTTCCAGTGGTGGAGGGCTCTGCAGGATGGCCGCGAAGGCATAAAAAGAAACCGGTTAACTTACGTGATTTCATAAAGGCTGATTTTTGGTGTGACAGCAAAAAATTATATTTCATCATCAATAGTAAAAATGTCAGAAAATTTTGTTATGGGAAAGTCGTGGTAGACAGCAACAAAGATGCATAAAAATGTGTGTGACTTACGCCAATCCACGATAACTCGAGAAGGCTTTAGAATAGTAAAATTTTGCACACGGGCTTTTTTTAGAAAAAAAAAAAATTTGGTTTCAAAAATGGAATCAATTGGGCAAATCCTTCGTAGGATTGCCATACTAAAATTTCGTTTTTCACTATATATTAGGGCACTGCCTAAGAACACGTAGACGTAGGAGCTGAAATATAGTAGTTGGTGTTTTCATAGCAATAATAAGTACTAGTTCAAAAATAGACTAAATCGGGAAACTCCTTCTCGGTGTTGCCATACAAAACTTTGGTTTTTCTTTATATATTTTAACACTGCCTGAGACTGCGTCGACATACAGCGCTGAAATCTTGTTTTCATAACAATTGCAAATACAAGTTCAAATGTGGACTACCAAATCGGCAACCCTTTCTTGGTTTTATACGGCAGCATCAGGAAGGGGGACTTGCCCGATTTATTTAATTTTTGAATTTGTTTCTATTATTTTTGTGAGAACGCTTTGTGCAAAATTTCAGTGCTGTCTGTTGATGCGTTCTCAGGCAGTGTTAAAATATACCTATATAGAAAAACGAAATTTTTGTATGACAAACCTACGAAGGAGTTGTCCGATTGGACCCATTTTCTAAACCAAAATTTACTTTTTTTTCTAAAATAGCCTGTGTGCAAAATTTCAACACTCTAAATGAATGACGAAGTTATTCACATTTTTCCGCATTTCTGTTGCGGTCTGCCCCAAATTCTCTGCTGCCACACAAAAAATCAGCCTTTATGAAATCACTTAAGTTAACCGGTTTTTCTAGACCTTCTCTTGGCCATCCCGCAGCTCCCCAGACCAATTTTTCGTTGAAAAAACTTTTCGAATACCTATATTTCGTATCTTTCGTATCCTTCTGGGCTAAGGATAGTGAAAAACGACTGGAAAAACTGCAGTCTTGTTTTTCAACCTGCTTTATAAAAGTAAAAAAATTTCCGGACTATTCCCTTTGTAGACACTGACGGACGATTTTGTATATCTATAATGGGAAGAAGAACGGCCCCAATAATGGAACTATTCCGTTTGAGAGGCTAAGGAATTCAGAAAGTTGATCATTTATCTGAAGCTGATGAGTCCAGCTCACAAAAAAATTTCTATAATAAATTAATTGGCAGAAAAAAGACATGTATAAGTTGAACAAGGGTGTAACCACAATATAAGGGTAGATCTTATTTGGACCAGTTTATGTACATTGGATTTTATATCAAAAATTTCTTCATGAATAACACACCTACTCGACCGAAAAACATACCAACACTAAGAAGCACACAGGGTGTACTCGACTACTATGCAGATCTAAAACCTGTCCCAAAATAATTTCCCTCCAATTTTCAACAATTTAAAGGTATTATTAGAGGTGACGAAAATTAATTGCTACAATACTCCATAATTGCATCGTTGTTCTCCACCGTCATACCTACAACCCACGCCAATTCAGAGACTATACCGAGTATTCTATAAAAACTTCCCCCGGATATTTTATGCAACTCAAATTGAAACTTGAACAACCAATTAGTGATAAATTTGACATCGACGAACTCAATAGAGGGCGAAATAATTGTGAAATTTCCAATTATAGATAGGCGTGCCCTTCGACGACTACAGGTATTTCTCTATTTAATTTTCTTCCAATTCACTGTTTCTTAAGAGATATAAAGTTTTCGTGGAGGCAAAACTACAACGTCGCGCCGAAGGCAATCTCGAAAAATGAGTTCAGGTGTTCAAAATTATGCAACCAACTTCTTAGCTATGGGAATTGAAGCACTTGAAACACTCACGGAAAGTAAATATACGAACGTCTACGTGCAGGAGTTATCGTAATAATTTCTTCTGTTAATCCTAGAAAACTGGAGACGGAGCTTTAATAATAAGGAAATAATAATAGAACTTTTCGTCTAATTGCATGGAACTACATAATTCCAGGGACGCCCTCGAAAACCACTAAAAAGGTCGTTTCATGTAAAACTTTTGATTGAAATAAACAGCGGAAGAGGAGTTATGAAGAAGTAATCCTTTATTTGCTACATTTACATCCTTGACTCTAGAGCTCGAACGATCCCTGAACAAGAGTAAGCCTTTCGAATTTATAAAATATTTTTCATTGTTGTCATGGTATCACTTCGAAACGAGTAGTTCCATTTTGTAATGAGCGTTACAAAACTGATTCAAGAGGGCTTTCCGTGGTATTTCATCATTAACTGTTGCGCAAGGACTGAAGATTGGCTTGAAAATAATGAAGAAAAAATTTTGGAATAATTGTTTAGTAGCCACTAACCTTCCCATCAGCAGTTGTTTTTGACTCTGAGAATATTTAGTTTTTTTATATCCAACTTTTTTAGACAAGATTCCATTCTAGGTAAACTATAAAAGGGATTTATTTGATCATAGAAAAAATTCCAAATATTTTCGAAATTCGAAAATGGACCAAATAAGATTCGTAAAAATTCAAAATTCATTCCATTTGGTACGCGAGTTTTTTAGTTTTGACCACTAGCGCCACCAATGTTCGAGCGCTAAAGAACTTCTCTTATTAACAGCGAACTTTTCGTGACATTACAGACTTGGAGCGTGAACGGAAAGTATGTGCAGTGCACTCAGCGGTTTGAAATTTCAAAAAAATTGTTTTTTTAGCAGCAGTTAATTCGGCCAGAAAGTGAGGAGGAAATATGCAATCATCAAGGTAAGCATTAAGAAAATTCAATTCTGTAACATTATTTGGTAGTGGTGTCACGTGATGTGGTAATGGCGCTTGTCGTCAAAGTTTGCTACTTTGTGTAGTCAGGGTTGTCTCACTGTGATTGTGTGCTTGGATAATGCCAAAAAAAAAACGTCCAGCACCAATCCTAACGAAGTCCGTCAAGGAAGATTCCCGCCAAAACAGCACTCTTAGGACAATGCAAGAGAGAAGTGCATTTGAAGTGCGTCAATATAAGGACATTTTCCGGAAATACGATTTCGAATAATGTCCCATTCAAATTTTGCTAAAAAACAGAAAAATGCAACAAATTCAGCTTTTTATTATGTCAATAAGACCTCGAAGTATACAGGATACAACAGCTGGCGAACACACCTCGGGGTGATTCAATTAATTTTTCCAGGTCAATCATTTCAGCGTACTTTTCGTCGACTAGCCAACCTTGACAACACTGGCCAACCTTGACAGCATTTCACATTTTTTTTAATGCCTATATTTTTGCATTTTTCACCCAATCAATTTGCAATGCTCAGCAAAAGTATTCCTTTTTCCCAGATCTTTCCAAAAATATGCTTGGATTGACCAAATTCTTTCTTAAACGGAAGTTATGGGCAAAAGTCAAAAGGGTGTCCAACCCTGACGACACTCCCCTACAGATGTAATTTATAAAAGAAAACCAACAACACAAAAATATTTTCATTAATGAATATTGTATAATATGAATAAATGTATTTAAAAATGTCACAAATTTGTTTTCATTAGTATCTACGACAGCCGAGCCAACTTTAACTTATAGTCCTGGTACAAATTCTTCTGTAGAAGCCCTTTTCACAATCAGTTCAAGTCAATTCGGATATAAAAAAAAACTTTAAGTTTGTTGACCAAAAAAAATTGTATCTTTATTAAATCTCATAATAAACGTCTACGGGCATACTGTATAAGGAAAATCCTGTTATATTAACTTCTAAAGAATATTTCTCTTAAGGCACACAAAATTCCCCATTGCCGTCTCAACGAGATAATCAAATACAAAATATTTTGAGCCTCTTATTATCGACAATAACTCAAATTTTCTTCTCAATATTAATGCTCATAGCACAAAGTACTTAGTATCAACACCTCAGAATTAATCATGGAATATGAAACGTGCGACAGAATTTAGAGTGAAACACGCTCAAGAAGATTATCCCGCTCCAATTAGGGGGGCGGATCAAATATTCCACCGAAGGATAAATCACGTTCATTTAGTTACTATGGACAAAAGAAAAAAAATGAAAAGATAATTTATCATCGCAAGGCAAACCGATAAGTGAGTAAATATTTGTCACCTCTTGAAGAAGATTAAAGGACCATTAGTATGTATATAAATTTACTAGCTACAGATGCTACCACCACCACCACCACCACTGTGCCGCCATTTATAAATTTTCCTCGGGTCCTCATATCAAATATCATAAAAACTCATTAAAGACGCCATCAAAAGGATGAGGTTTTTATTCCTTTTTCTCAATATCTTATATCAGAGGATATTACCTCATAGTATCCCCTCACCTCACTCAATTGGGAGGAAAATTCCTTCGTATTCGAATGATGTTAATAAGACCCCACCCTCCGGAAACCGCATACACCAGCTGCGATATGAGAATATGTCAGATAAAAGTAGTAGTTCCTCCGATTTTAATAAAGCTCGGGAGGCAATTTACTACCTTCATCACGCATCATTAGCTCGAGAAAGCTTATTATTGGTGGCATTTACAAGAACCTTATCTTTCCATCCTGCGTACCTACATATGTACGTACGTCTCTCTCACCTGGCCCATAGTACCTCAATCAGAAGTGTTGTTGTTGTAGCTTGTATCTTGCGTAACTAAATTAGTATGGGGAGGCGGCAGCATATGAAAATTCTCGAAAATATTTTCGATATTACGGGCAACTTGTTTACGATAATAAACTTCACCTGTTTAAGATATCGACGATGGAAAATGGCTTCTGCAGGATGATTACTTTTTGAGCGTTCCATACCCTCCCGGACAATAATTTTATGAGATAACAAATGCGCCGCTCCGCTCCTCTTGGAGTTTATCATTTTCATTTTGGTGGTTGGGATTTTGTTGGTTTGAAATGGGGAGTGATAGAGAAAAATTGATAAATGAGGGGCTGCCGATTGTGCATGAATCGTATTTAATCAGATTTCATAAATATTGAAGCGCTCTTTTCGAAAATCGTTAGCAATTTTGAGTTTCACTCATCAAAATGCGAAATTTCAATTTCTTCTCAACAACCGTAAACAGTACAAAGAAAAAACAAAAATACAACAAAAGAACCCAAAAAAAAAAGCAATAACTAAGCCTCCGGGGGGGACTCATCTGCACCTGGCCTACTATACTCCACCACGAAAGTCATAATCATCGAGGCTGAAATTTATTCGCAATTACGTAACAACATTGCTGCTGCTATGCTAGTCAGAAGATGGCGTGCACTAAATCAGATTTCAATTTAGCTTTCTTCATGCGTAGCAGCCGTTTTTCACCGGGCAGAACAAACACATCAAGATCTAGGTCTTTCTAGTCTCCTCTAATCGCATATTTCCGCTTTTTGCTGGCATTTCGAAATGAAAATGAAACAATCTCGACCGGGCGGAGAACAATGCGCCGCAGAGCTTTTGTATGCTGAAAACAATGATCGCTAGATATCTTGATATTTCCAGACATTGGGCCTATTATTATTGCTCAACCCTTTTCAATCCTAATAATTTTAAGCTGAAACATTATGGAACATACTATCAGAGCAGCGCACAATGATGGAGGAGTCCCTCCACACCCTCTCTCCCATGTTCGGGCAGTGTCCTCCTCCTTCTTCTCTGACCTTACCTCTTCAAATTTCTGTGCAAGTAAGGCTAAGGCAGATAGGCAGGCACTCTAAGCGTAGGCAGCACAGCATACGAACATTAGTTTCGCTTAAGAAATTGCGGAATAATTTTGCAACGGCAGCGAGAGCTCAATAAGAGTATCTCTTTCTTGGAGGAGGACGTGCCGTATTACCTTTGGGGATAGAAAAAAGTCGCAAAGTAAACCTCGAAGGTTAGCTACCTATATTTACTGGGAGGGTAAGTGCAGCTTCGGAAATTGTTAACAGGATGATGTTGTCATGTACATCTTCTACTCTCTCCATTTAGATGGTTCATGGAAGCAAAATTTAAAATCATTCTAAATCCCTGGGATAAAGGAGACTCGGGATATACACGATGATGATGATTACGACGACGGCGATGATGGTGATGACATCTATTTTGTAAGTTTACGTCACATAGTTTGGGGTTGGGTGGTGAGGAGATAGGATACAACACCTGCATTTTAAGGTGGTGGGTTATTGGTATGGCCTAATGATTACCCATGGGATTGGTGGTGCTTTCGTTGTCTCAGCGCAAACATGTTCCATTCATTGACGTAAATACATACATACATACATAGTTAGAAGCGACTGGTCTACCCGGTGCCCTAAATACAGCAGACTAATGGAAGTGGGAGGCGGACGAAGTGAACCTTTTTAGTTAAAACAATGATTGCTTGCTCGAGTCAATATTGAAGGGAAAAGTTTTATTGGAGGAAAATTCTGAAAAGGTAATTTTGAAGCGATTTTGTCGGAAATGGTTTCCCAGTGGCACGAATTAGCCGGAGTGGATCCTTAATATTTAAAGACATCAAACTGTTCTTTTGCAATGTCTCGAATTTATGGTACCCACTCTGTGGAAGAAAATTGCGGAAGTTTATGTAGCTCCCGGTACTAAATTAAAAAAAAAAAAAAAAAAAATTAATAAGGAGTTGTAAGCTTAGTACATAATTTGTTATATTACATTAGCAGGTAACAGGTACGAGATGATCGTTGAAAGAAAGTCGAGCATATTCAAGTAAGTAGATTTAATTTTTGTGAATTCTTTTGAATGAACGAAATTCTCTGTGGTATGCGGAATTGCATGTTTAAATGCAAATGAATCCTTATAACTGATAATATATTTAAAGGAAGAGTCCATGGGAGGACATTTAAGCTTTTAAACACTTAAGAGAAATTTCTCCATCATCATCGTAATAAGTTACATAATGGGTAAGCGATTATTAGGACCATCGGTCCGAGATGGATACTTTGTGGTATATTAAAATGTTAAATTAATGGAATTACAACTTCAAAAAGGCTTTCATTTAATACCGAACCGTACTACAACCACTTTCAACTGCAAAATGCTACTACTATTGGGATAACAAATGGAAAACCGTCTTAAATTTGAGCCTTTATTGTGGGAAAATGGTTACCTAATGATTATTCAAAATATTTCTCATCGCTGGCCACAACTTTCTCCCATATTTCTGGCAGCATACGGGTTCCGCGTCGAAAAAACTACTCATTCTTTGAGTCGATCCACCAATCGATCGAATTTTTGGCTACTTCGTAAGAACGGGAGTGCTGCTTAGCCAGGCCATGAGTGATTGATCGGAATAGGTGCTAGTCGGAAGGGGCGATGTCTGGAGAATACGACGAATGGGGTAAAACGTCCCATTTCACAACCTGAGCAGCGTGTGTCTGAACGTTGTCGTGCAGCAAAATCACCTTGTCGTGTCTCTGTTCATATTGCGACCATTTTTCTCCTTCAATGCTTGGCTCAAATGCATTAGTTGTGTTCGGTAGCAGGCTCCTGTGATGGTTTTGCCCGGTTGCAGCAGCTCATAATAACTACACCACGTCGAGCTAGTCCCACTAAATACACAGCATGATTTTCGAGCCATGGATGTTTGCCGCCTTGGCGGTCGATGTTGATGCATGGCCACGGTATCCCCACGATTTTTTTCTCGTTGGATTATCATAATGGATCCACTTCACATCGCCAATGACAGCGCGATGAAAAAAGCCCTTCTTTTTTGCCGTTGGAGCTTCAACTCGTATGGTACCCAATTTCCTTGCTTTTGCATCCTTCCCAAGGTTTTCAAACGATGTGAAATGGATTGTGTAGTCACGCCCCATGAATCTGCAAGTTCTTGTTGCGTTTGACATGAATCTTCGTCTAATAATACCTCCAATTCTGCATCTTCAAATTTTCCACCGATTCGGGACGCTCATTGTCTTCCACGCTGAAATCACCTATGTATTTTGTAGCGTTGAAACCATTCGCGACACGTTCTTTCACTAATAACAGCCTCGCCAAAAGTTTCTACAATCATTCGGCGCGCCTCAGCCGCTGATTTTGTTTTTTTTTTTTTAATTGAAAGCAAAAAGCAAAACTTCCCGCAAATGACGCTTATTTGTCTGAAACTTCGACATATTCGCGCGCAAAAAAGGATATGATGCCGATAAAAGTTCACAAATCTAATGATGAGGAGTTATTGATAGATACCAAACCCTACCGTGTTACATTTCTTATCCGCCATTTTCGACCAACATTTACTGCTGGCGTTTTCCATTTGTAGTCCCAAAATTAATCGAAAAAAGGTTCTTCCATGAATCATTGATATGAAAGAAAAAAAATCTAGTACAATTATTTTTATAGAAACATTGTAGTGGGCACTAAAAAGTAAAAACGATTGATATAATATTAACCAAAGATGCTAGAGGCGGTTTTTTTGATTTGATTAGAAAATTTTCAAAATATTCGCGTATGATAACCATTTTTAATCTCGCACGTTTTCAAGTTTTTAGTGCCACCTTTAGGAAAAAATCTTTACGACCAAAAGAAATTCTATTACTCAAATTTTGTTAATTTCAAATTTATTCGAAAATCTCACTTTCTCACAACAATAATAAAAATAATATAAAAGGACAGACTGATGTTAGACACCTCAGGTGGTGTAATAGAAGCACATCAATTCATGATTCTATGATCCTGAGGTCAAGCCAGCTATTCGATTAATAAGCCAGGATTCTCATATAAAAACTAGTGGAGTGAGTTGCAGTTATGTGCGAGTGATATTTCAAACGATGGTTTGGTTTGGATCCCATCTAAATTTGTGGATCCAATCACAGAGTTAAAAAAAACACATTTTTTTTCTATCTACCCTGTGTCCTACGAGGGATTTAAAGGATTTAGAGAAGAAGAAGAAGAGATGGACCATGGCTTACAGATCATTCAAATGTAATAATATGTGCTGCTTTGAATTTAGAAATTGTTATGGTTTTTGCGAATCCCATTCCTGTAATATTGCTGAAATCCCGGAACTCTTGTAGTCACGTCCTCTCCAATTTCAAAATTTGGTTTCTTAACTAGACACTGTTTGATTTGAGATTTACTTTCTAGATAATCGGACAAGCCATATGCGATTTAAAGCTACCACCACCTTTCCGTTACTGGACAGGACTATAACATTAAAGGCGCAATTCAAACGCTCCAATATTTGAAAAAAATAGGGAATGGATATATGTATATCGTTCCCTAATAGATACTTTTTAGAACTCCTGACAAGAATACATTATTCCATAAGATTGTCCCAACTGAATAAGAGCATTCTTATTTTGTTGGACTTTGTACTAAGCTTCATCAATGTTTTCTCTTAAAGGAACCTTATTAAAGTTCAGCTCCGTGAATTCATCCTCCTCCTATACAAATTGAATAAAAAAAAACTCTGAATAAAAAACGAGAGAAATCTATAAAATTAGCATACATTTCCCCTAAAACAATTTTGCCTACTCACAGCAATCCCCAAAAACTACCAGAGATACAACAACAAAATAGATTTCTTCTTGAATGAAATACACAAAGTGATTTACCTATATATGTCAATCCTAGGGAGCTTAACTCAAGAACGTAAGAGATTCATTGGGAGCTGGCAAGTGGGAAGTAACTTGTGTACTAAGGCCAGCCAGCATCCATTCTAGGCAGGATTGCGTACACATAGATATCGAGTGCCATAAGGGATGCTAATAAAAATATTTCCTGCCAGCAATTTAGATTATGTCCTATTACAAGCTAAAATTCGGTCATAAATTTGTTACAATAAAGCTCCACGAGGCCCATTCATATAATTAAACAGCTCTGAGTCGGGAAGAAGGAGATGGAGATGGATTTTGTAGAAGAAGCATTTCATAGTCATAAGCGCGTTATCCTATATCCTCAGGGATGTTTTCTATGTAAGTATACAATTGCCTGGGTAAATATAGAAGGAGGAGGAATACTTTCCAAGAAGCCGCCATTTGAACTTTGTTCCCGGGCCTATTATGGCTCTTGTGTCTATCCTTCGAATTGGGACTATGCTGTGTAGACAAAATTGGCGGGAGACGACATTAAGTGACAATCTGGTACTATCAAATGTGGCCCTTAAATATAAAAAAAAAAAAAAAAAAAAAAAGAAAAGATTATCCAGACCGGAGAACAACAGATAACGAGTATAAGACTATGTGAGCTGATCTGGATTTGTATGGAATGTAGGTCGAATGAATTTGGGATGAAAAACGATATGACACCAATCAGCCACAGGATGTATATTAATGGTAACGTCAAGGATGATGAATCCCAGTTCAAGGTGTTCCATTCATTCATTCCATGATAACTGTAACTTTTCTGTTACAATTTTTATTTAATTTCCTTAATTTTTCTTTTTTGCACTTCCACATTATCGCCTACCGACAATTGTAAAAAAGAAAAATACTAAAGATCAAAACGCCAAGCCATGCATTTTCATTGGTCTTGGAGGAGTGAAAAATTGCGAAATTATAAAAAAAAAAGCGCTGAAAGTGCTGCTGCTGCTGATGCATCAGAGCGAGAATTACCCCCGACCATGACCATGTCGACAATGGGAAAGTTTTCTTTCGGAAAATTCTTGCAAAATAAAATTTTATGACGCAATTTTAAGAAAGTGGAATTTTATGTTCTTCCCGGAACGACTATAATAGTGAAGCTTCCTGGCCGTAGCAGGTTAATAAAAAAAAAAATCTTTCCTCATTTTCTTCTCTCCGGTAATTTTATCTTTAACCCAACTGCAGCAGCACAGAGTCTACTCTTGTTCTGTGCAATAAAAAGTGCCACTAGATTAGCGGCGTTTCTTATAAAACTCGAATCGAATTACACATACAACATAAAAGAAAGTGAATCAAATGTCTTAAGTTGGACCTTTGCGATTTACCAGGAATCGCGCGATTTCACTTCAGAATTGCTATTGTACGAGAATAACGAGGTCTTCTAAAGATAGCTCCAAGAATTCATTTTATCGCTTGTGCAGAGATGGAGGAAAAGTCAGTTCAGAGCTGTTGGAAGTTTCATGATACTTTCGGATAAAGAACGTGTAACTTCTGCAAAGCCACCTTTCTTCTTTCACCATCTGTCAAGTGATACAGAGTGAGAGATTTGTCGTTAATAATCATTTTTTTCCCTTTCATTTTAAGTGTAAAGTTTTGAGAGATGCAACTACATTTTACTTTTGACTTGAGAAATATCTTTTCCATTCAAGTATATCAGCACAAAAACTTTATCACCTGATCTGACACCATAATCCTTAAGTCCAGAATTATAATAAGTGCTGCCCTTCCTCCTCACTTGACAATAAAATTAAGGAGATTTCTCTTGAATGTTAGCAATCTAAGACATTTTACTAACATCAGCATTTTGTGTTAGATACTTGTCCCAGGGTAAGACATTTTTAGAACTACCACCACCCACCAACAACGATAAAAGTCGTAATTCTCCGAAGCACTCCAGGAGTAAATATTAATTATAAATTTAACTGTAAATGAATCCAGGTGAAATTAGCATATAATTCCACATTCTCCGCAGTTTAGCACTTCTACCATTTTCCGCTGTTACTTTCGCCTCTTACTCATATTCATTATTCAAATGAAGGCCCGGCCTGAAGGGGTGTAATCTCTTTATTACTGGGTTTGGTCTGTTGCCATCGTCTTCCACTTCTACGAGTATTCTTGGTTCTGTTCGTTGCTGTACGACTTTTAGCTAGCGTGGGAGTGATTTTTATACTTCCGACTATGGACGACGGAGTACTTAATTTCTCTTAAAATATGCAGGATAAATTATACCTACACCACCTCCAATATCCTGGGTTGGCAAAAGGTAACTTGCTTCAAGGTGTATATGTAGCTGATGAAAACCAGGGCGACCTGTTTTTGGTTGGTTTTACAAAACCTACAGTGTCCTCTAGAACTGTAACGGTAGTAAAAAAGGTCTGGGATTTGTTTTGTTTTATTTATACTTGTGTGGAAGGAAGATCAAATTAGTTACAATTACTATGGACCTGGATCTGGGGGTATTATTAATACAAGAGTGTGAAGATAATAAAGGAGAGCAAAAGAAGATTTACAAGGACAAATAAAAACAGAAAAACAAAGGTGTTTGAAATCTCCGATGATAAGAAACAATGGCGGATTTTTGTGTAAATGTACCTAATTTAACAAGAACAGTGGGAATTTAGTTTCAGGGATATTACTTCAGAGTTAGTGGCTGCAAAGGTAACTGATGAATGCAATATGCTCTTGAAAGATTTAAAAACAAAATCGTTTTTGGAGTTCCTCAAAGCTATATACTTAGGCCCTTATTATTCAACCTTTAGTTAATTATAGTATCAGCGCTATCTGCATTACTAAAAAAAAAACGTAAGCTTTAAGAGTACAACACGAGAAATATGCGCAAAGTAAATTCAATTGAAAAAAAATTCTACTTAGAACTTAGCCATATTTTTTTGCAAAATATGGACAGGCTAGGATATTAAGCAAGAATTACTGTATCCTAGTAGGTACCGAAAACGTGTAGAGCGACGAAAATAGCACTGGAGTTCTCTGATACATTTATACACTACTGATCCGAAAGTGATATTAATACGACAGACAACCACAATGAAATAAAGTGAAGTAATTTTTAAATTAAAAAGTGTTTTATAAAAGTTTGTGAACAACCATTTGAAAATTATATTTTTATAATGCCTCCTGCTAGAGGATAGGAAGGAGATGGCCGTAACCGACATTTCTATTTTTACGGATGGTTCCAAGACAAGTGCTGCCACAGGGGGTGGAGTGTACTCCAGAGATCTCCAGTGGCACGAGCCTTATAGACTGCCCGACAAATGCAGTGTTTTTCAGGTAGAGCTCGAAGAGATTTTGCTGGAGGCAATATATGCTCAGGACTCATCTGCATATATCCGATAGCCAGGCAGCAATCAAGGCGCTGGATGCTGTGCTGGTAAAATCAAAATTGGTGTAGTTATGCAAGACCAGCCTAGAGGAATTGACTATGACTATGGCGACCCTATCCTGGGTGGCCGAAAAGGCCTCTGAAATGGATAGCTCCGCAGAGGTAGCTTATGTGAGGATCCCAATTGAAGCTTTAAAAGATGAATTCATCAATATATCAAATCCATATCAAAAGGCAAGCCTCAGGTGGACCAGCAGGGATACCAGCGGTATTGCGAGTCAATTGTGGCCTGCATATGACAGGAAGAGAACTTCTTAATGGCAGCAGAACGAATATCAGGAATCTAGTAGGGGTCATTACGGGTCACTGGGCAATGCCGTAGAGGACCATGTTAGAAGACTGAGCATAGCTACGAACGATTTCTGCAGGAGCAGTAAGGACGCGAAGGAAATCGAACCCGTCCAACACGTGCTTTGCGAGTGCCTCGCTTTGATGAATAAAAGAGGTAGGCTACTGGGTAGCTACTTCTTTCCGGTCTGGTAGAGCTGCAACGTACGGAGCTAAGATGTATCATGAGTTTTCTGCGAAAAGCAGGGTGGATCTAGGTAAAGAGTTTTTTAAGGGAAGGAGGATGGATCTGGGGCGGCTTGAAAGTTTATCCAATGAGGTATAAGGGCACAATGGCCCACTAGAGGTCTAAGCGATGCAGGCTAGTTAGTCGTTTAGCGGCGATCCGCTTAGCTAACCTAACCTAGTGCCTCCTGCTAAACGTTAAGTAATTTTGGTTTTTGTTTAATTAAGTAAATGTTGTTTTTTATGAAATTTATATGTTTTTGTTATTATAACTATAGTTTTTTTGAAGACAATTGACATTTGGTGCGATTTTCAAACATTTCTTGTGGAAAAATTTCAAAAAAATTACAACCAATTTCTCCCACGATGAATATGTGATCTTAATTCAGATTAGCTAGTTTTTTTTTTTTTAATTTTGCAGCAAACAATTGACCGCAGCTCAAAAAGAGTACATTATTGTACTACACGAATGTGGGAAATCGGAACGAGCCATCCGAGTTGAGATGATGAAACAAGATGTAACAGTAAGTACGGGAGGAATCCACAAAATTATTTCATCGTACAAAGTTCGAGCAGGAAGACCGTGGATATTGACGGAAAGTGACTCCAACGCGTTAAAGCTTCTCACGTTTTAGAAGAAAAAAAAAACAGCTTTTATGGAGGTCGCGACAAATTTTCAAATGGTATCTGAATCCCAAGTTAACAAATATACTGTAAAATGTTATCCGAAGAACGCAGAATTTCGTAGCTTTCGATGCAAACGAGTTCCGCTGCTGACATCAGCCCAGCTCACAAGCGCAGAAGGATCGAGTTGGCCAAAGAACACACCGACACAGATTGGTTGAAAGTTTTGTGGTATGAGGAGTCAAGGTTTGGTTTTTCAACAGATCGCCCAGAAACTTGTATTGGGCGGGGTCTGGAGAACAATATGATCCTCGGTGCGTCCAAGCGACAGCAAAGGGTAACAAAGGAATTATGTTTTCCGATATTTTTTGGCAGCAGGATTGGAAAGTTGGTGCAAATGAATCAAGGTATTAAAATAAATGCGTATGCGAATATTTATATTAACATTTTGGAAGAAGGCTTAATTCCTATTTTGGACGATGTTCAGAATAGGAAGAAGTACGTATTCCAATAGAATAATGCTCGATGCCATCCGGCCTGGAAGACTAAAATCTGGTTTGAAGAACAAAACATTAAATTTTTAAATAACTGGCCTGCTCAAAGCCCGGATTTGAACCCTATCGAAAATCTATGCGACCACATCGATAGAAAAATTCACAAATATTCACGACTTTTGGACAGCTGTAGAAAAACTAGGAACGAAACTCCGTCAAGTTTAATTGAAAATTTTAGATCATCTATTCTAAGATGGCTGGAGGATATAATAAAAAATATATTGGTGTATTGAAAAAAAGAAAATAATAAGGCGCGATCTAAATGCCATCAAACTAAGAGAGGAGAGTGAGCGAAATTCAATACGCTCCAAATGGGAATAATGCTAACAAAGAATGAGTTTTTCAGAACGTTGGATGAATAACGAGGGATAATTAAGTTCAATGGGAACGTGGGCACCTAACAAACTCTAATCTAGAAAAAAAATATTGTGGTGTTATAAGGTACCTGCCAAAGGTAGTATTAAGAAAATCCACTGTTTAACTGCGCCGGTCATGCACCCGCCGTGCGTAGTCTGTCAATATTATCTGGGGAGGTTCCAGTATATAGCTCCGCCCCATAAACGAAGTGGGAAAACAACAGGCCGTGGGCCAGCTTCTTCCTTATAGATGTTCGAAGGTCAAGTTAATACTGTAGAGTTTACGAAGACCAAAATTTATCCTGCCGATTACGGTATTAATGTGGGGCGAAAAGGAAAGGGTCTCATCTAAGATGAAGCCAAGCCTGGACACTCTGTCACAAAAGAGTATGGTAACCCCATTAATTAAGGAAGATAGGATCGAGGAGGTGCCTGATTGGATGACCAAAAAATGCAATCGATGGAGACTTGGCTGGATTTAGGGTTAATTTATTCCCCAAGGCTAAGCTTAGACAGAGGCCAATGGCACAGAATAAAGTAATTCCGTAGCTGTAAGATCATTAATAAACAGGGAAAATAAGAGTGGACCCAAGATAGACCCCTGAGGAACACCTTTGCCCACAATATCAGATGTACGATTCCCTGACCTGACCACTGGCGTCGCAAGCTCAAATAAGAGGCAATCAGATTGCAGGCGGACCGGCAAAAGCGGAAAAGCCTCTGAAGCTTATGGTAAAGGATAGTATGATCTAGAATATCAAAGGCTTTTCTAAAGTCGAGTAACAAGAGTATGCTGGCCAGTTTGCGCTCCATGTTGAGACACCGTCTCAGTAATGTCCAGAATGGCTCCCGACGTACTGTAACTTTTGCGGAAGCCAGATTACTTGGGGTATATAAGATTGAGGACTGCAGATGCCTGTTTGGTTCCTGATTAAAATTTCCCAAACCTTGGAGAGTGCGGGTAAAATAGTTACAGGCTTAAAATCCGAGGACTGTGAAGGATTGGAGCACTTGAGAATAGGAATTACCTTGCCTGACTGCCAAGCAGTAGGGAAGGTTGAAGTGGTGATGATGGTGATGAAGATATGAAGAATATGGCAAGAGAGGGCCGCTCACTTTTTTTTATCAGTAGTGTACGTATATATCCATAAAAAAATCAACGTAGTAACTTGGAGCTTAAAAAATTAGAGTTCATATTATCAGGAAGGCTATTTCGTGCTTGTGAGCAACAATTTTGTCGCATATAGTACAAATTGTACTTTTCATATATTGCTGTGTTTAAAAGTTGAGAAACCATATTAACACTATCACAACAAGTAGATAACCGTCCTCAGTTCATCCAGGCGATAGAGCATTGTCAATCAAGCAACCGAAGAAAGCAGCTTATAAAGCAAATCTATTAAATTTAAACCATATTTAAACCTAAAACTCCCAGTAACACTAATATCGGAAATTAATTAATTTTAATAAACTTCTTATTTCTTCCTTATCATTAAGATAATTTAAATTTGCAAAAAGTTGTAGTACCTAAAGCACATTACGTCCACTAAAAAAACATCACAGATGTTGGGGATGAAAAGGTTGAAGAAGAACCTCCTTCTTGAGTAGATCTTACGTAAATTTATTATTAGGTCACATTTGTCGTGAAGTAAAATTGTACACAAACTTGTACATCCATAGCCACAAAGTCCCACAAGTTTTGCTCCCAAAGTTTCCTCATGTATGGTAGGTGGTTATAAACTTTATGACAAAGTATTCTCACCGCTATCCCAGGATATTATTTTGCAAGAGCTTAGTTATGATGGAGAGTTGCAAATTTTCGGGAACTTATAAATTTTGCAAAACTTTTCCTGTACCTGTACACATACGATTTACTTTTATACTTTGACGGGTGGGGGGAAGGTGTAATTTGCTCAAGGCTCACTTAAAGTGTCATGCCACTCTCAAATATTACAAACTACAATCTAAGGAGAAGTTTGCAGACAGAGAGAGACGACAACAAGGAGTTTATTGTAAAAAAAAACAATAGATTTCTTTCTGCACATGGAGAAGTTTTTATTTGAAAAATGTTTAAACTATTTTTCATTAAATTTTCTATTCTAATCTAAGTTGGGTGACATTTGCAGGTAGATTAAAGTGTATTCCATCTATCTTTCTTGACGATGTGGTATTAACTTTTTCTTTTATTGAGCTTAGGGTTTCAGGGGGTTCAAGGTCCAAGCTCAAATTCCAATAGTTGAAGAAATTGAAAGCGGTCAATGCAATAAGATCATAGTTGCGGATGGAAGTAGGCTATTACATTCGCCATAATGTTTATTTGCATTTGGAAGAATTTCACGATCTTCAACAAGTCTTCTTTTTCTGTGTTTCAAGTCCTCCGATTACCGTAAGGAATTTTTTGTATATAAATGAATCGCAGTATTGACCGTTTCCGCACAAACTTTCAAAGGCAAATCTTTATGCTCGAAACATTGTTCTGGCTAACTCATTTCATTCGACCCTTCCCTTTTATACCTCTTCTCGGCAAAATATCGTATTCGTGTTATTCATCAATTGTCCTGTGAGTGCAGATAGATGTGCTATCATAAAACCAACAAAACTAAATCATTTTTCAGAGTAAGCAAAAGCACCCTCACGTGCGAGTTCCATTTTTAAAAACTCATGTGCGCATGCGTGAGCTGTTGTCATTGTTATTAGCACACGCGTCCATTAATGAGTAATTCAAAATAAGAAAGCGCACACTAGCGTGCGAGTTATGTTACCGTCTCAAGGTAACACAACTAAAGGAAAAGAAAACGTGACAAAAGCCTGGGAAGATACGAAAATCGCATTCCCTCTGAAAGAATAAAGTTTCATGACGAGATGCACATTTCGTATCTTCACTATTCATGAGAACTGTCGACTCATCAGAATATGAGACACTGACCAAAAGCTCTTTATGAACAGAGCAATTTAAAATACATATATGTAATAAAAAGTTAGTCTTAAGATCGACGTGAAAAGAGTAATTACTCCGAAGAGTGATTCCGGTTTATTTTCATTTGTTAAATTAACTAATTAGCTAGATAGTAGTGTATTAGGAATAGGGAATATTTTTTTGAATAAAGATAATCCATAATAATTGTTATTTTTGTTTTTTTGATAAAATAAAAATAAAACATTTCATTTGCGCACACGAAATTTCTCGCTGCTCATTACTCACGAGTGAGTAATTCAAGGGAAGAAAGCGCACACTCGCGAATAAACATTTTAATATTAATTTTCCACGTTTTCTACATAATGTAGATATTTCATAAATGAAACTGCACATAAGTTGAAAATGAGCAATGAGAAATTTCGTGTGCGTTTTCTTCCCTTAAATTACTCACTGGTGAGTAATGAGCAGTGAGAGAATTCGTGTGCGCTTTCTGCTATTGAATTACTCACTCGTGAGTAATGAGCAGCGAAAAATTTCATGTGCGCACGCGAGTGTGCGCTTCCTTATATTTAATTACTCAATCATGTGCATGAGTAGAATTCTTAAGAAAATCGTACACGACTCATTAGTATGTGCGCTTAAATTGCACACAATTTATTACTCACGTGGGTGTGTGTTTCCGTACTCTGTCATTTTTACAAAAATTAGCCCAACTAGAGGATTTCAGTGATTAGACGACTCTGCCTTCTCAGCTTATATTCTTAATATAACCTGAATTTTCTGGTGTGGATGATGATGCGAAATTTATCTGAAATTGGGATAATCTCGATAATCCAATGATTCAATTCAGCGGTGTCAACGGAGAGCATATTTAATAATGAATTGCGTCAACAACACGTGAAACGACACAATGACACATAATTTTTGTTGTTGTTGCCTTAAGAATTTTTTTTTTATATCTTATATAAAATATACAAAGCACAGGACGAGAAACTTTTGATGGGGCTCCTTCCCAAGAAAACCAACCAAACTTCTAACTCTTCTCAACACTGTTCAGGCATTTGTTTTTATTTTCATTTGCCTAACACCATCCACATCCCTTTGCAAAGAAAAATGTCAAAATTATGCAACGTCACGTCTTTGTAATATTTGCCCATATCTAGACGAACTTTACTAGTGCATCATCTGTGGTCTATGAAGAACGTTACAATACCAAAAGAAAAATTGTAGATTCGCACGAAACGGTGGTGTCTTGGAGAGCACAGCAGGTTCCTTTCCTTGTTATGCTGCTCTAACTGGGAAACCACAATAAGGACAAGTGAAGGCGGCAACGGCAGCAAGACAAACCTGGTGGTCGGAAGAATATGTGCTACCCCGACCCACACATCCCACTAAATCGAATCTAAAATGAAATCTTATTCAGATTTATTCACTGCTTCTTCTTCTGTCTCCCTCCCTCTCGGTCGCATTCTTTTCTTTCATCAGCCAGAGTCAGGCTGCTATAAAAGGACACAATTTTTGCATATATGTATGCATATGTGTGTTTCTAGGCTGTCCTCCTGGAACATATGCTCATATACTTGTTGACTGATCTGATTCTGTCTGCAGAGTCCATGGTCAGAGGGAGACCTACCAAAGTCTTACCACCACTCCCCCATGGCGGGCATGCAGGATGAGCTCTGGTTTCTTCAAGGAGAACCGTTCTACTGTAGGGTCCTTCAGCTTCCTATAACAAAATAAAAGCTTTCACATGCTTATACGTTTTGTTATGTCATCCAAAATAAGTAAAGCGTTGCCATGAGCAGGTTAAAAGTGTTTGACAACATGAGTAGGATGAGGACCACGGGGAGACGGGGGTGGGTATAATAACCAATGCAGAAGACAAAAAAACAGACATTTTCTCAGAAAACAAAGCAAAGATAACGCGCTGCTGCTTCAAAAGTATACACAAGGATGGGGGGTTGGAAGCTTGAGTCATATAGAAAGTCACTGACAAAGTGCAGAGCTCGTTCTTGCAAGTCGCATTTCAACCGTTAAGGAGAGCATTTCTTTGCTAGACGAGAGACCAGCAAGACTTTAATTGAGCAGCAAAACTGACGTATAAAACCAAGCATTTTCGTATTTTTCGCTTTCTTCTTAAGCAGGTCTTAAGAAGTGTGCAGAACTTGAAAGAAATTGAGAAAAGAAAACTTCGGCGGAAAATAGGTATAAAAAAAAAGAAACGAGCAAAGAAAACCATCTTCCTAAGCCTGAAATGGCTACATATAACCATAACGTGAGATTTTTATTGCATAGCATGGCAATGGTACTTCCTCCTCACAAAAGACGACGGCCGACGTACAGTCACAAATATAGTTATGCTGAATATGAAAGCTTTTGAAGTTTTTTCTATCCTCCTATCCTATCCTGCTATTCCAATCCGATAAATGCGTTTTCTGTACATGTTCCGTTGAGCACGCTTTGTTTAACATTATAACAGCTGAGGGTATTGGGTGGAAATTTCAAAACAATCTACTGATTACTCAGCTATATGTGCGGCATTGAGCCATGTTTCCTCACTTTAACAAAGCTCTTTACAAATGTGCAGCCATTCGGCAGCGATGATAGAGAAAATTTTTATACTTTTGTGATTTCTTAGAGCTCCCAACCCACACATTCAGCTATTTAAAAGATTTACATTTGGATGGTAAATGAACAGAGGAAACAGAGCCGAAGCCAGTGAGAGGGGTGGGGGGGGGGGGGGGGTTGAGTTATGAAAACTAGATTGCATTTGCAGCACTGCAGATGTCTTCCTCTTTTTGCTGTTGAGAATAAAACCAGCGCAGCGTCTGTCGAATCGTCAATCACTCAATTTCCTCAAATTATGATGAACGTATCAAATGGGAATAATGTCGAAATTGGAATGCCACAGGGTTCATTATTATCATAAATTTATTTAATTTGTATTTATTCTTGTCATAATTGTCACAGGAGGGGTTTTTTTTTTATATTTTTAATTTTTAAACCAAGCTCAGGGGATGCCCTATTATGCAAATCACAGCATGGCAGAAAGGAGATAGGGGATATGATGAGACTGGCGGTGCTGTCGATGTATGTCGCCCTTAAACCTCAGCAGATTGTATACCGGAAGAAAAACAGAAGATGGTAAACTGTTCCACATTCGCACTGTTCGGGATAAAAACGCATCACGGAATTTTACTGTATTTTTGAAGTTTGTTCTACATCCAACCTATTCTTTAAATATGAGTCCCTCAGACTACCATATCATCTATTCTGGAAGAATAACTATCTGAGTGGAAGGAGCTTTGATTCAAATGAAGAAATGTAAGCAGTAGTGGATGGCTATTCTGAAAAATTCATTTTAGACAGGATGTCATTGTGTCAGTTCTTAGTTAAGAATTTTCTGAACTCCTTTTCTTTAATACAATGCTGTTGTTAGCCTACCTAGCAGTTTTGACAAAAGTTTTTCCCAGAATAGTTGTTTCCACAGTAAGGCTATAATCTTGGAAGTAACTAAGTCTTACCGGTATACAATATTAAAGTAATTTTGTAGGTAGTTTTCTACACCCACTAGGATGAGCGATAGTCCATCGAAAGAGCCCACATTCACTCTTCTCAGTACTCTCCACTCAGTCATGTTGCGAATGAAATTTAATTATCTTCCTTCAATCATACGACGTGTGGAGGTGCCTTATTAGGAACTTATTAGGAACATCAGAGATTTATTATGGATCCATGGAACAAAAGGTTCATATAATGTCTCTCTCCACTGTTTCCTAGAATGAGTTGGTAAACTGGTCGAGAAAATACTCAATTCCAACACTTACAGTAATTTTCTTATGGGATAGGAAATTACAAGCCATAATTTCATCGATGGGTTCCTCCGTCCCAACGACGCCTTTGCATCATACCTTCACCAACTTAGTTATTGGCGTAAGGTTTCAAGGATAGAGAGCCGAGTGACTAAACTGTAATGCCCTGATACGTGGGTTGTACCATAACATTTTTAAATTTCTTAGCATGTATACGTTACGCAGAACGTTTCGTCATGTGAACGCTATTTGTTTACTTTTTGTTGCCTTGAAAATTTCATCTCAGCCAGAAAATGGAATTAAATCGTGAACATTTCCGCGATTTTTTATGATTTTCAACAGTGTGCTGATAAAATTCAATCGCGTGTTTCGTGATGAAGCTCCCATTATAAAACCACTGTGAATCCCTGGTTTAATGAACTCAATCGGGTCGTGAACTTCGCTGGCAGATGAATTTCGTGAAGGTCGTTCAAAATCAATTGTTGTGCCAGAAAACATCGATGCTGTGTGCAAGGAAATACTGCTAGATCGTAATGTGATTTATCGTGAGGAGAGGCGACCTTGGCATTAGCGTGACAAGTTTGTTTGGAAAGGATATTGAATGAGTACCTGGTTATGAGAAAACTCTGTTCGCGTTGGATTCCGCATAATTCAACAATCGCCCAAAAAAGAGCTCGTGTCGATTGGTGGAAAGAAATGTAAAAAATATCGGTGCATAAAAATACGTGTATAAAATTACCACAGATGACGAATCTTACATATACTATATATGTGTGAGCCAGAAAGTAAACAACAGTGGACCCGACCGTATTCAGAGTACGAAAACGCAGACGCACGTGACCGTGAGTAATAAATTGTGTGCGATCAAAGCGAACATACTCATGAATCGTGTGCGATTTTCTTGCGCATTGCACTCACGCACATGAGTGCACGCATGAAATTTTTCGCTGATCATTACTCACGAGTGAGTAATTCAATAGCAGAAAGCGCACACGAATTCTCTCACTGCTAATTACGAGTGAGTAATTCAAGGGAAGAAAACGCACATGAAATTTCTCATTGCTCATTTTCAACTTATGTGCAGTTTCATTTATGAAATACCTAGATTATGTAGAAAACGTAGAAAATTAATATTAAAATGTTTATTCGCGAGTGAGCGCTTTCTTCCCTTGAATTACTCACTCGTGAGGAATGAGCAGTGAAAAATTTCGTGTGCGCACGCTAGTGTGCGCTTTCTTATTTTGAATTACTCTTTAATGGACGCGTGTGCTAATACAATGACAACAACTCACGCATGCGCACATGAGTTTTTAAAAATGGAAAGCGCACATGAGTCGTAAATTACTCTTTCGTGTGTGCACGTATGAGTGTTTCAAGATGAGCCAAATCCAACGAATGTTGTTCGCACACGAAGCACTTCGAAGCAAATGGTGGCTTGTTTTTTCGGTATGAATGGGCAAATCGCTACCGTTGCTTTGGAGAATCGTAGAACGGTCAATTCTGAGTGGTACACCACCATTTGTTTGCCAGAAGTTTTTGGTGAAACACAAACATCCCCACCCCCCCGGACAAAAAATCATTCTTCATCATGACATCATCGGCTCAAACAACAATTTAGGGCCTGTCCGGATCCAAGTCTTCGTCTTCGTTTTCGTCTTGTTATTACAGCTAGTGACGTAACATCGAGACAAGCTCTATCCGAATCCATGTCTATGCCACCGAGCTTTGCTAGTTTGTATAACCGTTTTGAAATTTGGTTAGCTTGATCACCGAGTCAAGATTCGAGTTGACTTATTTAAATAGACAACGTATTGTAAGGTTATGTTTGTTTGCTGTCTGTGAAATCAAGCTGAGCAAACGAATGAATTCGGACAGGTTAGCTTCGTCTTCGTCTAACTATTATAATATCTGAGCTTGTTGTGTTACGTCACTAGCTGTAATAACAAGACGAAGACGTAGATGAAGACTTGGATCCGGATAGGCCCTTAGTACTCAAAACGTCGAACTAATGGCCCATCCGCCGTACAATCTGGATTTGGCACCTTGGGGAGGAAAAACTGCATTGAAATTGGATTAAACGTATGCAAAGGTGTGGCGAATACTTTGAAAAAGAATTTAGTCGTATGCAAACATTTACCATTTTTATTATTCCTCTAATGCAAAACTTACTGTACCACCCTCGTATGTGCAATAATTTGAGCTTTATTTTCCTCTTGATGAAATTTCTGAACTACATTTTACGAAATTTAGATTTTTTTTATGCGACAAGGAAGAATAGAATTAGGGTCTAAATGGTCATACCGGAAAGGGGCGGTACCATAAGCTTTATGATCAGATCTTCCATATTTCTAAAAAAATAAAATAAACTCGAAGAAAATTACGAGAGTCAAGAAAATTACAAAGCTCGTAATGAGGTTTCACATATGTTTCGTAATGTTGATTGATTGACGATGATGTAATCTACAAAATGGAGATAAATGACAGCAATTAAACCCTATACGGGGGAAAGCAACAATGCTATTCGAAATATTTAATAGGTTCCCTAAAAACTGTTTATTTTTAAACGGCACTTTCTTCCAAATTCCTCATTTGTATATACCTAGCTATATGATACCCTCCTCCCTAAGGAGAAGAAAACTTTTTGTGAAATGGAAAAATGTTTCTAAGCTAAATTTTTCGGTCGATTTGTTTTCAGCTTTGACCTTTTTAACCTTTTCGGACTATTGCCTATTGATATTCCCTGGAAAACTCATTTAAATTCTGTTTTACTCACTATTAACGGTAAATTTCTCAGCACTTACACATCTTCAATTATAGGGTTATGGGCCATGATATAGGTACACGGGAGGGATACACAAAACTTCCGACTTCACAACTCACTATACTGACTTCCAGTTGGAAATTGGAAATGTGTGGTTTTGTACCTAGCTAATTCAGAGTGCAAAACAAAATTAGATTTTAAGGATGAGGTTTCTGGAGCAGACAAATCGTATTAAACTCAAAGCTGCTGGGATTTTGCGAAGAAGAAGAAAACGAATATCTCTAAATCCCCAAGAAAATTATTTAATTTGTTCTAAAAAGTAGCGAAACAATTGCACACATAACAACAATAACAAACGTACATGCCCGTCACGCCGTATTCATGAGAATAAGAACAAATGAAATCCTCCCTCAACGTTTAGAAAACTCCCTGGAACGTCAACGCCAATTTTAGTTTTTCAGTACGCAAAATAAAAAAATAAAAAAATAGTCGCTTGACAAGAGGATTTTAAATTAAATTCATGTGTTCCCGCGTGCATATAAAATTCGGAAAACTTTTCCCCCACTAGTCACAAACACAGGGAAAATTCTGTTCATTTCATCAAACTTTTTGGTACTTTGGTGCCGATGGAACGCAAAGGGTTTTTCATTAGCTCCCCTTTGTTATGAATTCATATTTGGATTAAACCAAAATGTCCCGTTTGCATTAATATTAATTGAAGCTCTAATTTAGTGCATGGCGGTTGTTAACTACTTTGTCACATGATTGCTTGTTTTATTTACATAAAGAATTATGTGTTGTACATAGTTGTGTAGAAGTGTGCCGGGCGGGATGGGTTAGCTTGTTCTATCACTCCCTTGTCTACAGAGGGCGGGTAGGAGGTGTACTGTTGTAGTTTAATATGCTTTTGGGGATTGCAGAGCAATGCACGGAATAATAAAAAAGGTATAAAAAGTTGATATATTACAAACAAAAATAATTGGGTTCCATCTACAAAAGTAGTTTAATCCTCGTGCATCAACTTTGACAATGACTGAAAACAACAACAGCCATGGATTATAGGTTCGAATTTTAACTATAGCAACAGTACGAGAAAATTTGGTGGGGGTTCTCCTCCTAACGGTTCTGTTTATTATTTTTCTAAAGGCTATCTAAATATTTGCGATGAGTGTGTTTTGATTATTAGACACGGGCTAGATGGCAAAAAGGTAGACTCAACTACCACACACCACTAATGGAAGGTTGGCAAGCTTGGAGATCGTATGCCCAGAGCATATCGTCTGAGGAAAGGGCAGCACCGGTGAATTCTTTTCTACGACTCGGTGTAACCCCCGCCACAGAATCTGTGATTTTCCGGCTCTTTTCATTATACGTAAATCATAGTTAAATAAATATTTATTTTTGTACAAACAGTTTGCGTGATAAAACTCATTCTAAGTTTTGAGTAATTATCTAAATGTATCACTTTTAAAGTCAATACCAATTTATCGTATTCAACTGACTATGACTAATCTTTAGTGTAATCACCCAAAATGATAATAATTCAATTATGGAGATTTTCCAATAATTATTTCCTATAGGCTGTTCGTAATTGCCGATAGATAACTGACATCAAAGTTTCTTTTTTAGTATTTATATATATATATATTTTTTTTGTGTTAACTGAGGCATACAAAAAGAGTGAATTACCACCTACACATGCATGTTACATATAAATTAGAACTAATGGTCTGACAATATCAGAAATTTTGATTATTAGTACATGCATCTATGAAATATGACAATAAGCAATCAAATGAAAACACCGGCCACCTCCTCCTCCTTCCACATCCTGAAAAGCTGTTAGACACTAATGGTATTCATTCCATAGCCATCAAACTCACATTGTGGAACGATACTCTCATACCGCATAGTAGGAAAGATGGCCCACAACATTTCTGGTCTGGAACTAATTATCTTTAATGCTATTCTACACAGCAATTACAGAAATTTCTTTCTTAATGGCGTCAGTTGGTGAAAATTTGTAACCCTCTACGTCCCCCTAAGACAGTTTTCATTTTAGAAATAGCTCGGGGAAAATCCAATGAATATGGGTTGCCATTGTCGCTGGATGGTTTTTCATGAGGTGATTTGTTTTTTTTTGTTTCGAAAGAAAAATTGAAAGCTATTTTGAAAAGAGGCCAAAGATTTTGTGTCCTTGTCTATATTAAGGGAAAATCCAGTTTTAACCAAAACAATGAGAATATTTACGGTTTTTGGGGGAAATTTAATTAAATATTTTACATACAGCAAAAGGGTAGTATAGGAATGAGATTGGGATTGAAAGGATTTTCAGTTGAACTGACTCATTGACCCGTTCCGTATTAATGTTAAGCAGAATTAGACCTTAATGGTAATTAAATTGCCCTACTTCGAACGACAGACGACTTGAACTATATATAACCTAACTTTAATTCTATATGGATAGGGTCTTATGTATGCTTGAGGGTAGGATATTAGTTACAAATGGTCAACGATTTAAACCATTTGAAAAAATTGAGCAGATTTAATTTCTGACCTCTATTTCTCTGGTTAACTAAAATTTAAATTTGGCAATAAAAAAAAAAAACTTAAATCAGCCAGTGACATTTTCGATATGACTGAAATAAAGCTGCGTCGAATTAGCCACAAACGCACTTGAAATTAGACAACATTGCATTATGGTTTAAACAATTTCTACATAGGATATTATTGATTTTATTTATTTAGAACTTCATCAAAAATCTGATTACTAAGTTTGCCATGCATAACAACCATAATGAAAAAGAAAAGTAATTTCAACTAAGCTGATCTCTTATTTGACTTTTGAAAGATGAAAGTCAATGCAATCAAACTGATTGTTAAAGAACGAGGAAACATTGATGAAATCGGCTCGTACAAAACATAGTTCGTATTATGTTGAGGTGAACAGCGGAGAAATCGTAGTTTCTCAATGAGCGCACAGGAACAGATATATGGAAAGTATTTAAGAGCTCAAGCGAACTTATCGCTACACTGAAACGCAAAAACAACTCGAAGCTTTTCGCCTATTCTCAAGAGAATCCAATGGAACAAATTTAAGCTTGTCAGGCCTGTAGATCAGACCAGACTGGTATACTTCAAAATGGATCTAGCGAATGTGAAGTAAAGGATCTTCGTTATGAATGGATCATTAAACTCTTTTGACAATCTTTTTACAAACCCCAGAGTAGCATTAGTCTTGGCAACTATTCTGTTAATATGATCCTCGAAGGAAAGACGAGAATTAAGGACGACACCCACTTCGTATCTTTGATTTTATCAAGTCTATAGTTAATAAGCAACCATCTAAAATAATTGAAGTCCAATGGCCTCCTTTTACGAAAAGAAGACATAGCAGTACATTTGCTGATATGAAGAGGAAGACAGTTAACAGCACCGCATTTATGAAAGGTGTCTACGTACAAGTTTAAAATTGCGCATTCGATTTCATTAGAAACAGTGCGGAAGATTTTGGCATAGTCAGCATAGAAAGTATTCTTGAATCAGTCAAAATCAGAGATACATCATTAATGAAAATAATAAAAAGGAGTGGTTCGAGATGGCTACATTGAGGAAAACAAGAAGCATTATCTATTACGTCAGAAAGAGCTTCACGAAATATAGCTTGATGGCTCCGATAGATAAGAACGAAGCCAATTGACAAAGACGAAAGGAAAATCAAGTAGAGTTATCCTATGAATTACGATTTAATGATTCATTTCGTCGAAAGCTTTACTAAAACCCGTGAAAATATAATCAACTTGCTTACCGCTTTCAATATAAGAAATTAGTAAACTCTATCAAGTTAGTCGTAGTAGATTTACCTTTCATAAATCATTGCTAAAAAGAGCACAGGAAAGGCCTGCAGTAGAAGTACAAAACATCGCAATCTATGGCTTCAATTAATATCTTACCAATACCTACAACTTAAATTCGCGACAGGTCTGTAGTTAAAAATGTCACTCTTATTGCAGTTCTTGAGCAAAGGAATAATCAAAGAAAGCTTCCACTGTTTAGGAAAAACACCACAGGTTAAAGATAAATTAAATAAATAACACAAAGCAGAAACGATGGACGTGTCGCTTCGAAGCAATATAAAAATTATCGGCTATGCTTGTACTTCGAAACACACACTTCATCGAACAACAGAAGAGAAGTCGTCGGAAGCTACGTCAAATGGGTAAAATCGTTATACTTAATATCAAAGTGGTTATCACAGAAGGCAGTTTTAAAGAAGTCACCAAAAGGCTTGGCAATTTTAAAAAAGTCACCAAAAGGATTGGGAGTTTCCAAGGGATCAACACTATCTATGTTTTCAAGACCTAACGACGAAGGTATTCATCACAGTTGCGCTTAGAGTTCACAAACTTCCAAAATTGCTTAGGTTCAGTACGCAAGGCCGGCCTCATTATATGTATGTACACAATCATTATACGAATCAGTCAAGTATGTGTACTGAATACTAGAATAAGTTACGTAATCCGCATTTCTCCTTGAAGAACAGAACCTCCTCCAAGCTTTATTCCTCAAATATTACGATTCGACCTAATAAGTGGTACACAGTGAGTATAACATAGAATTAGTATGTCATAAAAAGAACTCACAGCTTTATCAATATCCCGTTCCCCAAAAACACCGGCCCAGTCGCTAGCGGTAGCCATTCAGTCATTTTGTTAAAATCAACCTTTCTAAAGTTATAGCAATAATCACTAGAAGCATTAGTTGATGAAGTTATAGGATCAAAAAACAAAACTATATGTAGTGCCGGATGATGACTTGCTTCAGGAACCAAAGGAGATAAGCAACGCTTAACGAGAGTCCCTTTGGAATCCGACAAAAATACCAGGACAAGAGAATTTCTAGACTTATTAGTCACACCGCTAGACTGCATTAGGCCTGAAGAAATAATGTTGTCAATAAAAGATACGGCATATTGAGGAGTTACCAAAAAAGAGGACAGAAAATTCTCATGGCCCAGAGAGTGTACCAAGTTCATATTAGGCAAGTTAAAATCACCAAAAAGCAATAATTCGTCGGCAAACAGCAAAACTTCAGTAAGTCTATCGATACAGGAAGTCAACAAGTCAAATATCTCAGCTGCTCATCAGCTGGAGGGATATAAACACCAGCAATATATATGGTTTTGTGTTAAAGCCTAAGAGCCACACATAAACTCCAGGTCACCGGAATCAACAAAGTCGACCAACTGTTATGGAAGGTCACGACGAACGCCGCAAAGCACTCCACTTCCAACAGGAGCAGGACGATGGCGGTCACGGATAAACACCAAAAAGTCGGGGGCAAAAATCTTTTCATCTGCGATCTCTCACACAGTCAAGTCTCGGTCAAGGCGACCACGTCGAAACAGGAATTCCTCGGACTTGTAAAAAGGCGAGTCGTCTTGGAGCGAAGATCGGTTACGTTGGCATAGTAGACGGAGATTTCGCTAACAAGTTTTTTGGCATAATAGATGATCAAGAACATCCCCCCTTTGGAATAAATTCATACACAATGGAATTGCAGGGTGATATATCAGGACAGAGGACCGGCTGAAACGGATTTTCCGAAACAAAAATCCTGAAGGACGCAGAAAATAAGCGTAATAAGTCGTCCAAAATCGTTCAAAACGACGCAGCACCAAACATGAACGTCGGTAGAGGTAAAAGGCTTTATAAGCCCTATTCACGTTTTGATGTTTTTAATTTACCCACGAGTATCTTGACTAAACCCGAAATCAACTTGAGTTAGCTGTTTTTGCCGTCATAATTAACGATATTCCCTAATTATTTGTACAAAAAATTGCCTTCAAACATAATTCGCGCATTAATAAGCTCTTTTGTATTTTAAATTTATGTTTTGATTATTTTTTAGTCGATTTGATCGAGAACATGGTCTATGATTTTAACAGAGCTCTTGATCGAATTCATCGAAAAATTCTCATTAATAAAAAAATGTATACTATGTTTTCTTTCCGTTTTGTTAACTGGTGATTGTCACCAATCGCAGTCTTGGTCTTAAAATTAAAATTAAATTTTCAGATGTGCCTCAAGGTACCCAATTTGGTCCAATATTTGTTTTTAATTAGGTATTTAGATCAGAAGATATTTACTACTGTTGATAGAATTTATTGCAGTTTTTTAATGAACTTAAATAAATAACAAAAATTCTGGGCTCTTGTAGTAACCCCATTTCATAAAACACAAATTACACACCAGCTTCGAATGAATTGTGGTATTTCCATTCATATTATTCAAAACATGTCTAACGTCATGACATAAGGTACAAAAGCATACTCCTCTTCCGATTTACATTCACCACAGTATCTAATTACCTCGATTAGAATGGAAATAATAGTTACAAGAACCTATGTATATACAAACTTAAGTTGCCAACAAGTAAATATTCAAAGCATAAATTTTCTTTTAATCTTCTTAAGACATTTACAGGTAAACAGTCGTACGTCTTCACTAACATTGTAAAAAAAAAATTACTACGTGTTTCCATGTACATATTTGTGTATGTACACACAACGAGTCCCATTTCATTGTTGCTTTACTGGAATAAATTTGGGTATCATCAAAAGCAGGAGCAGCTTGCTAATTCCGTATTAAACGTACCCCCCCCCCCCCCACTCCTGCCTTGGATGTTGTAACAGCCCTTTATATAACATACGACCTGAATCCGGATGTAATATTGCTTGTTTTAATCAAATTTTGCATATGGCCCGTAGAGTCAGCCTGGCCCTGGAACTGAACAGCCATACAAGGTTCCCGACCCACCAGAATGGGAGGATACACCAACCAACTAACCACCACCATCACTATCTTCCGCCACTCTAGGAATTATTAATAAAATAAAAATAATAAAAACTGGAAACAAAAAAAACAGAACAAACGCGATTCCTGTCAATGTACACAATTTCCACAGCTGTTAAATTATTAAGCGGTCGTAAAAGAGAGCCATTTAGCACTATCAAAAATATATTAAAACTGTCAGGGGATATTTTATGAATTCAGTTCGGATTTGCGGAAATTACGCACTCCTCGTAATTTCGACATAAATTTCCCTGCACTTACATATCGCACGGAATATGATGTGTGACGTGAATTTGTCATATGAGATTTTCCGTGCTCTGTGTTTTCGGTTGCTTTACAGATTGAAAAAAAAAAAATAGAGGAAAAGCGCGAAAAACCTGAACGCTGGGGCTGTTGTGACATATTCGCTGAGAGCACTAAAGTTGAAAATAGATTTGGACGTTGATTTGATGTAGAAAATTACTCCAAATGCCCAATTACTGTTCCGTGCAATGTTGATGTTGTTGCCTTGTCTGTGTCTATCAAAGCCGAGAAGGAAATTGCATGTAGGATGATGAGAACTTTGGCGTTATTTTGTCGTTTGTTGTGCGAATGATTTTATAGGACGCATGAGAGATAGACGAACATTCCAAAATGAACATGTGAAGATAAAGTTTTTTTTCCTATTTATAAAGGCCTATTGAAATGGGGAAATTATTGACGATTATGTTTTGGAAGTTGGTTGATTACTGTTCTAAACTGTTTCCAACATTTCCTCTTAACATTATTTTTTTTTGCAAATGTGTAATCATCAGAAGGGCGACATTTTCTTTTTCCACATAACACAAATTTCTACGATATTTTTATTTCACAATCATTAACGGTCAATTTTTACTTTTTTAATAGCGAAAGATGCCGAAAGGGGAATGCCCATCTTAGGCTAGACACCTCCAGGCATGAAAGATGTCTTAAACGATGCAATATAATACTGTGAACATTTTTTATTAACAGTGTTTATTTCTATCTAGCCGGGGAAATCTGGGGGAGCGTGCGTCAAAGATTGATCTAGTACATGTTGGGAAATCTAGTAGGTACAGCACCGAATTCCTGAGAAGAAGTTTGAGTACCCACACTCCTATACTGGGAGTTATTTATACCCATCACAATATTCACTTTTTTAGTATTTCTCTCTATTTTAATCGAACTGGCATACTAGATTTTTCGTACAGTCGATCGGTTCTAACTCGGCAGGGTTATGTCCGATCGGAAAACGGGTTTCACTGTTCGCTCGTTACCAGGTATAATTCGTAGAAGACAATTTTTCTCTGCATTGTTTTAGTGTAGGGGTTGGGAGCCCCCGGTTCCAATACGGCATGTTGCATATCAAATTAAACATATCGCCGAGTACTATTGTCTCCTCCCAATTCAGAAAATTTTCTCGGGACGTTTTTCCCGCCAGAAAACCCATTTCAACACCCCAGTTACTACATTTCCCATATATTTTTGCTAATTTTGCTTCCATAGAGATAAGTACTCTGGTGTGAACATTTTTCTCATAGAAAGTCATTTTCCTGGACCCACCGATTCCGCACAATCACGAGTAGTAGAAAAGTCAACTTTTTCACCGAAGATAGTCGCTCAAGCTACATCTGATCGCCAAAGCTTTTCCCCACTAAATAGAAATAAACATTGTTAATAAAATATGTTCAGAATATCATAATGCATCGTTTAAGATATCTCAACAGACATGAGAGACGGTGTACCGCAAGGCGTAATTTTAGGTCCGATTTTATTTTGTATGTGAATTCGGTATCAGAAACGGTCGGTGATTCCTAAATAGATTTACATGTTAAAATTGGTTTAGTTTATCATAGCAGGGGAATGTGCTCATAGGCCAAACTCGTTTCTATTAAGATAAATATATTGGAGTGGGGGTGCTAATTAGAAGTTATAGTTTCAAGTATACGAGTATATGTAAATGCAAGGTTTTATCTCGTGAATGTCTCTTTTGTTTTCATGTATTATAGATATTTTGTTGAACAAGAATTCTGAGAGAAGCAGAAATCAGCTGAAATTCTTTTAATTTAAAAATATTTTTATTTACCTTAACTATGAGATAGAAAAGATTGACAGAGAAAGAAAAATAATTGCTGAAATACAATCATGATAACCAAAAAAAAATACAATAGTGACAAACAAAAGAAATAAAATTCCCTGTTAATGATACCATAAACAGTAAGTAAAATTATAATTTGATTATACAGGGTGTTTCCCACTAGGAGGTCTATAGAGCAGGAGGTGTACTCACATAGGCGAACCAAAAATTCTATGGCAGGGGGAGGGGGGGGGGGGGGGAGGAGGAGGAGATAAGTTCTACAAACAATGAGCTCTTAACTGTGACCGTACGCCTTGTAGTTTTTAAGATACAGGGTCTTTTGTGAAAAACTAGCTTTTTTTCTGAATCACCCTGTAACTCCTAAACGGTTGATATGCCCCCCCCCCTGCCATATAATTTTTGGTTCGTCTAGGTGAGTACTATCACCTCCGGCTCTATTGACTTCCTAGTTGGAAACACCCTGTATAGACACATCAGCACTCAGCAGCTCGTAAGCTGTTACAAGTTAAAATTTCAATATCCGATAAAAGTTTTAATATCCTAGAAAATGACGAACCAACATAGGTTTCTTGATCCTTTTTGTTTTTTTTTTTTTATTATACATAAATTGAGGTTTAGCCAAATTCATTATTCGAATTATAAATAGAAGCGATAGCCAAGCTTTTCTTCCCGTTCATTGAGCCTAAAAACTTAATTAAACTGACTTCAAGGACTTGAAACAGATTCGCATGAATAAAAGAGTAAAAAAAACAAATAAAATTTAAAAAAGTTTCCAAGGAATTCTTCTTATTGCCTTTGAAACAATAAATCATGGGAGGCCAACCTCCATCAGCTTTAATAAATTTTAATTGTGTTCCTATTAAGTTGAAATACGACGAAGGCAAACCCTTTCGAATTCCAAGCCTAAACAGGATCTAGTATATTTCCTTGTATCGTTGTTCTTCAAGCGTTAAATTTTATTTGATGTAATTATACAACGGTTTTTGGTATGACCTTCCCCATCATCAGGAGCTCTGTAGAAACCAAAATTCTTAACCACCACCACCCTTATAAAATTTTCCTTAAAGGAAACATCTGAGGCATACTTGGAAAATTCCTTGTTTTCCCTCCTCAAGAAAGTTTTCTCCAGTTCAAGTCTCTGCGGTTAATGCGAAAAATAAAAAACAAGAAAAAAAAAAACAAAAAACAAAAATAAAAATTACAACATCACGGGTGGTGGCGAACTGCCTGACTTGGGGTATAATAAATTTTTCGAAATTAATTTTCAACTCCACACTGAACAATTAATAATGAGAAAACATTAAGAACGAAAAACGGTTTTTGTCAGGGTGGGGGTTGGTTATAGAGAATAGCTTAGCTTCGCTTGTCACAAGTTCTCTACACGTTTTTGCTTCATTAGACCAAAGACTGATCTTGAAAGATACAGTACTCAGTACTCTGAAAGGAGGACGAAAGGACTTCTCTTAAAGTGTGTATCACTTCTGTATAGAGCCACAGATACATAGACTCGTCCTTCCTGCTTCATTTCCTTGCGCTAAGAAATTTATCCTCGTCACGGCAATTAAAGTAACGCGCGAACGAACAGCCTGAAAGACCAGAGATAAGAAAACTCTACTACAAGACGCAGTGGCAACATGCATAGAGAAAAATCTAATTTAAAGAGGAGTGGATGTGGGTGGTAGGCATAAATTATTCAAATGAGTTTAACAAGTTTTCTTAACTACTTGGAGATAATTTTCATAAAATAAATTTCCACCAACTCTTAAATATTTTCCCAATTAACTATTTCACTAATTAGTTTTAGAGTACGCCGCAGGTAATTTTCGTAACGTTAATTTTCCTGCAGGTAAGGTTTCGTGCAGCAAAGAAGAAGACGACTCTGAAGCAAAGGAAATAGAAAAGTAAGAGGCCAGATAATTATAACTGTGAATAGGAAAGGTTTCCTTTTGTTTCTCTCAGTTTATTTGCAATTCGTTAATGGTTGCCTAAATTAAACAAGGACTGAGAATTCTCTTTATGTAATTAAAGGAGCGCATCCTAGAATCTTAGAAACACAAATTTAAAGTATGGAAGATCAGAAAAGAGGGATATGAGTTTTTATTTTAGTGCTATTAAATTAATAGATAAGCTAAATGCCACAACAGGTTCCATGTGAAAACAATGATGGACCTAAAATTGATCCCTGAGGTATATCACATCAGAAAGTATTTTATGGTAGGAATAGCTTAAGAAAAGACGAACTCAAATTGAAAAACAAGGATTTTGAGATATGGTTCTATGCATCATGGCCTCTCTCTTAATGATCCAGAGACTCTGATTATAAAAGACGAACCAAATTAAGTCAATTAGAAATGAGATGATGCTAATGACGAGCAGAGCTTCTACCAGCAATTCTTGCTGTGAATTTTTTTCGTCAATGTTTTTTTTTTCATTTTTGAAGTTATGATCATTCCTGGTGAAAAACACGATTACATCTTCTTGCAATACTAATTACTTTACACAAGCACCAACATTAGTTTGGAACGCTGAGGTTCTTCGTTACCGGTGACAGTGTTTTTAAGTACATTTTCTCTCTACACGATTTTAGAATTTCTCTCTTGTAAAATTCAATTGAAAATTCCATTCATGTTGACACGCCTTCAACCAATTTCCCATCCAGAAACTGTACGTGCAAAATTTTCTTTCATCTTCCGCAGGCGAAGGTAGTTGGATCTGTATTTTCCGTGTATTTTCCGTTCGCTTTATATAATACTCATCAACTTGCATCCTGTATGATTTTCACAATATATCAATTTCAATTTTCAGGAATAGAGGATATCATTCGTGAGGGGGGAGAGAGGAGTGAGAAAGAAATTACAGGCAGGATAAACACGACGACAGTTTCGCGCTTATAAATTGATGAGGAAAAAATCGAAACGTATTATTATAAAATTTAAGGAAATTTTCTCTTAACTTGTTGCAAAATTGACGAAGATTTAACCAACAGAAAACAAAAACGGAAAAAAAACTCTCATGAAAATAAAAGAAAATTAAGTAGAGACACGACTTGTGTTGTGAATTTTGTCTAGTCTCTGTTATCCCGTAGTTAATGGGAACTTATCGATTTGGGAAAAACCTTCTCATTGTTTTTCCCCCTAAGAATTATCACAAAAGGAAGAAGTTTTTCGATTCAGACAATTCCATAAAAGAATCATTGAATCGATTTAAGAATACCCCGGCACCGTTCACCACCGCAGCAGCAATGGTGACCTGAATTCTTTTGATGTAGGCTTGAACTTGTGAATAATCCAAAACAGAACAAGTGCTCTTCACTTTTCCAATCTGCATTAAATACGAAGTATGTACAACAACGATCTAGCTATAATATGGCATGATAAATTTTTCAGGCTGCCTAAAATAGATTCCAGGGAGTACTAATTCCGTTGTGGTACTGCCTGCTTACTAGCTGATGGATTTATCTATTTCTAAGGAAATTAGAATGACGACAGCTGGCAGCCAAGTCAAGTGTGCATTTCTATGGTGGTTTCCTTATTTCGTGCTCTTGTCGTAGTTATAGGCCTTATTTACTGTGGTATGCATATCGAATTAAATATGCCTGCGAATGATGCTTGGATGAAAATTGAGAATGTTTGAATTCCTATGAAGAAGAGTAGAGTTAATGATCATTTCGATTGTTTTACGTACTTTTGGAGAGCTAATTTTGTTATAAAGTAATTTATGTAGATAAAATAAATATTTATCTTCAGCACCTATAAAACTGTAAGTATTTTCCCAACCCAATCGTTAAAATTGTATGCTCAGCTCATCGAGATCCATCAGAAACATTAAAAACTTAAGAGCAATGTTTTTTTTTTATTAGAGGAAAGCATGACAATGTACACCTACAAATGTAGGTAGATTAAATAAATAGCAGAGAACAGACAGACAGACTACAATTTTCTTTAATCAAAGTTTTTTGAACCCAAATCTGAAGCAGGCACGGAATGGCTATGAAGGCTGAGATTAAGGTATGCTTGTGCGACTGTTCTGAGTAAGATAAGTTAAATGCGTGGCGTAAGTTATCAGTACCTGGGTTTTATTAAGAAAAAAAAAAAATAAAAAAAATTAAAAAGCTACCAGCCAATCATCATAAACAACGCATCCTTTCACCTACCTTTGTAGTTGAAAAGAATATATATTTTTTTTTTTTTTTTTTTTAGAATTCGCGAAGAATGCTTCTCATTATCTTCACGAATCATCCGGGCGGGGGGTATATGTACATATAAAATCAAATAAGACTTAATCTTTCCATTCAAAACCAGTACTTGTGCCACTTGTACACATTAAATGCAATGAACTAAAAGTCAGACGGGAAAAGTTGAATGCCTTTCAGGAAATGCTTTCGAACTTAATTACTTCTGCTGCTCCCCTCCATAGATTTCCTGAATTTATTGTACACAGATCAAAAATCTTTAGATTCTATTATTCCAACAGATAGGTGTTGTTTTTTGTAATAAGACACTTCGAGAGACAGAAGCCCTCAAAATAATCCAGTGAAAGTACATGAGCCTGCATTATGAAAAACGATAATCATTGGAACAAAATTTCCCAAATTATAGGTGTACTTTTACTTCCTCCTTGTGTACTTATAAAACATTGCAATTTTTCCTGACTATCGACGATAAGCGAACTAACCTAAACAGCATTGCATAAGCTTCTTAACTGGGCTAAGAGTTGTGGTCTGGGGCTCAACTCCGCAAAGACCGAACGAGTCCTCTCCACTGTGTAAAAGGAGAGTTTTTTCGACTTTCACTCCCCTAAAACTGGATAGAATTAATCTTGATTTTAGAACTGAAGCCAAATACCTAGGAGTGATACTAGGACTCTTGGAGGATAAATGTGAATGAGAGCATGAAAAAAACGGCCATTGCACTGTATACCTGCAATAAAACTTTTGGCAAAAGATGGAGCACTCACTCTCGCATCGTGTACTGGATGTACACCGCTATTGTGAGGCCTATCCTCACCTATGGAATCTTGGTGTGGTGGAACGCTTTGAGAAAGTGACTCACCTGAAGAGTCTTACAAAAATACAGAGAACTGCCTGTCTAGGTGTTGCGAGGTGCTCTTCGTACAACACCAACGGCAGCAATGGAGGTCATACTCCGGCTCCTGCCCCTTCACAGCCATGGGAAATGTATAGCTGCAAAAGGTGAAAACTTAGAGAATCAGATTGCTGGACAACAGCAGACCTTTGGTCACAGCAGAATACATACTGTTCTGTCCTATTAACTGTATACGGATTATATCGTCCCTAGACTAGACTGTGAGAAAACAATCTTTCCTAGTAGAGAGGAATGCGATGATAATCGTGTGGTGGAAGACTCTCATATGTGCATCTTCACAGACGGTTCGAAAATTGATGTCGGAGTGGAAGCTGGGGTGTACTCAGCATTTCCTTAAATGCAGGAATCGTACCGCCTACCGGACTACTGTAATGTGCTCCAGGCAGAGGATCTGGCTGCTGGCAACAACTTATGTTACACCCAATGGTTATTAGGATTTGTATTGACAGCTAAGCTGCAATCAAGGTCCTGAGCTCGAACACCATTAGATCGCGCTTTGTGCAAAGGAGGCGCTGTAAGCTCGGAAAACTGGGTGCTAACCATAGGGTTATTCTCTGCTGGGTGCCTGGTCACAGTGACATACCTGGAACGAGGCAGCTGATGCTCTGACCATAAAGGGCTCCGCTATACTATTTGCCTAGCGGAGGAGCCCATAGATCGGCCCCTAGAAATCGTAAAGAGGTTCTACACGTACTGTCCTGTAAGCTGGCAAATCACAGGTAGGGAGAATTGACCACATGTACGATTTCAAGATAGCTGCGGCCCGTGGTTTATCCTAGGAGGACCGAATGTCGGATGAGGAGGAGCCGTAATGATATTCGTAAACTTATTGCAGTTATTACGGGGCACTGCCGCTTTGATAAACATGCAGAGCGCATGCAAGCTCCATGCAATGACTTCTGCAGAAGCTGTATGGGCGAGGAAAAGGTTGAGAGGGTACAACACCTGCTGTGTGAATGCCCTAACCTTGCCAAGCATAGGAGGAATACGCTCGGCAGCTACTTATTCTTCGAATTGGGGGTGGTAGCACACAAAGACTTGGGGATCCGGCAAGGTTTAACTCTTGTGGCTGGTTTTAGAGCATCCTCTAAATCTGAGGTATCTTTCCCAGGTATAGTCTCAATAAAGTGTTAGCACAATGGATCACAAATGGTCTAAGTGAGGCTGATCGCAGGGGTTCGCACGATGGCCGTTAGTCTAACCTAACCTAACCTACAGTAAATCGATGTAATTTTGTGCAATTATTATATAGGGTCCGCCAAATAACTTTTTTTTTTTAAACAGGGCGCAAAACATCGAGTGTAGCTTCGGCTGTGTGGCACGTAGCGCCGTCCTGTTGAAACCAAATGTTGCCAATATCCTCCTCTTCAATTTTCCTGAACAAAAATTCGTTCAACATGGCCCGATAACGATTGCCATTGACTGTAACGGCCACTCCTTGCTCATGGCCCAATTATGCCTCTGGACCAAAATCCGCACCAAACAGTGACTCGTTTTGGGTGTATCGGCTTTTCAATGTATGCGTGCGGGTTTTCTGTGCCCCAAATGCGACAATTTTGCTTGTTTACACACCCGCCAAGATCAAAATGAGCTTCATCCGAAAAGATGATTTTTTTGGCAACATCGGCATCTTCTGTAAGTCGATCGCAGGCAATATTTCCCAGCGTTGTTCAAGCGTATACACAACCATATTCGTTCAGCGGAAGAATAAAACTAATTATCTGTCAAATCAGACATGAGCTAAGTGTTACCATTCACGAAATAAGCACTAGTTGAAAAAAAAACGTTAGATGGCGGACCCGATACTTTGTCGTAGTCTTGAATGGAGCAAATTACACTGTGAAGCTTTATTTGCACACAATTTAGCTCTGCAAAATTTAATTATTTAGTGTCAAGTTTCTATTTCTTTACAAACTATAAGAGTTTGTTTTTAATCATAAAAAAATACACATTTAATTTTGAAATTGCTGATTATGTCGAGAACCATTGCATTTTTCCGCATCATGTTTTACATAATTGTAATAAATGCAAATTGACTTAAATTCACTTCCCGTATATAGAGAAGTACTAAGCGAATAATCACAATTCAATCAAATTCTGTCTTCTTGCAATGTTTATAAAACTGTAAATTAACATATCGTTTTTTGTTTTTTACAGTGTAGAACAAAATTCGAACACTTGTTAGTTAAAGCTTAACTAGAGTACCATCTGGTGGTTGGTATCCAAATTATCTACTAATTTTTTTTTTTTTTATATAATTTCATCAATCTGATAGAATCGACAGCAAATTATAAATGTAAATGGCCACAAAAAATAAGCACATCATACTACAACATCCAAAACACATGGATAAAATCCATGCTATGAACACTTAAAATCGACAAGATGATTCAGAGGCATATCCTCTGCATTGAACACGTGCTCCCCATGTCATTTTAATTGGCTCCGTCCGTGCGAGAATGCACTACAAATCTTCAATTTTTCATTCAAAGAAAATCACTGATAGGAAGACAGCCGCAAAGGCTGAAGCGGAAATTACTTAAGAAAATGCGAAAAACCGCCAACAAATCAACGAGGCAGCAAATAAGAAAGCACACAAGCGAACGAAACCAAGAACCCCAGCTCATTTTATCAAGACACAACTTATTCGATACTTGAGGAAAACACATTTCTGGTACCAGTCCCCCTCATATCGGTGGAGTCCCCCCCATGAAATAAGTCATCCATCGATTTATAGTGGACTACGGATTACTTTGGCGCATAAATAAATTTTATCTTCTCGGTCCGATCTGGACTGGTTTTCTCCTTAAGATGCTTTTTGTTGTTGTTGTTGTTTTTGTTACTTAGTGATGTTTTGGAGAGTTTGGTCCGGCGATGAAGGTAAGTGAACGAATTCAATCTCAAAAGTACCAAAACAGCAGGAGGAAAGTAAAAAAAAAAAATGCGTGCAAAAGTGAATTTCACTTTCTTTTAAAAGAAAGTCGAGCATCGAGTCTTTTCCGCAAGACAAAAGAAAACAAAAAGGTTTTGGACTGGATTTCTTCTAAAGCAGTTTTTGACTTTTGATGATTGCCATTAAACCTGGTAAACCGGAGCAACGAAAATGTTGCGGAGAAAATCACAGTTGTTTTCAGTGGTTAGAGAGGACGACGTCATTTATGTAAAGAGTTGAGCAAATTCTGTTGTAGAGAGCTCTATAGAACTGTGGGTGAAATGGGTGAGGGTGATGGACGACGATGGTACCCAGGTGGTGGAGTGTCATTTGTCTCATCACGCCTGGGTTGACTTCCATTCAATGATCGATGGTACTGTCATTTTCCTGGATAGTTGAAATACGTCACTATTTGACAAGAATTTGTAAGAGGATGATGCGGGGAGCTCTAAGCGTAACTCTTTCAATTGATCAATGAGGAAGATTTACACGATTTACATAAAATATTTGATTGATAGTCGATTTTGGAAACGTGCGCAAACCACCTCACCACCAATGATTATTATTTGGATTAGAATGCACTCGCTACACATACAATCTGCAAAACCTTTGAAAGAGGGATGGATGACGAGTGTCAAATTGAGAAAATATGATGGACTTAAGGAAATTGAAGTTTCCTTTAGGTAAAGCTTAGGAAAGGGATTTTGATACGAAATCCTCATGTCACATATAATCAAATTTATTGAAGTATGCATATGATTCCATGTTATAGAGATGTGAGAAGATAAGTGTCTCATTGAGCTAGATAAATGGTGGAAAATAAAAGTTTTCAAATTGCAGTTTAATCGAACAGAAAACAAGAAGAAAAGTTATAATTATTGGTCTAAACGCAAGTGATATGAATATGGTAGAGACTTTCGCGTTAATACAGGTCTATAAAATAATTGGTTGTGACTTTTAATTTTAATATGAATATGACAGTTATGTATATCAGAGCTATTCAAGCTTGTTGTACGAAAACAGAGACTGATTTCAATGCTATGTATTTACACATTTACACCGTTTTACTGGCAGACAAAATGCATAGACTGCGGAAAAAACCACAAAATTAATACAATCACAAATAGAAATATATACTGTAAGAAGAGCGATAGGTACAGTGAATTCTTACGTATGGTAATTTGAGCTAATACTGGTGTAAAATTGCATTCTTTGAGTGTAAAATTCCTTACCTTTTTTCTAAACTATTACAGTAAGAGTTACGCGATAAATACAAGATAAAACATGTACACGGTAAATTTTTGGAAAATTTTCTGCTAACGATTATCGTAGTAAAATTACACGATTTTATTTATTTTTTATACAGCGGGATTACTTGTCTAAAAGATAATCAAAATCAGCATTTAATTAATTGACGTTAAAAAAAAATGTTCAAAGATTTTTAATGAGACATCAAAAATTTTGCAAATCCATAAAAGTTTACTTCGTCGTTCTATAGCAAAATAAAAACAAAAAACATGGAAAGGAAGGAGGGGTTGGGGGCTTGTATAGTTGAAATGGTGTGGAGGCTTCAAATCCAAAAAAAAAAAAAAACATCAAAGTCAGCAAAAACTTTTGAGCTCCGACACCATTTTCACATTACCGTAAAAGCAGTTAAATTACGAGAAAAAAACTACCTGTCCTCCCCCACTCCATGGCAATAATGTATCATAAAACATGGAAATCTACCCTGAAATGCAAATATGTAGGTGGAAATGGTTCGTGTGACTTGACTCCAAAATATCTTGGATGAATTATTAGCAGAGGCGCTAGTTCAAGATGTTAAGGTAAGCTTATTACTAAAAAGAGGGGCTCACCCAACCCATGGTTGTATATGATGCGGTATTTCTTACGATATTTCGTAGAATTTCTCAGGGGGGATTAACGTAAATTACACAGAATTAGTAAGATGTGTCCAATTTAATTGCAATTGTCTAGTTTACACCAATGGCCCTCGTATTATTAATTGTTCTTGCCTCTTTTGACACGATGCAGTCGAAAATTAATGCAAAACCAGTGCAGTGCGTTGCTTGCTGGCCTGGCGGCGGTAATTATTTATCTCGAATGAAGAAGAGTCAATGATCGTCCAGCCCAGGGGAAAATTGTGGCACAGTAAATAACGTAGATGATGACATTTTTGACAGGAAAATTAATTGAAATTACTTAAACAGGTTGAAAGTAATAATTTGATGGAAATTTATTTATTTGTTGCTGATTTTTTTTATCTAAAAGAGTTTTTTGGGTACAATATTTTTATTTATTTATTTAGTTGTGCTTAAAAGAAAAGTAATTATATTTTGTGTGTGTGTTGCACCTTTAAGTTTAATAGGTACTGCTGAGGAGTAGGTACCACAGGGGTCAATACTCTGACCATTACTATTCTGACTTATAATGATTTATATGAATCAGTTGTATACTTGTGATTGCAAACGTTCGTTCGTTTATTGTATTTTAATTCAATTTCGATCGCCGTGGACGATTTACATTACTTATATCTAATACTGGTTAAAAAATTCTAAATCGATGATAGATAAGCATAGGAGTTTGCGTAAATGTAAATCAGCTTATAAAGAAGGATCAATGACCATCTCACTGGCAGAAAGGAGAAACATATAATTGTATCTTCTCAATCCGTAAAGAAATCGGATGCAGTGTTTGAGAGCGACATTGATTTTATAGAAGTAACATCACCAATCTCAACCGTAAGGTAACATACCAACAGACAGTCAGAATCTACGCATATATGTATTTTCCAAGTCATTGATTGCCTTTATGTGGCAAAAGGAAAATTTCCTTAAACTAGTCAACCTAGTCAATTGAAAATTCCTAGAGGCGATGCGGTGATTATAGCTTCATCTAGGATTTTATGCCGAAGAAATAAAATTTTCTAAGATGATTCGAGGAATCCGTCAATAGTAGTACCCTGATGACCAACTATTTAAATATGGATCTCTTAGTACAGCACTCGGGGCATCATTTTCTAACTACACCATATAACTCTGCGCAACTTGCCAGAGGAACTGCAGATGATATCTAAAAACGCCTGGAAAGGCCAAACTAGAATGTGAAGATTATCAAAAATCGGAAGATTCCTCAAAGAAAAGAGAAAACTATAGCTAACCACCAGTAGATAAAAAGGCTTTATGGGTGACAAATCTGTTACGCTGGGATGTTCAAGAATTTCTTAGCATGACATGGTATAATACAAGTCTCCTCTCCGCCATATTTGTCTTAAATCCTGCCAATTAATTATCCAAGCAATTTATGCAACAAACATCTGCCTTACTTCTATATGTAGTTAGTCATTATGTCCCTTACCCTATTAGCAGCAGTCCGTTCCACATCAAAGTCGTACATAATTTTAAAGACACAGTGACAGCGACTGCAATGCTCTCATGAAAATCGCAAAAACTCTCTAGCAAGCAGTCAAAGCCAATTACTTCACTCATAGCCTTTAGCGCACCTATTCGCATGATGAGCGAACAAAATCACAATTTTCCATTAAAATTTATTGTTCCGGCGATTGTCTGAGGTCGTGTGATGACTACCTTGGCAGCACTCATCTCTGCAATTAAATTCCAAGTAATCCAACATCGATGAATTATTTTTAAACCACGTACGAGAGACATGAACATTTTTGTCGGGTAATCAACTTGAATAAACCGAGGGTAACCCATGTCATCCATACTCATCCCGTCTATTACAAGTAAACAATCTGAAGCGCGAGTTATACAACAAAGTAGTCCGTCCGTCCGTCCTTCCGATAAAGGAGGAAGCTAGGGCCGCGTGCGAATCCTCCGAAAAGCCAAATATTTTCCATGTATAATTGCAGATTTATCTGTTTTGGGTCCATAGCCTTCGAAAGCAAACATTCATGGTCACGTCGATATGATGCGATGAAGAAACACAAAGTGCGCTGATATGTGTAGGTGGTGGTGGTTAGCTCATGATAACGTCGTCGTCGTCCTCTTGTTTATTTATTTTCGCAACAAGCCAGCCAGGGCAGCCGTCTGTAATGTTTGCCGACTACTGCTAGTATTGTGTCCACAATGTTCCATGCATTTAGTAAACACGTCCAAAATGATGATGGACACGCCTTGCGAAGCCTCTGTGTCATCCGGCCAACAAGTGCATTGACCGGGGAGAGGAGCAGGGTGAGCATCGACTTCATAACATCGCTCCTATCGTAATTAGCCGCAGAACCATAAACTCGAAAATTATTATGCAAATTTCCACCGTGTATGAATCCGGTGTAAGTTCGTCAATAATACGGAGGAAAGTCTATGGCGCGAATTTCATTGTAATGAATTCCCATTGGATTAGGGCTGGCACCTGTACGATGGGCGGGATTTGGCTCCGGCCAGATTGTTATAACAATATGTATGTCATTTCAGTTGTACGAGACGAGACACATATCCCGGTTGGAAAGTCGCGAATCAGGTGTACATACATCAGTCAATAGGTGTCATCTGCGATGTCACTAGAGACCGGATGATCAGAGAATAATCAGCCGATGACAATTATGACAAAATTATCCACTTGCGCGAAAATATTCTGCAATGATTCAGGATGCGGGGGTGTTTCTTTTGGATGTGTGACTATTTTTAGGACATTTATTTAGGACAATGTCGAGAGTTTGATGTGATTTGCGCGAGCATAATATTCGGAAAAGTATTTTTGGCAGAGCTCTTTGTGTTTGGGAAATCTATTGAAAGTTATTGGCTATAATAAATTTATGAGGCTCGTAAAACATATTCGCTTGAAGGAATTCGATAGAATTTTTTAGTTAATTTTAATTTATAATACGAAAAGAAAATTCGTCAAAGAAGAAAGATGAAAGGTCGTCGTCATAAAATGAGTAGGAATTATAAAGCGATTTCTGTTTTGAGTACTTTTCTCTCTGACAAGACTCAGCACATAAGGAGAAAGAAAAACTCACTACCATTAATTGTGGTAATCTAGTGTACTGGAACCACACTAATATTTTATTGTTGACGGCATTCCCTTTTCGCGTTCGTGGACATGATTGTATAAAGGGTCGAAAGTATTGTATTTTTGGAAGGAAAGCTACGGGTACAGGCCCGAAAGGAAAAAAGCGCCAAAAGAAACCATATTCTTACCAAAGTGGACAAAATTCCTCGCACTACCCGTCATATTGACGAACCCCCCACAGAATAACCTTATCGACTAAAGGCTAAGAGTTCTACGCTTCGTTTGCAAAATTTCTGCAAGTAGGTAGGTACATAAGTTTTGACGAATTGGAGTAATCAACTTTTCGTCAGTTTTCCTAACAATGTTGACCGATATGATCTCTTTTGCCGAAGTCAACCTTTTGGGAAGGAAATGTTGAGTCTGTTCGATAGTGGGGTGAAATCTGTATACAGCAAAAATCTAAGTCACCAATTATGGGCTCAGTGGAAGTCTAGTTTACATAATTTCATGCAAACTAGTTTGTTGCCTGATCCTAAACTGTGGCTATTCAATCAACACCTACTAATATTAGTTGCAAGAGGAGTAGGAGTGCAGTAATGGGGATCGTAACGCGAGACTAAATGAGACTACTCATATACGTTTCTTGGTTAATAATTTAAAACTGCTTAAACATTCATAACAACCTAAATCTCATTTCGCAAGGATTGAGATAATCTCAAAATCCCATAAATATGAAGAGCTGAGTACACTTTACGTTTAATCATTACCATATCTACCAACACCAACAACAAGGCGAATACGGAACGAGAGAGTCACTAATTACACCTTATCTCCAAAATTACCCTGTAAAATTCCTTCAGGCTTTCGTATATATGCATTAAGTTCTACTAAGAGTGTGGAGATAGAAACCCTGCATACATAAAATGACGGCTTTAGCACGCTTATTGTAAGTCTTACCCTCATCATCTCCTCTCTCTTTCAACAAAAGTATTAAAAACTCGACAAATTGCTCATATAAAAGTCTCATAAAAATTGGAACGGAGCTACGCATTAAGGCCACAACAAAAGCCTTCGTCCAGGACGGGTGGTTAGAGAAATGCGACCAACTCCCTCCTTCTCTACATCAATGTCACCGCCATAAAAGAAAGCGGCGGACGTACAATGAAAAACTTACCAAACTCGTGCTCTAGCTTCCAATAAGCAACAACAACAACAACAATAAAACACAAACAAGGAGAAAAAAATTCCTTTCATCATAAAGTGGGAGTTTTTCACTCCTGTAAAAATGACAAATTTTGACAAAGGAACAATGCCTCGGTGCTAAAGTCCTTTATGTGCACTTTTTATTGTTATGCCTTTCAGCGTTAATGAAAAAAAAAAACAGGAAATTCCTTCTCCTGAAATCTGTAAAGCAGCTCTAAAGGAAGTTTGGTACTCAGAATGGGATTTTTACATCTGTTGGCGAAACACATCGACATCATCTCATCAGAAGATGTAAAACTCCTGTAAGGAATGGGGAGGCAAAGGAAAACAATGCTTGGGGCTCACAGGACGACTTGTTCAAATTTAATTCGATTCAGCTGCCTTCATCGTCGTCGAGGTGGCATGGCATTTTGAGCTGGAAGGCAAATTTTGTCGCCGAAACGATGAAAATAATTTAGCAGAAAGCACGTTTTTCACAACTTTCATGAGATTATTAAGAACGAAATGAAGATTTTTTTTTTTTTTTCGTAAATAATCCGTACCTAGAGGGTGCCTAAAAGTTAAACGTGAAACAAATTCATTCGTCATTTGTTAGCTGATAAATTCTTAATGTCATTGTCATACTTTGGAATACTAATTTAGATGAATATTATTAGTCCAGTCAGTAGGGGTTTTTGCCCTACCAAAGTTGGTAGTTGGGTAGTTGGGATTTTTATATATGTTATTCAATTCCGGGCCCCGATGAAAAATCCAACTTTAGACCCTTGGGGGCTCCGCGCGTCCACCATCTTGAATTAAAGGTTTAACGTAGACCTGCAATTTCGACAGTTGATTTTGTTATAGTATAATTAGTACAATTCGACAAGAGGAGGGAATGTTCGACGGGTGGAGGGGGAGAGGATAATGGATATGTGCCAACCGATCTTCTTGATATCTAGAACATCGTTTTTGTACACCTTGTAATCAAGTGAATTGTTTGGTTAACTTTATATTGATCCTAGGTCAAATCAACAAATTCACTTGTATTAGACGAAAGTCAAATATGAGTATAAAGAGCAAACACTTAAGGTACCACTTCGTTGCCATATTGGAAAGGCATCTACGATCGAGAGTTATTCTAATCCTATGGAAATGACAGGCATTCCGTTTGAGGTGTTATCGTACATCTCATATACCAAATTATCTTTCTATTAACATTTTATAAAGTTAATATCTATATGCCCTGTTTTAACACAAAACATTCCATCTATATCATCCATGGAAAGAAATGTCCCTTCCTGCGACGATTTACAATATTAGTGAAAGTACAAAAGTTTATTGACCAGACAATTATGCGATGATAACGATCAACAACCAACTCCGCGATACCCTCAAAAGTATAATCCGTTTTGATCGATTAAACTCGTTTCTCCTAATAAGTTACCTACGTTACATGTCACGTCAATAATGGACCAAAATAAAAAACGCGTAGCACACATTCAAGGCACCCCCCGCCAGAGATCAGATATACCATCGTCTTGATACACTGGTTTTACTACTGGCTAATGTACCTTGCCGCAATATACACTCCAAAAGAGATAATTACCAGTTCAACAACAAACACAGGCTTCTTTTATGGCAGAGGTTGCCTGTTTTGTTCGAACAGAATTTACGACCATACACGTCAACCCACAAAATCAAAACAAAACGTATGTACGTAACAAGTATTATGCGCATTGCGCAATTACATTTCAGGCAATTTTATGATCATACTTCGTATAAAAAATGTTGGATAGCACGAAAATGTCCTATAAATGAAGAACATGAAGCAGAAAAAAAAAAACAGTAATAGGTAAATATGGCAAGAGATTGCGCACACTTTACTAAATTTGATGTGATATCTCGGAGAATAAGTTGCTTAGGCCTAAATCTTAAGAAAATTTCCGCTAAAAAAAGAAATCCCGCTTAGTTCTAAATTTGTATCACGATGAACCGTATAAAAACGTTGTGCATAAAAAAAAACTAGATGTGATGCATTTTTTGAATCTGAACTCCCCGAATCGGTGCACTTAGGAAATGCGCACCACAAAAATGCCTTCTTGACTTGGATTCGACTATTTTTTATTTTTTATTTTTTTTTTTATGTCGCAACAACGATCGCAATTTTTGCACAATCGAAACGTGTTCAAGTCAAAAGATTGAGAAATATTCGCGTAACGAGCACTTGTGCAGCTGCCCTCCACCGCGCCGCGCCGAGCCGTCTTGTCATCTCACACAACAGATAGATGCGGATAGACACAAATAGATCAGTGCAGCTTGTTTAGTACAGCATGGCGCGTTCATGTCCCAGCTTCCACCACCGACCGTCCTAAATGAAAGACTTGTTGGGCCTGTTCTTCTCAAAATAAAAATAAAATAAAAACAGAAGAAGAAAAATCCGCGATATGCTTCGAGTGGGCCTACATACATTGCGTGATTGCTCCGCGCCATTCGCAGGCAACCCATTCGTTCTCACGAGCGCTATTTGCATCGCAATTAGTGATGATAATTAGAAAACAAAATGTCTCAAGATTTTATTTTCGTCAAAATTCCACAATTATTTGTGGATTGACTTAGGCATGTCAAGAAGAGGCACAGCCGACTGTCTTCCGCACTACTAAGTGGTCGGAGAAGAGGCTGCAAGCCGGCGGAAACAGACAGAATAAAATTACTGAACTGCAGCCAGCCAATGACCGTGTCGTCTCTGAATCTTCTTCTATGAACTGAACTGAACGACGACGACACGACCCACCTTGTTGTTCTCACTATCGATTAGTAGCCGGCGATGAACGATGAATTGAAATCATGAATCAACTGAGTCATTTCGAGATCGTAAAATGTCACATTGCACCGGACGATCGCTGATGATCATCACTTCACACCGCATGTGGAATGAGTTTTTGAATCATCGAAGGACGCACCTGCCAACAACGATGGTGACGGGCAGTAGCGGTAGTGCGGGGGAGTTTTGTTTACATAAGCAGCAGCAGCAGAAACAACAACAACCACAAGACAGGTTGCAGCCGCCAAATTATGAATGACGGGCTTGTTTTCTTAGACGATGTTTATACTTGCGATCTCAATCGATCTGCTTTCTTCTGCCTCCCACCTCAACGCCCTAACCGCATGTATCTGCCCGAGCGCGCGCGCGCGCACGCGAGCACACACGAAAAAAAAAATGGTCGTCCGAGAATTCCAAAAATGCCTCATTTACCTTAACCTTGCACCAAATAGTAATACTTATCTCTTTGGAAATTTTCTTGGCGTAGTTTGCACGTTCGTTGAATTTTCACGGTTGATGGCCTTCGGCGAGGTGAGACGAATGTTCAAGAGTGTGATACACCCACGAACGTGAGTGCATCTTAACAGTGGTGTGGTGGTGGTATCATCCACCAAGCCACCTCATCATAATGTCGTGTCGGCGGCATGTCGTTGCTGTAGTTGCAAGCAGCATGTATGCTTTAATAGCCCCCGAGTATTTGTGCACGTCTTGAAAATTTTCATTAACTTCCATCGGAATATGAAAGTTTTCCATCATCAGCTGGAGTCCTTCAGAAGCATAAAAATCTCGTAAAGGGCTTTCGTGCTGAATCCTGTGTTACTGCTGCTGCGGGAAACTTTGTTTAGAGTTCGCTTCAATTTGAAATTATGGAAGAAGTTTTTTTTTGCGCTCGGACTCATCATAAGATTCTTTTGGAGTATATTTCTTGGGAGGGAAAATAAAATATCATCAGCCAGCAGGGAACCGATTTAATTTCTGTCTCATCCCAATTCATCTTGTCTCGGGGTTAAAGTGCAGTTGTTTACTTTTCTGGGGGCACTCAACTGAGAGATATTGCGACAAGATGGAGCTTTTGTTTGGATGTGTGTGGAGAATAGTTACTTTACGTCATGAGAACGGTTTAGGTACACTGTATGTATGTACATATACTGAAAGCAAACATGTTTACTTAAATCTGCTAGCAATAATTGGATTACATGCCTACACATGTTTGTAGAGGATTGCAAGAGTTTGGTAGAAAAACTATCATTTGATGATGACTTCGATTAGATTTGTGGATGGATGTGCTGGCATTGGCTTATTGCGGCCTAAAAGTTTACTCCCTTTCTAGATTTAGATTGTTTATCAATTCTAAAACCATTCTGGAACTTAGGTTCCACACATAGTTTGGTGGAGGAAAAACATATTCGAGGTGCAGTAATCTCCGCCTGGACAGTGCTTCGCAAATGCTCCTAAGTTTGATGAGCATCCTGACAGAAGCGGCAGAATTAAGTCTCAGTCAATCCCACTTTGTATAGGTGATACCTTAATGGGCAATAGCCTGAAAAGAGCTCTGTTCTCCTAAGAAATAGGAGTTCTTTTGTTTTTCCGCCAGAGGTGTCGATAAACTTTGTTGCCTGATGAAATCTTTGTAGCCTTTCCCAATGAACGGAATATTGATTGTTCTCCCAGCTATTTAGGGTAGCTCTAAGATAATACTTTGAAGTGCCACGAAATGGCTCTGGTACGACAAAGGGGGGTTTGGGTTATAGCCCTCATGTCTAGATATCTCCATAAGGATAACTTTGTTTCTCCTTGATAAATTTTAAAAGGTTTTCAGACAATCCTCAGAAAATCTTTAACTTGACTGATGATGCCTTAGTTCTCGATACGTTAATATTACATGACAAGCCGTGCTGAGCTTTCAAGGAGTTTTATCGTTTTTTGTTTATATGTGTCTTATTAGAATGCTGAGGTCTTGTTAGGTTCCACAAAAATTTAGTCATAAATTGCGGCATATGTTTGTACGAAAGTTTCATTCACACATAAGAAATTTGAGGTAGAATTTTTAGCTTAAAAGAAAAAAACATTTTAGAATGTAAAGAGCCGCGACCGGCCAATTTGTGACATATATACACTTGTGGCCAACTAATTAAGACACATCGAAATTTGGTACAATTTTTCATTTCATTCTGCCTTGATTCCAACATTTTACCAAATATTACATTGAAATATATTTGCAATAAAAGTACAGTTATTAAACTTCATGGGTACGACCAAATTTAGTTTTTAACATTTCGCTGCATAGTGTGCTGAAACAAAAACTGTGCATATTAGTTTGAAAGAGCGGTCAACTAATTAAGACAGCGTGATTTAAGTTGTGCCAACTCAGTTAAGAGTGATTTAATTAAATTGAAATTTTTTTAAAACATTTGTTTAACATCTTCCACTGGTATTATGTCTGCTTTTGATTTTATTTTTAAAATAATATAAAATTTTATAGTTTCAAAATGGGGAAAGGCCCTGAATGCAGTCCCGAGTGAACGTTCTATAATAAAGAGACTGTATGAGCAAAATAAGACAACTTCTGAGATTGCAAAGCTAATAAAACGCTCCCGTTGCTGTGTGTATAATGCAATAAAGCATTATGAAAAATTTTCAACGACAGAGAAAGTGGCAAGGAAACTTCGGCCACGCAAAACAACACCTTCTCAAGACCGAAATATCCACAGAACCAGCACAACTGACTCTTTCTTAACGGCAAAGCGAATAAGAAATATGCTTAAGGAAACCCACAATATAGAAGTATCCGAAAGAACCATGAGAAGACGTCTTAGCGACTTTGGATTATGAGGTTGTGTTTCCAGGAAAGTTCCATTGCTTTCATCCAAGAATCGGCAAAAAGGCTGAAGTTCGCAAGAGAGCATTTAAGCAAGCCTCTTCAATTCTGGAAAAATACACTTTGGACAGATGAGACAAAGGTAAATCTATTTGGATCTGATGGAAAACGGTATGTAAGGCGACCTCCTAATCGGGCCCTTGATCCAAGATATACCACAAAAACAGTGAAGCATGGTGGAGGTAGTATTATGGTGTGGATGGCAATATCTGGGCAAGGCGTTGAACCTGTAGTGAAAATTGAGGGTATAATGGATCGATATGTCTACGAAAATATATTTACCGAGACAATGATACCCTATTCTGATGAAAACATGCCCCTTACCTGGAAATTTATGCACCACAATCATCCTAAACATACTTCACGAGTGGTGAAGCAATGTCTCAGTGATAATTTTGTTAATGTTCTTGAGTGGCCATCGCAAAGTCCTGACCTTAACCCCATAGAAAATCTGTGGCGGACACTGAAGGTAAAAGCAGGATCAAGAAATATTTCAAATTTCAGAGATCTATGGCAAACAACCAGGGAAGTTTGGAATAGCATTCCGCTTGAGGAGGTTCACAAGCTTATTGATAGTATGCCGCGAAGATGTGCCCAAATAATTAAAAATAATGGGTATACGATACCTTACTGAATATTTTGTGTTCGAATCTTTAAATTCTTAATTAAATAAGTTTGAATTTTTATAATAATTTAAAAACAAAAAATGGAGCGTCTTAATTAATTGTCCGAATTTTTTAAGAAGTACACTTTATGTTACATGCATTTTAAGGATTTAATAAAAATATAAAAAAATAAATGCTTTTGTAAACTATCATATATAAAGCCCTAGTAGCATTAATGGAGGATTTTGTTCACTTTTTTTCTCATTAACAAAGATACGCCATGAAGAAAAGAAAATCTTCATTAAATTATATGGTGTCTTAATTAGTTGGCCGCTAGTGTACTTTCGGCGTTATTATTCGATCATTAACGATGTTCTTTCGAATACACTCCACACTACTTAATACGTGCAGCAGCATATACATTAGAGATTCATCATGTCAATTTCCGAATAGATCAAGGAGTGCTTTTCCCAGATGTCCCAGATAAAATCTTGTAAGAGCAAAACGATTTCTTACTGTAATGTGAATCAGTTCTGGACGGTTACCCAATTCATAACGTGCCATCTGCAAATTTTAATAAATAGGTATTTGCGTTTGATTCTACCAGGTCTCAAACAAGGAGTTGTGGAGACGTTTCGACCAAGCCAAGATCAATGTTGAGATAAAATGGAATGAATCTACTGCTTCGGGGGTACTTAACAAAGCTATCTTGGGAAATCTCTTTTAACCCTTTCGCTGCTATGGACCTGTATATACGTCCAGTAAACGGTATACTGGTGCGCTATTGACGTATAAACACGTCCGCCAAGTTGGGAACTGCGAGCGCTATGGACGTATGTATATACACGTCCGTAAGTCGTCGAACTTTTGTATCTGTTAAATGTGAAATGATAACGTCCGATTTGGGTGAAACAGTTTCCATGGAATACCAAAATAGCTCAGACGTATTTTTTTATTTCCCCCTACCATGCCCCAGCCCCCCGCTAAAAACAAAACGTGGAAGGGCCGTAGAACAATGCTATTTTTTGTTTTTGTTGCATTTGTGGTATTCGGGAGATTAAGATATGATGTGAAAAAAACTTTGGCTTGGCCGCTTGGGTTTTGTTGGTTTTTCAAGTTATCTCCGAAATTAATTATATCGGATTTAAAAAGTATTTAGATATGTAATTAGGGGGAGACTAAATGTAGATGCGATTTCATTCTACAAACAATGTTTTAACGTTTACATTCAAAAATTTTATAGAGTCTCTTCTGTGCTGGAAGACGACCGAATTGAGATTTTTTCGGGTAACTTCAAATTATCTTGATACACCAAAATCGATATTTCATGTAAATTTTGAATGGATTTCAATAATTCTTTTTTCAGAATACCTAAAATATGCCGCAATACTAGGGGTATAAATTTAAGTATAGTGGATCCAGAGGTGGGAATAAAAATGGCAAAAAATAATTAATTGAAAGCAATTTTACATAGGGGGGCTAAATAGGGGTATTTAATTGCAATCACTTCTAAAAATAACTTTTCAGTAAACTTCGATCCAATTCCAACTACGCGAATCTAAGATGATTTCCGTAACATACTAATTGTAAGTACGTTTAATTGGTCATTCCATTACTTTCAACGCCACCTTTCTGCTAAATTTTTTCTATAATATAACATATCTCATTTAAGATAAACCGCAATTCATTATTTCGAGCTGTTTAGGAATAATTAACAAAATTGTATGGCTCGCTAAATTACTTTCTAATTAAGTTGCTATTGAAAAATCAACAACTTTTATGTCGGCCAAATTATAAAGTAGCTGTAGCTTCAAAATAAAAATAAAATAAAGTGTTCGAAGTCTTAAGTAGTAAATAATACTAGTTTTTTAAAACAAAAAAAAAGAAAAGAAAATACTATTATCAACAAAAATGTTTTTTCGTTCGGTGCTGCTATATTTTTTTTATGAACAATTTAAAGCATTAAGGCCGATTCACACCGCCGCCGCGATAGCGATTGCGATAACGTAGCGATAGATCGCTACACATAGTTTTCAATGTAAACGCTCACACCAACGCGATACAAAGAATTTCTGCAGCGTTTGACCAGCGATTCAAATATCTATCGCAGCATGCACAATTTTAGTCATCTATCGCGAGCTGTGAGATCAAAGTGTGTGTTGAATAATGAATTAAATTCACATAAAGGAATACCCAATTTTATATGATCTGTATTTAAAACATTATCAAAATAGGAAAAAACAAGTAAAAAAGCTAGAATTGGTCTAAGACCAATTCTTATGATACCCTAGATTAATGCCCGTATTAAATTTCGTATGGTCACCGATCTATTCAAGTTTGAAGTTGTTTTTCGCATATATTTCTAGAACGGTTTGTCGCACAGAAAAAATGATCATAACCAATTTTATAGGATTTCGTATTCTGCAGAAGTTTTTAGTACAATAAAAATGTCTTGGACTGATCGTTTTCAAAGTATACGTAAAAAACCTAAATTTTTATATGGCAACACCAAGAAGGAATTGCCCGATTTAGTCCGTTTTTGACATTTTATTTGCTAATGTAGTAAAAACATCATGTACGAAATTTCAGCTCTCTACATCGACGCTTTCTCAAGCAGTGTCCAAATATATAGCGGAAAACGAAATTTTTATATAGTAACCCCACGAAGTAGTTGCCCGATTTGTCTCATTTTCGAACTTAATTTTACTTCTTTTTTTTTTAAAGTCCGTGCACAAAATTTCAGCTCTCTAAGTATACGCGCTCTCGAGTTATCGTGCTTACGGACGGACGGACGGACATGCAAAAATCAAAATAACTTTTAATATTATGAATGGGTGTCCAATCCATTCCATTCCAATCCATCATTATTTCGAGGTGTTACAAACGGAATGAAAAACTTAGTATACCCCTATGATTTCATCTAGGGTATAAAAAAGATAAAGTGGGGGATGATATTTCCAAGGAGTTGAATACAGGTTGGGTTTGCTTAAGAATATTGGTGACTTGGCCACTGCGACCCTGCGGACACCGCGACCAGAGTAGATTTATTATGTCCTTCCCTACAGGCTAAATCTTGCCTAGAATAAGTGGCAAGTCATAAACGAAGTGATTTGGATTTGGAATATATCTTCCGTTGTTCTTGTTCTATTAACTTTAAAATTTAACAAACTGCGAAAGGACGCATCAAATAAAATTTTAAAGTTGATCCTTAATTGATAATCGAGGTATGAGGTCTTCTTTGATATTGATCGGTCAAACATTTGGTGGTATTTTTCGAACATACCGTATTCAAATTTCATCTCTTATAGCCGAAATATTTAAAACACCTGCGTCACCAATTTTTCAATATCTTTCAACGTCGATATATAAAAATTTATATTCGATATCAACGATGGTCAGTAAAACAAACTTCTTCAAATTAAAAAAAAATTAATCGAGCTAGTACACATTGACACTAATCGTAGCATGTCCACCATCGATACTAACCAATACAATTGGGAAACTCTTATTTGTCCCATATTCAGATTTTTCCCAAATGTCTTTATTTCGTTCAGGCATATGCATGTAATTATCGCTGTGATCTATCGCGTAGGTGTGAAAGGAATTGTGTCACTAGATTATCGCTATATGATTATCACTGTCGTTATCGCAATCGCTATCACGGCGGTGTGAATCGGCTTTTAAGCTTCATTTAGCATTTGAATCAGAAAAATCGGTTACTCCGCTCTCGAGATATGATTTTTTAGTTCATTGTAAGATTACGAAATTTCGAACCTCCGTTTTAGGACAACTCAATCATGGGGTAATTAGGGGGTGAAACAAATTATTTATGGGGTAATTAGAGGGGGTGAATCTGACATTTACAAGTGAGGGAATCAGATCTCCACTTTGAAAAAGCACATTTAGGGCTATAGCAAAAAACTTATTTATGGAATACTTATAGGGTAAGATACTGAATTTCGATGAAATGGGGTAAATTTCGTTTTCGGGTCCGAGAAGCCGATGTACATAGACACGTATCGACAAATGCAACATGAAGCATTATTAACCCCTCGATCGTTATCTACGTTAGGTTACCCTTTGTATTTGTTTCCTTTATTTGTTTTAAATTGTAATCAAATACAATTCTGAGCTAGTCTTATGCAACAGACTAACCAGCACCTCCCATAAATCTTTTAGAATTTCTGTCCTCCTGACATGGTGCTTTTTATAAATCCTGACTTTCAACTAAATTCTGCAACTTTAAACGATTCAATAACTAATTCAATGACTTCATTGACCATAATAAAAATGTAACGTTATTTAATTAACCTTCTTCGAGATCCAATTCTTTCTTGTTATAGAAGAGCTTGTTTATACGATATATCAAACAAAAATGTCAATGAACTTTATGGAGTTACATGCACGGCACTTTTTAATGATATGAATACAAAAAAAAAAGCATAAAGTACGCAGTGACCATATGAATGTGAAACACAGATTTTCGTCATGTTCGTTCGTTGTGATCATTTACCTGCTGCTGCCCTCTAACTTTGTTACAGTATTGCCATTGAACTAAGTTCGAAAATATTCCACGATAGATATCCGAACAATATTGGGAAACTCTTCGCAAGTAATTTAAGTGCGCACAAAAATTCACTCATTAAGCAAAACGGAAGTGATCAAAGCACCCTGAGTGTACTTTGAGCCGCAATTACCACCAGTGTAAAAATATGGAGCACAGAAACTTGAGTAACTTGTGTACTGAAAAAAGCGACTTGAAATATTTTTTATTTTTATTTTTTGTAACCTATAAAAACATAATCGAGCCAGTACATACGCACACAAACATCGGTATAGCTAGGTAGGTAGGTAGGTAGGTAGGTAGGTAGGTAGGCAGCTATAAAATAAAACGTGAGACTCATAACGACAAATATATAAAGAGCAGGTGTTTGAATTAAGTATTTTCGTCGTACGAAGCAATCGTACCTACGTACCTGACTCGTTGTCGCCTTGCCAGCAAAATCTAGGTAAATTTCCATGTAGAGTTTTTCTGGTGCTACAGCTATGCTACTGCTTTCGCTGGAATCCATCCATTATTGGGTCATGTATAGAGCGATTCAAGACGTGCACAGAACATCGTCTATATATGCATACTTTAGCACAGATTTTATTGAGTGCACACTCCCCAAATGGAACTCACCAGAAATCACGTTCTTCGAGACCAAATTTGTTCTGCTGATTTCATTAGGCTCGGCCAGAAGAATCAACGTTGTAAAACTCGCGTTCAATAAAGATTTTATTTTTGGACACTGATTGATTTATTGAAAAGATTCTCCTCCGCGTAGAATGAATGTCTTTCACATGAAAACGCTGGATCATTGTTGGGTACAAACGAACCGGGCAATTTATATACATAATGTAGCTTTTGACTCACTGAAATTATTTGCAGTGAACTTTGTGTACGTGTATTGCAGTAACTGAATCAATAAAAAAAAAAATCTTTTCATAGGTCTGTGAAAACACTTAATGAGCGACGGAACTATTCAAGTCTTTCTTCATTTCATTTCATTCAAATCGGGCTGAAAATAATTTACACTTGAAAAAGCTAGGATTAGCTAGCTAACTAAATTGGTACCTACCAGCTTCAAGTCCAGTTTTTCTATTATGGAAAAATTTTCCACTCCTAACCCCTATTATCCTCTAGATCAGGTTATATTCAATTCTAGATATACATATATAGATATGTACGAAGTTGAAATGAAAGAAGTCTTTAGGGGAGAGGAGCTAATGAGTTTTTTTTATGCTATAGGGATTGCAATTATCCGAAGAATTTCTATGAAAACGGCAATGGCTACGGTGTTGATTAGGTTGCTCTGTCTGGAAAATGAAGCAATTATGGCGTCTAGTCCTCTGAGTAAAACCCTTGGATTCAATCGGAATTATAAAATCAGGCGTTTCAGAAATAGGTTTGAAGATTGTAGAGAGCACAAAAGAAAAGGAGGTTTGGATTACAGAGGAATACTGTGACCTTAATTAATACTCGTAAAATGATAAAATCCAGATATCTAGAATGGATACTAATAGATTTCATCGGGAAACGTGTTAAGTTATTTGCTAACAATTATCAATGCAGAAATCTTTTTTCAATTGCATTAACCAAGTCTAAACTAATTTCAATCTGTGAATCTAGCGAGCAGAGCACGTGCCAAGTATGTATGTAGGCACCGAACGGATTGAACGCGATGTTGTTCGAGGGTATATTATGTCCCCCATCAAGCATCAGAAATTTTTTTCTGATACTTTCTTGGTTCATTGTTCTACAGTAAAAGAATTTCCCAAATTTTAAAAATAGTTCAAATGAAATTTGTTGCTTGTAAAAGATGACAATTACAAACACATACACAAAATCTGTGTAATATTACATAATATATTTGTAGTAAAATTACAATTTGTGTTGAAAGAAGTTTCATAGGCTTCCGATCCTATTTAGTATTGTGTATAGCTGCAATATGCATATGAAGTGAATGCAATTTTTCCGTCGGTAGGAGCATTTTTCTTCACGGATTATCAATATTACTTTACGAAAGAGCAATTTTACAATCAGAAGTATTAATTTTTCCATGAAATTTGGTTTGTTTACTTTTCTATTCTGCCATTCTCTCACTGTTGATATACGCGAGACAAACCTATACATTGAGAATATCGCAAATTTAGAGAGTAATTTTACACCTAAAGGCATACATACATCGATATTAAGTAATGATGCAAATTTACAATAAGTTTAATGTTCATCGTTTTAAAATTATCTAGGTCAGGAAGTCATCGATGAGTTTCGGGACATCCATTCTTTCTGCTTTTTCTGCCTCTATGCTCAGTAGTTCTAATTGCGCTCTTGACATATAGAATTTCGAACATACATAGTATTTTATTATTTTGTTGAGATTTGAGAAAAGGCGTTCCGCGGATGCAACGGTGAGGGGAATTGTCAAAAACAAGCAACAAGGAGTAGAGACTTTGGAGGAGCTCGAACCCATATCATTGAATTTTATAATCATTAAATTCGACCAATTATTTAATCGTGTGTATCTTCTCAAATTTCCGGCCGTAATGTTTTAACACACAGCAGAACCTGAAGTGGCAACGCGTCCGATATGTCAGTTGGATATTGTTCTTGCACCCTTAAAGCATTTGTTGTCGTTTGTTCGCCGGTCGCGGATAGTAATTTCGCGGGTGTTAGGAAGGAAAACTGTTCGGCTACTCGAAAAAAAGTCTTAAAATAAAAGAATCGTTTGTAGCTCGCTGAGAACCCCCACGCGACCGCATTGGTTGCATTGACATAGCTACGCCACTGACCCCTGACCTTGTTTGAGTTTACTATAATTATTGCATATTTGCTTTGCTACTGAAAGTGAAAGGCAAATCTATTGAATTTTCAGCTCAACCTTTCGGACAAAAAATAATCACAGAATCCTCATTCACAAGTTTGTTTTTATTTATCTGGGCGTACGCAGCGGGATCATATTCCACCGAGATCTTCCAAACGAAATAAATAAAATTTTCGGCATTCCATAGGGCAGCCATCTAGTCCCATTACTTTTTTTATTATTAACATAAATAATCTTGATTATGCTCAATTCAAAAATGTTTGTTATACTGATGACATCAATATCTTTTACATTTCGAATGCGATTATGATGAAAACCCTCTAGAATTACTGTTAATTTTTAGTGCGTACAAAACGTGCGATAAATTCTCTCGAGCTTTATTAGAAATTTTAAAAATATCTTACTATTCAAGCGAGCTCAATTGCGGAAGCATGATTTCTTCTTCTGCGTTCCTCAATACAAAACCAACTATACAGTGATTTATGAACTTCCCATTTCTTCTCTGTATGTAGGTATGTATATATATATGTCTTGTCCTTTCAATAACCAGTTTTGTTAATAAACAAATAAGGATGGATAGAGTGGCTAGTTAGGATGGTTGGGAGGAAATTAACCTAAATTTACTCTAAATTACAAATACTTTGCAAACTATTTCCATTAAATACAATGCCCAAACCACCGCATATTGCCCTTGTTATAAATAGATCTCAGCATGTCTTTGCAAAGATTGTGATAAAACTGGCCAAGGATATAAATACATTCATATACATAAGAATCCCGCTATTTTCTGCTCCCAGCAATTAGTAAATTTCCAGATGTTTCTCTTTATCTCTTGGCGTTTCAAAACTGAACATGACTCGTTTAAGTGGTTTTCATAAATTTCCTACAAACATATATAAAGAAAGAATCCGCCGATCGGCCAGCTTTGTTCGTATATTTTCTCATCAATTCAAATCACATTTCGTTTCGAATAGAAAAAATTCTAAAATTTCAACTCATTTTAGTTTTTGTTTTTGTTGTTTGATTTTTCTCAGCCACACATCTTTCATTAAGTCCATAACGTCAATAAATTTTTCAAGAAAATTCACGTGAAAAATAAAAACATAGAAAATCCTCCACTATTCAGTCACTCATCAAGAAAGTTCAGCAACGTAATAATAATGAACAGCTGGCCTCATATAATTTTGCCAAAACAACGAGAAATAATTTTCCTATGATGAACAGATAAATTTCTTGGTGCTTTCTTTTTAAGCAGAAGAAAAATTACGAATTCCTTGAGAACAAGTGTTCATGGTAATCAGAAATAAATCAAAGCTTGCCGTGATTATTTTAATAAAAAAAAGTCGGTCCCGGCTCGGTCATATGGAAGCCTTGGTGATGATCTCTTGCTAGAAATATTCCATGTTTTCTGGTGTTGTTATATTTCAATTTCAGCAAAATAAAAATTCCAAACTCTATCGTGGTCATGACAATGAAAATTCATTTGATGTGAGAGGAATTACTCACGTGATTGACACCTGGATTATCATCACTTTGTTCATCATCAAACAAACTGCCTGCAGTCGTCAATCAGTTATTGTAAGGAATTCAAAGCACTTCTCAATAACACCAAGTCAGTCAGGCCGGCCGGTGCGCAGATGCAGATGATTTACTAATCTCTAAAAAAAAAAAGCCCACATTTGTTTACAACTTGACAGCAGCGCGTCTATTTATCAACACAGAGACAAGCCATGATCATTTCCGTGTCATTACTCAAATTAATCTGTTACAGCAGCAGCACTAGAGGAAAATCAAGGTCTCCACCTACTTATCAGAGTCACGTCTTGCTGCCTGGCTATGATGCAGGGGTGTAATTAGGGTCATTGTCCAGCGTAATTTTAATTTTGTTTCGTCGGATGATCTTAGCAGCATTCATGGAAGACAATAAAAGGAATTTTTATCGTTAATAAAAGCAAAAACAGAAAAAAAACAGCGACAATTGGCAGCCCAATGAAGATAAAATTCCTCCCAGGTCTCATCCACATGAATTCTGTTCTACAACGAGTACTAAGCATAGTTGGCTAGGGGAAACACGGGTGTTCCAGAGGAAAATGAAATGAATTTAACTGTTATCGTGGGAAAAGCATTTTCTCCAATTAAAAAACAACAATAATAAAAAGCAACAAAATTAAATATTTTAGAGCTTTCCTGAATGTGTCTAATTTCTCCAAGACCCCGACCGAGCCCAGTTTTCCCTACCGGTCTCGACCGAACATCCTACGTACCGTTGTATGTATTTCTTCTAATTAATTAAGGCCTTCATGGTTTTCCTTAAAAAATAAAAATAAAAACGAAGCTGTGCTCTCTAATTACAGCTTTGTCGTATAGTTGCGCTACTTTTCGCTTAATTCGGCTTGAAAAATTTTGATTATTTGAGCGAACGGTGCTTGAATTTCGCTGAATAATGATAGCGACGCAACGTATACCTCCTACTCCTCCTCTTGCCTCCTCGAATATCATGAATGAAAATTGGATTGATAGCGCGATATTCGTGCAGCGTTTTCTAATTGAACTTTGTTTGCTAGCCACAAATATTTTTATTTTTAGAACAAACAGCGAGCGACTGATTTGATTTGAAGGCATTCGAAAGATTTTTTGGATATCAATTTTTAGTTAATTGATTGATGGGTGATTTCTTGGGTTTAAATAGGTCAAATATCAAATTAATTTGGAAATTTGGGAATTGGAAAGCATGCTGCATAGCTGCATATATATGTATAAGGGCTGTTGTCAAATATGAATGTGAAAAACTCTCCGCAAACGAAAAAGCTTAAAAAAAATTCATTTACAAAAGAGGGAGTTTCGTATTAACAGGAACCGTATATTCATCAGTACGGCTTGGTTTCTGCCTGCCGTATACGCCAAAGTAACAGCCAAGCCGACCTCATATATGCTCTTAAAATAATTTTTAAGTGTGAATTATATTTGAGGCCAACTACTACTACTACTTTGGCATATACGGCAGGCAGGAACCATGCCGTACTGATGAGTGTACGGTTCTTGCTAATACGAAACGCTCTCTTTTGCAAAAGACATTTCTTTTTCAAAGATTTTTCGTTTGGAAAGAAATTTTTTTGACATTCAATTCACGAGCTGCGGACTAGGCAGTAAACCCGGTCAATTTTCATATTGACTAAATTCACTATGAAATTTATTTCATAGCAAAACTCTCCATGCTGTCAAATGCACAGTTATGTGTATAAAATGTATGCAGAGAGGGTGATTTTTCTGATCGACAAGATTTTTTCAATTGCCTTGATAAATATGTGAATAGTGGCTCTGTATAGAATCGCAAGATTGGTATTGATGGACCATAATTCCACGTTTCCTTTTGATATCCTCTCCACGGTTTTCAGGTCAAAGATATTCAAACGAATTTGTTTATATGATTTCGCAGGTCTGTTTTGCCCGCCTTTGGTATAAGTCACCTTCTTCCACATTTGAGGAATATACCACAACGTGCCCTTATTATTCCACCTCAGAAAATACCCAATAGTTTTGAGAGTAGTTCTTTGATACCCTGCTGAAGCAATGCTTCTACCTTTAAAAAATGGTCTAGGCATTTTCTTTACTTCCCGAGAAAGTTTTCAATTCACCTTTCTCAGAATATTTACTTCTTTGTTTTACTACTACCAACAATTTAGATTTCAGTTGTTTTCCATAATCCCCTGTTGAGTAATCCCACACCACAAGGCTCATTGCTATATTTACCTTTGTTCAACTTTTTCCTCAATGATTTCCTATCTGACCGATTATCCTAATAGATGATGGAATGTCTGATTATAATGCAGATTTATTTAGATTGTAGTTGGGAATGCTCAATTGAATATTGTCGTCATCTAAACTCAAGATGGTAAAAGTAAATGTCTTACGTATTTTCAAAAATTTCTCAAATTCCTTATGTTAGTGAAGTAACGTGCAGGGCTGATTATAAACAGCAGTTGACTACAGTTGGGCTACAGCGATCTATTTTTCTTTTTTTTAATGTAGAGGGACGAGACACCCTAAGCACGAAAACCAGGGCGGCCCATTGTGCTAGACTACTAGAAACTCTCTCATCAAAACCTTTCTGTCCTCTTAATGAGGCGCATCAGGTCTGGATCAGGTAAGTTTTTCAGCTCATTCATAGATAGGAGGGAAGACCCAAGCGTATTCAGTCTGCTCCGGGTAAAGGCTGGACGAGCACACACACCCAGGGCTGTCAACAATGCCCATCTTTGTTAGATGAGCATGAAGAAGCGAGCTGTGGCCGGTGATAATGCCAACCACAGTTCTGCATTGTTTCCTTCCGACCCCAATTAGGGCCATCAAGAAAAAGTTTTGAGCCCACGCAAGTACTCAAGTTCGCCCATCTCTGTTTATGCTTCATACGAACAATCGCTTTGATAAGGGGCCGATTACCCTGATGGCAATGCCTACGGCAGGCTCCGGTCCAAGGAAGGGAGAACCAGAATCAGACCTGGCTAGGTCAGCCCTTTCATTCCTCATGATCCCCATGTGACCAGGAAGAACCCATTGAAGGAACACCTTGTTGTGGATACACAAGTTATCCACGGACGACCTATCGTCCCCTAGTAACTTAGTTGTTATCCAAGGGCCACTCAAAGTCATCAAGGCTGCCTAACTATCCGAAAGGATAACAATGCTCTTTCCCTTGATCTCCATATCAAGGGCTATCTTCGCTGCCATTGAGATGGCGAATGCCTGGAAGATAGTGATGTGCTTTCTAAGTAAGTACTCCTACTCCTGCAATGTCGGGTTCAAAAAAGTTAACAACCGCACCGGATCCCTCATTAGTGGGAGAACCGTCGGTGAACGGACCGAAGAAAGCTCGTTAAAGCACTTCCCTCAGCCCACGATTCTCTTTCAGGAAAACCACACAGAAGCGACGTCCAGAACGAAGCCCTGATACCATTGCATCAAGTGGTATGCGGGCCAGAAGGTTTTCCGTTCCAGTCTAGTCGTCCTCCCCATGATCGCAATCTATACACAGCCCTTTTGACATCTGGCTGAACGACAAGATCCAGGGGTGGCAGATTAAGTAATACCTCAAGCGCAGCAGTATCCGTAGATCGCATAGAGGTTGTAATTCGCAGATAAGCAAGCCTTTGTAGGCCGCCAGCTACGGATCGCAGTCGTAACTTGCATCCTCGGCTACCATATTACAATCGAGGTGTACATCCAGTGCACAACACTCGGTCTCATGCCCCATGTCAAAGGTTCTCCTGGATTGAGCGAAGACCGTCATAGCAGCATTAACTTTTTCCTCTACATGCAATCCCCAAGTCAGTTTCGAGTCAAGGTAGACAATAAAAATCTATACTTATACTATGGCCTATCAACAGATTTACATGCTTCTTATCTTTACATATTATGCTAGAGGCTAGTCTTTTTACTATACTATTACCAACCAGCAATAGGTGTGTATCTGGATGAGCTGAGACTAGGTAAACCCATGATATGAAGTGGATACTACCATATATGGCATAAGATGGATAAATAGATAAGATGGGTAGGATAGATAGATACCAATTTTATATAGCTGGGAGGACATTCAGGAATGGACCACAACATTTATAAATAATGCGGATACTTCAAGTGACTCATTTTTTCTCGCATCTGCCGTGTTGAGGGGGTTAATCAAATGTGACTATACAAAGCTGTTGTTAAAGCAACATTTGCTCTCGGCACGCTATAAAACATGTTGTGGTCCCTTCCGGAAAGTACCAGCCATTTCATAATTTGTATACTTCCCTCTGGTATACCATGCGAAATCTAGTTCTTGTGGCATTTATGATACTACAAATCTTAAGAGTTTTATTTGTCTGTTTAATCAGATTATAGAAGATGTTCATTATCTGCTAATCGAGCCTGATTTGTGTAATTTTAAAGAAACATGCTTATACCATAATTTCCTCCACTCACTATGACTCGAACCCAGGCTATAGCAATAATACAATTTTTTTGGAGCTACACTTTTACGAATTCAACTATAACCAAACCAAATATTTCTGTAATTTTCTCTTACGATTTGAGAAAAGATATAAAAATAGTACTTGTGCCTGCAGACTGCAGATACATTGCTAACATGAAGATTTCTCTTCTACTCCTTTAATGAAATCATTAGTCTTCTTTTGAACATATCCCCCAATTTAAAAAATAGTCCTCTATTCTTGGGGACATAACTCTCAAGAAAAAAAGCAAACAATTTCGGATAAAATATTTCTTAAAAGATTTTCGCAAAATCTCAAGTATACTTCAAAGAGCAGTTTTTAAATTTTAAATTAAACTAAAAAAATACAAAGAAAAGTTTCCCAATCTTCATAGATGCAAAATAAAGGAGTAGGAAGAAGTTGGCATCATATTAAAATTGGAAATAAAGCACCAACCTTTGTCTATACAGGACCAATAAACTGCAGGTGCATTGCATACCAGTTACTAAAAAAGTACTTTCTTCCTTGTGCAAAGATTTCTCAATGACACTAACAATAGCAACAAAAACAAAATTTAAATAAATAAGGAACCTCCTGGAATAGAGCAAGAAAAAAATATATAATACCCGACAGGAGCAGTCTAGCGAACAAGCAAAGTATCTTGACCTGAAATAATAATGGTAAAAAAAAAAAATAGTCTTAAGGAAAAGTTTGCGTCTTTCGTCCTTTTTAAAAATTTCATAAAGGTACAGGGATGGGGTAATGTTAAGATTTCCTTCTTCCTTGGGCATGGGGGGATTGGAAAAAAAATGGACGACCATCGCATTTTTGTTTTTGTTTTTTGGTGTGAAGAAAGCATAAAAAGCTGAATGAAAACATTGAGTTAGGTTTACATAGGTTTTCGGGGGGAATAAGAAAAGGGTTAAAATGTTTAGGGAGCACATTCCATTGAACGATAGAAGCTTCTCATAATATTAAATATGTCTTTTGAATGGTTGGGATGGATGGGCGTCGGTCGGCCGTTTAACCTCTTGTGAACGGCCACCAGCACATGCTCATACGGATATTATATAATGTGCGAAAATACAGTACGAAAGGGTATCGAAACATAACGTTCAAAAAGGTCTAATTTATATATCATTTGCGGGGAATGTGTTGTAAGTAAATATGTATCTATATGTATGTTTTCGGTACTCACTGTATGGCTGTGGACGAGTTCCGTAGAGCGGCTCCTGAAGTAGTGGCGAACGTCCATTGCCCAATTCTTTAGCTGGAAGAAGACAAGAAAATTGAATGAAGGTTAGTCAATGGATTCTTATCATCGAATATTTATTTGGTGGTGGGTGGGGGGGACTAGGTCGCTTCAGTGGTCTTGGATTTTGGATTTTTATTTTATTTTTTGAGTACCTATACAAAAACTCTACTTGATTTATCGGGATACAATTTTTTTATTTTATTTTATCTTTTATTAATTTTTTTTTGTGACCACTCACACCCTATTTAGATTTCAGATATTTATTGTGTCCTTGGGGATATATCATAAAGGATAGATGGGAATTTATTATGAGTAGGCAGGACTGAAAAAGGTATCGCAAATAATTGATAGGAAATGATAAGGAAAATCGTAAAAAAAAAATGATTTTTTTTTTAAACAATACTAAATTTAACGTTTTGTTTTTCTTTTTCATTTAATTTTAATTACTAAAAATGCAAATTAATATTGTTTTTCAAAAGGCATAAATGGCGCGTTTGCATGCAGCAAATAATTAAGCGCATAGTGACCAAACATTTGCCATTAAAATTTTAATGATTTTGCAAAAGTGCCAAAGTGTTGTAGCTTTCACGCAAGAAATATTTCTTAATTAAAACGATTTGTTATGGAAATTGCACTGGAAAGATCCCTTCAAAGAAAGGGGCGTGGTAGTGGTTGTGAGTGGTGTGGGTGGTAGCTAGCTGAAGAGGTTGACGTGATTTATGAAAATGATAAAAGTGCTTGAAAATAATGCAAAATTGCAGTAAAAATATTGATGGAATTCATATGAAATATTAATTATTTTGCGCGAGGGAGGGGGGTTCTGTAAATTCGTTAAGAATGAAACAAGGAATGCGTAATTTCTTCTTTTATTTTTATTCCTTGTTTAAAAACGTTCAGTTTAGACAGCGCAATTAGTAATTTTATCTTTTCTGCACTATCTATTACTATTTTATTCGGTTAGTAAAACGTGTCATAAAACGTTAGCATGTAGTTTTAAGCAAAATCGCTTATACAAATTATAGCGCAATTCATTCTTTAGGTTTGGTAGTTATATATATTGTCAACAGAATGCCTCAACCAGTATCGTCGAGCGCACTTGAGATTTGGATCCAGACTAATTAAATCAATAGATCAATATCAATCCATTATACTTCCTAGAGACGAGGGCAAAGGGGGGGGGGGCTTTAATTGCTCCCTTTCCTACTTTTTTTGCTTTTCTAGAACACTTATAAAACAATTTGTGCTTCAAAATCGCAAAATTTATTGCAGTCACGATTTGAGTAAGAACTAGGACCATAGATAAGGAAGCGGAGGAGGCGGGGGCTGCAAATAATGTGTCATGATCTAAGATAGGTACGTAATTTATATTTTAAAACAAAAAAATAATTAAGCAATAAAAAAAAACAAGATTGACGGCCGGTTTGTTTTTCGAAATTCGGTGTAATATTTAATAGATGTGGATACATACATGGTAAAATCCATCCGCGCTTTACAAGCACAGGCGGGGTAAAATGGGGTTAAATATAGCTCGATCCAGAGTTTAGTTCCCAAACCGAAAAACTCTACATTTTTTAAAAATTTCAAAGAGGACTCCTTCCAAATTAAAATTAATGCTAAAAGTATTTTGAGAGAATACCGAACTGGGTGTAACATACATAATAGGTCTGTATATTAACTTTGTGTAAAAATGTCTCAGCAAAATTCAAGTAAAATTTTCTTTCGCTAGAGGGGATAATAATAGATGATAATAAAAAAAAGTTAACAGACGACATGGAATTCCATTCAACTGTCAATTTTTCTAGTCCGAGTAGTTAACATACACATTATGGGTAAAAAACTTTCGAGTCTGTGTAAAGATTGGGTAAAAACTTTCGAGTAAACATACATACCTAATATTTTTTACTTTTTACGTAAACCTTAGTGCGGTGAGAAATTAAGGTGTACTTTTCAGAGATTTTAGGCCTATATCCTCACCATTTCGACTAAGAGCCTAGACATGTATTAGGTACTTAAACTTATTGGTGTATTAATTCTTTCATTAGTGAGTTATTTTTAGCTAGATTTCGCAAATTGAAAATAACTTTTAAACCCACTTATCGATTTTAATAATAATTGAAATATAGATTTCTAACAATATTTCACAACTAACTAAAAACCAAAATATTTTTTTTTATGTAGGGGTTTATGAATTTTTTATGCACAAATAGCTAAAAAGTTGAAAATTCAACACTTAGAAAGAAATAACATTCATAAAATATTTTTCGTATTTGAGGTTATATTACATTGAAACTGGAGCTCGACCATCTGCAATTTAGATGAAACTTTCACAGTTTGTATGAATACCAGAAAAACTCAACCATATTTTTTGTTTCCCTCCCCCTGGGGGTTAGAGATTTCGTGATTTTACGATGAAACCTCATTTTCAAAAAAATCATATCCCGAGAACGGAGAAACCGTTTTTTCTGATTCAAATACCAAATAAAGCTTAATGCTTTATATTTTTTATAACAAAATGTAGCAGTACCGAACAATTTTTTTTTTATAATAGTTTTTTTTTTTTTTTTTTAAAGAGTATTATTTACTAGTGACGACTTTTAATACTTTTTTTTATATTATTTTAACTTGAAACTAGAAACCTTATCTACATACTCGTATATGCAAAAAATGGAGTTCGGCTTCGTTTTTGATATATGAATTTTTAAAGTCACCGTGTGGCCCGAAGTAACCTGTATAGGAGGGACCACTGCACTGAGGGGAATGTATTGTTTTTTGTTCTACTGGGGACCTTTTTAGTACTTTTCTTTTGTATTGCATTGTGTATTAGATTTTTTGAATTACATTAAAAAGTGGACATCTTGCTGGTATTTTGAAAATTGCTATATTTTTCTAAAGAAAAGAAAAAAAAAACAAAAATCATCACGTTCTATCAATGTACATTTTTAATCTTTTATGCTTTCTTTTATGTACTATAAAAAAATTGTACTAGACTTTTTCAACGGACACAACACGGCATCCAATTAGAAAGCAGTTTTTCCTTTGGTGAGCAATAGGTTACTACAAAAACCATAAAACTAATGATAATTATTTTTTAACATTAGCTGTGTTTTTGTTATTATATGCTATTCCGTTCAACCTGATCCACACGTCAAGAATTGGTTTTATTTCTGACAACTTAAAAATTGTATTTTTTATTTGTGCAAACTTTCAAGCCTCAAAATAGTCATATTTGGGAATTAAATTTTATCTGTAGGTATATAAACTGAACGGGGGGTTCGTAACTATATTTTTACAATTATCACTAATTATTTTATTCAATAAACCAATTGTGAAGATACGAGCGAAAAACAAAAATTATTATGAAAATACAACACAAAAAGAAAATAATATTGATGGATTCAATAACAATTTCAATTTCCATAACGAATCAACACACATATCTAATCTAATATTATATTTTGAATTAATTTATCATTATTTTTTATATATTTATTTTATAAACTAAACGAGGCAAAACCGCATTGAATTTTATAGTTAAAAGTAAAATAATAAAAAAAAATCTCTTGTCAAACTTACCTTTCCGCACATAGCAACAAAATTTGGACTTTTCTACAAAGACACGTGCTTTTTTTTATTCAAAATTTTCTACAGTTGCAGCTAGAGCAGTGGACATGGCAAGCAGATCTAAACTTACTTGAAAAAGTTGTTGATCTCGTATGAAATCTGTTCCGAAAAGTTGTTGTTTTCCACCGAACAGATCAGATTTGTCTTTATATCTTTTGCCATTTCTTTTTCTTTATTTAAATTTTTCTCTTCCTAGATTTTTCCAATAAAACACAGTGGTGAAACGCAATTCCATGGACACCGGGGTTTCATCATCTTTCACCACTAAATTAGACATACTTTGGGTGGGGGAGGCGTTTCGGTTATTTTTTTTCTTTATTTTCCTGAGAAGAAATCTGTGCATTCTTATCCTTTTTATTTATTTATTTTTAAATCTGATCTGTCTTGATTTTTTGATTTTTTTTTTTTTTTTCTGTTTATATAATATTTCAGCCTCATTATGACACGCCCATCGTTATCCGTTTTTGACCACCGAAAACCCTGCACACAGACAAACAAGCCAGATGGATTTTTTTTTGTAATCAACATAATTTACTTAACTTAATTTTTTTTTTTTGCTTCTTAACTTTTGTCTTGAAATGCTAAATAAAAATAAAAAAATTAAAACAAAAGTAAAACTGGAAAAAATAAAGTTGTCCTTGAAATTTAGAGAAAATTTTTTCCATAATGTTTCTTGAGTTTTTCCTAGGAATGTTTGTTGAAGAGTTATTTTTTCATGTTATTTTGCTGTCACGAATTTTGTGTTCAATTTTGATGTTTTCTCTCGATTTGAAGAAGAAGTTGTGCTTAGTACTTTAGTAGTGAAAGAGAAGAAGAAGAATAGAAGTGTCACTTATCATAGAGTTAATGTGTTTTTTGTTTTTTTTTTTTTTGTTTTATATTCCTGTGTTGGTCTCTCGTTTTTCTACATCATTTCTACAAAACAAATCTTTTTACACGAATTACACATTTTCTTACTGCGCTCTTTACATCCCTCGTACAGTGTTTTTCCTTTTGAGTGTTTCCATTTTTTGTTATCTTCAGATATATTTATATTTTTTTATATAGATATGTTTTATGTCTTCTTAAATAAAATAAAACTTGTCCAGAAATTCTTTTGGGCGATATTGCCTTGTTCCATAAAATGGTGGTTGTGGTGGTGATGGTGCTGGTTGTTGTTGTTGTTGTTGGGATTAAGGGTGCGCCCACAAAGTGTTCTTATTATTGTTGTTGATATGTTATTTGTAGTATTGTGGATGTTTCTTATCCAGTTTTATTTGCTGTGTTTTATTTTACATATACAATCATACCTACATAACCAAGTGAGGATATTTACTTATATATAAAAAAAAAATAATAGGGGGTAGTAAACGAACGCCCCCGTTTGTTTCCTTTTAATGTGTGTTTTTCAAGTGTTTGTGGTAGCAGAAACGAAGTGTTGTTAAACTTGTTATGTAGTACTTGAGCTTTATTAACTCTCGCCGCTATAGAAAGTGTGTGAAGTGTGGGCGATGAAAAGGGATTTTCTTACAATACGCCCATCTCTTGTCTTAAGTCATCCATCATTTCCGGTTAAGTGTGTGTATTATAAGTTCTGCTTCAGCATAGTCCCTTTTCTTAGCAATAAGCGATTCGTTCAAGCTGAAAGACTTTTGACATACTAGAATGTATTTTTTCTCTCGTTCTTACGTTACACTACTATACCCAATGAGCATGAGAAATTTCACTACTAATGTGGCGAAGGTTTAATGTCTTCCTTTTAATAAAGGGAATCTATGAGGAATACATCGAACCGCTTTCTTAATAAGAATGGGCCTATTCTAAATATAAGGTATTTTTTGGTTATCAAAGAAATAATATTTTTTGTGTGTTTTAAAGGGGAGAAATTATTCACGAGTGTGTCATAAAGTCATATACATACATGACGACACAACATTGAATGGAATTTTCAGTTCACATTTAGGGACTGGGGTTTCATTTTATAGTCCGTACGAGAGTTGGTTCCCTACATGAGTACTGTTCATTTGTTCGGTTTATGAAACAGACCAGCATCAGGTGAAGTGGTTTTCCTCTCAACTCATTAAAGTTTCTCGTCGTACTCGGTATATAATAATTCAGAAATTTTCAATGGCTTTGTTTAGTTATTTACGCGAGCAAGGTCTCCCTTGGATGTTACTTGAATGCTTAAATAAGTTTTGGGATCTTTTTGTAGGTACGAAATATATCACCGACGTTATGGTATGTGTATGTAAATAGATACCTATAACCTACATTCCTATAATAACGGATACAGAGAGGTTGAAGGAGTATATCTGTACAGAAAAAGATTAAAGTGTGTAAAGAGATTGTGGAGCATAAAATATTTCAAGAGAGAATAATACATAAGCGCGGTAATAAGAGTGTCAACATTCAAAAAGTCAGTCGCAGTTAATGACATTTATTAGCCCGTTGTTATGAGAGCAAGCACTAAATGGTAATTTATGAATGTACCGCAAAGGGCAGAATATATGGGGTGGAAAAAACTATTAAAAAAAATTATTGTGTGAATAATTGTAAAAAGGTCATCTCATTGGAAGTTATTAGTTAGTTAGTTTGAAAAGAGGTTGGAACTCCAAGACGTCCCCCAAACAAAGGCCAAAACAAGATCCATTGTTCCCCTCCGGGCCCATGAGCAATCGCTCATAGATCTCAACCGGACGCTCTTACAAGACTAAGTACTGGCCCCCCAGCCCTTGTCTTGCCGGCTTCGTGCAGCTCTTCCAGGAGGTGTGAACCAAGGACTCTGTACCTCTTTCCTGAGAATGCTGGACAGTGACAAAGGAAGTGAGTCACCGTTTCGGATTCCTCTCCGCAACCGCTGCGAATAGGATCATCAAGAAGTCACATCCTGTAAAGGTGGGCCCTGATAAAAGAGTGCCCAGTGATAATAGACACTATGGCTCTCACGGTTGGCTTATTCGTTTGGTTTAGGTTAGGTTTACCCCATAGTTCCTTTGTAGTTCTACCCAAATCGAAATAATTAAGACAAGGTGTTTTGATGCAATCCCAATGATGGAGGAAGATTCCTTCGAGGTTGTACCAAAGCGAGCAAGCTCGTCCGACCTTTCGTTCCCGGTGATCTTGCTATGCCCACTGAATAAATACCCTATTATTCCGAGAGAGGGAATTCAGGGTGGTCTTACACTCTAGTACAGGAAGTTGAGGAACGACAAACATACCGTCATTCGCGGAAAAATGAACTTACTAAAGGTATAGGTTCTATGAAATATGAGGTATGTTGGAATTTAGATTGCTGACCAACAAAAACCTTTCCTGGTTTAAAACATGCCAAGACTTTTCAAAGTTTTCGTGCAACAAAGTTACAATAGAAAAAGAAAAAAATTTAGATTAGAATGAGTTTTCCATAGTTCCAATTTCCTTGCTCCTCTTTCAGCAACGTTATAAATCGATTCTAGTGTTACCAACTGAGACCAGAAGTATACTTTACTTTTCTGATTTTAAATAAAATTCAAATCCAAATGAAAATTTTCTAAGTTAATTAGGCATCCTCCATGGGTCGGTATTAAACTAAATATAACGAAAAATTCATATAAATGCATAAAAGGAATTCTGTAGGTACTTCCATCCTTTCTCCTTTTAACTTGATCCAACCCTTCAAAGAATTAATTAAGGCAGTCACACCCGCCAATCTCACACTTTAAAGAGTAAGCGGAACTCAAATGAATGCAAAGGTAACAGAAAACGCTTCCTGAATAGAAGAAATTATCTGAAAACAGCGTAAAACTAGCGAGGCAAATGTATAGTCCTTGAGAGGGGGCTTAAAACTAATTGGTGGAAGGTTTGCAGCACCGAGGGGTTACCTAGTCTAATCTCGGTATGTGTATACATCGAAAACACCTTCATTAGTGAAACGAATCACGAATGTTTCACGTCAGGTTCCCATTGATAATCATGTGGGGGCACACACCAAAAGGATGAGATGAGTGGAGGCACATCTCTTCCATCTGAAAGAAAATTACAGTTTTCCATCCGACAAAATGAAACTTTTCCGTTTTATATCTACTATGGTTAGGATGAAAATGGCGGTGGGGGAAGTGGGGTATAGAGAGGTTATCAAACTGCACATAATCACATTTTTTTTCTGTATGGACAGGTGTGGAGAATATACGATTGTGACATTCGTGAATTGAGAAATGTTCTCTAACAGCATATATCGCGCCTCAATATTTATCGAAACAATTCCAAAATCCATTACTTCAACAAGCCACCCACCTCTCCCCAATCTAAATGTGCAATGAAACAAATTTCCATAATGAAATTGGTTAAAATTTTAATTGCACGCTTATTGAGGGAAATTCATTAAAATGAAATATTCGAGGGATCGTAAAAGTCGTCGCTCTGCAATAAAACCAAGTTGCATCCAACCGAATTTAAACCCAAGTTTAATGAGGAATTTCTGATTTCTTCTAATGGAGTGGATGAGATTCAGCCGGGAAACAGATAATTTTCGCTCAGTTTCATTTGTATACGAAAAGCCTTTTGCAACTTTTAATTACTTTCGGAAAAGTTTGGCGAGGGGAAAGTAGTTTCGACTCGCAATAATTGCAACTATTACCGCCATTTGGGATTTTATTCAAAATCAATACAAATACGAATGGGACATGGATTGGAAGTGATTTAAACCAGCGGGTATAGTAAAAACCCGCTGGTGGTGGTCTTCTATTGCAGCTGTAGATTATAAAATTAAAATACCATAACAAAACCTTATCAGGCATATGCAGGTTTTCTTCGTTTCATTGTCAAGATATGTAGCATCAATAAACTTCCAATTCCCTGTCCTATTTCCATAAATTGAAAATTGTAATCTCCTGTTGCACCATATCTCCTCCACATTGACATCGTAAAAGACGAAAGGCTTATGTAAAGGGAAGAATGCTCCTCACCCTTCGCCATCTTGTTGTGAGCAAATAAAGCACAAAAGAGAAATGAGCCACCCTCATTTCAGTTAAAACTCACCCCGACCCCCACACCCATTCATTCCTGGAATTTAAAGAGCTTTTGGGCTATATTGATTCCCCTGTCATGTTCCATTTACCATGATAAAAAAATATTCGCGTAGAATGTGCTCATCAGTTGACACAATGGCTCCGGAGAGGTTTAATGCCCTTCTTCTATGAGGTCTTGTGAACATTCTCCATCACCCCAGCCTAGCACTGTAAACAACAACCCTTAAGGGTGAAATGTAGACAACAAGGGGTGGAATCAGGTTAAACATATCCACTAACGTCCCTCTAGCCCTTGTAAGTCACATTACATCATCATTTTGTTGTTAAACCCTTTAAAACCATCCTTGACTTAAATAAGCGCTACCCTTGCAGTTGTTTAGGGCTCTTTCTCTCAAGATCTCCCACACGCCTCTCATCTTGTCTGCACAGGGATTGCATGTGATATATTGTCTCCCTCGTACCCCAGCCAAGACGAAAGTTATTATCGTGCGAACACAAGTGAGAGAGATATGGTTTTTTTTACCAAGCACTTTACATCCCTTGCGACAGTATATCGCCAACATCCATAAGGAGCCCAGCTAAATATGATTTTCCTTATACATAAGTCCGTGGAACTACCATCAACTTTAGTGGCTGCAAAATTTATTTTTTTTCCTCCTTGTAACTGACATTTCGCCGTAATTTTAGTTTTACCAATAAATCCCACTTACGAGGAGCTGTTCTTAGGGAAACATCTTTAAAGTAGAATTAACTGAAGTCCTGGAAAGTTGTAAATCTTGGTGTGACCTTAAATAGCGGAGGCGGTAGAGTCCGAGGTGGCGGCAAAGAAGAGCAAAAGGATTGACTTGGATAAATTTTATCGTCACAATTTATGTAGATGCCGAGTAGGAGTAATGGCGAAATCCAATTTTTGAAATTCCACAGAGGCAGTGAAAAAAGATTGCGATGACGAAGATTCAATCTTTTCCTAAATGCGTACAGATTGCATTTTATTTTCCTTCCTGCCTAGTATGTTATTTCCTTTGTTGTGACAGTTATGGACTAAGTTTATAAATAGGAAAATACCGGTTACCCACAAATAGACAGATTTATTCAGCAAATCCTTTTAGCTTGATGATAGGAGCCGGAGGAAATTTTTGTGAGAGTTGCATGCCCTCAGAAAATAAATCCGCCCATGACATTTATCTATAGGTTCGTTTCTCTTGGAAGCTAAGGTTTATTGGACTCGATCCGGTTTTAAATACAGTGTATTCCTCTCATTGCTGCTGTCCCAAATATTTGGAAGACATCAACTCGGTCCGAGGGGCTATGATGTGACGTCAAAAGACGTTAAATTGAGGATCATTAAATAAATTTTGAAATTCAACTCAACTTTATCTGAAAAACCTGACCACGCCTGTTTTTTCTTTCTTTCGATAACTGCTTCAATTTTTTATTATGTGGATGTGAGGTAATTGCATATGTCATTATCTGACTAAATTCAGGAAAGTTTTCAATTTCGAATTTTCGAAAACATTTTTTTTTTTTTTGTAAAGGTTTAACATTACAATATGCCTATCACTGACTGGTGTGGGATATTTTAGTTAATCCTGGTTGAGTTGATAGCTACGATTTTCGAAAAAAAAATCGGAAATTCTTTTCCTTGCATGTCCTGCACTGCACTTATCACTTACCTACTTTTATCCGATCGGATTGTGACAAATACAATGGATATGCAACAGATGGCCAAAGAAAGATACAAAAATGGCTAGAACAATTCAGACCATGTTTTTCTTTCGTATTAAAAATCAATCTGCAGATAAATAGAATTTTAGAATTCGCCACGAAATAAATCTTTGCCCTCGAAAAAGAAATTCGTTATCATAAAAAAACAGGCCAACAAAGGAAACTCAAGTACCAGTAAAAAGATCGAATAATCACAAAGCCATCATACGCAGGAGAAATGTACCTATTGGCAGTGAACCAAATTGGCTTCCGATCAATCTTTTACTTGAGTCATTAATTTATATATAGACAAATAAAAAAAAAAAATAAATAAATTCAAACTAATGAAGACCTAAAACGAGTGCTGATATAAATAATCGCAATTAATTTATAAAATTCCAATAATACTACACATCGCCCGCATGGCGCGTATATGTCAGCCACAATTAATTTGATTTCAATGCAAAATTGGCACCGTCATAAGTCATGTGCAATAATGGATTTATGCGCTTTATGACGTTTTTCAATACCAGGAAATAAATGCCCTGTGGATGGGAGTTGAGAGCTTAACGGAAAACAATTGCGCTTTTACGAAGCCTGTTTAAAAAACAATTAAAAATAATTAGGTTCTTCAAACTAGATGGCATACAAATCGAATAATAAGGTAAAGTGGAAATTCAAACTGTAACCAATAGATGGCAGTAAAGATAATATTCCACGCCTGTTAGTTTTAGAATATGCAGGTCATTTTTCTTGTACGTTGTCTGTGTATGCACATGGAAATAGCTGAAGAGGAACGCTCAGTACATGTCCTACACGGCAAATATAATTAATTTTATGTAGATAGAACAGAAGTATCGAAGAGTTGAATAGTCCTGCCTGATATAAAACAATTTCTGTTCTAACATCCTTTTTATACCCTAGATGAAATCTATAGCGTATACTAAGTTTTTCATTCCGTTTGTAACGCATAGAAATATTGATGCTAGAGCAAAATGGATTGAAAACCCGCGCATGATTTTAGAAGTTATTTTGATTATTGCCTTTCCGGTTGTAGATTCAAGAGCTTGACAAGGATATCTACAATCGCCGCCAATAATTCTTATAGTGATTACCGTTATTTTCGTATGTAACAGTATCTTTACAAGTGTTATGAAAAATTACGCTGACAATGATTGCTTGACCAACATCGACATATGCAACTAAACGAAATTCTCCAATGCTTTGCAATAGAAAGTATCCAATGTGAACTGAGACCAAATCACTCAAATAGACACCTTTTTCAAATTCACTCTATACAATGATTAGAAGGAAGAGCTTGACTTCTGTTATCTCGTTAAGGTAATTAATATATCAGATGTTATATCAGGATGTCAACTTCCTTTTAAGACTGAAGGAAGAAGAGCTTTTTGTTCGCTATTTCTTTTATAATTTAAAAACAAAAAAAACTTCAGGGTGTTCTAATTTGAGTATGCAATAGTGAAACCCTTAAAAGATGAGGTGATTCCCAATCGAAAATATTATATTAATTTTCTTCGAATTCATGTTATTTTCGAAATTAAATGGGATTTTACATTTTTTTTGAAAATGTGGTCCTTGAAACCCTTTTTTGACTGTAACTCAGCTCAGTGTGCTAATGATTTACCTTCATAATTGTTTTTCTCTTCGAAAAAAATCTTATTTTAGGGTCAAAAATCTCCTAAAGTAGCCATATTAGTGCTCCGTACCCATAAGAAATATCCCTAATCTGTTACCTTCCAGATAAATCCAACATTATTAGTACTCGCTGAGATACAGGAAATGATGTTTTGCACATACCTCGCCCATACTTGACGAAATTATTTCGAAATTAAACATTTTTTATAATGGTGGAAAACTGAGCACTTAAGCACGAAAATCGAGTGAAACCGACTTCATAATTTAAAAATTTACGTTTAAGACTATGAGTAACATATTTTGTACAATTAATTATGTCATTATTAAATAAAACAGTTGAGAGCCTCCACCTGTGAGCGGCCAATAACCTCTTCTAGAAAAGTGAAAATGAGAAGGAAAATCATAATGAAACAAAACAAAGCTACTTTTATGTTCAGGTGCCGCACTAAAAATAGAAGAGCAACCATGGCTCAAAACATAGTTTTTGTGGGAAATCCTTTAACCTTACACTAGCGTCGCCTAAAGAAATAATCATGCATAAGTAAAGAATTCTTCACAGGTCAAGAGATATTGGTATTTTTCAAAACAATTTTCGAAAAAAAAAAACTAAAATCCCTTATAATTTCGAAAACAACATGAATTCGAAAAAATTAGTATAACGTAGTATAACATTTTCGAATGCAAATCACCTCACCTTTTATGGGTTTCAGTATTACATATTCAAACTGGAACACCCTGTACATTTAATTCTGATATACTTATGTACGGCTCGTGTAAAGCCACGTATTCCATAGAACACCATTTGCAAACATTTGCACATAAGTACTTTCATCGAATTCAAAATATATGTAGGAGTTAAGCTTTTAGAAATACTCGACCGAATGCACAATCGACAAGGATATAAGAAATTTAAGTGATTCTACATAGGTCAAATGTCGTAACGTAACCACGATATTATCGACTACACTGGAACCAACTAGGTAGGAGCTCGTAGATGAGGAAAATTTCAGACTGCCACTACTTCTTTTACGATCATCAATTTTTATTATGTTTTCTTGTATGGCTATGTGAAGTTAATGCTGAAAACCTGATCGAATTTCATATGGACTCCCGCCCCTTCATATTTTCAGCAGATTTCATACTACGCCTATACCCTGCCCTTATTTTTCTTTTCTCGTCAGGAAGAACACATATTTATTTTTTGTATTGTTGGTTTCACAGCAATATTTGGAGTTAGGAAAGTATGTTAAGCACTATGGGAAATTTAAAAGTTTTGTTTTAATTTTTAATAATTGTTAAGCTAAACACGTCTTAAAAACAATAAAATTTTGAGCTTTAGTATATTCTTGTCTTGTTGTCTTGCTATTTTCTTGAAGTATTTAGAGACTAAAGACGAAATAGGTATAAGTAGGTGACGTGACTTGTTTTTGATTGACATATAATTTCCAAATACGGTAAAAAAAAATTTTAGTTTATTTTTGTTTTTTTCTTTCTACTTTTAATTTTCATTTTATATATTTAAAGTTGCTTTTTTTTAAACAGTTGTTTACATTTAATCTGAAAAAATTCATGCAAATGGACATAATATAGATATATAAAAATAATTTACTGTTGTTTGTCTGTGTGCTTCAGGTAGGTATATATATATAAAAAGTAGATGGCGTATACGGTTGGTATCGGTTTTGCGATGTTGTCTTATATTTTAAATTTAATAAAATTTATAAAAAATTTATGCTAAGAAATATTAAATATTTTTTTTTTCTTTTGAACTCTATTCAATAAATATAAAAAAAACAGTGGAGAGTAAAAAGAGAAAAATAAAAATGGGGCAGGGTTGGAGCGAATCAGGTGGGTGGTGGTTGCGTGGTTGATGTAAACAATAAAAATAAATAAAATAAAAATAAAACAACAAATCAAGACAAAAACTAACATTCCTTCTTGTAGGGTCATTGACATTGCTAAACTGTTTTTAAACTAGTTTCCATATTGTTTTGGAAATTGAGGAATTTTATGCACGCAGTTTAAAAATATCAGTGATAATATTATGCAAAAAAATTTCTCTAATTGGCAAAATTTTTGAAATTGGCAATTATAACAAAATGTGTAGACAGACATACAAAGTACAACGACTGTGGAAATTTTCAAGCAAATTTTTTTTTCCAATGTTATTAATATGAAAATAAACTACGTTTCCTTTTGGATATATATAACATTAACAAAAATTAGAAAATAAATATTCAAGACAAACTACATGAATCGTCAGTATACCTTACTTAATAAGATTGTCAAACCAAAAAGTGAGTCTTAAAACACTTAGCTGAATAGACTTGATGCAGTTAATGTGTGTAGCATAGAATGAGACACCAAGCAAGACGTGCGTCCCCTAAAATAGATACTCTATAAACCATCATTTGACAAAATCTTAAGCCAACGATGATGTCGATATGGTACTACACGGAAGATGTTAGCATTTAATTAGTGTAGTAGAAAGCAAATGCAAATAATAAAGAGCAGTGGTTCAATATGACTGCTTTGAGGCACACCGAAATTGTTATTTAATTACCTGAAAAGGCTCTGTGAAGAGAGAGATACAGAGATAGCTGGAGAGCTGTGGCTAAGAAGACCAAGTAAATTTGCAGGTAATAAAAGCGTAGCGATGTTGATGACTTTTCATTACTTTTACATTAGATCAATATTCAAATAAGGACAACAAAGAGATTATGTAAAGTCGATCCAGTAAAGAAAACTGGGATGAAAAAAGTGAAGTTAAACTCTTCCAGTGTATAGCCAAAATTCATATTTATGGGTGCAATTCAAAAGGGGTTTTTGAAAAGATCATCACATTTAGGCGAAAATCAAATTGAAAACGTCTGAACCGTTTTATAGGCAAAACTTAATGGAAAAATAATTACAGACACCCTCTCTCACTTCCCGAACAAAATGCATATTAATTACCGAAAACGATATGATTCAGCTACCGCAATTTATTTTGCCATTTTAGTGAAATTCGGTACCGAGCAGACTTGTTAATGGCGAAAGTAGCACAATTTATCGTGAGTAAATTTATATAGTCTTGAAAATATATTTTATTATAGTGGTGAGAGGCGTATACAATTTTTCTTGCATAGGGTGGTGGTAGTATAAGTCAAAAATAAATTCGCCGTATTTATTCAAAATATACATATATAAATTTAGAATGTTATTTGTAGGGTAGGTCCAAGCATGACTAAAAATTACTGGCCTACGGCATGTTTAGCCATTTAATATAAAAATTCAATTTGCTTTTGTCATTATGGAACAAAAACGTCAGCGAAAATGATACGAAAAAGTCCTAATCGATTCACAATGATACGAACATTGCTTATTTATCATTTCAGTTTATTTTTGTCTACCGAACCTAGGGGTTAGGAAGAGCAAAAATTCGTAAACGCGCCCAATTTATATTTTTCTACATAAATTTGCTTGAAATTTTCAATTAAAAATCTTCAAACGACAACAAAAAAAACATTAAACAAGTAACTGATGATAGCAACATGGAAAAATCATAATCAAGTATAGTCACTGATGAGAGCGCGAACAATTGAAAAATAAAAATTTTCAAGATGAGTATAAAAGTCACGTTAAATATACCGAAACAAAAAAAAAAAAACTTCTTGGGAAATAATGTGTGATAGAGATAGATAGAGAGAAAAAGCGATAATATAGTTGTCTCTTTATTTTGAGGGATGTAAATCTTTTCTTCTTTTCTTTTTTTTTTTTTTAGTAACGTTTATACAATTTAAAAAATGTTTTTCGCTTTACGAATTATTTTTTATTTCTTTTTGAAGATTTTGCAATGAAATGATGTGAAATTTTGAAAAGAAAAATTACGTGAGTGGCGAGAGTGAAAAATAATTGAGAAAATTTTGAATTTTTGATTTTTTGAAAATCATTGTAAAATATAAAAAGAAAAATTTATGGACAAAAAATTCATTATGTTCTTTAATTATTATAGGTATTTATGTAATATAGAAACTATTTGAGCAAAAATAAAAAAAAAAAAATAAAAAAAAATATTAGATAAGAATTTGCTTACCCGTGGCCAGTGTGTAGTCCCAACTTGTGTCTGTGTCATTTTTGTATACATTTAATTTTTCCGGCTGTAAAAGAACGAAGAGAAAAACAAAATTAAACAAATTAATTAATTCGATGCGGTCTTTAATTACGTTTCACAATAATAATTTGGTTTGAAAACCTAAATTTAATTTTTATCTATTGATCGTTTGTGAGTAATTCTAATAAAAAAGAATTCATTGTATGTGCTTGCAAGCATGTGTGTTTGTGGTGTATAGGAATGTGTGTGAAGTATGCAAAGAATTTTCCAATTTGGAACATCGCTAATTGGAGAAAATTAAAACAAGACGGAAGGTAATTCAGTCAGGAGGGGGGAATAGAAATGGAAACGTGGGTGGGTGTGGGAATCATTTCCAAAAGTTGATTTATATCACAATTTTATTATTTATGGTTACAAAAACAAAACCAACAACACAGCAGCCCCCGAGTGCAGAACGAGTTCGTGTACCTCGAGCTGTGACTGTTCAATTCAAATTTATGGAGATTTATAATTATTATTGAATTACGGCCTGCAGGCGACGAAACATTAGATTTTCTCTCAATGGAAATGCGTACGAGACAAATAAATTATGAATAATATCCTAAAACCATGTGTGGGGCTGTTACACGTTATTGTAGATATATTTAAATTGATAAATTAACATCAACAACAACAAAAACGAAGAGAGGGGATATGGACAATGGGATATCATGATATCAACTGGAATTCACTTCTAAATGCTCATCTGAAATTTAGTCACATTTTAACGGATCTGGGTTGTGAAGTAATATCTGACTTGAATTTGAATTGAGTATAAAAAGCCGTTTTGAAGCTTGTTAAATCCTTCTTTTCTGTACAATTAAGCTCGACTTGCTGTTGTTGATTACTGTCCATATATGGATGTATCTAAATTATATTCATTTGACAATGACACCTATTAATATCACGAACAAAGTCTCTAAAAAGACATAGGCCCCAAATATTTAAGTGACACAATTTCAGCAGGCAGGAAGTGGAGCGGATAAGGATATTAGAATGTGCAATAAGCTGTAATTTATTATTATGGAATTTATCCAACATTCTAAAGAGATTCGAATAATAGTGAAAAAAAAAACTTCTTTAAAAATCCCTGAGATTTACTTTGCTCGAAGAATTGTTGTGGTTAACCAGAACCAAGTTGAAATGGAATTTAAATCTTCAATTTTGCGATAGTAGGTAGCCACGGATACAAGTATTTAATCTAAGCTATCTTCGAATAGAAACTGATAGCGCGGCATCGACTATTTCGCATACAAATTGGAGTAATTAATTATATTAATTATAACTTTCCGAACTGTAAATGAAAACGATATTTTCGTGCACTTACTTGAACAAAGAATAGAAATGATTTTTCTAAGCATAGCTCAAAAATCAAATCTCACAATCGACAATAAAAACATGACGACAAAGTTCTTACCAAAAATGGTTAGAGAACACGTGACATATATGAAGGTTTCTTTTATTAGTAATGCAAATTAATTGTAATTGTTGTGCACTGGACGAACAGCTCGATTGGAAGCAAGATCCATTCTCACATATTATGCCTCAAGCGGGGACTGCGATCCGAAAGCTGGCGGGCCTCAAAAAGCTTGCTTGCCTGGGAATTACAGGCTCTATGCGATCCACTTATTCTAGCACTCCAGGATCTTGTCACTCAAGCAGATGCCAAAAGGGCTGTGTGTAAATTGCGCTCATGGGGATGTTGGGAGGACGGCTGGACGGCTCTTCACATTGCTCTTTGACGTCTTGGCTGGAACGGGAAAACCCTTTGCCATTTGATGCATGGTTCCAGAGCTTTGTTTTGGGTTTCCCCGATCCGCTCTAAAAATTTTCACCGACTGCTCTCTCACTAATGAGGGAGCCGGTGCGGATGTTTACTTTCTTGAACCTGACAATGGGCTGGAGTACTCACTTGGAACGCACACCACTGTTTTCCAGGCTAAAGTCTTCGTCATGGCAATGGCAGTAAAGGCAACCCTTGATATGGAAATCAAGGGAAAATTTATTGGTATCCTCTCGGATAGTCAGACAGCCTTGATGATTGTGAGTGGCCCTTCGATAAGCTATGTATATGTCGTAGGCATCTAATAAAATCCGAAATTTAATTAAAAGCCTAGTCATTTAATTAAATGCCGGCATTCAATGAAAATCGTATTGATATCTTTCTTTTACCATTATCTGCCTAGGCATTTACTTAAATGCCGGCATTTAATTAAATGCCGGCTGGCTCTCGAGGCAAATAATAAAATAAGCAAATATATATCAACGCACGATCCGCAAGTCTTTACGCCGATAGTGTAATACCACCCGATTTAACCAAATACTAGGAGAGGGAGATGTGTGGTGAAGGGGGAGGTCGCACCCAGGCCTGCGACCCATACTCACACACACCCACACCCACATACACATACATATACACACACACACACATACACATCGGGTGGTATTACACTATCGGCGTAAAAGCTTGCGGATCGTGCGTTGATATATATTTGCTTATTTTATTATTTGCCTGGAGAGCCAGCCGGCATTTAATTAAATGCCGGCATTTAAGTAAATGCCTAGGCAGATAATGGTAAAAGAAAGATATCAATACGATTTTCATTGAATGCCGGCATTTAATTAAATGACTAGGCTTTTAATTAAATTTCGGATTTTATTAGATGCCTACGACATATACACAACAAGGTGTCCCTTCAGTGGATTTTTGGGCACATGAGGATCATGGGGAATGAAAGGGCTGACCTCCTAGCCAGGCGCTGCTTCACCTTTCCTTGCACTGGAACCAACTGTAAGCGATGCCGCCTCGATTATCAAGTTTCTCATTAAAACGGATGTTCGCATGAAACATCAGCAGCGATGGACGAACCTGAGCACTTGACTTTCTCTTGGATCTCGGAAGGAAACAATGCAGAACTGTGGTTGGCATCATCACTGTCCACAGCTCGCTTCACGCTCATCTAAGAAGGATCGGAGTTATTGACAGCTCTGAATGTCTGTCTTGCCTGGAACAGCCTGAGAAAACTAAACATATTCTGTGTGCTTGTCCTTTGTACTTGGCCTTCACCCGGAGTAGGATGGATACGCTTGGGTCTACCCTCCTATCTGTGGATGAGCTGAAAAATTTGACAAACAAAAATTACTTTTGAATAAAATCACCTGCAGCTATTGCAACTACAATGGGCATCTCACCTAGACCTGATGCGCTTCATTAAGAAACAGATAGAAAGATGAGCTGTTTAGCAGGTTAGTGCAATGGGCCACCTTGGCAGTATTAATATCAAATTGCAGTTCAGTATGACGCCTTCGATAACTTTTGCAAAAATCGTACTGTGTATACTTGACTCGTTGATCTTAAACGTGGTGACTAGACGCGAAAATTATATCATATGGAAAAGAACGTTAAAAAAGTGCGTGAAATATTGAAGTTTAAGAAGCCAAATTACATTTGCACTGGAGATTTGGAAAAAAGAAAGGTCTGCACACAGCTTACACTTAATAGTAGTAGGTGAGCAAAAATAGTAGGTAGGAGTGTTATATTACGAGGAAATGGTCACAACCGCCGAAAGCTATCTAAACATAACGCAATCCATTAGGATTTATGATAAAATATGCGGTGTATATCGGACACACCATATTTTATCATCCCACTTACAAGACTCCAAATCCAGAGATACATATAAGAAAGCTGAGGTAACCGAGAACTGAAAACGAACTTTTTTTTTTCACAGGATCAAGAGTTAAGGCCGATTAACACCACCGCGATAACGATAATCTAGCGACACAATTCGTTTCACACCAACGCCATAGATCACAGCGATAATTACATGCATATGCCTGAACGAAATAAAGACATTTGGGAAAAATCTGAATATGGGACAAATAAGAGTTTCCCAATTGCATTGGTTAGTATCGATGGTGGACATGCTACGATTAGTGTCAATGTGTACTAGCTCGATTAATTTTTTTTTTAATTTGAAGCAGTTTGTGTTACTGACCATCGTTGATATCGAATAAAAATTTTTATATATTGACGTTGAAAGATATTGAAAAATTGGTGACGCAGGTGTTTTAAATGTTTCGGCTATAAGAGATGAAATTTGAATACGGGGTGTTCGAAAAATACCACCAAATGTTTGACTGATCAATATCAAAGAACACCTCATACCTCGATTGTCGATTAAGGATTACCTTTAAAATGTTATTTGATGCGTCCTTTCGCAGTAAGGTATGCTCGCCAAGAACCTTAGAAATATCAGTACAATACTTAAATTTACACAACCTTATAAGTAGATAATTGAAACGCGTTTGGGATTTCGCCGCAAAACGGAGAATTTTTGTCAATCCTACTGCACCGTCGCCTGAAACAACTATTAACAAAACCCCATACGCTCTTCATAATTTTTTACAAACCGCAAATGAGAACGATAACACTCAACATTTAGAGCCCTCTTAATCAAAAATGGGGGGTTTAATAAATTTTGAAGTTAATGGAAGAAGACCAACGGAAGAAATTTTCCAAATCCAACAACGTTTTTATACTTGCACTATAACCTACGTACGTAAAGTTAGCCCCACAGCTTCGCCTGATTTAAATTATCTCATAATTTGTCGGTAATTTGTCAATGATTTATCGTGAAAAATATAAATTTGTCTTTTTTTTTTAAGAAACTGAATGTGGTGCTAAGTTAAGTCAAATTAGCACCACATCCAGTTTCCTTTAGAAAAAACGACACTACAAATTTATGGTTTTCACGACAAAATATCGATAAATTATGAGATAATTCCGAGTCAAATCGGGCGAATTTGTGTTGCTAACTTTACGTACGTCTATAACCTCACTTCATTTAACACTTCCCACTTGTATTCTAGGTAACATTTAGCATGTAGGGAAGACACAATAAATCTCTTACTCTCTTACTCTTAAGCTAACCCAACCTGTATTCAACGCCTTGGCAATATCAACCCCCACATTGTCCTTTTTGTGACTATTTTTATAATGTTTTAAATACAGATCATATAAAATTGGGTATTCCTTGATGTGATTTTAATTCATTATTCAACACACACTTTGATGTCACAGCTCGCGATAGATGACTAAAATTATGCATGCTGCGATAGATATTTGAATCGCTGGTCAAACGCTGCAGAAATTCTTTGTAATGCTGCGATCTATCGCGTTGGTGTGAGCGTTTACATTGGAAATTATGTGTAGCGATCTATCGCGGTCGCTTCGTTATCGCAATCACTATCGCAGCAGTGTGAATCGGCCATAAAAGAAAATTGGTGGACCATTATTCGCGAGATTTGACTTCTATACGGAGACAATCAGTGACATGATTGTAGTTGTATGAGCTTTTTTTTTGATTTCGAGAGGTGTCATCTTCCCAAACTATTCGCTATAGGTATTCGTTAGACTCGTACGACTTGATTTTATTTACTAAGCAAAATATATAGATTTACGTTAACGTGTCGCACCGCATTAAATCCGAAAAAAAAAATCCTTATTTTGTACTTTTTCTAATCATCCGGTTTACTTTTCAGACACACTGCGCAGTGCATATCTCAAGTATCTCAGTTGCCATAGAAAAGATGTCAATTACTCGTTGATATGAAACAAGAAATTTATTTACAATCTTTAACTGTCAAGATGCGAAGGAAGTGCCTTTATAACGCCATTTTTGAAAATTTGCATCATTTCATAAAATTTAGTAGCGAAATCACTTTCAAAGTACTCAAGTCCATACGACTATTTTTAGAGCAAAAAATGTAAGTTATTATCAGCAATCAATTGAAATTCATACTTTCATTAATTTTGATTTTTTTTTTCGACAGGAAATGAAGACACCACACCACATACGTAGCAATAAAGCTTCTAAAAAAATACAAATTATTAACGATGCTGATAATGAAAAATATCAAAACATTAACAGAATCTTACGTTGTTTTAATTAACAGTTAATGTAATTTTATTTAAATTTTAGTTTTATTCAATATAAAAAAAAAACTCACCTTTGCGTAGTCAATTTTAAGTGTACAACATCCGGAATAAATATCTGCGCCATTTAAATTATCTCTTGCTCTAGTTGCTGATTCTAAACTGTCAAATGTGAATATCGAAATTGGCAATTAAGGAAATTACGGTTTATGAAAATTTAAACTATAGTGAAAAATATAAAAAAATAAAAATAAATGAAAAAAACAAAAACCCGATGGAACAAAATTGAGAATTTCAGTTTCGAACAATTTAAATATTTTCCAATAATTTTCAAAACCACAGGTCCAAACTTCTTTTTTTAGTTCCAAAATGCATACGTTAACAGAGGTACCGAATGATTTAAGAACCGACTTGAATTATATTTTCTCTATTTTCAGAGCAAATTCGATCAGCACAAGTTCGAAATCGTAAAACCACTTTCGTGGTTGATAAATTGAAGTAATCAAGCTGCTTGACGATTTTTTTTTAATCAAAGTTGAAGCACGAGACACTTAAAACAAAATAAAAGGCAAAATACACCTCTTCCAAGCAAAAACAAGTGATACAATAAATTTTAATTTACTGCGGCAAATGTTTTGAGGTCATTGTGCAGATCGGTGGTCCGATAGTGCGGATACTGTCTTTCTACCACTGACATATATGTATAACATGAACCGCTGATACTAGTGAAATTGCTTACATTATCATGTGAAAATTTTTCTATGGTTGTCTCTTTTTAGTTTAACTAATTCATTCCGCTGAACTTCAATAAGAAACTCCGTTTAGTCCAGTTTCAGTTCAGTGGTTTTCCGAATGAATAGAATAGAACAGAAATATGTATGCGTATGTACAGAAAAAGCTAGTTAGATAAAAAGAAAACCTAAATCTACAAGCAATATACAACCAGTTAGTTACCTACATAATGTTAGTGCTAGAAAATAAGATTTTCACTCCTGTAGTCATATATCTAGTTAATTCCATACTAAATTTATCTCTGCTGTGTGCTCCCCTGAGCGCAGGCGGAAGATGATTCCACAGCCTGGTAGCCTGGACAAGGAACTGACGCTCAGATATAACACAAGTATATCGTGGACTAATTAACGTAGAAGTTCGGTTAGAACGAGAAAATTAAAAATATTATACAGATAGTCCGCTTTTCTATATTTAAGGGAATTGTATAAAAGATTCTTTGATGAAGATAGGACACTAAAGGACATCCAATAACTGAAATAACATGTGCGCTGATATGGTCAAATCTTTGAAGTACGTAGATGTAACGAACAGCTGAGTTGAAGGCAGTATTCAGCTTGCGCATTGATATGAAACTCATCTTACCAGCAAAACTTTCGCAGCCATACAGAATGAATGATAGGAAAAATCAGCGTACGAACTAGCATTCGTCTAGTGGTTAGAGCAGTAAGAATAGGCTGACGATAGAGAAAGCATACGAGGAGTTCAATAAGTCTTAGCAGTGATGCTATTAACGTGATTATTCCAAGTCAAGGTTTTGTTAAATGTAATACCGAGATTTCTAACATTATCGCAGTACGTGATAAGGCATTCTTCACTGAGTAAAATTAATGGAAAATAACAAGTGTTTACGGCATGTTTGTATAAAACAATCGAATTACTTTTATTGGGATTGAGGACTAGGGTATTTTGGTTGGAGCAGTTTAAACTGCGAAGAAGTCCTCATTTATTTTATCCACACATTCATCAATCAACCCCAAAGGCATGGGGATATAAAGATGCAAATCGTTAGTATAGAGGTAAAATTTAGAGTATCTTATCATATTCGGCATGTCATTTATGAAAACGGAAAAAAGCAGGGGTCCCAAAATAGAGCCTTGAGGTACACCACAATTCGTTAACAAGAACTCAGAGGATAAATGTTTGCATTTGACCAATTGCAGTCTGTTACAGAGATTACATGCCACAAGTTTGCACGCAGAGAGTGAAAAATTGTAATTCTTGTCTTCTTCTATGATTGACCTTATCAAGCTTTCGCAACTGGCGATATTCTTCTCTAGATGATTCAATGCGATAACGATTCCATCTTTTATATGCCTTATTACGTTTGTTCAGCAATGTAATTATCTGAGGAGTGATCCGAGGGCAATTTTTGTTTAGAATACTGAACATGTATATTAAAGAGAAAAGCTAGGCTGTCATTGCCCAAGGAAATTTGTAGGTCAACATCAGTCGTATTGTAAAGCCCACTCCAATCAATATGCATCGCTTCAGCAAACAACATGTCCAAATTAATATTTTTGAAATCCTGATACCTAAATTCTCGTCAAACATTATTACCAGATTTAATGATATAAATGAGTGAAATTAGGCAATGTCTAGAGAAAGCTGGCAATACCATTTGATTGTAAAATAGCACAAAATCTGAATGAGTTACAAGAAAAAGACAAAAAGGAGAATAATTCTTCTAAAGGACTCAAATCTGCGACTGAGACTTGTACCGAATCAACTAGAAAATCACCAAAAATATATTCGATTTGTGCCTCCGGAGGGGGACAGTGCAAGTAATAATTTGGAATGTATTTGGAATTTATTTTAAAACTTCTAATTAAGATAATTGTCACACCACTGCCAACAAAAGTTGACCCAACTGGAATAGAAAATCAAGCAGTCCATATTAATGTCAGTGCTTTCTACTCAATAATAAGGCTTCAAAGGGTTACGATGTGCCTACAATAGTAATTACTCAGAGCTGCTTTTACATACTTGCGTAAGCCTCAGGTGGCAATTCTTCATTATTTAAATTATACTTAAATGATCTTGTTGAATAATGATAATGTTCAAAATTAGTTCAGTTGTCCCATAGGAATTGCAATTTGCATAAAACGCGGTAACTCTACTGTACTATCACTCAATCGATTTATCTTATCTTTCCCGTACACATGAAATTTCCATTTCAATCAAAAATATATATAAAAAGTAAATACAAAATTAATAAAAGTATAAAAATGAAAACAAAAGAATATTTTGTTGTTTTAAAAAGGATATTCAACCATAGCTTGGACTCCATTCTTTTTAAAAATTACAATTCGTTGAACTTGGCCGTGTGGGTGACAAATTTTGTGTAGAACATCCTGCAAAAAGAAGAGAAAAAGTAAAATTAATAATTTTCTTTGTTATACAAAATATAATATGAAAGGAAAATTAAAATCATCAACGACTTTGCAATAAGCAATAAATTTTCCAATTTGTAATGATTCATTTTACGAGAGTTGTAGATTTGTAGCAAGCCATATTTAAAGGAATTTAAGAGATCAGTTAGGTTAGAATATCTCTTCAGGGGACCCCCAAATAGCAATTTACGAAGCTCTGAATAATTTGTCGATGCCAACTTTTATGACGACATGCGATGTCAAATGTCAATGGCGTAAACCTGTCAATTGTTTGTTCGTTGAAATAATATTGTGATTTAAATGCGTGTTACTTCTTGCAGTCACAATGCTAAATATAATCTGCGAGTCAAGCAAATTTATTTATTTATAAATGAAATGCGAATCGAATGATTACAATTGGATTATAAAATATAAAATGGAAAGTTTTTCTCGTAATCGAATGGCAAACTATGTACATAATAGACAGAAACAGCAATGATAAATTTTAAGGCAGTCCTGTTTCAGTAATGTCAGTCGAATGAAGAGATTTTTTTTTTCTAGTGGAATTCAATTTTTAATAGTGTTCCTCAGGGTTCTTGTTTTACACCTTTGCTTTTCTCGACTGCTTTGAGACCCTGGTATTATTGAAAAAGATGTTCACCGTGATCTGGGTGAGAATGTTGGTGTTCTAACGTTTACTTAACTCGAATTCGAAATTTTGTATGAACTTGTGACTGTGTGTAAAGTGTGAGTGCATCATCCAATCGGTTCACAAAATTGTACAAGCATTTTGTAAGATCTGGCATTAATACCATAGTAGTAAGTTGGAGTAAGTTTACTTCTGATCGCAAAGTTATTACTTGCACTTTTGATATTGAATTAAAAAAACAAAACAGTGCGAGTTGTTGGACATGCGCAAAAGCTCTAACAAAATTGTTTGGCTGGTATAAATACCTTTTTAATATAAATATGTTCTACAGAAATATCGACGCATTATCAATACCCAAATTCCTTGGTCTACGCCAAGAATTAGGCTTTTGATATTGCAAAGAAATTATGGATATTATCAAAAAAAAAAAAACCCTCTGGCAAAATTTTAGAAATCTTGGGGTTTGTCGAACTAGAGAGTTCAGCTGTATCTATAAACCCTAGTGAATTAAACCAGATGTTCGTATCTGCTTCTTATAACTTAATTGGCCCGGACCCTTACGTCAATGATTATCCTAGTGATATTTTAAGTTCATTAGATCCTTTCTATCAGTTTGCTTTTATTCAAGTTGATGAGGCAGCTGCCTATTGTGGTGTAATGTCTATCAAATCCAACGCCTCCATCCCAAATTAATAAAACGTCTTCTGCCTGTTACACTCCCATTTCTCACCTATTTCTTAACATCATTTTAAGATCTACGATTCCTCGTATCTGAAAGTACTCTAAAATAGTTCCCATCCTCAAGTGGTCCCGTCGTTCAACGGAAAATAGTCCTATTTCCATTTTGCCTTTTCTCTCTAAAGCCTTTGAAAAAATTCTTCACACCCGCGAGCCACCGGGTTTTCAGATAGGGAGAATCTTTCTATCTTCAATCGGACTTTAGATCCAAGCGGAGCTGTATCTCAGCGTTGCTTAATATTACAGATTGACAATGATAAATTTACAGCGGTCGTCCTCCTTGACTATTGCAAAGTCTTTGACACAGTTGACTACATATTGTTATTCAGTAAAATTGCCTTTAAATTCAAATTTGAAAAATTCTGTATGCAAGTTGGTTTGGTCTTATCTCAACAGGCGTCAACAGAGTGTGGTCTGTACTAATTCTGCTTCTGCCTTCCTACCTTTGCGGAGTGGAGTTCCTCAGGGCTCCATTCTGGGTACCTTATTATTCACTATCTTGTTAATAATTTTCCAACGATATTGAAAAATTGTGACTACCAGATTTATGCTGATGATGTTCAGCTTTACATCTCTAGGCCTCTAGGATTGCTGGAGGATGATATATGCCGTATGAACGAAGATCTTGCTGATGTATTTAATTGAGGCATTATAATAATGGTTTGAGCTTAAATGCCTCTAAATCTAATGTTAGCGTGATCTATAAAAGTTAATTAAATACTTCCTGCTTTCCAGATATTATTCTGAATAATGTGACTATTCCTTATAGTACTACTGCAAGGAATCTTGGAATTATTTTTGATCGTAGTACTTTGTTCCTTATCATGACTTATGGTTGTGAAGTTTTTCGTGATTTTGATTCCGCTTCATCGCGTAAGCTCAATGTGGCCTTTAATTCTACTGTGCGGTATATATTCGGATTAAAGCGATACGACCATGTCTCGGAATATTTAAATTCAATCATGGGATGCACGTTAGAAACATTCTTTAAATATCGTGCGATATTATTCCTCCGTAATCTGATGATATCTGGGCAACATGATTATCTGCACATATACTATATTGGATTTTTTCCAATCAGTAAAAACTTATTCTCTAAACATTACTCGTTCCACCTGTCGTTCAAGTGGTCCTCAGTTTTTTCTTCTATCCATAAGACTTTGGAACTCTCTTCCTCTTCCACTCAGACGCAGCAAGGGCAATTACAGTTTTCGCAGAAATTTATTGGAATACTTGCGAACTATTTAATTGTTTGATTGAATAAATTTTCTAATGCGGCATATTTAAATTAATACAAATTTTTTTGGATATCTTGTTTTGTATAGTTTTAGTTTTCAATTTTTATTTCTAAATCTTTCTACTGTTCTCCTAGACATAATTATAAGAGCCTGTCTTACTTATGTAGCGCCTTAATAAATACTATTTGAATTTGAATATGCAAATATTTGTCTGTAATAAAAACAACAATGCTTGGCGCAGTTAGTACTGACTATTCGAACGTAAAATTAAAGAAACTAAAATAAAAGCTAGATGTTAGTGGAATAAGGAAGGCATCATTAGAAATGCATACAGAAGAGGAATGTCGAGACCGCTTGACGACCTTTTTATAATGAACGCAAAGCGTTTGTAATCAGTCAAATTGACAGACGAGGTGAGTACTGACCATCAGTTCTACTGACTCGTGTAATCCAATCATATAATAATAATAAACTTTATTGCTGGCAAAGGTACAAAAGATTTTGGAAATCTAAATCTACAGTAAAACATAGGAAAAATTCTAAATATTAACAGTGTGCAAATTATAAATGCGGAAGAGTCATAATAATGATAAACGTGTGTGTGTAAATACTTAGAAAAATTGGTAAATGAAATATGAAGGTTTTATATAATGTAAGAGTAGAATAGAAGAACGCAAACTAAAATAGATTTAAAGGAAAAAATGAAAACGAAAAAAGAATATTAGGAATAATAATAAATGCATACAAAAATATAGTCGAGAAATCGAAGAGGTGCAACCGCATACAATGCACAGAATCAAACAGTGCGTTTTAAGGTAAGCGGGTCGAAGGTAGAAGCCTACTGAATGTCCTAATGGAGCTAGCCCGCTGAAGGGTAATAGGTAAGCAATTATATTTACGAATGACCTGTACAAAGTAAGATCGCTCACCAATTTGAGTAAGGAAGCTAGGCAGTAGAAGATGACGATGTCGAGTGGTGCTCAAAAATTGAACACGGTCCCGGAGATAAGCTGGCTCCTTCGCATAGATCAGGTTGTACAAGAATTTCAGCCTTCTGTTTATCAGCGTTGACATAGGACAAAATATGAGAAAATTGAGGAAGTCGAATATAAATCGAATCGTGTCATTGAAAGGTACCGTTAATTTCCTCTCAAAGGAAAAATCCAGTTTAGGAAATATTAGACTCCCGAAGATAAAATGGGGTAGCACAAAAGCTTTAGCAAGCTTCATGCGCATGCATTGTGACAATTTATTTGCCGACATTATTAACACTCGCAAGGAAGAATATACCTTTCCAACTAAGTATATTAGATATATAATCATAACGGGTAAACTTTGTATTTAGCTCAACGCTCAGAATTTTAACCGACCTGGCATATGGTATGACGATGCCGTTGATCTGAACTGCTAGTAGATCATTTAAGTCACAATCCCTCCTATTCACAAATAGACAGAAGGTCCATGTGGTTTTACGAGAGCACCTGCCAAGTATGTCTTAATCTCACGGCATTCTTCGTGTTGGGATTGTTATCGACAATCAACGGTCTCATGTCGTAACAATGAGTACCAGTGTGCCAATAGAGCATGATATGACATCAACTTACTGGTCGAAGCGAGACCTATTCAATCCCTGCCGATCTAGGGTCACGGTACCCTTCACCACAACCACCAGGATGCTCCCATAAAGGGGCCATCCCAAGTTGAGGTAAATAATTCTAATATTCAGGGCTCCTCAAACCCGTGGTACCAAGTTAGCCAATGTCGGGCCACCCATTTGGTATAGCTTTCGTAAAGCATGATCAACAGACCATGAATACTCCCAGTGGCTATCTTCATGCAAGATATCCTTTTTGTAACGGGACTAAAAGAATTGTACTTGGCCTATACAGGTAATACAACCCTTATGGGCGCTATCAGGGGGGACCACGTGAAGGTTAAGATATGCCCGTGTTCAAGTCTGGATAGGCTTCGAGATTCACCATGCCTACTAATCATATAAACACAACTAACATACATACATACCTGATTTCCGTTATTCATCAACTTACTCATCGACTAAGGCATCCTTTCGCCCTCTGCCCAAGAGGCTATAGCTGTCTTTCTCTTCTCTCTCTCTCTCTCTATATGTCTGAGATTTTATTCATGTGCACTTATATTCTCTGCATATTGACCTCGATGTCATTAAAGGTTTCCTACAGTACATACAGAGCCAAAAATCTCAAATTTTTATTTCACTAAGGTATAGTTCGCCGTGAGAAGTACAAATTCGTGGTTTTGGTATCTTTTACCCATACTACCTTACTGTACGTACTCTCGTGGGAGATGCCAAAACGATCTTCAGTACAGCAAACCAACAAATTTCTTTCACCTTGTTCAGCATTGCGCTTAACAGACTTCTCCATCCCCCCCTCCCTAAGAAATAGACAACTCGATTTACTTTGATTCAGAATTAGGTAATTGCGTTTAGCGCAGTCATAGATACTATCAAGCTCATGGTTAAGCCGAATGACGCCATCCTCGATTAAGCCAATTGGCCTATCTAAATATAAATTTGTACGTCATCAGCGTAAAGGTGGACCGAAGTATCTCTCAAAATCGTGGTATGTATAGTGAAAAGAGGAAAGGACCGAGAATAGAGCCCTGAGGTATACTGTTGTGAAGAGTTAAGGGAGATAACACTGATTGGGTCTTAACCGATTGGCTACGGCACAGTAGAAAATTGTTGATAAGAGTCACAGTTGTATAGACGAGAAACTAAAATTTTGCCGCAATTTAATAACAAGAATATCATGATTAATAGAATCGAACGCCTTACTGAAATCCAGAAGTACTAGTATAGCTATCCGATCACTGTCAAGAGCGTTACCAAAGTCCGAAACCACCTTGATTAATGCTGACTCACAACTATGCCGTGGTCTGAAACCTGGTGCCAGCGCGATAATAAAGTTTACTGATTCAGAAAGGAAGTAATTTTGGAGTGCATTAATTTTTCAAGAACCTTGCTAAGGAAGCAAAGTATGCTAATTGGTCGGAATTCGCCTGGTGAAGAGCATTTGTGAGACTTAGGAATTGGCAACACAATAGCTTTTTTCCAAAGTGATGGAAACTAAAAGGTAGTTAGAAACATGTTGAACCCATGCACTAAAATATGAGAATTGGATGGAATAATAATTTCTATAAATCTTGGCGAGACATCATAAGGCCAGTAGCGGATGACTTAATTCTATTAATCGGTTTTAATATTTCATGTAAATCTACACATCTCAGCGAGACAACACTAGTATGATTATTCTGAACTTCTACATTAGAGTCCAATAGATGTTGAGCGGGTATATTAGCCGGGGGTTGAATATATGTGAAAGCGTTGTTTAGGTCATCAGGATCAAGTTCACAAGAAGGACAGCCTTTGTAGTACAAACCTAGCTTGCTCAGGTTACTCCACAAATTTCTAGGGGGCGAAGCAGGATTTAGCTTCGAATTGAAGTACCTACGCTTTGCCGAGCGAATGCCAGACGTCACTCTATTCCGCAATGCTCTGTAGCGACAAGATCAGAATCAGAACCAAAAACTCTGAACTCATGATACAGCAGATCTCTCTCTATCAGATTACGAATTTCATCTGAAAACAAAGGGCATCCACCGAACGAAACGCTGATTGCGAGTCCGTATTGGGACGTGCTGGTCGTATAAATATTTCAGACATTCAGTGAAGAGTACAACCTTCTCATCCACCGAGTGACAGCTAAATACATTATCCCAGGGCATCGATCTACAATCACTGAACAGACTATCATAATCCAGATTGTTGTAATCGTGGTAAGCAAATGATGTAGACAAAAGAGCGAAATTGACTGGAAAGTTATACCATATAACCACTATTAATATTGGCATAAAGAAAAAACTTACTCCAAGCTATCTAAACTCAACAATAAAACTATCAGCAATGAGATTCTATAGAAAAATAAAAAAAATAAAAACATTTCTTTAGTTTCCCTGAAAATTCACGCTTGCTGCATCAGGCTATTGTTTCAATCTTAATACAGATAAGAAAATGAGTTCTTCCATCATCATCCTTTCAACAATTCCTCGCCTCTGTTTCACAATTGAATGAACGTCTTGATAGATCTGCATTATTTCGAATTCTTTTGAATCGTCGTCCGTCGGAACTCTTTAAAGTAATTCGCGTACACTGCCGACCGCCAATAATATCAAGTATCAGCCGCAAGAGAGACTGCAGTAGCAGCAGCATACTTTACATGATTCATTAAATACTTTTCCACAAAGTTGGCTGACCATATTAAAAAATAAAAAATAATAATAAAAAAATGAGAAAATTCAGTAGGGGGTTACCTATACTACAAAAGCCAATTAACTTAATAATGCAATGAAAATTGTTTTGTTTTCAATTATTTCCAGCATCTCACTGCGCCATCTCATATGGCGCAAAAATAAGTAGGTAGGCATCTACCGTACTTATCCGTGAATTTTATAGGCAAAAAACCTTCTTTAATCGAATAGGGAGCACATTATTCGCGGTAGTTGCAGGTAAGTGAAAATAGTATAAAAAGATTACGGAATTCAAATTGCATCGCACATCGCTTAAATTTCTCCAATCTCCAACATTTTGTACCTGCATATCTCTATCTCTCTCCTAAGATATAATGGACGGCTTAAGCGTTTAATTTAACCTTAATTTGCTATAGAGAAGAAAAAATGAAAACAATCACAGAGGGCTCACCTGTTGTGAAATTTTCCTACCTTTAGTTGTGTATTGGAATTGATTTTTTTTTAACACAACCACATCGCACGACATATTTGCAAATTTGCTTTGTTTTTGTTTTCTTTATTCCTCTGTAAAAGTATAGGTTGCCTTGCCGCGACGCCATTTATTCCCAACTCAAATGAGGTAGAAATAGTGCTCATGAAACAAAAGAACAAGGAAACAGCTGATCATTGTAAATTTCTTCTACATATACGTATGGAAAAATATCGATATCAGCAGCGGTTTGTACTACACACATCCTCCCCATATACATGGAAACAACAACAAAACATCGGCAATGAATAAAGCCATTGCACTGCAAAGAGGCGAAAAGTAATTGCTCCGCGAGTGAACAGAGTTCGTTTTTGTTTTGCAGATTTTCTATGGAATCCCGTCTTTCAAACACCAAAAGAAATGTGCCGTAGAGAGAGGAAAATCGTTGAAGTAAAGCAGTGGCGGCTGGAGACCCATTAAAACTGGTTTGTTTTTTTTTTTTTTTCACATAGTGACTAGTGAGTTGCAGATGGATACTTCGACCCGTGTTGACGTCCGCCAGGAGTGGTGTCAAACTCGAATAGATGGGAGTCATTCGTTGCAGCAACTCCAGGCTTGCATTATACTCAACTCGTCCATTCTAGGTAGGTAGGTAGGTAGGTAGGAGTAGGTACATAAAATCTCAGCTGCTGCGGCTCAATTATTTCTGATGACGCGCTGGCCACTCGAGCACAACAAGTTCAGTAGGCAAAATGTTAACTAAGTCACTTTCAGGCACTGCGCGCCCGACAAAGCGGCGATATTCAAAGAATGCGCGCCAGAGGATGGGGCAACAGGTTTCCAGTGTGCTCCCCAAAGCTAAGTAGAACAATTATTTGCACTGTTCTCCCAACGGTTCTTGTAGTATGCATATAAATGCATGTGTATTACTTAGTCGTACGAAAGTTGAGTGCTCTCATTACCGCCCTCGCCAAACCACCAACAACGTACATGTATCATTAGAAAAGTCGCCTTTCGCTTTATTACGAGAAGGGACGAGAGGGGGCACATAGAACGAATGCATAAAAATACACACGTTTTGTACTTTTTGTTTTGATTCCATCCGTACAGACCCTGGGGGATATTTTGTTGTATTTTTACCCAGGCCCAGGATTTAATGAGAGACCATGGTTGCGAGCGAGCCATAAAAGTCAAGCTAACAAGCGCCTTGTGCGGGATATTTTTTCTTCGTATTCGGGCTTTTGATTAAGTAGAACGAAGAAACTCTCTCCCATGTCTTAGCTAGGCAATCTATACCACATGCTGCTTCTAGGTCTAGGTACTATCCACATTCTAAGTTTATTGAACAACAAACCAAGGTAAATTACGCAAGTACTACAATGTATATTCACAAGAAAGTTACCAATCCCCCTTCCGCCCCCACCCCAAACTTTTCGATTGTTGTTTACATATTCCATGAGGACTGAAGAGAAACAAGTTTGCCTGCAACAAAAAAAAACAAAAACAAAAAATTGGAATCGTGCCGTACTTTTTGACGTTAATCCTATTATTATCATTTGGAAAAAACGAATAAATATTGATTACGGTGACTTTTTGGGGCAGGAATTGTGCGGTTAATCTAATAAACGTTATCTTCTGCGTTTTTCTGGCAGCATTTGCGACTTTTGTTATAGAGAAGCCCCTGTTGGAGTACCTAATATTTTCATTTCTATTTTTCTCCTCTTCAATTGTAGCTGGTGCTAAGAAGGGAGTAGGTAAAGATAGGACTCTTTATTCTACTATACTCCACATGTACTGCTTTTCTCGCTGATACATACATTTATTTCTAGTGATATTTTTCTACCCACAACAGCAAGGATTCCTTTAACTGACAATAGAAATTCTTCTGCAATGCGAACGAAGGATTTACTTTCCTGACGAAATCGATTTTTTGTCGAAACCTCATGTTTTATTCTTGTTGCGTGATAATGAAAATTACATTGAAGATATTTCTGTTGATTGATGATTATTTTATAATCCACTTTTTTTGTTTTTTAGATAGGAGTTGGAGTCTCGTCCTAAGCCCTGCTATTAGTAATACAACGAATGAATTACTGCTGACTGTAATCAAAACGTTTTTACAAAAGCTACCCTCTGAGTGAGTACCCAAGCTGTTGTGTTGGTGTATTGCCCCCAGTATCCATAGATAAGTTATATTGAGATAATAATAAAAAAAATGTCTAGAAGGTAGGGTCGGGGTAGAGGGAAAAAGGAGTTCTTAACCCAAGTATAGTATACCTTAGTCATCATAAAAAGCTGACATCGATATTGGGAAAATATTCCTTGGTCGGACTAGGTACATGTTGATGCCGTTATGATGACTAATTCGGGAAATAATTTTAGAAGGTCGGCCTGACGAATAACTACACTCTGTTGCAAAATTATAAATCCACCCAAATATTTGAAGTTTTTCCTATTTTTGAATGGAAATTTGAACAACTTTCTTCTACGAAAGATTATCGCCAATGAGCAAAATACTTACATTACATTCTCTAAGAATTCCGAAATTTCTGCTGTTGCATAATTATACATAAATCCGCTAGTAAAATCACATGAAAACAATTTTTTTTTTAATTGTTAATAATTTATTTGACTTCCTTTAGCCTTCACTACTTCTAAAATTCTCTTGGTCATACTTAAAACTAGTTTTTTTAGCAATTGACTATCCAATTTGCCCCATTCTTCAAAGATGGCATTTTTCAATTCTTCAACTGAGCTGGATTGGCGTTGGTTAGCGTAAACTCGCCGAACTCTTCAAATGTTCTCCATTGGGTTTAGGTCCGGAGAGCATGCTGGCCAACCTAAAATTTTTATCGAGTTAGCTTGAAACCATGCGAATTTAATCCTGGCGTCTTGTGACGCTGCAATATTCGTGGAACCAGGTTCATTTTAGCTCGCCGGATGTTGGCATTACGTTTTAGAGCTCTCCACACTGTTTGCCGACACACATTTACTGAAAATAGCGCCGCAAGTTTCCTGCAGTTCTTGGTTGAGTTGCTTGCTGCTCCACAAATGATTCGTTCGTCGCATTCATTCAGCTTCGGTTTTCTTCCTCTTCCATTTAGCAATCGTATTTAGTTGGATCACTTAAAAAAGTAGACACTATTCAATGACTCCGACTGATTTTTCGACCAAATTCTCTAAGACTAAGTCCCTCAGATTTCAAACTAACAATTTGTCCTCTCTCAAATTCACTTAACATTTTTCCTCTACGCATTGTTGAAAATAATATTTTAAGAATAATTTAAGTTGTTGACTAACTTTACCACTAGCAAAACGTGTGCTAACACTTCAAAAAATTCACACGCAGTGATGGATTTATAATTGTGCAACAGGAGAAATTTCGTAATTCTCAGAAAACATAAAAATCTTTACCGTTAATACAGTGTTGCCATAATATAAAAACTGTGTTCTTTAGCCAGAATCTTTCGTAGAAGAAAGTTTTTCAAATTTCCATTGAAAAATAGGAAAAATTTCAAATTTCTGGGTGGGTTTCTAATTTTACAACAGAGTGTATATCTACTCATCATGCACCGACCATTATTTTACTCAAACCAGACTAGTTAAAGAAGATACAAATTGGTTATTTATGTAACTTTTGAGTTATTTTTTTTAACGAATCAGTTTTTTTTTAATTTTTTTTTACAAATTTTTGGTTGCAAAATAATTTCGAAAATAATATTTGACTGTGTTCTCATGTTTCCAAAATAATGCGAAGAACAAATGTCTTACGAACAAGCTGCAGACGTTTGTCTATGCATTAATGGAAAGACCAGCATTCTTAAGCCTTTTTAAATGCATACTCTTAAGACCTTGAATATCAAAAATCTAATATGTGCATAAAATTGTCATCTATTTAAAGCACAGAGGCTAGTAATTCTACGAAATTTCCCTTATTGCTCGTATTTAGTTTCTGTTAATTGCAGAATACAAATTTCACCAGGATGTTGTTGGATCAATATTTCTCTTCTGGCATAGAATCATCCACACCCCCATTCATATAAGTAGGCCACAATGTAATGGCCACCCCCGCCCATATTTAGAAATTCATTCCCTGTGAAAATGTAAAACTGAATCGATCAGTACACACCAACCACTTCGATACCATCATCCCCTTTTAATCCAGAATTTTGTTTACAGTTATCGAGAGTAGTTATAGGGGAGTTTCAGTGGTGGTGGTTGTGGCATATTTTGAATAGGCTTCAGGAATAATTTTCCATCGAACTATTCTGGGTTTTACTAATTTATGGCAGTGCATTGGTCGTGTATGTAGGCACAGGTACCATTATAAACCGGGCGTGGTACAATAAATGCAAACTAAATGAACCTCACATATATGTATATTGAGAAGATGAAATGTGGGAATTAAAATATGCCGTTACTTCTCTTTTATATTAAAGAGAAATTCTGCAAAATTTAATTCGGAAAAACATTTTTTTTTAGTGGTTGTGGTGTAGTTCTTTTAATTGACACATATAGCTTTATCTGTGATGAAGCATGATATGCAGAGAGCAAGAAACATAATCCTGCCAAATTTTCAATTTTACTCTTAGAAATTTTGAATGGCATTAAAATTTTAAACGAATTCATTTAATCTCGAAATTGAAGGTGAAAGGAGAAAGAGGAGTGGTAGGAAAGAATGAAGAGTGAGAAGGATTAATTTCAGTTGAAAATCGATGAATTTTGATACCCACGAGACCCATTTAGAGGATTTGGCCATTGCTGAATCGGAACATGATTTCCGTTTTGGTAATGAACTGAATTCATTTTTGTGGATGGAGGTAGATAATAATCAAAAAATTTCGTAATTTATTTTTCGATTTGATTCGATTTCATCAATCATGAATTCTTAAATTAGTTACGAGCTAGAAGGAGAAAGACTAACTGAGAGCGAGGAGGAAAATTAGAGTAAAAAAATACTTCACGATCTTTTAGGTATAGCTATACAGGTTAATGAAAAACTCCTTTTCCCAACCAGTTCTGTACCTATTTGAGCTTCTTAGATGAGCCTCGAACTACCAAGTGAATACAAATTCACGTGGGATACTCGTTTAGATTGCTTTTCGTGTGGGAATTGTATAGATGATTTTCAATATCAGAAGGTATCTGTTTAGTTTAAGGTTATATTGGCATCAATATTTAAGTGAAAATATGAGCTCGTGAGATTGTTTAGTAGTTGTAGTGAGTATGTAATCCAGCGAATTGCATCTAGTATGTATATATCCTTTTAAATGTGAATCACATTATGGGTAAGCAATAAATGTAGAAAACTTTTTGTGCATTCATGGCAGTAAGAACAAAAAGTTGTATCATATCTGTTTAAATGCATTTGGCAATCACCAGCAGTTTTAAAAGAGATATAGGTACAAAGCTAGGTAGTATCGACAGGTACAAAACTAGGTAGATCGACAGATTGAGCATTTCTGTAACAGAAAAGCGTCCAGTATTGGTGGCGAGTAGGAAGGGATAGTTGTTTTTTTTTTGCATCATAGATGATATTGCTCGGTCATATACAGGGTGTTTCCCACTAGGAGATCAATAGAGCAGGAGGTGATAGTAGAGCAGACCGGGGCTAGTAGACCCATTTTTCATAACTAATTTTATTAGAATGTTACTGTAACGTTTTTAGGCATAATAAATACGTTTTCATTTTGATTATTTCAATGGGTTTCTTAATAGTTTCTTTTATTTTATTCCGTATAAAGTTTTCAAGTATTATTTGCCATTTTCAAAAAAGCTTCCCCGTGAGTCCATTTACCCCATGCCTGGGGTTTATTGACTCAGTGGACGGGGTAATTTGACTATATCAATTTAATAAAGTAATAAGCATGCAAAAAGACAAAGTTTTGAAAAAAATAATCATCTTTTACGAAATAAAGAAAATTCAACATTTTTAAATAATCTATATGTGGCAATGGTGCAGAGGTCTAAAACATGATGAAAGTATATATGATAATAACGGTCTATATGGTGCACGATTATCCATATCCGCGTTAATGTCGACGTTTTAGACGGGATGGGACTACGGCTGAGCCAGATCCATTCATACATTAGAAATTAAATTTAATTAATTAGCCCATTCGAGATTAAATTGATGAATGATAAAATGTTGATGATATGGCTGATCTCAATGCATTTCAAAGAACTTAGAATTATTAAAGATATTGAGGGTTATGTGGATGATAGGTGGTGAGTTCTAATAATTTCCGAGCATTTTCAGGTACTTATATATTGAAAGGGTGAGTTTTATAAAAGTGTAGTTTTATTGGACTGGACATTACTTCCCGTTAACTGCAATGTATAACAGTGGAGCATAAACATACATCGGTCTATAATATACGCGAGTTTATTAGTACTAGATTCGTTGTTGGGGAATGCTGTGGATGCAACAATGGACAGCCACAGAGCTGTTCAGCGGTGTTCCTCACTTTAAGCTTAGTCATTGATAGCCTCTTTGCAAGCAATTTCCATCCCATCTTTAGATGTAGTCAACTTTTCCCTTTTTCGTTTGTGGGTCCTCATCGTTCTGAGTCATCTAACCCCGCTATGCTGCGTGTCAATAAGCCCCAACCCGCCATTTTCTTTTTGAAACACAAACGACAGAAAGTTACTTCAATCACAGGAAAATCAAGTTGGGAACACCATTAACCAATGCATACACTTTCAATAAAAATCACTAAACAAACCAAAATAATGAACGTGTGAACTATAAGACAATTTAAGTATGAAAAAAAATTTTACTCACGTGCTTGTAATTTTTATTTTTTTTATAACTACGCAAACGACGTGCGCTAGCTTCGACCACTATTGCTACACTGAGACGGGTACCTTAACTGAATACACAGTCAAATTTAGACAGCTTCGATGTCGATGTTCACTTAGTTAATCGCAATGAGTCTACATACCCCTATAGTCAACTAACCCTGGTCTGCCCTACTCACCTAGGCGAACCAAAAATTGTATGGCAGGGGGGGGGGGGGCATATCAACCGTTTGGGAGTTACAGGGTGATTAATAAAAAAGCTAGTGTTTCACAAAACACCCTGTATCTTAAAAAGTATAAGGCGTACATTCACAGTTAAGACCTCATTGTATGCAGAACTTCATGGCCAAGTTATGTTAATGACCTTTTTGCAAAAATAATAGGTGAGTAGGTACTATCACCTCCTGCTCTATTGACCTCCTAGTGGGAAACACCACCCTGTATAAATGGGCTGCAGACACATAAAAAATTTATGGAATTCTATTATGACCATCTCTATCAAACCCCCCCCCCCCCCCCCCCCCCCCCCCGACCTTGCGCACTAAGAATAAAGGTAAAGATACACTTTGAGAAACTTAGGGTTTGATCCCCAGTCTCCGGTTTACAGAGACTAAAATCTTCTAAATGTTTACACGGCAACAGACTTTTGTCTCTGGAGACCATAATAAAAAAGCCTCTAGAGACACGTCTCCGAAGTGTATATAAGAAATTTGAAGTTTGATCTCTAGATATCTCCAGAGATCTTTGTTAATTGTAAAGCACAAGATTATGTTAAAAAGTTATCTCAACAGTTATTAATATATTTATGTTATATGTTAACTCTATTGACGAAACAAATTTTTTGCCCTAAATCCATTATATTAATTTCTTTGTAACAATTTGTCACTCCACTTTATTCCTTTTCCTTTCCGAGTAGACCTACAATTAACTGACCACAGCACACAAATAGTCTCCAGAGACCTGGAGACGACAAATGAACAAACTTCGGAAACCGGAGACCGAACCTGGAAACAGGTTTGTTTTACACGACGGGAAATCGGAGAACAAAAAAGTCTCTAGAGACTAGATCTCTTTGGAGATTTTTTGCGTTTCCGAAGTGTATACACGGGTCTCTGGAAGCCAAAGTCTCTCGCTGTGTAGGTTCACCTTAATTGTAAACCTCTAATCCAAAAACTTTTCGTCCTCATCTCCGCTGAAGATTTCGGCAGAAAACACTCTGCACATAGCGAAATCCAAAATAAATAAGAGCTTAAATATAAAATCCACACTAACTTTGGTTATAAAAATTGGTCTATACGAAATTCTGAGTTTCCAAAATAAATCTTACCAACCCAAAATGGAATAAGCTTAAAAACTGCCACGCAACAATTCTCCACGACGGATTTGATGGAGATTCTAAGATAAATGAAATTTCTATTTTCTACGTCCAAAAAATTCAAGAAAAAATATGAAAAGCGTGTCTTGCACCATTTTTATTCAACCGCCTATAAAATAACGAAGTCATAAAACGAATCCCTCAATATGGATGAATGGATACCTTTTATTTTTACGTTCAAATTATTTGAATTTTTACGCGTAACAATCCAGTAGTCCACACAAAATACGCGAAAAGGTATTTCCAGTCTTCTAACAAATTTCATTTCCTTTGGACTTTTATAGAAATCGTCTGGATGAGGGGGGGGGGGGGGGGGGGAATAAGCAAAATCGTTCTGAAAGCAAGCCTCCTCCACCCTCCGATGGTATTAGATTTTCAGTAAGCAATTTAAAAACCATCCCGAAAAAGGACAATAAAAGGCAAGAGATAAACCGCTACCCAAATGGCATCTTTATGATAACAGTGTGAATGGAAACTCGTACATATCTATGTGAAAATCTTTATCTCAACAGTCGCCATTTAAAATTTCCACAGAAACTCTTTCGTTTTATGGCCTTGGTAGTTTGCCTAAATGTTGTTGTTTTTCGTAACACATCCAAATTCTATTTCTAAACGAGCCCGAAATGTCGACCATTTAATGATGCCAGCCATACATTGGTCGTTTCACAATAAGTTCCTCGAAACTTTGCTATTTCCGAGAGAGTATTGTCATTCGGATTGGGCAAAATACTCGTAAGGATGTAAAAAAAAAGTCCACACCCCCCCATTAGTATATGGGGAGCATCGATTGACCTGAAATAGGTATCGGCAAGTCGGCCGGGCCTAGCCTTGTCTCGCCCTTCGTTTTCCTTCATACCAATAACCCAGCCAGCAGCAATCAGCTCTCAAATTCTGATTATGTTCATCCATTCGAGCCGCCTATTCTGCTCTATGCCAGGGAATTATTCCGCTCTAGAGTGACATATTTAAAGTTTATGGGTACGTTTTGAGTCCTTAATCGCCCCCGGATTGTGTAAATTGTGATTGAAATGAAACATTTTAGCGTGAAGTATCCAGGGATAGATTCCAGGGTCGGTCGACGCAACTGCCTAATGGATTTGTGTATATATATTTACTGGAATGATGTTCATTATGCGGTTGACATGGTTGGATGCTTTTCTGATCCAGATCTTTTTCCTACTCCATCTTCCCTCATCTACATATGTATGTGCTATCTTCAATTTTGGCAAACAAAAGAGACGACCGAAGTACCCACATAAAGCTCAAAGTTAGTACAAACAGCCTTCGAGTTCGACAGTCACAATTAGGTTCAATGTGCCCCAAAAATGAAATTACTCTGAAATCCAAACACGTTTACGCTTACGTTGGCCACTTTAGTAATAATGAGGGCCCCAGAAAGTGCTTTTCATATAATCATAGCATAGCGCACCTCTTGAAGAGGAATAGAATAATTTTCATATTTTGTTTCCTAAATTCTTACGTCTCCACAAGTCTTGCAAACAATCCGACGAGTTAAAGACATGTCAATCATGAAATTTTGCTTTGCTTGACTATAATCGACTCCCTGATGCGCGTCAGTTTCGCTGAATCACTCTGATCGCGATTGTATAATTTGACCTACGGCAGAGTTGTTGTTTTTGTTTTCTAGTATACTTAGCCTAGCTAGAGTTTTTACACAGCAAATTCTAGTAAGGTGGTGTGTATGTGTGTTTTATTCAGGCTAATTAAATCGATCGCGTAAACACTTTTTGATGGAATTATCATCGAATGGAAGACGGTTTCTGGTTGAATGAGAGATTGCAGATAGTAGATACTACAAAAATGTAAATAGATCGATTGGAAGGCATACTGCTGATTAATTTTTGCATCGTCATTTAATCTGTATGCGGTAAAAGTAGGGAGTTTAGTGAACTTTATAATGCCTAGAGATGTTTTTAATGAACTCTATAAACTTTATATAATGCACAGCGTCATTCAAAAATTTAATCTATAGATGCCGGTGGCAAGATAGGTTAATGCAATTTTAGAATTATTCTGCAGATAAAACTTTCTTTCAGGAAAGAAATGAGAAGAAGTGCTGTGGTGAACCTTACTTGAAATTATTACCTGAATGGGGAAAGGTGTTCCTTAGGGCTCAATCTTTGGGCCTTTATTATTTTAAATTTTCATAAATGATGTTTCTACCCTCAAAGTAAATTCTACTAACTATTAATTTCTAAATCAGAGCCAACCAATCTATAGTAACATGCCATCGACGGACGTATAAAACTGAATTTGGTACACGACAGTTGCATAAAAGTTGTTTATCGAAGTAGGAGAATGGATAAAATATCATAAAAAATATTCGATTTTGAAGGTACCTATGATGTGATCAGAATAAGAAATGCCAACACATTTCAGTTTGCCAAATGTAAAAAACTGATCGATCGCGTTCATTCTTGTTTCATTTTCTTCCTTACAATTGTTACTTTAAATATGTATATTTCTTATTCAGCCATTACTCATTTGGCACTGTAGTGACAACATTGGAATCGAAATGTGAAAAGCAGAGAAAACTAATTGTGTTCAAACACAAAGAGTTCCCAGTTTTGAGTCAAGTAAAGTTGGAAAAATTTCTTAAAATTCCTAACGAAACGTAATGAAACAAAGGAACAGAACTTCTTTTTAAAAGACATCCAAACCTTTTGATCAGGGATGCCGCAGCGAAACTTAAAATTCCGAAGTCTATCATTCAGACCACAAAAAAAAAAGACCGACGCCAAAAAGTTTCAATGTGTCCAAGGTTCCTGATCGCGATAAATATATAAAACTCGTGCCCGAAATCTGTACACAAATTTTTTAACGAAGTTCTTCTACTGCGTCATGGACGACGTAAGCTATTGTAAAGCAGACTTCAGCCAAATTATAAGTCAAGAGTTAGTTCTATGTTGCAACATGTCGGGGAGGAAAAGCTCAAAAGTTTACAGTGCGCAGAAGTTTCCGCACAAAAATACCTTATATGGCAAGCGATCTGTTACTGTGGCCGGAAATCCAGACCATTCATCACAAAAGTGAAGTAATATTTTCAGAAAAGATTTCTCCTATTCATCAACGTCACAAGGGATTTTTGTACTGTTTTGACCTGATTTGGCAACATCCCATTATAGCAAGACAGCAAAGGAATTTTACCACCAAAACGTCATCAATGTTGTGCCTAAGGAAGCAAATCCTCCGAATTGCCCAGAGCTTCGATCTATCGAACACTACTGGGCACATATGAAACAAAAACTGAAAAAGACAAAGATACAACGCAGGACTCTCAAAATTAAAAAAAAAAAATAATATAAAAATGTTACAAAAACGATGAGCAGGTGTAAATCAATAAGTAAAAAAAATGTTTATATGGATAAAATAAATTAAAATAAGTTTGCTACTATTTTGAAGTTAAGATTATCATTATTATGTAAAATAAAATTACTCAAATAAAAAAAATTTTTTTTTTTACAAGTTTATAAAACTATCATCTTCCAACCACTTTTCTTTCCGGACACTACTTACATATATTTGGGTATACTTACTGAGAAGTAACTATATCACAGAGGCTTCAAATTTTGAGTGTAATAATTACTTAACAATTTGTTTGAAGTTTGAAGAATGAAATAATAAATCGAGCAGCTTCTGCCAAGAGTGAATAACAATAATAATAATTTATGGGATACGTACAGAAGATTTACAATCTTTTGTTAGTACTATAACATTAGTCGGAACTAGAAATGTAACACTTAAAAGCATATATGAAAAATTTAATAATTAAAGATAAATCATAAGTAAAGAATATAGAAAAATTATAATGATGCCAATAATCAATAAATAAAATAAGATAAAACTAATAACTAAAGAAATAACAAGAATAAAAAGAATAAGAATATGAAATTAGTGATAAACAGAAATAGATGAAATTCCTTAACTCACAAATGCATTTTTATAAGCTTTTTAAATGCATTGGCAGTACCAGCACTCTGAACGTTTGATGGAAGACTATTACAAAATCGGGCAGCCTGAACAAAGAAAGAGCTCTCCATGACCGATTTGCTGAATCGCGGAATTTTGATATTACGAATACGTGGTGAAGTTGATAATTGGACAAATTCCCTGTGATATTGACGAGTATCTCGATTCAATATATTAAAAAGAAAAGTTAATTCTCTTTGATTTAGGTAGGTAAGAGGCCAGGGAGCAACCAAGCAGCTGAGTTCTATATTGTGAGACATGGAGACCAAAAATGGTGAGGATACAATCATTAAAGGCAACTTGAATTTTACGGGCACATACACTATCTAATTTAGGGAAAATCACACTACCAAAAGTAAAATACGGGATGATTAATGATTTTACAAACCTCATACGAATATGTCTTGGCAAAATATTCGCTGAGAGCCATAATCTGCAAGGTCCAGCATACACCTTACTAATCACCTTATTAACGTTACACAACACTTGTAACCCTCTGACCAGTCATATATACTTCTGAGCGTGGCCGCTTCTCGACAGTCTAACTCAATCAGACAGATGACTGATCATGGCTACTTCTTGTTGTGGGATAATGGAGGTTGACCTTTAGGCGAACACGGTACAGACTTCTTGTCGGCTCGAGCTCAGGGCTGAGATAGGCTCTTGCTTGCTGTTCAACCACCTATTACTGTACCGTTTTATAGGAATGATGAAAATAGAAAGAAAACAACATGAGAAAAGCTGAAAGATAGGAATATGGACTCCACTATGAATGATGGGTCAATCTGGACTACTTGAAACACATCCCATTGCACCAGTTCACCAAACTCATAGGAGAAATTGCCAGCTACATCATCTTCCTGGCATCTGACCTTCCCAAAATCCTAACTGGACCCAGCACTAAAGGAAAACAGATATTTAGCCTATTGCCTTATTTTATTTAGAACTAATAAACGCAAAAAAAAAAAGTAAAGTAACAAGCTATGCTACGATGTAGATACAGAATTGTAATACATATACAGGGTGTCCCGTAAGTCGACGTCAAGCCGGAACCGGGTGATAGACCAAATCGTAACAGTTACCAGAAAAATATAAAAAAAAATCTAAGTCATGTATTTTTCAAATTATAGGCATTTCTTTTGTTTTCGAGAAAATGTACACCTTGTTATGGTTTTTTAGCTCCTGTTGCTACAAATCTTTACTTTTTTCAATTTTATTTTTCTTATGTAATCCCGAATAGTGCTTATGTAACCTGTTGCTTTAAGTTCTAAGCCAACTGCTCCAGCTTGGAAGAAAATGTCACATTTTGCCGAACCAACAATATAAAATTAATAATTCATTGAACTTTAACTGACTGTACTGGAAAAAAAATGTACTACGCCAGTCTGGCAAGTAACTTTAAAAGTTGACGCACTTAATAAGGATTCTAAAATGGTACAACACTTGCTACATTATTTCTTAGATTATGGAAAAAGAAAATTTTTTCTTCAAGTAACCCAGTTTCGAAAAATTTCTTTTCACCTACTAAAATTGATTCTAGTGTACCCAAAGCTTGCCTTAAGAGCGTAACTTTAAGATTCTAGCTTGAGTGAGACGGAGAGTCATTCCATGAAGTGTGAGTGAGACAGATAGTTTCGTTTGCAATTAATGAAATACCACCCTCCAAAAGGTCTATCCTTGGACCATGTCTTCAAACTGTATGGAGATTCCCCTCAAATGCGACCATGTTTATTTCGTTATTCGAATTTCTACATTGCATACAAATGTTTTCTACTTCAACTTTCGACAATAGATATTCGATATTTGTATCGTTAATAAATTGTACGAAAAATTTACGAATTTTCGATTTCATGAGTATATAGAATTCCCCCGCCCCCTCTATCCCAGAATAATTGTCCAGCAAAATGTTATTAATTTAAATTACTTTTAAAATTTCAATAGATCCAACCCATGACAAGATACACACACACACACACACTGTTAAATCCATTTAAAATTTTCAAGAAAAACATGCCTAACCTAAAGGTACTCGCAATTAACCTCAATTAGAGCAATCTTAAATCTTTTCGCTCAATCTCTTTCCATGCATGCATATGACGCAAATTACCAAAAAACAGGTTGAATGAAAATGGAAAGAAGATTTTTCTAACTACGCCAAGTATGTATGTTGCCAACCAAACCTGAGTTGAGAATAACCAGAGTAAAGTAAGCCTTGTGAACTAGAAAAACTAAAAAAAAATGTCTGCTAAGTGTTTTGCTCATAGCAAAATTGCCTAGCTTTCTCTTATTATAAATTTATATATGCACACATAAGTACCGTAATATATGCATCGAGATACATAATATATGGATGTACCTACCTACATAGAGCAGCGCCCCCCAAGCTTAACGAGAATTTTCACTTTAATTAGGAATTAACCTCTTAAGGTAGCACACGGTTCAGTTAAGACATGAAAAGTTCGTTTCTGCATCTTTGACCTCAGTAAAAGCTTCAGGGTAGGCAAGCAACCAAACCGTACCAAACCAACAACACCCAACAGCAATCTTCACATAGAGAGGAAATAGAGAGTCAATTTAAATCACATCGAAGCTGTATCGCACATGCAATTTCCTTTACAGCTGATTTTCCACCAATTAAATACCCTAATGAGAAGAGTGTCGTAGAAGAGAAGTAGCATAGGATGAATTGTCATCATAAGTCTGGGAAAATTGCTTCCAGAGAGGCTTTAATTGTGGTCTCCGCGGAAGTTATAAATACTCCTTTGATCTTCAAAGTGTGTTTGTTTGCTATCCGTTATCGTGCAAATTCAAGATAGGTTAGGCATTTGTTAGTTAGGGAACTTGCTGACCATAGTAGCGGCAACCTTTTGGTTTCTTTTTTGCAAACAACTCCCTTAAGAAGATTATGTTAAAGAGAAATGTATAGGAGCCCAGCCCGCACACACGAAAGCCTCAAAATACAAAAGAAGAAACTTTTCGTTGTAAACAACCAGCTCAAATTGGCAGGAAATTTTGAGACTGCAAAGCGTAGTAGGTAGGCTCTTACTAATCCCTTGGTAGTGTCCCACATTCATAATATCTACATACATACATACATATATGTGGAGTCCTGGAGGATTTGAGTCAGAGAAAGAGGTGAATGAATGTATGGGGAAGATTACCTGCAGGAATAAGCTTATAGTCTATGATAAAGGGATTATGTAAGCGCACATGCGAGCACTATATATATTCTTCGTACGTGATGCAAACACAAGAGAGAAGAAAAAAACAACTTGGTAACAAACACCGAAAATTTTTGGATCATTTTGGAATTAATCCCCCCCTTCATAGCGCAAACTTTATTTTCCTCTCGCTACATATTTTCTAAAGGTTTTATTTTTTGAAAAATCAACAATCTAAGCCCACCCTACCCACATACACCGACATCGTTCTGTACTGCCCACCATCCCTATAAGCTAAACCAACAAATTCCAACTCCATTTCAAACTTAATATGGTACGACAAAGATCGAAGATTGCTAGCATCCGCCATTCATAGCATGTTTGTACCCCGGGAAACAGAGTTTCAATATCATGGGAAAAATCGTTTCTTCACATTTTTGTAGACATTCTGTCGTCGTAGAGTGTTGGTTCTAATACGATTCGAGGGGAGCTTTCGAATATATTTTTCACACGTTTATTGTGGAGTACCGTAGTCGCGTTGGAGCGCCCACCTCTCCCCTTCCCCACTCTCTAAGATCTCTTTGAAATGTGTAGTTGTAGAATGTAGCAAGCAGGCCTTCAAGTTGTCTTTTGAAGAGTGCCTTGCCTTGCCTGCTGTCACCGAGAGCACGACAACGACGACGACCAAGTTTTCGAATTCCTTCTCCTTCCTTCCCATATCCCTATCCAACTCCTCTTAATCTAATTCTTATTCTTATATTGCTCCACAAGTAACTATAGTACATATTATAGTAGAAGAAATGTACCTTGGTATACCTCTTCCTGACTTTTGTACTTAGACTTACCACTGTAATTGGATAAAATGGGTTTATAATGGTGAAAAGCAGTATGTGATTCGGCCTTGTGGCTTCGGGCCTTTTTCTTCGCAAGTCATCGTTGGACTTATTCAAGATGGTCTGTTGCTGCTGTGTCTGTAAGAAGGAGAAAACGGAAAAAAATTAGAATTATAAAGAGAATATCAAGTCATTAGAGATTTTTCGTTGAATGTTATTATTGTGTTAGAATTAGCTGAAAGGTAAGACGAGGCTATGGGTAAGGTATGTGAATGGATTTTAGGGTTTGTGATCTGATAATGGATACGCCGCCAAGCGGTCGTGTATAGCAAAAGTTTGTTACGTTTTCTTCAAGCCTACAATTATTATTGTGACTCTATCCGAATATTGAGGGCAAAATTTTTCCGTTGCTTTAACCCTGATTTTTTGCTTTTAATTCCACCTGGGTTAAGCTTTTTTTAAATTAAATTAAGTGGATAATTTTTTACACCGTAACAACAGTAGCTAAAGCAATGATGAAGAACAATTTTCGTGTTGGGTTGATTTCATTGCATCATCATTCATGGACTGATGATGATACACTTCATGGGCTTTTGACAACTTTTTTTTTGTTCTTTATTTTTCTGTTTTTTCCCAGTTAAAGATCATTTGATGCTTCGTTAAAACCTTTCTAATTGAGATTTATTGAAAGTAAACCAACGGAAAGTAGCAATTTTGTAATGCCAATCTCAGGTATTAATATAGGAAAAATATTGTTTTTTTTTTTTTTTTTTTTTTTTAATACATACATACATACAGCCGTTAGTGCTCTATGGGTTAGGCAAACTAAAATTGCGAATTGGGAACTTTTAACTAGCATTAATTATAATTCTTCTTTATTATTTAGAAAACCCTTACAAGTTTTCCCTGAAAAAACTTAGTTAAACTCTGATTAGAGATTCTCTCCGCGTTTATGCTCAAATGAAGGCCAGATTGAGGACAAATTTTCTTCCTTTGACAATTAATTTTCACCACTATTTCCGGTAAAGGAAATAGCTTTACTGTCATGATATATGTACATATAAACATACGAGGTGTCATCATAAAATACGGTGAATGGTTCTCCTTAGCTAGCGATGCCCTTATTCCAACGTTGATTCCGTGATTGGAAGCATTTCTGGAACCCTTCTTGTGGAAGGGTTCTTAACTGCTCTGTCGAGGCCCCCTAAATGTCGCAAAAGGTGTCAAAATGTCTTCTTTTTAGTGCAGTTCTTATTTTTAGGAAGAACCAGAAGTAGCATGGCGTTAAATCTGGAGAGTATGGTGGATGTGGACAGACAGGCATTTTTTTTCGACAAAAAACTCGCGTATCAGAAGCAAAGTGTGTCGTCATGAAAGAGGAAGCCATTGAACCATTTTTCTGGCTTTGCACGAATCCATGCGAGATGTTTAATTCTTCCCTAAACTCTTGGATAGTCAATCAATCGCCTGTTTGAACGAATCCGTTTTGCTACTTTTTGCACCACGTTTTCGTGTATTTTTTATGTCGAAGGACGTCCCGACCGTTGCTCGTCTTCAGGCGTACTCATGTCCGATTTTAAATCGCTCATACTACTAGTAGGCAGTCTTCAAAGTCATCACATTATTACCATACCTTGATTTTAACAATTCATGATCTTCTTTGGGACCTTTGGGCAACTTAAAACAAAACTTAATATTACCATGTTTTTCGAAATCCATGATGTGCTACAGACAAGGTAAATATGGGCTCACTCTTCCTATTCTGGAAGCAGAATAACAAGTCTCACCCTGTTCAAACTTAACACTGTCGTTCTCAAAGAATCAGGCTATCAGACGGATAATTTCAAATTGATATAGCGTCAGCAGGTGTTGCTATCAAAATTCATTCACCGTATTTTTTTATCACACCTCCTATATGTACATATGTGTGGCCCCTCAATCTTATATGCTGATAAAAAAAAACTAAGAAAATAATGGGTCGCTCTTGATTCCAAAAATTCGGGAATTGACGGTAAATATTTAGAATCAACTGGAATTATTATCGTCACAAATTGGGATATATACAAATCTAAATTTTCCGCACCCCTCCCTAAATATTAGAACAACCTTTGAACTCATGATGACTAGGCTTATTGAACATTTGAGTTTAATTTATTTATTGAGATATTTTTCTACCGGCCGATACACAGTACCCAATGAATTCTTACTTGCCTCTGCCCCCCCCCCCCCCCCCCCCAACCACTCCTTTGCTTCACTTCACCACTCTACCAGGCTCTGGTTATGGTCCATATGCAATCTAAATTCAGTCTCAAACACACTTGAAAATCTGCACTTCTAACTCATGTTACCTATCGCCCAATATGTTCCTCAAGGTTCTCAAATTGGGCCACTTCTGTTTAGTGTCTATATAATCGATATTCTTGAGAATTGTAAAATTAATTTACATATACACTGATGACTTTCAGATCAATGTCAGCAAGCCTTTCTGTATGCCACACTATTACTTGACTACACTAAATTGGCTAGCTATAGCTATACAAATAGCGTTTGACTCAGCCGAAAGAAAAATATTTGCAGTACGGTTATCTACCGTTACACCTCGTTACTTCGACATTTTTACTCCAAGCACATAGGCTTCCACAAAAAAATTTTAAACTTGATGTGGTTCTCATTCATACACACATGGTGTATCCGGATGTGGTCATTTGTCTATGATGATTTGATTATGAATCATTTAATTTTGACTACCTCCCGTACGTAACGCAATAACCTACATTCGATGATCCTTACTTTGGGAACTATTAAAAAACTCAACTACTCTTTCAGATTTGAGAGCACTTTTTTTTCAACAGGTCCTGTGAACAAAAAACAAGGACTTTTTCAATTTGGAACATTAATGGCATCGACAGTTCTCATCACCATGACGCGTGGTAGTCTCAGAATAAAATGGATTAAACGACACGGATATTGGCACGGATAGTACAGTCTAGATTTCCCTTTACCCATTTATTTTCTCTGCCTATCAGAAAGTTTGTCGTAATTAAAGTGACACTGTGGTTATGATGTTGGTGGTAGTTCTGGCTGAATATGTTCCTTTATTTATGTTACCGAGGAAAATTGTTCCAAGATTTTGGTGCTGAATTTAAAGGGGAAATAGAAATACATATATCATTAAGGCGGTAATTTGTAGTGAAATTTATCAGAATTATTTTTTGGCAATTAAATTGAGTTATGCTACGCTATTGGCAATTTTGTGACTCTGATTCATGTTTTCAAAAGCGTCTGACAGCGTTTAACCCCCTCAAGACTAAATTATAACATCATTCCTAATCTATACATAGTTAGTAAAGATGCAATTCCCGTTTCGTTTTAATTTAATCATGAAATTTATATTTCGTATAGAAAATTTTCAAGTGAGATGACTCGTATAAGTGACGTGAGTGGGAAGATTTACGGGCGGGTGTTAAATTTACCGAATCTTAACATTTAAGACGAATTACTTAGGGTGACAATTTCTCTGGTATAGTAATGATTCTATTGTTTTGGCAGCAATTTTAGTTAACGTAAGCATAAATAAACAAAAATTATATTTACGGTATGGTGGCAACGGAAATGTGTAGTAGCTATTGTGTCTCACCGAGAGAATTTTTGATGAAAGTTTTCAAAATATAGCGAAGGCTTTTTGTTTTCACTACTTGGCTGCACATTCAGCACAAGTTGAATAGTTTTGTCCTAGATTTTTGTTTTTGCTTTTTTTTTTATTTTTTGTATAAGTAATTTTAACAAGAATTTTACAATGACTTATCAAATTGAGAAAAAATTTTGTATTTCAACAAAAATGTAAATTAGAGCAGCATTAGTTTGCAGCAAGATCATTTGTTGGGTCATTTGTAGCCTTACTAATTAGTCTGTTTTATTTTTTTTTTTTGGGTAAAAATAGTTTTGAGGATGAAAAATGTCAAAGTTATGTATAGGAGCAAATCTACATATAGTAAAAATCTGTCAGAACACAGTTCCTACTGTTTGAAAAAATAGTGGTTTTTATTATATTAAAGAAATTTGCTTATCCCCAACACGTCAGCTTTCTGCAAATACAAGCTAACTCCACTTTTTGTGTTCTTGAGTTACATATGTGGGCCTCAGTGATTGAAATGTATACTATTATATTCTGCCAGCGAGATAGATGTTCTACGCTTGAAAAGATAGATTCGCGCATGTGTCAGAAATAGGCTAAGTTCGATTGAGCTATATTTCTGAAAACTTCAATCTACATTTTCTTAAAACAAGAAAAATGGAGTTATCTTATTTTGCAGTATTAAGCAACGGCTAAGTTTACAAAAAAAACATCGATAACTTCCTATTAATTATTACTGTGGAAAAGCAATACATTTCAAAACACAGAATCTAACGAAGGCATATTTCGCAAAATCTTTTGAAGGAGGTAGGCACTTTGAAAATAATCCAAAATTATGAAAATTAGCATGACATCTTTTATTACAATTATGTTCTTCCTTCCATTAATCATTAGAAACTGACACAGTGGTGGCCAGACGGGTGATTAATAGCTGTCTGCAGTTATTAAGCAAATTGAATTGCTATTGCTGACTGCATAGAGAAGCTATGTATGATTGTCGGTAATGCACTCACTCACTTGTTCTCTTCTAGTAGAGTAAACGCAATAAATTATAAAAACAAATTTCTACCAGTTGCAACAAAGTGAGAACTGTCAACTTTGACGTCTTAATGACATTTTTATTTTTGTTGTTTTCTTTTATGTAAATCGACGGATAAATTACTGAAATAAAAAATTCCCTAATTTTTTCTTATGATTTAAGTAAATTCATTGTTGTTGAGCATCCAGAAGATCGATAGACAAGTGACTGGGAGCACCACGTATATTTGCGTACTATGCCAAACTATGCCAGTTCACCCTGGGTCGAAAATATTCTGCAATACTTAAATAGTTGAAATCAAATGTGATTTGTAATCGGAGAAATTTGGACTTTTTTTTAATACACTCGGTGCCAACCGGTCAGCCCCCCTGAATAATTTCATGAAATACCTTGAAGAATTGTAATTGTTACGAGAAATTTCAAACTTTATATCCTAACGGTAATCATTTTACATTTTTTGCACTTTTAAAACCATGACAACACTGGTAAGCTTTCCATTGATTATCAGACCTTAGAGGTGTGTGGTACGTTTATTTTTATAGAAAACTATTTTAACCGTTCAACTTTACTATTTTTACAGTTAATTTAAAAAAGGATATATGAAAGAAGCAGTCAACAGAATCTTGGGAATTATGGACAAAATTATTCTGGAGGAGTAAAATATGCCACAACAGAGCGCGAGAGATAAACTTTGTTACGACTGGCATCCAACAGCCTACAGGCAATAAGACAGTTAGCACCGTCTGCTGAAATAATAGTGAGCCTGAGGACCGTTAAAGGGATACTAAAAAAATACGTAACCTTGAAGCGTCTTCATTTGAAGAAGAAAACTCCGTTAACTCGGCGTGATTAAGAAGCTAGACTGAAATTTGGTAGAGACCATATGGCATGGAACAACAAATGGCAGCAGATTGCTAATTACATTTCTTATTATTTTTCTCGTATTTTTTTTTATTTTTATCTCTTTTAATATGGATTTTTAATCCAGATGGTTTTGATTTTTATTTTCACAACCTGGCAAAAAAGAAGAAGTTTACCTATCATGTTGCCATAACCGATTTGGAAGAGGTTATGGCAAGCCATATCGTACTTCGTCACGATAGACCTATAAATTTTGAACGGAAAACAAAATGCTCAAAAATCGAGTTAACCCCGCCCAACTTCGGTGATGAAGTGTCACAACCGTAGCCACCAACATGTTGAACACAATGGCCATTGCTGACTGCGTCAACATGAAATTTCAACTAGTTTTGTTAACTATTATTATTAATTATTATTTTTTAATTTTTACACTTCCATAATTAACTTTTCTTTTAAACTCATGATGTTCAGAATACAAAATTTAAAAACAAACAAAATATTAATCAGCTGTCAGATGTCAAAGTAATTGCGATAGATAAAGTTGAAAGTCGACTAAAGGTTGAAACAGATTACACTTTAGTGCGCTGTGAAACAGATGGCAATAAAGACGCAGCAGGGTAGATATAGCGCTTTTATATTGGTACTACATATTTTAATGTGAAGTTGCTTACCGCAAATATAATTCTTCTGTTGGCACCACTGAAAGTGAGTAGCAAATTTAGAATTAGAAATGACTAGACGACAAAAAATTTTACCGCGCTATCGTGCCGCTGTCAATGTGTGATGCTGAATAGAGAGCACATTTGCAACGTTGTCGCGCCACACACTAAAGTGTAACCTATTTCAGCCTTAATTTCTGCGTAATGACTACAATGCCTACGTTCATTGCGATCACTTAATGGCATTGCCTCATTCATAACTTGCTCGTCCATGATGTTTGCCTGCGTGATGACTACGTTCATTCTGTTCAGGAGTAAGGTAGAAATTTCATGATCGCAATGGCTTGTCAAAGAACTATCGTCACAATCAATCTCATTGGGACACAAAATGCAACCCAACGTATATTTACCTTGCATCGATTTAGTGGATCTATCTGAATGGATCACACTTTTCCGCCATATTCGTGCGACCAAAAACTAATAAGTAGGAAAGGGAAGCGTATGCGTGATCAGCTTTGTAAAAAAACATCTTCACAACTCACTTCCGAGACACAGCGGAGAGTTGCCTTGATGTGCGGCAGGTCAGAAGTATTCTGGCAGATTTGACGTAAAAATAAATTCTACTGCTGGTAACCCTGAACAAGAAACCGCTCGTTTTTATACCCTAGATGAAATCATAGGGTTTCCGTTTGTAACACCTAGATATAATGATGGTAGAGTAAAATGGATTGGACGCAACGAATAATATTAAGTTATTTTGATGTTTGCCTGTTCGTCCCTCTGCACGCCCGCACGACAGCTTGAGAACGCGTTTCCTTAGACTGCTGAAATTTTACACATGCGCTTCTTAAAAAAAAAAAACATTAAGTTCGAAAATGGGACAAATCAGGTAACTTCTTCATGAGGTTGCCATACAAAAATTTCGTTTTTCATTATATATAACCGTTCTAGAAATATATGCGAAAAACTACTCCAACGATCAAACTTGTACTGATGGGTGACCATACGAAATTACATACGGCAAGGTATTCATCTAGGATATCATAAGAATTGGTCCTTCTGTACTTGTTATATATGACCTTTTTAACTGCTGGTTTTAATAAAATTACAAAATTTTAAATTACCATCATAGGATGGATATGTATAAACAGTGAATTTTCCCGACCCCTCCTAATAATTATTTTTACTGCCGCAGCCATCACCTGCGAGGTTTGTACATGCGTAAAACACCTTGTAGGCATGAGGAAAATTTCTTCGATGTGATTATGCGTGCAATTCTCAGAAAATTAGATCTGGCTGACCATCCTGTCCTTCGGTATCTTCGGTGTTGAGACCACGTAAACTTGTCGCGAACTAATACACTTATACAGGGTGGGCCAAAAGTCACCATGGGGTTTAAAAATTAAATTGGTAACATATGGTAGGATGAAAAAAAGGAGGGGTAAGGTGGGGTGGGGAAACATGCTTACCTATGAAGAACAGACAGTTGGCTATCATGTAAAAAAGGAATGAAGAGAAACGGTCAACAGGGTGTGGAGCAATGTACAAACGAAAAAGTTAGTTATTTTTAAACCCCATGGTGACTTTTGGCCCATCGCATATATGCATGTAGGCACCTACATATATTATATAACGACTTGGCATTATAAAGTTTAAGATTGAGTTGTTACAGAGCTCTGATCGGGATTAACGCAAGCAAGGAAATATATACTTTCTACGATTTCACATCTGATTAAGAAGAGAAATTTTTCTTAATTTAATTAAGTGAATCACTGCGCATAAATCAATGAGTCTAAAAGTCAATGAGTATGGTCTTCGTATATGCATTTTCACGAGATAGACGTGAATTGAACATAAATTTTGCAAATTTATGATCAAAGAATTACACGGTTACTCAAATGAAACAGAATTAATGACTAGAAAATTGTGCATCCACATAAATAAAGTGAGTCCTCTTTTTTCATTTTTTTTTTATTTTTAATTAAGTAGGGGAAATAGTAAATTATGATCGAAAACCAGGGTAATATTGATATAGTTGTCAAACATAGCTTTGCTTTCTCCAAACATCTCTAACCACAGTGTTCCCATATTTCACGTCGCTATTCTCGCCTCGTTTTATGTGAATGTGGAATAAATATTATCATCGCTGATCGCCTACAAGAAAAATTTGCACGAACTACAAAAGCGTTTTAATGGGTCCATTTCTATGTGGGTGTATAAAACATATCGAAAAAAAAATTATAAAATTTTTAAAAATCCAAAAAAAAAATATCAAATTTTCGAAATTCGAAAAAAATAATATATTTTCGAATTTCGAAAAATATATCAAATTTTCGAAAATCGTTTTTGTTTACTTTTTTCAGGTTTTGGGGGTTATTATTACATTACGGGCATTGTGGAAAGTATTTAGTATTAAAAACATTTAAACACTTCGATACGAGCGTCGCCACAGATGAACGTGCACCAGCCGGGCATTGACTTTAGTCGATGGCCGTGATATGAAGGCCCACATATACTATGCTGATTTACATTGCAAATAAAGCTTCCTGGAAGGGAAAACAATCTTTTAGTGCTTCAAAGCTTTCCTCATCACAGTTCCACAAAGCAGCAAAACGGATTCGTAACCAATGCACAGAATAAAATATTGTGCGGACTATGAGTACCGGCGGTGGGTAAAGTTTCGTGGCCTATGAGCGCAGTACTTACTATAACTTTCATCTTTTTCCAGTTTCCTGTTATTTCAGGAGGAGACCAGATTTTAATTTTAAAATTACGCTATGAAAATTGCCCATATTTTCGGAACTTTTTGATTGCAATTTTTGTTTTTTAATTTGCCCGTGCTTTGATTTTAATACCTACCATTGAAACGAAATCAGTTTTTTTCTTAATTATCTTGATTAGAAAAATACAATAAGAAATTAGTCAACATTTTACTTGTCATAATCAAAGCAAATATTCTTTTGGAAAGCGTTAATATGATGACACACACGTCAATTAATTGAATTTGTTCTTAATAACGAGGTTTTATAATAAAAACGTGACAAACATTTTTCACACTTATACATAGACAAAAACTAATTCCAATTCCTCTTAAATAAAGGAATCGCAAGAGGTAAGAGGAAAATTTTAAATTACAGTAAAATAAAATGCGATAAATTGTGATATGCAAATCGTACTACTTAAAAGAGGGGAATCCTTACACTTTAATTCCTCATTTATCGAGAATGAAGCATACATACAATAGTTGGTAATCGTGTATGTAGTATATAAAAACTTGTTGGAAAATAAAATTGAAAAGTTTATTCAAATCCAGTTATGTAAGAATTAATTAAGCCTACATTTTTCAACATTTTATAACACACATAAATAAATGTCTACAAATGTCGACAGTTTCATTTCTATACAAACGGAACTTAACAAGCTTATTTCGAACGTATACTGGAAGAGAGTACTTATGAAAAACTCTTTTACACCTCTGATTTTATTTTAATTTGCTCTGCACCCCGTACATAACTATTAAATAAATGTAAAAGCATGTCTGACCTATAAAAGCTGCTAAAAGAAAATTTCTTATTTATAAGAAATAAGAAAAAAAATACAAGGATCGAGTTGTGGTTGTGGGTAAGTTCTTGCAAAAAAAAGTCTTTCATGTTTTATGAACAGGAGAGTGGCTCTAATTATAGCTTTTTTTTATCAAGCAAAGGTTAGAGAGAAATGCTGCATTGGTAACAAGATTATCTGCAGATTATGTATTGTTTGCTTTCAATTAATTCTATCTGCATATGCTTAAAAAAAAAACCCACCTTTTCGTACAAAAAGCCCAATTATAACATTTCTCATGAGAAAATTGCGGTGCGTATATATATCCGCCGATATATGTATGTACATATTTAAATACCGATCGATCTGCCACGTTTATTTACTATTTACCTTCTGCCCTCTCCAACAAAATAGAATTAAGGATGAAAAACGCTCTATCATATATAAGTTCACATCTATCCCATTTCCAACGATGACCCAATTTAATTCAGCTGTAGCCTTGCGTCACATTTTACCAACATCATTTATACACAAAATTTGACGCACTCTCCAATAATAAATGATGGATTCAAAGTAGAAATTCCCCTCCCCCTCCGCAACATCAAGGTAATAACAAGAAAAAACATTATTTTTCTTAATCTTTGATGTTAAACAATTCCTTAGGTTACGCCATTAACTGGCGATGGAGAGCTGTCAGTTTTATCGGATTCGGTTCAGGGAGGCCTTTAATTACATATGCAACATGTCATATTGGAACCATCACCCGCCAGGGTTCTAGCTTTAAATAGCCATCACCATACTCACTCTTTTAGTATTTCCCTCTTTTTTATTCGAATTGAGGTTACTAGATTTTTCTCATCTTGGATCTACTCTAAATCGACAACCCTAAAATTATGCAGAGAAAATTTTCTTTCTTAAACCTCCGATTATAGGAGTGTGTGTATAATGAAACTCTTCGCAGGACCTAAGGAATTCGATGCTCTACTAGATATTCCAAAATTTACTAGATAACTTTGACACACCTCCCCCCAGCCATCGACCCACTTAATTGAAATAAACATTGTTAATAAAATATGTATCATAATGCATCGTTTAAGACATCTCTCGTCTGTTGATGTCGGGCCTAAAATGGGCATTACCCTTTGGAACAATAAGTTCAGCCGAAATGAAGATAAAGATTAATCTGGCAATGTTGATGCAATTTCCAATTTGTTTTTTGATGGAATGACATGATCATGGGTATGGATATGATACCGAGAGGTAGTGGCACGAAATCAAAACACCGCAAACTACCGAAACGCATATGTGAAAAAAATCAATCACTCAATGGATTCATTTTGTCCAGCCGACAATGGCAAGTATATCAAAAAGAAGAGCTCAAAAATTTAATGTCCGAAAATTCGAAATTAAATTTCGAATATTTTCTAGAACGTAAAAATTGAGCATAAATCCACTGTCAAAAGCACATCACCATCAGATTACTCAAATTATATAAGAAAACCATAAAAAATGCGTGGGTTATAAACCTGCGAACAACATGGAGGAGGACAATAAATAAAAGATAAAGGAAAGTACGAAAACCTGACCAGAAATATAAAAAAAACTGTCAAAATCAGAATCACATAAGGAGCTACATACATATGTGAAGGACTTTTATTCCAACAAAGGAAGAAAACATAAGATTGCCTTCGGTTTATTATTGAAAATAAAACGAAGCACATAAGAGAAGATTTGTTTGCGTGTTAAAAATATTTAGTATGAGCCCAGCCAGATGTTTCCATTCTCCTGAATAGTCACATCGGTAACAACAAATGTGCCTACAGGTTTACAGAATTCATTCAAATATTCCCAGTTTTTTTTTTGTTTTTCAGCCAATTCAATTCCCTTATCTCTGCAAAAATCCCATATGCCGCTTATATAGGTCTAGCAAAAAATTCCATTTTTCCGTATTGTGCCAGAAAAGCCAATAAAATTTACCTTAAAATATGAAACAAAGAAGATATTTTTTTTAATTGAATCAACAACAAAATTTTATTGCATCCACTGAGATTGTTTCATTTTCGCATTTCTATCTCACTTTGAATAAAATCACGAATCCAATCCAACTAAAACGGTGAAACAAAAAAAAAACAAAATTCTTTGAAAAAACGTAGCTTGCCAATGGGCCACCCCCACCTTTGAAATTTATTTGATTGCCTAAGCCGCTTTTGTGAACCGAATTCAATCATTGATTTAATCTGGTTTTGGGGCGTAAATAGATTTTTTTATTTGTAGTTTCAGTGAAAGTCCTAGATTTTCTCGTTCATAAAATAAAATGTTCTGAAAATAGTTTGGGCCCAATAGATGAATGACACATGTTCATTCACATGATGGAAAGCCACATTTAAAAAAAAAACAAAAAACAAAAAAAGCAAATTCTGGTTAACAAAATTTAGTTTTTTTCAACACGCAACCTGGGCGGGAAAGAGAATTTTATAAAAGCCTTTGTTTTTCAATTTTAGTTACGTTGACGAAGGCGGCGATGAAATATTCAACCAAAAAATACAATAAATTATAATTTTTTTTTTTTTAATTTGTTATTATTTAGTGTGATTTTTTGCAATATCAGAGATTTTTGCTCACATTATCAACCAAGTTACGGAAGATTATGAAGATTTAAAGCTTGTCGTTGCATATATCTTGATTATATTTAGATATTAAATAAAGAGGAGTGGGGCTAGGATTGCGCCTTGTGGTTATCCATGCCTGAGTTTCTTGAATTAGCTTTCGGTGGCTGAACGAAAAAGCACTTACTGGACAAGTAGGATTGCAGTATTTTTGCTTTGAGCAGTTCTTCAGAGTGTTTCATTATGCAGCAATAACGTCTACAAGTACGACAAATATTTTAAGCGTCTTCGAAACCAAATCCAATGCGTTTTGTTAATATTAATCTCTGGTATGTTTAAAGTCAACTTGTGCTCTTGGACTGGGCACTGTCACGAAAATTTACAAATCTGATTTTTCATCTAGTTTTTCTGATTTAATTATGACGCAAATCTTAATTATTAATTTGGTTGTTGGATTTGGTGCCATTAAGTTTTTAAATTTTTTAATTCTTCATAGGACATGGGGATTGATGAAGAAAATTTATCTGTGATTTTAACAAATGTTGTATGTAGACCTACATATAGTCTCTGGCGCACACACATAAAAAATGTAATTGTATTCTGTTTTCAGCTGAATGTGTCAACGATTGGTGAGCGCCGGTGAGCCTATATTATCCATTACACCACCAAAGCTTATAATTCCGTACTGAGACTTTCGCTTACATTTTCGATTTGTGCGGATATAGTTAAGACCCATGTTCTTCGCACGAACCACACATTTTTACGTATTCCTTAATTAATTGAACCGACACGACATTGACATTAATATCTTCCAAAGGAATGAGAAAGACGGTATCGACATCATGTAATTGATTGTAGAGCTGGAGCCAAAATATCTTCTTGCAAATATCGAAACTTTCTGGAGTAGAAAAAAACACATTGAATAACATCTGCCAATCTTGCCATGTATAAGAAAATTTTTAATACCGTCCAGAAATTGAATTTATTTCTACAAATTTTCTCATATCAGTTACTGATAAAAAGAAAGCAAAATCTAAAGATAACAGAAACATCAAACAATGACAAGTCTATTAGCCACACACAGACGATTTACTAACAACAACAACGAGTGACTTATCTGGCGGCATTTCTACACTATACTATGTCGACGCCGACGAATTCGAAAACAAACCTTATACCAACGTCTAGAACTGTTTACAAGTAATTAGAGCTAAAACATTGCTATTAACAGCAATTCAAGCGCGCCAAACGATCCTTTCATTATGGGCGACTACGACCACCAGCAGAAAAAAAAATTATTTAAAACAGAAGACTGCGGCTGATGAGCAATTGCGCGTTCGTATTTACACATCTGGATTGCCTGATGATTTAAAATTCGCGAAATGTCCATAAATTCCAGATAAGCACAACCAGTCAGAGACTGTTCTACACTGATAATGATAACAGCCCCGACCACAGCCTGACTAAGGTGTGCGATAAGCTAATCACACTTTCGTGGTCGTCATTTTATGGTATTTTTTCTTTGGGGCGCACATTTCAAAGTGGAGTTTCATTGGCAGCGGCATTGTATATGCGATTTTTTTTCACCTGTACAAGCATGGAGCAGGTACAAAAGAGCGCAATTATAATACAATACCCGGCATTTGATGATGGTGACGAGAAGCCGCAGGTGCCAAGCACCATACGAGAAATGTTTACGTCAAAGTGCCGGGTACGTAGTAAAATGCTTTTTCCAATGCAGTTTATAAAGTGGCTCAGTTCAAGCGCGCTAAATTAATGAAATTAAAATGTGGAAAAGCAGTGCAATTTGCAGTTCAATGATTTTAGATTTATGCAAAGGTATTTGCACTCCAGTTCTACACACCGTAATAAGCCTCGCCTGGATTTTGATCAATGCATGCGCGCGCAGCACGGAAACCGGCCGAGCGAGTTTCTTTTTTTTTTGTCTTAACGTGATTTTAGCTGGGATTGCACCGCTGCTGGCTAACACCCGCCTGCCAACTGGACACATTCGTTTTTCTACGCGAGTTTTCCCACTATGATCTATGGCATGAGTTTTATAATCGCGCGCGCAATCGCAATCACACTTTTATTAGGAGACGTAAGCAGTTTTTGTAGAGCTAAATCGTGGAATTTCAATATTCTGCGAGTGCACTTCAGGTTGAGACCATTTCACTTGATTTAATTAGGCGATTGGCATGTGTATGGCAAGATTTACTTTGTCATGCAAGAGTATTTGAAATGGAAAGTGACTGTAAGAAAAGTGTGCAGGAAAATATATTGTGGGAATACGTGGGTACAGTTTTGAAATTTTTAAGAAATGTTTTCAATAGATATGATCCAAAATATTGAAAATTATCTGCCCGTTCATTACTTTCAACGAAACGATTATAGGTATTTCCACGAAAAAATCTGTGTTCATTAGTTTAAGATCAAAGTTTTAAACGAGAATTTCTATCCATGTATAGTTCAGCTCACAGAAAGAACTCTTATTTTTTGTATCAAGTTTAAATCAAAGCGCCAGCAAGGCAAGAAGAGATCTTGCCTTGTTTTGATTATGAAAATGTTGTTCCACTCATTTCGAAGAAATTAAAAGGCTTTTTTGTGGCGCTGTCAAATTTGTGGAATCAAATTTTGTGTCAATATGATATTCGCAGTTTATATAGAACGAAAATATAACAAAGTTAGATAAGTAGAAAAAAAAAGTCTACCTACATGGCCCAACATGAAAAGACATGAGAGATGTCTTAAACGATGCATTATTATACTCTGAACATATTTGAGTAGTTTGAGTACCCACACTCCTATACTCGGAGTTATTTATAGCCTTCCTCACTTTTTTAGTCCTTAACTCTTTTTTATTCGAACTGAGGTACTCGATTTTTCGCACTTTAGATCGGCTCTAACTCGGAAGAGTCATGTCCGATCGGAAAACGGGTTTCACCGTTCGTCTCAGCCATTACAAGCTACAATTCGTCGAAGAAAAAAATTTTCCGCATACTTTTAGGGTCAGGGGGGGGGGGCGGTGAGGGGGTGGTTCTAATACGGCATGCTGCATATCAAATTAAAGGTCTCGCGGAGTAGTTACTAACGGCTGGTGTACTTTTTTCCCGATTTTTCAGGACGTTTTTGCCGCCAGAAAACCCAAGTATGCACATCACATACACCACAGCTACTACATTTCACATATATTTTTTTTTTTTGTTCCGAGAAGTAGAAAAGTCCATTTTTTCGCGCAAGAAAATCGCCAAGCTACATCCAATCGCCAAAGCTTTCCCCCACTTAAATGAAATAAACATTGTCACTAAAATATGTTCAGAGTATCATAATGCATCGTTTAAGACATCTCCCATGTCGCAATTCAGGCATATCATCCGATAGATTTACGTCCCACTTTACATAATTCCAATTCAAATAAAATCCCGTTAAATCATTTAATGTGTGTTTTAACATGAATAAGAATAGAAGTATGTCGATTCCGAATGGGCTGACGACTGAAGGCACTAGGGTGGTTATCCTTCGAAAATCTGCGTCTCTTAATCTTCGGACGTCACGTAAAATATGTATGTAGTTCGGCACGTTGCCATTGGTGGCGCTGTTAGACCAATACATACCTTATTTTCCGTTAAAATGTTCAAGGCCAGTGTTATCGGGATGTTGATTCGAGCATTCATACATTCTTGTTAATATGAGCTCTGGAGTGCCTTTTTTAAAGTAACACGCATGCAAATACATAAGTTGTTGTTGCATAGCATAGAAAAGTAAAAATAAGGAAACGAAGACATTAGTACTAAAGATGCCATCTCATCTCATCATCTCATAGTTCCTACAAGAGAACAGATGATGTTGTTTGGAACTTGTTCGCATTGATCCTGAGTTGAATTGCTAACACTGACATCCAAAATTAAGCTGACACCGGCGCAGTAACTGAGCTACTTGAGATGTTCCAATAAAATCAGTCTAAAACGTCAAACTTGGCCCTTGCAACAAATTGTACACGTTCTCAGTGATTTTCGTACATATCAACTTTTAACAGGTCTAGCGACCTCGGCACCCAGTTGTAACCCGTTTTGAGAATTAAAGTCCACTTTTATCTCTCCCTTTAAGAACCATTATTTTCGCCCTCGTCCTCCTCCCGTAGAAAACACACGAAAATTTGTATCTGTTGCTACTGACTATCAGGAAAACATCTCCTCCCAAAAGAACGACGAAATCGATAAATATTTAAACTTCGACGAACTGATAACTTCGAGTGCTAGCTATGTTCAGCACTCTTGCAGAAAAAGAAAAAAAAATAATTTTTCTCTCTCAAACAGTGTGGCGATAAGATTTGGTTGTCTTCCGTTTTTTTTTAATTCTTTTTTCATTCCACAATCTTTTTCTGTAAACATCTCCTACAACCGGCTGACTCGTTATCAGCCGGCACGAAGTTCGACCGAATTCATCGGGTTCTACAAAATCGGTTAGATGCGACTATGTTGTATGTAGTAGAGGGGTTACGGGAACTTATTGCAATGCTATCGATTATACCTGGTAAACAAAAAGCTCCCCCGGCTCTATTATATCAATAACAAGGAACTCCGGAGTAGTGTAGCAGTTACTGGGTTGCTGGCAGAATAATTTCGGGAATTTTCCTTTATTTTCCCTTTTGCTTCAGCTAACAACACTCGACCCAGTTCGTTCACTTCTATGCTCAGTCAACTGATAAAATTTAAAGTGCAGCACCTCGTGCACACAGATTTAGTATGGAAGCAAGGCTCCCTTCATTCACAAATAGCAGTTGCAAAGGGCAGTAGTAGAGAATTTGGCAGAAGGGGGGGGGGGGTGCTTTTAAAGCAAAAATTGACATTACCATCACCGTCATCACGGATTGGGAAAGAAAAATTTCTCACCAACAATGTTCAAAGCTTGATGAGGTCGAGATTTATTGTAGTCTGGCTGTGATTAAGCAGCTTTTTTCCATTTATTTTCGGCTAGGAATCGCGTGTGGCTCTTTTTTTATTCAACATAAAAAAAATTATCATTCTTTGCCAGCCTTACCTAGGAGAGGGAGGCAGCCCCAGGTGGAAGTCGGCGGACGGCGGACGGCGGAAGACTATTGAACACACCTGTTAACGGTTTTATGAGTACTCATAAAATTTCGTTTTAGTTATGTCCACGCTTTCCGCTTTCCCTTCTTTCTCCATACCATATCTCGCGCGTCCTCTAATTTTGGCTTTTTCTTATTTATTATAATTACAGGGCAGACATTAATGTGAGTTGTTTTTTTTTTATGACAAATAGACCGCACAGATTTACTGTGTTACCGCTGAAGCCAAAATGAAAAATATTTAATGCGATAATTTCGAATAATTTTATGCTCTTGGCTATCAAATTGATCCATTGATGAAAGGTTGCTCGAATGCTGGATAGGTGAAATTAGTTATACAAGCTGAATTAGAGAAGCTGATTTTATGCAGGGTGATATGTATCAATTCTGCACTAATGAAAAAAGTAATAGAGTATGTCGTGAGAAACAACAAACAATTTATTGACCCACTCTCCGATTAAACTTTTTGATTATCTCGGCGAGAAGAAATGCGTCGCGTTTGCGAGGTAGTATAGAACTTAAATGAAATTTCCTGCATATTCTATGAATCATCTATCACTCAAATTTGTTACTGAAATCGTTCAATATGTTTTAGAAAAAGTTTAAAGAATGAAGAAAGGAATTGCACATTTTGGACATACAGAACGTGAGTTAAAGTTTCGAAATTTTAACAATATAAAAGATCATACGTTGGAGATTTAGGAGATGTGTGTACGAACGCCTTATAACTGCTGAACGGAGATTTGCAGCAATATGTACATACATTTTCCCCTGCACCACTTTTTAGTTTAAAATTTTCTACAGCTCCGTATATGAAATATGTGTTTTTTGCACTTTTTCTGAAGCATATCAAGCGAAATGGGCTTAATTCGCAAGAGAATATTGCCTACCTTTAGGGTGTTATTGTGGGCTTTCCCTGCATTTAGATGAAAAGGTTGTATAAAACCGCAAAAGGGTTCAATTTTGGGTACAGGATGTAATAGGTAATTTTAAACTGGACGTTTTGGACACTTTGAAAACTTGATGTGTTTTGAAAACAAATAGTTAAATGAAAAAAAAAAAAAATTCGAAATATTGACTTTGTTTATCGAGTGAAGATTTGGAGAAATGTTATCTATCTAATAAAGGGGAATGCCCCACTTTCCATACACCTTTAGGCCCGACATGAACAGACATGAGAGATATGCATTACTCTGAACATATTTTATTAACAATGTTTATTTCATTTAAGCGGGGGAAAGCTTTGTAGATCGAATGCAGCTTGAGCGACTTTCTTGGGTGAAAAAATAGACTTTTCGTGATTGTATGGAAATGACTTCTTTTGAGAAAAATTTTCAACACAGAGCACTAAGAAGTAAGAACTGCAAAAATATGAGCAAAATGTTGTAACTGGGGTAAGTAGGTATATGTGATATAAAAGTGGGTTTTCCGGCCGCGAATACGTCCCGATAAAGTTTTCTGAATCGGGAAAAGAGTACACCGCCCAACAGGACTAGGCAAGACCTTTAATTTGATATGCAATATGCCGTATTGGAACCACGCCCGCCAGTCTAAAAGTTTGCAGAGACAAAGATTCTTTTGCGAATTGTAGCTGGTAATGAGCTGAGGCAAACAGTGAAAAATCTAGTACCTACCACAGTTCGAATAAAAAAGAGGTAGGTAAATACTAAAAAAGTGAGTATGGGGATAGTATCGGGTTTTCCAATAAGAGGTGTTATTTTAATTAGCGCGCTATTTCGGTAGATGTCACTTTTGGAGCTGTCATTTTTTGACTTTTGACACGTAGAAACTACGCCATTAATAAAAATGGAACGATACACGATTCAACAACGCACTGAAATTATTAAAATTCACTATAAAAATGGTGAAAATGTGGCAGAGACGGTTCGTAAAACCCGAACATTTTTGGGTCGTCGTGAAGCACCTTGTCGGACTGCAATACAGAAATTGGTAGAAAAATTCGAGCTGTCGGGAGAAGTTAGTGATGTGAAGAATAAAACCCGTGCACGTCGCTCAAGAACAGCCGAGAATATTGCTGCTGTAGCCGAAAGTGTTGTAGAAAACCCAGGTTTGTCCATTCCTCGTCGTTCTTTGGAATTAGGCATTCCACAAACGTCATTACACCGTATTTTTCATATAAAGATTTGGGTCTTAAAGCTTATAAAGTTCAGTTATCACAAGAACTCAAGCCGGCCAATCATCAACAACGTCGAGTCTTTCCTGATTGGGTCCTTGAAATGCATGAAAATAATCCGGAATTCCATCGAAAACTCATCTTGAGTGACGAGGCCCATTTCCACCTCGATGGCTTCGTCAACAAGCAAAATTGTCGCATCTGGGGCTCGGAAAACCCAAGAGTTATTGTTGAAAAGCCTCTCTATCCTCAACGTGTGACTATTTAGTGCGGTTTATGGTCCCGCGGGGCCATTGGACCTTACTTTTTCGAAAATGAGGCTGGAGCAACAGTTACGGTGAATGGATTGCGCTATCAACAGATGATTAATGATTTTTTATGGCCGGATCTGGATGGTATTGATCTGGACAACGTTTACTTTCAACAAGACGGCGCTACGTGCCATACAAGTAACGAAACCATTTATCTTTTACGGAAAAGTTTCCGGACCGTGTTATCTCTCGAAGAGGTGATCACAATTGGCCACCGAGATCTTGTGACTTAACACCTTGCGACTTCTTCCTTTGGGGCCACGTGAAAGAGAAGGTCTACGCCAACAGCCCAGCGTCAATTCAAGACCTGAAAGATGGAATTCGTGAGGCTATCGAGGACATAGGGCAGCCACTTTGCGATTTGGTTATGGAAAATTTCATGAAAAGCATATGGTCTTTTCCATTATTAACGGCATACCTTCCTCTTTATAATGAAATAACGATCCGATCATTTATCTCAAAAAATGGCATTTATCTTTGAATATCAAAATAACACCTCTTATTGGAAAACCCTATAATTTGACCTTTCAAGTATAAGAGTGTGGGTACTCAAACCTCTTCTCAGAACCTAAGGAATATGATTCTGTACTAGATTTTACAAAATGTACTAGATCAACTTTTACCCCCCCCCCCCCCTCCTCCAACAAGCTTAATTCAAATAAACATTGTTAATAAAATATGTTCAGAGTATTATAATGCATGGTTTAAGACATCTCTCATGTCTGTTGATGCAGGGCCCAAAATGGGCATTCCCTCTGAAATCATTATCATAGAGTGTATCGTTCAGAAGTTATACAGCGGTCCATAAAAATATTGAAAAAAGAAAATATTAAAACCCGATACAATTTACTCCAATGTCATAAAATTTCTGATTTGTCACCTCGGGGCTGGTTGTTAAATATTGTAGTATTAGTATAAGTATTTTTAGTAATACCTACTGTTTTTTTTTTAATTCTTAATAAGAAAAAAACTAACAAGGTAAGGTGTAGGTTGTGAGTAGAAAAAAAAAACATAAATAGTAAAATCAAAAAACACATCACAAAGGTTCCATTATCTCCCAGAAACCAGAGAACGCTTCAAAGTCCCAATATTATAATGTTTGCAATGTTTTCCGTCAACAAAATAGCCATCATCTCAACGGGACAAAAAGCCACTGACTAACTACATAACTTAGTACACGTACAACATATAGCTTGGCCATCAATCAGCGGGAACGGCTACGATGGCGCACGAAATTATAAATAAACGGAAATTAATTAAAATTTGTTGTTGTCGCTTAATTTATAAAGTAGACCTAAAAATCTTTCACGAGAGAATGTACATTGCACGAGCATTAAATTTTACCCCTTTCTTCTTCTATGAGTTGGTTATTTGCTTGGCGATGGCTGGCTTCTTCCACTTGGTGTTCAACTTCAGACTGTGGTTCGCTAGCCGATTTCGCCTTGGCTGACTATTTATTCATAGGCAAAGAATGTCGACAAACTGCCAAAAGACAATTCAGCATTGTTCTAATAAGAATAGTCAGAGAGGGTATAGTCGTGGTAGCTTACTCTTTGTGCGCCTTATGTGGTTAGCGGCCGCACGTATGTTTTCAACTTTATTTTTGGGGCATATGATAACGCATAAGCTCTGGTCTGTTACGGACGACTCACTTATCATCCCTACTTTCTTCCTATTATCTTATAAATCGTCCAAATCCCAAAATCACTTTCTTCTACCTGTGCACGAGAATTCTAACTTACATACCTATGTACACTTCTTGCAAACATATGATGAAGAATCTTAAAGAAAACTCAGCCCGTGCACCGTTATAACCGCAGTTTTTCTTTCGATAGATGCAAACAAGACGCCGCGCGCCGTGTTTTCAAATACATTTTCAGTCATCAGCTCCTGTCTTGTGTTTGGCTAATTAGCGCGAGTTTGTTGTGCAAGAAAACCCATAGATTGCGTGATTTGAATAGTTTTAATTTCATTGTGCCCCGCTTTGCTTGCTTGCCTGCTTGATAGTAGCCAGTGATGCAGAATACAAATTGCTCTCCATTTTACTGTGTACAGTGTGCTCCACAAAACGGGATTTTATACTGTTTATATATGATGAATGGCTCTTACCTCAAAATGCATATCACAAACTTTCACCGTCCGAATCACAAACGCGTCTTTAAGGGTGAGGAGATTAATTGCAATGTTAACCCGCAGTGCAGTGCAAAAATTATGATTTCACGTGTAGCATAATTGACGAGCCGGAAAGGTGTCAAAAGTAAAGAAAAACAAAATTTCGAAATATTATTATTTCCAAGTCCAACAACACCACAGCAACACAGAAATTCCCGACCGCATTTTCATGTAGTATAGGAAATTCTTTCTGAGTCACTCTGCTCTGGGCCTGACTATGAACTGACTGAGATGAGCATAAGAGACAGAAAAATGTGGCCAGCAATTTGTGATGTTCGAATTTTGAGAAATTTTTCCGATGCTAATTAATCAAAAAATTATTTATAGACTTGACGAGAAGCAAGGTGAACTTTGTCAGGTGGTTATTTATTGTTTTAATGGGGCAGAGAGACTGCACTGGTAACATCAATCAGAAAGGATTTTCGGATATATTGTGGAGGATTTGGTTGCTTTAAATAAAACTCTTTGTGGCTGCTGAATTTTTAACCCATTTTGTAGTTATAGGCAAAAGCAAGTGTACATAAGATTTATATCCACTTGTTCTTAGCAAAACTTTCAGTAAAGCAATGGACCTAAGCTCACATGATTTATTTACAAGCAATCAAAATTCTTCTAGTAATGAATTAGGTACTGAACATGGTTACGAAAATTGTGATGGATGATATTTAAAGTCTCATTGAGTACCGCAGGGATCCATTCTTGGACCTGTAATGTTTTTTTTTTTTTTCAATCTGTATGCTAGCTTGAAACACATTTCAGTAAATTGTGTAGATCAGCATTTGTATCTCTTACCTATATCACAACAGAGAATAAACTAAGGTCGGACATCCAGAACAGAGTAATGTGGCAATATCATGTTTAGGCGTTATATGTACAAAAACAGGTAAAGATAACATGTAAATATTAAAAGGTGCATTTCCAATACACACCACTCCCGCCCAAACTGAATGTTACCAAACACTTGCAGGACAATTTCCAAACCCACAAAACGGCAACTCTATTCCCGTCAAATCGTAGAAACACATCACAGTAGCATTTTAGCAGTGTACAAACATGGAAAATCGATTTTTCTCAAAAACAGTGATGAAAAACGAGGGAATATTTTGGATGCTACAAAAATAGCGTCGTCGACGATAGTCATTCTAAAGACCTGTAAACAGCAAAGGTTTTTGACTATGAAATTAGGAAAAACAAAAGAAACGAGGGTGGTTTTAGATTATACAACTATTACCAGTCCTCCAACCACCTCACACTCTTCCCTTTAAAAGTCAAAAGTTTCTCTGAAATCGCACAAACAAACGCACACAGAGAGCTCCACACACAAAAAAAAAATGTGTTTCGCCTTCGCGCATCATGTTGTATGGTCCTTTCATAAATCTGTATGGCTCCTGATACGCACTCCAAAAAAGGGTGAGAGGAACACGCGACAGCCGACAAGTATAGTGGAAAAGCGGTTATGGAGAGCCTTTTCATTTATATACCAAACTGTGGGAAAAATGCACAGACACACCCATCTCAACACGTAACTCATACAAACATGAAAGCGAGACGATATATGTATTCTACTAAAGCGTTTGGAACGGAAGTTTGTTGCATCTTATCGTGGAAAAATGATGCAAGAGTCTACGAAAGCTCATTTCGCTCCTCACTTATGCTCCTTGGATGGATATGAGTTTAAAACGTTTTCCTTATACCTGCCTAAATGTCGTCAAGTTTTCGCATACCTACTTAAGGCTCCTTCATTTCGCTATTCTTTTAGGGTGGCAACAGACAGAAGAACACACAGCAAGAAATTGTGGAGTAAAATTTCATCTTTGTGTGCAATTGACAGCCTCCCAAAGGCATAGAGGGAGGGTGAGAAGCAAAATGTTCATGTATAGAGATTTGCATATATATATATACATGCAGAATCTTTCACACTACTACCACTGCTGGACACGGACAGTCAATATATGGTGGAGAAGAGCCGTTATTATTTTGACAAGAGTGTTACTGTAAATTATCCCTTTTTTATGAGCGGTGTATATGTAGTAGTCCCCAGTTCAATTTTAATTGATTTTCCATGACCAAAGCTTCCACTTTTCTTTGCTTTATCCATGGGAACAGCAGGCACATGTCGAAATGTTCTTGATATGCGCACTTGATAATAGGGTTGCCATGTCAGACCAATTTAACAAATTTTGAATGAAATTCAATTGCTTCTAAGAGCAATTGACTTGAATTAGAGTGGAAGGGGGGGGGGGGGGGGTAGAAACTAAGTCCTAGGCATAGTGGTGAACACATTAGTTTTACTAATTAAAATATTCTGCTGATAGCTACCAGGCTGAGGTCACTGCAGTACAATATCATAAAAGTCATACCAATAAACAACCGAAAAACTTCATTCAACGTCATGTTCGAAAATGAATTTAAAGTAGAAAATAAACTAAAAAATAAATAAATAACCGTTAACTATGGTGGATTAAAAATGATAGACCTAGCCACTAATAATAAAGTTTTACCGGTTCATTGAAGAGATTTGTAACAAACTATGTGTGGTGTTCCGCAGAGTTCTGACTTAGAACCGATATTGATTACATTTTTTTTTTTTTAATTTACTATGCAATGCAAATTAATAAAAGACATTTTTTCTCTCGATTTGTGATTAAGAATTATGTACTGTAAATCGGCGTTAAGCTTAAGAAGAAATTAAACAGATGACGTAGAGCCTGCTGCCAGGTTTTCTACACAAAAACTAACTAGAGAAATCACTACAAAAATATGGCCGAGAAAATCGAGGTAGTATTCTATTCAGAAGTGTGGTTTTTCCTACAAATGATGTATCTAATAAATTTGGAATACAAAAGCTAAGTAGAAACAATCCCTGTAAGTTTAAGATGAAAAACATCTTTTCCCAGAAAACTACGATTTTAGGCATTAGATTAGATTAGATTCGTAGAGGGGTGTGTAGGCACAGCCTCGCAATCACCGCGACCTAAAAGATCTATTGTGAGTCCCCGTTGAATTTATTCCCTTTCTAGGTTCAGACTGTTAATAAAGTCTAGGATCCTTCTGGGATTGAGGTTCCGTACGTAGTTAGGTGTAGGAAAAGCATGTTCGAGATGGAGTAATCTCCGCCTGGTCAATGCTTCGCAGTTGCAGAGCAGATGCTCCGAGGTTTCATGAGCATCCTGGCAAAAGCGGCAGGATGAAGTCTCAGCCAAGCCCATCTTGTTAAGGTGATACCTCAAGGGGCAATGGCCTGAGAAGAGCTCTGTAATTATTTTGAGCTCTGTTTTCTTGAGGAGTAATAGTTCTTTTGTTTTTCCTCGAGAGGTGTCGATAAACTTTTTTGCCTGACGAAGTCCTTGTAGCCTTTCCCAGTATAGGGATTTTTGTTTGTTCTCCCAGTTATTTAGGGCAGCTTTGAGGTAACATTTTGAGGTGCCACAAAATGGCTCCGGTCCGACAAAGGGAGTTTCCGCTCCTCTTTTGGCTAGGCCATCAGCAATTTCGTTGCCTTTATGGCCCTCATGTCCAGGTACCCACATGAGGATAACTTTGTTTCCTCTTGATAAATCTTTTAGGGTTTGTAGACACTCCCAGACTATCCCTGACTTGATGGTGTAGGACTTTAAGGCCTTGAGGGCAGCTTGACAGTCCGAGAGAATATTAATAGTTGAGCCATTTATGGCTCTTTTAATGCAGGTATTGGCGCATTCTTCTATGGCCAATACCTCGGCCTGGAATACGGTAGGGGTAGAGCCCAGGGCCTTTGATATATGGCATCTGGGGCCGTATACGCCCAGTCCGACTCCACTGTTCGTTTTTGAACCGTCTGTATACCACACCATCGATCCTTGATGAAAGGACGGTTTAGTGGAACGCCATTGCTGTCGGTTTCCCAAAACCACATCGAATGGTCTTACAAAATCCACCTTGGGTGTGATTATATCAGATATTGTCGTCATTTGCTCAAAGCGTATCTGTTTTAAGATACTTAAATGACCAACCAGATTCCCTGGTTTTAACTGTTTCTCCTTTTGCAGTCTTATAGCACTGGAGATTGCTTCCTTTTTCACCTGCAGATGTAGGGGTGGAAGGTTTAGTAAGGCTTCCATGGCTGCTGTAGGACAGGTCCTCATGGCACCAGTTATTCCTAGACAGGCAAGCCGTTGTGTTTTTTGAAGCAGAGCCTCAGCCTTCTTTTCATTAGTTTTTGGCCACCATGCGAGGGCCGCATAGGTGAACATGGGTCTAACAACCGTGGTGTACATCCAGTACATCATTTTTGGCTTCAGACCCCATGTTCTGCCAATGAAGCGACGGCACGTGTAGAGAGATCCTATCGCTCTTTCCGTCACTCTAGACAGATGCGAATTCCAGGAAAGTTTCTTATCTAAGGTGACCCCCAGATATTTGACTTCTTCTGAAAATATTTTAGGCATAGCTTTCGCTTGGAAAAAATGCTTCAATGAACGTAAAATTAATTGAAAGAAGAAAATCTCCTTAATCTCTGTGAAGCTGTTAAATATCATAGAGACAAGTTTGGCTGATGTAATTTCTTCGTTTGGGAGCAACCACAATTCATTCATAAAACAGGCGCGCGCGTGTGTGCGTGTGTGTGTTGTGAAGAAGACTATTAACGAAATTTAATGTGTCCAGATACAAAAATACATTTTCGATATTCGGAATTTAAGTTAGTCTAGCTCTAGGGTGACGCGTTTCATCTAGGCGATCTTCCGTGCAAACGGTGAAACATTTTAAGCCTTCTACTAAGTTAAGGATAATCTGAGCTAATCTAAAAATTTTGGCGAGAAGATAAAAATCATTATCATATGGGTGGGTAGTGGGGGTCATCATAAAAGTCACAAAGGAAATGACTGAGTATAGTAGGTGTGAGAGAAAAGGAGGTCACCAAATATTTGGAATAATTTCATTAGGTAGGTATATCCATTTTTGAAGTACCTATAACTTCCAAATTTAGCACAAAATTCTAACCTTACTTTTCATTAACTATCATAATATTATTTTGACATTTAGTTTAGATTTTGCAGCTTAAATTCGTAGTTTTAATTTATCTTTATTTTAAATTTTGACAAACTTGGCATACAAAGTCAAAGTATCTTTATTGAGGCTCAGTTTCACATAGTTCAGTACAGGACTTTCTTTAATACTAGGTTCCCATTGGGTATGTCTGACTTGCTGATATGTCTGACTAACATTATTTGGTATTTCTATTTTAATGACTTAAAGGCATTACAGTTTTAATGGTCTTGGACTTTTTTTTATCCATCTCTATTGAATACAGTATACTTGCTCCCAGTATACTAACATTATTGTCTTTTTGACTGTTAACCTAACTTATAAACTAAATAATATACCAGAGCAGAGCTCGATACCATAATTGTATCCTTAAACAATGCAATTGGGTAGTTCACTAACTTAAATATTCTAATTATTATTGTTATTTCGGTAGCTCATTTTTTGGATATGTAACATTATTCTTTTCTATGGTATAGGTTAGGATATATATCTCTTTTAAAACGGAGATACGTCTCCCACCCTTTACCAGTTCAGTCTATGTATCTCTTATAGCCTATTTGTGTCAAGACACAATGAATTTATGGAAATCCAATTTGGGTGTTACAGTAATCACAAAAGGACGCTTGATTATCATGTACAAGTTTAGTATTCTATAGTTTAGTTAAGAGTGTATATCTTTATCAATTTTCAAAAGAGTATCTTATATCATTTATTAGATCAGAGTATCATCTGTTACAATTTATTTATTCAGTAAACAATGTATTTGTGGAAATCCAAATGTTTAATTGTATATATTATCATTCCTTAAAGTATAGTTCAGAATACCAATCTCTCTAGTTTGTAAAATATAAAAATATATAATATAAACAAACTTGGCATACACGATCAGCTAATCTCACCACTTTAGGGCGGTATTCATCAAATCAAATCTACTTTTGATTATGCTGACTATACGCGCTCAATTGCTGCAATTGCTGCTAATAGCATCAGGAATTCTCTTTTTTAGACTAGGTCGATTCTAGGGCAACCTCTAAATGCTACCACAAAGCTATTTTAAAAGACTGAAAGAAAGTACAATTCTTAATCCCTACATGGAAACAAGCTTCAAGAATTGCGACCAGACAAGATGAACAGAACTAACACGCGAGTTTTATCAATATTTTCAAATCTAGAATGGAAAAAAGCTAAACGGAGATCACAATAAATCTTCTACAGTTAAAGTGAATGCGAAACTAATAATGTGACAACTTTTGAAGAATATAATTCACTCTAATCTTTCCACCAACTCTCAACTCGACATTCAAAGTTATTCGTGCGCAATGATGAAAATGAGATACCCCTATGATGGCATTTAGTTTAACATAATTCCTAACTACCATTTTATTCTACAGTCTAGCGACAAATACATACTTGGAATCACAGCTCTACTTCTAAGAACAGTTAATAACAGCTGGTTAGAGTTTCTAGTAGCCAAGTAAGATTACAACTTTGAACTCTGGAGTCTGTGCATAGATCTAAATAGGAAATTATGAAAAGAGTACCTAAAAAACTCACATGCATAAGCTAAAATTTGATCCCATCTGTTTAAAGAGAAGATAAACCTCACCGGAGAATTAAACGAGGTGAGAAGGTATGATCAACCCTTCTCGAATAATCTAAAGAGAAAAACCATAAAAAATCTTTGAAGGACCCTAAACCAAAAAAAAGTCCAATTATAGATGTGCCAAAAAAACCATTTGAACTTAAAGTGAATGTTGACGACACATATGGACTGCTATAAACATGGTAAAAAACCAGTGGCCCACGATCTCAGCCCTACAGATCTCCACAGGACCATAAGACTACATATGAGAGTACTATTATCAAAGACTCTATATCTATATATCAAAGACTCTATATCTATAATACAAAGATGTTGCAGGTATATGGTATAGCCTGTCTACAGAGCTCAATTTTCTGAAATAGAATTGAATATCTTCATACCCAACAAATCTTAGGGAAGCCCTCAATTTTTTCTTAGAAATTTACTGGTTATATTTGCATTAGAATTTTTATGCATTTTTGGCGGCCGACAACGGCACACATGAAAGTGTTTTATCTGAAAATAACTCCATTCAGCCACTAAATGAATAAAAATTCTGCCGAAACTTTTTCTGTAAATTTCATAGAAGAAATGAATGCTTATTGTTAACTACCATCTACGCTCATAAAAATTATTACCCGCCCCAAGCACCTCTTGTAACAAAATGCATATAAATTCTAAAGAAAATATTTCCAGTAAATTCCTAAGAAAAAATTGAGGGCTTCTCTACATCAGATCCAGGCTGTGGTGCTCATGATTAGTGGAGGCCGTGTAGAATACGAAGTTTTAATAATTTCTCAACATGGTGGAATCTCGGAGATCCACATTATTTTTCACTGAGGCCAAAATATACAATGAATGCATTGGAACTTTAATTGAGAAACTTTAAATTAATTTTGACAGCGGAATTGAAGATTTCAGCCGACTTCATAATGATTGAACTTGCGTTCGTCAAATAAGTAAAGTTCGATGCTATTTTCAGCAGCGGCATTTCGCAGCTAAGATGAGGACGAAATAATGACTACCAGCCTCGATGAATTTGTAAACATTAAGAATTCGGATGGAAACAGATCGAGGGTCGCCCAGATAGCCTCGCTGCCGTGGGCCATATAGCTCTAATATAATAGGGTTAAACATAAGGTTAGGCAATAAAGTTCTTTCTCAATTTCAATTTCAAAACAGATCGAAAGTCACGAATGAATGAAGGTGAGGAAATTTTAGGGATACCATCTTTGTGAAAATATCAATAAAGTTAGACAATATCTTTACAAACGGAAGAATCATAAAGCATTTCATTTGCTGGTGATTATAGCATGTCACGCGCGCACAACCGAAAACAATTGCGTTAAGCAAAGCTTAGCTTGTTGTCAGTCACTAAGTAGACTACAGGATATCGGAAAAAATGAACAGCTCAGAGCATGGAGCTAGAATTTCTTCAACGTTCTAAACAGTCTAGAGAAAACAACAAAATGTGGAATTTCCTGGATCGGTTAAAATTTGAACTGCAAGAACGAACATCATCATGCAATCATAATTGTTGAAAGTGGTCCCAGCATTGCCAAGCTGCAAACCCTTTAACCCTTATTTTTCTAGTTCTTATTCGGCCAACTCTGATTTTGACATCACATCACATAATTTCGAGCATGTTCCCACTAATTTGTTTTATGTATGAAGTGTCATACCAGAGGTGTGTTAAAGTTTTAGGGAAACAACAAGAGTTTAAGCGAAAAATAAGTTTGTCACGCCAGAGGGTAACCCCCGGAATATAAAACAAGCGATGAGGTCGCCGAAGGCACCGACACATTAAAAGGCTTTAACGTGCCGGGTACAGCATGCAGTAAGAGCTCACTCTCACTGCTTTTTGTATACTCGTCATGGAGGAAAAACTAAAATTTCATCTAAAACAGATCCTAAAGCCCAAAACTGTCGCTCCCACAGCAAAATGAAGTTAAAACAAATTGCAGCCAAATATGTTTTCTTTCTAATAGTTAAAAAAAAAATACCATCTAGAACAAATTTATGGAAATTATATCGTTTGAACAAAATACAAGCAACTTTTATATGAAAAACTCCTTCAGTAAGACAAGGCAAGAAGACTGTGGATGTCGCCTGCTGACCGGCCCGCTGCTCTCTTTTTTCGACTTTGTTCATGGTTTGTATATTCCGGGGGTTACGGCCAGAGGTGACCTCATAGTGCAAAGCATTAATATATAACGTAGCATTTATAAGCTGTATTTTTCCCCAAAAGATCTCACGAACTACTCGGCGGCGTGTAGAGTTCTGCAAATTGTTAAGACTTGTCGAAAATAATTCTAACATTCTTAAAAATATAATGCCAATTTTACCCAATTGGATTATGTTGAATATCTCGCAAGAAACAGTTTTCCAACAAATTTCAAGTTGAATTCGACGAAGAGCCAGCGGAACCGGCTTAAGTAGTCATGAGGTTTATATAGCTAAAAGGACAACTTTCTTTCTAAAGGCGTTAGTGGTCTTGGGTCAAAGTATTTTGCTGAAAATAATATTCTCCATTTGGTCCTAATTAATTAATAACAAGAAAAGGCCTACACTCCTGAAGAAGTTTAGGAGGAAAGTGACCTATCAAACCAGAAAATAATTAATTTACAAAAATTAGTTTGACACAGTGCCCTCCTCCTACTCGTCCTTTTACAAAGGATATGTCTAGTCAGCCCACAGAATTTAAACTAATCTTAGTATTAAAACAAAACAAAAAAAAACATGAGAATTCTTGGCAAATAGTCTGCTAACAAAATTTTACAAAATGGAATGGCAACCCTAAATCGCAAGTACCCTTACTGCTACATGAATGCGATTCATGTCTCTCCCAAAGGGTGGTTTTTCCTTGGCTTTGCCAGCCAACTTCCCACTTTATTGGGAAATCGTTTTTTACCCTTTGTCATCACAGAAAATGCATCTGGGTGCCAAAGATGATGAGAGAGGAAACAGCAACAACAAAAAATATTGTAGAAAAGAAAACTGTAGTCGACTTACCCGATTGTTGTTTTGATGCTGGCTGTCATTTTGCTCGCCAGGCTGTTGACCTGTGCGAATTTTCTTGTTTTGTGGTCCATCACCGCCTCCTCCACCACCTCCTCCATTAAATGCCATAGTTGTCGCCGTTGTGATGCTATTCGTTGTACCGCCGCCGCTTCCTACGATATAATAGGAAGAACAGGTGGATGTAGTTCCAGTCGCCGACACTGTTGCCGTGTTTAATGGAAAAATGTTTTCACAAATAAAATTTCACCACCGCTCCACCACCACCCTTTACTATTCTAGGGTGCGTGTGGATGTGTGCGTGTGCGATGCAAATAGTTGTAATAATTTGACAAGAAATAATTTAGCGCCCTCAGTTGCCTCGATGAAGGGACTGCATTTACCTTTTCCTGACACAAACACGAGATCACGACAAACTTCTTTATTTGAAAAAAAAAAATTTATCGCCTTCAAAGGATATCACAAAAAAAAAACCTCAAAACAGCTGCTGAAAAGCCGAATCAAAATCGGGGGTGGATAAAAGCAGAGACACCAACCAACACATTCACACACAAAAGGTATACTTTATTTATTGGCGAAATGGAAAAGCACCACTACACCAAGGAGTGCAAGCGATTTGCTATTTAATCTTTTTCTTACTGCGACTATATAATAATCGAGGAATTTTCTTCCTTTTTTCCTGTTTTCACCACGTTTGAAATTATTCACATTTATTCGAGGAAATCAATTCATTCCGCGACTGCAAATAAATCAACCCGAGAAACGCGTCGAACACTGTGAAACTGCGGGGAGCAAATTCGACGAGCCCACAACAGCCACCACGAAACGTATCAAGTCAAATCAAATCAAATCAAATTAAAAAAAACCCCCCGAAATCGCGAAAAACTTCTTTTCTAAACGTAACGAAACTCACGACACACTACGGCACGACCGAACTAAATCGCGGCGAACTGCTGTCAAGTTTTCCTCTTTTTTGTTTTTCTATGGATTTTCTTATGTTTTTTTACCTGTATGTTTGTCAGTTTGTGTCTGGACGTGTTGAGGGATTTTCTTAATATTTTCTTGTGGAATTTTATTAGCGAATTTTTCACACCAAAATCAAACAGATGGTTGGATTCGGCCAGGAAAAAATTCTGCGTGTTCTGGATGTTCTGTTCCTAACTGTTAAAGAAGTGGAGCTTCTGTCGTTCTGGTAATGTCTGTTGTGCAAATTCTCTGGAAAAACTAGCTTTTGTTTTTTGTTTTCTTTTTTTTTATATATATATTTTCTTTTTACAAATTTTAACAAATCGAATCAACTTTAGTGTAGGGGAAAACACTGAGCACAGAACTCCCTAAATAAACTCACTTCCACCTCCGAATCGCTTCAAAGTACAAATCGTACTGTGTCTGAGGGAGGCGAAGTAAGTACACTGTTCGCGAGTTCGACGTACGTCGTACGTGCAGTGCGAGTGTATAAATTAAATACGAAGGAAAGGAACGCATTTTCACACAGCTACAAATGCAAATCACTTCACAATTCTCAGTCTCACAAACTCTATGGCAATATAAAAAAGCGAAAAGAACAAAGCCAACACACACCGAAGCGGGATTCTTTCTATCTATACGAGTAACCTGCGAGGGTGTTGTGTACTTGAAGAGTGTACTTGCGCTCGTGCACCTGAACAATTTTTCAATTGAATTCCGCCAAGTTGAAGTTCGCGCAATCGCCACACAGCGGACAAACCAAAAGCTTTCCGTGCTTGCCTTCTATACAGATGCAGCAGCAATGAGCTAACGAAACGAGTCGAGTGTTTTGCTCCTTGGCCTGCCCGCGGTGCGACGACGATGAACTTGTGTTTGTGAGCTTCTAGCGGTGACAGGTACGGGCGTATTGGTTTGTTGTGTTCCATTTCAACATTTTCCCTTCCAATTCTATTGAATAAGCTTGTCGCGAAATTATTTTTTTCATTCAAGTCAGAAAGAGACATCGCGGATATATGCGTCTCTACTGCACGTTTAAGAAAAAAATTACCGGTAAATCGGAAAGCTTTGTGGATGGGTGGGATTTTCAGCCTCTTGAAAGTTTCTTTTTTGTTGATTCTACAAATGCAAGGGAGATTACCGTGCCGTGCCTTGCCATGTAATGATTGTGCGGTCAAATGACACTGGCAGGCATTTGAAATTTTTATCATTGAATCATTTTGAGCTGCGTTGCGTTGTTACTGCCTTGACCAGAAACGAAAGCTCTTTGCAGTTGCCTTGCCTGCGATTGTTGCTTTGCTTTTGATTTTAATTTGAATTTCATTCAAGTTTGGTTGGTGGGTGTGATGCTGACAACAGTTTGGTTTGCTGTTATTTAGTGCCGCTTGGAATTGTCAAAAATGAGCCGGATTTGCTCACTGGGATAAATGCGTCGAATTTTGCTTAGTTTTTACACGATTTGAAATTTGAATTTCTTTAAATCAGAGCAGGGTTTTTCAGTGAACACGCGTAGTTAAATATTTTTTAACAGTGTACCATGCTCTCAGTCTTCCGAAGCTTTGCATTGCATTTGCAATGCAACACAGGTGCAGCTCCACTCCAGCAGCTCCGTCCATGAGTGTACGCGTTGCTCATGCTCCAAACTCAATACTCCATGAGAAGATAACACTCATTTCTTTGCTCCTATCTCCCTCTCTCTAATATATTATGCCTTAGTCAGTTGGAATGAATGGTGCTGAATGGGTTATGCTTTTCCACTGATTGCAACGGGAAATTTTATTTTATTTTGTTTTTACATTTTTTCTTCGATTTAATTTTACAGGAAACCAATTTTTATTGTTTTTATGAAAATATTTAACTTAATTTTTCACTGATATCTTTCGGTATTCGCGGATAATTGTTATTTAGAGTTTTGCTATGAAATACATAGCAAATTTAATCAATATGAAAATTGACCAAGTTTACTGCCAAATTCGCAGCTCGAGAATTGAGAGGAAAAGAAAAAACTTTACAAACGAAAAATCTTTGAAAAAGAAATTTCCTTTGCAAAAGAGGACGTTTCGTATCAGCAGGAGTCGTATACTCATCAGTACGGCTTGGTTCCTGCCTGCCATATATGCCAAGGTAACAGCCAAGCTGATTGTTATGGTAGCAGGTGAGTGAGTAACTCTGGACGTAAAGTCCAGACTAGCAGCCAGAGCTGATAGCTCACTCTGAGATCATCGTTGAATGCAGGGCAGCACGCTAGTTCGCCTGAGCTAATCGTGAAGAGTGTGGGGTGAATTCGACAAAAACCTGTCGCTGTCGCACACCATATCCAAAAAGAAATTCGTGCTTAACTAACAATGCAGCACTCACATCCAATCATGAAGGGACCCTTACACCACTTACCTTGTAAAATTGCGAGGACTCAAATGGACTGTCCTTTGATGCCATATCCCTTTCCACCCTATGACACTGGGGATATCAACTTTGTGCAATATCCTTTATAAACCTCTTAAGAGAGTGGAGGAGCGGACCTGTACGACCTTCATGTTCGAAGAGCGCTTCGGGAGAGTGAGGAAAAGAAAAAGACTCGTAATTTCATGATAAAAAGGATTTCAATTAACCTGATTTGTGTATTCTACATACATATATATGACGTAATCTAATAAGGCTAGATGGTTTCAAAATTTTCCTTAACTATTCTTATGTGAGATATTTCCTGCAGTATAAAACCTTACGGCTACAAGTTCGATATAAAAAAAATGGCAAAGTCAACTTGAGACGTCTTTACGTAGGGAAGTCTTAATTCACTACCTCGGTTGCTTTGCTTCACATTGCCATTAATAGCACAAAGTTTGCTATTGTGCCTAAGCAATCCAGTTTTCCGCTGGGCTTAAATCAATAATCTTACTTCTAAATTAGACCGCCTGCCGGCAGTTTGGTTCTTTACTGATTGAATTTTGAACAATAAATCCAAAACCTACAAGCGTATTTAACTTGTCTAGACTAAGTATTTAAAAAAAAAAAAAACTAAAAAAATGCATTGCCTTTGTATTATGTAGGTTGGCTGGAGCTGGAGGTCTTCACAACAAAAATCTCGAAGAGTCTTTGCATTTTCTCTACTAGACTGGGCTTAACCAATCGGACGCTCTATATTCTTTTAGGACTGAAAACAAAACACACCCAGCTTGACTTATCGTTCCCAAATTGGTTTTACACCCGACCCAGGAGGAGTCGCGTATACCCCAATACGTGGGTGGGCATTCAAAGCCGAAGAAATATTCAAAATTGTTACCTCCTGTCTGTCTGTTTAGGTGGGATTCCTTCTTTGCTGTGGCTATAGTTCTGCCGTAGCACTGTTTAGTGGGTTGGTTGCGTTGACGTGCAGTAAAGTAATCCGATGAGATGTTTGACAATATAATTTGCAGATGAGATGTCTGAATATAGGTTCTAACAAGTCTTAATCTTTGACACAGGTTCGGGTCGACAGTTGAGTGTCGACCCAAACGCGAGTCTCATTTATGGAGGGTCTTCCTTGACGGAACAAATACAGATGTTCAGGAAATTCCAGTTTACTGATCCACGGATAGTAAAAGTAATCCTGCTTCACACAGAAATAATTCCAGCCTAGATGCATTAGGAGGATATACCTACTTTGAGATGCCAACATCAAACGAGAAATGTGAAATTTTAGTTCATTTAAAATTCGGCGCACACGACGCTAGACTGGCAAGAACGATTTTCTCAGTCACAAATAAAATTGGCACGGCCAAAAATTCATATGCCTCAATAAACAATGGTCCAATGCATAAATTAACACGGTTATAATAACCTTAACGCAAAAAGTCTTTTAATAAAAGGGCTAACTCATACAAGAAGTTTTCAGGGAAGGAAGGTATTTCCTTCCCTTGGCTTAGACGTGCCATAACAATAATGTTGCTTCGCGTAGTTCCTTATATGATTACTGAAATTAATTGTTTGCGTTTTCAATTAAGTCACAGTTTTTGATATAAACAATAACTGTATCACAAATTCACAACACGTAATGATTATTAAATTATTATATTATCACCTCAAATCGCAAATAAACAACTGTACACCCGTCCGATGAGAAAGTTCAGAAATTTCGCAAATTCAAAATGGCCGGCTTGCAGTTGTATTGGTATTCTGCCCGTACTCTCGATCGAAACTTGGTAGCTCGGAGTTTTTCCTACCCACGAATATTTCTCCACCTCACACTCTTTTTTATTCTTTAACTAAATTTTCGTCAACTCGAATATTTTTTACTATATATGGATGGTCAACGGCGAACTTCTGCTTAGGCAGTTGACTAGGGCGCAACCTTGTAGAGGGGCTCCATAAGAAGTCGAAATGGTATACACGGAGGACTTACGACATCGAACATTAAAAAAAAGTTTTAATTCACTTTACATACAGGGGGGGTTTTACCAAAAGCCAGGCTGCAAATTCTCAATTATTGAGAATTACGAGATCGAAGTCGCACTATCAGGCAAGGAAGGATGCAGAGTTACCATTTTCAGCATTATTATCGACAGGTGGATTGCAGAACTACAAAGACGTAGCTCTGCTTACGAGAATTTGAGTAAACAGTTTGACTTTCTCATGAAGCTCAAGATATCCGTGAGGGCGCACAGTACGTGAAAGCCTTCTAGCTAGGAGATTTAGGCTGGACTTTGGAAAACAGTATCTGCACCTGCGAGCTTATTTGTCGCCTCCTGAGGCTATACCGGGAAAACAATTATCGGCTATGGAGTTTTACAAGTACATCCTGGAAAGAGGCTTCTTGGACATTTATCCAAATGTAGAAATATCGCTCCGTATGTTGTTATGTACACTAGGGTCAAACTGCTCGAGGAGGCCTAGGTCTTCATGTCCGGGCCTAGGGATGGTGACAAATTATTTCATGTTATGAGACATAATTTTGACTGATCTTCTTTTAAACTGCCTTCTCCTTATAATGGGATGGAAAAATACATTCTTAAAACCTAGGTACAATCTGGTTAATAAGTCAAGATTAGAAAGAAATCTGCAGTCCTCTTTCCTCGACTCCCTATAGAAACCTTTGGGTTTAGTCAGAGCGCCTATATTAGCTGCGTAATCATTTTTGTAGTAGTAGTATACTCTGAGCAGCTTCGCCTCCTAAAATCCCTCTAAATCTCGTTATACTTCCACTAATACTCATTGAAAACCGTTTCCTTGGCCTTACTTATAATAGACTTCTAGAAACTCGGCGAAATTAGTAAAAACTTAGATCTAAATATATGGAATCATGCCTCTAGCAGCTCAAGGACTAAAAGAAACAAGTTTGAATCTCGAATAATAATTAAAAAGCAGAGGCTACGACTTGAAAACACATTGACCAATGACAATTTTTTGATATCTTTTAAGTCAACTAATGAGCCTAAGTGTTGCAGGCATACCTTTTCGCACTAATACTAGCCCAAATCAGTTCTTATCATAACTTGCCTTGATAATTCCAAGAATTTTTAGTTAATTTGCGATAACAAGTACCCATGTGCCCACCATTATTATTCTAATCCTTTACCTAATTTCGAATTCAATAACAAAACAAAATCTCCCGCCTCCACAAGTCTCTAATTTGACAAGTCTGGATGGGGTAAAGGTCAGCACCAAAGTAAATATCCTGTCGCCCGAATAAATATCCAGAAATATATTGAATGGCACGTCCCAAAAAGCTTAACCATATAAGAAAGGATCTTTCGATGAAGAAAGTAGGTCAGAGTCCAAACGAAATCATCATTCCAGCAGTGTGTGTCGACACGCTACAATCACCATTCAAAATATTTCAATCGAATCGCTTCGATCTCTTTTGCATACAAAATCAAATCTTTCATGGTCAATTGGTTGGTATGGCGCTAGCGATTGGTGCATTCGTCTCAACTGAAGCCACTTATAAAGGATCTCCCTGCTGCTGCTGCTGCCCCTCCTGGACATGACGATTTCGTTGCATAAATTTATCGCTTGTAATGGATTCAGACCGACCACAAATCTTCTAGCAAGAAATAAAAAAAAAGGGAAAAAACATAAATAAACCGTCATCATATATCGAAGCAATTCTTGGGGCTTATTCAGTGTATGTTTGCCGAGGTCAAATATTTCAAAAAAGCCACTACTCGTCTATATTGGGAAGGCTAGGAGAAAGGAGGGAGTTTAAGTGGGATAGCCCGGAATAATAAAGAGGATCAGAGGAATTTACATGGAAATGAAATGAAATCATGAAAGAAAAGGGCAAAAGTTCCCTTGGAGTTAATTTTATGTGCGTAATTAACTCCGAAGGGAAGCGAGCATTGACGGTTAGAGGTTTGCAATAGCCAATGTTGGGTGAGGGATTTAAATTGTAAAAATCTTCTAGATTTTGGCTCATTGGGATGGGGGAAGATAAAATTGATGAGAGTACTTTCGAAGCTTATAGAGGAATTAATCGGTGAGAATAGAATGTATAGAGAAAGTTTGTCCAAAGATATACTCCGCACTGTACAGCAAAGCCTTCCAACGCGCTTTATATAGATGGAGATAATACAAAACAAAAACAAAACAACAAAAAAGGATAGAAAAAAAAACCCACAAAAGTTCACACCCGGACCGAATGACTGTGATCCTTTCTGATGGAAAGTGTTGAAATTTTCATGAGTTTTTCCCTTTTCGTTTGGTTTTAATTTGCGGCAGCACAGGAGAAAATTAAAAGGGACTACCTAGCCCTAAGGATACGCTCATTTCTTCTCCCTTTTTTGCTTTTGTAACCCATGATGAGCACAAAAAAATCTTCTTAATGACGACGCTTTCTTGCTGTTAATTTAGAAAAAAAAGGAGAATAGAGCAAATAAGTCAGCTCCTCTAAGTGTATGGACCATCGTAGATGACACGGGGTTGCAAAAAAAAATATTGTTTTCGAGTCCTCCAACGATGTATATTGCAGCTATTTTGAAGAAGGTCGTTGTTTCAATTATAAAGGCGAGGATGGTTACAGCCCCAAACCCCAAGTGACCGCCATCCATTTCATCTTTGTGCAATATGTTAAAATAACAACAACAACAACAACAACAACAACCGAGATGTCACTGTTGACATCTCCATTAACTGAAATCCTCTCGGCATAAACCGAAAACAAATCTTGTGCTCCCATAAATGTCGTGATTTAAAATTGACCTTTTCGACCCCCATGAATTGTGCTGTTGCCTTGCATCGTTGGGACACACATGACGATAGCTACTAACATGATCCTAGTTTTGTTGTACCCTGGAAGCTCTTCTATGTAAAAGGATAGAAGCAATTACCATCAGCAATGAGATTTATGTTTCGGTCATAAAAATCCCCTACTTTTCTTATTCGTCATTTTAAGAAGCCGTTTCTGATCAGAGTTATGTTAGCCATTCACCCCTACATAGGCAATCGTTTTTCAGAACTACTATAGATAACCTGACCTCTGTGGTGTAACAAAAGGTCAATTTGCAATATGCAAAATATGAAAGTCATGTCTCCAAATTGATGGAGTACATTTCTTGTACCTACGAGGAAGCTATGAAATCGAATAAGCCACAATCAATTTCAATTTGAGTTAATTATTGCACCGGAGTTGAGCAGTCTGAAGATAGAATTTGTGGGCAGCGGTGTTCTGGCGAACATTCATGAGTTTAATAGGAAATCATTTTCCAATTAATCGAGTTTACTTCAATAAACTAATGTCGAATTGTTAGGTAATTAGGGGGGGGGGGGGGCGGCTGATTACAGGTTAGCTAGAGTTATTGTATTGAAACTGCTTGGTAGAGAAATTCTGAACCACAAAATCAATTGTCCAAGTCCATATCATTTGATTTCTAATTTCAATTTGGGATCATTTGCTTAATGGACTTCATACAATAACAACCATCGCTCCAATGTTGGTTTTAATCTGCGTACTCTACTGGTTGGATGCAGGTTCCAGTGAAACGCTTGTTTTTACCGTTGCGGCACAATCTAGTTCCATTTTTGAGCAGAAAAAAGATAGTGTAACAAACCGTAAAAGAACCAGAATTGACAAATGGATGGATGTCTTCAAAGGAATGAACCGAAACCACAATTCAAGGATGTCTATAATATGAGATAATATGCAGAGAGACTGGGGCTCATTTAAAAGAGCACATTGCCGATTGTCACGATTTTAATGAAAACCAGATTCTTGTTCACTTTCTTCGCAATAGTTCGGCACTTCCTAGAAAGTTGGCAGTGGATAACCTCTTTTCCGATGACCTTAAGAAAAATCTCGCCGCTTAACAAAAATAGAACAAATTTCTAAATTAAATTTATTATCCAAGAACAGATATGCGCCCACTCAACTTGAAAATTAATTCGAAAAATCTACAAATTCTTGTAAAGGTTCTAACAACAAAAACGTTATCGGACACCTTGTGTTTCTCTATATATAAAACAAGGCCACTTACATCCCTACCGCTTATAAGCCATCCCACAAACCAGTTGTCTTTAAAGGAAAAGACATTTCCATTTACCTCGCATCATCATGATCTTGAAGTGGGTGGACTAGGTGATCTCTTTGTCATCTTAGCACGTCTTCAAGAATTATTACTCGAGTCAAATCGTAAAAACTAGCAATAAAATAAGTCCTCTTCAGGAAATAGATAATTCTCCATTTCTAGGTCACCTCACCACCCTAAACCACCTGTCGTGAGGATTGGGTAAAAGCAGCACCGAACAACAACAGAGCCAGTAGCGACTCTACCTTTCAATTGAAAATTTGGGAGCTTAAAAATTGTATTACGTTATTTTCAGGTGTTATAAAAGTCATCTCATCCCCATGCCCGTCTCTGACAACATTCAAAATTTACACCTTCCTATTCGGAGTCTTCTGCAATTCGTGGCGAGAAATCAGGGCACGTTGCTACGATAAACAACAAATTCGAGAACAAAACAAAACGTCGCGGGATAGGCAAAGGGAGCGAGGGCACTTTTAAAGCAACCAAACCAGCAACAGGATTCAAGAATCAAGTCTTCGACCGAATGCAGAAGGAAAGAATCCCTGCTATGGGTGAAGCAACAGGACACTGCTATAGAAATCTTCCCGCAGTAGACAGAAAGAGAGAAGTGCTTTGATCAAGGTAAAGGGTGAAATGGGGACAGAAAAGTTGATTAGCTGTGAATAAAAATTTCGGTCACATCCGCTGGCATACACCCAACGATAAGAGGAGAACAGGAAGGAGAACTGCTTCCAGATGATGATTTTCTCAAGTCAAACTTTTCAAAACCCTCCTACAGAAAAAATTTTGGTAGTGGCAGAGGCAAGGTGGGGGGGGGGGTGACTATCTATCCGTAGAAAGGAAGTGCTTTTAACGGTTCTATGGCCATGGGTTGGAACACACTTAAATTATACATGCTCCAAGTCGTCTACAAAGCATTCATGGGTGGGTGCTAAAATGCTTCGCAGATAGCTATGCATTTGCATGTGTGGGGCGCATGTTAGTGTCCAGTTACCATTGAAGAGGACATAAATGGAGCACTATCACCATGAATATGCACATCCCCTTGGAATGGAAAATTCTAGGAATTTCAGGAATTGCTAATAAGCTTCCTGGATTCCTTATTCATTATAAAAATTTGCTTCCTTCACGTTGAAACGCCACAAACGGCTTTATATTCCATGTCCATCCACCAGGAACCGGGAAAATTTCTCTGTTCTCTGTTCGGGCAGGCCATTTGAGGCAGAGAATTTGGCGAATAGACGAAAAAGGCCAGCTTGAAAGTCTTAGTTGGAATTAAAATAAAATTCCTAGATGAACGTAGGCAATTATCTACATTACATTCAATGTGCTCTTGACCATACATGGAAAGGTCATTGAGAAGTGCTTCTATATTTTGGTTGTCCAACTTCAATTGCATTCATGAATGGCTCAGATGGCTGCACTCTGTAAACTGTATGCATGCTGTTAGTCTGGTGTTATAGAATCAAATAATAATTGGGCACGATTTACTAATGATGACACCCCACAGAATATGACCAATCCATTTCCATTTCCAGGTTCGTCATGCATTTCCCCGAAAACTCCTTCCCTAGTATTCTTAATGAATTGCAATATAGGGAAGAAAAATCTATTTTAGGTCATCTTCTACCAGAAGAGGATACATAAAATGTCCAACTTTTCATTTGATGAGGACTGGACAGGAATACCGGAAGTTTTCGGTATTCTGAAGTATCAATGACAGCTAAATTTAAAAGATGAACGTAAACCGAATTGATGCTAACCCTTTAGAGACCAGCAGATTACCACTTACAGTCGGATTGGCTATCTAAGAGGATGGAGATATGCTTATCCTTGATACTCATGTCATCTTGGAAGATATTGGTGTGCGTTCCATGAAAGAATTGTGTCGTCTCTATCTACGTTTTCCTTTCCTACATGAAATGTTCAACGAAATTCGACAATCAAAGCGCAATGTAGACCAAAGGACAAGTATCATACATTAGTAATGTTGGGGCTTTTATATCCCATCTGCAACTAAACGTTCTTCTAAATGACAGGTGAGTACCCTAGTAGGGACCAGGGTAGCTTTTGCATACATATTCATCTTCCACACTTTCACCCTCTACATACCCGTCGGGCTACATCTATCTATGAATTTATCTGGGAAAACAGAACCCATCATGGCTGAGCAAACATCCAACCTTGAAGACAGAAATGTTGTCACTTGATTGTTCACATCACTGTCAACGTCAATCTATAGTAAGACGCCCCATTTAGACAGTTTGAGTGATGTAACAGGACAGCTGCAGAAAATTGCGATTTGTCACCTTTTTAAAATTTTTGAAATGATCCCCAATACATGCACACACAAACACACACACACATGTCTGTTAGGGCGTGTGTCTACTCCACATTACTTTTTTATCCTTAACATGATAATCTTGCCGAGATTAAGCATTCGTCCTGGATGACGGGCATTTAAATTGCCCTGTCTCATGGCAACTTAATGCAATTCACATCTACCTGGGTGACGGGTAATAAAAATTTCAAAACATGCTAGAAGAATTCAAAGTATCTCCTCCGTTGCACCCCATACACGGGGTGTTACCCGTACAGAAGCAGATAATTGAATCAGATAAATTGAGAAGGATGCGGACCCAGCGCTTATCTATCTCAAAATCACCTATGTAGTCAGCTCCTCATTTTGGCCATTCATCTTACCCGACCGATAAGCGGTTGCGGTATGGTTCCTCAGAGCACGGTATCGCCTGTTTGCTCTTCGGCAAAAGTTAAATTGAATTTTCTTGTAGTAACACGTACGTCGATCATAAGATGCCACTCCTGTCCTGACCCAGATGTGTGCGATTCAGAATACGTGGGTGGTTGCTAGAAGGGAGCGCGGACGAGAAACAAAAGAAATTTCGATTTTGTCTGAAAACACATGTGTGTGTGTGTGTGTGTGTGTGTGTGTGTATGTGTATCTATATAGGGTATCCTGCAGGATTTTCTTATTAGTGGCAAGACTCCCCTTTGAATTTTATTCATGTACAAACCTCCCGTCAGCCCCCAAGCGATAAGGAGTTCACAACACATTACTCTAGTGATAGGTGAATGAAGGGCGAGCGAGGGGAGGAGGCAGTGAGGATTTCTAAGCTTTCAATTTCAACATGGGATCATAAAAATGATGTGGCAGCTCTTGGTAAATAAACAATTTCAAAACAAACAATTTCTTGTTCGAGACAATTTGTTAAATTGCTCACGATTGCACCCTGGGTCTGGATCTGGAGCTTGTAACGCAGCTAAGTGCTCGTGTACTTGTAAGGAAATTTCGAATTTAAGCTCAAAGCGAATAATTTCAGCATTTTTCATTTTTTGTGGTGTGTTGATTGCAAAGATAATTGTTTGCTTTGTTTCTTTGTATCCATGGGTTACGACCTGATTTATCTTGAAGATGAATTCAAAGAGATTAAAAAAAATTGAGTGAGATGTCTGTAAACCCGAAAATACCGAAATTCTAATTGAAAACCGCCGCGTTGTTTTAAACAATTAAAATCGGCGCAATTCATTCACTTCCAAATTGTATAAGGGAGAGAGAGAAAAAGAAGGAACTAGAAAGAGACAGAGAAATAAAAGGAGAGATATGGAAAGAGATAGATAGTGAGATAAGAAAGAGATATAAAGAGAGAAAGAAGTAAACAAGAGACAGATAAGGAAAGAGAGAGAAAGTGAGAAAGATTGACAGATAAAAAAGAGATATATAATGATAAAAAGGGAGAAGGAAAGAAAGACAGGGAGAGATCAGGATAGAGATAGATAGTGAATTAAGAAAGAGATAGATAGAGATATAAATCGAAAAAGAACTATAAATAGAACGAAAAAGAGAGAGAGGTACAGATAAAATAAGAGTGATATAGTGATAGAAAGGGAGAAATAAAGTAGAAGAGATAGAGAGTGTGCGATAGAAATCAATAGATAGAGAAGAGAAGGGAGAGATAAGGTGAAAGAGAGTGAACACTATTACTTTTCTTTAAAAATAACTGCTGAAACTTGATTAGGCTCAAAACTACTGTTCAAAATGAACAATTGAGAATGGATAGCTTTTAGTTATTTTTACGTGTTTACATCTAATCATCATCTATTTTTCCCATATCCCAGAGCGACAGTTATATCACATCCATAGGACTACTTTAGAGCTATCCACGAGCATTAATGGAGGATGCAGGCAGAGCTCCAGCCTCTCATCTAGTCAACGCGACCTATAAGACTTTTGTGAGTCCTTTATGCTGAGTGTGAGGAATGCTTTTGACCTCTGTTATGAATACTTTACAAGCTTTTCCGCTTGTCTAAGCTTCGCGATATTTTTCCAGTTGTGCCTTTTAAATTCTGTCAACCTAAAGCCTGATCTGAGCTGAGAAGTGACAACCTCAAGGTCAATAAATAGAGATCTGGCTCCTTCCTTTGCAAGGCAGTGCACAAACTCGTTTCGCTTAATGCCTTCATGTCGTGACACCCAAATCAGGCTATTTGCTTCGGGGAGTTGGTTTAAGATAGTAAGACAGTCCCAAACCAGCTTATACTTAAAGGTAACCGAGTTTAACGCTTTAAGTGTTGTGTGGCTGTCTGATATTGTGTATATTTTGGCTCCGCGCATAATCTTGTGAATTATTTCTCAAGCGCCAAGTTTTATGGCTGGAGAATGGTTGGTAAGGTTCCCAGTACCTTTGCAAGATTTGCATTTCGGCCATTATACGGCCACGCCAGCTCAACCTTCTATTTTGGACCCATCCGCGTATCATTTAAGAGATCCCTTTCAAAGCGTATCTCCCAGTGTGCCACTATTGACGGTCCCCTAAGATTACGTTAAATGCTGTTTCAAAGTTATGGCGTTTCGGCATAACGTCTGAAATTGGGTTGGCCATCGTATCCTCTAGCAATTCTTCGAGGACTTTCAAGTGGCCAACCAAATTGTTTGTGCTCAGGAGATTTGCCCTCTGCAGTCTAATTGCACTGAGGATGGCCTCCTTCCTAACATACTAATGTATTATTCCGAGACATGCAAGTCGTTGTAGTTTTTGCAAACTAGCTTGAACTGTGTTTTGTTTGGTTTTTGGTCACCAAAAGGGTGTAAAAAATAATACTACATAATTTAATATTTTCGCACACTCGAACGCTGTTCATTTTGTTCTGTATTTTTGTCTGTGTTGAATTTATTTTAAAATATACACCACAAAAAAATTTCTTCCCATCAATCTGGGGAGTGTTATAATTACATTCAATTTAGGTAACCAAATCACTTTGTTTTGATTGCAAATGTATATGGGTGGGTGTGTGTGCGGGTGTGTGGTCTATTTGGTATCCGCAACTTCTAATCGTATCATCAGTTTAGTTGGAAATGCCACGCCAACATCAACCGCTAGACTTTTGGTTTCCAATGTATACACCACCAAAATAAACATAGAAGAGAAATGCAAAACACCCTGAATAATATGGTAAGCCTCTGTGGAATAGTGTCTAAAGATACAAACAAACATATACATACATAATATTATATGGATGAATATTCATTATTCCAGTTACTCCTCTTGGACCTGGGCGTACCAAGGTCACCACATATGACCACACCCTTTCCATGGTCACAATGGAGCAACATTAATTCCTACCCATTCTTGAGGTAATACTCTCAGCTCAGTATCTTCTTCCTTTGAATGGCTGAGCGAGCTGGTGAGATTCACAAAACAAAAATATTCCAACATAGACCAAATCACCGCACTAGAGACTATGTCCAGAATGACCATAGGAGACTACCCTCAAACTTGCTATTTTGTGGTGAATGAATGAAATACGAACCAACAAAAGAAATTTTTAATAAAGAAGACCGGAACTCAGTCATGCTGGAAAATTTCTTGGACCAAGCCTGTTAAAAATTTCCTATGCTTAGTGAAACGTTTCTAATGTCATGCAACACCAACACCACAACTTTTTCTCTCCAGCAAAATTCTATTTGTCTCTTTGAAGTTTTGGCTATTTTCAAGGGAGGAATTGGAAGAGGAAAGGGGTGGGGGCAGTGCGACAAGTGCTAAACAGCTAAACTAGTTAAACCAAAATTTTGTCGGAAGAGCAACTTTTGGATGTATGTAGGTATCTATCTACGGAGAAGTTTTGCTTTTCCCTCTATGCTGAACATTTGCAAGTGAAAAGTCCAAAAATTGCAGCAACAGAAAATAATTCTCTTGAAAACGCGGCGCCAATCCCGGCATAAAATATTGCCCCAATTTTTCATCTTTGTATCTACAAAAGTACGGGAACAAAACCCTGTCATTGAGTTGAATTTTATGTTTTGGCTAAACAAAAAGCAGACGATCCAACGAAGATGTCACACCACTTATAAAAGTCAAACAACAGGTGTTCTTCTTACTGCAACTATACGCGGGTAACACGCACTAGGTATACCCATAAGTTGCGCGAGCATCTTCTTTGACAGATTTAATTTAGTGAAATCATTGTGGAATAATTGCCTCGAACAACGGATTTAATTAATTCGGCGGCTTCATTGGCGAAATTCATTAAAAAAAAAATTCCACAACAAAAGTGCCAAAGAATTTGCTGGGCCGCCGTATAGTATTGTTATATAGGAGACCTGGTTTGCAGACGGGTGGGGGGGGGGTCCCATAGTATACCTATCTTACGTTGAAATTGAATTGTTTTCTCATATGGAGAGCACCACAGAAATAATAGAGTCGTGATGAAATTCGAGGAAAATTAATTAAAACAAGGCGCTGTGCTCGGACAGTGTTTGTTTCGAAAATGATGTGGCGCTCTGACACTTTTCTTGCAAAGAAGATAGCGAGCTGCAATAATGCCGCATTGCAACCCCATCATGTTTTTTTTTTTTTAGTTTATTTATGAAAATCGATTTGTTAAGATGAAAAGAGGTTGGTTGTTTTTGTTGTATAGGTCATGTGTGCTAAAGATTCAATGGGGCTTAGTTGTGGATTTTTATGTTTACTCACGTTTAAATGGCATGGGGCTCCATCAGTAAACTTAGATAAGAATAATAAATCTGAAAGTGCACAGAACTATTAGTAGAAGGAAGTTGCTCGCATGACACCAAGAACTCCAAGAACAAATATTGGCAAATGATAGGTAGAATGAGAATTAGAACTAGGTGCAAAATACAAACCAAAACTAAAAAAAGTGAACTTTACTCTCACCCTTTATTGTTTATAAGTTTTTTATGTTTTTG